>NMXJ01000004.1:0-1486885 GCA_002851705.1 Verticillium albo-atrum
AACCCTAACCCTAACCCTAACCCTAACCCTAACCCTAACCCTAACCCTAACCCTAACCCTAACCCTAACCCTAACCCTAACCCTAACCCTAACCCTAACCCTAACCCTAACCCTAACCCTAACCCTAACCCTAAGCTAATGACGAAAAATGCGGAGATAAGCTCTGGGTGCCAGAGGGCTGCCCGGTAGACAACAGTACCGCCCCAGTCGTGTCTACTAAGTACGATGCGTGAGAGTCCGAGATGCTTGGCGAGTGCGGCAATATCATTAGAGGCGCGTTTCAGGGTGCTAGTCAGGCTAGTTAGTCATCCTATTCCTGTAAGTTTTCCGCTCTCTGGTTAGGTACAGAGGTGCTTACTAAAAGCTAATGTCCTTAGGTACTTGAGTCCTTCCGTAACCCATCATATCTATAGCGATAACCCTGAGACCCTTTGAATTGAGGAAGGGAATCTAGTTGCGCCATCCTAGAGAAATGTCGGGCCAACCATGGACTAAGAAAATGGTACTAAGCGCCTTTCCTGATGTCGGCTCTGAACGGATGTAGTTATACTTGATACCGTTCAGAGTGGCAGATTGGTACTTAAACCGGGGCTTGTTGACAGCTACAACGCCTATGTTGATAGATAAGAATGGATGGATTGAATAATGATAATGATGATAATGTTAAGAGAATGGGAGAGGAACCGCGATTGAATATATAGTCTAGAACCTGGTTCTTATCAGAACTAAAGTAGTCGTGATTTTGCGAATCGTAAATCCGGTTTCCCGAACCTCGGTAGACCCTAATGCAGAGATTTAGCATAGTATAGGGTTCATGACAATGCATCAATTTTGTACTTCGTGGTGCTTGTAGTTTGACCAACTTCATAGCGAGCGCCGAGTCATGTCGAAATGGCGGTAATATCCAGAGATCCTAGCTGAGAGATTTTATCATCTGGCTCAATGCCCATCTGGCGCCGACATTGTCTCTCAAAGCATCTTTCTAGCCTTCAATCCTTTATGATTCAGATCAACTAACCCTAACGAAACCTACTAGTTTGTTTAGGATTGCAGCTCTCAATCAGGGTATATTGCACGATGTACGATTGATGCCCTGGAGAAGTAACATCTTACTTACCATGGGTTGATGACAAGCCGGAGCAATATGCTCGGGCTTCGGAACAAAGCGGAGAGAAGGTAGGAAAGAGTGGTAGGCCTGAAGACTGGGCATCCTTGCCTATGACGTCAGGCCTCGGGCCGCTGAGGTTGTGATTTGGGATAAATTGCCGAGTACGTAAGTACCGATGGTCTTCTGAATCACGTCCAGCACGGCTCAGATACCAGCCCCTGCTAGCTATGCCGGCCTACATGGTCCTGGTCATTTAGAATGTGTGGCAACCTGCTCCGTTGAATCAGGTCCTGGATCGCATCTGCTGCACTGAACGCGTCGCGAGTCACTGTGATAAGCCGCGCCGATGACTCGCGCCTACACCTAGAAAGAACCGAACACACCATTTCGAGTGGCCAGCTCTGCATACACTCCGACGTGCAGGTACTCATATGTGGCAATGAGAGCTGCGGCATTGCCGTGTCACCTAATGCGGACGGCGCCACGGATCCCCTTCGGGAACGGTATGCCATTCCCAGGAGACACGCGTAAATAAATCGCGACTATACTACGGTCCGGGGGCTTACAGCTCCAGGACCCGGCAGCCAACAAACCGCGCCCCCATGGCTCGCCTGCTGATCTGCTACTCTAATGCCATTGGGGATATCTATGCGGGCTACATCGTAGCGAGCCGTCAATGGTCATTCGCTTGCAGCACTGCCCCGTTTGCATTGATGACTAATGGACATTTGCGATCCCCGCGACTTGTGTTGTGCGCCTTCTTGGACCCCGCACGCATTTATCCCAATCATCCTACTTCAGTTGACTCTATCAATCCATGTTGGTCCAACAAAGATGTCAACCCCTACCAGTGCCGGAGTCCTCCAGACCCATTTGCTCGTTGGAAACCATACGATCTTGATCCGAGATGAAATTTACGGGGAGGAATTGATCCATGAGCCAGTTCTCGTAGAGCTTCTTCAAAGCCCGGAGGTGCAGCGGCTGCAGGGGATCTACCAGTACGGAGTCACTGGATTCTTGGGCTTGACACCACGGGTCACGCGGCTCGAACATTCTGTCGGTGCATTTCTACTCGTGCGAAGAGTCGGTGGCATGATCGAAGAACAAGTCGCTGCACTGCTCCATGATATCTCTCATACCACCCTCAGTCACGTCATCGATCACGCCCTCTCCAAGCCTGGGGAAGGAAGCTATCACGAGGTGCACAAGACACGATATCTTGAGACGACGCGGCTGCCGGACATCCTCGCCAGACATCGGATCAATGAGACGGTTTTCGAAGAAGAACTATTCCCCTTGGTGGAGATGCCATCGCCTCAACTATGTGCCGATCGCCTAGACTATGCATTACGCGATGCCGTCAGCTTCGGCAAGGTTGCCATAGAAGACGCTAGAAGGGTTGTCGGCTCCCTGAAGGCGTTTCCCACTGCTATAGCCGCGCGCCGTCTGCTGGTTCTCGACGATCCCCATGTAGCGCTGATTCTTTCTCGCGCATACATCAGTCTCGACAACGATGTTTGGTCAAGTCCCGCCCACATCGACATGTATGAGCGTACGGGACGGGTGATAGGCGAACTAGTAGAGGCAGGGGCTGTGGATGACAAGATGCTATGGCAAGTGTCGGATGCTGAATTTTGGACTCTGCTTCGTCAGCAAGCGAATCCTGAGCAGCTTCGCGCTATCGAGAGACTAGAAGACGAAGGGATTCCAGAGGACAACGAGCTTCGATTGCCGCAAGGCGTTAAGATTCGGACTCTCGATCCAGATGTTTGGCAAGGAGGAGCAGAGCAACCGGTATCGTTGTCGACAGTAATGCCAGTGTGGGGATCAGAGCGACAACAGTACATTCTCAGTCGTAGTCAAGATCAACGATAACAGCTCCTGGTTCGCTGCCTAGGCGCAATAAGAACAAGGTTTACTAAGGAACATAAGGACAAGTTATAATTGCAGAACCAGTCTATGGCGGTCACAGCTGAGCTCCGTAAAAGAGGATACCTGATAGGAGAGTGCCGATCTGACGCTAGATATTTCATACATAAAAATTGATGAGCATCGTCGTAAACCTAAAGCTTCTCGCTTTCCTCCTGCTTTGTATCCGCCAGTGCCTTTCGAAGGGCACTTTCGTTGCGAGGGACAAATGAAGCGCGATAGCGCTTCGGCAAAGCAACCAAACTCGTTGGGTCTGCGTTGCCCTTGACAGGATCCGATTCGAACTCATCGTGCTTAACGATCTTGAAACTGTTAATCATACGAATGTAGATCAGGTACAGCTCCCGGTTCGCGAGTAGCGATCCTGCACACATTCGATAGCCCATGCCATAGGTAAATAACGGAGCATCGGGTTGCTCCAACCATCTTTCTGGGCGGAAGACTTCCGGGTCAGACCAGATGTTGCCATCTAAGTGGTGATGAAGTTAGTAAAGAGGACAAACTCATGCAAGCGAGAATAAAGGAGACTAACCCATGTTGCAAGCCCAAGCATTAAGGAATAGTGTTGACCCCTTGGGAATAGTGATGCCGTTGTGAACCACATCCCGGACGGTGGATCTCGGAAGAGCGAGCCTGAGTACTGTGTAATAGCGTAGTGACTCGCGGACAAGGGCGACCATGTAGGGGCACTTTTGATCATCCTCTGCGTCGCACAGAGGCTCATTGTCACCAAAGAACTCTCGAATCTCCTTGATAGCCTTGTCTTGAATCTCCGGCTGATGCACAAGTAGGCCGATAAACCAAGCAACCAGAGTGGTCAGAGTATCGAGGCCACCCGACAACATGGTCAAGCTGATGGATGTCAACTCCTCGCTGTTGAGCCTGGCTTCTTCGTCAAGCATGATGTTGGCCTGGATGCAAGGCTTGTATGTGCCGTCCTTCAGTCGTTGTTCAAGCCCTTGGTTGAGAGCCGTGAGGTATACGTCGCGGCGGTGGCGCATCTCGCGGGCCTTCGCAGAGTGAAAGTTGAATGGGTTCAACCGCAGAAGTGGGACATAGTCCTGATAGTTTCCTGTTGTTGACCTGAAGCGGCTGACTTCTTCCTCAACATGCGTGATCTCTTCGAACAAGTCGCCGCGATTGATCATCCTGACACCCCAGTTCAGCGAGAGAGCAAGTGACAGGGAGAGACGCTGAATCAACGGCATGGGATCCACGGCCTTCTTTCCCGCTGCGCCATCGATGTAAAGCTCTTGAATGAAGTCTCTCGTTTCGACATCTAGCAGAGGGACATAGGTCTGAACGGATGGGCGGTTGAGTGCGGAGGCTGCGCCCTTGCGACGACGCTTGAGGGATTCGCTGTAAGGCGATGTCCCGATAGTAGTACCGGCAGTGCTCGACACGACCTAGATGTAATTTGAGAGGTCAGTACGCTTCCCACTCCACAGCCATGTCGACAACAGCATGGATTCGTTGAATGTACTGACTTTATGGAAGGTGTATGTCTCAGGCCTGGAGCTTAAGGCCTGGGAGTGTTGACCGAACAAGGCTTTGGCTGCTGCAGCCGAGTTGACGATGACCACTGGAATATTACCGAGCTGGACTTGGTAAACGTCGCCATGCTTCTTTGCCCAGTGACGGTACTGATCTGCGGCATTACTCCGAATGTCCCAAAGGTTTCCGATCAAAGGAAGCCCTCGGGGTCCACCCATTCCCTTGATGCGAGCATTGCTACGAATGAATTCGTTGGCAACCACGTAGATGATGGGGACGGCGATGAGAAGAACAGCGACGGCTTCTAGAGTGTTCTCGCGCGCCTGTCGGCTGAGCGATTGAAATAGTTCGAGGAAAGCCATAGGAAGCCTTTAAAATGAAAACAAAAAGGCTAGGAAGAGCTCCAGAGTCTGGTGTGTTGGTGAGAAGTTGGATAGAACTGGAAGTCAAGTAGGCGTCCGAAGCTGAAGAGGGTTTTGAAGGATGAGAGGGGGTATGTAATTGTTACAAGACGCAACAGGGGCTAATGTCCTCGGTCGATCGTTCCTCGTGCCTTCGGACCTGAAATACAGCGACGGTACAGGCTGACCTCTCAGAGACGCCGCATTCCGTACTACATGAACATCACTCGTTGGTCTTCAACAGGTTTGTGCTAGCGCACTTCCCCACCCCAACATCTTGGGGTCATTGCGGGGGAAAGATGGGGCACACCTCGGAAAGACCTGTCTGTCGGAAAGAAGCCGAGGCGCCAGCTGGTCGACATCTCGGAACCAAAACCATTGCCCCGCTCCTCCAAGCTTGAACTGCCGCCGGGTGTGGCGCGATGGCAGTGATAGCTCAAGATAGTTTGAGAGTTGTAATTCCGCACTTTTTCCAAGGTCGGAATGCCTCCGAAGCAACAGGTTCTTCTCTTTGGACTTCTCATGGGTCGTCATGATGATTCTGGATTCAGCGACACGGGTTCTCTCATCATAAGAGGCAGTTGCTGTTAGCGGAACCGAAATGATATCAGGGAAGAAGCGGTGCTTGATGTCCCTAAACGACCCTGGCATGTTCAAATTACCGAAGCATGACTTATGATTTCGTCGGTCGGGTTTGGCTGGTCATGATTATATTCAAATGTAGATTCAGATCATATTCCAAGATGAAGCATTCCAGGTGTACGAGTCTCGCGTTGCATGACGATGGTGCGGTACTGCTTACGTGGTCATTGGTTTCTTTGCATATCTGCCTCTACCTGAATGAAATCGACTATATAGAAGAAGGCTTCTAATCTGTGGCCCTACAGCTTACTACAACACCCATCTGTGGCCTGCGAGCCCACATCCTTATCCGACGGGACGTCAATTGCTGGGTTTCTAGTGAAGAAGTCGGAAGGAGATATCTGGAGCTGCATAATCTCAACGGGCCTGTATGATGTTAGCGGGTACGTTGAGGGCGGGGAAGGGACAGAAACTGACATTACGGGCCAATCCTCAATCCTGGGATTATGTGTCAAGCCAAACACGCTCCAGACAACAATGTCTTCGTTCAGAACATCGTCGTTGCGTTCGGCAGCGTCCGCAACACCGTCAATTTCCCTTTTGCTCATTAGGGTGTACCGGCCGCCAGCGTACAGCTCATCATCCTTGTACTTAGTTACCCAAAGGTGATGCTTCGCGAAAAGTGCGCGCTTCGCCTGAATGCTGTTCGGATCGGCAAGCAGGAGCTGCGTCGCAGGTGGTGCGATCTTGTAACCAACAGGCTTACCACTGATAGGGTTCAACTTGTTCGTGTTCTGGATCTTGAAGACGCGGTGGTTCTCCGGTGCGGCGTTCAGTCCCACAGACGTGGTGATGGGCGTCTGGCGGACCTCGTAATAGTTACCGTTCGGGTTCGTCCGCTTGTCCATGCGCACTGGCAAGCTCTCCTCTTGCACCACAGTGTTCTTATTGCCGTCAATGGCTGGATCAATACGCACACAGAAGATGTGTTGATGGTTTTGGGCCAGCGCGCCCGGGCTGACGATGTTGCCCCACGGACTTGTCTTGCCAGGATCGATATTAACCACTGACACGATGCCTGTAGCGCGAGCCTCAACTGTAATGCCTGCCGCTTGGTCGAACTTGTAGTTGAAAATGTACTCGTAGTTGGCCAGCGTGATGATGAACTGGATGACCAGCTCACGTCGCCTGGTGACCACAGCACGGCCAGTTCTCCAGTTTGTGTGCTTCCAATTGATACCACCATCTTGCTCGTGGAGACAAATAACGTTTTTCGTCTGGTTGGCAGTGCCGTCAGACCCAGTAAGGACGCCATCGAAGTACTTTTGCCATGTTAGTCAATCTCTCGAGTACTCATGTCATGAGCCACTGACCTTGATGACACCGAGACAATCGCATCCCAGAGTGAGGTTATTCACGGCATTGCCCAAACCTCCGTCTCCAAAGTCAAAGGCCTGTTTTCGGTGGAAGGGAGGTCGCGGATCGGCGTAGGGAACGGTCTAGCGGTTGATTTAGTCATCAGCAGGCCAGATTGTAACAAGGCCATCTACTCACCATGTCGCTCATGCTCAGTCTGTAGAGGATGCTGCGTCCATCGAACCTGATATCATGTACGACGGCTCCTTCACGAGGATTGAAGGTGACGCGCATGCTCCATTTCTGCCACTTGATCAGGTTCCCATCGTCGACTGAGAAGCTGGGACCCTCTGGCTGGAGTACGGTCAAAGGCTTGAGGTCCTTTCTTGTGCCACCGGCCAAGAGCTCCGGGACGTACTCGGAAGCTTCGCAGTGCTCGAGAACAGCAGGCTTATGTGTTTGCCCTTGCAATGGGTCACCTTTGCCACCGGTGGCCAGGTCGTCAATGCGAACGATCTTCTTGGTTTGGGCGTCCATGACAGGAATGAGGGGTAGTGGGAATGCGTAGAAATTGGAATCGGGATTGCCAGAGCTTGTGTCTCGCGCAAAGATCAAGGCTTGAAAGAAACGGGTATCGCCATCGTCAACCTCAGGAGCGCCATATGGCCAGGGTTCGACAACAACCTCAAAATCTTTCGGGAGCTCCAGTGCTGCGATTTTCTCTTGGAAAAGAGGCGAATTCTTGCAGGCATCGACTAGATCCTCGAACTCGGAGCTGGCCACCGGGTCATAATTAGAACGAGAAGATCCAACAATGCAACATATTGATGGACTCACACAACCAAGCTTGCTTGGTGCTTTTTGTCGACAATCTTCTTGCCCACAATCTTCTTCAATCCGAGGTCGACAATGGACTCGTGATACTCGGCCGAGCTTTCGCCGCCGATGACATCGTAATGAACCTGGGCGGTGCGTCTAGGGCGTGGAGTATTGGCTGTGACTTTTCCGCTGTGCTCAAGATCGAGAAATGCGATAACCTCTTCTTTGGGAGGCTCTAGAAGATAAATGAGGCGGAACTTTACCACAGCACCCTTGTGTGCTTCAAGGACAGCATCGCGCGCCGCATTGCTCTCTTCAACGCTGATTGCGGAGAGGGGGTGTGGAATATGGATCATGGTGAGATTGATGGACAAATGGGATGGTGCTGAGAAAGGTGACAGGATGGTCTGGGAAGCAAAGAAACAGATGATGGAAATAAGTATGGGATGCTCTTTCTTTGGGGTTTTGGGGTACTCAGCATGCGAATCATCACCTTTCCACAATAGGGTTGGTTCCTGTTCGTCGCGCGGGGTTCATGTATGAGGCGGAACCCTCGGAACCAGATTCCGACGCCGATTGGTCCATTAGATGCCGCAGCGTCCCGACTTATCTTTGACCCCTGCTTTACCCCGTGTTTTGGCATCTGACCTGCTTATCTCCCGGCGATCGACCAATCAATTAGATGATGACAAGGAATCGGTATCAGGGTTTCGACTGTCCTGCGTGATGTGTCTTCGGACTTCTACATCGGGTGCTTGAGCTCTGCCGACTACATCTACCGCCAGCATCCAAGCCTGATGGTGGCCTCATGATCTCATGTTATCGGAACCATTACTGCAAAGGAGTTCGTTACCTCCGCAACTTCAAATTATCGTTACACTACACTCTGACATCGAACTATCATCCATCTAGCCATGTCAGGTCCCTCTCCAGCCCCTGCAGGCTCAGAAAAGACGGCAGACGATATGGAGGTACAGAAGATGCAATCGACGGGATTTCTTGATGGCGACGAGGCTCGGCTAGCTCAGCTGGGGCATGCCCAGGAACTCGAGCGGCGGTTTTCTTTGCTGCCGCTGATCTCCTTGTGTGTTTGTTTGATGGCTACATGGGAAGCCTTGTCCACCGTCATTGCCGCCGGCCTCATTGGTGGAGGAGCTCCCTGCCTCTTTTACAACTAGTAAGTGCTGTCGCCATCGTGTGGGGTAAACCTATACTGACTTGATGGACAGCGTTCTCTCGTTTCTCTGCACCATTTGCATCGCGTCGTCTTTGGCTGAGATTGCCTCCATCTACCCGACAGCCGGAGGTAAACAATACCCGCAACCCCGAACCAGCACCCCCTGGGCTCAGAAAGTCACATTGGTGGACATTGAAAGACATTGACTAACGTCTTGTTACTAAGGACAATACCACTGGGTTGCTGCCCTATCGCCAACATCCTCTAGAGCCAGTGTTTCATTCCTTACTGGTTGGATCTCCGTTGGAGGTCAGACGATTCTGACTGCTTCGGCAGCATTCGCAGCCGGACTTCAACTACAAGCACTGGTCACTCTCAACGATGACAATTACACTCCCCAGAGGTGGCAAGGAATGTTGTTCTATTGGGCAGTTCTCGTCTACGCCATGGTTATGAACATCTGGAGCTCGAAGGTACTCCCACATGCCAATCTTGTTGCAGGCGTCATCCATGTCACAGCGTTTGTGGCAATTATTATTGTGCTTGGCGTCCTGTCAGAGAAGAACACTGCTTCCTTCGTCTTCACTGAGTTTTCGAACAACAGCGGTTGGAAAAGCGACGGAGTATCTTGGTTGGTTGGCCTGCTTAGCGCAGTGTACCCCTTCCTAGGGTGAGCCTCATTCTCGATTGATCCGTGTCAGCACTCAAAACAGGAAATGACTGACGAGTTACAGGTACGATGCTGCCTGTCATTTGGCTGAAGAGCTGCCCGACGCAAGCCGCAATGTGCCGCTTGCCATGGTTGGCAGTGTGGTAATTAACGGCCTGATGGGACTTGCCTACGTTGTCGTCCTGCTGTTCTCGACTGGGCCGCTCGAATCGCTACTCACCTCCCGAACCGGATTTCCTTTCATGCAAATTTACCTAGATGTAACGCAGTCTCGTGTCGGCACTACGATCATGTCTCTGTTGCTCATCATGATCGCCATTGCTGCTACCGTGGCTGGCGTCACCTCCACATCACGAACCCTGTGGGCATTCGCCCGCGACAAGGCCACCCCCTTTGATCACTATCTCAGCTTTGTTGACAAACGGCACCAAATCCCTGCTCGTGCCGTGGTTGTCGTAACCATCTTGCAGATGCTTCTTGGGCTCATCTATCTCGGAAACACGACGGCTTTCAACGCAGTACTGTCCATGGCAATCATTGGCATGTACCTCTCATATGCCCTGCCAATTGGCTACATGCTTTTCCGCGGCCGTAAGGTGCTCCTGCCGAGCGATTACGGCAAGTTCAAGCTTGGGAAGATTCTTGGACCGACTATGAATCTTGTTAGCCTTATTTGGATGGCAGTGGTTGTTGTGTTCAGTACATTCCCCACTGGGATGCCGGTTACGGCGCAGACCATGAACTATTCTATCGTTGTCATGTCTGGTTGGGTGTTGTTTGGTTTGGTTTATTACTTTTCATTCGGGCGGAAGAAGTATGAGGTTCCCGTTATCAGCGTTTCTGTCATCACCGGCATGTCCACAGTTGCAGAGATTGACAAGTAATTACAGGATGGCATACCACCTACACACCGATCACAAGTTTAGGGTTGCTTTCTTTTTACTGATAGCCACGTAACGGATAATAAGATCGTCGCACCAAATTGGAAAGAAGATGAACCTAAGAAAATTTCTGCACGATCAGACTGAACTGACAAAATAGAAGAGTGGCACTGGCGGGGCTCTTATGAGTTCTAAGGGCGTCGTTCTCCCCTCTGGATCTCGTGATATAGAAGGTGGGAATCCCATTCGAGTACTTTGAAACAACGCAAATCAAGTCATATGACCGGATGGTTGCCATGCCATTCAATGAAGATCTATAACACAAGCAGTGGTCGAGGCGGGGAGATGATGGTAGGAGTATTAGGGCAGATCGTCTCACGAAGCAGGGCTTCGCCAAGGATTTGATTTTAAAGGGCTAACTGGCCTGTACGAAGCACATCTAAGTAGTCAATCTGCCATTCCGTGTCGACTGAGCTAGTTTCGAGGTAGTGAGAAATCTAGTAGTACGGTTGACACGGGATCTTCCTAAATCACAATTAATTACCCCATTCTACCTCCATCCAAAGTATGTGCGTGGTGCAGCAATTCATCTGCAAGCCCAAGCCCGAAGAACGCCTACCTACGCGTTGTCTCTACCTCCTCATTAACAAGACACCTTTCCAGCAACCAATGACATGCTTGCCCTCAGTACCCATGTTCTTCGAGCTCCTTCTCAGTCCATTTCCACAGCGCTTGTGCCGCTTTATTGTCCTTCAAAACTGCATCGGAGTATTCCTTCAAGTTCTGATTGTAGAAACCACCATTCTTAACTCGTTTCACGTCCGCCGTGCTGGCCCACAGCTGTGCATGCGCTCCGCGGTGCACATCTGTGAGGAAGATCGACCCGAGGAACTTGATAAGGCCCCCTATCCACGGCCGGCGTTTGGCAAAGTCATCGAACAGCCCGGTGTTGACGACTCCGGGGTGGACGGCAACGCAACGGATGGTTGGATAGGTCTCGGATAGTATGCGAGTGTGGTAGTAGTCGGCGAGCTTTGACTGTCCATATCTTGCCAGACTGGAGATTTCGGTCATGGGCGTCTTGACAAGGGAAAGTTGCACGCCAGCCGAAGGCGCTTGTTTGAACAATTCAGAGCTCAGGTTGACGACGCGGACGTCCGGCTGACGCTCAGCAGTCTGCAACAAGATCGGCAGCAGCAACTTAGTGAAAAGCGCGGGGCCCACGTAATTGGAGCCGAACTGGACCTCGTATCCATCGGCGGTTAGGCCCGCGGGAGTGGCCATGAGGCCAGCGTTGTTGATGAGGATATCCAGACGGTCGGAGAGTTGTGAAAAGGTCTCCGCAGCCTTTTGCACGGACGCGAGCGAACCCAAGTCGAGCTCAAGGAACTTGAGTTTTCCTTTGCTGGTGGGAACTGCAATGTGAATCTCTTCGATGGCTGCAGTAGCGCGAGCCTCTGTTCGGGCGGTGATGTAAATCGCCTCGGGGTTGTGTTTCGCCAGCTGGAGCGCACTCTCCTTGCCAAGCCCGCTGCTTGCTCCTGTCACGAGGATGACCTTGCCAGAGAGGTCTGGAATGTCATGATCAGGGGAGAAACGCATGGCGGTGGCTGTCGGAGGAACTAGGAGGTATTGATGTGGTGGTGCGGTGTTTCGGATGGCACTTGTGCTCTCAGTGCAAGAGTTATGTTGAGTAAAAGCAAACGTTCGAAACCCAGCCAGCCCTTTCCGTGTTATATTTCCCACACCATAGCGCTAGGATTAAAAGACCATTATGTTCAAACTCATACGAAATTTGTCATTGCACTCGAAGTAACATTTCAAAGCCAATGCCTCCGGAAGCCTCCGATCAGAACCTTCCGATCAGAACCCTCCGATCACAACCCTCCGCTCCGACTTAAATCCTCCGATATGAACCCTCCGAAGCTTAGAAAACAAGTACATGACTAGATTCGGGCTTTCATTGCTGGATATCACTATCACCGATGCGACCAACAACATTGCCCGTGGCAGAGCCTGGCGTGATAGGTCCTGCCTGGAATTCGCAGCGGCAACTACGTTCTAGACTGCATACAATTCGAAGTCAGCGACGCAATGAGTAAGTGGAAGGCCTTTGGGGTTTGAATTTTGTTAAGAGTATCGTGTTATGATTGATGTATGGGTGTTGAGGCCACTTTCAACTGTTCACAGCGCGGTTTGGCGGTTTCGTGCTTGATCTCCAACGATCGATACATGCCCGCTATGCGTGGAGCTGGATACGATTATGCGTCGCGGCGAATTTCAAGTAAAGCCTTGGAAGGCCTGTGGTGCTTTGACAGACCATGAAGCAAAGTGCATCCAATAAGTGACGGGCCGAGGTCGATTATACTTCTCAAACCGGATCTCTCCAGTCAACAAAACAACACAGCGCAGGACCGGCGGGGCTATTCAAGTCCTGCTGCTCTACTGTGGTGCTTACCCGGCACCATCTAACGATCAGGTTGCTCGGGCGCTGGCTAGTATCAGCGAAAGTGACGAGAACATGGAGATTTCAAACAATTTACTGGAGAGTCCGCCTCAACATGATAAGCTGTTCCATTGTTATTCATGACACGCCTACATAGATTGATTACCCACTAGGGTAATCCCTCTCCTACTTTGCATTTGGTTCTTGGCCAGTGAAGTGCGGTGTCAGTCCAGACCAACTCTCCTTGCTGTATTCCTCCTGAACCTTCTGGCAGTGCTTCAAGCCCCAGTCCGTCACGCCAATCATCAAACAGCTTTCAAACATGAATGCCATACTGCCCTCGCCCACCTTGTGCGGTCGAAGCTCTGCGTTGCTTGCCTTCTCAAAGGTTTCAGCATCGGGGCCATGCGCAGACATCACGTTGTGAAGACTCGCGCCGGCCGGCTGGAATCCTTTGCCTGACTTTGCATCGTAGTCTCCACAGACTAGGCCCATGAACTCAGACATGGTGTTCCGATGATACCAGGGTGGACGGAATGTGTCTTCTTGCACTAGCCATCGAGGCGGGAAGATCACGAAATCTGCCACCGCAACTCCAGGCTGGCCAGATGGTGCCGTGAGCACAGTGTAGATTGACGGATCCGGATGGTCGAATGACACACTGCCGATGACTGAGAAGCGGCCAAGGTCGTATTTGAAGGGATAGTATCGCCCATGCCAACCCACCACGTCGAAAGGCGTGTGCCCCTGTTTTGCTGAGAAGAGGCTTCCGTTGAACTTGGTGACTATCGTCCACTCCGCCTTCTCGGTGCTGAAGGCAGCTTTGGGGATTTGAAAGTCGCGGGGGTTCGCGAGGCAGTTGGAACCAATGGGGCCAAGCTCAGGCAGTGTAAAGTGACCCTGCATCAATTCCAGGATGTAACCCCGGACTGGGCCCTCTGGCAGGGTAACACGGTAACGGATACCTCTAGGAATCACCAGAATCTCTTTAGGTCGTACTAAGATGTTGCCCAACTCTGTCTGGACGTCGAGTACACCATGCTGAAGGACCACAAGAACGTCGCCATCGGATGAATACAATGCTGTGTGGGCATCCATGTCACAACCAGCAGCAAATATTGAGATGGCGATGCCCTGCTTCATGACCGGATCACCAGCGCCACCAACGAGTTGCATGCCAGTAATCCAGTCTGCCTTGTCGTTGATGTCGAAAGGGTTCCAGCGCAGTTGGTTAGGAATCTGGTGAACCTTGGTGTCGGCAGCGAGGCCCTGGCCAGTCTGATTATCCAGAGGTTCGAAACTGGAGTGGGCAGCCGCCGGAAGAATCCTGTAGAGCCATGTCTGTAGGTTCTCATGCCTCGGAGCTGTGAAAGCAGTGCCAGACAGCTTTTCGGCGTATAGTCCCAGGGGTGCCTTTTGTGGCGAATTCGCCCCAATGGGCAAGGCACCAGCTATGGCTTCGGATCTGATAGACGCGGCTCATGATTAGCGACGAACGAATCGCTGCAGAGAGGTCATGTGACGTACTCATGGAATGACCCAAACCCGTTCAGGTACTGGTATTTGTCGGGGGAACTGAAGTTTGTCACGGGCATCTTAGCTTTGTCTTCCAGTCGCAATGATGAATGAGGTCGTCGGCAGGATAGCAATCTGGAAGACGACGGTGGAACTCCAGATAATGCACATCAGATATGGTCCTCCACCTTGCTATCTGCACGCTTCCGAGCCTCTTCCGGCCGACGTTAGCGTTCCGTGAAAGATTTAGGGTACGCTTAGCCCGGGAGAAGATCCCGTGACGGCAGTTCGACAATAACAAGGCAGTGAGAGCAGATCATACGACATTGGACTCGGCCCATGTCCAGCCGAGTCCAGAATCCCATGCGGCGTTAGGGAGTCGCATCTCGGCAACCGAGGTGTACAGGCGCTGTCAAACTCGCTGTGATGTGACACCTGGAAGGCTTCTTGCCATTAGCGTAACATAGCGAAACATGCGCCAGGAATTTCGGAACGAGATTTGCCCAGTCCTCCACCGGCTTTGATATGAGCTTCCAGTGAGGGGTCGGGCGCGGGGTAGCTCTCCAAAACCCCAGCGGGGTCACTAACCTCCAGTCCCGAACTTTCCGTGCGGCATCTCTGCACTTGGGCAATACTGAAGACCAATCACATCCCATTTCCATACCCGTTCCGAAGGGCAAGGGTGCGCGCGATGGCGACAGACACAATTCGAATATGATGCCCATCAGGCATCACTCATGGTTCTTCAACTACTGTACTCTTCGGCAGCCAACTTTCTCCCCTTTACGTCAAGCTCACTACCTGGAATCTATCGTCAACCATCTTCTTGGACGCAATTTCAACAGTCGACCACCATGAAGTCCTGGCTCCCCATACCCGTTGCGTCTCACTTTTCGTTGAAGAACATCCCTTTTGGTATCATTTCAACCTCGGCCAATGCCCGTCACCGACCCGCTGTTGCCCTCGGTGAACATGTGCTCGATCTGACGGCTTTCGCCAGCGGTGCTGGATTTTCGAAGTTGGCCCCTGAGCTGCAAGGCGATACTGCTACTTTCTCCCAGTCGACGTTGAATGGATTTGCGGCTTTGGGACGTCCGTACCACCGTGCCATTCGTCAGTACCTGCAAGACATCTTCCGTGAGGACACTCCCTACCCCGAGCTGCTACAGACGAACGACACCCTTCGACAAAATGCGCTGTTCCCTATTGCAGAGACAAATACACACCTTCCGTTGGCCATTGGCGATTATACCGACTTCTTTGCCGGACGCAATCATGCCTTCAACGTTGGCACGCTCTTTCGAGGTCCGGCAAATGCCCTTCAACCAAACTACAACCATCTTCCCGTAGCATACCACGGTCGTGCAAGCTCGGTTGTTGTCTCCGGAACGCCGCTGCGCCGGCCTTGGGGTCAAGCATTGCCGACCCCCGGAGCCACGGTGCCAGTGTTTCGACCTTGCGCTCGCTTGGACATTGAACTGGAGCTGGGCATGTTTGTCTGCAAGGGCAATGAGCTCGGGGAATCTGTTCTCGTAAGCGAGGCAGAGGATTATATCTTTGGCTACGTCTTGATGAACGATTGGAGCGCACGAGACATTCAACAATGGGAATACGTGCCTCTTGGTCCTTTTAACGCCAAGAATTTCGGCACCACCATTAGCCCATGGGTCGTCTTGGCTGATGCTCTGGAGCCCTTCCGCACGGAGGGCCTGAAGAACGACACCGAATTGCAGTCATATCTGAAAGAGGACAAGACGGACAACATCCTGGACATTCACCTGGAGGTGTCTGTGACAAGTAAGGCCAACCCATTGCGTATTTCCAGACTGAGCTGACATGCCGTGTTCTCCCACCAGCTGCGAAGGGCAATAAGACCAATGTCACGAAGACTTCGTCCAAGAACCTGTTGTGGTCTTGGCCGCAAATGCTTGCTCACCACACCATCTCCGGCTGCAACCTACGTTCTGGAGACCTTCTCGGGTCTGGCACCATTTCTGGTGCCGATGGTGAGACACACGGTAGTCTTCTCGAGCAGACGCAGGGTGGGAAGGTCCCAATTAAGCTGGAAGGGGGGGAGGAAAGGAAGTTCGTGGAGGATGGGGACACAATCACCATCACCGGCTGGGCGGGCACTGGGGATGGCGAGCTCGTAGGATTTGGCGAGTGCGCGGGGCAGATTCTCCCAGCTGTCGCTAGAGGCTAGCCAAGGTCGTAGATACATGTATTTTCTTTTGGTCTTATCTCCAGCAATCTTCATCAGTGTTTCCAAAATTTGACCATTTCGCCCATACCACATGTTAGTCAATTGTTCCTTGGACGCGCATGTTATCTCGGGCAGCTATCTGTGGCGGAGTGCCTATCATGTCGTAGTGGAGATCGAAACTCCCCGCCCCCACTAGTTCAGGGGGCTCCTTTCCGGTCTGGTTCCGAGGCACCCCGAGCCATTCCGCCCGTCGGTAGTTCGCCGGGGTAACTGCCGACCACCACAGCATCTCCCCCACAGTCGTGGCTCGGCGCTCTGGAAAGACAAGGAGGGTTTCTGATGGGAATACCGCCTGCCGAATGTCGTGGGCCAAAGTCACCAAGCATATCAACCTCCCGACTATTCATCAACGTGTTGGATTTCCTCTGCTACACATCTACAAAGTATAAAAAAAAAATCGAGGCCATCCTTCCAGAAACCGTCACCATGACCATCAACCGCATTACCCTTTTCAAGATAAACAAGGAGGAGGATCGGGTAAAGCTCCTCGACATCTACAAGACAATGCAGCAAAGCGCTCTCAAGGTATGAGGAACACGTTTGGATGGCTCTGAGCTGCAGGGCTGACTCAAGGTAGGATGGTAAACCATACATCCTCGGCGTTAAAGCTGGGGTAGCATTCCCTGACCAAAGGGCCCAGGGCTATACAATCGCGGTGCAATCCACTTTTGCCTCGACTGAAGACATGGCGTTTTACGATAATGAATGCCTTGCCCATGCCAAGCTCAAGGCATTTGCGAAGACCGTGCATGAGGGGGCCATGATGGTGTACTTTGAGAATGCTTTGGAATAAGCCGGGGAAATTTGATATATTGCAATTGCATTAGTGATAAATACATCGCCGTCCCAGGCCATTTTTCTGTTCCTTCATATGAGGCCTTGGAATCTTCGGGAGATCTCGTCTGCGTCCTCAATGGGCAACATACCCTCAAACGGCCCAGGAGGTATCGCCGAGTCCGGGGGCATCCCGAACGAGTCAAACAAACTCATCAGGTCCACACTCATGTGGAAAGCATCGGGTATGGAGCTGCTTAACCCGGGGCTGATATCCTGGTCCATTGATGGCCACATGTCGTTCCAAGGCTGCCTCTCTGTACCACCAGCGCCGTAAGACTGCTCGTCTGTTGCCTCCACATCCAGCTGGGTATCCAACCGAGTGTTCTCTGTTTCTGATTGTCTCTCCTGGACGGCAGCCTTTCGGCCATCATCGGCCTGAGATTGAAGGCCCAGTGATTTGACGCGGGGAACGAGGCCTCTGATGCTTTTCCATAGTCGACGGCTGGCACTTCCATGAAGAGAGAATCCCTTGACGAGCTGCAAGGCAGCAAGAAAACTGTCCCTGCACGGTTCGGCGAACGTGGCGGGCGCATGGCAAACGGCCAGGATAATGACAGCCAAGGAGCTGAGCAGGAAGTAGTTGAAGGCACTCTGCTGCCGAGCATAGATGTCGCTGCTGTCATTGAGGTGTACCAAAACTTGGAGACTGTCTTGGGCAATGTCCACAACGTTCCGAGCGGCCCGTACATCGGACTCGATCGCAGCAGAGGTAAGAACATAATGTCGGTGTATCATGGTGCGAATATGGTTTCCTCTCAAGTATAGCAGTGTCCTCAGGCGATGGAGGACTCTTGGCTGCATACGAGGGGCCAGTCCGAGGCGGGGATGGCGTAGCTGCAGTTCTCGGGGGATCACTGCCAGCCAATTTTGTGCCATATAATCCAAGAAGCCTACTGTATCCTTCGGAATATAGTTCGACGATGGGCCAAAAAGGGGCAGAGCCTCCCATACTTTGGAGCAAAGTCTGCCATACGCGACCATGCACCTCAGGTACTGAAAGCCCTCTCCCTGGTCCCGTTTAGTGCAATTCCAAAGATGTTGAGCGGGGATACGTACTGGCTCGGGCAAATCTGGATCTATGTCCCGATCATAGAGTGCAAACGAAAGACTCGTGCCGAACGACCACCGGCGATCGAGAGCATAAATGCACCAGAAGACGCGAACGGCCAGGTCCCGGTCGCCCATATCCTGGAAGTTGTCAATCATGCTCTGCTTGCGGTGGAGGCCCATTTCGAGAGCGGCACGCGCGGCGGTGCCAATAAGTCGCCAGGCAAGGAGCTCCTCATCGCAGTGAAAATAGTAAATGCTCTGTAAACAAGCAACAGGTGGTTAGCACACTGCTTCAAGGCTCCGGCGACATGACTTACGAGCATTGTATTCATCTGCACTTCTTTGAGGTCGACATCAATCCGAGAGGCCACGCTGATCTCCGACTCCACAGACTCAACCAACATTGTGCTCGCGTCATTCCGGCCGTGTGCTTCGATCACAATACCTGTGGCAACCGCTATTTTCATAAGTCGTAAGTCTTTTTGTCGACTTCGTTTGACGTGCATGGGAATGCTCGCGTCTGGGCTGCTTAAGATGCTTAAGATCTGGGACACACTGGCGGCTAGGTCGGCGACTTGGATGAACGGGTAGACCGATTCTACTTCCTCCTGGAAAACATCTAGGAGGCGCAGGATTTCTCCCGGAGCAAAAGACAGTAGAGGGTCCTGGCCCGCACTAGGCTGCAGTGTTACCAGTGGCTCCGGTGACGACGGCCCAGGAGAACCCGTCCGCGAGTCTGGGGCACTTGGAGGAAGGGCTTCACTGGACCCAATACCCATCCGGGTGAGCGAGATCTCGGCGATGCGAAGGCTGAAGTCGGACCTCGTTGGGCCAACAAATTGCGGTTGCATTGGCTCCGCGCTCTTGTGTCTTGAAGATCTGGCATTTGTGGACGAATACGCTGGGCTCACTTGCTGGTGTGGTCCGATCGCTGTTGCATTGTCGGTATGCGATGTTCTTTCTGTAAGTTCTCGCATGCCAGCGACTAAGGACGCGACCTGCTGCTGCAAACGCGAGATATCTTCGACGAGGCTATCGACCTGCGGGTTGTCTTTCCTATGACTTTCGAAATTAGGCTTTGGTTTCATTCTTTGACGGGAAGCAAGAACTTACAGGCTAGCTTCATCTTCGTTCGTGCCCTCTTGGGATTCTTTCTCAGTCTCCGTGTCCCTGCCGCGGCCAGCCGAATTTGGCGCCACGACACAGGTCGCTCCATCAGCCAAACATCGCTGGCATTCCATCTGATCGGCGCCTCTGATGCACTTGAGCTTTCGTTTCTGACATTGCTTGCTGAGATGTGGAAGTGAGCAATATGAATCAAGCTTGATGATCTTCGTGTCTGGACCTCAAACTTACCATGCATTGGTGGTGTACTTGGCGCGTTTCTTCGAGCCGGGCTCTCCTGTCAATGTCGCTGTTGCCGGTCGTTTGTGTGGCGTTACATTCTCCGTGGGATGCTCTACGGAGGACGGCAATTCAATTGCCGATTTACTTTGAATTTCCATCCCTCACAACGCCGAAATATTCCTGAGCTGCCCGCTACCAGGTGCTGGAGAGATGTGGAGTAGAGGATTCGGGGTCGCGAATCGAGGGGAGCACTGGGGATTAAGTATGGGTGTAAGTCTCAGTGGACCGGGCGCTGTGACAATGGGGTTAAGGGGAGCGGGGGAACCACCCAGCCACAGTCGGGAACCACCAGCTTGTGGTGTCGGGCAAGAAGTGGGGAACCAAGTCAGGGATTAAGCCTCCCCCACACCAGGCGTCGTACCCTGTCAGGGGATAAGGCACGCGAGTCAGGTCATTGGGGCATTACGAATCAACAGTCCGTGAATTGTAATGGGTGACTCCAGATCTCGACAATGATCCAACGGTTGACACTTCATACTGTGAGTATTTGACCATGACCTCACATTTAGCCCACAGCACTGCCTGATTTCCATTGCGACTTGCTAACCTGAGCTCTAAATACGGGGTTTTGCGGTTTGCGCCGCCACCTTCCGCAACTCAGCGGAAATCTTCAAGGCTCTTCTCGTTGCCAGGTCTAGCAAGATCTCTTCACTACCCCCAGGCACGGTGATGGCCTTGACATCGCGCCAGATGCGTTCCACGCGCTCCCCACGACCTCCTCTAGTTAATCCACTGCCACCCAATATTTGCACAGCATCGCGAGCCACGTGCTCCAGGACGATACCTGCATGGGCTTTCAGTTGAGCAGTCGTACCAGCCAAGAGAAAGTCCGCCTCCGCTGGTGAAAGCTGGGATAGCTGAAAAATCAAACTCTGGGTGGAAGTTAGTAACATTGAAAAGTCGCTTTCCAGTCCAACTTACCTCGATCCAGGATTGTAAAGCTTCAGTTTCTCGACTCATATTGGCAAACTTGAACCTGATGACAGCTACAATAGGGCGCATCAATGCTTGCTTCATGCTCCCATGGGCTCGTTCAGGGGGTTTTAACTTACGATGCTCCACTAAAGTCTTCCCAAATGTTTCTCGGCTCAACGCATAGCTTGAGCAATGTTAGCTTGCTGTGACCGTAAAGGCGGCCGGGACATACGAAATTGAGTCCTCAAGACAAACTCTTGCGCATCGAAGAGCCTGAAATCCGATGAATAGCCTCTGTAAGGCATCTCATTAGTTAAAAAGTCGGCACAGATCCGAGCGAAGCTTACCTCGTGGTTAAAGTTTGACACAATGTACTTGAAGCCCTTACCACGTTCGCCTACAACCATATCGAGAGGTACTCGAACGTCATCGAGGTCGA
This sequence comes from Verticillium albo-atrum, assembly GCA_002851705.1. Taxonomy (NCBI): domain Eukaryota; kingdom Fungi; phylum Ascomycota; class Sordariomycetes; order Glomerellales; family Plectosphaerellaceae; genus Verticillium; species Verticillium albo-atrum. The sequence continues at coordinate 21,290 of NMXJ01000004.1, forward strand.
CAAATGCCGTCCCTGCGGCCGTCGAACCTGACATTGTCATATGTCTGGTGCTCAGACCTTCGGTTCTCGGTATCACTAGTAAAGTCATGTCCCCAGTTGTCTCTCTCACGAGAGACAAGAAGTAATCTGCATACATCCCGGACGTGATCCACTACGCCGTCTTTGTCAGTTTGTTTTCAAGATAGCCTCGATGGGTTTACCTGCCTTCTTCTGGCCGTTTACAATAAAATGCGATCCATCATCGGACAACGCTGCTTCTGTTTGGAGACCTTGGACGTCGGAGCCTGCTTCCGGCTCCGTAATAGCCAAGGCTATCCGAGATCGGCCCGAGAGGATATCATGTACAACACTTTTATGTCAACAATATACCGTACGTTCTGGATGATAGGAGCTCTTACGTGTTCTTGATCTTATCCGAACCAAACTTTTGAAGTGCAGGAACCGCGAGGGTCTGCAAGATCAGGATGAGCGAATGGCCTGCCGGATTGACAGTCAGGGCAGGTATGGGATACTTACTACGCCGCCAACGAGACCATTCTCAACTCTGGATACATCGAATTAGTTTGATTGTTGCCAAAGGAGGTAGGGAGGGGTGATTACCCTATGCCCCCCACCCGACCAAACTCATCGTGGATGATGAAATCATGGTAACCATCCCACTCCTCTGCAGGAACATCGCCAATAATTGGATACTTGCCAGTCCATTCCACATGAACTTTGGCTCCAGATGCCATTGGCATCAGTAATCCATCATCGGCTGCCTGCTTGTACAGCGAACTTGGTAGAGTGGCTGTCAACTCCCAATCCTGTACATGGGGAATGAGGTTCTATGCTTCTGTCAACTCGCTGCCCTAGCGTATATTAGAAATGCGATGCGGACTCACTTTTTCGACCCAGGATCGCATCGCCTCTCGTAACTTGCGATGACTATCCCGATAATGGGGGCTGGGACAACCTCTCGCCCATGGTGCCTCGGCATATGGTAGAGGCGAGCCGAACACCCATTTGTCTTTTACGTTCTCCGACAAGACTGACATGATGCTACTAGATTGGAGAAAAGAATACAGATCACGTCAAATATGATCTCTAAATGACCATATTCCTCCTACCTGCATCGATCTTTTTCATCTTGTTGCAACGACCGGGGCCCCACAGTTTCCTGGGGCCCCGGAAGGTGGAGGCGGAATGTGTGGGGAGATTTCCGATGCGATTCCGGTAGACCCCGCGTGGCCGGAACATCCGGTTGCACAAGATGAACCCATGCCTCCAGACGGAGGGCATCTTTATGTTTGATGCTTGTCTCTCCACTAACTTGCTTCTCTGAATGCTACGAGTCACGCATTGACAGCCTCAAATTCACCATGATTGTCGAGCACCTCTTCCCGAATTTTCCTCAGAACATCATTGCTTTGGGGCTTTTCCTACTTTTAATCAAGTTACTAATAAATCGTTTTGGTGGAGGTCTCTCTGGCATCCCTGGACCATCAATTGCGAGCTTCACGGATTGGTGGAGAGTATTCGTTGTATGGGGCCGCAGACCAGAGCTGTGGCACATCAAACTTCACGAAAGATATGGACCAGTAGTGAGGCTGGGACCACGGACAGTCTCCGTAGGCAAAGCAGAAGCTATCAAAACGATTTATGCCTTGAATGCGGGATTCGTCAAGGTACGCGTTGCACGAGTGTTTCCTGGTTTTCATATTGTCAGTGGGCTGACGGGCGAGCAGTCGGGCTTTTATCCCGTTCAGCAAACGATATCCAATGGGCATTGCTTGCAGAGCATGTTCAACACCACAGACGAGAAATTCCACGCCAAGTTGCGACGTGCCGTTTCTAGTGCATACTCGATGAGCACGCTGGTCAGCTTCGAGCCATTGGTCGACTCTACTTCTCAGGAGTTCTTGAAGCAGCTCAAGCAGCGCTATACCCGAAATCCAGAAGCGAATGGTCAACTTGATCTTGGACAATGGCTCCAGTTCTATGCTTTTGACGTCATCGGAGAGCTGACTTACTCCAAGAGGCTTGGCTTTGTGGACAATGGAGTCGACGTTGATGATATCATTTCCAATCTGGAAAGTTTACTGAATTATGTGTCGGTGGTCAGTTTTCTAATACCTCTGTTCAATTCCAGTTTCGTTCAAAGATCTTGCTAACTCCTACAGGTGGGCCAACTTCCCTTCTTGGACCGACTCCTCCTCAAAAACCCCTTCAGATTGTGGATGAGCAAACACAAACTTCTCAACTTCAACTCACCGGTGGTCGAGTTTGCGAAGAAGCAAATGGTAGATCGCCGGGACGCCGACAAGGACCTTGAAGGAGCTCCTTCAAATGCAAAGCCTTCGAGGAGGGACTTTCTGTCTCGTTTCAAGGATGCTAATAAGAAGGACCCGGTTTTCATCAGCGAAGAGCGCGTGCTGGCCTTGACAGTCGCAAATATGTTCGCTGGCTCTGACACCACCGCCATCACTCTCAGAGCTGTGTTTTACTTTCTGTTGAAGCACCCCGAAAAAATGGAGAAGCTTCTCTCCGAGTTATCGACCGAGAGCAAGGCTGGTAAGTTTAGGCGAGATGATGCCCTTGTGCAATGGGAGGAGGTAAGAGGGTTGCCTTATCTTAGTGCTGTCATCAACGAGTCTCTCCGTTGCCATCCTGCTGCTGGCCTCACATTGGAGCGGGTGGTACCGAGCCGGGGTATTGAAGTGGCAGGTAAACAAATTCCTGGAGGCACAATCGTTGGCTGCTCTGCATGGGTGGTGCACCGCGATGAGACCATTTTTGGGAAGGGCACGGCGGAATTCAGACCTGAAAGATGGATTGAAGCAAGTACAGAAGAGGCATCACTCATGAAGAGTTGCCTCTTTTCATTTGGCGCGGGATCAAGAACCTGTATCGGCAAGAATATCTCGCTTCTTGAAGTCTTCAAGCTTGTGCCGGCATTCCTCAGGACTTTCGAGGTAAGTAAACTTCGACACCTCTGCCGGTACTTCTTGGAAATTTGTTTAACATGTGCTATCTGTAGATCGAACTTGTACATCCTCAGTCGTCTTGGACTTTACATAACGCATGGTTTGTTAAGCAGAGCAATCTACATGTCAAGATCAAGGAAAGGGAAAACATCCTATAGTAGAAAGACAATCAACAAGACTGGAGTTTGAATCATTGCCGCTACTATGACAGAACTTCAGCGTAACGATGCGTTCTCCACCCAGTGAGATCACGGCTTCCTCCCATGCTTTCAGCGACCAGATCTATAAAATAGCCGTCAGAGAACTTATTGACCCCGGTCTTTGCCAATTCATCTGGAGAGCCATTGTGAAATCGGTAAGGCCCCGGCCGCTGAAACATCGGCTATGTCCAGCAATATTTTCCATACTTTCCCACATCGCAGCTCCGCACCTCACGCAGAAGATGTTCAACCTGACTCGGCTGTGTTTATCAGGTGGTCTTTTGATAACACACGAAAAGTTACTTTTCTAACAGTAGAATTGAATGGGGAGGGGCAACGACTTTAATATTCACACATTCGGAGTCCTCAATTATTATTCCTGTTGAATGGGCTTCACGGCTCGCGTGAACCCAATCCTTAGCTTTGGCTGTGCCTAAGAGCTCTGGACTATTGGTTCGGTGTTGCGGTTGGTGATTGTTATTATATTCTCTGGTAGGTTCGCCTGAGAGCAGGGAACCTCTCGTTATGTGCTCGAGGGATCACGTGAGTCCTGCTTACGTGATGCCCTGGCACACCTAGCTATCCTATCTGGTTCAACAATTCCAAGAATAAAAACGTCCGGATCAGGTACCTTCTCCCTATGAACAGGAAAGAATGAGGCCGCATCTACTCGACAGGTCCCGCCTTGATACGAAGAGAGTGGCCAAACTTATGAACGATGCCAATCAGAACCATTCCAAATGCAACAATAGCAGCCTGGGTCCCGAAGCTCGCATCGAATCCAACCTTTGCACCCCACGGTTGCTGAAAATAGCCGACACCGAATCCTCCAATGGCTCGGGCAAAGTTTGTCCAGCCGGAAACTTCAGCAGGGGCAGTCGGATAAGCGTCCAGCACGAATGCAGACACCGCAACTGATGTCGTCATAATGCCGAAGGTGTGTAGGCCCCATCCCATTATGACTGCTGCGACAGGAAGATGGTGTTGGAGAGCTTGACCTAGCAGGACGAGCCCGCCGATCATTGGGAAAGCTGACACGTAGATCATGTACAGTCTGGCTTCAGGCTCGAAGACGCCGTTGTGCTTGCGCACATATCGCTGTGCAATGAAGTCGTTGAAATAGTGACCAAACAGTTCTCCGAGGACAACGCCAACAATTGGCGAGAAGTAGAGGAAGCCAAGGCTGTTGAAGGAGTACCCGTATCCGCCAAACTCTCTTGGTGTTCCAAAGAGAATGGCCGTCGTGATGTTGATGCCAATAGCCCAAGCAAAGAAGAGTAGACTGTTGATACTGTCAGAACTTGATGCAAGAGCAAATCATTAGCGAGGAGGCTGCCAACTTACTATGCAACGAGAACAAGAAAGATTACTGGTTTAGTCAGTGTGATGAAAAATCTTCGGAAAGACTGATAGACAGTCTTGTAATACGTCTTTTGGCATCCAAGTTCCCAAATACCGACGACTCGTGACATTCTTGACCAAAATCCTTTGCCGCGAGGAGGCTGGTCGGCGGAAGGAATCTCGCGGTTGTACCAGGTCTCGTCGAGGAACATGACAATCAGAACCATGTCAAGTGCACACACCCCAACACAGGTCCAGAACACATCCTCCCACTTGCCTGTGGCACCAAGCACAAAGTTTCCTACGAGTGGTCCCCAAAATGGAGAGGCAATGTAAAGGAGTGCCCAGATTCCGATCTTGCGAGCTCGTTCGTGGTGGAAGAACATGTCTCTGATGAAAGCGATAGAGATTGTTTGCGACGAAGTGATAAAAAAGCCCTTCAGCGTTCGCATGGCATAAAAGGTTGTGAAGTTTGGTGAGACGGCAGTTGCAATCGAGAAGATGAAGCCCAGTAGATTCGTCCAAAATAGAGTCGGCGCTCTGCCGACGATAGAGGTCATGGGAACCCATATTAGACCACCCAACGCCCTAACAGAGTTAGTACGTGTGCAATAATCACAGAAGAATGCACATCTCACATCATAAGCACGTTGATGCTGTTGGTCTCGCTCACTCGGCCGATGCTCTCATGCCACTCATGGGCTTGCAAGATGATGGGGGCACTGCCTGCGGCGGACGTGAAGTCTGCGCAGAAAGCACCCCACGCAACCACAAACAAGACGGCGTGCTTCTTCCAGGAAGGCCAGTTCAGCGGATCATTGATATCATCAGTCGGCTGGGGAAGAAGAACAGTCTGTGAAGCTGTTAGTGAGACTCGTCGACAAAAGCATCTGGAAGGCAGAATTACGTGTCCGTCCTTGGCGAGTCGAAGCGACGTATCCCCCGGAGCATCCAGACGGAGTATGACACCAGCTTCAGCTTTCGCAGCCTGAGGCAATGGCTCGATGGTAGGGCGCTTTGCCAAGGCCTCAACATCCCTCGAGGAGACGTGTTCAACATCCACTTTCTCCATGATTGATGTTTTTGAGCAATATTGGGCAACTATGATGTTGTGGTAGTAATCGATACTCGGTTGACTCGTTTCTTCATCTGTGAACTGGGCATGCGACTGCTAATGTTCAAATACGAGTTGGGGATTAAGGAGCTTTGCCTGGCGCTAAGTCAAGCAGGTTCTCTGCCCAATGTAGGTCCCGAGATTTCGGATGCGGGGTCCCCACGGGGTAGAGAAGACAGGAAATTCCACATCTTGGCGTTAGTGGTGGTGACGGTCCTGGTCTATGTCCGAGCCTAATCGTTGCCACCCCGGCCTCTCGAAGTCAAGCCGTGTAGGAATTTCCGGTTCAATTCCGCAGCCAACCCAATCGCACGCCCTGTCGATATACCGCAGGCCATTCGACGCCAGTTTTTAAGCCGGACAAGCGAAAGTTAAACTAAAATGGTTTGGGGTTTCCATTTGCCAAGCATCGGACGGGTTTTCGCGTGACTGTCCCATCAAACATACCAGCTGGATGCATTTGAAGATGACGAGGCGATTGCCTGAGCTCAAAATATTCGACTTCTGACAAGCTGCTTGTTTTTTACTAGCTCTAGGAACTGTACTCTGATGATCTCCGTTGACGAGTCGGGGCGACTCCTCTCATAGTTGGCACTTTGGAAATGAACGTACGATCTGAGTCGTCGCGAACGCGATGGTCAGTCCAGGAGTACGAAATGGCTATGCAATGATATGTTGAATCGTGATACGAACGATCGAACTGTATTGAGAACATACAAAAAAGACTGCGGAACTAGTTCGCTGATTCCCCCTAATGAGTATCAAGCCATGCGTCATTGGACAAATTCAACCATTTCGACGTGCCCGAACTCTCGACCAGTCTTCACATCCACAACAAATTCTTTAACCTCATTTGACTTCGTCTCGAGCAAAGTATGGCCGTTGGTAGTGGCTTTCTTGCGCGCCGCGACCGCATCACCAGGATGAGGCGATCGCTTGGTCTTTACGTCGGCCATCGGCAGCGGTTGTTCGATCGCGAGAGGCAAGATGCCAGCGTTCTCAAATGATCGGAAGGTTTCAATCCAAGTCTCGTACGTGTCATCGTACCTGGTCCAGCCGAATTTGCGTGCCTTTGACACGGATCCGATCGTGAACCAGGCCTTGCCCACTGCCCAGTCGAAGAAATCCCAGGTGCCCCAACTGAAGGCTTCAACATTACCGCCGTGCTTCTCCACAACACGCTTCCAGATGGGCTCTTTGTCCTTAGCCCACTGCGTCATGAGGAAGTTATGCTCCATGCGTTCACCTTCGCCGCTGGCTTTCCAATCTTGGGTCTCGGGGAACTGGACCCAGGCTGTTAGTACAACGAACAGAAATTATCAATAGTTCGACAAACCTCGATGCCAAAGTATCGCCCAAGTTTAGGCCAGAAGTACTTCCATACGATAACATCACCATTTGTATGGTTGAAAGCCTCGTTTTTGGTGTGCTCGGATGTTGCCGCCCAAACATTCATGTCTGCCAAACTAGGCGCGTAGGAAGCGTCATCGACGGAGTTGTAGAAGAACTTATTCCCCGGAAAAACGGGAACCTCTCCCATCTCACGGCACGTGAGGATGTAAATGGCAAGAGTTAAAGCAGCAGACATGCCGTTACCTAGTAGTTGATTCCGTCAGACGTGGACATCGTCGACTCGAAATGTGCAAACTCACCAGCTGGCGTAAAACCGATGATGGCATTGGGACGGATTACATTCCAGTTCCAGTCCCTCTTGGAGGCGAGGTCAAAGAGATAATCTTCCTGTGGGTAATAGAAGTTCTCTCCATGGTCATCGTAGCGCGACATTCCTTCGTGAATGGGGACTTCGATGGGGCCAAGGTGAACGCCATAATGCTAAGGGGCGTCAGACTTCCACTTGCTCATGTGTGATACAACGTGTTGCGGAACTAGTGCATACCTTTCCGCCTGTGCTGAGACAGACTCGTTGCAACGAGTTCCAGGCGACAGTATCGATAGAGCCCAGAAAGTTCTTGAACAAAGGCACGTTGTAATCTCGAAGCTTGGCAAAGTCGGCCGAGTGGACATAAGAGGCGAAAAAAGCATGCGTCACATCGTGACACCATGGTTTCATGGCCTCGACCAGCTCATCGACCGGCTTCAAGAAGTCCAAGGCGATGAATCGGATGCGTGGATCCTGCCAGAACACTTGGGTCGGTGTCCTTCTGGAGGTGATCACTATCTTGGACCATTCGCTGGCTGGCTGGCGGATAAGATGCTCAATAATTGCATTTCCAGTGATGCCGTTCGCACCAGTGACAAAAGCGACCTTTGCGTTCGGGGAAGACATGATTTCGTGGGGTGGGGTAAACGATTTGAGTGACAACAGTGAAAAGGCTTTGAGGAGTGTGCTTAAGGTTCAACGTTGCCTGTTGTTGAACACTTTATGTCCTTGGTCTCAAGCCACGTGTATGACCTGGCTCATGGTTCGTATGAGGAAACCATTCCGGGGATTCTGGAAATCCATTGCTGGTTTGTAGGTGGGGCGTGCGTCGAAATTCCGAAGTCCCCGGAACTTCGCCGCTCCGGAGTGGGTTCGCCGATTCGAGCTTCAGCCGGAACACCCGTGGCCGGACACACAGCAACAAAATGCGACAGGGTCCAACTGACCTTGAAATTGCTTTGTATTCAAGTTTTGTCTCTCATTCTCCGTCCATCATCAATACCCCCGCCCCTCAAACGGGAGGATCTGTCAAGTTTTTCGAAAATGATTTATACAAACAAGCAAACCCTCGATTACCCAAAAGACGCGAGTCTGACGGAATTGCTCTTGGACTACAACCTGAACAACACTCCCGAAGATCGGCCCGCTATCATCGATGGGATCTCAGGCGAGGTAGTATTTACTTATGCAAGTTTCAGGCATGGCGTGAGGAAACTCGGTCGCCATTTCCAGAGCGTTCTTGGCATGAAACCGGGAGACGTTGTTGGGATTCTGTCAACGAACCGGGTAACTCGCCATCATATACTTTAAACGACCCTGCGTTTTTGCTGATTATCCTGAAAAGAACTTTTATCCAGTCTGCGTTCACGCCATATTGGCTACTGGCGCAGTGGTGTCAGCGTTGAATCCTCTCTACGAGCCGAACGTATGTATCTCCAGCCCAAGCGGGCCCTGGCCGAAGCAAGCTCTGACACATCGCAGGAACTATCTCATGCACTTGGCCTCAGCAGACCCAACCATGTGTTGGTTGAAGAGGCTCTATTGCATAATATAACGGAAGCCATTCATATGACCTCTAGCTTGCCTCATAGGCCAGCCCTTCATGTTTGGGACGCAAATCTCACGAAATCAGACCTGACATTTTCACTTGATGTTGAGCATATTCTTCAGCATGGGTCAGCAGTATTTGAGCCAAGAAGGCTACCACCTGGAGCTGCCTCTGAGACGCCAGCATTCATTTGTTTCAGCTCCGGAACGTCAGGGCTCGTCAAAGGAGTGCGCCTCAGCCATGGAAACGTTGTGGCCAATATCTTTCAGCAGTCTGAAGGATTGAGTGGCATGTTCACACCCAAAACCGTCGTTGCTCTTATCGTTCCCTTCTTTCATATTCTGGGTCTTGCTGGATTTTCATGCCAATATGTTTGTCAGGTGAGTGAACGCGAAGCACTTCAAGCCAGATGTGACTGACTGGACTTTTAGGGCACGCCGATCGTAGCCTTCAAGAAGTTCGACATCGGCCCTCTTTTTAAAGCAGTCAAGAGACACCAGAGTACGTAAAGATACCATGCACCACCTTGATCCTCAATACTCATGCCGTAACTATAACAGTTACCCACATCAACGTTGTTCCTCCGATAGCACTTGAGTTTCTCCGTTACCCATTAGCGGCTCAGGATGACTTATCATCGGTGCAATGCCTAATGAACGCAGCTGCTCCTCTCAATCAGCGTCAAGCGGACGAGCTTAGCAATAAGTTCAATTGTGCTGTCACACAGTGGTATGGCATGACGGAGGCCAGCCCGAGTGTTGCCTCTCAGAGAGAGGACGAAATATGCGTGCAAGGCACAATTGGACGGCTTCTCCCGGGCATAGAAATGAGAGTACTTGATGATCACGGAAATGGTAAGTGGAAAGACTTTGATCAATGAAGACTACTTTCTCACGAATCCTCGGCAGATGCGACAGTTGGCGAGTTCGTCATTCGTGGGCCAAATATTATGCAGGGCTACGTCAGTAACGGGAAGATCGACAGCCCCATGACCGTCGATGGTTTTATGAGAACCGGAGACATTGGTCATGTTGATCAAGAAGGGTATCTGTTCATTGTTGACAGAGCGAAGGAGATGATTAAAGTCAAGGGGTAAGCAGCATCTTTCTCGTCGCAAGAACATCTTACGGTCACTGACAGGGTGGTATAGGCAACAGGTTGCCCCTGCAGAACTGGAATCTATCCTCATTACTCATCCATTGGTGGATGATGCTGCTGTGTGTGGCATTTATGATGAGAATGGCACATCAGAGATGCCTGTTGCATACATCACAACCAGCGTAGTGGACCTTCAGGAGCAAGCAGGTCTGAAAGATGGCGTGCTGGCATACGTTAACTCGAAAGTCGCAAGATATAAACGAATTACTGGCGGTGTCTTCATTTTGACTGCTATCCCGAGAAAGTGAGTAGCCTTTATTTGGCAAACCCCAATGAAACTCCGACAGAAACTGACTGCTAAACCGCAAAAGTCCCGCTGGCAAAATCCTGCGTCGCCTGCTTCCAGCAGCGTCTGCCCGTCGATCGACACACCCTCTTCCAGAGATACAGGGGCGCTCCAAGCTGTGATTCCTGCTTTAGATACTTGGATAGTGACACTAGAAACAGCAATAAATATACATCCCGTTGCCTGTCCCGCCCACCTCGTTTCAACTTCAGTCTCTTTCAATACCTTGATAACTCGGGGCTGAAAAGAGCACGACTAGCTTCTTCCATGTCCATGTCGAGGTTGAAGATGCCATTTGGTCCCAATGAGCCAAAGATTGACTCGTCAACGTCAAGGTTGCTAATCCTAGTCGATGTACCACAGTCTTCTTGGACCATTGCCAGACCTCCTGACGACAGGACCTTGGAGCCCCCTGCCTCTCCGTCAATGATCATCTCAAAATTGAAGTCAGACATGGCCCATTCAGGAAGGTTGGATGACTGTGGGTCAGTCTCAAAGGTCCAGCGTGTCGGCCCGCTGATTTCAGGCTTCCCTGCCTGCAAATCATGCATCATCCTGAATTGTTGGTAGTCATGGGGCATTTTGTTCTCAGATTCGACAGCTTGGTCCGAGTGAGGCGTCAGTTGCTGCTGGTCATCGGCTCTGTTCTCTTGGTTGGAACAAGCACTGTCCCGATGTTGCGATGGTTCGACATCAGCAGGTCCCTCGCCACAGGTGCGTTGAACCAAACTTGTCAGCTTTAGGACCCAGCGCATCATCTTGCCGGACACCCAGATTCTGTGGCAGTAGGTATTTAGTGAACGGGTGGCAGCCAGTACGGTCGATCGATGTCTCTTCTTGAGGCTAGGCTCTTGTGCGAAAAGCCCCATCATGATCATCATCGCGCTCGTAAGATAGTGACTAAAGGGGAAGCAGTACTTGAGCGTATCGTCTTGGATACTTTCGTGCGTGTTCAGGATGCTGGCTGCCAAGCTCGCGCATACAGTTGCACATTCTACCTCGTCATCCTCAGCACGGTCGAAGAGTCTCAAATTTGGTGAAAATGGCCGCCGCATCAATAGACGGAGAAAGTTTGTGCACTTGGTGTTGGTTAGCATCCGCCTGAGTTGAAGAAAATACACGTAATAGAAGATCTTACGGTGTACAATAACACGGTTTGCTTGACCTGCCAGCGAGGCCGTGAATCGAATTGCACATTGTTTGGGATATTAGGATCGTAAGACAAGCTGGCAGGCAGTGTCTCCAGGAGATCTGAGAGAACCGTGTCGGCATATTCGACCATTGGAGAAGAGTTGGAGTTTGAAGACTTGACGCCGTAGAGAAGCTCCCAGGCCTTCCCTACCACCCTAGAGTATCGTACCATTGCGGCGAGGTATGGTATCGCTGACATCGGCTTGCCGGATACTTCAAGGGTCACTTCTCTCTGCACCTGCGCGGTCTTCTCCGGCCTCGATTGGAACAGGGTTAGCCATGTATCACTGAGGTCCAGTGGAAGCGCGGTGTCGATGTTGCTGTCCATAATTAGGTATGGTCGGCCAGACTCGATGGCAAGCCGTCGATCCAGAACGTAGATACACCACCAGGCCCTGGTATACATCTGGCTGGCCACAACCGGCATGCTATCAAGCGTGCTTTGCCTGTGCAAACCAATGATGTGGGCATTGGAGACTGCCAAGGCCAGCAGTCTAGCTGCTCGTTGGGTGGCATCCAAGCGAAACAAGTATATTACCTGGTACAAGTCAGCTACGCCTTCAATCATTCGTATCATCACTGCTTTACCCGTATGAGGAGGGTCTGCAGAGTCAAGAGAGACTTTGCAGCCGTGTTGCTCATCTCCGTAGAGTCTTGCAGCAGGCTCATACCGACGCTATACAAGGTCCATCCAGCTGATTGCACCCCATTCGCATCTGTGACTCGACTGGACACGCTGCATCTCCCAAGGGCAAGGCAGAAGCACACCAAGGCTACTGACATGCGTTTCTGCTCTCGTTCTGCGGAGCTTGTGAGAGGCCACAGGGCGGAAAACTCCCACATCTCGTTGAACGTCTCCCACACGGTCGGTGGATGCAGGATGGGGTACAGCACATGAATTTCTTCCAGAAATATATGCAAGTACCGCCTCCAGGCCGATTCGTCGGCGGCAACGCCGTGTTGGTCGAGAACAGCCTCCAACCAAGCCCGTATCTTTCGGGGGGATTCGTCTCCTGAGGGATCAGTGCTCTGGAGCGGAGATCTTGACAAGTATTCTGCTATCATCACAGATGGGTCCCCAGATATACCATTCAGGTTGTCATCCATGTCTTGAAGTCCAGGGCTCATGGAAATCTCGCCGGCAAATGTCTGGCCGTCAGACTCCATGACATTTTGCAAGTCGGTTGTGGATGTTATTTGGTGTTTTTCCACCGATGAAGTATGGGATTTCGTTCGTTTTGGCTGGCCTTTGTGTATAAGGCTGTCAAAAGTTGATGTGGGAATCATGCTCAGTCGATGCTCTACTTCAGCAAGGCGAGCCAAGAGCTCGGCGGTACTCGTGTTTCCTCCGACACTGCATCTCAGTCAGAATCCTGAGTGTCTGCTTGAATGCGTCAGGGAGCTATATTACCCGCCATTGATGCGACGCAAGGAGTCTACTTCGCTCGCGCTGTATGTGCGGCTTCGTTGATCGAGCATGGCGCTCAGGTCGTGGCCCTTCGGTGCAGAGAAACAGGGTTGGTTTCTGGCAATGCACTGAGCACAAGGCTCTCCGCCATCGCACTTTTCTATGAATCAGCGACAAATAATTAAGTGAGTGCTCATGAAACTTGCAAACTGACCTTAACCTTCCTGTGCTGGCAGGATGTGCTGAATGGAGGTCAAATTTTAGCGATGCGAGTCAATCCATCACGACGTCTCTTTGAGTGGAATTCACATACCAAGCTCTCGAAATGTACTTTCCCCTCTTCATCTTTTTCGCCGGTTGCTCTGCTGGGTCTGGACTGGTTCGGCCATCTGCCCTCTTCTCTGTCAATTTCTTGCTGGTGCCCGCGCTGGTGCCCGCGGATGTGTCGGCAGGATGAGACGGCCGCCGCTCTGAGCTCTCGGCAATTTGGTCAACCTCGTCTGTCGCAATACTAACTTCGATGCAGCTGGTGCCGGCGTCGTCTTGCTGCTTTTCGGGCTCCATCGTATCTTAATCGTCACTATCAAGGTTGAGAATGATCTGTGGTGGGAAGACAGGATGGACGATGTCGAACGTCCTCACGTGGGGAATCTGGAAAGATGAATGGCGCTTGACTCGACAACGAGTCATGCCCCCGGTCCAGAATCAAGGAGCCAGGAGCGTCGCGGCAGGTGTGGGCATAAAACAATTGTCATTGAGCTTAAGCCCCATCTTGGCTGCACCATAGTTCAGCCAGTGCGGAGGAATACCTGGGAACGAAACAGATCCTTGACAAAGCACCTCCTGTCCCCACCCTACCCCGGACCCCGCGTTCCTCAGCCGTCCGGGGTAGCTAACCATCCTGTTTGGGACGACCTCCTGATCAATGGTGGAGTCACGGAACCGATCTACGGAAATTCCGGCTGACTTGCAGAATGAGTGTACTTCTGCCAGCTCCAGCAAAGCCCTCCCACTGGCATTTTGGGAAACAGCGCGTCTCAAAGTTTGCCCTTCGGAGCACACCGAACGAGGTCAACAAGCAGTTCGGTGAGAACATTGCTCAGATGCTCAGGGTGAGTCATTGGGATCTGATCAAGATGTCAGCGGAATGAACTGTTTCGAACACATTCGAACACATTCGAACGCAGAAGAAGAGATATACAAGATGTTCGGCACCGAGAATAACCTGCGACGTTGACGGTGCGTGGATAATTTTTGCGACAATTTCCCGGTTCTGGCGGGAACTTGACTGGAAATCAGCATGTGCATCTACGGCTGTCATCACGAACCTACATGACTTTACTCTCTGAGCCCCAGATGAAGTGATGGCGAGCTCGGGACTTCTCGAGGAGCTCGAGGATTTCAGGATGCGGCGCTGCTAAGTACGTGGCCTGAGTGAGGAATCCATGTCAGACATCGCCACTATCTCAATAATGATCCGGGATACTTGCAGCTTCTTGCTTCTTGGGTGTTTTTAGATGCACCTGCGAATTAGGAATGTCGCCCTCTTCAAGAACGGTTCCTTGGTCCTGATTTTGGATAGTCAGTGGAGGGACTTGGACGATGAGCTATTGATTGAATAACAAACTTACGATGTAGACCTGTAACTGTCGCGTGTCCCAATTTCGGAGTGCTGCGCTCTTCCGGAAGGCGGCAGAAAGTTCGGCCCTGGAAATATTAGCCTTTTGGTCTGTTCGATTAGGATCCTCTATCTTGTATCCCACTTACTTCGAGCTCCACACATCCCTTCGTCGTAATGCCATCTGTGCCACGCCCTCAGTCTGCGACTTCATCTGGAAGAGGATCGGCTCCACGAATATCGAGGCCAAAAAGATGCTCGGATCCATCATAGCTGCATGACACCTATACTCGGAAGTTGGCCATGACGAAATAGATGCGCAGCTTGGCGGACCTACATTGCACCCCCTCCAAACGAATGCCCGAGTCCAATAACTGGATCTCGGACTTGGAGATACTTGAGCGTGTTGAGAATATCCCTGGAGTCGTCAGGCCAACATGCTATATGTCTCGTCAGCAACATGGCAGTCCAAGGACATCTGAGGGCCTTCGCATCAGACCTCTTTCTGGAAGAAAGCCTCGATTGAGTTGAGCACTATCCCCATGGTTTGCTGCATCGAGGGCAATGAATCTCTTGACGGAATGTCTCAGCTCTGCATTTTGCAGCAGAGAACTGATAATGAGTTCCCAGAAGTGCTTGTTGAATGATGTGCCGTGGGTCAGAACGATAGTGAGGCCCTTGGATTCTGCTTCGCGTACAGCGTAATCGTGGACGGAAAGCCTCAATGGCCTGATCAGGTTCCTGCGGCTGGAACATTCGTGGTCGGCTGGGCTGCTAGCAGGAATAATGAGTGTTCTCATCACGTAGTACTTTGTGCGTACCTCCGACATGATGGAACTGTGCAAACATCAAATCTGGCGTTTCTTGATGTGAGCTGTTGAGGTCTAGCAGGAGAATGCTCCATTTTAAGGTGCTTCACCCGACCCACATGGAACCTATGTAAGTCTGATGATTCCTGGCATCCGCAGCTTTGTCGGAATTTCGGCCACTTCGGAGCAACCCTCCGGTCGTTTTAGCTCCTGCATTAATAACGACGAATACAAAAGTGGTGTCCGTCAAATTGCCACATTGAATAACACGCAAGCACAGGACTCGAGCCTGTTGGTTATAATCAACACTTTACTCGAGTCTGGCCTGGACTCTTGACGATTGAAATATTCATTGAGCGCATCCTACTGGCGTCCTAAACCTCTGCAATTCAAAGTGTGCGGCGGCCGAGGCTTCAGGTCACAGTGATCGCTTCAGTATCTACAGACAAGGAATCCCGATCATTCAATCCCTAGCAGCTACTGTCGGGCCATCCATTTCCGATCAACTTTCCGCTTCTTACAGCCTCGAAGCGGCGATCCTGCAATGCGTCAGTGAGGTTCCGCTTAGGGTTGGATGCGTGATGCACTCACTTGATATGTACCGATTTGGGCTCCAAGTAGCTGTAAAGACCATGAGCACCAAGCTCCCTGCCCGTACCGCTCTGCTTCGAGCCTCCGAAAGGAGTGTTCAGCTCAGGGAGGTACGGCGAGTTTACAGAGACTCCACCGCTTTCTAGAGCTGACGACACGCGTAAAGCTCGCGAGAGATCCGAAGTGTATACACATGCTACAGGCAAGGGACTGATGTTAGTCTGAGGCCAGTAAGGGGTATGGAAAGGTGATTCTTACAGGCAAGGCCATATACGGTGTCGTTGGCCAGCTCAATGGCCTCGCTCTCCGTTTTGAATGTTTTGATAGTCAACACTGGTCCGAAGATCTCCTGTTTCCAGATCGGGCTGTCTGATGCTGGGTTGACAAACAGGGTAGGCTCGATGAAGCAGCCTTTAGTTCCCTTGCGACTGCCTCCGGTGAGAAGCTGGGCTGACCTCTTACCCTCTTCGATGTATCCCATGATTCGATCAAATTGCGATTTATCCACCACTGGACCATGGCCAGTTGATATCTCCTGGGGGCTGCTTCCCATTCCTTCCCCGACTTTCTCGAAAATTGTCTTGATCGCCTCGATGAATCTTGGCGCGATGGATTCCTGGACTAGCACTCTGGACGCCGCTGGGGTTTGATGAGCATGGCTGTTTCAATTCTAGTGGTGGCAGCTGGACTTACCGACACATATCTGCCCCGAATTTTGAAGGAATCCACCGCCCACGCTTGGCCAAATTGTTAGCATGTCATTGCAAGATTTTCCATCTATGGTCAAACATACCATTCAACAGAGTTATCGAAGTCTGCATCTTCGAATACGACGGCTGCCGACTTCCCGCCAAGTTCCAGAGTCACCTTCTTGAGATTGCTCCTGGTTGCAGCTTCCTGGACGGCCTTTCCGCCCACAAGGGATCCAGTGAAGCTTATCTTAGAGATATTATGATGAGATGAAAGCAGGGCTCCAGTCTCTCTGGCACCGGTCAAGAACTGTACGACTCCAGGTGGAAAGCCAGCCTCCGCGAACAACGGTGCAAGGGCAAGTGTCCCCAGCGGGGACTTTTCAGACGGCTTGAAAATGACCTAATCCTCAATATTTCATCAAATGCTAGCACTTCTAATAGGAAACAGGGGGGAAATACCGTGTTTCCTGCCGCCAGAGCTGGCGCGAGCTTCCACCCTAGATTCATAAAGGTTGCGTTGTAAGACGCAATACTTGCGCAAACCCCTAAAGGCTCATACTTCACAATCTTTGCGACGCCATTGTCTTCGGAGAAGGACTGTCCGGCAATTTTGTCTGCCCATCCCGCGTAGTCTAACCTCGTCAGAAAGGTGGACTGTTGGGCACCACAGAAGACGTATACTTACATCGGAAAACCTGTACCATGTGGGGCAAGTCCATATGAAGGATGCCAGCAATGGGGCGGCCAGATGGAAGAGATTCACAGTATGCGAGATGTTCCACGTTCTTCTCAACAAGTTCGGCGAACTTGTTGAGACACGCCGCTCTCTGGATGCCGGTGAATGAAGACCATGGCCCGCTCCGGAACGCCTCCTTACTGATCACCACAGCGTGGTCAACATCCTGCCTCCCCGCCAATGGGAGATCGTCCACCACGACGGAATCGTCGACCGGATTCAGCAAAGTCAATTTTGTCACATCTTTGTCCCGAGAATCAACAAACTTGGTACCGATGCAGGTCAGCGTCAGTCATCAACGTGATTGGCGTTGGGAAGCGAATTACCTCGTTGCCGATAAACAACTTGCGGGCGGGTAGGGAACTCATTTCGATCGGAATTCGAACAAGAGCGTGGAATAAGCAATTCTGTGTTCTGTTGCACTACCAACTTGGGTCACTCGATGTTGGGCGGCGATGGCTTTGGCCATGATATTGTATTTCTCATCGGCCCCACCCGGGGCACGGTTCCGTGCAGGCGCGGAACGCCCAAAATCGGTTCCGTGACTTCCGCGCTCCGCATACCATGTCCCCAAGCAGGTTGCCTCGTGCCGAAGTATTACTTTGGTCAGAATCGCTGTAAGTTGGAGACGTTCAATAACCAGCAGAAAGTCAAGCCCAGACAGGCAGTAAGACAGACACGACGTCATGATCAATTCACCCGTAACGGAGATGGTGCAAAACCCGCTGAGGGTGCCATATCCAGATTTCCTCCGCATCTTTAGCGAAAAGATGGAACCCATCCTGCTATCCCAGCCCGGTTTCATCTCTGTTATGACCGGCCTTGTACTTTCACCCGTCGTTAAGGACATTCATGGACCAACCGCCGTATCGATGGCCCTGTGGGAGAGCCTAGAGGCACATGAGGCATTCTTGGGAAGCGCAGCTGCCGCCCCGTTCTTCGAAGCAGTGAAGCCCCTACTCACTGGGCCTCCAACCATTCGACACTACCAGTTTGACTCCCTCTCTTCCACGAACCTCAAGAGTCGCTACAGTAATATCTTCCAATCCATCACGCCTCACGAGATCGATTTCCAACCGACATACGAGCTTCAGGTCAAGGTGCATGGGCGAGAGGCGGTGAGAATGGGTCCCTGCATTGAGACTCCAGCACAGAGCGCGCTGGTCTTGTTTGGAGACAAGCCGCAACTTGGAGCATTTGATGACGTGCGGTCTGATATGGAAGCAATGACGGTTACATGGGATAGACATAGCGTTAAGGATGTGACCCCCAATCTGTAATTATTCTGCGTGTGTACTTCATCAATAGAAATCATCGAGGAAATCGTGCTTGACAGGACTCTGGTAAGCTAGATTTACACATGATATACTAGACCAGAGCCATCATATTCGCCGGGCTTGCCACGCCTCCATGAACGTTGAGGGGACAGGAAGACAAGAAGAAGGTCCACCGCTTGTTGTCACGACACCATGCAGCCAACTCCTCCAGGTAGAGTAGCTCTGCGATTGGACAGCCCCAACCCGCGATCAAGACCTCATGGAAACAGAATCCGGCCTCCTCGGCCACTGGAAACGCTTCCCAGCCAGGGGCATCTCCGCCGACTCCGGCAAATCTGCTTTCCCATAGCCACTGCAGAAGACGCGTGTCTTGTTTCACGCCACATGAGGATGGCGGCCATGCCTCACCCACAGCCCTCTCTTCTTCGGTGCTGAGATTGCCATAGCGCGCAGTGAAGCCGCTGCGAATGAGGAGTATGTCACCAACCCGTGGCTCAAAGTCTCCGCATGATTTCTCCTTTTGCCAATTCAGGCAAGACATGATATCCTCGTAGGCGATTGCGTGCGGTGTGGAAGGATCGTACGTGCGACCCGTCTCCTCTGCGAATGACCAGTAGTCGACCAAGAATCCTCTGCTGGCTATGCCACCCATTGAATGCCACGATTGAATTCCTAGGGATCCTTCTTCACTGTTGATCATCTTGTCTCTGGTGATGCCGTTGTAGAAAAGCCCTTCCTTCTGATAGGCAAAGTGGCGCAACCCATCCCATTGTGTGCTTCTTTGGGTATTAAAAGTGAGCTACTATTCATTAGCCAGCCGTTGGAATGGCGATCATATCTGACTGACCGTGTCATCCAAAACAAGTCCTGGGCCAACAATTGAATGAGCGTACGCAAACTCGTGTCTACGAAACCCTGGCGTTTTCGGTTCACTAAGAGACCAGCTTCAGATGTTGTTAGTATAGCCAACCAATATCGTCAAGCTTGGCGTCATACTTCAGACTAAACCGACGCCCATCCTTGATCTCAATCCCAGCATTCTTGACAACCTCTGGAGACAACAAGTTCTGAGGGCCACATCAGTATTTTGTCGCCATTCTCGTAATGGAGCTGCATAAGTCATACCAGAGTTCCGAGTTGGTCATCGGCACCCCAAAGACCCCATGCTGAATACGGAGGATCTCCTTTTCGAAGCGGCAAGTCTGCGAATGCGGGAGATCTGTGGGACATGTCGGTTCGTGGCATTTGTTAATTTCAATATGATTGATGATGTATCTTATGTCGTGGGTTAGAGCACTGTACGGCAGCTAATATTATAGATCGCTGCGAGCGGAAATACCGATGATATTCGGAGCACTGCCCCCGGCCTCGGACAAATTGCGGGCTACGTCCGGTAAAAAACGGGATTCCAAACGGCGTGGGCGCGACCAACGGCTTGTCCGACTATGTTGAATGTCCTTCATCATCTGCAAAACTCGATTATTTGAATTGGTGGCGGATGCTTCATTCCCTTTGTATTTTTTGAAGCAACAGTGCGCCCTAGACAGCAATCCAAGCATCGAGAATCCACTCTGGAATTTCCCCGTCAAACCAGAAGCTTAACCCCACCGCTTGAACAACGCGTTCCTGAGTATGCCAGTGGATCTTACAGCCATGGTTGCCGAGTCCAATGCCAACTCCGTTTCGTTGAAAAGATCCCCGGTTTTCAGAGCTCGGCGAAAAGCGAAGAGAAGAGCACCACCTTCACGAGCCCGCACACTCCCAGCTTGCGAGTTTTGTGCAACGAGAAGAGTGAGGTGCATTCAGGGAGATTCCGGAGGTCCATGTCTGAGCTGCCAACATTTTGAGCAGAAATGCGTCATACCAAAGCATCTAAAGACATCGTGAGTGACACTGTCGGAAGCACACCGGGTGGGACTTATTAACATGGTTCTCAGGGGCAAGTCAATGAATAAGTTTCAGATTTTCGTGTCAGAGTTGGATCTCCAACCACCGAGAGCTTCGCACTTGCCGCTACCAGGGTTATTGGAAAACTCCGACACGACGAGCTCCGATTCATCTCGTCAGCCGTGTTTGACCGAAACCAAACAACAAAGTAGCGCGATCTACTCTGTTGAATCTCCGAAGAAAGGCGTCGCTTCGCCATCGATTAAGTGCAGCCAAGAAGCTCTCATTCGCGAGGAGCTTGAGCCAGTAAACCAGCAAAGAAGCTTTGTAGACACGATGCTAATGCCGCTCGAATATCAAGCTTCTCCAAACGACAGTGTAGACCAAATCTTGGCCAAGGCACAACTACTTCTCTCACAAGTAGAATTGATCACTCGTTCTCTTCATGGTCTCGTGTCCTCTTGTGGAGAGAGCAAGGCTTTGAGCAAACAAACATTCGACGGAGTCAGCAAAGCCCAGCCGGACAGCGACAAATATGACGAGGGCTTGGTTTTTCTGCTGAAGGCTTGGGACGATATTGGTAGACTCAACATTGCTTGAATCTAAATCAAGTCTCGTCACATTTTGTGTAATCTTACGTGAGTGCTGCCTGTGAGGTGAGTAAAGCGCGCAGCTTAGAGGAATGTGATGTTCCATAATCTGTAGGGCCTCGAACATGGAAATAGGCTTCTTCGTATACGATTGAAATGAATAATAAGATTTTGACCATCTAATCCAATCTACAAGTGAAAAAATATCAAAAAGATTCGCAGACGGCTAGTGAGGTACAAGCTCAGCCAAATACGGGTGGATTGTTGGGGCAGGATCGCATTAACTTTCCGTGGAGTGTGGGGCATATGCACCATCCCAGGGGGGGAGAAGGGGGGGCACTATCGATGAAGCGCCCCCGGAACCTTACCGGAAATCGGAATGGCAGAGAGAGTACATTCCGGGTCGATTCGGCATTTCGCGCCAACAACCCGTGATATTCACATTGATTTGTGATCAATGACGGAAATCTTCCAGTGAAGGGAATTCACAATCACAAGAGTATGATGTGGCGCCATGTTTATACTCTGTGGGTCACATTCGTCGATCTTTATGATGGAGAAGGGACGCAAGTGTCGGATGCCATTTACTTGAACTGATATTGCCGTCGGTCTACTCATTGCACTTGAGTTTCTAGCTCTTCAAAGTCTGATAAAAATGACAGCCAAGCTTCAGCTCGACGTAATCGTAGTGGGTGCTGGAATTGGCGGCCTCGGCACCGCTCTGGCGCTCAGGGAAGCAGGGCATCGAGTTACTGTACTGGAGCAAGCGGCAGATTTTGTCGAGGTAAGCAAACAAGATTCTTCCAACGATCCGGCACAGATTCCTGACTTCTTGATCATAGATCGGTGCTGGGGTTCAGGTGCCACCAAACGCTGCACGCGAGCTGATTAGATGGGGTCTCGGGGACCAGATGGACGCTGTGTCATCCAGACCTTCCCGCATCAACTACCGCTCTTGGCTTACCGCAGAGCCCCAGGGATTCACGGACCTTTCTCGACACCCTGAAGTTTATGGCGCTCCATACTGGCAAGTATACAGGCCCGATTATCACTCCATCCTTGTTGAGGCAGCCTCGAAAGCCGGCGCCATTATTCGAAAAGGCCAGACTGTGACAGGATACAAACCTGAAGAGGCTGCTGTCGTCCTGGAATCCGGAGAGACTCTTCGCGGGGATCTTGTTGTTGCAGCAGATGGGGTCAAAAGTCTTGCTAGGAAAGCAATGGGGCTCAACATTGAACCACACGAAACTGGCGACACATGCTTTCGCGTCGTCGTGCCACGAGAACGATTAACAGAGGACCCTAAATTGGCGTCATTGAGCAATGATCCCAATTTCGAGCAGTTTCTCGGTCCTGATCATCACATCATTGGGTACGTTTGCTTCAAGCCAAGTCAAGCGTGTTGTGCTAAATGCTGTGATAGGTACAACATGCAGAAAGAAAAGACCTTCAATCTTCTAATGGTCATTCCTGACGACAGAAAGATGAAGGGATTCAAAGCTCCGGCAAACGCTTCCGAAGTCCGCAATGCTTATACAGGGTGGGCACCAATGTGAGTAGAATGCTGAGCTAAAATTTCCAAAGCTGATGAGTGTCAAGGGTACAGAGTCTGCTCTCACTCCTCCCCGACGAGGTCGAGAAATGGCGATTGACCGACCTGCCAACTATCACAGATTGGGTCCACCCGTCCGGTAGAATGGTCTTGATTGGCGATGCTGCTCATGCCACTTTGCCGTACCTGGCTCAAGGAGCTGCCATGGCGATTGAGGATGCTGTGGTTCTTGGGTCGGCGCTGTCTCACGTCCGCACCAAGGATGACATCCATCGACTACTTCTCTTCTTCTACAAGACCAGGGTTGACCGTGCGCACTCGATTCAGCGAGGAAGTTTCACGAATCGATTCTTCATTCACATGAGGGACGAGGAGATGCTTAAGATGCGCCACGACGTCTTTCATGCTGGCGATTACCCCAGCAGCCCGAACCTAATGGGTAACACTGTCTTTCAGGACTGGCTGTATGGCTATGACGCAAAGGCAGATGCCAATACGCAGTGGGATAAAGTGACTCGGGAGATTGGCTCACGATTATGAATGATGGTGGGAAGCGTGATGTCATTATCACATCGGTGTATTTGACGCCGTTTATCTACATAGAAAACATGTGCATCAGCTTGCTAACCCTTCAAGATATCTTGCACCACAGTCTCGAAGTCGATGTTATATAGCCAATCAAGTTCAAAAGCCTCTGTTACAATCTCCTCGTCACCTTGAGATGGCAGCCTCCTCTTATTAATGCTCGCATTCAGCTCCAAAACACGATCAACCCGTTCCTGCCGCATCCGCTGCCATTTCTTAAGTGCCGTTTGCATGCGGATGCTGTCGTTTTGGTGCACCTGCCCGAGGACCTTGGCAAATACATAAACATCCTCAAAGGCTTGGTTGACGCCTTGGCCAGCTGTGGGGGGGATAGCGTGTGCAGCATCGCCAAGGATGACAACACGTCCATGATCCGAGGTCCACGAAGAGAGCTTAGGGATGATGTAGAAGGGCCAGAGATTGATAGCATCAAGGGGTATGTTTGACACAGCTCGAGCCACGAATGGCGGATAATCTTCGCTGCCGCGACGGAGAAACTCAATGCACCATTCCTTATCATTGGTGATGCGCTCCCAACCCTCGCGGTCTGGCTCTTCTGCGAACTGACATTGCTTGCCGAAAAATATCTCGGAGCCATCGCGACGCTGCGGCGCGGCAACGAAAGCACCGTGCTTCTTGTTCATGACGGTGACCGGCAAGGGGTAGTCGTCATCGGCATCCAGACCCAGTTGCGCTGTTGGAACGGCAGCCGAAACGCCGATCATCTTCGTGAAGATGGGAATAACGTCGGCGTTGATGTGGCCTCGGACGCGGGAATGAATTCCATCTGCCCCAACGAGTAAACCGGCAGTGGCGGTGGTCCCGTCCTCGAAGGCCCAGGTGACGCCGTCGGCATTCTCAGTCGTGACTTTGACAAACTTCTTGCCGTAAATGGGCTTGACACCAGCTTCGGAAAGCATGTCGAGCAACACATTGATGAGCTCGAAGCGATAAACGCGGATTCCATCGTAGCCGTACTTATCGGCTGAACCAAACTCAAAAGTGTCGAGGAGCTTGTTGTCGTCGGTGCGAAAATAGAGGTTCTTGAAGTGGTATGCAAGTGGTGCTAGCCTTTGATAGACGCCGAGGTTGTCCAAGATCCGGAGCGCGTTGGGCGAGAGCATGATGGCCCCGCCAATGTCGAGTGGCGCTGCCCTAGACTCATAAAGGGTGCACGGAATGTTTTGTTGGTGGAGTGCCAGGGCGAGACTCAGCCCAGAGAGGCCCGCGCCGATGATTGCAACGTTGGTCGACATGGTGGGACTGAGACCACGAGGTAGATCAAACGAGATGACAAGCTAAGTTATTGCTAAAGGACTTGCTAGATAATTTTGTCTATCGGAGAAAGCATTGTACTTGAGGGGAGCCATCTTAAATACTCAGTTGATCTCACCAAAAGCTGTGGAATGACGAGATGTAAGCCGGGCATAAGTTGAAATGTCCGCGAAGCATTGTTCAAATTTGGGTCAGGATGGTTTTCAATGCCCGGGGATTTGGACGTGGGAGTGGCTGATCAAGCTTACAAAGGTGGGGATGGTGGAACGGACAATTACTGAACCACGGACAATTCGAACGGACAATTGCTACGGACAATTCGAACGGACAATGCTGACGGATCCCTAACCAACACGACGAAGGACTCTCTTCTTTGGCGATATTTAAATACTGGATCAGGTTCGCAAAAGTCGAATCATGGAATAACTCCAGCACACTCTCTTAGTTATTCAAAACTGCTTCTCCTTCCAGCGCGCCACACGAAGAACAAAGAGCTCATCCATTTACAACTCTGGCACCAGGACATCTTGCCGATTCTCCAAGCACCCTACGAAAATCATCATGAGATTTCTTGTCATTGGTGCAAGTGGCCGTTCAGGTCAGCTCGTGGTTGATGAAGCTCTCAGCAAAGGTACGAAAGTTCGGCATGTGTGCGCAAAATCTAGACTAACAGTTTTCTAGGTCATCAAGTTACTGCTCTGGTTCGCAAGAGCTCTTCTCTGCCTGAGCGAGAGGGTCTCACGATCGTCATCGGTACGCCTACTGATGAATCATCTGTCATCAAAGCTCTGGCGGCCTCGCCCTCGAAGGTTGATGCCGTGCTGGTGACCATGAATGCACGAAGAGTTAGCGATAGTCCTTTCGCTGCACCAGACCTCGTCAACTCTCCGCCTCGCCTGATGGCAGACAGTGTCCGCAATACACTCTCTGCCATGCGCAGTGCCAGCCCACCTGTGCGCAAGATTGTTGTCATGTCTGCGGTTGGAACGGGAGACTCTATGTCAAACGTGAACCTGCTGATGCGCTTCACATTTTCGCATACCAACATGCGATTTAGCAGGGAGGACCACGATGCGGTAGATCAGGAGCTCAGAGCAGCGCGAGACATTGATTTTGTGGAGGTGCGCCCATGGGTATTGACTGATACCGAGGCGGCAGAGGTAAAGGTTTATGGTGATGACGGGAAGGGTGCCGGTTTCATGCCTAAGATTTCTCGCGCAAGCGTGGCCAGATTCATGGTTGAGGCTGCAGAAACATCAAAGTACGACGGACGATCGCCTGTGATCACGAACTAGTTCACCTCACCAGAGTATCAGTACAAGCAGAATTTTATCTAAGCTCCAGTTTCATTTAATTGCAGAGTTTACTAGCTCTCATCAATGCAGTCTTACAAGGCCATGAATCCAATACCGGCATCCCCCGCTGGCATCATGCCCGGGCCAGCCTGGTACGCAAAGTCAAACGCAAATCCTTCGCTCATGCCTTCCATGATGAGATCGCCAACCCAGTCGTCTGGCGCTCCGGAAATACCTTCTGTCTCAAAGTTCACAGTACTCGTGCCCTCGGCAGACAAAGCCCCCAGATCTTTGGCCACCTCGGTCAAGGCATGCCGACACCTCCCGCTAGAGCGCAGGGCAGCGTCTATAACGACCTCCTCTGAGGCTTGTGATGAGCCCAAGCTTTGAGCTTCGGCATACGATATGCAAGCCGCGAGGAAGCAGGGAGTGTGTACATCAGTCAGTCCAAGCCTGACACGATCCTCGGCCCATGCTTGAGCCGCATTGACGTGCCGGGAAAGATCATCTTCATCCCAGACTGGAAACTCGCCCAGGTTCTCCCGCTGCTCTTTTTTGAGCGTAACAAGCTCCAGAACGATGGCGAACACGGCCTGCACGACAACATATCGGAAGACCCCTGCGCTGTTGATAACAAGACGATGAAACTCGGACAGAAGAGGATCAGGGGGGCTCTGGGATAGAATGCCACACGCCTCCGCCATACGGATAGCGACTGTGATGGAAACTCTCCGGGAAATGTGGAACGCTGGATCCCTGATAGACTTTCCAATAACGGGCAGGTGAATTGCGAGGAAGTACCGAGAGAGTAAAGTCTCAGCCAGAACTCTTTGGGATGGCGTAGTCGAGGCTGATGCACCATCTGGGTCGAGTCTAGAGTGTTCATTGAGGGCCTTACGCATTTTGGCATCAGACCGGCTCAAATCAGAATGGAATTCCAGGAGCTCGTCAAATCGGACGTCCGAATCGATGGCGTACAGTCGTGAGGCGATCTTGAGTCGTAGGTTGAAGGAGTCAAAGAGGGCTAGTTGAACAGTGGTGCAGGTTAGTTTGGGACACTCGGCGCCAGTTTGGGTATTAGCATCGACCTCTTCATCGAGTTCCTCGTCAGATAGATTTGCTGGAGCGCAAGTGTCAAAGTCTGTAGCAGAAATGAGTGGTGCCCGGCCGACTTGAAGTGAGAGGAGGAGGTTAAGTTCCAAGACAGTCGCCCACAACCTACGATGCAGTTCTGCCTGACGAAATGAGATCCCGAGGAACTTAGGGTCGCGGTGGAGGTTCAGAGACATTGCGCGCCTCATCAGCTCTCCTACGTCAACCCAAGAGACGTCTTCGGGGCCAGCACTGTTCGCTTCTGCCAGGTAAAGTAGACATGTGAGTTGCAGTTCTTCGAAAGACATGCGCTTCTTCTTTGTCCTTGTACGGCTGAGCCAGGTCTGTGCCTCAAAAGTCCATTGCGATGCCACGTTTCTTGACTGCAGTGAGTCTCCTTGTGTTGTGACTCCTAAAGCCATTACCACCTGCAGCTGTAGCACAAAGAGCTCACGTCGCGTGTTGGGCTGTTGCCAGTATCGCTCATACTCTGCTTGGAAGGTAGGGATGTGGAGTACTCGAAACACCCCTTCAAAAGTTCGAAAGTATCCGGCAACAAATTGATCTGCGACGGCTCTCTCGGGTATCATCGTACCGAAAGCCAGGATGGCTATGGTCGGGTCGACTGTAAGCCGGTCGTTGATTTGGCGTCCGAGCCCTTTGCACGACGCCATGTTGCGATGCAACTCTGTCTCTTGGGTTTGAGCGTGGCTCAGAGTGCGAACGACCTCAGAGTGCTTGTCGAGATCAGCGAGGGGTGCGTGAAGGCAATCGTACTCCAGAAAGAACAGACTCACAAGGCATGTTTGGTTCATCCAGCTACTCTGGCTGCTGAATCGGGGCTCTGGCAGAACATCGCTTCGCGACAAAGCTGGAGCTGTGTCAAGCTTGCTCTGTCGATGATCCTGTGTGTCGTGAGAGAATGCTGAAATGGTCTTTTCGAGCTCATTGATGCGTGCTACCAGCGCATCGACGCTCGGGTTGTCCAAGCGTATCTCCCGCTGATTCGGATGCGAGCTCGCCGCAGAAACAGCCGACGACGAACCAGCCGTTGGGGGAGTCAGGTGAGTGACTTCGGCAGAGTGGCGCAATCGAGCGGGTGATGAGCTGGGTGCTCGAAGATGCGCAATGACTGGTTCGTGAGGTCGTTGGCTGGGTGTCTCTGATAGCAACCCGGCACGGCGCGACGCTGGCGTGTGGGTCGGCGGGTATGTACAATCGGCAATCTTGGACTTCGTACAGTTGTTGCATGGAGTGTTCTGATCGCACCGGATCTTGCGTCTCCTGCATTGCCTACAAGCGAGAGCAGGTCTTCGCTGTCGCTTGACCGCCGGCGTCTCGGGATCGATCTGTTGATGCGCAGAGTGAGCAGACATAATGGAGGTTCGGTGCAGAAGTCAGCAAGGAGAAGGATGACGCTGGTGATGGCTCAAAACGACGCTGGGGTTGATTGGGACCCGTTTTCAATTGCGCCCCTCGTGGGTCATATCGCTTTATGAGTTTATCCGTGCACCACTTTTGGGAGTGCCATGAAGCGAACACTACCAACGTTGATGCTCGATATCGCGAGAGGATGGACGTTGAATGAGAGAGCTCTCAAACATTTCTATCCCATCATGTTGATGGATGCTGTTTGTTCAAGATCTGGAGTCCGAGGAACATTGAACAAGCCGTGAAAGGCTATTTAGAACCGCCACGTTGCCTTCTTCAGCGATTATTCTCGGTTATAGCAGAACTCCGGCCGAGGACGGGATAATATGCAGAGTAAGATCTTCACTGCAGCAGAAATCTATGCAGCTTGTGAGAGCTTGGTGATCAGTCGTCCGGGCGTGATCATGTGACGCCCCGACTCATGAGAAGGACTAAAAGGGGTCGAAGAAAGCAGGTATCACGAGACACTGACGAACCAGAGGACACATATCAAAACTGTACGAAGTGACTACATTTGGCAGAACTGAGCAACATCGTGCATTGGTGTTTCACAGAAATCATAGCGGCTAGGACCATGCCACTTGTGTCGGCCTACTGAGATGTCAGGAACATTAGAAGGCTTAAAATTCAACAAGAAATAGAAAGTAATATCAGGTGTTTGCAGGATTGATCACTAGAAGCATCGTCAAGTCCAGTTCGATGGAGCACCGGCGGTGGATTATCGAGCTTGCGTCGGCATCACAGGGTAGAACCCGTGAATAAGGAGTTGGGAATTCCCCGTCGACGTGCGCCTGGTCTTGAGAAGCTGGGTGATTTGCCATTTTTAAAGCAATAGCCTCTTAGCTAGAAGCAGATAGACAGAAAAACACGGTTCGAGTAGAGCTTCTCTTCATTCTAGATCTAAAGCTTCACAACATTGGACATACCATGGTCCTATCACCTGCAAGGCATGAATCTCGCTCGTCGTTGGCCGAAACCGCTCGTCGTTGGCCAAAACGTCTTAGATTCACCCGAGTAGTCGTGTAGGTGACAGCACCTGCGCGGCTTGATGGTCTCATTCCGTGTAAGTGCATCCTTAGCTTGCAACGTCCCCCATTCTGTGCCGCTGCTGTGCCGCTAAGCGGCATCAACTTCATCTCCGCCCTGCGCCCCTCAACTGCAGTATGTGCCCCGTTTTCTGCGCTGCCCATGGTATTTATCGGCATGTCATAGGCAGAGGCCATTATTTGGCCAACAAATCCGAAGGACCCGCCCAACCAAGAGCTTTGAAGTGGCGCTCACTATGCAGCGAGCCATGCCCTGTGTGCCTACGATACTCGACTAGGAATCATCGCCGTGAGCGAATGCGACCGCAATCTTACTGCCATAACCGCGGAGGACAAACACTCAAGCCGAAATGATGGATGCTGCGGCACATCGTGTGATCGTGAGAAAACAATTCTGCAACTTCTTTATTGGGCTGTGCCACAGCCATAACCGTTCACCGACGCGCAAACAAGCTTAGCTCCTGAATGCGTCTCATGTATCCCCCATTTCACCACGATCACAGGGCAAGGATCTCAGACTTGTTTGAATCACAGGAGGCATTTCTCGCCATCAGTCTTTTAATGGGGACTCCTCGTAATGCAACGTGGACTTCGAGACATGCTGTATACCTAGCTCGTTCGAGGAATGAGTTCAAAGTCTCGCGGCACCACGATTGTGTCTCTTAGACGCGACACGGTCGAAACAGGTGGTTGAATTACCGCCGGATACAATGATCGCTGGCAAAACTGCACAATGCCATTGGGGACGACAACCCATTCAAGCAAGTGGGCAGCGCTGCCAAAGACAGTCCCACCTCGTCGAGAGAGTCGCTCATCGGCCCTCGGCCCCCACATTCCGTCAATGCAGGTCCCCTGTGCATGCATACATCTCCTGCTAGGCGCCAGGCCATCTGGAAGTCTCCCTGTTTTATCGGCAACTTCTTTTCCGGCCGACAGACTACAGTTCCTAGGCCACACATTTTCAATGTTGACCGGACATTCAAGGGCAGGGTTTTCAACGACCATCACAGCCGCAACGACTAATCAAGCGGGCTTTTCGCGACCACGAATCAAAGTCTCGAGGAGCGACGCATGAGGCCGCACGGCCTACCCCTGACTCCAACACTACTTCACAGGTAAGATCACCATCATTGCAGTTGAACCAACCACAGACCGGAATCGCACGCTGAAAACCAGGCGAACGCGATCCCAGCCAGCCACGCGCCTCCCCCGTGGACGTGGAATGGGAACCCAGCCGTCGGGGACGGCACATCCAACGCCACGGTCCAAGCCAGGGCCTCCAACGTTGATGGTATTCATCAGACCAGCCCGGCCTCTCACTAAGACGATAGTTTGTCAAGCT
Organism: Verticillium albo-atrum; assembly: GCA_002851705.1. Taxonomy (NCBI): domain Eukaryota; kingdom Fungi; phylum Ascomycota; class Sordariomycetes; order Glomerellales; family Plectosphaerellaceae; genus Verticillium; species Verticillium albo-atrum. The sequence goes on from NMXJ01000004.1 coordinate 51,981, forward strand.
AAAACGATAGCCGCCAAGACATTTCAGCGTCCCGCCCGCTAGTCCTGGCCGCGTGCGGACTGTTCAGGCGAGCACGCGGTCGCCACAATCCCTCTAGACCGTTCGACCCCCTGGAATGTGGCAGAGCGTTGGTCCCCGCCCACCCTTGGAACGACCTGGGCCCCCTAGACGGCCTTAAGGCTGCCTTCTGGTGGCTGAAGGCTGAGCGCACCATATCTCCCGACCCTCGGTTAAGCTTCACGCCCCTCTGGAGCCTTTCATCCAGCCAATTGTCGGCGGCGTTACCCCTGGGCTTGTCAAGAAGCAACCTGTGCCAACCCTGTCACACATCGATCCATTGCTTTTGGGCTGTCTCAATCCGTCCCATTTGGGCTCGGTCAGGCCTAGCCCACGCGCGAATGGCGCGTTAGCGATGTCCCAATTCGAGACCCTTCATTTCTCCATGCAAGCCATCCAACACCCATCCCCTCGTGGCGCAACCTGAACGATGGTGTCCCTTGCTGGCAGATCGCCTTTAAACTGCTCGAGGCTGCTGTCCCAGAGCTCGTGCTGGTTGTTGAGATCTGCAGTCATCCATCCAACAACATGAAGTACTCTGCCATTCACCTACTCTGGCTCACTGGAGTCCAGGCGTTGACGCTGCCTCCGGCCGTCACCTTGTCTGACGACCCTCTCCCGAGCGATTATCTGACCTCGTACGCCCGGGATGACATTATCCCGACTGATGAGACGGTCAAGGTCAAGATCAACGTGTTGGAGACGGGCACTGCGCAAGTACTGCCGACGCTCTCCGATGTCGAGCCTCACACTACTGGCATCATCGTCCCCGATGTCGACACATCCACCAAAGGTCTTCTTCTGACAAGTCCTATTCCCTCGCCGACGTCTCTGCTTCAGCCCGTTGCGTCGCCCACCAAGGAGAAACGAGAATCGACACCAACAGCCCATCAACTCGCGGAGAGGGCGGATGCAGACATCTTCGCTGCACCTATTGCCACCATTGCTCCGCCCTCCTCCATCATCCGTCGAACTGATCACCCGGCGCCGCGTCTGGGAGTTCGCAAGGCAGGCCCCATCCAGACGAATAAGTTCTACTCCAACTTCTTCCTCGGCGATCAGACCGGCCCGACATATACCTTTCCTTACTCGATCGCATGGTCCAAGGGCCAGGGCCCGGCAGCAAGCTGGGGCATTGCCATCTCTCACACTGAGCCGAAGCAGCGCGTGTTCGGTCCTGTGCAGTACAACAAAGCCAACTCTTATTACATCAACCCTGTCGGCATTCAGTCGATGGTGCTCTCGGCTAAAGAGTTGGGCAAGACCACTCTCCTGGCCATTGATCAGATCACGCCGTTTTCGGCCCGCATCGGCCTCAAGAAGAACTCCGCGTCTGCCCCTTCCATCCTTTTCCCTCTCGTTCAGGGCATGGCCTACGTCACGGGCCAGTTCTCCGGCGCCACGCCAATGATCCAGTCTGCAGTCTACATCCGTAGCATGGTTCGCGTTGCCAAGAACCCCAAGAGCAACGTTGTCAAGTACAACTTCCTGCTCGAAGACGGCACGACCTGGCGCGTATACGGATACAACACCCAGGGCGACCCGCTTGATCTCACAGTCGTCAACAATGGTTTGGCTCAGAGCAAGAAGCCTTTCTACGGTACCATCCAGATCGCTAAGGACCCCAAGACAACCGGCTCGGAGAAAATTTTGGATGATGGTGCGGGTATCTATGCTACAGGCGTAACCTTGACTGGCTCAACCTCGGGTGCCGTGGGAACGTACACTTTCAAGTTCGCCAAAACTGGCCACAAGACTGGCAACATCTACACTTATGCGCTGCCTCACCACGTTGCTTCATTCAACGCCGACACGACGAAGCGGGTGTCAACACTCAAGTTGCAGACGACAACGAAGGGCGTCGGCACGGCTATTCTGGGATCTGTTTGGACCATGACCGAATCGAAACTGCCTACTAGCATGAGCTTCTCGCCATGGGATATCACCCGAGGAGGTCGAATCGCGCTGTCCACAGCAGCCAAGAATGCCATCAAGCCGATTGCCTTGTCCGAAATCTCACAAGATATGAACGCACAGTCCAACCTGGACTCGATGTACTTCAGTGGCAAGGCCCTCGCCAAGTTTGCGCAGATTGTCTATGTCATCAACGACATGCTCGGCGACAAGGCTCTAGCGCAGGCTGGCCTGGCCAAGCTCAAGACCGCCTTTGCCGTCTTTGCCACCAACAAGCAGAAGTTTCCCTTGGTCTACGAGAGTGGGTGTGCCCCCTTTCATTTCGATATGAACTTGCGCTAACAGATTCAATAGGTGCCTGGGGCGGCGTTGTCTCATCCGCGACGTACACCAACCGCGATCCTCATGCTGACTTTGGCAACACATACTACAACGATCACCATTTCCACTGGGGTTACCACATCCTGGCAGCCGCCTACATTGGCTACCTCGACAAGGCTTGGGCTGTCCAGAACAAGGACTACGTTAACACACTCGTGCGCGACTTTGCCAACCCGAGCTCGAAGGACACCTTCTTCCCCCAGCACCGCAGCTTCGATTGGTACCACGGTCACAGCTGGGCGCACGGTCTCTTCGCATCTCTTGATGGCAAGAACCAGGAGTCAAGCTCGGAGGATATCTCAGCCATGTACGCTGTTAAGATGTGGGGGACTGTCATTGGCGACACGAACATGGTTGCTAGGTACGTGAAGTATGACAACGACCAAGTAACATCCGCTTACATTTTCCACAGGGCCAACCTGCAGCTTGCCGTCATGACGAGGAGTCTTCAGCAGTACTACCTGTACACGTCTGACAACACGGCTCAGCCAGCTAGCTTCATCGGCAACAAGGTCGCTGGTATTCTGTTCGAGAACAAAGTCGACCATACGACATTCTTCGATTCCAACATCGAGGCCATCCAAGGCATTCACATGATCCCGGTGCATGCGCCCACTGGTCTTTCGAGGTCCAAGACGTTCATCAAGCAGGAATGGGACGCCTATTTCAGCAACGGACGCATCGACAAGATCAACAACGCATGGAAGGGCATTGCGTACGCCAACTACGCCGTCATCGAGCCGGCCAAGGCCTGGGCGTTCTTCAGCTCCTCGTCATTCCAGCCGGCTTGGGTGGATGGCGGCGCTTCCAGAACGTGGTACATGGCGTACTCAGCCGGTAGGTCAACCAAGCAACTTTCCTCGATGCACCAGACTAACTGTGTCTGCAGCTCTCGGCGGTCTTTGAGACAAGCGAGTGAGACAGGTTGTACAAAGCAAGCCTGGTGATCATATACCCGACTAGATCACCCGCGGCACATTAGACAGTATAATATCGGTGGATCATGGAAGCAAGGACCTTTGCAAAGGCCCATTCTGAGGCCATGGACCACGATGGCAGTTTGTGGAGAGAGTAGAGAAGTAGAACAGACGATCGCGACGGATCAGTTTCCTTAGGCTCAAGCCATTATTAGCGATGGAGTTTCGGATCATTACTTATGGATAGAATTTGGTTAATTTGACCTATAAAACCCATGAATCCGTTGTTGTGTTTGCTGGCAAGGTCATGGAATCTTGTTGTTTCCCTGAATGATCACTGCGATGGATCAAGGGCCTCCCTGAGCCTTCACGGAAGCGTCATAGCCATCATCAGTTTCGAGATCGGTCTCGAGGGGACGCGTGGTGCTTACCCTTGGCGTACCAACTTCCTCGAGCTAGTTAAGACGTGCTGCCGTGGCTGGCTTGGATCTGTTGATGCTGCAGACCTTGATCATGTGTGCAAACGATATCAAGCGCCGACCCCATTTCCTGCACGGGTCAACATGGCCACTTCGTGATCTCTAACACTGCGTAACTCACCAAGCGCTTCCGACGTAGGTAAGCTGCGTATTCACAGATGCGCACGCAAAACTCAAGCCAGCTTTCCGAATCTACGGGTAGGTCAATCTGCCAGAGCCGCTAGGTCTAGAAGTTCTTTGTGATTATCTTGTGACACGGCACCTCGTGCTAGATGGACCTGCCGTCACCGCTCACTTCGACTAGCACATGACAGTGGCCGCCGCCAGAGTAGGCCTAGCCGCGAGGCTTGATCTTGCCGCCATGTGTGATTTGATTCTTGTCCCGCGGGGTCGTGATGGCGGAGCTCACAGGCACGTCCTGGATTCGTTCCTGTACTTGGCATTTTGTTTACCGATCTTCGGCGCGTAGTAATACTGGTTCATTTGCACTGGAGCCATGCTGTATTCGCGGATCGCCTTTGCTTGGTCAGAGCCACCTAGCTTTACTGGCCCCAATGTAGCCAGAGGCAACGGCGCGCAACTAGGAACCGTGAAATGTAAGGTATGGGTATTCTTTCATCTCCCAGGTGAGCGGAACTTTGTGGGTTTTAACATTGCGTCACGCTATGCTGATATTGTAATCTATCGCCTTGCCCTTCTTGAAGTAATTGCCCGCGCCGTAGATCTCAATGTTGGTCTATTTGAAGACCACCGCAGTGCTTGATAACCTTATTCAGGCCGACACTGGCCCATCGTGCGGTCCCGATCACTCCCTAGCCCTAGTGTGCATTGATAAGCCCCTTGCCGTCACCGGGATACTCACAGATCTGCTCAATACGACGGGTTCCCGATCACTGAATAGATGCAAAATTGCTCTGGCGGGGAAAGAGCCCTCCGTTTTGGAGGTTTGCAATGGTGAGGGATTTCGGGCTTTTGACGAGGTTCCCAATGGCAAGAGTAACTTGCTAGTGTCAATCTCGGGATGCTGCCATAGTTCCGAATGATCGGTCCTTGTTATCGGTGGTTTTAGTCTCGACCAGACGGTCCTGCATGGCCTTTGGCCAGTCATGTCGGCGTGTCAAACAATTCCTCAGGCGCGTATCCGCACTGGCTCTCCGTTGCATGGGAACTGCAAGACGTGAATTGTGTCCCCAGCCTTCTCTTTCTGCACGTAGTCCCATCTGATTTTTAGAATGTGACCCAGGCCACGGGCGTAGTGGTTTTGTTCGAAACGTTTGCCCGTCAGGATGGGGTTCGTCGACAGCGGCGAAAGCTGGAACTCTGGAGGCTGAAGTCTTACAGGGTGCGGACGTTGATCTATGATGTGGAAACCTGCGTCAGGAAATTCGGATCAAGATTGGATGTTCTGGGCCAGCCTCTTCTTCTCTGGATACTTCTCCCACACGATATACCCCTTCCATCCCTCTTTTCCTTCCGCAAATTAGGGGATATCGGTCTTCACTTGAAAGAAAATTGCGTTGAGGCTCAGCTGGGGTCATATTGGGTGCGGCAAGAATGAGGGCAGTGGCATGTTGTGTTCGCACCAGCAAGGATGAACCAAGAAACTGGGCAACGTCTAGACATATGAGAAGCCTGGGACACCCGTTCATGAAGGTTACACTGCTGTTCGGACTCCCGAAACGACCACTGAGCCGTTATCGTAGCCTCAGCATGTGGATGGAGCAGTCCTTCGCATAGAACTCTACAACCCTCGTCCGATACCATGGCCATCTGGTCGCAGATTGATGCACATGGTAATGTCACGACAGTCGTCGGTCGTATTATGGATATGTGGCTTGCGGGGACAGCTAGTGATGTAACGTTGATGCAATGCGCTGAACAGCCCAGTCCCCAGCATTTGAATGCCCAGTTGGTGCAGGCGCGAGTGCCAATTTGCAGTGAGAGCATTGAGAACTGAAAGGCCTGCATGATCAGATGCTGGGGTAAGTGGCACTCCTATCCACAATCGCTAGCCCGGGACCGGAACGCATCGAACAAGAGCTATTGATGGAGGCTGTGTCACTAATATGTTCCCGTGGCCAAGAGGAGCGCTTGAGTTGTCAGAAAGGCCAAAGCGGCAAAGCTGGGCTGACCAGCACTTTGTGCCGGGGATTGCCACGGGAGTGCCGGAGTGCTGTCGATCACCAGGTCAGCGCCGACAGACAACGAAAGGAGGAGGAGGGTGGATTGTGCAGAGGGGAAACCACCTCACGTGAGAAGAAGTTCATGCAGGCTGTCGCGCCGTCATAACGCCTTGCGATCTTGACAGCGCCGGCAAGGCGCCTTCAGTCGTACGTTGGGTTTGTTCTGGAGGGTTGGCTAACGGCGTCATTCGCTGGCAAATACGCGCTGAACTCGGGGAAGGGATCGCGGTCACCCAAGGCAGGGGTAGATGTCGTAAAACGCCCGGGCGCTTGGGTTGCACAATGTGCGAAGTTGGGGGAGGACAAGGGGGGGCAAATCAGCAGGGCCTCGGTTTCCATCATGGGGGAGGGGAACGGGGAATTATCCTAATGACTGGAAGATCGACGTGGGGGCGAGCTGATTGTTCACCTGCTTGTAGCTGGATGCAGAGCTGGAGAATCATCCGCGGGGGTACGCCAGAGGCCAGGGGCAAGCCATTGCTGGGCGAGCTGGACGCTGGGGGCGTGGGGGTTTCCCCAGATCAGGACGTGTTCGGCGGGCTTGTCTCGTACAGGTTTGGGGCAAGCAACGGCGTTGCTGCTGTGCCCACCGCGTGACCGACTCGGAACCAGTCCATGGTAAGGACCCGGTACCCGGACAAATCGAAACCTTGAATACGTGTAGCCTGGCCACCCCCACGCCGTGGTGCCGACCATATTTGCCAAGGGATCCGAAAGCCGCACACCAGGCCATCATGCGGTTCTCTGTTCTCTATGGTTGGAGACAGACACCCGGCGGCGCACCTTCTTCTTTCTCAGCTGGATCACAGAGCTGAGCCCCATGTCTGAGGAGGGGGTATATATCTGCTGCTCCTCAGCGTCCCAACGTCAGCAGTCCCTACTCCCACATCATTCACCACTTTCTCTCTCCTGATTCCCCCCCAACCAAGTTCCTGGTTCAGATTTGTCTTTCTCTCGGCAGCTCACGAAACGCAACACGCACGGAAACACACACACGCAACCACTCACACGATGCCTTCTACATTGACACCTCCCCCAGCGGAAGTGGCCTGGGTGGCTGGTCAGCCTAAGGCAGTACACCACCGTCTTCCCGACGGCGTGTACGTCCCTACGCTGTGTTTCTTCACAGAGACTGACGAAGTCGACCTTAACGTTCTCGAACGCCATCTCGTACGTCTCATCAACGCCGGTGTCGCAGGCATCGTTGTTCATGGGTCGAACGGTGAAGTGGCCCATCTCACGAGGGAAGAGCGTGCGGCCGTGATCCGCACCGCTGCCGACACGATCCACCAGGAGGGCCACGACGTCCGGATCCCCCTCATTGCGGGATGCGGGGCCCAGTCGACGCGCGAGACGCTACAGCTCTGCCGCGACGCGGCCAAGAGCGGGGCATCCCATGCGCTGATGCTGCCCCCGAGCTACTACGGCGGCCTCTTGGATGACGAAAAGGTAGTGCGTTACTTCCACGACGTGGCCGACCAGAGCCCGCTGCCGCTGCTCATCTACAACTTCCCCGGCGCGGCGGCGGGGCGCGACCTCTCGTCAGACGTCGTGCTGCGCATCGCAGCGCACCCTAATGTCGTGGGCGTCAAGCTGACGTGTGGGAACACGGGCAAACTCGCGCGGGTTGCGGCAGACGCACCCGAGGGCTTCTTTGTGGCGGGTGGCAGCGCCGACTTCATCCTCCAAGGCATGGTCGTTGGCGGGCATGGCACCATTTCAGGGCTGGCCAACGTGGCACCGCGAGCATGTGTGCGCATCATGGAGCTGGTCAGGACGGGCCGGCTCCTAGAGGCGAGACGACTCCAGGCCATGGTGGCCAAGTGCGACTGGGTTGCGATCAAGACGGGGTTCGTAGGCGTCAAGGCGGCCATTGGGCACTTTGAAGGATACGGTGGAGAGCCGCGCAGGCCGTGCATGGCGCCGTCAGCTCACGAGTTGAAGGGGATCGTGGAGGGGATGGCGGAGCTGCGCAGGGAGGAGGCGGCGTTGGAGAGCGAGGCGTGAAGGCTTGAAAACGCCGACGTCTCCCAGGTCCAACCGCTGGGCGGGTTACATTGAGACGCGAAGGGAGATACCGGGAGCATTTCTGGGCGTTTGTTGGTTGGCATTGTGGATCTGCCTCTTTCGGAAAAGCATGCATTCATACACTGTAGTTTGTAATGAGAGTGATTCATCGCCCGAGGCAAACAGTCCAGCCTGCCAAGTGGTTGGGTCCCATCAGTGGTATGACATGTGCGCGGATCGTGAGAGCGCCTCCTCCCACAGACGGGTAGTGCTGCTGTGTTCTGGACTGTTGGGGATGACCCCCACCGAGCGAGGCGACGGAGCTCCATTGAAGCGCAGGTGCAGAGCAGCATCGCTTAGGGAGGTCGGATAAGTACCTCCAGACGGGAATAGCGACCGGTGAGGCAGCACCATGCGGACTTTTGTCCGATGGGATATGATGTGGCATCGTCCTGGTCGCCACCGTTCCTGTTTCTGGTGACTCGCATGAGGTCTCTCGGCGCTTGTTGTTGGGGCTGACCCCCCTCGCCCCAACGCGAGGCACGCAGTCGGTTCCGCTCGCAGGAGCAGCTTGACGAGCACACCACCACAGATCAAGCTTGGTGTCCCTTCAAAGATCTGCTGCAGCGTAGGGCCAGGCCTGGGGCGGCCATTGGTCTACCAGCGGGGCCAAGAGGCGGCGCCTGCACCCCGCAATCACCCAGCATCAGGGGGGTGACAGCATCGCTGGTGGCTACAGTAGTGCAACCGTCTGTGTTGATTCTTGGTTCGCGGGGGGGCTGTGGTCAGGCGATGGAGGCTTGTCCTCGAGGAAAGTCCACCAATCGTCAGCGCGGGGATGTCGTTCGATAGTGTGGTCAGCGTCCACGCTTCTGTAGGGCGCGTGATCGACGGCGAGTATGCTTCGATCAGAGGGAGCAACGCCATTAGGTAACGGGTCGCTGAAGTTGGGTAATGGGATGGTAATGGGGCGCTTTCACTGCTTGCCGGGGCGCTTCGGGTCAACTGCGACGGCGTTCAAGACAGCAGCGAGTGGGTGAGGTAATGGAAGGGTAATTGTGTCGCATTCGACAGCCGTGATCAGCGCCGGCCGGCGAAGGCCGGAGGGTGTCCTCGGCCGGAGATCGGAGGCGAAGGCTATGTGGGATGCCCCCCACGCCCGGCCATCTGATGAGAGGCGAAAATGAAATACAGTGACTGCTTTCCTGAAGGTATACGTGTTTGCTATCGGGGTGATGCTCGACGAGTGGTGGCGAGGAATTTGGCCAAGTGAGCGTCTACACGTAGTTCTCCGCGATGGTTGCGAGTGCGCACCACGCTCCATTTGCTTGTAACAACGTTCGTGCCGGTAATTGATAGCAGTCGAGGGGGCGCAAGATGGCGACGGACAATGACCTGAAGATGGAAAGTGCGTCAGCTGGAGTAGCTGCTTGGCGGTGTTTGGCCTGTTGTTTCGTTCGAAGATTGGAGCTCGCGAAGCTTGGACGGTCCGATAGTTAGTGACGGCGGACTGTTTCCAGTTGCACCCACGCGGTCTGATCCCGGGCGCATAGGGCTCGGAGAAGTCTGGGTACAGTTCGAGGGTGATTGGGGTAGAAGTGGAAGGCCCAGACGATGAAGCTTCTGAAAATATTATAGCGAAGGTAGTGATGCAGATGGTGATACCAATGGCAGTGGACAGAGGCTGTGATGGGTGCTGAATTCACATCGTCTCAACAGGCACCAACGAATTGTGGTATGGGTTGCTGCCGAGGCTGGTGTTGAAGTCTCCAAACCAGGCAGTCAGGCCATGGGTAATCCCAGTGGATGCCTCCTGCCATTTCAGGCTTCTCCTCAGCCGAACTCTCCGCACGCACTCGGACGTGACCTCCCGAAGCCTCACATCACCCACCACATAGCCACCGTCTTCTCCAAGCCAGTCCGGGCGTTTTCGTCTGTGATGCCTCCTGGCTCTTGGGAGTCCGGTGAGAAATTGGAAGGGAAAGTCATGCGTCACTGGGGCCTCCCAGTTTATCGATGATATATAAGGGGCATGATCACGCCTCATTGCGATCCTTCGATTCCTTCCTCCTGCCCACCAAGCCTGTTTCGTTCTATTCTCGTCCCCAGACCCTTTTCTTTCGCTCCTGCACGTAGGCTGGTCCTTCGCAGTTCTCAAATAGCGCCGTACCTGGCGTCGTCATTCTTTCCAGAATCAGCCTTTAGGTTCAGCGTGCCCCATTCAGCCTCAGTACCTACGTTTCCTGTTCAACACCAGCCGCCGATCGTTGCAAGCTCCTGTGTTTACCGCCAAGACATCTCACAACACCAAAATGCATATTTCCCAGCTCCTCGCCGCTGTGGCCGCTACTTCTACCGTCGCCGCCGCCGCTAACGTTGCGCAGCGTCAGACGACGCCGACAAAGACGACGGCGCCGCTCGCCGCACGCGACCTTGCCGAGTGCTCCTCTGTCGCCGACGACGTTCTCCCCTTGCTCACGAGCATACCCACGCCCAACTCAGAATTGGCCCGCTTTATCCTCACCGAGTCCGCCATCGTCGCCGCCGACGACCAGTGCACTGTGCCATCCGTCACCGGCTCCCTTGCCTCCGAGTTCACCAGCTACGCCAGTGCCCTACTGTCGTGGCAGGAGGGCCATATCAGCGAGTTCCGCAGCTTGTGGCAGGCCTGCAGCGACGTTCCCGGCATCCGCGATCAGGTCGACCTCCCCACGGGATCTGGTTCGTGTGCGAGGCTGGCGGCCCAGATCACAGGCGAGGCGGATCCCACCGCGACGGACTCGTCTGATAGCGGTAGCAATGACAACGAAAGCTCGTCTGCCGGGTCGGGTGCTTCTGAGTCCGACAACGCTGCGCCGCGTGAAACCGGCCGCGCTCTTGCTGGGCTGGCTGCTGGCTGTCTCGCCGTTGCTGGCCTGATGTACTAGGCCAAGAAAATGATGTGAAGCCAGGCGTCTGGTGATGAGGGAACGGCGTGGTGCAAATGTAATTCCGTGCAGGGCTGGCAGTGGTCAGTTAGCCCTGGTACCAAGAGACCTCATCCATTGTTCATACCGGGAGCAAGGTCACTTCGCGAATCATCTTATGTCATCCACCATGTGTGGTTGAAATTGTAACAAATAAACATTAGTAATTGCGTCACGCATCTATGGTCATCCCATCGTTATTGTAGCAAGGCAAACTCCCAGTTTGCCTTATTCGTCTGGCCCTCGCTGCGCAGGCTCCTCTTTAGCCAGCACGCTCCTTCAGTAGGCCCCCATCCGCTTCCTGTGCACCCTGCCGTGCCAGCACAATTCCGCATGCACTCAGCCATGCTGTCCGTCCACAGGGTGCGAATATCAACAGCCCCGTCTTCGGACGGGTAATCAACACCGCAGGTCCGCAAAAAGCGAACATTGGACCCCGGGACGGCGTATAAGGTGTAGTTGGATTCGGGGCAAGTGAGAGAGCCGGGACTCGTGGCCGTGGGAAACGGCGCATCAGAGGAGGACGACGCTGCTGTTGAAGGATCCGACTTGGTGGATATTGAGCTTGCTGATGGTACACTGGATAAAGTTAGTCATGCGTGCCATTCCCAGCGATAGACATTGACAAACCTCTTTATTGTCGCCGTTCCGGATGCCGACGCCGTAGCCGCCGTTGACGCGGCGGTTGAACTTGGCAAGTCGTTCGCCGACGCAGCAGCATTGGCACTTCCTGATGACATGCCGACGCCGACGCCGACACCTACCCCGATGCCGATCAAAACGATCAGCACCAGAGCGATAACCCCCCAGAAGACCCAAGCCTTCATGCCGCACATCCTTCTGTTCCTTCGGTTCCCTGTCCGTCCGTCGAAACCTCCTTCATCGTCGCTCAGCGCCCCAATTCCGACGCCCGTTCGTCGTTTCTCCTGCGGCTCCGGCGTGGGTTCGCGATAAAATGTGTAGCTCTCGCCCTCGTCGGCGCGGTTATATGCCGACGGCGTGGCACCCTCAGACCAGTAGACTTCGGGAGCTCCATTGCCCCGAGCAGAAGCAGGCGGGTGGTAGAGGGATGTTCGGTTGTTGCGATGGGCTGTGGGGCGCGGCGCTGGGGACGGTTTTGTCGATGGCTCGGAGCGTTGGGCGCTGCCTACGGTGCTGGCGGCCATGTCGGACCGCGGTCCATGACGGGGAGGGGAGGGGGCGGACTGGGCGTTTGCGGCGCCTGAGCGCATACGGATTGATGGTTGTGGAGGTGGTGGCGGTGCCGCGATGGTGATTCTGCGCGTTTCGCGATCCTTGATGGAAGGATGGTCGTCGCGATGCGATGAAGTTCGAAAAGCGCGCCTTCAGGAGGGGAGATTGGAGGTTGGCTTGATGCAGGCGGGCGAGAGCAGGTTTTTGGTACCAGCAGACACCACAGTACCAGCAAAGGCCTTCGGCAGGGTAGCAATAGCAATCTCGGGGTCACAGGCCTCCCCCAGACGGACCCCTGCCGCCATGGCCTCTTTTGGGTGTCCAGCTGGGGCGACCGAGCGTCATCGGTGGGTTCATCCGACTTGAGCGACCAAGATGTTGGGCGTGTCGGACATTTTCCCCCATCATCGACTTTATCGAGTGGAGGCGAACGGGGCACCGGGAGGTTGGATCATCTTTGGAGGCGATAAACATGGTGGTGTCAAGGCGAGGGGTCGAGTATCCATTGAGAGCAACAGGCAACCTTGCGGCAGGCAGGCAGGCGGGATGGGACCTGCATTCCAGCGCGTACCTACCTCGAGTAGTCCAGTGTTCCTTCCCGACACACGCGGGTGACACGTGCGTAGGCACAATTTGGCACCGGCCGGTGGTTCGGCAAAACGGTATTAGTGGCTTGTGTACGCTAACCCCGCTGGGGAAGACACGCATCTGTCAGAGTCTGGTTCGTAATCTCTTGTCCGCTCGTGATGGCCTCACTCGGGTGCGCCGGGTCAATCCACCCGACGGGTCTGTTTCTTCGAGTCGACCTAAAGAATCCCACGACAGATCGCCAACCTTTGGGGCCCCTTCAAAAGAGCCTCCACGAGCAAGCTTACGACCTGTCAACCCCTCACAAGGCTTCCCAGCTGCCGATCTTTCGTACGAAATGGACAAAATTGGCGAACCCCTAGTGGGGCTGCTGCAGCTTGGCGGGTACGCCAGTCTCGCGAGCTGAGAGGCGGCCCGCTTGTAGACCAGACCCCTCTGCCAGCATATCAGTCAAGTCCCGCGCCGCTGAAAGGCCTCACATTGCTCACTCTCACTATCGTGAGAACCAACTTGTCAAGACGTCTGCCTGCAAACCAAACGAAATGGCTGATCCCAACGGACGCCCTCCCCCTCTGCCTGCGCGACCCTCGGCCACCCGAGCGGACTTCTCAACAACGCCGCAACCACCGCCGGTACCTCCGAGGCCGCCTGGATTTATCATTCCTCAGCCGCTGGGGTATTCCATTCCCTGGCCGCCGCCGCAAGCATATGTCCCGTCGGCATTGCCAAACTATGGACGACCGCCGCCGCCGCCGCCACCCGCACTACCCCCGAGGCCATGGGCGGGTCCTATTCCTGCTCCGGTGACACCCTCGACAAGCGCTGCGCAGGCTGTGCCAGCCCCATGGTCTCCCGGATCGGTGCCCTATGCAGCTAATGCTTACATCTCTGCCGCATTTCGGCCGCCGCCCGTCTCAACTGCTCCCCTTCGAGAGGTCCCCATGGCAACCCAAATCGAACCTGATATCGAGGACGTGGAACGACTATTCGAGTCCCTCGGAATGGGAGAACCGCCCGTGGCTAAATCAAAGGCACCTCCATCTCCGGCGTCCTACGCACCTCAGCCTGCGCATGATGTCCATCCCCCCAAGCCAAACAACCGTTTTCCAACATCGGGAGTAACAGCCTGTATACAGGACCCAATCGTATTTCCCTCGACATGGTACATTCACGACGAGACGCCTGGCTTCCCCGTCTGTTCACGCTGCTTCGAGGACCATATTCGTGGTTCTCCGTTTGAGGCAGACTTCAAGTCACGAGTGCTTAACGACGGCCAACCCCGATGGTGCAGGTTCAGCAAAACAAGAGTAAAAGATCAGCTATTCAAGCGAGCGGTGGCCGAAGACTCGCTTGCTCTGCTTGTCGGTTTCATGAAACTACGGTCAACAATTCCTGACTGCAAGGGCGAGGCTGGCGCTGCAGGAGATGAGGGCATCCGGTGGTTCCGTCCCAAGAACCAGGCTATCCCCGGGATGGTCGTTTGCCAGGCGTGCTACGAAGACGAGGTACAGGCTCGCCATCTGGCTGATAACTTTGAGCCTTCAGCACCCCAGCCTCGTCATGTTCCGTGGGGTTGTGACATGGCCCTCGGCTATATTCGACACGACTACGCCCATCGAGCAGACATCAACGACTACCCAGGCTTTGTCCAAGAAGCGAGCCGCCGACTACGCATGCCAGCTTGTGAGAGAGGTAAGCTGGTTGTGCTCCCGCTGCGTACATGGTACGCCCCAGTGAGAGGCCCGAAAGATGCCCTCATCTGCGAGACATGCTACCATGACAATATTGCACGTACCGACGAGGAGCGCAAGTGGCGCAGGGTAGGCAATATGCCCGCAGGTTATGGAAACCAGGTCTACTGCGCATTGGGCATGTTCAACGTCCGGATCGCCTTTGGCCGCGGAAAGGATGCTCAGGATTACTCCATCTTCTGGCATGCCCTGAACGAGATTTGCCGCCAGCCAATGTGTGATCCCAAGGGCATGAAAGGGGCGACCTGGTACGCTTTGACGTCACGGCCCGCCAACTTCGACATATGCGGTGGCTGCTATGCCGGAATTGCCGAGCCTGCAGGTATCGCGCGGCACTTTGTTCGCCGGACCGACGTTACGCCTGCGACAGAGCTCATTTGTGACTTCAGCCCCGGCAGTCCGCGCTTCCCGACGTACATGGCCAAACTTCTCGAAGCATACTATGTTCGCGACGTCAAGCCACTAGAATCATACGTTCACGAATTTGCCAACCTTGCCATGTGTCGGCGGGACGAAGACTTTGAGAATGGGACTTGGTACGGCTGGGGTGACTGCACCATTTGTCCAAACTGTCACCACGAATTTGTCCGCGGCACTGTTTTGGCGCCGCATATGCCACTGCAGGGTGTGAGACGCGAGCAGTCCACAATGTGCGAGATGTATAGTCCGAAGATGCGCCGTCTATACAAGGAGGTATGCGCGCAGTCACCGCCCAACGTCGCGGCCTTGTTGGCCGCTTCGGCACAGCGACGGGCGGTCTACATCCAGACCATGATGGTCTGCCGGCGCATGTTGGTGCAGCAGCAAATAAAGGCGCTCCAGGCACAAACTCTTGGCATTCAGGGCTCATTTTACACTCATATGGGACAGCAGCAGTCGATCTTGATGCCCTCGCCATACGAATACAGTATGGCCGGCGTAGGCTACGGTTTCTCCACGCAGCATGAACTGACAGGGGCGATATACAACAAACAATCAGCAGAAATGTCCATGGGTGCGACAAGTGCCGCAGCGAGCGTCGGACTTCTGGAACAACAGTGGAGGGCGGTTGAGTAGTTTCTTTTGTGGACAACGGAGTTGGCCAGGTGTTAGGGCGGTCTAGACCTGTTTTCCTTCGACGCGCCGAAAGGGCCGTCCCTTAGCACAGATGAATCGATTTACTTTCATTTGTCGTGATTACAGACGACTGAAGCGGCCAGACCTGTTTGGGACTACACAGCCTCAGTTCACCTTGTTTGGGATGGCGCGAATGGTGCCTCCTCGAGCACAGATTATGTTGGAGACACTGGCGTGCCGTGTATCGTCCATGCTTTTCACTGCACCTACTAGAATAGACTTCGACCACCATCGGCCGCAGTGTCAACAATCAACATTCCACAATGACACTGTTTGTCGTAGCAATTGGTCTGACTCCGTCAAGACGCAGGCAGAATCCGGGGTGCGTCATCTGATCCGGGGTGAGCTCGCTCCACAACATGGCTTGCATTTGGCCTCGGCCGTATGGAGGATACGGGATTCGATCCTGGGAATCCCCAATAATCAGGATCCAGGCCTAGACCGCCAACTCAATCTCAACCTCCTGGCTTTCTTTTCACCTGACTGTCTTTTCATATCGTCGAGTGCTTGGCTCGGTCCGTGCTGTCCCGGGATTGCCTGGTCAGTCTCAGGGGTGCTGAAACAAGACGCCCATGCGAGTCGTGCGTCGTGAGTCGTGAGTCGCGAGCACAGAATTATATACGTCGACGCGGTTGCCATCCCGCATCAATAGACCCCGAGCTTTGGGCAAGGGGAGGCCATGATTTAGAGTAGCTTTTATCAACTCGCATCAATAGACCCGACGTACGCATGATGACCCCCGCACGATACCTTCATCAGGGTGGGTCATGTCCTGGAGTCGCAGTTAATGGGAGACCCCGTGAAGAGGTAGCTGCGGGACAAATCCCTCACAGGACATTGTCGTGAAGATACCGAAATGACTGTCTGTATAGGTATAAGTAGTGAGCAAAGCCCTCAGAGATTGTGAATGAAGAACTCATCAGCATATCACATTGCATCTGCCCTCAACAAGTTCCCAGACCCACACAGCTGCTTTCTTGTCGATCTTTCTTCAACATGAAGTACTCCGTTATTCTCCTCGCTGCCATCACTGGCGCCTCGGCTGCCGTTACCACGACCCTTCCCAAATCATCCGGCGTCGAGGCCCATCCCACTGCCATTCCGGTCAAGTCTTCCTACGATGGCGGGATGAGACGCTTTGAGCGTGATCCTATTACTTGCGATGACCAGAATGAGAAGGGCGAGAAGGATGCTATGTTCATCTTGGAGAACGGCGCCACGCTTTCCAATGTCATTCTGGGCAAATCTCAAGCTGAAGGAGTCCACTGCAAAGGCACATGGTATGCTCGACCCTACATCATGAACGTTGTTCATAGCTGACGTTAGGACTAGCACCTTGAACAATGTCTGGTGGGAAGACGTCTGCGAGGATGCCGCCACCTTCAAGCAGGCTTCGGGGACATCCTTTGTCAACGGCGGTGGCGCCTTCAAAGCCAAGGACAAGATCTTCCAGTTCAACGGCCGCGGAACCGTTCAAATCAAAGACTTCTACGCCAACACGTACGGCAAGCTGATCCGGAACTGCGGAAACTGCCCTGGCAACGGCGGCCCACGTAACATCGTCATCACCGGGTCCATGGGCAAGGCTGGCAGCGAGCTATGCGGTATCAACAGCAATTATGGTGATACGTGCCGCATCACAGATTCTTGCCAGGACAGCAGCAAGAGCTGTGCCATGTATGAGGGCAACGACCAGCGATTGGAGCCTCCGCAGCTCGGCACTGGCCACGATGGCAAGAACTGCTTCCTCACCAACTTCTCGAAGTGCTAAGCTGCGTGTCTCCGCCTTTCTTGCAGATATGTATGTAGCTTCGCTGTGTATAAGTTCGATTAGCGAATCCATCACACACGCTTTTCGGCGTACCCAATCTTACCAACTGAGTGCATCAAGCCCAAACCAACGTCGTCCAGTCTGTCCATTTGTCCCTGCAAAAAGGCAACAACTTCTTCCGGTGACAACTCCTCGGTTCCATCTGTCATGACCAGTGACCATGAATCGAACCCCTCCGTGGAACGAGCATTTCCTAACTGCAAATGGTGTCAACCTGACCTTTTGCCCCCTGACGCCATGGACCAGATCAGTGTTTGGAAGGAAAACCATGCAGAGAAGTTGTGAAAGTAATATACTGCCTGACGGCGAGATACTATGTAATGAGGGTTTTTCTTGGCTGTAAATGGCTGTTTGAAGCACCGTAACA
The DNA here is from genome assembly GCA_002851705.1 of Verticillium albo-atrum. NCBI lineage: Eukaryota > Fungi > Ascomycota > Sordariomycetes > Glomerellales > Plectosphaerellaceae > Verticillium > Verticillium albo-atrum. The sequence goes on from NMXJ01000004.1 coordinate 69,732, forward strand.
GTCATGCTGCAGGCTTCTGAGCTGATAGTAGCCAACACAACCTCACATGGACATGCGATGAGACCATTTTTAAATCCTGCCGAGAAATCCTATTCTGGATGAGAGCCAACAGTGATGATCAGGGTTACCGGGTAGGTCATTCAGACCAGATTGGACAACACCACGGACTCCGATAGATTCCCGGAGAGAATCCCTGATTACCCGTCGCTGCTTACGGGCCGGAGGGGCGGGGAACTCCACAGGACCCTGCGGGGAAACTGCTTGTGTCTTGGCATTGGTGATCGGCCGCAGATGCAGGTCGAGCCACCTCCTTCAGTTGTCGGGTCTCGCCAGCGAACTTGGATGGGAGGAGACATACCTTGGCGGGAAGAAGAGTCGGACGAGGTTGCGATACGTTCTCTGACAGCGCTTCTGCGCTTCTGTGGGCCAACTCGGCCAGCGTGCCTCGACAGTGCCCTCAGCGGGTACTTGACTGCAAGGTTGCCGACGCCGCTACGGCCAAGACGGCAATCGGCATGCTTTACTTGCATCTATGCTGCTGGCCCTTAACTAGTAAAACGGTTGTACTGGAGCAATGAAGAAATGCATCAGGGGCTGGAGTTCAACGCACTGCCTCGGTTGTATCTGTGGGTGAGGATTTCGAGCTGGAGCGTTCATTGAAACAAAGTTGGCCGCTGCTTGGCTGATCACGAAAGCAAAATTGGCTCTTTTGCTTGGCTGGCTCGATCGTGGGACGATAACGTCTTGGCAGATCTGATAACGCTCAACAACACACCCCTTATTCCTCTTGCCTTGACTCGGTGGTGCCACCGCCCATCTCGGATCAACGATTAACGTTCCTGTTGGACACCAAACGAAGAACAATTGATCCGCTCGGTGCTCATTGGGCTGGCCCGAGAACCAATGGCGTGAGCTTGACCTGCCGCGGAGCTGTCCTCTTCTCGCCTCCGGGCGGTCTTCAGGCCCAGGCCTACCGCTACCAGGGTTTGTGCAGAACAGAGCCGCCACCTCCGAGCCCCCCATGCACAATCGTCGTGCCATTTGCATCAAATCTGCGTGGAACGAGCGACGCCGGCCCCAGGCTTGAACATGGCCCCTCTTCTTTTCCCACGGATGGCGCTTTGAGCCTTGCACTGCACTGCACTGACTGTTACAAGGTGGCTCCGGAGCCAGGGTTACGTAATGTAAGACGTAGAGCTAACGTACCCCTTATATTCCAAAATTTCGAGGCGACGTACTCATTCATTCCTCTGCAGCCCGCACCGCACCAACGACAAAACATCAACAGGCGATCTGACCTTCCCGCTCGGCGATTTCAAGGCAAAAAGCCACACGACTACGAGACCCGCTGTCGCCATCCCGCGACTTGTCTCAGTCACAGCGCCTCGAAAACCCGCCAACATGAGCAACGTCGTCTTCGACCCGAGACTGACCAAGGCAGACGTCCTGGTTCTCAGGAGCCTCGCCGCAGGATGTGGTGCCGAACTGCCGGAAAAACAGCAGCTCGCGAAAAATGACCTCAAAAGGAGAGTGAACTCCAGCCACGAGCCTGACGGTGATGAGATTCGTAAGAATTCGGCCAGTAAGCTGTCGCTCCCTGCGTGCATCCTTCTTGAACTCTGTTCCTGATCACAACCTCTCATAGCTCAGGATCTGGATGACGCTGCCATTGGTGCTCTCGCTGGCCTCAACGACCCGGCAGATCCTCGTTTTGAGCCTACTGTATTCAACGGGACTGACTTGGATGAATTGAAGCTTCCCCCCGTGCTGGACGCGTGGCTTCTGCGCCCGTACATTCGCATGGCCCGGTCCATCGTCCGAGTTGATACGGATGTCGTGATGCTCACGCATCTTTTGCTATACTTCTCAACGTCAGTCCCGAGTGCGGCATTTCTCTTTTGGAGATTCTCGTGGGTGCATGCCATCATCCATCTACTCATGCAAGGGAGCTACATGGGCGCGTATACCCTTCTGATGCATCAGCACATCCACATGCGAGGTGTCCTTGAGAAGCGTTTCTTCGTTTTTGATTCACTCTTTCCCTACGTTCTGGATCCTCTCATGGGACACACCTGGAACTCGTACTTCTACCATCACGTCAAGCATCACCACGTCGAAGGCAATGGTCCTGATGATCTGTCCTCCACGATCCGCTATCAGCGAGACAACATCTATCACTTCCTGCACTACGTTGGGCGGTTTCTCGTCCTGGTGTGGCTCGATCTGCCCTTGTACTTCATGCGCAAGGGCCGGACAGTCCTCGCTCTCAAGACGGCCTTTTGGGAGCTCAGCTCATACGCCGTACAAATCATGTTGTTCCGTCTCAACCCAAGAGCGACATTCATTGTTCTCATCCTACCGTTCACGCTGCTTCGATTCGCACTAATGGTGGGAAACTGGGGCCAGCATGCTTTTGTGGACCACGACGAGCCTGCTTCAGACTACCGGTCGAGTATCACCCTGATCGACGTGGCGGTCCGTCTCCCCTATCGCGATCTGTTCACTGACCTCGAAGCTGACTTTCTCCTGCAGAGCAACCGCCATAGCTTCAACGACGGCTATCATACATCTCACCACCTTAACCCCCTCAGGCACTGGCGCGAGCATCCGCTCTCGTTCATGAAAGGAAAGGATCTCTATGCTTCACAGCAGGCCCTTGTCTTCCACAATATCGACTACATCATGATTACGGTACGACTCCTCGCCAAGGATTACCTTACTCTCGCCAAGTGCATGGTACCCATCGGCACTCAAGTAACGACCACCATGGAGGAGCGCGTAGCTCTCCTCAAGAGCCACACCCGGCAGTTTACGGAGGAGGAGATCAGCGCCAAATTCGGCAACGCAACCAAGTAGAGCACAGCGTGCCTGTTCTTTCTCAATTATGTATACGATTTTATATACAGCCTGGAGCGTCTAAATATCTCATAATATCAGCGTAGCGAATGTCGCCTTTACAATCTGTTTGGAGTTCCGCCGCGTTCGCTATCGGCCCGAGTGATTTCTGTTGGCGTGATATTTGAGAGCGACGTGATGGACAGGGAACAGATCAATGTGGAAGACTCCAGATGCCATAGCCCCTTACATCGGAATGTGATGCTTCGATTTGTGTCTTATGGAACTCAAAAGATCCGCGACATCTACCACAAACTGTTGAGAGCCACAGCGAGTGCACGAGACGAATTTCCTGGCGAGGTTTACACGATAGACCCATTAGTATCAGTGGTTTGCCTCGGGACTTGATTGATGAAGACAGTAGAGACTTCCTTGTTAGACGCTTGGCAGATAATTCTGGTACCTGATATATATACTTCCGACAAGATTTGATTTGCCCAAACGGCAAGAGACGATAAACGAGATAGCAGCCGAATTCTTCTTGCCATTCGTCTTGAAGACTCCGATGACCGCCCCTGGTGCCGTCACAGATCAAACTTCGCTAGTCTCCTGGAGCACCCTCTCTACATGGTCGACTTGTCGCAGGAACCCCCGGACTGCCTCAACATGGAAGCTGTCGACACTCTTGAAATGAATCCATCCATCGAGGGTCATTTGGCCGTACTTTCGTGCGTTTGGGATATCAAGCTGCTCGAGATAAATGCTGGCCAGAATTTCGTGGTATTCGGAGAGCAGTGGTGTCAGTCCTTCAGCTTCAGACAAATCCAGAAGCTCCTGCGCATATTTGATGGCGTCGGCCAGCTTTCCTTTCTTGTGGGACTTTCTCATATCCGCGCGGACTTCGACGATTCGCATTCTTCTAGCATCAGAAACCGCCCTTTCCTCGGGAGAAGCCTGGCAAAGTTGGCATCGACAGTGGAAGCCATAGTTGTTGAAGAGGTACTTCTTCCGAATGTTGTGCGGCATACCGAGGGGAGCATCTAGTAAAATCAGCATGATCCACATAAGAGTAGGCTCAATGAGTCTCGTACAGTTAATGGTGATTTCTTCTCCAGGCCGAATGTCACGATAAGCAATCACCTGCATAGCCAATACACGCTCGGAAAAGCGGAAAAACGCACTATTCCGTCAGTATCATTCAACATCTTGATCAGGTATTCTCACTTTGGTTTACATGCATGATTCATGCGCTATCGGCCGTTAGAATAGCACTGCAGAACCAAGAGTATCACGTACCGAGACCTCGGGAAAGAGGCCAATGTGAGGAACGTTGTCCCCAAGGAAGACACCGCAGGTATTTGTAGTCACAATGTCGTCCGTAGGCGTAAGGGAACCTCCAGGGTCTGATCGAGCTAGAGCAGCTAATCTTCTTTGCGTTTCCTCGGGTAGGTGAGACAGCGCCTTCTTGAAAAAGGTCTCTCGCATGCTTGGTTGCATTTCGCTCGAAAATTCGCTTGCTACGAGCACTGCAGGGTGGTCGAGCATAAGGATTTCGCCTTGGCGGATTGTTCGCCGTGCGATGACGCCCTTGCCCTTGCCGGGTAATTCTTTGACATCGTAGGCAGGGCCCTGATCCGTAGACACGGGACCCGGCATGAAGATGCGTCGCTTCCAGTCCCATGCATCTTCCATATCCTCCAGCGCACCAGACCCAACAATGTCTGCTGCAATCTCCGGTGACGTCGTGATGCTCAATCCATGATTCCCGCGGAAGGCGTAATGACTGAAGAGGCAAAAGGCGGGCTTTGGCGTTGTAGAGGCGCTGCTCGCATTGGGGCGCGCGTAGACGCAGCTAAGCTCATGTGTCCAAGGCTCAACGTTTCTACCTGGTTCTTGAGGGTTTCCTAGAGGTAAAGGGCACTCCAAGCGTTCTTGTCGCGCCAAAGGCGGCGCCGGGTGCCAGCCGCAATGGGTCGATGTATTTGACAGTGCCACTGCGCAGGCGACGAGGCCTGCGAAGCCAATGGTTGATGTGGATTTCATAAGGACAGTTCAGTGTCGAGTACAGGCACCAGTTGGCGAAAAGATCGTCTCAATTATGCGTCATGTCAAAGAGGCTCTTGATATTCTTGATTGAAGACAGATATACACCATGCCTTCTCCCTTTTCGTCACGGCAGCTGATCTTCCATGGCGTCAAAATACCCGAGTGGCAGTTCAGCCAGATGCGGAGATCAATACGACGAGAGGTCGTACCAAGTCCATGCACGACGGCTAAAATACTTTGACAACAGCAAAAACACGATGGGAGCAGTCGCGGTGGTGTTTTGATGCCTCGAGGGCGGAGACAACCATTCCTGTGGTGGGGTGAGTTCTGGTACCTGATCGAAGATCGAGCCAACCCGTCCCCGCCAAGGATCACGTCTCTCCAGTGACGTCATGTCGTCTTCCCTTGAACAACACTCCAGTCTTCAGTGAGAGCCGCTTGTCACTTCCTTCCAACAACACCCAAAGCTTCCAGACCACATTCTATCATGAAGATCCGCGAGTCCTTTATATCGCAGTCCGTTCTCAAGGCGATAACTGGCGATGATCCCGATGTAACTAAGCGCAAGACGCCCCTCCACCGCCGTGTCATCAGGCTTGTCCTCGCCTTCTTCGCCCTATTCAAGCTTTACTTGGCCCGCTACCGTCGCGCCGACTTTGCCACGTTGCGCAAGGATGTTTGGAGTCTCGACGAAGACGAGTACACCGACTCTTTCCGGCTTCCAGAGACGTCAGACAACGCCGACGAGAACCCTGCTCAAGGAAAGGAACCTCATCTGAAGCCCGTTGGAGACCTGGGCTACAGTGGCTCTACTTTCTTCATCACGCCCAACTCCAAATACCTGATCAAGTCATTACCGCGTCGCTTCGAACACACATTCTTCACACACGATCTTTTTGGCCCCTACGTTGCCCATATGCGTGGCCATCCCCACAGCCTGCTTGTACGCATCTCCGATATGGTTTACACGCCTCACCCTACGCTTGGCGGCATCATTGGCACCGCACCCACACACCACATCATCATGGAGAATCTGCTGTATGGGAAGCAGGCAAGCGGCGACGACTGGCACGCCATGAAGTGGGAAACATACGATCTCAAGCCCAGCGACTACTTCTTTCCTGAACGCGACATTGCCGACGGCAACCTGGCGCCTCAAAGCGTCAAGGACAAGCTAATCGACAATTTTCCTGATCAGGTCAAGGTCAACGCAGCAACCAAGAAAGAGCTGCTTGATATTCTGGCGGCGGATACTCAGCTCCTGGCCGACAATAACGCCATTGATTACTCATTGTTTCTCGCGCGGTACCCAGGTCCCAACACCACTGATCCGCAGCCTAATGTTGCCAATGTCAAGTCGGACGCCGGACCCTGGCGAACAGGTATGACTGATGCTACTGGCCTGTGGACATACCGCGTGGTGGTTCTCGATTTCTTCTGGGCGAGGCACAAATTCCACGCCCAGGCCATGACCAACCTTGTCAAGCTATTCAACAAGGTCGCCCACAAGGGCCCCATGAGCATCACCGCCAACCCAGCGGAGTACAGGCAGCGATTCCTCAAGATGGTCGGAGACATTGTCGTAGAGGTCTAGTGCTAGGGGGTTTCAGATGCACATCATTCACGCTTGGTATTGAGCGAGGCGTTGGTTAGGCTTGGGCTTTTGCTGCGAATGTACTATCGTCAGTCTTTTATGTGGATGCTGGAGCAGATTACTTAGATTCGTCCGAATTCTCTCAACGTTTGGATGAGTCCAGACTACCCAAAAGTCTTGCTTGGTGACCTAACGTGGCCTTTCGATTCGACGCGATGCCTGGATGGTGACTCTCCTGCTGTCCCACCCATGAACCAAATTAACCACAGGCTCCAGGCGAATCGTTCCTTCCTTTGAAATGCTTCGCCGAGGCGACCCTCCCAATTCCTCTTTTAGCCTGGTTTGTGGTCTCCAAAAACTTCTCTCTTCTCACTGTCCTGTCAAAGGCATATTCAGCCTACCTCATGCAATCTGCCTCAACTACCAGGTGGGCTTTCTGACGCCATCTGGCCGCTTCCTTTCTACAACCTGCCTCGCGACTTCTGCCACAAACGAAGCGCCTGTTCTGCCTCAAATCACACTGCTGCAATCAGGCAAGGGCTTGGATTTCAAGGTATCTAGATTACAGCCAAGCCTGGTGGCTTATCTGGGTACCTAAGGATATTGATCAACCCGCTTCCATCTATCGCAAACCGCGAAGGTAAGCGTGCCCAACATTATTTCTTCCTCATCAGCACTGCAGATTGCAAATGAGATCTTGCTGATAGAGAATATCGACTGACTGTGTCGTTCTCCCTCTCTTTCCTCTATCAGACAACCACAGCCATTCCTTCCAATCCCCACTGGTTACTATCACCTCCAGGCTCGGTTTTTGGGACTATCTTACTAAGTCTTTATCAAGATCTATTTATCATCTACACATCATCTATCTCTGGGGGCACGAAGTCAGCGCGTAGTTCATCTCGCATGCGCAAGATCATGGCTCAACACCAACCCCCCGAGGCCAGCTTCTCGCCATCCTATCGCAATCTGATCGTTACCAGCTTCAACGCCGATCGCACGGCGTCCCGTCAAATTCTGGCCCGGGACACGCAGGACCATGTAGTCAGCGGCCAGCGATCATCTGCCTGTGGTGTTGCTCGTTGTACCATGGAGATCAAGCATCTGTGCGAAGAGCTCTGCGTGCAACGGTTCTGGGCCGCCGACTTTGTCGCTCGGTTCCCCGAGCACCGTCAGGAATTCGAAGCCTTTGAGATGATACCCGCCCTGCCGCCTGGTATCCGTGAAGCCAGTAGCAGTCGTCCGAGCCCTGACCGAGGTCCTTCCTTCCCTGATGGTTCCAAGTCGTTGATTCACTCAACTTCGACCTGTGTTGAGTCTCGTACCACGGACAAGGCCTCGTCCCTTGAGGGAAGTCATCTATCATCAGATGCTGGGGAGCTACCGGCTTCTCCTGCCTCACGCGCCGAGTTGATCCCCGATCTCCTGACGTTTGAGAACACGGACACTGTCAATGTGATGACGCAATACACTGCACCTGCCTTCCACGCAACGAATAGCTCATCAAGGGGCCCCAACCCAGGCAACTCCATGGTTTCTCATATACCAGTCAACCATGCACAGAGTGCCAGGCTTGTCGAAAGAGACGGTGAACCGAAGCGTAACATGACATTCAGCCTCCCATTCGAGGCAATTCCGGGCGTTCCTCTCATCTTCTCTACCCAGCATGCAGCTGGTGCTTTTGGCGATCCTGCCAAATCGCGTACTGTCATCATCGGCAATCTACCCAGAGCTGTCGAGCTTGGCCACGTTTTGAAGCAAGTCCGATGTGGTCGAGTGGTCAGAGCGCTTCTTCTGAACGTGGCTGGCATTGCTGGTATGGAAGATGCAGCAGCCATGATCCATTTCGATACGCCTGAAGGAGCGCAGAAGTTTGTGGCACTCACAGCCGGCCGTCCATTCGGGTTCACAAACAGCGATGGACACCGAGTCCGGGCCTCGGTGGTTTCTTCGCAGGTAACCTCTGCACCATGTAGCCCTGCTGTGCGTCAGTATCTCAAAGATGGTCACACCAGGTGTCTTCTAATTAGACAGGCCAAAAACTCCCTCCTTCAAAAGGCTCTTCGAGCTTTATGCGTCGGCCGCCCTCTCAACGCTATTGTCGCTGACATCCAAGTTGTCGACTATCAGGCAGTATGCATTGCCTTCACCAGTATTGAGACGGCAAACAATTTTTTTCGTATCCTCATCGACTTCGAGATACGCGAGGCCTCCATCCATGCCCAGGTCTGCCATGTGGATGATCCTTGCAGCTCTCACGTCTTCAACAAGTCTGAAGAGCCCTTTATCAACTGCACTCCGCTCAAAAACAATCTGGATGAGCTCATGCTGTCCCCCAGCGCAATCCAGTCAAATGTCGAGACCGAGGCGACCATTATTAAGCCGCCGGGTGTTGGCGACAAGTGCAGCGCTGGTTTCCGTGAAGAAGATCTCCGTGAGATCTTTAAGTCGGCCGGCCTCGCTTGGCCAGAGAGCCGGCCTCGAGAGGCCCACGCCGATCGCAAGTATTCAGACAAGTGGCCTTACTGGGATGGCATCAATCGTGAGGGCAAAAGCTGTAGGTTCCAACGTGATCCCCTCTCTGGGGCCGTTCAGTTCCGCCTCTGGATCGGCGATGAACTCACCGAGCCCTCCATGTACATAGAAGAGGCCTACAAGGAGTGGCTTTACTACAACCTCAACAGTGAGGATCCCTACACGCAGGAAAGTCTTGATCTCTATTTCAATGCCCAAGGACTCCCCAACCTGCGCAAGTTGGATCAGTACGTCAAGACACGCGAGACAAGTCACGAGGACGAAAATCCCGTTCAAGCAGCAATTTCACAGTCTGGATTGATCGATCTCTAGTGTGTTAGTCGAGGAGCCTCGATCGATTTCCGCGCGGGAGGTAGCATTGGTGGTTACTTGCAACATGCATCGATCATGATGCATCACAGGTGCTCTGGAGGGCGATGCCATAGGCTTCTGGGAAGAATCTAGAGAGAAACCCCCCGAAAAAATACAAACAATGACCGCATATGGGGCATGAGACGTGTCAGTTTTGTTACATTATTGGGTCATTGATCATTAGTCTGGCATAATCAGCTGATACATATGTTGAAGTACCGCTGAACAGCCCGTATCTTTCCGTAGCCAATAGTACGGCCAACACCGTAGACCGCAACTCAGAGCCTTTTGACGCACCTTGAGCCTGGGCGTACATCAGTGTACCCCTTATTCCAGTTGCCCATGCAATCCTTTCAGCATAAGCGCCGCTGTGACGACTCGCACGAATGCTCGCTCTCTTGCGTTAGGTGCTCTCGCCGAACTTCCTCCCCATCAACATGTCCCAACTCAGCGCAGGCTTCTTTGCTGGAGAGAATTCATCGGTGACCAAAAGCAACTCGTCGGCATCGTAGCTCCTCCCACTTGAGGGTTGATTATTGTGCGCTGAATTGCCCGAATCGCCGCCCTCGAGCTCAGGGCCGTCATTTTCTCCTGCAAAAGCTTCTGATACGCTGGACCACTTCTTTGATTTTTCCCACGGCGAGTGCGCTGGATCGTCTGGACTATTAGTCACACCGTCCATACCCAAGGCTGCCCCCTGTTTCATGAGAAACCTCCGAGCCATATCCTTGGGAATGTATGATTCGGGTTCCCAGGTCGGATTCTGCCCCTTGGGCCAGGAACCCTTCCACCGTACGAGAAAGTACCGCTGAGGGCCTGCTTCAGTGTCGTAAATCTTGGTGCCTTCAAGTCGCTTCACCTCGTAAACTTCCTCGGTCTGGTTTTCGTCATCTGTAGACGGCGATCGCGGCTTCTGGGTCGTCATCTTGGAGGCTGACAACGATGGTTCGCCTATAGATGTCGACAGCTTTTTCGGCGTTGACTTCTTGGGGCTTGGCGGCTCGACAGAGGGTACCCGAGCTGCCACTTTCCGAGTGCTGGAGAAGCTGGCCCAGGGCGAACTTCGTTGGCCGCCCAGAGGTGTGAAGCCAGTGCGCGGCGTTGACGATTGTATGTTGGTGGTCAGAGGGTGAGTGGCTGCTAAGACAGGACGCATAGCACCAGGTGAAGTGACAGGTAAAGACCGTATGGGTACTCCTGCTTGCCCGCCAACTGCTGTTGGATGCTCAGCTGAAATTTGTTTCGCTGGCGCAAACAGCGGCTTACTTGTACTGCCGGGTGTCGGGGCCCGAGCTGGTGACCCTGGGCTCGTTTGAGAGGCGGGTAATTCTAGTGACTGTACGTGGTCCGGGCGCCATCGAGCTGGGGAGCCACCGGCTCGAGCTGCGTCCAGCTCTCTCGAAGGTTCTGTAAGCGGCAGAGGAAAAGGCGATACGGTTCTCCGCTTCTTCTGCGGAGGCTCATGGCTGCCTGATGAGCCTTCTCGCCTTTGCGACAGAGTTGAAACAGCCCGCGAAGAGCCTGCCATTGAGCTGCTTTCGCCAGTCGTGTGTTCGCCTTCAAGCTGCCGCCTGATGGATGCCTCCTCATTCCCGTTGCTGTCCTGGCCATCGGTTTCTGTGTCGTAAAATTCGGCATGTGGCAGCGTCATGAGGGGCTGTGGATTCGAAAGGGATGGAATTCGCTGGTGAACATGCTTGCTCCTTTTCTTTCTGCCTCTGGACGGGGCGTGCGCCGATGTCTGTTCTCTGGTGGTACTTTGGCCTGGGATGCGAAGGGTGCCGTTGCGGAGCACTATGCCGCTCTCCTTCTTCTTTGCCTCCCGCTGGGCCTTCTCCATATCTTTAACGAGCTTCACATTCTCGGCTTCTTCCTCCTTCCTGAGTTCTTCGTCCCGCTCAGCAGCCTTCTTGATGTTCCACTCTTCGTATTCCTGGGCAGAGACGTAGTCGCGAACGTGTTCCGCGTCGATACTGATCATGCCCGCCCTCAAGTCGGTCCAGCCAATAAGGTACTCGATGTGAACCTTGCCATCTTTCGAACTGGCCAGTGGAACTTTATATTCGTCACAAATATACGCTGTGGTGTCGCGTTTCGGGAGAAGGGTGATGGGAGCCAACCGTCGCCGTCCAGGATGGTATTTGCGATAAGTGGAGCTGATGCCGACTGCGATTTCCCCGCGGGCCATGGATCTTCCTCCTCGGCGTGGGTTCGAGGCCGTCTCTGAAGGTGGTGACCGGACTGGTACTGACATCGCTGCATATGTCCTGGGAAGGGGTTGATCGACGTTGTCGGGAAGCTGTCGCGCGCCGGTCAAGGCGCGACGCGAGTGTCGTGCTCAGGTGCCAGTTCGGACGACAACCTGGAAGAAGCTAGTTAGTTTGTCGTGAATACGTGGGTTCGCGAAACAGTCTTCTGCGTAACGAATACGTACCCTGAGTAGCGATGTCGCGGAGACCAAATGGGTGCAGGGTGGCAGAATGGTGGGATGCGCCGTGGAGGAGTAGTATTCCTGGGGACATAACTATGTATTCAGTAAACACCATGTAGTATTAAAGCGCTAGTCATGTAAACAGAATATTCGACTATTAGATCCTGCTAGCGCCAGCCTGAATACCTACTAGTACACTATAGAAGATAGTATATAGTTACGTAGGGGAGAGGAATATAGAATAAAGGGCTTAGTTTAGATTTTCAGCTTAATACATAGACCTAAGATTTCTCATCATACTTTATAATATTATTTGAGAGGAATTTTCTAGTAGCTATATGATTCGGAAATAGGAGGTAGTATGTTGCGTTTTGTTGTATCGCTTTACAGCTCATAGGGGAGAATCCGACCGCGCCAATAAATACGACCAGCTACCGGGAGGTCTCCACCCAAGCTTGACCTCATCGCAGCTCCACCTCCAGCTTCTGCGTCGGCACTGATCAATTAACACCACCCAAAACTCGCGCCATCCATCGATCCTGAGCCTGCCGCGACAGCTCAATCCAACATGTTGACGCCAACGACGACGACACTGGCATTTCGCCTCGCCGGCCATGCCACACCACGCGCCGCTCTCATGACGGCGTTTGCACGTGCGGCGCCAACCTGCCACTACACAACCACGACCACCTCCATTAAACCCCAGGGTGTGCTTGCCAGCTCAATCGCCCTCTGTTCTTTCCGCCGTGCCTCGCCATCGTCGCCGGCGCCGATCCTCTCCCAGATCATCCGTCGCTCTCAATCCACGGCCTCGAAGGCTTCGCGACCGGTTGCCCCTCCCGCGGGCCAGACCCTCGACTGGAACACATTCTTCAAGCTCCGCAAGACGCGCCGCCGATGGCAGCTCCTCTTCAGCGTCACCATGCTGGGCGTCAGCGGCACTGCGGGCGCCATCTTCCTGTCGACCGGTGTCGCAGACCCCTTGCTCTCCCAGATCCCGCTTGACCCCTTCGTCACGCTCGGCATCATGGTCCTGGGCTTTGCTGGTCTCGGCTGGCTGGCTGGTCCCAGTCTCGGCTCCACCGTGTTCAACCTGATCAACCGCAAATGGAAGAAGCAGATCACCACGGTAGGTTGTAATGATTATTGTCGTCAAAGCCTGTGCTAATCGTGGTCGTTCAACAGAAGGAGATCGAGTTCTTCGGCCGCGTCAAGAAGAACCGCGTGGACCCATCTGCGTCGGGCACTGGCAACCCAGGTATGTCCTCGACCCCCATAGGCCTTCTAGAATGCGCACTAACTGGAACAATAGTGCCTGACTACTACGGCGAGAACATCTCGAGCGTTGCCGGGTACCGCCAGTGGCTCAAGGACCAGCGTGCCTTCAACAAGAAGCGCACCAACTTTGTTTAGCGAGTCGGTAATATGCGGACGGCTAGTTCGATAGCAGAAGTTTTCTTTCGGTTTGGGACACTAGGACTCACGGGTTGACGGGCATTGGCTGCCCTTCCTCTAACTGTAGCAATAGGGGTGGAATCGGAAAAAGAATGTATGTACAACAATGTTCTCCGTGTCCCACCTAATATTGCAGTCTGCCTATCATGTGAAGGGCAAGCTGGAGTCTACCTCATCTTTCCAGGCCCTCATTCCGCCCTTGATGTCGCCAATGAATCGCTGCCCATTGCGATCTAATCCCATGTCCTTGAGACGTCGAGTGGCCAGCTGCGAATCGTTGCCCACGCGGCATACAACGTAGATCGGAGTATTGTCTGGTAAGGTATCCGGCAGCCACGCCGGGTGCTTCGGCTCTGCGTCCTCCTCTGGTACGGCATGTTCCTTCAGAAATGTGGCTATCGGCAGATTGATAGCGCCTTCGATGCTGCAAATATCAAAGTGTTCTCGCTCCCTGACATCCAGCAGGATTGAAGTGGCCGTGCCCTTCTGCAGCTGATTGTAGGCAGCTGCTGAGACTCTCTCCTCCTGTCGCAGGACATCCAGCGGCGCCGTCACTCCACAGAACTGGACATAGTCCAAGGAACCCGAGCTCAGCGACCCAAGCGTCAGCGTCGCCTCTTTCGAACACGCAAAGCAGTCTTTCTTCCGACCCCTCATCCGGACCGATCGGAAGGGCACGCCTGCGGTACCGGAGAAGAGTAGCAACGACGGTGGTGTTGGCTGGAGTCCAGATGCAATCAGCTTGATGGCCTCCAACGCCTGCAGGACGCCCATGACGCCCACGACCGGGCCTAAGATACCGCCTTCTCCACAGCTGACCACGCTGTCAGGTGGCGGAGGTTTTGGGAAGACGCAGCGATAGCATGGACCGCCTTCCTCGACTGGCGAGCCCTGTGGTGCGGGCGGGTTGTTAAGGACGATAAGCTGGCCATCGGTTTTGAAGGCCGACGCCGAAACGAGCGGTTTTCGCAGGAGAACGCAAATATCGGATATGAGGTAGCGGGATGTCGGGTGATCAGTGCAATCCAGAACGATGTCATACCGTGACACGATGGTTTCGGCGTTTTGAGGGGTGAGATGCGTGTTGTGCGCATGATACTTTACGGATGGGTTGAGGCTGAGTCGTCAAAACATGTCCATACAGCAATCAGGCAGGGGCACTTACTCTCGAAGGAAGGCCACAGCACTTTCGACCTTGGGTGTCCCGACCCGGGATGTTGCGTGGGCAACTTGGCGGTGCAAGTTGGAGGTCTCAACGGTGTCGCCGTCAACAAGGCCGAGGGTGCCAACACCAGCACCAGCAATGTAGGCTGCGGCTGGGCATCCAAGCCCGCCGGCACCGATTATGAGGACGGAGGATGCTTTTAGCCATAGCTGGCCTAAAGAGTCAACTTCTCTGCGCATTTCAGTCCTGTTTCTTAGGCCTACCTTGGATCCCGACCGCTGGGACGATGAGCTGGCGTCCGTATCGCTCATACTCTCCGGCGGACAACGGCCACTTCCATGATGACTCGGATGACTGGTCTTGCGACGGCAAGCCTGCCTCGGTTTCCGCTTGAGTGAGCTCCTGTCGTAGAATCTCAAGCTCTCTCTCGGCCTCCTCGACTCTTTTCCTCAAAATCTCAACCTTGCTCATAGTCTTAGACGGGGCATGTCCAGAGAGGCAGGATAGTCGAGTGATGGGCGGGCAAGCTGGGTACATGGAATTGTACTACCAAGCGTCAAGCTGTGCACGGCTATGTGGCAGGCACCTTCATGGCGGGGTGTTGCGGATCCTTGTGCATCATGGCCCCACAGGGACAGACCCCACCTTGAATTTTTGTCACTGACCCTGTCGCTCAAGCTTCAATTGCTGCTGTCTTTCGACTTGACCGCGGTACCCGACATCAATCATCCGGACTCTTCAATCGTCTTCGAAATGGTACGACCTTCTTTTTGCCGGATGCACTATCCTCATGCTAACATCTCAGGCACCCACAGCCCCTCCCAAGCTTTCCGCGCGCGCGGCGCGCCTCGCTCGCATCTCGGGCGCAATGCACCCTCTCGCGCCTGCAAAAACCCACCGCGCCGAAGCCAACGTGCCCGACGGCTTCCTCTCGACCAAGAAAGACAAGCGCGTCATGAAGCACAGCGGCTTTGTCTCCAAGATCAACCACACCTCCTCCGGCCCCAAGGCCCTCAAGCGCCGCCGCCCCAACAAGAAGCTCGTCGCTACCATGGAGTCCCTCGCCGACGCACTCCCCGAGCTCACCAACGAGGCCGACGGCAATATCAAGCAGCTGCGTGAGGGCCGTGTTCGCCACAAGAGCCTGAACAGCCGGCCCGGCGCGCTGAAGAGGAAGGAAAAGGTCGTCCGCGGCGAGATGGCCCGGTTCGGCGCCAGCATGGCCGCGCTCGCTGCGACACCCGAGGCGGCGGCGGCAGCAGCGGCGGCAGAGAAGAACCAAGCCATGGCTGTGGAAGAAACGCAAGACAACGCCTCGGCCGCACCGGCGCCTACGACAACCAACCGTTGGGCTGCCCTGAGGCGACACATTTCGACGACCATGGAGCAGAACCCTGCCTTCACCGGCCAGGGCGCCAACAAGGGTTGAAGTGGTCATGGCTCGCTGTCGAACAATACAAAATATTGCGTGGGGCCAGAATTGCTTACGTCGCCCTCACCAGCGGGTTGTCAATTCTGAGGGCACGCCTCAAGATAGGGGTTCGCCAAGAATGCGTCGGCAACACTCGAACGGTACCAGAGTCGGAGGAGCACCAAGACGCCCACTTCGAGCATGCATACAGGAAGCCATATCTGATCCAAGTGGACAGAGACTCGAGGCTTCCTCAGGAAAGCACACATGAGACTGAGGAAGTGGGCCTGGACGCCAGGTACAGCACCGTGGTCATCGCGACACCCACCAAAACCAATATACCCAATAGGATGTTTATTGAGCATCATGTAGCAGATAGCTGATCAGAATTCATGCGTATCATCATCACTCCTTGTCCGCCATCAATCCGTTTCACGGCAGCCTCCACAAACCAGAACGCCTCGCAAGAACAATTCCACATGGTCCCATCCTCGGGTCTGAGATCGATCAGGCCCAGCCTCTCACCGGCACATCTAGTAATGTGGCCACCCACGGCTCGGCAGGCACGCACCCGAACGATGCGCGAAACACAACAGGTGGGATAAAGCCGCGTACACTGTTGGCAACAACTATCCCAGCTTTATCTTTGCCTGGGTGGCGCTACTTGCAACCTGCCGTCCACAACATGCCCTGTAGAGTGTTATGGCCCTGTCGCATCGCGCCGACAGATGTGTCGTTGTGACACTCGTAGAAATGTATGTCGGTTGCTCCATACTGTTCCGTAGTTTGCGTTCACTATTCAATCCGCGGGGGTGTCTTGGATGAATACGGAGATGCGCTTCTCCTACACGCCACAGGTTGTTTAGCAAAAGGGGGCCTCCATCCGCCGATCGGCGACAGAGCGAAGGGTTTAAACGTACGACCGTCTCCTCTCTCCTTCCTTGCGGAAGCTTTCGATTATCTTCAACATCTCCTTTCGGCCGCCGTGGCTGTCAATCATCTTATTGCCCATACTCATGCTGACCTTCTCACGGGCGTTAGCGCTGAGGAGCCGCTTGACGAGCAGGTGGCGCATCAGGATGCAGACGAAGACGCCACAGTCGGAGCCGTTCTCCTGCTGTGGGCAATCTTCCAAGTTAAGGAACCGCAGGGGTCGACCCAAAATCTCGGACATTTTACGAGCAGCCAGGCGACCCTCCTGATAGTTTGCGCCGCCGAGGGAGTCGTAGTGGAACGCGACGCCGTCAATGGCGGAGACGAGGAGGAGGGACCAGTGCGACCCGCCCTCGGCCTGTGCGACGTTGCGGGCATCGTTGATCGGGAGAAAGACGTGGGTGACCTTGGAGAAGTCGGGCAGCGCAGATCGGATTGCGCGCATATCAGGCTCCTTCATGAGCAGAAACGTCATGGAGGGACGCAAGAGGATGATTCGTGCTTGCGGGTACTTGGGTAGGAGTTCGCGCTCGAGATACCTGCTCCTGTTAGAGGGGGGTTCATGAGAACACAAGGCGGTGCGACGGACTCTTCCCAGAAGGCAATGTTCTACGCAGGAGAGATTAGCATTCGAGGTCTCGAGGCGCAGGCGGCGGGCAGCGCACATTATCCGTCAACCAGTCATTCTTCAATGCCTTGAGGTCTTCATAGGTAACTAGTGGCGGGAGTGAGCCATGGATGGTCGGGAGGGGGGTTGCGCGGGTATGCCCGACGGGAGCAACGTACGGGTGATGTCGTGATCTGTCGCGCGAGGGGTCAGTCTTCCCTCTCTAGTACCGCCATGGGATGCCGACAAGATGACTTACACGACAGAACCGTCGAGTGGGGAGAGAGCTACGGAGGCGACGAGTCAGTCATTGCCTTCCGGTTGTCGGTGTGTGCGCGAGGGTGGCCGCCTGGAGACAAAATGCAACAAGAGCAAGCACTCGGGTTCTTCGCCTGTCCCAGCAACCACCTCAGAAGCGTCGAACCGCCATACGCTCGGGTCGCGGGAGTCTCACAGAATCGCCAAAATGGCGGGCCATCTTGCGGAACGGCATGGCGAGTCGCGACTCGGGCTTTGGCGAGTTGGACTGTGCAGGCGACGGGCTCGAGAAGTCACCACTAGAGGCTCTCGAGTGCCGAGTCTGGCTGTGACTACGGCGCGCGGGACGGAGGGCGAGGTCGGCAAAGTCGCGGAGGCGGCTGCCGCTGTGGTGATGGAACTACTGGTTAGAAGATTGTCTGGCGACGGAATGCGGAATGGGGCTCGGAGCGCTCGGGGGGCTGTAGGAGGGGTATTCAAGCGGTGGACGGGGATGACGCAAATGAGGCAAAGGGCGAATAGGTATGTGCAAGTAAAACAACAGAACAGAACACCGGTAGAAGATGACGAGCCGAGGGGTTGATGGAGGTGACAAGCGGCACGGCGACGGGCCAAAAGTCAATGCAAAAGATATTCCCAGCGGGGTGAAAGAACTGGAGAACCTGAGCAGCCCAGCCGGGCGACGACTGGGGTTCGAGGTTGGGATCCGACTCAAATGACAGGCAATGAAGTGGAGGCAGTCAGGCCGGACGCCCAATGAGGCTGAGCGCACTGTTGTCATCGTGGCTTGACCGCGCGGACAGAGGGGCAAGAGGGGTGCGATAAGCTGATAAGAGACTGGGAACACACCTTGGGGTGGCAGCTCGAGGCTGGCCTGTGCTCTCGATCATGTCTGGGACTTTGTGCGGAGGTGGATGGATGATGCTCTTGTTGGCTGAATGCAGAAAGTCGAAATCATATCGATGCCGAACGGCAAAGGAAGGGAAACGGGAAGGAAGGCGACCAAGCAAACAGGCCTTGGTACCTGGGCTGTGAAGGGGGTGACGAAATCCGGGGTGATAGGCAGCCCCAGACGGGTGCCTACGTCACACGCGGCGCCGTGATTCTGCTGTTGCTGGTCAAGGTGGCTGATGGATTGCAGCATTCCACGGGTGGCACATGCACGGCCCACAGCCAATCCCGTGAAGAACGCTTGGGCCATGCAGGTGAAGACTCACTCCGCCCTGTTGCTGGCTCGAGATGGGCTGTCACGAGGTAAGTTCACACACATCGTCCCGTCCCTTGCCCTGCCTCACCGCAATCTGCCCGTCTCAAGGAACTCCCTGGCTCGGCCCTTCTTGCCTGGCCGAGGCTCTGCCGAGCCCTCGTTAACAACGCATCGTGAAAGCGTCGGAGGTCTCCAATCTGATGCCCAGTCGACCCGGCTGAGCAAGCCAATCCTCAAGCTCTTTTTGCCTCGTTGACAATGCTTTAGCCTGAGCTCTGTATACCCAAGTCTACCTGGTTCAGCCATCATGCCGGCAGTTTGAACCTCCTCGATATGTTCGCATTCCGCTGTTCGAGGCCAGTTTCTCTTGATACACTCCTCATGCCTCTACTCATGGGACCTAGTGCATACTACTTCCTACAGGCAAAAGACAATGCGCTTGATGAAATGCAGTGCTCTCCCTGTATGTACTTTGTACGATGGATAGATGCCAAGCCGATCTTGCGCAGGTCCAATTCCTGATCCTTCGTGGTCGGGTTGCACCCCCAATAATCCGCTTAAAAGAACCACATGGTGGATAATTCCTCCGGTCGGTGAGCAGAGACCATCGACACAGCCGAAACTCCGCGCTCACCAGACCGAAACTCCGCAATCGAAGAACGCCAAGATCGAACTTAACAGGCCGACACGGCATAACTCATCGTCCACTGGCTCAACTTTTTGAAACAACGTTAGAAAATTCCACACCAACAGATCATGCCTCAATCGCAGCTTGCGTATCAAAGCGCAAGCTTGCGTCAACGACGGCAGATTGTCCCGATTCACCCCGTCTTGTGCAAATGCCCCTATCCGCCGCGCGCTGACGGTGATGTAGACGACGGACGAACAGGTCGCCGGCGAGCCTTCCGTGCCCAGACCCAAGCTTTGAAGATGCCTAGCGACCGAGAATAAGTAGAATGAGATCAGGCCTCCCAGAAGCCACCTTTTCCATCCGCACACTACCTCAGACTCATCGATACACCTACAACAAAGGCTATTCATCATGTCATCGCCATCGCCATCAACTGCCCCCAGGGACCCTCTCGCCAACAAGGGCCAACTTGGGAAGATGTGGTGGTCCGCCAGGAACCCTCCCGCTCAAGTTACCACCTCCTTTGAGGGCAGAACTGTCCTGGTTACTGGAGCCAACACCGGCCTCGGCTTCCAAGCCGCCGTCAAATACGCAACGCTCGGGGCCTCGTGCCTTATTCTCACTGTTCGCTCGGCAGTCAAGGCCGAAGAGACTAAGGCCCGGGTTCTTAAGGAGAGTGGTCGTGTCGATGGCGATTTCATTATTGCCCTCCCTGTGGATCTGTCTACCTTGGTTTCCGTACGCGACTTCGTCGCAGTGCTTAGCGCTCGCGTGCCGCATATAGACGTCGCCCTTCTGAACGCTGGCATTGCGCCTCCTTCTTTCACACGCTCTCCCGACGGACATGAGATGGGGGTACAGGTGAACGTCTTGTCGACGGCCCTCATGGCTATCCTCTTGCTGCCTAAGCTCAGGGCATCTGCCGCCGCCGGCCGTGGCCCCGTCAACCTTTGCTTCGTCAACAGCCACGCGCATACGGAAGTCAAGCGCGAATGGCTTCGAAACCGCACGCTGTACGTTGCGACTACAGACGAGGCATCCTGGGAGATGCAGCGAAACTATTACATGGTGAAGCTGCTTGCCATACCCGCAATCCTTCGCATAATTGCTGCTGTCAAGGGTCAGAACATTGTGGTCAACATGAGCTGTCCGTTCCTCTGCAGAACAGACCTGGGCCGAGACTTTGGACTGGGCGCCCAGATCTTCAATGGGGGGTTCCAGACGGTCTTTGCCCGGTCAGCCGAGGAGGGATCGCGAACGCTGGTCAGCGCTACAGCGTTAGGTCCTGAGAGCACCGGCAAACTCTGGATGCATGACATCTTGTATCCGTAAGTTCTCCCTTCTTGAAAAACGACCCTATGTTAACATTGTAATCCAGTCTGGGTCCTTTGGTAGACGACGCCCAGTTGATGGATGAGGCTTGGGAGGACATCCTCAATATCCTGGAACCGGCAGCACCTAGTATACGGCAGATCATCACTCGGCAATGATCGAGATGTATCTTTCAGGCATCATTTGGCCCACACTCTTTCAAAATAGTATCCGAACTTCTTGCCAGACTCCTTACCATACTTCTTGCCCTTGTTCCACTGCCTTGAACATCTAGTTTAGCATACATAGCAAGCACTATCAGAGCAAAAAGAACGTCTTCAAGCTAGAAGCTCGTTGATCCGGTCATGTGCGTGAACTGGGAATCGAACCCAGGGCTCCCCGATGGCAACGGAGAATTTTACCACTAAACCATTCACGCTGAAGGATCCGGACACTGCGTGAACTGGGAATCGAACCCAGGGCTCCCCGATGGCAACGGAGAATTTTACCACTAAACCATTCACGCTGTGGTGATCAGAGACAGGCTCAGATCGTCTGGTGCTGGAGCGGCTTTCGTGGGGTGTTTATGATTGAGTGAGACGTGGGGAGAAGCAAGGGAATGGAGCCCTAATCTGACGAAGTCCGGGCCTCCACTCCGTCTTGTGCGGCGGAGCCGCGGGACAGACCAAGCAGAATTTTTTGCAGAGACTACATGGTGGGTGCTGTGTCTCCAAGAGTACGGTCAGGGCCCGATAGTTTAGGAGAGTGACGCTGGTCTGTGATAACCTCTAGCCTGACTATCACTGAATCCGGTTCAGTTGAATCCCTTCCCATCGTGAGCAATCGGCCCCCGCAGCATTGTCTCCACTTCACGGCGCAACACGGACTTCATCTCCGGAGGGCGAGAAAACGGACAAGGGGATCAAGCGAGCTTTTCCGAGCTATTTCACGTTCTCTCCCCATGAGATACAGTACCAAGATCCGTCAAGCCCGACATAACAAGTCCATATCAACGTGCGATGCCTCATGCGGGGTGGTGTTGAACAGGCACTAACTCCGGGAGACGACCGATATGATTGCAAACCCCGCCCGGACCACCCCCCCCCCCCCCCCCCCCAACACCAGACCCACACCCCCACCCCGCCGAAACACGGTGNCCCCCCCCCCCCCCCCAAAAAAAAACCCCCCGATGAACGCCTAAATCGCCGCAGAAACATCGCCAACAGTTTCTTTCAGCTGCTTCAGCGCTTCAAGTGTTTTCTTCGTCTCCTGTTCGCTCCTGTTTCGGGCTTGGGCGGCTGAGATGCCCTTGACATCTTTCGTGAGATCAGTGATCATGGTGCGCGTCTTTTGGCATCTCTCGATGTAGGTCAACCGATGGCTATCAAATGATAACGTCATCGACTGGCGCTCGATTCTGTGAACTTGTTCCATCTTGTCGAGAGCCTGGTGCCCGTTGTCCCAGTATAGATCAGCCACACGTGTGACACTCGGCTTAGTCGCCTCCAACTGGTCCAAAAGATTCTGCAAGTGTCAGAGTGCATCAGCAGCAGACTTGAGGTCGGTACTCACCCTAACTATATTATTCACTGCTGTTGGGAAACTGTTTGGCGACGATGAAGGAATGCGAATCTGCCCGTGTTGTAATGAGACTGGATTGTTTTGGACGATGCTTCCGTCGTAAATCTTGCGCTCCGAAGTGATTCCAGGCAATTTTTGACGGCCATCGAACGCGCTTTCTGATTCTTTCGGAGGGTCAGAAGCGTGGAGATGGTTGATCAGATCCTGGCGCGCATGGTTGTGTCTGCCAGATGCTCCTGATCCCAGCGCTACGTTGAACCCCTGTTGATACTTGAATGCTTCTCGGCACTCGATGGCACCTAGTTCTTGTTTATTAACAGATAAATCAATTTGGTGAGCGCCCTGTTCATAAGCCTCTGTCGAATGTTGGGCCAACATAGCCAGGGCCTGCGGTTCCTGGTGGTTGCCTGTACTCTTCAAGCAGCCAACCAACCCACTCCGGCCGGCCTTGTGGCCATGTAAGATGTTGTTTTTCAACATATGAGGTGGCTGCCTGCTGCGTTCCACCTCAGGTGAGCCATTTCCGGCTTGGATGACGGTCAGGTGTGACGCAAGAGGCTCCTGCTGAATGGTCCCTACCCTGTTTGCAGCCTTGGCGCGAGAGGCGCGGGCCCTGGGCAAATTCCAAGTCGGGGGCTCCCTGGGCAAACTTTTGGGTCTTTCTAATCCCTCTTGTTTTTGAACCATGTTGTTCAAGCTTCCGGATCCCTCAGGATTTGGACTGCCGCGCTCATCGACGATTGACCTTTTTCGCGGTGGTCTACGACGAAGTTGCCTGACCCCTTCGGTGAAGGCAGGCCGGGCTTGCGGTTCGGCGTCCAAGTAATCGGGTTGGATCGTGTGGCATCTGTTCTCCTGGAGGTCCTGGTCGTTTGGGGGGATTTGTGCTATCGAATTGATGTTCCTCGGCCGGGGTGACTGCGGCATCTCTTGGCGAGACCTGGTGAAATCGAAACATGTTTGGGTGACCAGTGGCTTTTTTGAGAGGCTACTTATACTTGGGCTCGCAATTCCCATTTGACTGGGCTCGACTAGGCTCGTATGCTGCACAATAGCTGGACGGCCTACCGGGGCGTCTTGATTGCCAGCCACGATGTTCGCGGCCGCCTTCCCAACGTCGGTTGTCTCTGGGTGTTCCCCGTCCATCAAGTCTGTTTGGATCGTTTGATGTTGCCCTGAATCAATGGGACCATCAGCGTCGAAGCCGATAAATTGTGTTTTCGCTAATCTTTCATGGTCTGCTGTGTGACCTCTGGGTGAAGAACTGTTTCTCTTTGATAATTTCCCGGGCGCAAATAGTACAGGAGGTGTAAGCGAAGCCGGAGATTTTGGGCCTGGTGAATGCAACGGAAGAGAGGGCTCAGCATTCGCCGAGGAATCGGCGCTCAATGCAGAGCTGTCGTCTGACGATATCGAAATTGGCCCCAGAGATAACTCAACGAGAGCAGCCTCTGGAGATTGAATGAGGTTGACCATGTCTTTTGAGGCCAAAAGGGTGTTCGTGTCAGGTATCTGTTGCCGTTGCGATTCAAGGTTGGCCCCCGACGAGACTTGAGAGCCGATAAGGCATGGGCGCTTGCTCCAATTCACCTGGTGTCCAGTTTCAGCAGGCTGGTGAGTGCATACCGCCGGCTCGGTGTCTTGCTTTCTCTTCTTTGGCTTGCTTATAACATTTGCTTTTGGTAGCTTGTCTGCGTGAGATGCCCCGACGGTCCTGTCGATGTTCACACCGTCGAGATTTGTTTGAGTAATCTCTGGTTGGGGACTAGGCCGGAGGCCGGTGACCAGTTGTATGAAATCATCATCATTGAAGTCGTCCATCATGGAGAAGTCGCTCGCAAGGTCATGTCGAGTTTCATCTCCAGCAGGCGTAACGGGGAACTCCGGAATAGATACTGGTGGGTCGAAAACATTCAGGTCCAGCACATGGTCCGTTTGATCCGAACCGACACGGGGTAGGTCGTTCATACAAGGCAACGTGTGTTCCAAACCCATCGTTGGTAGGGTCGGAGATTTGTCGTCTTTCGGCAATGGCCAAAACTTTGTGTCCACGTCGGTCTTGATCGAGATATCATTGTTGTTTCCCACGCGCTGTGTCTCTAATCCCCCCTCATGTTCACGGTCGTTCGAGGTCCCAAGATTCTTGGCAACTCTTGGGGCAATTTCGTTCTTTGACGCGCAAAATGATGTCTTCGCGATTTGCTTTCGTCTTTTGCGCTGCGGTGGCTGGCTGCTTGCCATTGCTGACCTTTTGGGTTGGGGTGGAGGGCGGCTTCGAGCCAGTCCTAGCTGCTGCGGCTGCTTCTTCAAATGTGACTCTTCCATGGATATCTGTCCGTACGGGGCCTTCGCCATAGGGGTCTTCTTTTGTGCCTTGGCGGTGGAAGCGCTGGATTTGGAGCTCTTGATTGCAGGTGCTTTCTTCTTCTGCTTCTTGATGATACCTGGCGGTTTCTCCTCAGCCCCCTTGGCTGCGCGCTCTGGTTGAGCCTTGACGGCTCGTTGTCTTTTGAACTTTTTATCCCCGCTCCGGGGATCTTCGTCTGGTTCCGAGCTCGAGGGTAGCTGGAAGAGGTCGTCAAGATCCTGATCATCATGGAGGAGGGAAGGATCATCCGAGTCCGAAGGTTCGCTGAAACTGAACATCATGGTCTGTTGGGATTGCTCAAAAGTCTCCCTAACAGTATTACCAGTCTTTTCTGACTGCTTCGGGTGCCGTCGTTCCCTGAGTGTGAAAGGCGATGAGCTCTTGCCGTTGGTCTGGCCGGCTGCAAGGGTATCGAGGTCCCCCTCCTGGTCGAAGTCGTCGAGATCTCCCACAAGCTCATCCCAGGTTTCGCCAAGTAACTTGCCACCAACACCAACGGGAAGAGTCATTTCATCCTCACTAGGCTGTCCATCATGCTCTGACAAGGAGTTGGTTGCGGACCTCGTTGTTGTCCAATCGTCACCGATTGTCGCGTCAGCCGGTCGAGGTCGAGGCTGCTGAGACGCAGTCGCGACAGAGTCATCATCCACCGCGAGATGGTCGCGGTCATCGATAGAGCCCTGGAAAATCTGCAGCTGGTTCGCTGGGTTGGAAGAGGCTTTCCTGCCTTTGGATCTACCGGTGTATTTCCCGGGAGGTCCTCGTTTACCCATCCTTGCGGCGTTGGTTTTTGGCAAGACGCTTCAATGACGGATGTGAAAAAAGGAAGGGATACCGCAAAGAAAGACTGGAATCTCGGGGGGGGCTGGATCAATATGTGCTTGCTCAGATGCTAAACGAAGGACATGGCAGGCTTGGTGGTCAATGGCGAGGGTTGGACCTAGAAACAGACAGATCGATCGATGGGAGAACGAGTAAAGGTGAAGAAAACAGCAGATTACCAAGTAGGAACGGGGGCATTTTCCTGTGCTTGCGAAAGCAGTACTGCTTCGTTCAAGTGGCAGGTGCAGCTCCATACCTGGTGAGGAAGGAGACACTGGGACGGTGCCTTCCCGTGGCACATGCCTACCTCAAAACCCGCACGCCACCAGGGCCAAGAAGGCATGCCACAAGCAAAAAGGTTCATGACGTGGGTAGCTAGGCAAATGGTCATCAGCGAGTATTCTGCTGTTCTGCCTCTTCTTGAGAGAACGAGGTCACCGAGGGCCTGCCCGGCAGTCGCACTTCTCCAGCGGGCACGTCAGCGGAAGGGCGATAAGGCGCTTCACGATCTTCTTCTTGGGCATGGATGCCGAAACTGGAGCAGTCGTGCTGCTCAAGGATTGAGATAGCGTTGGAGACGGCGCGTAGATTGAACCAAGTCCCTTGTGACAGTCGAGGACTACAATTGACGATGTCGTCCAATGGTGGAGTTGCACGTCAGGAAGATTGCAGCCAAGTGCCCACACACCGAGCCTCACCGAAATGACACTACAGTCTTTCTCCGCGAACTGGGCGCCCGGGCGGCGCGGATTTATCAGCCAGTGATCGATGTCCGCATGTCCACATGTCGTCGTCATCCCAGCGCCAGGCTTCCACGCTCTTCAATACCAGATACATCGCTCATCTATTTCAATTATCTGCCTCTTCACGACACACCTCAGCTGGCGATAGAGGTCATTTCACGCGTATCGACACCGAGCCGTTACACAACTCTCTCTTCTATCGCCACCCCGCTGTGGTCCAACCAGCTTGGTAGAATCACATCGCATCACCGAACCAAAAATGGCGTCAGTCCAGGAACCATGCAAGCTGCTCCGCAAGGTCCGCGATGTGACAGCCAACCCCACGAAATCCTACCCGCCCATTTCCTCGATTCCTCAGACACCAGAAGCCCGATTGCACGCCCCGCCGTCCACTCCGACCTCCGTCCTCTACCTCGCGTACGGCTCCAACCTCTGCGCCGAAACCTTCCTCGGCGTCCGGGGTATCCGGCCCCTCTCCCAGATCAACGTGTCCGCCCCGACGCTCGACCTCGTCTTTGACCTGCCCGGGATTCCATATCTCGAGCCGTGCTTCGCCAACAGCGCCCTGCGAAAGGTTCCCAAACTTCCCGACCCGACGAACCCGCCCAAAGTCCCCCCCATTCACCCGCCATGGTTCACTGCGGCCGAGGCCAGGCAACATGAGGAGGGAGATGGCAGGGAAGGATCACTAGCGGAGGCACAATGGACCAAGGGCCTTGTCGGCGTCGTGTACGAGGTGTCCCCGGAAGATTACACCACCATCGTCGCGACCGAAGGCGGCGGTGCCAGCTACGCCGACATCCTCATCCCCTGCTTTGCGCTTCCACCCCGCATGTCCGTTCCCGAAAAGCCGCCTATCGACCTGCCCAAGCCCTTTTTTGCGCACACGCTCTTCGCCCCATCCATCCCCGACGAAGGCGACGGCAAAGATGGCGATGACCCAGACAAGCCGGAGGATCCGCGCAAGAAGTGGTACTGGCGCTTCATCCGCACGCCGCGCCGCGACGACCCCGCATACTCGCAAGCCTCGGCTCGCTACCTCAAGCTCATTACCGACGGTGCCCGGGAACATGAGCTTCCTGACGACTACCAGCGGTATCTGAACAACCTGCAGGCATACACCATCACGACATGGAAGCAGACACTCGGAAAGCTGTTCATGATAGTTACCATGATGCCGGTCTTCCTGCTGCTTGTTTTTGGCTCCCGTTTCTTGTCTGACAAACAAGGACGTGTCCCGCTGTGGCTCGCTGGCGTCATGGCCGTGGCTCAGAACTCCATCTGGATGGTCTATGACGCTGTTATGAAGCCCATCTTTGGAGACGGTGAGAGGACACAAGACAAGAAGGATGAAGATCGTAGGAAGCGGTGGCGGTTGAAGGCGTGTGGTAACGACGAGGAGAAAACATGTCTATTGGGCTGACCGCGAGCCAACGTACAGATTGGAATCTCAGCACCTGTTGGTCTACAAACGGACCTTGACGATCATTCAAATAGCAAGCCTGCGAATACTACATGTATCTTTGTCTCTTGCACCTTGGCACCCGGGTGGTGCCTCCCCACGTATGCCACTGCCGTTTGATCATCATTGCTTCTCGGGGATAAACTGCCGCCAAAAAGGACCCGGCCGATGTTCTCTAGTGCTTGCTCCAATATCAAGCTGTGAAGCATCAGAAGCTATCGACGGCGATTGCGAATTCATCCCCATCTGGCTATCTGCTCGCGACCATGCCCGGGTTTCGGGATCGTCCGTACAAGGGCTGGCATGGAACGCGACCAGAGGAACACTATGCCGCTGTTGCTCGAGCCAATCGTCAGTACCGGGTGGTGGACCCGGACAGCGATGTTCTCGCAGTTCGGTCTCTAGGGCGGTGATACGATCATACAATTGACCGATCAGCTTTCTAGAGGTAGACAGTTTCCGTTCGTCTATCGCAGGGTAGGCACAGTCGGTGTTCACCTTGAGGCAGAGACTGCATGGTCTGCCATCGGGCGTTGGATCACACTGGACGAGATCAGCGGCGTACGACGAGGAGGGTCTGCGAAGGAGAGCCTCACCTTCACCTTCTTCCTCCTACATGGCGTGCAGGCGAGCAGCTTTGCTGACCCTCCGGATGTAGATGATGCCTTCCTTCGCTTCGTGACCTTCCGTGGCTGCCATGCCGTCGGAATTTGAGATGAAAGAGACAACGATTGATATTCGGGCTGATCTTTCAAAGCAAAGGGTAATTCGTGAGATTCCCACACGTAGTCGATGGCAACCCCCATGGCCAGAGATTGCGCATGAATTCGTGGGAGTATCCTGGTCTCCCAAAATTCTTGATGTTTCTGATGCTGGAGAAACGAAGTTCAAGCAAGGCAAGGGAGGCCAAAGTCAAGATCAATGAGACTTCATCCGAGGATTAGACCCGACGTCAGGTCAGGGGTCAGGGCACCCCGCCCCCGCACGAGCTCCCACCCAAGCTTCAGCACCGTCGTCCTGCCCCGCCACCAAGTGGTAATCGCCAGACCTTCCGATCAAGCTAATGATTCAGCGCTCGCGGTCCTGGCTCCAAACCCTTGGATGGCATCGACTATTCTCCCCCGCAAGCACAGCAAATACACAGCGACGGCGTTCGATTCCCGGGTCAACATCTCCGCTTTGCGAGTGCTTTACGGGTAAGCCAGGCAATGATTCAGCGCTGTAGTAAGCGGACTGTCTCGTTTGATAGAGTACATCTTCAAGACAGCTCCTCATAATGACCATACCCCAGCATTACTGGTTAATGACAGAACAATCGGCTTCACTCCCCTCATTGCGCAACACCCGCCACTATGTCCAACGAAAGGCTCGTCCGCATCACAACCCTTATTCCCCGCAAGAAGGGCATGTCCAAGGAGGCGTTCTACAAGCACTGGACCGAGATTCACGCCCCATTGTGCACCGACTTCATGATGCGCCACGGCGTCGTGGAATATCGACAGGCATGGTTTCAGCTCCCGGACCTTAAGCGCGCCTCTGACTACCCTCACAGTACCACACTACCGACGAGGCCAAGGCCCTGGGAGAAGCCATGGCCAAGGCCGCCGGCCGTCCGATGCTTGAGTTCGATGGCATGAGCGATGCATACGTCAAGGATTTCAAGACCTTCGAGGACGCTTTCCGGGACCCCGAGTACATGGAGAAGATCCGGCCAGATGAGTTGGCTTTTATAGACGTTGAGAACCTACAGATGACGATCGGGTACGACTGGTCGGTTGTGCAGGATGGAAAGAGAGTTGCACTACCTTCGAAGGCAGCGTGACCTGACCATTGGCTTATACCTGAGGACAATATACTCCATGTGCATGAGATGAATGCTCCTGGTTTGCGAGGAGCGGTCACAAGTGCCGGCACCCCTATAAAGGGTTCCATCGACGCCATAGAGGCGCCTCCAACCACATCGGTTTATCCATCGAAACCTGGGACATATTGTTTCTGGACTCATTAACGGGAAAGTGACACTCTTTTGGGTACCTATTAAACCCACGTGGGTCATCCGGGTTTGATCCGCGCGCCATGGCTTCCACGTGGGCCAATGCCCAGGGCACTGAACACAGCTGAACATCACACCGACACGCATCGAGCTTTCTCGATTTTCCATCGAAGCAGTCCCTTGGCCCTGGGCAGACAGTGTTTTCAGCCCTTCGATAGCGGCTGCGACCCGCTCCGGTAAGCCACGCTCGTGGCAAAGTGGTGTCATGGCGGAGTATTCGCCGATTCTCCAAGGCAGTCGCCGAGACACCGGTTCTGACCTCACTATGAGCATGCCATGCTTCCCTGTTTGCCTTGTCTCAATAACGGCCCTTAGACCACTGTTTATGCCGTTTTTCCGGGCGGCCATGTGCTCCCAGTAGCACCCGGGTGTTCCGACTTCCTCGCCTCTTGTTGCCCTCGGAATGAGCCACGCGACGACTGCAGCCACAGGTGAACTCGAGGACTTGGAGGCTTGGATTAGGCTGCGAATTTATTGTGGCCGGCACAACTATGGCCTGATTCTACTAAAGCAGATGGCTTTCTTATGCAGCTCGTCGTGTGGTACAGTTCAAAACGTCACATGATGTACGACGTCGGTGTTGTCTCAGGAGAAAACTAGGGCCACGGAGGACAGGTCAGAGTCCAGTGGCCTTCTTGAATCTAAAAACAATCGCCGAGGCTTATCAGTACCAGAAATACTTGGTGTACATGCTCCAATGATGTCAGGAAACCACCGATAGTCGGCGTCTCCGGCGGCTGGACTGCTTGGTCTATCAAGGAGCAGCGGGCTTGTCTCAACTCACGAGTCTGTGATTAACGCAGTGCTTGTTTCTGCCATGATATTGAGACCGCCCGCAAGATTCTGGGAGCAGACATGGGGAAGACTGTCCAGTTTTCGGGTGTCATTGAAATATTGCCAACACCGTAAGTCTTTTGTGTCTCGCGAGCGATGGGCAGGAAGTCCTAGGCCGGACAACAAAATCAGCCTTGATATTCTAGGCAAACCAATCATTCCAATCAGTAGTCTCACAGCTTTCGGGAAATCCTCGACCACAGGATCGCGTATCAAACCATGCAAGTGGCAATCCCACGCCGTTTTGGTGAATTAGAAAGGATCCAATCTAGTTAGGCGGACCGACAACCAAGCTCTCCTTGCAAGAATAGGCGTTCTGGTGCCTCAGAACCAACCGTATTCCGAAGCCCAGATGCGGCCTTGTGCGATGTCCCAACTCATCGTATGCAGCTAGCCGGTGGCAATGACAAGATTCAGCACCCTTTCAAGCAAGTCAGCCTGCTGAACCACGCCGGTTCCTTCATGAGGCGTGTCACACACATACGGAGCCGAGGCATGCGGGACTCGTGAAGGTCCGAGGTCAGTGTGCAGGTCAAAAAGCCTGCAGACACCACGCTTACCGGTCATGTCCGTCACTGATCTGTGACACGGTTCAGGTGTGGTAGTGTGACGCGGGCGAGAAGTCGGCGTCCAATACATTGCTATCCCGAGAAGATCCATGCTCATGCACTGATGGCCGGAGCAGGTAAGGCGAGTTGATTCCTCACGTAACGCATAGCAGGTGGATGCTTGTCCCGAGGAAACATGTGTAGAACTCTGTGATACGCAGTCTGGCAGGGGGCGCTGTGTGACAGGTTTTCCCGTTCAACCATTGCGACGCCCCCTTTCCGGAGAGCAACCTTGGGACTATCTGCGCAATCAACAAACGTGGCACTACCCCTTTTCCGACCGTACTGCGTATCATACCCAGGGAGGTGACCAATCTGTGTTCTTGTGCTGCGAGGCAGCTTCCAAGCGACCAATTTACGACCTCGTAGAAATGTCTGATGTTACGTCGTACACGACAGGTGTTCCGCCCTATGGGCTGATCACAATGGCGAGGCCATAGTAATATTCGTACCCTTTTCGGAATCTACGTAGGTTAGAGAGCTTATCGTCGTTCAAACCTCAGGGCTCTACTTCATTGTGGTGCATGGGGGCACAGTCCTTGTGAAGTTGCCAGCTCTGTTGCCGAGACTGTTGAGCCTCGGGGCGTTCGAGACACCATTGGAAGGGTTTCTCGAGGCCTGCACGGGGGAAGAAAAAAGATATAAAAGAAAGAAGGTCCGTCAAGGAAGAGGATAGCATAATAGGTAGCATCATCGTCCTTCAGCATTATCATCAGTAACAGAACAAGATCAACTATTCCTATTCCATCGGTATCAACGTCGAAATGGCCAAGGCAAGCTCCACCAATGTCAAGATGCCCAAGCACAGCAGTATGTAGACATCGACCAAGATTCAGATTTGGTCATTGCTGACCCCATCAGACTCATCCTCCAAGAAGACGACGTCATCTTCCAGCCAGAGACTGCCAGTGGACCGCCCGTGGCAGCCGGAGCAGGGCCACGGCCATGGGTACCAGTCGTCCGCCCGGGGCACCGATGCATCGGAGCCGTTGAACCGTTGGTTGGATGAGCCGTCCGGCCTGGGTCCGTACAACAACATTGCTGAAGTGTCCGAGATTAGCGGGTCGTATACCATGTCGCCGGGGGAGTGCCAGTCGACGGGGGCTGCGGCCACTTGCAAGACGAAGCATGGCCACTCCAAGGGGCACAAGAAGCACCATGGTCACTGAAATCGAGGACTGGAATTGAGGCAAGGAATCGACTTTCGGGATGACAGGCATCGGTTGTGTTGTCATGTCAGGCAACAGAATGTATATTGGAACTCATCAAAATGGACACCAACCAGAGCAATAAATAGAGCCCCCCCTTCTCCTCTACGCACTGCTTGCGAGTGATACGTTAAATGAAGAAGAAAAAAAGAACATCCAACCTCAATCGAAGGCGAATGAGGTAAGAAGAGGGACCTTTTGCAATAGCGAAGGAGTGGGATTGCGGTGGGAGCCAGAAGGCGAAGAAAAAACAAAAAAAAAGTTGGGGCGTCACCGGGGATTGAACCCGGGACCTCTTGCAATTTTGAGTTATCCCAAAGCAAGAATCATACCTCTAGACCATGACGCCGAATCACCTGATGATCAGCGGGATATTCTGAGGGCCTATGACGGCACAGCGCCAGTACCCACACTGACTAGTTTCGCCGGATGGAGCGGACCAGAACAGTGGAACGTCCCAGCCACTGCAACACTGCCACAGGCCGTGTGGCCTGGCGCGCGGGTGCTGCTGTACTCGTGAGACAAGGCCGGGGGTCTGGGATTAGTGTCAAGGCAATTTCAGGAAGAGTGGGCAGTCATGCCAGAATCCACATGCCTTTCCCTCGGATTCGTGCCATTGTGTCGCCGGCCTGAATTCTCTCGACCGTGAATGTTATGGTCTTTGTCGCTGTCGGCAGAAAAACAGCAAGCAAGAAGCATGGCAGGGAGGCTTCTTGCCAAGGAGATCATGATCGGAGCTATTCTTGGCACTTCCAAAGAGATCAGCCAAGTCGACCACGGGCGACTCCCCATGGCCAACGCCATTCCAGTGAATCACGGCGGACTGTTGGTGTGCTTTGCCGGTTCCATGGGCCTTCCCCCTGCCACCCAAACCCTGCCGAAGGCGACGGGCCATGCACCAGCGACGAGACCGGACGAAGTAGCGGCCGCGCCAGGTGGGAGCTTCCCCGTGTCAGAACTTCGGGACGTGCCCTGCTGGCGTATCATCTGGTAAGGCACAACCTCAATTGCAAGTAGAGTTGAGAGAGAGGCTGTGCTGAACGTACGTGACGTCAAGATTCTTGCCCGACTCTCCTTGGCAAACTGTCTTCCTGGTGCCAAGCGCATTTTTACGAGGCCGGGAGACGAGCGGCGGACTCTGGATGCTCTGCTGCAGCGAGAACAGGATGTTGTTCCGTGCCCCTTTTCCTCTCCTGCGCGCAGAGGGAAAAGCACGCTCTGTGAGATCGTACGGGTACGGGTGACAGAAAACGCGAATCAATATTCCACATTCAGCATGTGGGCCCCTGTCACGATTGAATGAGAAGTCAGCTCAGGACTTCCTTCCTGTCTCTCCTCTGTGCTCAGTGCTCAGTGCTCACAGCCTCAGGGCCTCGTCAGCCCAATGGCAGGCGCCGGGAGAGGCAGGCAGGGGGGGCTGGCAAAACAGGCTTGGCGGACCTTGGCGAAAAGCGGAGGCGCGTGCACTAGCCCGGATGCAGGAATAAGCAGGTGGACCGCAAATACCAGGGCACCAGCCACCGATATGGCCAATCACCGGGAAGAACATGGCTGGAGCCTGGAGGAAGGCACAGCGCAGCAAGCTCAGGCAGGTCTAGCCCAGGCCAAGCCCAGCCAAGGATGAACAGCCAGGATGGCCGGGCTTGCCAGGCTTGCCAGGCTTGCCAGGGCTGGGGGGGCCCCTCCGCTCTCATCCGGACCGTCCAGCAGCGGCTTGCAGTGAGCGGAATGCACTCGATACAACCGTCATTTGCTGTGCGTGCTGCTGACTCGCCCCCTCCCCCCATGGCCCCCGTTTCCATCTCTTCCATTCGTGTCCTGGGTCCTGCATCTCCAGATCCTCTTCCCCCCCCCCTTCCCACCCTTCTCCTCCGCAATCTCGCCCATCGACAAAGACGACAACACCTTCGATTCCGCTCTATCGGCACAATACACTCGCTTTCGCCGTCAAAGAGGAGGATTTTCTTGGACAACGTCGCCGCGCCGCAATACCCTCGAAAAAAAGCCCGCTTCGCTCCGCTCGCTTCCAGTCATCTGACGTTCCATCGGGCCCTGAGCGGAAGTCCCCTGGCCACACGCCTGAATACGGACGCACGGCATACGAGCAGGCAATATCCGAGCCATAACTCAACCAACTCGCCCAGGAAAAGAGAGACCCTGATCCGAATCGCCTCGACCTTTTCGAAGTCGCTATCCTCTGCACCGGAAGTAACGCGACCCGTCTGTTTGCTTTCTGAATCGCAACCGTCAAGAACGCCCGAGCACGATCTTGTCATTCCAGTCTTTCGCCGACTCCTCCCTCCGACCGTGTCACATCATCTCTTCCCGCCGCCTCCGGCCGACCTTCGATCGCTCCCGCATCCTGCCCGTCAGGTGCCGTGAATTGTGACGATCCCGCGTCACACGACAGCTTCATCGCTCGCTTCGGGGGACCGACTTGCTACACAAACTTGCTCGAACACCAGCTTTACACGGCCGGGTTTTCCGAAACGTCCTCGCCGACGCTATTTTTTGTCCGATATATCTGTCTCCCTTAATCCTTAGCATCACATCTTCACAATGGGTAAGTCCATGGCGTCCTCGCCTCGCAACAGACCGACGTACTAACAACTCTCAGCCGACACACCACCTCCCCCTTCGACGACCATCATTCCCTTCGGGACCCTCCCGGCCTGTGCCGCGAGCTGCGGTGTCCTGTACGATGCCAACGGCGGCTGCGTGCCCCCGGCGTCCGGCAATGACGTTGACAACAACTGCTTCTGCAGCTTCGCCGCCCTTCAACCCTTCCAGCAAGGCTCCGTCAATGGCGTGTGCGACTCGGCCGGCTGTGCTCCCACGGACCTGACTAGCATTCAGTCGTGGTACACTAGCTACTGCGCTGACGCCGGCATCGGTGGCACTGAGCAGACCATCACATCCGGCGAATCGTCTGCGACTTCAACACCCACCGCGGGCAGCAGCGCGGGCAACTCCTCAAATGATGGCTCGGGCGGCGGCGACTGGTGAGCACTCCACGACGCTCTATTTCTCCTGAGCTTCATTTTTGCTAACCCTCTCTGTTAGGATCTCCAACCATTGGCGTTGGGTCATCGCCATTGTCATCCTGATCGTCGGCATCGCCGGCATCTGGATCGGCGCCTGCATCTGGCGCCGCCGCTACCTCAAGCGCAAGGCGACTAAGTTCGGCAAGCATACTTCCACCACAGCTTTCCCTGCGCCTGGTGGCTCCACGGTTCACGTCCCCGGTCCCGGCGGCACTGAGGCCCAGAACGGGCCAGGCATGTTCATGCCTGGCGCGGCGGCGCCATCGCCGTATGACGAGAAGCCCAAGAAGGAGAAGAAGAAGTGGATCGTCAACCAGCGGACGTAAACGGCGGAGCAGCGAGACATGTACGGAAGGAAACACATTGCAAAATACCACCACACAGAGACACCAAAAACATGGAAAGGACGACCACACACGGCCGGCTCACGAGACGGCGTTTTCACGGAAAGGCAAATGGGGGCAGACAACCAGGGAGAACCGCGGATCGGCCTTCCCATGGTGCCAGCAGAAAGAAGTAGATCGGGCGGGTTTGCCGGCGACGCACTGACACGGCCATTTTGTTTTTCTTTGTTGGATTTATAGGGACGGGCATGCTGTCACGTAGGGGTTTACTCCTCGCAGAACGCGCCCTTTTTTGGACACGGCGGGTTTCAAACGGATTGGGCGAGGCTTCACTTCACCATCTCTTCAAAACCATCCATCACCGCCCTCATCTACCTTCCCCCCCAAAAGGCCAAGACAGCCATGGCTTTCTGCAGGGGATGTACAAGCTAGCCTTAGCGACTTTTTACACATCTTTCAATTGTATTAGCATCATATTCGACTTTGGGTCCACCACCAAGCTCTCGCAAAATTAGGGTATTGATGATAATCTATGCATGCCAGCCTGAATGCTGAAGTCTCTTTTTGAAGTCTGCCCATCAGAAGTCGTGTCGTTCCTTCCGTCGTGTATTACCTACTACCCCTGTGTCTTAACTGGCATCGGTCCGCTTTCTTCAACGAGCCTCACTCGCCAGACATGTCTCATAGCCCAAAGCTCTCCCTGCGCGGCGCTACCGCGTCGAACGCATCTAGAACTTCGGCGATCGCGTCTTGTACAAGCACTTTGCCATCATGGATCATGCTGTCCTACTTGGATCGCGTGGGCAGAGTCAGGTTGCCCGCAACGCCCCCTTGCTCTTCCGCGGCATCCATGTACAAGTCGATCAAGCAACCAGCCGACCAGGCCTGCGTGGGCGACTACAAAAAAATATTAGCTTCAACTGCTCCGTTAAACACTTCACGTATCACTTACCGAATCACCGCAGTACTCCCCGTTCTTTTGGGTCAGCTCCTGCAGACCGGCCCATACACTCTCCTGAATCATCTTCTTGCAGCCCATGAGACGCCTTGTCACCTGCTGGTAGGCCTCGGTCTTCCCGGCGTCGGTGTCTCGCCTCTTAAGATCGAACTTGAGCAGTGCGCGCAAGAAAAAGCCCGTCGGCCATAGCCACTCGGGGCCTTGGTGGTAGTTGCGGCCCTTGGAAGTCGCAAAGTCCTCGCTGTCTTCGCTGTTGACGTAGTAAGGCCTGTAGTTGAGGTCGGCAGGATCAAGCGTCGCCATGCCAGTAGGACCCCGAAGAACAATGTCGGCGAGGTTCAGCGCCTGCATGGCATGTTTGGGATCAAACAGCTGAGGGGCGACGGTCATGGCAATCGGGAAGTTCGGTCGCAGCTGGTAGTCCTCATACTCCTTACCGGAACGGTAGAGGTCCTTGTACATGCCGCGGCGATTAACCACTGCAGGGTTCACATCGTACTTGCCATCATCATCCGCCGACAGCGGCACGAAGTAGCAGCGCTCGAAGTTGGCCTGCAAGGTATCGGCCCATGATGAGAAGGTAATGGGCGAAGAGTCGGCCTTCTTAACAGATGAGTACTGATACTTGCCCTCGCTGCTGAGCTTCGCCAGCCAGGCTAGCGTGCTGTACAGAAGACCCGTGATCTCAACGGCGGCGCCGTCGCGAGGAGTGCCCGGCACGCCCTTGGAGTTGGCGCGGGCGCTCTCGCCCATCTTGTCCATCCACGTGCCGCAGTTGTTCTGGTTGCCACCAAAGACCATGCCGTTCTCCCAGTCGACATTGATGGCAATGTTGAAGCCCTCGTCTTTCATCTGACCGTCAATGCCTGGGCCGGCATTGGCTTCACGATACGACATGCCAGTGGCGTGCCTCTGGAGAGCCTCTTGGATTATGTCCTCAATCGTGCTCTCCTGGGAGTACGCACGCTTGTCCTCCGTGTCAAACCATGTGTCGTCGTAAGGAAGGAAGCGACGCTTGACGGTCGTCTTGAGAAAGTCGACACCTTCAGGCGCATACTTGACGTAGTCTTGGATGCACTGGAGGAAGAACCAGATGGAGTCGCGAGAGTTGTAGCGCGGCGCGTTACCACTGCTGAGTAGGTTTGGAATCTGGCCATGCTTCAAAACGCTTGCAAAGGCAATGATATGTTCCTTGGCCTCATCGAAGCGGCCAGTGCCGAGGTACAGACCGCGCAGCGAGATGAAGACGTCACGACCCCAGCATCGCGCCCACTCGACGGCAAAGTGAGGCAGGCCGGCAGCGAGGGAGGGAAGCAGGGCCTTGGGATAGAGCGAACCGGATTTAACCAGGCCTGTCTGCTGCACGCCAACCATGGCGAGACTCTGGAGGAACCACTGGCCTTGGCCGACATTGTCACTCATCAGCTCGAGGCCACGTTCCCACGCAGCCAAGTAGGAGGTCCTCAGGAGGAGACCGAAGTATCGCGGCAGGAGGAAGCTTGGGATCTGTCTGAGAGCGTCAAATCTCTCCTTGAACCAGTCTGCCGGCTTCTTAAGAGTCTGCTGCCCTGGCTTGTTGCCTGCTCGCTCCAGTCGACCGACAATGTAGTCGAGGGCCCACTGGCCATCCCGGAGGTGCTGGCACAGAGGGTGAGCAAGATTGTTCTCAGGAATGATGTCCTTGAGAAGACTCCACCATCCCTGAAGACCGGCGTAAACCAGTTTGCCGTGGCCGGGAATTTCGTAGCAGCCGTCGGCTCCTTCGCTACCATCCCTCTCCTCAGCCTCACACTTATACAGGAGGAAATTGAGGTCGATGAGATTCAGGTCGGCAAAGGCCTTTTTTGCACCGGAAGTCACGTAGTTGTCGAGGCCGGCAGAGTGCTCAGCGGCGGGTATCCAAGTCTCGAACAGGGCAATGCTGCCCGGTGGGAATTTGTCACGGACTGAGATGACAGTTTCATCACCCTTGACCTCCATACGGATGCCAGGTACGTCGATGACGCGGCTGGGAAGGCCTCTGAGGTATTTCTTGTCCTCAAGAGCCTCCTTCGTCGCCTCTTCGCTGGTATCCACCTCCAGCATCCAGCTTCCAAGATGACGGGCCCTGGTACCGCCAAGGTGAACCGCATTGAACGCGCCGTTGCCGTTACCGTAGCCAGGGAAGGCCGTGTGCGCGATGAGGAAGTAGCCCTTCCTCGACTCGGGGTGAACTCTGTGGACCGTGATGTACTGGTCTTCGTGGTGAATGTGAGTCTCGTCGTACCCATCTTTACCCATAAGGGTGTGAATCTGGTTGAGGAGCTTCTTGATGCCGCCAATACCGTTCTTGCCGCCACCTACTTTGACACCCTTGTCCGATGACTCGGACGTGTAGAGTCTGGTCTCGTTGACCAGATCTACGAGCTTGGGGTAGATCTCATCGTAGCCCATGACACTACCGGTGGCACTAGCGCACATGTTGACAAGGGCTGCATTGGGCAATGTGTCTCGAGCATCGCGCTTCTGGGCGGGCGTCTCATTGTCATGGGTGCAATCCATGAAAAGGGCATGGACGGGGACGGGCTTGATCTTGCGCACGATTTCCCGGGATGACTGCGCGTTGCCGTTGGTGAACTCGCTCGGGGATCTCGCGGGACTGGCAGGCGACTTGGGATCGGCCCTCGACAGCTCATCAACCTCAAAGCTGCCAATGGGACGTCCGCCGTGCTTGTGGACTAGCCTGCTGAGCTCTCCGGTGCTCCACGCCTGCATGGCCTCGCGGATCAACGAGCTCAGACCGAGTCTCTTGACAAAAACGTAGTCCATCTCTTCCGAACCACTGAACAACTCGGCGACGACATAAAGATCGGGGCGCACCCGACGGGCTTCGTCGAGGATGTGTTCGGCCACGTGCAATGGCGTGGAGTGACAGTTGTCGATGCGGAATCCGGCAAAGTACTTGGCAAGCATACGGGCATACTTGGTCATGTACTCCCACAGGAAGGGGCTGTCTTCAGGGCTGCTGCCGTAGCGAAGCTTGACACAGTCGCCCCAAACGATGACCTCACGCCTGAGATACACCCTAGAATCGGGACCAGCGTTGTCGACTAGGGCATTGCCAGCCCACACCCACCCGTTATTGGCAAGAGACAGCTCCTCCTTCTTGTGCTTGGCTGTAATGGCGTTCTCGGGCAGTCGGGTGAAGTATGACTCGATGAGGGGGTTCTTGTCATTGATCACACCCATCTTGGGGCCGTGCTCATCCAGTCGACAGTACTTGATGCGGTTGAAGAGCTGATCCAGGATCACGGCAACCTCGTCATCATACTCCTTGTAAAATGGCAGGTTGACCTCATCCAGGATGGCGAGAATCTTAGTCTTGGCTGCCGCCTGGTCAGGCGTCGGACCGGAGTTGCCCTCATAACGACCAAAGATGGCCGAAAGCAGACCAGCGGACACCTTGGGGTTGACCTTCCTCCTGAAACGCTCTCCGAGGCGTTCGTTGTTCTGCAGACCGTTCTTGATGAGGAATTGTGCTTGTTCTTTTTGTGACGCCTCCTTCAGACCTAGCACGCCATCCGCGCCCACGGCATTCTCGGGGAACTCGACTTTGCCGGCGACCCATGCTTCGACGGCCGCATCAACATCACGCTCCACATCAATAGCGTAGTATTCCCAAAGACGAATCTCCGCAATGACCTGCTTCTTGATGGCGTCCATGATCTTCACCAGGTCCTCGTTGCTCTTGAGCTCTGTAGGCAGGCCAAGCTTCTCAAGGTTGGCACTGAGCTCCAGGAGCTTAGTGTCCAGAAGGCATGCAGACTCGAGCCAGGGCGCGGTCACCAGGTTGTAACCTGAATCAGGGTGCTCCTGCAGCCACTTGCTGTTGTGCGCAGTGTGGTTCAGAACGATGTCAGTCAAGCTGAGCAGCGAGTGATTCCTCTCAAGGCTGTTAACCATGCCCTGAACGTCCTTCTCGCCGCCGGGGAAACAATCAGGGTCCCAGCCCAGCTGATCGTACAAACTGTAGGGCGAGTTTGAGGCGCCGCGAACTTGCAAAGGGGTGAAGTGAATCATGTTGTAGCCACGATCACTGATGCCTCGGAGATGTCGCTCCCAGTCGGTGGGGTATTTGCCCATGAATTTGCTAATGACAGAGAAGATGGAGAGGGCGGGCAGCGGCAACGGCCGGCCGTCAAGCGACAGACGGGGGGCGACATCGATGTAGTAGAGAGGCGTCTTCTTGTGGACCGTGTCTGTGCTGGTCTTGGGGCTCAATTCAGCAGCGAGGTC
This sequence comes from Verticillium albo-atrum, assembly GCA_002851705.1. NCBI lineage: Eukaryota > Fungi > Ascomycota > Sordariomycetes > Glomerellales > Plectosphaerellaceae > Verticillium > Verticillium albo-atrum. The sequence goes on from NMXJ01000004.1 coordinate 110,802, forward strand.
GGGAAGCTCAGCGTAGGTGGTGTAGAAAGCATAGGCGCCGGCTTGGAAGATGGGAATGGAGATTTCGATGGTGCGGTTGAAATCGGGGACGAGCCTGCAAGAGGTCAGCATGCGCGCGCAAAGATGATACAATGAGGCAACCAGCGGCGGCACGGAGCTGGGACGACTGGCTTACTTGAACTCGCGGAACTTGTCCCGGCGAAACTCGGCACCCTGCTCAGGGATATTCACCCAAAGACTGCCATGGCGGCAGATGGAGGAGGTGCCCTCAATGGCAAAGCGGATGGTGAAAGGATCGTTGCTTTTGGGTGCCAGGTAGAGATACTCGCCAGCGACTTGGGGCGAGCCGTCGTCGTTGAGTGGAAGAAGGTAGACTTCGTTGGAGATCATGGTCTTGGGGATCATGGTCAGCGCATGCGGTGGAGGGAGCGTCGTGCCCCTCAGACGTCAATCGATCAATGGGTTGGGCGGCAGCAAATCATCCAGCCGATGGAGGGAAGAGGAGGCGTGAGGCGGAGGCCGCGGAGACGAGAGGAGGGAGGCTCGAAGGAGAAGTCTAGACGGACATAGGGATGAGGGCCTTTTGTGACGGGCAGAGTAGGGAAAAGGGCGGTCGAGAGACGGTGTGGCAGCCGGTGTCGGGAATAGAAATGATGATATGATGATGGAAGAGGGCGTTGGAGGAGCAGGACGAGGGCCAGCTGCCTTGGAGCTTCACACACGTGGCGGGGTAGGGTACAGGTTGGGGATAAGACAATGGCGAGCGGGATGTGCTGATGAGGCGTGAAACAGAATTGGGTTGGTTCGCTGATTGTGGCGCGAAGGGCAAGGGAGCTTCGGGAGGAGGAGGAGGGGTGATGGCAATGGCAATGGCAGAGTTCTTCGCTGGCGTCGACGTCCCAACCTGAATGCGGCATGGGGGGGCGGTCTGGCGTCGAGTGAGGTGAGCTCAGCTTGCAGAAAGGGTGAGAGCTACCCTAGGCCTGCCTGCCCTGACCTATCCTGACCGGGATTCCATGGTGATACATTAGGCACAGGCGGAAGGTGCATGGGCGGGATGACAGGGCTGGGCCACACCCAAGAGCACCTTCCCGCCGCTCGCACTCGCGGTGAGGCAAGGCCCAGGTAAAGGTGAGGAGAGGTGAGGCGAGGAGAGACACATAGAGAGAGAGGGGTTGGTACGTCTAGCGCCCGGTCCCTTCCTCTGCCATGGCCCAAACAATGGTCTAGACCGCAGAATGGGTGTTTGCTTGCGTAGAAATAGACGCGCAGTGAGGGATTACGAAGATGTTGCTTACCTCCGTGTTCATGGTGTTTTGACGTAAAGTGACGACGTGAATAAAAAGACGCGCTGATGCTGATACTGCCGAGTTTTTCCAGTTGTTTCGTAGTTTCGCTTCGTTCGATGGATCGCTGACAGAGGAGACGAGGGACGAGGGATGGTACGCTGATGTAGAGGCAGGAATTGAGGCTGAGGTAAACTAAACAGCGAGCAGTATTGCTCGCGGGAAGATTTCGACCGTCTCGACCTCGATCGCATCTCTGATCGGCCGGAGTCTGAGCTCCCCCCCTCGCAGCACCGACGTCATGCCACTTAGCAGAACGACTTTGGGTTTAGCGTTTGGATATTTCCCGCACAGGCCAGACGGGCCAGACTTGCTAGACTTGCTAGACTTGCCAGACGCGAGAAGGGGCCCCGCTGCTGGCATCAAGCTCTGGGCAAAATCCGGGCTAGCGTCCTGCCAGTGCCATGCACATCGTGTTCCTGGCTGGCACCATCGTCCGTTGCCCAGGGCATCAGAACCCAGCCCACCGACTCGAGTGACGATCTTTTCAGAGCCTCAAGCGAGGGCGCTCAAGAATATGTAGCCTATTTCCCCACTCATGGTCGGGCGCTATCATGGTCGGTTCGGCAGGGAGTATCGTGGTGTCGGTTTGCGCAGGTAGGAGGTGGTTGGAGTCGGGAGGCGGGACGCTGTCGATTGCCGTGAGCCAAGGTCCTTCATTTACTTGTCAGCCAAACTGGAAAAGTCGGAACGTCGATGTTGCAGCAAACCTGCTTCGTCCCGTGGTTTTTTTTTGTTTCTTTTTGTCCTTTACAGGATAGCGAGGATGTGTGATGCGTGAGAGCGATCGTGATCATGATCGCAATGCTGGTACCCACAAACTTGCACGCCAGGACGCACTCGCGCCTCAAGCCGCCACAAGCAGGTGGCCACGTTTCCAACCACCCAGGCCCAATGCTCGAGCTCCTTGTCGAGGACGTCGAAGCCTCTCGAGGTTCAAGGCGAACTCGGTAGGTTGGTGTTTGGAGGCAGGCTCAGGGAACATCCGCGGCGCCAACGATCAGCAGCCCTCTTGGTCTTGTGTTGGCTCAGCACATCAACCCATCACTCGCGTTCGGCCGAAAGCCTCGGATGTTCTCATTGACTTTACGCATCTGATGATGGCGCGCAACGGCTTGAATCGCCAATTCGCACCACATCCAATCACTCCAGCCAGTCTTTGCCACCAGATTGACAGGCACAAGGCACAGGCTGACCGACGATCTCGCCCAAGAAACAGAAGCCGACATGTGAAACCCCATCATCCCAAGCACCACCAGCCTCAATCAGCCCGGCCGGCCCAGGAACGGGGGGCCCAGAATAAAATTGGAAAGATGCGCGGCATTCGCCTCGCCTTTCCCGTGTGAACTGGGTCCTCCACTACGGACGGCACTGCCGATCCATGACACACCCAATCCCCGGTGGTATCAGGCTCGCCCTCGGCCCGTTTGCCTGTGAAAGCCCAGGCTGCTGGGTCGGCCGTGAGGCGTGAGGTACGGTCGTGAGACCATGGGCGAACGATGCGAGGGCGCACCAGTACATCGGTCAATTGCCGCATCCCCAAGCTAGGTACCTCGGCCAGGGTTCCATGAATCGTTTTCGCTTCGAGTGACCGACCGAGGAGCAGAACTGACAGCCAGTACTCTGTATGCAGTAACGACCCCCTAAGGGAAGCAGCATTCAATGGCGCTCAACCCCTGCCCTTTTCGTTGGGCGACCTTGCCCCCTGAAGCAGGCGGTCAGATGTTCTGCCGCGGCCCCCGCCTGCGTCATGGGTGCGTCCCGCTGAGCTCAACGCCTGTGACTGCGACGTGAGGGAGGGCGGGTCACTTTGGAGGGTCCAGTCTCGTGCTTGCTCTGGTCGCGCCGAGGACGCTGGAGCAAGCCACGACAGCACACCACACGACGAAAGACAAGGCCCGGCATCCATCTTTTCTTCCCTGAGCTCAGCTTGCGGCGACGCCCGAATATCTCGAACACACCACACCTCTCTCACCCGAACACCCCCGCCTCCACCTCTACCTCCACCTCCACGTTCGACCTCCCCCCTTCCAACGGCCCTTCATATAAACGGCTGCCATCCCCTATCCACCTCTCCGCCTACCGCCTCCCCGTGCCATATGCTTTTTCGCCTTTCTTCGATACCCATCCCACCCTTGTCCTTCACGAAAAGAGCCACCAGCTTCCGCCTCAGTTTCCTCCGAACCTCCCCCCGCCGAGCCTACACATCCACCGTCAACATGGCGACGCTGGGCCTCGAGACCACGAAGAAGCACAAGGTGACCGTTGTCGGCTCCGGCAACTGGTACGTACAACCTACACCACTCACCCTGCCACCCCCCCCTCCTCCATGCGCCGTATCTGGGTTGAGCGTCGCTGACATTGCTACAGGGGCTCTACCATTTCCAAAATCGTGGCCGAGAACACCAAGGCTTTCCCCGATATTTTCGAAGAGGAGGTCCAGATGTGGGTGTACGAGGAAGACGTCACCCTGTCCGAGGACTCTCCCTACTACGACTCGGCTATTGGCGCCACGCCTCAGAAACTCACCCACATTATCAACACCCACCACGAGAACACAAAGTACTTGCCCGGCATCCGCCTGCCCTCTAACCTTGTCGCCAACCCTTCCGTTGTCGACGCCGCCCGCGACGCGACCATCCTCATCTTCAACCTCCCCCACCAATTTATCGGCAAGGTCTGCGACCAGCTGCGTGGCAACATCCTCCCTTTCGCCCGCGGTATCTCCTGCATCAAGGGCGTCAACGTCTCCGACGATGGCGTCTCCCTCTTCTCCGAGTGGATCGGTGACGGCCTCGGTATCTACGTCGGCGCCCTGTCCGGCGCCAACATTGCTTCCGAAATCGCCGCCGAGAAGTGGTCCGAGACCACCATCGCCTACGACCCGCCTCCAATGGACAACTCGCGCGTTCCCACCCCGCGCGCCACCTCCCGCACCGCCTCCCCGGGCCCGGCCTCCCCGACCGTCGCTCAGCAGGCCGCCAATGGCGCCAACAAGATCATTGCTGGTCTCCAGGCCATGACACCCGTCGCCCTGCACCACAAGGATGCCCGCGGCCGCGCGTCCAAGACGAAGCTCACCCCGTTCCCCGCGACCTACCCGCCTCTCGATCACGAGACCTTCAAGCAGCTCTTCCACCGCCCTTACTTCCACGTGCGCCTCGTCTCCGACGTTGCGGGCGTGTCTCTCGGTGGCGCCCTCAAGAACATCGTCGCCCTCGCCGCCGGCTTTGTCGACGGCCGCGGCTGGGGCGACAACGCCAAGGCTGCGATCATGCGTGTCGGCCTCCTCGAGATGGTCGCGTTCGGCCAGGCCTTCTTCGGCCAGACCGTGCGCCCCGCGACCTTTACTGAGGAGTCAGCCGGTGTCGCTGATCTCATCACCTCGTGCAGCGGCGGCCGTAACTTCCGCTGCGCTCGCAAGGCCGTCCTTGAGGGCCTTTCGGTGCAGGAGGTCGAGGAACGCGAGCTCAACGGACAGAAGCTGCAGGGCACTAGCACTGCCGCTGAGGTCAACAGTTTCCTGAAGGCGCGAGGGCTCGAGAAGGAGTACCCCTTGTTCACGGCCGTCCACGAGATTCTTGAGGGCCGCAACAGCGTGGATGATATCCCTACCCTGGTGTCGAACGACTAGAGGTTGTTCGAGAAGAGGGTGATGTAGTCTTGATGGCAGCAGCTTGTGTCTTGGCTCACGCCAAGTAACATTTCATGAGACGAGGACGCTGCGGGTAGAGATGTCAGCGGGGTGCGAAAGCGGTTGGGTAATGGGAGGGGCGTTCGGCTCAGGGGCGGGATTTGGCCATGGTAGAGGTTTGTTGATATCCAGAATTGAATGCGCTACAAGTCTTCAGGGGCTAGAATCTGACTGTGTCTTGCCGTGGCGGTGGTACTTCCGAAATGAAGGACCGTATCCATCAAACTCCCTTACCTCACAGCACCACGTTTAGCCACCTGGTGCAAAGCTTTAAAGTAACGCTGGGTTCTGTCTGTTGCTATCAAACGGGTATTACTCTAAGACATCGCTTCAGCTGGCCACAATCCATGCTCATGCCAATGCGAATCGCAGCTCGCGGGTATGTCGCCCAAACCACACTTCCTCCCCCCAAAAACGAAGTCCAAAGCAAGCGTATGCTATTCTTACAGTCCGCAAAATCCTCAGGAACCACAATCCAGGTGTTGTCCTCCAAGTTGCTCTGGTTTCAACCCTTGAGCGGCTGTGACTAAGAACCATTGGGTTCAGAGCCGGAGTCTGAATCCATGTCGGTGGTCGCGTCATCCCAGCCCGAACAAGGCTTTCTCGCCGAAATGAACACCAGACGCATGTAGTGCTGGTTGTCTTTCGCATCAATGGCATCCCGGGACAGCTGGACCAGAGTATCGATCTGATCGTTGTTCAGGCCACGGAGGGCGAACTTGCCCCGATCAATGTGAGAGATGTAATCGTGAAGGACGTGGCGGAAGAGTGCTCCGGCCACTCGTCTCTTCATCCAACCCTGCAATATGTCAGCAACAAAGTTTTTAACGCAGATATCGTGGAGGAGACAAGACGGAGCCACCTCATCCGTCCACAAAGGCTTAAACTGACCACATCTTCTTGTATACCAATCGGCACAGTGTGGCTCATGACCTCGACGCCAACAAAACCAGCCGCATTGAGGCTGGCTACGAGATCATTCAAAGGGTCCACACGACTCAGATCTGGTATGATCTCTCGGCAGAGGAGCCGGAAGAAGGTGTTGAGGGGGTGATCGAAGTTTTCGGGCTCGTGGCGCTTGCGGACCATCGGCTCAAACGCTTGGATCTCGAGGTAGCCACCGTTGTTCAAAGCCCTGCGTGTGATGGAACTGTCGTTAGCCTTCGTTCAAAGTTTATATCAGCAGTATTCGTCTGGACTCACGAGTAGCATGTGTCCAATAGATTCTTGCGGTCTGTCACATGCGCAATGGCGTGACTGATGCGTATCATATCCATCGTTCCAGCCTTGGCTACGTGAGACCCAACCGGAGGGCCGTGAACGATATCCATGTTGACGAAGTTCAGATTAGGTGGGAAAAACGCAGGCTCCAGGGTGAGCAAGTCGTCGTAATTATCACCTGCATGGACTTGGGTGCCAACGCGTTCGCATCTTGCAGCCACTGGATAACGTTAGCTTGACTAGTCTTGCAGCTCGATATCAACAGTACGAACTTTCAGAAGCCCAGATGCCGCTGCCTGCACCTAGCTCGAGGATATGTCTTGATTCCGGTTCGATGCGTGTGAGACAAGGCAAGCTGTGCAGCTTCATCAGGAGTGTGTGGCGCGTGTTCTCAGTCGAGGTCCTTGCGAAGACGAAGGGCAAGTTGTCTTCATCGAGTCGCCCTATGAGGTCACCGGGAAGACCGAGACCAAACTTAGCCAAACCGATTGACCCAGCGGTTCTAAGCATGACCTTGAAGAAGTTAAGGTGCATTCGGTTGATCACGATCCTTGAGCCGTGTGAGAGCTTGCGGGGGAGTGAGTAGCGCAGCAATGTGTCCTATCCAACAAGACTGGTCAGTACGCTCCCTCTTCAAAGGGCCGTCATGATAGGAGGCCAGGGTGGGACCAACCGGGTTCTTAATGGCAGTCGCCTCTGAATCGTCCCCTGAGGAATCACCGGCCGAGGATTCGCGCTGATGCTCAGCTGACTTGCAATTGAGTATGACACGCTTTCCGTCTGCAGCATCAGGCAGCCGGTGTGCTTCTGTGAGCAGGGGCAGTGCTGCGGGTGCCTCACCTTGGGCGGCGTTGGAGCGCGTGTCCTTTGTCTTCTGTCTCTTGGCCAGAGGGCCACTCTTGTTCTCGTTGGCTTCCATTTTGACTGCAGTCTCAGTCTCGCGCTTTCGTTTGCGCTCAGGATGCTGTTGCTTTGGGGTTCGAACAGCCGGTCGGCGAAGCACAAAGCTCAGGAGATGTTCTTCCTCGGGCATGAGGCGCGCGGCTGTCGTCTTTGTGAGATAGGGGAGTACCTGCGAAGGATAGCGGTATAAAGACGCTATACAGGGAAGACGGCAGACGCGAAGACGGAATGCTTTCGTGGATGGAAGACTTCGCGGAGTGGCGTCAGAAGGCCCAATGACGAATGCTGACGAGAGGTATCCTTGGGTAGGTGGGTAGGTAGGAATTATGAAGTGATTCACTCTTTCCGGCACGATCAGCCGCTCTTTCCTGGGTACTTTATGTTTTTGTAAAGAAGGAGGCTTTTCTTTTGTCGGTGGTCTGGTGGAGAGGAAGGAACGCGGATGGGGAGGAAGGAACTGGTCAAGGAAATCACTGAGATGGTTTACAGGACAGTGCTGCAGCAACATGCTGTTGACAAAATTATACTCAGAATTCTTGACCAGTGGTTTCCTAAGGCGCATATGGCCGATGAGATTTATGTTTGGATAGCTGGCGATCTGAGATGAGGAATTGACCTGATTTACTGCATGAGAAATGTACTCTTACTAGGTCATCGAATCTCGAGATGTCACCGACAACAGGCAATTAATGTACGCAGCTGCTCGCCGCCTATCAATGTCCGGAAGAACTGCGAACTTCGGCAATAGACGATGAATTAAGAGAACGTAAAGCATCAGAGGGGACAAGAAGGGGAATAAGCCCCGAGCTGGATATTGAACGGCAGAGGAGGAGCGGCATCTTGTTGACGGAGAGAGATACAGTAGCCGCAGCCAATCAATCCGCATCAGATGCATCTACCCTAGGTAAGTAGGCAGTGCAGGTACTGTAGTCCTTATGCGGAGTATCAACCAGCCGTCGTTGCTTGCTCAACCGAGATGACGTCGCTGCGAGTTGCATCGTCTCTTGTGCTCCAATCTGCTGGTCACGCGACACCCTGCTTGATTCGACCGCTGGACACCGGACGTAGACAGCGCATGACGAGGATGACGGCAGCGGACGACACAGCTGAAGAGATAGGATGAAGAATCCGATGCAGAGAAGCGGCGGCTCGTCATGGTGCGACGTCCGCATATCGAGATAGAGTGCCCTTACCTAAGGCAGGTACGGCAAGATTGCCAAGCCGGCATCGGGAGCTCTGGCCAGCCGACCCCTGTCCGACCAGACCCCGGCGCCGGCCCCATCACCAGTGTGACCCCCTCGCTCGCCACGTTCGCCAATCGTCGACTCCAATCCATCCACGCGCACGTTCGTCGACTTTCCAAAGCGCGGCGATCCATGCACGTTGCGACCCTTTCTGCCGTCGTCAAGCTTCCCGCTCCTCTCCAGATCGCCGTTGAAGCCTTGAGTTACATCCAGGAACGGTCTAGATCCCCTACACACCCCCGAGCGCCGGCATGAGTGCCCAAAGCTGCTCGACCCCGTGGCCAGCGATGCGCGTCTACCCATGGCTCGGCTGTCCACGATAAAAGGGCTCATGCTCTCCCGCGCAGCAGCATGGCCGTTTCTGCCCTGTCACGCCGTTCCCCCCAAGCTCGACTTGCTAGCCAACATGGGTCTGAAGTCTCTTACCATCACCACGGCCTTCGCTGCCCTCGCCGTCTACCCTTGGCTGTCTGTCGCTGTCGAGCTTGAGCTGAACGTGACCGCCTACACGTCTGGTCTCGTAGAGTCGGACTCTACAGCCGTATACTATTCCGATTCGCAGCCCTTGTTTATCAGCAATGACGGTGGTGCTTCGACCGGCGGCTTCCATTCTTGGGACCTGAATGGTGACACGCCACTGGAAGCGCTGAAAAGCGTCAACACCGGCAGGACCAAGCTCGTCACGACTATCCATGATGTTGCTGGCAGGGATGTCCTCGTGTCTATCCCAGCGACGACCTCTATCCTCAGTGTCTACGAACTTCCAGCTCTGACAGAAATCGAAGACGCTCGCTTCGTTGCGCTCGGGGATTGGTCCGCCTTGTGTTCCTGGAAGGCACCCAGCGCGAACAACTACATCTACCTCTTCGGAAAGCGCCAAGCCCACCAATTCCTCCTTCGTGAAGCTGGCGACTCTGTTGAGATTGTTGAGGTATGCCTGCCTTGCGGGCAGTCCATACCACCCGCGTCGTAAGCAATGCTGACTGACACGTTCAGATTCAATCCTTTGACGTTCCCACGGAGTTCGCCGGGTGCGCAGTGTCCAACAAGCAGGCCAAGTTATTCTTGACCCCCAATGACGGGGACGAAGTCTACCAGTTCGATCTTGCCGAAACCACGTCAAACCCCGAGCTCTCTGTTCTCGGCAAGACTGATGACACCGCCACGGGTGTAGCTGTCTACGCCTCGCAGGGAACCGAAACCGACTACCTCTTCATCGCTCAGGAAGGCGTCGTTGCCGTCTATCGCTACCCGTTCGAGCTGCTCGGAACACTGGCTCTGGCTGGCCTGGAAGACATCGAAGTCGAAGGTATCAGTCTGTACCAGGCCGCCACCTCCAAGTACCCCCTTGGGGCTCTAGGCTTTGCTGCTGAAGCAGATGATTTCGAAGGCTTCGGCCTCAGCTCTCTAGAAAGTGTATGGGAAGGTCTTGGGGTCGAACCTAATACCGAGTACGACCCTCGACTGTTATCTGGCTGCCGAAAGCGCGATCCCATTTGCGACGCCTGCTCCAACGACGGCTTCTGCTCCGGCAACTCTACCTGCGAGTGCTTCGCCGGTTTCAAGGGAGATAGCTGCAGCGAGATCACTTGTCAAGATGATTGCTCTGGCCACGGAACGTGTGTTGGCCCCAATGTTTGTCAATGTGAGAAGGGATGGGGTGGCCTTCATTGCGCCTTCCTGCTCGTGGAGCCGGCCTACGAAACGGAGGCAAACGGCAATGACGGCGACGACCCAGCCATTTGGATCTCGCCCGATTCTCCCGAAAAGTCTCGCATCATCACGACCACCAAATCAGAGACTGGAGCTGGCTTGGGTGTCTTTGACCTGACCGGCAAACTTCTTCAGATCTTCCCAGCAGGTCAACCGAATAACGTCGATGTCATCTATAACTTTACGGCTGGCAACAGAACTGTTGACCTCGCGTACGCCGCATGCCGCGCGGACGACACTCTATGGTAAGTCCCCCAAATACATTTCGTTCCGCACAAGCCGAGCTAATTATCCCCAAGCTTATTCGAAATCACGGCCGACGGTGTCCTGAAGGACATCCCCGGGAGCACCAAGCCTGCCAAGGTTGAGGATGGTCTGTACGGCTCGTGCGTTTATCGATCCCGCAAGACCGGCAAGCAATACCTCTTCGTCAACGAAAAGACAGCTCGATACATGCAATACGAACTCACAGCCTCGGCCAACGGCACCCTCGAGACGACGCTCGTGCGCGAGTTCCAGGGCGGCTCAGGCGGCCAGGTTGAAGGATGTGTCTCTGACGAGGAAAACGGGTGGGTGTGGATTGGCGAAGAGCCATCGGCTCTATGGCGCTACGATGCGGAGCCTGACTCGAAAGAGCCTGGCATCCGCGTTGCATATGTCGGTGATGGTCTTCTGTGGGGAGATGTCGAAGGTGTCACCCTTGTGTTTGGCAAGACGCCTGAAGAAGGCTACCTCTTCGTCTCTGCGCAAGGTGTCAGCGCGTACAACGTCTACCGCCGAGCGAGCCCTCACGAGTTTGTCATGACCTTCACGATTGTGGACTCCGCAGACGGCGAGATCGACCACGTCTCGAACACGGACAGTCTCGCTGCGGTGGGTGTTAATCTGGGCCCAGATTTCCCCCATGGTCTGCTTGTCGTGCATGACGATACCAACGAGCTCCCCGGAGGTGGAGCAGACGTCCAAGCCAGCTACAAGCTTGTTGGCTTGGATAAGATTTTGGGCGCCGAACCGTTCAAGGGGCTGAATCTCCTGGACGCCGTCGACACAAAATGGGATCCCCGTGCATGAGTGTCCCGGCCGCCACTGTCACCGGCTCAACAGGACTGAATAGCACAGTGGCGCGAGTTAGCACTCCTCTGCCCGTCTCGGAAGTCTCGGCAGTCCTCGATGATAGCCCGACTGAGGACATGGAGCCTTACCCTCACACTAACTTCCCGGAAGTGGACTCCGCTTGAAATCCCAAGTCCTGACTACGAAGCTCGCACCTCGGAGGAATCGGAGGGCCTAGAGTAATCATTCGTATTAATGATATATCAGTAGACGATTTGCCAGCCAAGCCAAGCCGTCACTCAGCCACCGCAACACCACACCAGACTAATGAACCGCGCTGACATGACAGGCGTTCGCTACATAGACCTAAGGTCTTCGGGCTGCTCCGTAAGGGAACTTTGTCGAATGATGCCGGTCTCTGTATCAAGCACGATGCTTTCGTCCCTTCAGCTCACGTCTGGCTAGTTGGCTGTAGCGTTTTTGAGACGCCCGTAAAGTGCAGCCCAATTAGGCGGCCTCGACCCGTGACGCTGATATTTCTCCATGAACCAGCCAAGTCTGAGTTCAAGGCCAAGAAGTAGCTGGCCAAGGGAGTCGGGAGGCTGACCCTGATTACGTTTCCGTTGGCAGGCAAGCGGTGGAAGAGCTACCGTCATTTTCGATCATCCGAGGCTGGCTGCAAAGAAGCTTGTTTCTCAAGCTTGCTTGGCATCGACTGCCGCCCGGTTTGAGGCTTCGGGCGGTGTTATTGGCGCTGTCACAACGGCACTGAGGCGCCTAGTCATTTTTTGCGGCCGTCCCGTCGCCACCTCAATGTCAAGCCGAGTACGAGGGTCCCTTTCTGAGGGCGGCAAGGATACGCTGCAAATAAATCTCGCCTTTTGCACTCATCCCTCGACACAACCATATTTAATCATGTCCGTGTGACCAACATTGCTGGCGGGCAAAGGGTTGCTCGGGCCCGACTGTGACGCTGCTCTTGCAAGGCACGGAACAGCCCCATGCAGCCCAAACACACCGTGAAAGATCTCGGCATGCAGTCCAATGCCTGCATGTGCAACCCTTCCCCGGAACGTAGCGTCACGGGAGCTTTTAAAGTCTAATCTGCAAGTGCCGTATGTGGCGGCGACCAAGTGCGGAGCGCCAATCACCATTTACCCCTTTTTGCCTATGCAAACGCCCAATAGAGTCCCAATCGGGTTCTGAATAAGAATGCTGACGACAACAGGTCCACCCCCAAGGGCAGCACAGGTCCAACGTTCAGACAGACGCCAGTCGCCCCAAGCCTAACATCAAACTTACGCCAATCAGCATCTTAATCTAGTCGGCGCACACTTGGGCAGCCTCTGGCTTACAACCTGAAGGCTCGAGGGGGCCTTCTGACCGCCCTCGATACCTTCGATGCCATCGATGCCATCTGATCAGAACCGGAGATGTCTTTGTGGCGTCTTTGTCCGTCTGGGTAGTCGGGCTGCTACGTTCAAGGCTAAATTGTCTGGCCGCTTGCCAGGAAAAGGTCTCAATAAGTTCTCCAACCATTCAGCCGACAGAGAGAAGGGGCACCCACCATCCCAATTGCCTTTGCTCACAACTCACTATTGAGCCAAGAGATCACATGATACCGGCACAGCTACTTCGTGATGACCCAAATCTTTGATGCAAGAACTAATCTAGTTTGTGTTGGAGGCGTCTCGAACTGCTAGTAGGAGGCGCGGGTAGGCTTTGGGGCTGCCAAAGTACACCAGTGTGTTGATCGTTCATGCCACCAAGTTCAGGCAGCCTCTATTGGAGGTTTGGTTATTGAGATGGAACAACCAACCCTGAATAAAAGAAGATGACCTCACGTCGAACTATAAAGATGCTGTTCAGGTCGTCCCAGAATATGTCGTCCCTCTTCTCTTCACTCGTCCCAGCTCAAGCATCTTCGAGCCAAAGGTCAATAGTCAACCTTGTGACAAGCAATTCTTCCGAGAACAACGAGTCCACCACCGTGCGATCGATCACTACCTTCAATCCTATTTCGTTTTCATCCCCCCCTCCTTCTCCACGATGAAGTTCCTCCTCTACGCCGCCGTCCTTGCGGCCGTTGCCAATGCAGCAGCGCTGCCTGAGGCCGACCCCCAGAAGCCGTGCCCCCGTCCTGGCCAACCTTGCTGGAAGAGCAGACGCGCTGCAGAGCCGATCGCCATCCCTGAGCCCGAGCCTGTTCCCGAGGCCGAGGCCGACCCTCAGAGACCTTGCAACCGCCCTGGCCAGCCGTGCTGGAAGAACAAGCGCGCCCCTGAGCCTGCTCCCATGCCCATCGCTGAACCGGAGGCTGAGGCTGAGGCCGACCCTCAGAGACCTTGTAACCGCCCTGGCCAGCCCTGCTGGAAGAACAAGCGTGCCCCAGAACCCATTGCTGAGCCCATCCCCGAGCCGGAGGCTGAGGCCGAGGCCGACCCTCAGAGGCCCTGCAATCGTCCTGGTCAGCCCTGCTGGAAGAACAAGCGTGCCGCCGAACCCGTCCCAGAGCCTATTGCCGAGCCAGAGGCTGATCCCCAGAGGCCCTGCAACCGTCCCGGACAGCCATGCTGGAAGAATAGGAAGCGCGTTGCTGAGCCCATCCCCGAACCCGTCGCCGAGCCCGAACCTGAACCCGTGGCTGCACCCCAGAGGCCTTGCAACCGCCCAGGCCAGCCGTGCTGGAAGAACAAGAAGCGAGCCCCTGAGGCTGTCGCCGAGAACTGTACGTCACTCCTCTGCCGTTTGGTCAGCAAACGTTCTCCATCCCCGGCACTACCCACGACCAAGCCCAAGCTTCGACCTGGGCAATCGTGCACAGATAGGTCTCTGCCATACTGTGGCGATGTCAACCCTGGTCAACCATGTTGGATACCCTGCCCTCGTTACACTTGGCCTCCGTTCTAGTCATTTCGTTGAGGCTGATGATGGCTTGAACAGAAGCCGTAGGTGTTGGTCTGAAGCAGACCGTTTCCGGCCGGAGTCGCATGCCGATGCTCAAGGTAAGCTTTCCATGCGAATGCCAACATGGAGTCAAGCACTGAACGAAAACCTGAACAGCTCTCATTGTACTTGCACATCTTTCTTCGAGTCGATGACTATGGCACTTACCAATTGCGAACGGAAAAGAGGGGGAAACATAAGAAAAGGACAAAACCAACTGCAACGGCAGAAATGGGCTCACGACACACCACAGACACAGGAGGAACAACACAAACACCAAATCTTCACTTCTTCGACTTGACTGCGGGTATTCCAACGGGAAAGGGGGGACATCTCACCTGGATCTCGAAATCTTGCCTGCACATCTCGGGTTCTAATTTCTTTCATATGGCGGTCTTTGTTTCGTCAAGCAGTTTGACGCCGCTCTTTCAAGCTTGTATATGGTGGATTGACTCCATGTGGTGTAGTTGCGCGAGATCTGACAGCCCTAGGCAGCTCAGACGACCGTAGCCATGTACATTGGACGTGTAGCCGAATGGAACTCTTTTGATTCCTAAGAATTGTCCATGATGCCTGCTGATTTCTGTGAATTGATGTGGAGGAACTCGTAGTGCAGGACGTGACATTGGTGAGACCCAAGTGCAGGTAATTGAACGTGGTTCCGCCTCTACACAGCGCAGGGGGGCAGCACGTGACTTGGCAGGCCAGTAGTCATATTCGCAGCTTCGTCTCAAGATGTGGTCGGAGACGCGATACCCCCAGTGCCTAGGCACGGAAGCATACTACAAGCAAAAGGTAGACGCGCTCTGGTCATAGCCGTCTGGCGAGCATCTTAATCCGCCCTCTTACGTTGAGGAGTGGTTGGCGCAAGCGTGTCAAGGTGCAAGTATGTACGTTCAATCATTGCGATCCTTCCCATGTGCCAAAAGGCAGGTAAGCACCGCACCCAAGATTGTTCGGTTTCCTCTCCATTCTGTATCCCCAGAGTTCAATGGTCGTGGGCTCAGCAAAAGCGAACCTCGCATCAAGTTTGCATGGAAATCTGAATGTGATTTTTGCGTTGTTCATATTTGAATGAAGAGAGGAAAAGGAAACTGAAAATATCCGGCAGCGAGAGGAAGTTTTGTAGGTGCTGCAGCGGGGTCTCAAATCAGAGGCAGCCAGTAAGAATCCGCAATGCTTCACAGTGGGGCACACGCGGCTGATCCTCGGCAGTGGACAGGCGGCCCTGGCTGGACTCCGGTGGACCCCCGCGACAACGTCCCTTATGCCATCATCGCGACTCTGTGCCCATCCGGAATCCATCCAGCCGGGACTTGGTTTTTGCGACCGACAAAATAGCCCTGCTAACAACGATGGCCACCGAACTGCTCCCAAGATTTCTGCTGCCAAAGCTCAGCTGGACAACACCCGCGACAGCGACCCGAGCACTTCGACCCCTTGCGATCCCGGCGATCCAGCAAAGAGCACCATGGCAGACCCAAGCCAATTCCCTCCACACCTCGACGGTGTCTTCACGGTGTAAGAGAGCTGGCTCTCATGCTACATCGATGCTTAAGCACCCTGCGCTCCGGAGAGAATTCCATGCGACACCCTCGAACCAAAGAGATCATCACTTCGACACACTGAAGTTTGTTCAGCGGCTCAAGGGGGAGGGCTTCACGGAGGAACAAGCCGCGGCCATGATGAAGGTCCTCAACGATGTCATCGAAGAGAGGTGAGTCCACTTCCTACCATACTTCTATCCAAACAGCTCACTGACCTGATCTCCCCCAGCATCCAAAACCTAACGCGCACAATGGTCCTCCGCGAAGACGCCGCCAAAGCGACCTATACCCAGAAGGTCGACTTTGCCAAGCTTCGTTCCGAACTCCTCTCCGCCGACAGCACCGAGTCAAGCACAACCCGCGCCGCTCACGAGCGCCTGTCCAACGACATCACCAAGCTGAGCAGCCGCCTTCGCGACGAGATCGGCCGTACACAAGCAAGCGTCCGTCTCGACCTCAACCTCGAGAAGGGCCGCATCCGCGAGGAGGCTGTTGGGCAGGAGCTCAAGATCAAGGAGACCGAGACCAAGATCGAACAGGAGGTGGCTGCGCTGCGAGAGAAGCTGGAGCAAGTCAAGTTCCAGACATTGCAGTGGCTGATGGGAGTGTGCACGGGTTCCGCGGCACTCCTACTTGGTGCCTGGCGGCTGCTCATGTAGTCGATCAAGCCCTCTTTTAGACGTGTATTTGAAGGCTGAGGTGTTTTACTTTGTATAAATATTTAAGAGGAACTCTCATGGCGCTCGAGGGGTTGGGTTGACTGGACAAGTGGCTCAGGAATACCAAAGATCTAGCCCCTGAATGAAAGCTTGCTTACTGCATTGTCGAGGCCTTTCATACTGGATTAGTGAATCAAGCTTAAGCTTGTGACTTCATGGTTCGTGATGACGGTGTTGACGTGGTCCACCCAGCAAATTGACACTCCCCGCGGATGGCCATCAACGACGAGTCCGATGTTGATGCCTCCTACATATTGAGTACGGTCCCAGAAGCCTGTCCCAGCTTCTTCCTTCATTGTATATAACTGTCGACCTACGAATGCACCCGGACACTGTGAACAAGACATTCGGGAGCTGGAACCTTCATTCCAATGGGAGACTCAACAAAGCGCGGTGCTGACCTTGTCTGCCTGTGAATCACAGGAATGGTGCGTTAGAAGATTTGATTCTTCGGGATCACTTAAAGAAGCCCTACAATCTTGACCGTGCACCACTTATCTATCCTTGCAGTCTTGCTTTGACAATTCAAGCGTCTTTAGAACACAGAACAATCAAACCACTTCGCAAGCCTGGCCCCTGAGACATCTTCATCTACACCAAGATCGGCTAGGCTTCAAACTGCTCCCTCCCCCTGGAGATCAGATCAAGCCTGGACATGTGGGCCCCACGTGACTTGACTGCACGACCCACCCCCAGCAACCAGGCACGAGCAAGCTGACTGGCACCTGCCCCCTGCTGCCCCTGCCCGTCGCGAAAGCAAGTGAACAGGTATTTGCACCTTACGTATCCTCACCTAGGCCATCCCGATCTCCTCCCAAACAAAACCCTCCCCCATCAATCGCCTACGACTCCCCACGTTTGCCCTCCAGATTGCCATCTCTGAGAGCTGCATCCTGACGCGAACACGCCTCTCCATCTTTCTGCTTCCTGCCCTTTGCGTCGCCTGTATAATTGCTCGATTTGCGCACCTGACAGGACAGCTCGCGACGAAGCTCCCCTTTCTTCTCCTATCCGGCTCCCGATCCTATCTCGCCAACAACCATCCACCTCAACACGCCTCCGAACGCCGGAACCTTCGAGACAACGCGACCGCCAGCTGTGCGCCTGATCTTTCGGAAGCTTGCCCACCACAATCGCCGTCATGGCGGCCCTTCCGATCAAGTTCGAGGAGCTCGTCCAGCTCAAGAGCGTCGGCGTCGAGGACTCCTCCATCACCTTCAACTCCTGCGTACGTACCTCTCTTTTTCGCCCCAATGCTGCTGCCTGGACCTCGTGGCCTCTCTTCTAACATGTATTGTACAGACACTTGAGTCAGATGCCTACGTCTGTATCCGAGAACAGAAGGGTGACGCCTCGCCCGAGGTTGTCATCGTCGACCTCAAGAATGGCAACAACGTCACCCGCCGCCCCATCAAGGCCGACAGCGCCATCATGCACTGGTCACGACAAGTCATCGCCCTGAAAGCGCAATCCAGAACTCTCCAGATCTTCGATCTCGAGCAGAAGCAGAAGCTCAAGTCAGCCACGATGAACGAGGACGTCCAGTACTGGAAGTGGGTCACCGAGACCACGCTTGGTCTCGTCACCGAGTCGTCCGTGTTCCACTGGGACGTCTATGACCCGAGCCAGGCCGCCCCCGTCAAGATGTTCGAGCGCAATGCCAACCTTAGTGTACGTCGCGCCGTAGCCCTGCGCTGCCCTTCCTGCTTCCCTCGTTCACAGCTAACCGCACTCTAGGGATGCCAAATCATCAACTACCGCACGAATGTCGACAACAAGTGGATGGTCGTCGTCGGTATCGCACAGCGCGAGGGACGTATCGTCGGTGCGATGCAGCTCTACTCCAAAGACCGCGGTATCAGCCAGGCTATCGAGGGCCACGCCGCTGCCTTCGGCACCATCCGCTTGGAGGGCGCCCCGGCAGACACGAAGCTCTTCACATTCTCAGTCAGGACGGCAAATGGCGCGAAGCTGCACGTTGTCGAGGTCGACCATGCCGAGTCGAACCCTGTCTTCCAGAAGAAGGCAGTCGACGTCTACTTCCCACCCGAAGCGACTAACGATTTCCCCGTGGCGATGCAGGTGTCCCAGAAGTACGGCGTGATCTTCATGGTCACCAAGTACGGATTCATCCACGTCTACGACCTCGAGACCGGCTCGTGCATCTTCATGAACCGCATTTCGAGCGACACCATCTTCACCACCTGCCCCGATAAGGACTCCTCTGGTATCGTCGGAATCAACCGCAAGGGTCAAGTGCTCTTCGTGACGATCGACGACAGCAACATCATCTCCTACCTTCTCCAGAACCCTGCCAACACCGAAATGGCGATCAAGATGGCCTCGCGCGCCGGTCTGCCTGGTGCCGACGACCTCTACAAGCGCCAATTCGAACAGCTCTTCAACAACGGCAGCTACATGGAGGCTGCGAAGGTCGCCGCCAACTCGCCTCGTGGCTTCCTCCGATCCGCCGAGACCATCGAGAAGTTCAAGCGTCTCCCCCAACAACCGGGATCCATGTCCTTCATCCTGCAGTACTTTGGTATGCTCCTCGACAAGGGTGCGCTCAACGAGCACGAGACTATTGAGCTCGCGCAGCCGGTGCTTGCCCAGAACAGGATGAACCTTTTGGAGAAGTGGATGAAGGAGGGCAAGCTGCACAGCTCCGAGCGTCTGGGTGACCTCATTCGCCCGCACGACATCAACACGGCGCTTGCGGTTTACTTGAAGGCCAACGTTCCCCAGAAGGTCGTTGCCGGCTTCGCTGAGACTGGCCAGTTCGACAAGATCTTGCCTTACTCTCAGCAGGCTGGTTACACGCCTGATTACGTCCAGCTTTTGCAGCACATCGTTCGCATCAACCCCGAGAAGGGCGCCGAGTTCGCCACCTCTCTCGCCAACCACGAGGGCGGCTCTCTTGTCGACATCGCCAGGGTTGTCGATATCTTCCAGTCCCAGGGCATGATCCAACAGGCCACTGCCTTCCTCCTGGATGCTCTGAAGGATAACAGCCCTGAGCAGGGCCAGCTGCAGACTCGCCTTCTCGAGATGAACCTGATGAACGCCCCCCAGGTTGCCGACGCCATTCTTGGCAACGAGATGTTCTCCCATTTCGATAAGCCGCGCATCGCCTCGCTCTGTGAGCAGGCTGGACTTTCGCAAAAGGCCCTCGAGCTCTACGAGGACCCGGAGGCTATCAAGCGTGTCATTGTCAACATCGCGGGTACCCCCAACTTCAACCAAGATTGGCTGAACGGGTTCTTCGGCAAGCTTTCTGTGGAGCAGTCGCTCGACTGCCTCGATTCTATGATGAAGCACAACATCCGCCAGAACCTCCAGTCTGTGGTGACCATCGCCACCAAGTACAGCGATCTGCTGGGACCTGTTCAGCTGGTCGACCTCTTCGAGAAGTACAAGACCGCTGAGGGCCTGTTCTACTACCTCGGCAGCATCGTCAACCTCTCTGAGGAGCCCGACGTTGTCTTCAAGTACATTGAGTCCGCCACCAAGATGGGCCAGTTCAACGAAGTGGAGCGCATTTGCCGTGATAACAACTTCTACAACGCGGAGAAGGTCAAGAACTTCCTCAAGGAGGCTAAGCTCCAGGAGCAGCTCCCTCTCATCATCGTTTGCGACCGCTTCAACTTTGTTCACGACCTTGTTCTTTACCTGTACCAGAACCAGCAGTTCCAGTCCATTGAGACCTACGTCCAGCGTGTCAACCCGTCCAGGACCCCTGCCGTCATCGGTGGTCTCCTCGACGTCGACTGCGACGAGGGTATCATCAAGAACCTGCTGTCGACTGTCAGCCCTCAGTCGATCCCCATCGACGACCTTGTGCAGGAGGTTGAGTCGCGCAACCGCCTCAAGCTTCTTCTGCCTTTCCTCGAGCAGATGCTCTCGGCTGGTATGGAGCAGCAGGCTGTGTACAATGCGCTAGCCAAGATCTACATCGACTCCAACAACAACCCCGAGAAGTTCCTCAAGGAGAACGATAAGTACGACTCCCTGAGCGTCGGCAAGTACTGTGAGAAGCGCGACCCCAACCTGGCCTACATCGCCTACTCCAAGGGCCAGAACGACCTCGAGCTTGTCAACATTACCAACGAGAACTCCATGTACCGCGCCCAGGCTCGCTACCTCCTTGAACGGTCGGACCGTGAGCTGTGGGACTTCGTCCTCAGCGAGAACAACATCCACCGTCGGTCTGTCATCGATCAGGTCACCTCGACCGCCGTGCCCGAGTCGACGGACCCTAGCAAGGTCTCCGTGGCTGTCGCTGCTCTCCTCGGGAATGACCTTCCCCTTGAGCTTATCGAGCTCCTGGAGAAGATTGTGCTCGAGCCGTCTCCCTTCAGCGACAACCAGAACCTGCAGAACCTCCTTCTCTTCACCGCCGCCAAGGCCGACAAGGGCAAGGTCATGGACTACATCCACAAGCTGGACGGCTACAGCGCGCCCGATATCGCCAATGCCTGTATCGAGGTCGGTCTGCACGAGGAGGCCTTCGAGATCTACAAGAAGACCGGCGACAAGGGCTCGGCTGTCAACGTTCTTGTCGACCACGTCGTTAGCATCGACCGTGCCCAGGCCTTCGCCGAGGAGGTTGATCAGCCCGAGGTCTGGTCTAAGGTTGCCAAGGCTCAGCTTGACGGTGTCCGCGTGAGCGATGCCATTGAGTCCTACATCAAGGCCGACGACCCGAGGAACTACGAGGAGGTCATCGAGACCGCTGTGCACGCCGGAAAGGACGAGGACCTCATTAAGTACCTCCGCATGGCGCGCAAGACTCTCCGCGAGTCGCCCATCGACACTGCTCTCGCCTTCTGCTACGCCCGCCTCGACCAGCTGGGCGAGCTCGAGGACTTCCTTCGCGGCACTAACGTGGCCAACATCGAGGAGTCTGGAGACAAGGCCTATGAGGAGGGTCTCTTTGAGGCTGCCAAGATTTTCTTCACGAGCATCTCGAACTGGGCCAAGCTCGCCACGACTCTGGTCCACCTCGGCGACTACCAGGCTGCTGTTGAGTGTGCCCGCAAGGCCAACAACATCAAGGTCTGGAAGCAGGTTCACGAGGCCTGCGTGGAGAAGAAGGAGTTCCGTCTTGCCCAGATCTGCGGTCTTAACCTCATCGTCGACGCCGAGCAGCTCTCGACCCTTGTCAAGCAATACGAGCGCAACGGTTACTTCGACGAGCTCATCAGCTTGTTGGAGCAGGGTCTTGGTCTTGAGCGCGCTCACATGGGCATGTTCACCGAGCTCGGTATTGCTCTGTCCAGGTACCACCCCGAACGTCTCATGGAGCACCTCAAGCTTTTCTGGAGCCGTGTCAACATGCCCAAGTTGATCCGTGCCTGCGAGGAGGCGACTCTCTGGCCCGAGTTGGTCTTCTGCTACTACCACTACGACGAGTTCGACAATGCCGCTCTTGCCGTTATCGAGCGACCCGAGAACTCGTGGGAGCACCACCAGTTCAAGGAGATTGTCGTCAAGGTGGCCAACCTGGAGATCTACTACCGCGCCATCAAGTTCTACATTGAGCAGCACCCCTCGCTTCTCACGGATCTTCTTCAGGTTCTCACGCCTCGCATCGACGTGAACCGTGTCGTCAAGCTGTTCGAGAAGAACGACGACCTTCCTTTGATCAAGCCTTTCCTCCTGAACGTCCAGACCCAGAACAAGCGTACCGTCAACAACGCCATCAACGACCTTCTGATCGAGGAGGAGGATTACAAGACTCTGCGCGACTCTGTTGAGAACTACGACAACTACGATCCCGTCGAACTCGCTGCCCGTCTCGAGAAGCACGACTTGATCTTCTTCCGCCAGATTGCCGCTAACATCTACCGCAAGAACAAGCGGTGGGAGAAGTCGATCGCCCTGTCCAAGCAAGACAAGCTTTACAAGGACGCCATCGAGACGGCCGCTATCTCCGGCAAGAACGACATTGTCGAGGATCTTCTGCGATACGTAAGTGCACTCTTCCTTCTCTACCCATTGAATCGCACTAACAATTTCATCAGTTCGTCGACATTGGCAGCCGCGAGTGCTACGTTGGCATGCTGTACTCCTGCTACGACCTCATCCGCCCTGACCTTGTCCTTGAGATGTCATGGCGTCACGGTCTGAACGACTTCACCATGCCGTACATGATCAACATGCTCTGCCAGCAGACTAAGGAGTTGGCCAGCCTGAAGGCTGACAACGAGGCTCGCAAGGCTAAGGACAAGGAGCAGGAGAAGGACGACACGAACACGCCCATTCTCGGCGGCAACCGTCTGATGATCACAGCTGGCCCCGGCGGCAGCCAATCGCCCGCGCCTTACGGTCAGACCAACGGTTTCGCCCCCCAGGCGACCGGCTATGGCTTCTAGATGCAAGGTCCAGCGTGGTACTAGGTGCACGGAAGGATGTTTCCACTTCAATGGGTATCGCCATCCACGACGAAAAATGCAGTCGGCGATTTGCATGGCGGCGCAGGTCGTGGAGCTGTCGGGAATCCACATGAATCGCAGATGTGGATGGAGTGTGCGACGCCGTCGCCGCAGCAGGAGCCGCGGGTGTGTTCACGCAAGGAACGAGGGTCTACGTCGGTAGACGAGGGCGTCGGTTTCGCTTATGGGTGCCTGTAATCCTACATCTTCTTTTTGCTCTTCCCAGGTCCGGAGCAGCAGCCAGCTAGCATGGGGATGCACAGCTGCTATCTGGATGCACAGGGAAAGGAGCATGGAGCAGATTGCGTGTTAGTTGATATTGTTTGCCACTTGCAGACAGTGTATGATAGTACATTGATGTTGTTTTATGTCGGCGTTTGGCACATGCATATCTCTAGTGACGGTGATGTACATTTCGTGCCAGAGCAAGGACGAATTCAAAAGACTACCCAGGCAAGCGCAGTACGTATGGTGCCAGTGATGGTTCAATTGCTGTATTCCAAAACGCCGAGTTCTTGATCCTTATACACTTCTGTTTGTCTCGCTATAATTTACCAATCCATATCAAACCAACGCCGTTCTCCATCTCTTTACGGCTCAATCTTAGGCTTCGCGTCGTTGATCTTGAGCCACTCGCCATTGAAGGCGTTGATCAGCCAGTTGCTCAGCTCTGCACTTTAGTTAGCAAGTCGGGCTCAACAGGACAGGGGACGCTTTGCGAGGGACACTTACTATCGTACACAATACGGTTCGCGTTGTGGAAGTAGATGCTGTGGTCGCTGTCGGGGAAGACGTGGACGTCGTAATTCTCAACACCGGCGAGGTCGAGCTCATCCAGCAGCGTCAGGGTGTTCTGCATGTGGACGTTGTCGTCGGCGACGCCATGCATGATGAGGAAGCGCTCGTTGGCGCCCAGGGCCGACGTGTTGCTGATTGCCGTCTCCTGGTAGCCGTCGCCGTTGAGGTCGGGCGTGCGCATGTAGCGCTCCGTGTAGATACTGTCGTAGAAGCGCCAGTCGGTCACGGGGGCGACGGCCATGCCGTAGCTGAAGGTGCGGCCGGCGTCGACCTCGAGCGTCTTGAGCGTCGCGAAGCCGCCGTAGCTCCAGCCCCAGATGGCGAGGCGCGAGGCGTCGACGTACTTCTTGGCGGCCCAGTGCTGGGCGGCGGCGATCTGGTCGTGGGCCTCCCACCGGCCGAGCTGGTTGCGGACGATGACGCGGGCCTTGCGGCCGATGAAGCCCGTGCCGCGGCCGTCAACGGTGACGACGATGTAACCGAGGGACGAGGCGACGTACGACTGGAAGTCGACAGCGAACTTCTTGTGGACTGTCTGCGATCCGGGTCCCGAGTACTGCTGGAAGAGAACGGGGTACTTCTTCGTCTTATCAAAGTGCGGCGGGCGGCGCTCGACGTAGTTCAGATTGACGTCGTCGACCTTGATGGTGCCGTACTCGAGAACGGGAAGTTCATGCTTCTTGGCCTGTTCGGCAAGATCCTTGTTCTCCTCGATGATACGCTCGTAAGACTTGGGGTTTGAGGGCGTGCTGACCACCTTTTGCCAGGGGACCTTGGGGCCTTGGTAGGAGAGGAGTCCAAAGCCAGCGCCCGAGGATAAAGAGACGTCGTAGTAACTCTCGTGGTTCGTGTCAGTGAAAGCCTTCATGTTGGTGCCGTTCAGGTGAACGCTGTAGATGTGGCGCTGGATGGAGGATTCCTTGGTGGAGCGGAAGTAGACGAGGTTGTTCTTGAGGTCGACCGCGCTGGCGCCGCCATCCACCTCCCAGCCGGGACCCTCGGTGATGTAGATGGGATCAGGGTTGTCCATCGGAGTGAAGTATGCCAGGTGGTCACCATCGTTGTGGATGACAGTATCGACGTAGCCATCATCAGGGCGGCCATTCTTGGGATCAGCAGGGATGTACTCAGCGTCCTGCGAAATCTCGAACCAACCGCCGTCGATCTTGGCGATATCAACGTGCTTGACCGTCTTTCCGGAGCGGGCGGCGATATCAATGAGGTTCACCTGGAGAACATCGCTGACGCGGTTCGTCGTCTTGACAAGGACTTTGCCGTCGGCCCACATGACGAAGTTGATCAACTTGTCGTTCTCGGGGAAATCTCCTTCGATGCCAACCGAGAAGACATCGCCCTTCTCGACATCGTAGAAGAGAAGATCAACGACGGGGTTGGGGCTTCCGGCCTTGGGGTACTTGATCTGCCTGACCTCAGGGTAGTTCTCCTCTCCGGCATCGGGCTCAGCGCCACTAGGGCGCGAGACGAAGTACTGGATAGGATACTCGGGGACTTCAGTCTCGTTCGTCCGCAGGAACGCAATGTGCTTGCCGTCGGCAGACCACCAGGTGGCACTGTTGCCGCCAAAGACTTCCTCCTCGTACACCCAGTCAGGGACACCATAGAAGTACTCGGGGCCGCCATCTGTGGTGATGGGCGTGATCTTATCGTCGGCAAGCTTCCTGAGGTACAAGTTGTTGTTCCTCGTGAAGACGACGGCGTCGCTTTGCAAGCTCCAGGTCGCGAGCTGCACGCGCTCTTCGGGGTGCGCGGGGTCGAGAGGCTCCGCGGTCTGTGACTCGACGTCGTAGACCCAGTACAGGGCGGTGAACGAGTGGCGCCAGTTGCGCTGCTTCTGCGTCGCCACGAGGACCTTCTTCTGGTTCTTGCTCGGCCAGGTCTGGACGATGCTGTGTTGCTGGTCGCCCCAGTAGAACCAGGGCTCCTTGATAAGGGTGCGACTCTTGGCAGCATCCGGGTGCGCCTCGCCGTCGGCCGAGCCCTTGGATCGCACGTCCTCGACAACGAGGAAGTCTTTCCCATTTGCCTCTTGTTCGAGGAGAAGGCCATCCTCGCCATTGGGTCCCTGGATCCAGCTGAAGGAGTGGGAGGTCGGGCGCCAGAAGCCACTCTGGACCTGGTCCAGCGTCACACGTTTGCCCGACTTGCGATTCGTCGCCGCGGGATCGTGGTCGATCTGGCTTCCGTGCTTGTACGACTTGTTGGTCAAGAAAACAACCAGCGACACGACCCAGGCCGCGACGAAGATGCCGCCTGCGATAAGCAGCACCTTCTTGAGCTTGCGGTCGACGCCTCGGCGTGGCTGTTGCAGAGCACCATCAGCGGTGCCCAGGAAGGGCCCGGTCTCAGGGTCATTCGTGTCGGATTCTTTCATCGCATCGCTATTGTCGTCGGCATGATCTGCGTATGCTTGTCGGGAATCCGAGGCAGCTCGTCGGGACGAGGTGTACTGGCCCTTCTCGGACTCTTCAGCCAGACGATCGAAGACGAGGCTTGTGGTGGACGCGCTTGAAATGGAGGATTCACGGGATCGGCGCTGCTCCATTGGAGCGTCGGTAGGCTTGGGTTCGGACATGGCCACGTTGCTGCGGTTGTCGCGATGCGAAGCGGGCGTTATGACGAATGCACGAACAGGGGAGACGGGAGGTGGAGGGAGCGAGCGAGCGAGCGGGTGGTGCAATCAGGTCTCGGATTTGGCGACGTCGCGCAAAGGCATTGCTGTCTCGGGGCAGCTGGCGGGGCTCACCACACGGAGGTTGGTGAGGAGACTATCTTTGTCGTCTGTTTCCCATTCAGGGTGTCAATAGCTTGGGGTTCCTTTCAAAGTCACCAGTACCATACCGGACTGGACTGGTAGCTCACGAGTTCAGCTCCAGCTCCAGCTCCAGTTCCCCAGCTCCAGATGCATGTGCCCCCGCCCCTCCCGTCGGGCCAGATGCGAGGGTACACGCTTTGAGTCATAGAACTGGTTTGGACGGTATGATGCTTATTGTCTTCGATCCCGCTACGCCCAAACAGGCAAACGAGATGGCTGAGCCGGCACCGCCCGAGCGTCCCCAGGGTCCCTACTGTCGCCGAATCAAGGGCCGCATTTCCTGCTCAGGTCCGGAAACCCCATGGATACGAAATACGACACCAAGTCATCAATAGCCTCGCCGACCAGCGACGGGCCAATTGTGCCGCGCGTCTGACGCCGTAGGCTCAGCTGAGGCTCGCTCGAGCCGGCGATCGTGGCATGAACAGTCAATCTATCAAGCCAGCGCATGAGCGCATGAGGGGCCTCATACCTCCTGACGGGCACGCGGGCATTGGCCTAGGAGCTGAAAAGGTATAAAAGCGTCTTGCTTCTCGTTGATGATGATTGTAGAATGCTGGCACCGTTTCATACCACACTCTGGAGTTCATTGAAGCCTTGTTAGCATCATTCTTGTTGAGAAACATCAAAATCACAATACCATTCTACTACTCCTACTATAACACCACTTCACAACACCAAGTCGTCTTGACGGTACCTTTCACGCAGCCTTACGAACAAGTCAAACAACATGTCCTTCTCCCGCAAGTCTGACGCCAAGTCTGACGACGTCGCCCACGTCCCGCCCACCCTCTCAGACCTCCACTGCTTCACCGAGACAGAGGGCGTCATCACGACAACCATGTTCGACATTCCCGGGTATCGCGTGGTCCGCACCCTCGGCGCCGTCTACGGCCTGACCGTCCGCTCCCGCAACTGGGCCGCCGGCCTCGGCATGGTGCTCCGGTCCATCGCCGGCGGCGAGCTGCGCTGGTTCACCACCATGCTGTACAGCTGCCGCAACGACGCCATCTCGCGGGTCGTCAGCGAGACCAAGTCGCGGGGCGGCAACGCCGTCATCGCGCTGCGGTTTGACGCGGGTGAGCTTGGCGGGTTCGCCCAGGTCTGCGCCTACGGCACGGCGTGTGTCGTGGAGAAGATTGACGACCACAAGGGGGTCGCACCGCAGCTGAGTGCCTAGGTTTTCTGGCGGGAGAAAGGATGGCATTAAGTGTTGTCCGGCGGAAAGGGGGTAGGGGTGATTATGTGTTAGGGGTAGAGCCGGGAGGTGATGGTGTAAGGAGGTCGACGCTGCATTGATGAACTTGTTTTTTGCTCTTGCGATAGATACCAATCTCTAATCTGCTTTCTCAATCGATTCTGTTGGGCTCGTCTCCAGCTTCGTCATAAGTCGTTATTGTACCGCCGCCCCGCGCGAAGACTATTTCAGTCCTGCCCGGGGCAAGCATGTGAAGATAATATGCCACCAACGCCAGCCATGTTAAGGACAGACCACACCCATCCAGGACGCACCGGACACACCGGACGCACCTCCCGCTTTCGACATCACAGTCCTAGATGAACATCTTGGCCATCCCCCCAATGGTGTCTCCCCACCCAAAGTCCTTCTCCACCGTCTTCTTCTCCCACTGCATCCCGTTGCCCATGCCGCGCTGGATGTTCACCTTGCCGCCGTCGCCGCCGAACGACCCGCTCGCCATGCGGACAGCCTCGCCCATCATGCCGATGCTGTCGCCGCCGGCCGCGCGCGCGCCCATGCCGATCATGCGCTCCACGCTCGGCGGCAGCCGCAGGCCGAACTTGGCCAGCAGCGCCGTCAGGAAGCCCCCCGTCAGCAGCGGCATCAGCACCAGCATGACCACCTTGCCCGGGTTCTTCTTCAGCAGCCGCATGAGGTCGCGCCAGAGCCGCTTGACCGTCTTCTTCGCCTTGTGGAGGAAGCCATCACGTGGGGAGCGTTTATAATACGAGGGACGGCCTGCTGCGACATGATGTTAGCCTTCTGATCTCAGGACAAAAGGGTTGGGGCAAGACAACGTACTGAAGCCAAAGAAGGACGAGCGGCTCGCGTTCGGCTGGCCGAAGAAGCTCGCCCGCGAGCTGCTGTTCTTCTGGTAGTTCTCGCCGCCGAAGAGCGACGCGGCGAATCCGTTCTGCTGGTGCTTGCGCGAGCTGGAGCGGCTGCGCGAGCGGTCGCGGCGCTTCGACGACTTGGGGTGCGACGAGTGGCGGCGCGAGTGCGACGAGCGGCCCGAGATGACGCTGCCGCCGTCGAAGTCGAAGAAGCCCATAATGCTTGGCGTAGCGTGACGTGGCGTGACTTTTGTTTCGTTTGTATCGTGTGCGCTGTCGAGAGCGTCTTGAGGTGGTGCTTCGTGCTTCGTGACTGAGACACTGACTTTGGTGGTAGAGGAGGAAGATGAGGAGGCTGGTCAGAGCTCTGCGGGAGCTATCGTGGAAGCTCTGATGCTTTTTGAGAGGAACGAGTTCGGCGGGCGGGATCCTCCACAGACGAGGGCTGCTCGGAATTGACTTTCGAGGAATCGAACGACGACCCTATCGCGGAGCTTGTCGATGTGCGTGGAGATGCAATGCAAGAAATGCTGCGTCTTGTCCTGTGCTGTCCTTGTCTCCCGTAAAATGCGAACGCGCGCGAACGGGGGGAAGAGGAGGAGGGGATTGGGTCAAGCTGTGGCGAGCTGCGTCCGAGTCTCACCGCCGGCCCCCCCAAATTATGGAGGCACCGCCCGTGAAATGCGTGAGGTTGGGTAGTCGAAAAGAAGCCATCCCCCATCAGGCCTAGTGTAAGGCGATCCCGGGCGGTGAGGTTCAGGGGTCTTCTGGCGAGACTGCCCCGGATCGATCCACGATAGATCAGACAACGGGATCTAACGATGCTTGCAGCCCAAGGTTAGGCAAGTCACGTAAAGATAGCGTGAGTCGATGGGCATCCATGCCTCCAGGGTCGCCATCAGGCCCAGGCCAAGGCATCTGGCCAGGTCGAAGGGTTACGTCGAGGAGCCTAGGCACGCACATACACGAACCACCAACAGTCCACAGAATCAGAATGAAGAAAACTCTATAGGGTAATCAAATGCACTCGACAGCTAAACTTGAGACTGGAAACCATCACCTCCTCACTTCTTCTTTTTCCTCCCGCTTGCCACCGGTTTCCTCTTGACGGGAGACGAGTTGGACGACTTCTTGCCCCGAGATGCCTCACGGCGCGGATCCGCCGGTTCTTCCTCAACCACAATCTCGCTCCTCCTTCCCCTCCGCAGCGGCGGTTCCACGATCTGAACCCCGTTGCCGAGGTCGTCGCTCGTGTCCGGATCACTTGTCTCGCTCGTTGCTTCGCTCGTCTCATCCGGGCTCGGCCGCCGTGAGCTTCTGCCGCCCCTAGCTGCAGCAGGGGGCCCCGACGAACGGCGCGCCTCGGCCGGGCCCGCAAGGTGCCTTCGAGAGGTGGCTCCAGCGCCAGTCTGGTACGGCGCGCGCGAGCTCTCCGTCTGGAACATGAACGGGTCCATCGAATGTCGGCTCCTCGAGATGGAAGACGAGGAAGAGGCTGGGGAGAGCCCTGGCGTCCAGGAGTCCTCCGTGGGCAATGCGCCCCTGGATGAGCGCGGCCTCGAGCTGACCGTGTCAGAAACGTGACGGTGAGCAGAAGGCGGCTGCGCATAGGCGGCGGGGTTGAACGGCGAGGAACCGCGACGGTCATCCACCGCCCGCGAAGATCGGTGGGATGATGTGGTCGAGGACCGAGGCCTGCTTCGAGACGCAGAGGGCGGCGGGAAGAACCCCATAGGTGGCAGGATCTCCCGCTTTGGCGTCTCTACAGCATTGGCCGGAGAGGGATGCCGTGGCAGGTTGTCGTCGGAAACAGGTGGCGACTTCTTGCCCTTCTTACGAGGCGTAGGCTCCAGCTGAGCAAGCGGGATTGCATATCGCTTCTCTTTTTCCTTGCGTCGTTTACGTTCGCTACCACTTGCCGAGGCATTTGCCCGGCGTGCGGCGGCGGCGGCTGCCGCCGCCTCTTCTTCTTGAATGCGCTTCCGCCGTCGTTCAAGAGCAGCAAGCTCCTCCTTGTTGAGCTTCACCTCTCTCTTCCCGCGGTCCTGAGCCCGCTGAATGCGTGCAAGCGCCGACTGCACCAGCGCCTCCTCCTCCCTCTCTCGCAGAGCCAGCTGTGCTCCCTCGTCATAGTCATCGTCGTCGTTGGAGGAAGATAGATCGTCGTCCTCTTCGTCTTCCGAGCCCTGGTAAGGAAAGCTCCTCCGTGTTGCGCCAGTCCGGTCTCCCAAGTCTACTCCCGTGAAATGCAGCGGATCGCTCACCAGCCGCTTATTAGTCGAAGTCAAGCCAACGCCTTGTGTATCCGTGTCGTCGCCCGTGTCCACCTCTTCCACAATTCTCTCTCCATCTTCCCAGTATCCGCTGTGCGCACCTTCGTGTTCTCCCCTCGTCCTCCGCCTGCGCCGCGATGGTCTTCCCCATTGGGGCGCGTATTTGGGAGCTCGCGGCCGACCATTTAGACCGCCTCCCCGGAAAAAGCCTCATCGATAGGCTTGTCCATGAAAGAAGCGTGGCCAAGGATGACCACGCCAGAAGCGCCGATGAGCCAGAGCAGCGTCGAGAAGGGCGACGCGAGAAGGCCCAGAGGAACGGCGATGACGAGAAGACCGGTGTAGAGCTGCGAGGTGGTGGCTCGGAAGGTACCGATCTCGAGGTCCCGGCCATCAAGACGACCGATGACGAACATACCCGCAATGACGAAGATGATGTCGAACATGAGCAGCCAGTTGGTCAGGAGAGCATACAAGCTCAGCATGGCAAAGACGACGGCATAGTTGCTCGAGTAGTGGCTCAGGTTGTAGTTGACGCGCGACTGGGCCTCGCCGAAGTTGGCGGGCTTGTTGAGGCGCTTGAAGTCGAGAAAGTCGGAGATGGGTCGCAGGTTGGAGAAGCGGCTGCCGACGGTGCCAGTGGAGAGGCTACCGAAGCGCTCCTGGAAGTTCAGGCGCGACGTCAGGGCGTCGAGGGGGATCTGGATGCGGGCCATGGCTGCGGTTGGTTTGTTGATTGGGGTGTAGCGTGTGTTGTGTGGTGCGGTGGTTCAGGGGTAGAGGTTGTTGATTTCACGTGTCGGGAGAAAGCGAAAGCGAGGAAGATCTGGCGCCGTCGAATTCCTTTATAAAGATACGTCAGCAAGGGGTTTTGGCTGATGCCTGGATGGCAAGGAAACAGTGTGTGTTCTTCGACTGCGGAAATATGGCTGTGTCGAAACACGGGCTTCCGAATGCTGATGCCTGAAGAGCATCCGTGGGTTCGTTGCGCGCACGAGGACACGTACGTACCTGTGAATCTAAGGGATGGATTGCGTAATTGTTAGGCAGGCAGCGAGTTTGCCGAGGTGCGATGGGATAATCAGGTTGAGGAATGCTACGTCGAAAAGCAACGCGTCGCCAGAGTCGAGACGAGAGGTGTGATGATTTCGGATGATGACGGTCAAGGTCGAAGCCGGGAAACTTTTTTTTGCCTGGGTTCCAAATCGGATTCGGTTCGTGTTCAGGGGTTGGAGCGAGATGATTTGCGCCAAGATCCCGGCACAAGCAGTGGCCAGCACGAGGCGTGGCAGGAATCCCCTGCTGTGCTGTCCCTTATTGCGCTCCTGAGGTCCGAGTGCCCAACGCGCGCCGCAGAGCAGGCGCAGGCTGGTGCTGAGGCGCTGAGGCGCTGAGTTGCTGAGGTGGCCGTCCTTCCCCCCAGAACAGGAAGCGACAGGTGGACGATGGCGCCCAGCCAGCCCACTGAGAGGTGGGGAAGCTGACGCTCTGGATGGACGGAAGGTGCGATGCGAGGTACCTAGGTGAGGTACGTACCCCGAGCCCGAGCTTCGTCACCTCTTCCCTCAGGTTGAGAGAAGTTCAGAGTGACGGGATGCGAATGAGATGCGACGTGAGACCGAAATTCTCTCCTCGTCCCCAAAAAATGGAGGACCGACGAGGGTTGCAGAACTCAGAGGCGGTCGGCGACGCAGGGTGGCAGAGATTTTTGTACGAAGGGGTCACCTCGCGCTGGGCTGCTGGGCTGCTGATTCTCGGCTCTTGGGCTTCGTCTCTCTCTGCTGCTGCCAGCGACGGGCCCGACCAACCTGCTTGCTTGCTTTGTCCGCTTTGGTTGCTAATTCCTGGCAGGGCGGCCGTCTGGCAGAGACACTTATGCACGGCACTGGCATCCACAGATGACTAGAGGAGTTGGATGGGCCAAATGGGAAGGGGCCAAGTCAGAGGGGGGAGCCCTGGAAAGCATGGGGAGACATGGAACAGGCCAGTAGAAGAGGTTCGTGACGTGAGAAGAGGAGCTCATCTGGGATCAAGCTGCTCAGCATGCCACGTAAAAAGACGATGCTGTCCAACTCTGTGTGCCCATCATGACGGTGCAGCCCGACCGATTGTCTGGATCTGGGGTGTTGACCCGTCTGAAGAGGGGCCCAAGAACCGCCCTACGCTGGGCTTTGGACGCCATGAGAGGAGACGTAACGTGTAGTGAGAGGTGGCCCCCAATCCACTCACTGTCCGCTGTCCACTTCACCGTCCACCGCCGTCCAGCCTCCGTCCAGTCTCCGTCCCTCGCTGGGGCCCCGATTGCCAGGACATGACATGTGTTGTTGGGGGGCGGTGTCGATGCCCAAAGCAATATCGGGAGGCAAATCTTGCCGCTGCGTATTCACGTAGCATCACCTGAGAGAGCTGCCGTCCTGATGCCGATGCTGTTGATGGCGGTCGATCACGACAATCCAGTGCAAGCACATGCCTTTGGTTATGGTGGTACACTACGGCTATCCTTGCCCGATGCTGCCCACCTTGCTTCCACAAAAAGAAACAACGCGCGAGCTGAGGAGGAGGTGAGGAGACTGACGTCCCATCCCTGCCCTGGAGGTGGGGTCAAGGTTTAGCCCCGCAAGCCTTCAGGCTGGGTGTGGTCCTGACGTCCTGACCGACACTCACCGGTCTGGGGGCCAAAGATGACCTGTCACCGAGGATTCACCCGGGCGCACCCACCATGGCTCACCGTGGCTCACCGTGGCTACCGTGATATGCTGTCACACCACCCCCAACTGCAGAGCAAACGCCAACGCCGTCACACTTCCCCTCCTCCCTCCTCCCGCCTCGCCCGCCCGTCCGCCGCAGACGAGATGACACCCTCATCACGCTCTCAGACCGTCGCCATCCCCCTGTTTCCTATTTTTCCTGGACGGAAGCAACATGATCGAACACGCAATCAACCAGAAAAAATCATTCATCCTCTCTCTCTGTCCGTCCGCCGCCTCGCGTGCCGCACATCCTTTCCCGTCTGGATCGTCTGGATCCAGGATCCCTGCCGCCTCTCCGGGGCGCCGTGCCTCCTCCAACTGCCAAGTGGCTTTTTGCGTCTCCGAACCGCTAACGCGGCATCCTTCAGGTCGCTCATCTCATCTCATCTGTCATCTGCGCCGCCGCCGCTGCGGTCCGTTCGTCGTCCAGGTTCTAATCTGAGAGGTGAGTGGGAGGGGGGGTAAGTCAGGGTAGGCAGGCTGGCTGGGATGGGAGGGTAGGGTGGTGGTGGTCCTTTCGCAATACACGTACCTGGTCCGCCAACCAGCCAGCTAACCTGCCCACCCAGGAAGCACTGGATGGAGCAGACCTGACCAGGCTGCCCGCCAACCCGACCAGCCATCAAACTGTCACGGCCTTCCCTGGGATCGGATTGGACAAATATGCACCCCGCCTCTCATTGTGGCTGCTATTGTTGCTTCTTTCGCTGTCGTTCCTGTTGCGACAGCTATCGCTGGCACTCCTCCTTCTCATATGGGTGCCGTTGCTCCTCCATCTCGTCGCCATCGAAAAAAGGCAACATAAGGGACCGCTCCTCGCCTTCTTCCTCCTAAGCAGGAGAGCAAACAATCAGGCAGGCGAACATCCGCAGCTGCTTCTCCCGTCGACGCCGCTGCCGCTGCCGCTTTTGCTGTTGCTGTCACTGCCGCCCCGACGGACCAACCCAACGCGAACCGAACGCCCCCTTTGCCTCCCTCCTACTCTTGCTCCTCTGTTTGTTCCTCCTCCGCTGCTCTGCTGCTGCTGCTCCTCCTCCTCCTCCTCTTCTTCCTACTCCTCTCTCAACAAAGTCCCTTCTTTGTACCCTGTTCCTCCACCCCGCCGAGCCATGGACCTTGACCTCCTCCTGCTTTCCTCGACCTATACGCTCCCCGCTCTCGTGACAATCAAGTGAGCCGAGCGCGTGCGACCGCCCGATTGAATGAATTGATCGACCGCGAATCGATCTTCAAGTTTCGCAATTCCAAAGCTCGAATCCCTAGCTTCCAAGCTCCAATCTCCAAGCTCCAAGCTCCCAGATCCTAGTCCCCAGGTCCAAGGCCCCAAGCATAGGGCTCCGGCCTCCAAGCGACGAGCTCCACGCGCGAGGACCGAGGCTCTCCCATGGCACCTGGCAGAACTGAGGGCAAAGGTTCGTTACTTGTCATCATCTCAAGACCTCTTACCTCTCTACCTTGCACCCGCACCCAAACCCAGATCAAAACCCCTGACGTATACGGCCCATCGAAGGAGTGAGCGAAATGTCGCTGATCGATACATCTCCGCCTCAAGATCACGGTGCCTTCTTCGCCATGGCACCTCCTCCGATGCATCCCAATAGAGGCCCTCCGCAGCAGCAACCTCCTCCTCATCTTCAGGCTCAAGCCCAGGCCCAGGCGCAAGCACAGCTCCAGGCGCAAGGTCTAGGCCCCGGTCCAGCTCATGCGCCGGGCTCGATGCCTGGCATGTTGCCACAGGGCATGGCCCCTGGAATGGCGCAAGGCCTGAGCCCAGCCCAGCAAGGCTTGGCCGTTCAGCAATGGTTCGCAAACCTCCTCCCCCAGCCACTAATGATCAAGACAATTCAGGCTGACGCTGGTCGCGATACCGCAGGGACAAGGTCTCGTTCGCCAACTTCGACTGGTCTCTATATGATTACCACCCAGCGGACGATGGCGGTTTCTGGCAACTACAGCCCGATTACCCCCCCTCCGATACGCTACCTAGCATTATACCTCTCGCTGTTACCAACCGATCGCCCGTTCAGCAAGCGAAAGACATCGAATGGACATGTCTCAGCGCGGCTTGCCCCTCCAAGCCATTCAAGCGCAAGGTCGACCTCGACCGCCACTACAAACAAGCCCATGCCGATGGCATCTCCACCCCCGTCGCCGCGCTCGGGCCTCCTCTCCCGATGGAAGATGTGACCATGACCGGCACCGGGCCCGTGCCGCCACAAGTCCCTGCGACGAAGCCAGCACCGAAGCCAGCAGCAACTGCTTCCACCGCCGCGACTGCCTCACCGCCGCCGCAGGACAGCGGCACAAACGGCAAAGATGTGAAGGACAAGGAGAAAGAGGCGTCGACATTCTATTGTGATTATGCCGCCTGCCCGCGTCGTACTGAAGGTTTCAGTCGCAAGGACCGGTTCCGGACGCATCTACAGGAAACGCACAAGGAAGATGTCAATAAGAAGGGAGCCAAGATCGAGGACTCGTGGCTGGACGGCCGCAAGATGTCCAACAAGTGGTGGCGCTGCACCAGATGCCTCGATCGCATCAAGATTGATGAGCACGGATGGGAGTGTCCCAAGGACAACGTCAAGTGCGAGAAGAGGCGGCGCGAGTACCGAGAGAAGATGTAGAGCAGGTTATTTTTCTCCCGAGAGAGACAGACGTGTTGGCATTATTCCACCTGGGAAAGGCGCTGGGTCTTTGTGCCTAAGGGGTTATGGCGTTGATTTTCGGACCGTTCCAGCTGTTGTGTGGAAGGGATTGGGTCTTTCGTTTATGCTTGACATGCAATGCGATGCCAACCCGACGTGGTGTACCTCAGGCATGTCGTGTGTTTTGTCTTCAGTTTTGCGTATGATTCATCATCGCCAGCGGCGTTTGATGCTTTTCGATGTGGCTCCGTGCTGCGTGATGCCCATTTTGCATTCTCATTCTGTCCGGACCTCGCTGCGCTTGAACATGACAGACTGGAAAGGCTAGAGGTTTGGCTACTACTCCAACCGGGCGGTACGAATTGGTCCAATCACCAAAGTTGGAACATGCAGGCTGCCGGTTTGGCTGCATAGCCACGACGATGTCAG
This sequence comes from Verticillium albo-atrum, assembly GCA_002851705.1. Classification (NCBI taxonomy): domain Eukaryota; kingdom Fungi; phylum Ascomycota; class Sordariomycetes; order Glomerellales; family Plectosphaerellaceae; genus Verticillium; species Verticillium albo-atrum. The sequence continues at coordinate 147,423 of NMXJ01000004.1, forward strand.
ACTCCCTCCCAGCCTGATCCGTTTCCCCATCACATCTCCATTTTCGGCTTCAAGTTGAAGCCTGCTTCGTTCGTCTGTCCATCGATACCATCATTATCGTCATCAGCGTTACCATCATCCTAAGTAGCAATACCATCTACTTTCTCCCTTTCTCCCAATCCATCATCTCCACGCCAGACATGGCAGAGGTCCTCGGTATCGTCACGGGCAGCATCGCTCTCCTGGAGGTCGCCAGTCGCCTCGGCGGCCGCGTCCTCAAGCTAAAGCAGCTACTAGACGAGGTTCAGGAGATCCCCGAAACAATCCGCGACCTGTTGGAGCAGATGGAAGTTGTCGATTCGATGCTTGCCCAGATGGACGGCCACCTCAACCCCTCAGCTGCGACGTCGTCGACTTGGCCGATGCTCCAGAACGATACTTTCGCGATACAGAGCTTTGAGTACTGCCGTAGGACGAATAACGAACTCGCCAAGCTCATTGACGACTTATCGGCCGACATTGCCGCGAGTAAGCGGTCGAAGAGGGGTCTGGCCAAGGCGAAGGTCTATCTGAAGAAGGACTCCATGGAGCGGTGCGAGAAACGCATGCAGAAGGCGTTGTTCCTGGTGCAGCTTGCCCAGACTTCGTACACGGCGTGAGTTCATTTTGTCGGCGTGTCAGTGGTTCCGCAGCTAATTGTGCCAGGGCGCTGGTGAAGATACAGCCTGATATCATCATGGCACGCATGGCGTCTCTGCTGCCGACAGCATGCGGAGCGTCACGAGTGCTTGAAGTGGAAGAAGAAGATGAGGAGGAAGTGACGCAGCTACCCCGTGTCAGTCCGCGAAAAGCAGTTCAACGATTGTCTGGGAAAACAACGACCACGAGTTGGTCTTGGCCAGCTGCGTTGTCCATGTTTGGAGAGTACACGTTGGTGAAGACTACTAAGACCTCAACACTGGATCCCGCGTCAGGTATGAATTGCTCGACCCCCTGCGCCTTTGGTAAGTTCGATCACGGCTAACAAGTAAAGCTTTCCGAGTCACCATCAAACCACCGACGTGGCTGATGAGCAGATATTGGGACTACCGGCTGTCTAACACAGTCAATGGGTGGGACTTTGCCTTGAGGCAACACCATGTTGTGCAATCCACATCTGAGGTGGTCCGATGTGTGGAAAACAATGATGTTGCTGGCCTGCAGCTCTTGTTCGAACAACGTCTTTTCTCGCCCTACGTCGTAGACGAGCGGGGGGAATCTCTGTTGAAGGTACGTCTACCCCGGAAACCTCCATACAGTCTGTATCCCTGTGTTAACTCCTAGGTTCACAGATCGCAGTGGAACTCGAACAATTACCAATTCTCGAATTTCTTCTATCGCATTTCACGTTCGATATCATAGTCATATATCGCATGATTAGGTCCCGCTGGGTAGGTACGGTCGATGGAAAGGCACTCACACAATTATGCGTTAGGTTTGGACTTTTAGAAGCCGTTTTGGACGAATACGAGCCCCGCCTGTTCAGGCGTACTCTGCCTTTCGTCGCCCTGTGGTCCATTCCCTCGTACGACATGTTCTTTAGCAAGATGTACACGGATCATCACACCATGTCAAGGACCGAACGGTTGCGCAAGCTCTTCTTACTTGGTTTCACCATCAACGAGTGTGCCCCTGACGTCTTCCGCCGGTGCGCCATGTTGGGCAATCCTGTATCAAAGGAGGCTGTAGCGGAGCTGGAACAAGCTGACTTACCTCCCATCTGTTTTATTGCGGCACACTTGGCCACTTTAGTGGCGTTCACGAGCCACGAGGGCCACGGGAGCAGATTTGAGCCATTGCTGGAGGAGTGGTGGGAGCTGGGACAAGAAATCGTCCCGAAAACAGCGGACCTTCACGCTTGCGGGCGTCTTTGCGGCAGATTCCGCTACGAAGCTGAGCCATGCCAGGTGATGCCGCGATTGACTGCAATGTTCATTTTCATCAGGGAGACCTTGTCTTGGACAAACTTTTTGCACTTGGACAAACGGACCAGATTTGTTGCTCCTTGGCTGAGCTTCCTGGCAGCTGCGGGGGTAGATCTTGAGGTCTACGGGGCGCAGGAGCATGATAATTGGCGAATGGGCCGAAAAGCTTTCGTGCGAGAACTATTGCGAAGTGAAGGAGGCAACCCCTTCCAGTTTTCCTATGGACCTCGAGTGAAGGATTGGATGTTTGTGGTCGACTTTGGTGTCGAGGCGTTCGCGGAAGACTTTTGGCGAATGGTAGAAGGACATGAACAGCTGATGCCCGGCAGCTGGATTGAGGATATGGACCAGCGGGATTATTACGATGGCTGGTACGCAGAACGACTGGAGGCATGTGATTAGTGGTTGTGATCTCAAGCGCAATGACTTCAATGAGGGTATGCGGGTACTTGAACACAAATCAAAAGTGATCCTCTACGCTACGTAGATGTAGTTGTTGATAACATTCCCCTGGTGACGATGGCGTGCTGGTGCCTTCACCGAGCCACACCGATGTGCTTCATTTTCTCCATAATCCTGGCTCAGACTTCATTTCATCCCACATTGCTCGACATCTTGTATAGAATCCCTCAGGTGAGATGAAGTATCTGCCTGACGAAGCCATCATGGTGCCTGCCAAGGCGCGATCTGTCGTCTCCTCATCAACATCTTGCGCCGGCACTTGTCATACGTCAAACACACGACGACAGCAGCCTAACCTCCGTACTGACTCGCCCACGATGAAGCGCCTCAACCTCAAACACTGCCCATCAATTGCGCGATTCACAAAAGTCTAATCGAGCTCAGCCCCTTCGTCTCATCTAACTCAGATGGGGCCCCATCTCAACTCCCGCTGCCTTTTACAGCGATGACGACTCAGCCGGCGACCCCATGCGGACTTCGCAGAATCCCCGAACGCCGCCCCGCCGCCCACACGAGACGACGCGAACTGCCCTGCGGCATATGGCAAACGCAATCAAGACGTTACAGGATGATCTGCACTAGAGCCCTTTCTACAATAAGGTTTCCCTCGTGGCCGGGCACACCATGCGCTCGACTGGTATGCGAACCTTCTGGACGAGTTCGGACCTGAGTCGCCGTTTTTTATTAAGGGACCATTCAGCCGGGAAGTTCGGCGATCCCTGGAGGTCGGGTCGGTAACATCGTGGCATGCCATGGAACATGGCCGCTCCGTGGCACAAGACGGCTCATGGCATGAGAAACACAAAAGGCCGGCCTCCCCAGTCCTCTCTTCCAGTGATGGAGCAGTCTCATCATTCAGAAGTATTCTTGTCTTTTCCGTTCAAACTTACATTCTTTTTTTCCCATCACATTCTTTGAGAACCATCACCATTTTTCCAAACACCATTGCCAACATGCTTCCCACCGTCCTTACTGTTCTCTCCGCCCTGGCGGCGCCCTCCTTCGCCAAGCCCGTTCGCTGCCGCCAGGTTGCCGTCCAGTGCCCCATCGTCTTCGACGGTCGTGTGCCCCAGACGGCGACCCCGCAAGACTTCGACACGGCCGGCGGCGGAGGCTTCAACCCCTTCAACCCGGACTTCGTCAAGGGTAACAACCTGACGTGGTCCGAGATCATCCTCCTCCCGGAGATCGCGCCGGCCTCGCGCTTTGACCGGGCCAACGCCACCCGACCCCTCGAGGTCACCATCAGCGACGAGAGCATCTTCATGACGCAGAACGGCTTCCGCCGCGCCGGCCTGCAGTTCGCCGCCGACACCAACAACGGCAGCCCCGCCAACGTTGGCGTCAAGACGCTGCACTTCAGCCTGCAGACCGACCCCGCCCGCCCCTTGAACTTCACCCACGAGTACCTCAACGTCTGGCACGAGACGGCCGCCTTCGACGCCAACCAGTTCAACTTCCAGACCGGCGCCATCATCGGCCAGCCCGACATCCCCGCCGATCACTGGAAGCTTCTCGACCGCACCAACGCCCTGCTCTGGTCCACCCCCGTCCTGAACAACGGCACCTGGCAGAACTTTGGCCTGACCCTCGACTTTGACGCCAAGTAAGTCTTGCCCTTCTCTAATAGCTCGCTGGGTGAGAGCATCATGTTAACCCTTCCCAGCACCATCCAGGTTCTTTACTCCGAGGGCAACGCCGCGCTCGCCCCGTCCGGCAACAGCACCTTCGCCGTGGATCTCTCCGGCGAGGGTCAGTACCAGATCGGCATCCTCAAGAAGCCCACCGGCACCGACGACGTTGTCAACTCTGGCTTCCAGACAAGCCCCCTGGACGAGGGCCTGATCTACTCAGGCCTGTTCATTGAGGACAGCGCCAACGGCTGTGTTTCCAAGTAGAGCGAGACTCTCTCATGTTAAAATAGCATCATCCAGCGTCTACGCATCTATTTCTTTCCACGTCTGTCTAGGTCTATGCATGTCTGTCTAGGTCTATTTATGCATGTCTATCTAGCGTTTTGTCTATTTTAAGCATACTCTATATGAAGATCTAAAACCATGCCGACTCCCGTCACAGTCCCTGTGGTGCTTCACCCTGAACCGAAGCGACAGCAAAGTCGGCCTTCAGCGGCGTTACACTAATGGTCTCGTTCAGCGAGCACCAGAGATCCTCACCCTCCCGACTGACCTCGGCCGAGCGATGCACGTCGGCCAGATCAGGTGCCCATTGGAACTGCAGCGTGCCCTCCACTGCCTCCTGACCCTGCACTGCCGCGAACAGACTCCCCTTGCTCCACCGGTTCGCCGCCACAGTCGTGTACCGCACCGGGCACGTTCCCACGCTGTCTACCATGGGCACATTGACGCTGTACAGCTCCACACCCGGCGCCCACCCCCGTGCCAGCTCCTCGACCAGTGCGCGCGACCGCGAACAAGCATCCGCGATGCGCTGATCGGGCTGCACCTCCTTGCTGCCGAAACTGAGTGCGACGGCGCGACGGCCGCACAGCGCAGCCTCCAAGGCGCCGCCCACGGTGCCGCTGCTCAGGGTGTGCAGCGCGCCCGAGTTCCGGCCGTGGTTCGGGCCGGAGACGACGAGGTCAAAGGCTGGACCAGCGCCGGGGCCGGCATGAAACAGGCCTAGCTGAACGCAGCTGGCGGGCGGGCCGTCGACGAGGAGCCAATGCTTGGCGGGGTCGTAGGGGCCGGTGGCTGGTCGGCGTTCGTCGTTCAGGGAGGCAATGGGCAGGTAGGGCGTTGCGTTCAACGTCTTCCCCACGGGGTGGGCTTTGGCGATCCAAGAAAGTGGGCGATCGGGGATGACGACGACGGTGGTGTGACCGGCGCCATGGAGCGCGGCGAGAAAGGGGGCAAAGTAGGGCGATGAGGCCGAGGGAGGCCCGTCATCATTGACTACCTGTTTGCGTGTTAGCTTGGCGGCATAGGAAAGGAAAGGAAAGAAAAGGGCAGCTTCGGGCTGAGCTGCGTCGTCGTGCGTCGGGTTGAGGCCGGGGGGAAGGGGGGCGAGGAGATGCGGTATTTGAAGCGCAGAAGATTAAAGTCCGAAGGCAGAATAAGAAGATGGGCCGCGCACCAGGATATGCATGATCGCAGGTCGGCGAACTCCTGGTTCTCAAGTACCGTTGCTGTATGGCGGGAGGGAGCTGACGGACAAGCACCAAGGCAGTTTTGACTCGAGGCGATGATATGCAGGAGAGGTCTCGTGGCCGCAGCTGCCTGGAGGTGACGGCCAATGGGATCGGTCCCGGGTGAGGTGCCGTGTAAGCCGGGCGATGGAGAGGTGCTTCAACCGGGAAATCGGGTGGCCTTCTGCTGGCACACTGGAGGTTGATTCGACGAGACGAAATGTCGGCTCAGCTTTGGAGGTTGGGAGAGACAAGGGGGGGAAGACGAGGGAGACAGCCGAGAGCCTTGTCGAGATGATGGAGGCGCCGGTGGAGGGTGGTGGGTGGTGCTTGCCAATGTGAATGTGACTCAAATTCGCAGTTCCGTAGTCCGCCTCACACTTGGGATGCACCTGGGGTCCTTCCTTCGGGGGTGTGGGTTTGGGTGGCCGCCTGACGTTGGATGCTGCAGATGCCCACAGGGCTGACGAATTTCAAACAAGGTGATTGACAGGGCCGAATCGCGCGCAGTGTGTTCATCGGAAAGAGCAGCTGCAAGATTCACACCAGCTAAGCTCCCGTCACGGTCACCGAAGTCGGGAAGGCCGACTCGAGCTTCTACCTGTCTACGCATTCCCTTCTCTAGCCGGACCCCAAGCATTGGACGACAGCAACATCCGCCATGGATGCCGTTTCGCCTCGTCTTGCTTTCGGTCTACGAAGTCTGCCTTGGCAAGACTCGACCTATTCCCTCATGCCAGCAAGTCGCAGAGCTCCAAGCTGAGCGGCTCAACTGATCATGTCCGCCTTACGCCGTAGTACTTGTACAAGAGCACTGGTTCCAGCCCAGCACTGCCCCCCCAAACATCCGAATCGTCGCCAACAACCTTCCTTTCCCCCCTCTCTCCCCGGCCAGAGAAAGTCCCCGCGAGACAGCGGGATCATGGGGAGTCTTGTTCAAGTTCCACTTCGCCACCCTAGATTCATCATCGTGGCCCTTTCGTCGGTCACCTTCAGCCATGGCAGATATGCTGCCATACGACTCGCCAGAGAACCCCTTCACACGGGATTGGAACTCTGCTCACCCGACAGAGAGGCGTTCCCGGCCTCGACATCACCAGCCAAACACCATCCACCGAAGTGGCGAGCGTTGGCCGCCCTACCCGCCACGCCAGAGGACGGGCCGTACGGCCCCTGCCACGCAGACCAGGTTCAGTGACGGGCCGCTCGATGTCACTACAACCCCGTCGATATTGATCAAGTAAGCTGTCCATAGCTCTCTGATGTGAAGCACGGTGTATCAGGAACGCTGACTCTATACAGCGAGTTCTTCTCCGACGTCGACACCACCTTTGGCAACTTGTACGACGCAGGCCCGGCTGGTTCGCAGTCGCCCTTATTCTCTGCGCCAGGTTCCTTCGACGGAACAACCTTTGGTGTACAGGAACAACCTGTTTTCCCCGTCCACGGGGCCTACGATCTCACCCGAAGTGACAGCCGCGACAGCAACGCAAGCGGCCACGATGAAACGGCTTCCATCGCCCACAGTAGCTGCTCAGGAAACGACAGCTTCAACTTTGACCCGGCTCCGACCAGCTTTTTCACCCCTGGCACCAGTGCCAGCTATACCAACAAGCTGTACCCTGCCAGCGCCCCGGGGCCTCTCGGAAACGCACCGCATTCGACCAACACGGGTACCCCCTTTCTCGGTGCCCAGTTCATCACCTCTTCGCCCGCGACCTCCGTTGTCCCTCGGTTTGGGCACTCCCGAAACTCCATGCCGGCTCCGTTGCCGGGCTCAACCCCGTACAACATCCAGGGACCCCATTCCCACAAGAGCGCCTTGACAGCGGGGATCAATCAAAGTCAGACATCCCCGGAAGATGCGCAATATTTCAACGAATGGAGCTCCCTGGTGGACCGTGGCGGCATGCATACCAGCTTTGATACATTCGGCGAATTCAACCCCCTAGGCACCAACGCGGATTACCAGGATGCCCTTATGCCCCTGCCCGAGTATCCCTCGACCGACTTCTTCACAGACAGCTGGGAATACGTCACCGGTAGCTTCCAGTCTTCCGATACCCACCCCCTGGATCACTTTGCAGCGTCGGCGCCGAACTCGCATCCCTTTGTCCAGTCCCCAAATCCACAGGCCCCGCGGCCTAGCTCGCCAGTGCCTGTCAAGAGTCGTCATTCTCACTTGACAGTGCCTCAGCGAGACCCTCTGCCCTCAAGTAGAAGAAAATCGGACCCGCCGCGTCCCAGAGGCTTTACCACAGGCACCAAGCCCATAGCGATTCCTGGGAGATCGCAATCTCGGTCATCAAACGCTAACCAACCTATTCCCAGCCCTGTTGAGCAGAAATTCTCGACGGTGGACGAGGTAACTGGAGCGCGCAGCTTCCCCTCGGTCAATCAAAGTTCTCTTCCCAGGGCCGTCAATGGAATCCGAGGAAGGCGGCAGGGACCCATGAAACAGCCAGCACGGGAGGCTGCCAAGAAGACGCGGATAGACAGATCCATCTGTATCGCTTGCAAACAGAAAAAGCAGGGGGTAAGCTTTTGAGGCCGCCAAGTGTGCACATGAAGAGTTTGACTGACCAGCGACTAGTGCCTTCGACCTATGGAATCTCCTGATGCACCATGTGTGAACTGCGAAAGGCACGCCTCCAAGCGTCCAGGACCCTGTTTCAAGGCCTTTTTCGATGATTTTGTCACCTCTGGCTCCTTGGACTATATATGTAAGTGCCCAAAATCCGGTACCATACCAGAGTTCCATTTTGATTTCCTATTGGCCTTGACTAACTGACGTCCAGCTCAACGTGCGATATACCATATCACCAAAGATGGCAGTCAACGTGTTCGCAAACCGCTTCCGGAGGATTTCCCTCTGGCAGAAGTTCTTGGAACACTCAATGGCGCTGCAGGCCGCTTCAATATCAGGGTCAGCCAGGGTGGGCGATCGGCCTACGTTCTCAGGTTGGATCAATGCCGCACTTATCTGTCCAAGTTATGTCAACAGTACGCCCAGAAGGGCTACGACCCAAAAATGAGCGCCTTCATCGACAGAGAAATATTCCAGATGGAGCCGAGATCCGACAATTGGACGTCAATGCTCGCTGACTGTCCAGTGAGCACCAAGGATGACAAACTCGCACTCCTCCTCGCGTTGGGCAACATGCCTAGTCGGGCAACTTATTCCTATGTCTACCCGGCTCAGCGGCGCGCAGATGGAGCCTCTCTCCCGGAGCGAAGCATCGATCCTGAATCTGCCGCCGACGAGAAATACCTTGTGTGCGCTGCTCATCTTGCCCGCATTGTTGCGCGCAAGATCGAGGTCGAGGCATACGCGTACCTCCAGAGCCTTTGCCACAACGCACACAGGATGCAAGACCCTGCGATCACCCGTCTTCTGCAGAAGGTTGGGCTTATCCTCGTGTCACTGCGATGGCGCCACGCCTGGTGGGGAATGCTTGGCGATGGCAGTCTCGAACCAGAGCCAGAGCGAGGGCAGTATGAGGTTCGTGTGCGAGAGTTGTGTGGAGGGCTGTATTTTTGGTTTTGTAATCTGAGGAGACGCTTACAACGGGCAGGTGATCTGGGTATGCTGGACGGCGTCGAGTCACGTTATGCAGACACAGCAAAGAGTGTATGGGACAGATTTCCCGATCCCGAACAGGAAAGCATCGAGGGGTTTGAGAAGTGGATGGCGGAGGGGCCGGAGTTGGTCGTCCAAGCCGGGGCTGCCACAACAGTTGTCGCTGGAACGAGAGCCTCATTTGTGTAAGTGCGACGATTTACGAAATTTGCGTTGGTTTGGCTGGTTGATTTCGTGGGTCACCGGGGGAGTTGGTGAGCGATGTTACGGTTGGGATACAGGCGTTTCAACCATGCGAACCAGACTCATGGACATCATACTACAGCCATTGTTTGTCATTTATTGGGGGAGTACGTGTCTTTTGATTAGTGAGGCTCGACTGTGGGCTCCCAATGTATCTCATCTTGGTGAGGCATTCAACCTTGGTGCCGTGCCGACTGTCCTAACATGCGTTCACCCTCCATGTCCCAGCACCCCTTTCCCGCCAGGACCCGTGACCTAGAGCTCGCCCATTAGCTACTTCTACCCCAACGAAGCAGAGATCGATACCCCAGCTGGCCTTTGATGACTGCATACTGCTTATCCAACTCGCTTACCCAACCGGTGTAGTCCAGCTTGCCCACCGGGTTGACTAGATAGCCAGACTTGGGGTCTCCCTTGACGAGGTCAACCAGCTTGGCAGCCCTCTTGCGATCCCCTTCGAAGAACACGGCAATTCCGAGAGAATACACACAGACCGCGACCTGATGATGTCCTGCAAGCTCCACATCCCCAACGTCAAGACTTGCGTCTGACACCCCCTCCATTCGTAATGCCACCCGCCACGCGGCCACAGCAGCAGTCCACTCACGCCTCACATGCAGAACCCTGGCCTCCATTATTCTCGCCTTAGAGAGTTGGCTCTGAGACCTCGGGTTGCCAACCTGCAAGGGGTGCCCCAGATCCGTCACTAACGCCGCGAGTTCTTGCTGCACCAGCTCATGCTTACCCATCTGAAGCCGCGCCTCGCACAGCAACAGCCGAAAGTCAGACGTGATGAACTCGTATCGTGCTTGGAGAGCCAAGAGTTCTTCAACGCGGGGTTCCAGCAATTTTACCAGTTTGCCCGGCGCTGCGCGGGCTGCTGCGTCAGTCCCGAGCCCACGTAGGCAGTACAGCTGGCCCAACAGCACAGTTGCCCAGTTGAGATCTGACTTCTTCAGCGCAATGTCTGTCGGCAGCGGCTTCGTTCCCTCAACGAGGGCTTCGAGCGTCGTTGTGGCGCTGTCCGGCGCGCCTTCGGCGATTTGCCGTTTCGCGAGCGCTGTGTTGACGTAGAGTGCTGTTCGCCGCTCCATCTGCGAGTCCGACTGGTCCGGCATCCGCTTCCAGCTGCGTAGGATGCGACTGCCTTCGTCGAAGGCTTCCGTCTCGAAGAGAAACTGTGCGCGGTGCATGATGAGATCGCCCAGCGCTGCGTTGGCGCGGGCATCCTGCGGCTGGCCGCGCACGGCAGCCGCGTGCTCTTCGGCAAGTTGGCACCGCTTGAGGACGGCCTCTGCCTCGGGTTTCTCATTATCGTACCAGAGGCGATAGGCGCGCCACTTTGCGGCAAGGCACCGGTGGTATCCGTCGTTCGTCAGATGAACGAGGGCATCGGCTGGGTCGAGAAGCCACTCCTCGTTTCCGGAGCGTCCCAGCGCTGCCAGGGACATGGTTGTCAGATGCGACGTCACGGCGCCGAGCTCGTCGCCGTAGGTCTGGAAGTACTCAAGGCATCTAAAGACGTGCTTGTTGAACTTGGCGCGCAGCGCGTCGAACATGTGCTCCAGCGTTGGGTCCTCCGGGAAGGCATGGCTGACGACGCGGATGGTCATCTGGATCGACTCGAGCCTCTCCTCTCGTGACATGGTGCGGATGACGTACTGCTGGATGGTCTGCGGGAGTTCAATGGTCTGGCCTTCCTGTTCCCTGCGAATGAATGACTTGTCAATCAGCGGCTGGATAGCGTTGCTGAGGGCCATCGGGTTCTGGAAGAGGGATATCAGATCAGGGTGAACGCCAGATTCCTCAGGTGTCCTTTCGACGACTTTCCCATCCTCGTTCCATCGAAACCGGGGTTTGCTCGCTCGATCGAAACTAGGCGGAGAATGATTAGCAGTCAAGGTATAATGCTCCCAAGGGAGACAATCTTGTCGACTTACAGCTCTGGAGAAATGCTCGCCCCATCAAGTAGCGAAAAGAGCCGCAGCAACAACTTGGTTGTCTCTTTGGAGTCCAGGGCTTTCAAAGATAGATTCCAACTGGCGTATGCATCGCCCAACAGACCCCTTTGACTGCCCAGCCGCATGTTCTGCTTCTCATTCTCAAGCTCCTTGGCGTACCCAGCCAGCGAGGTCTGCGTGTTGTGGATGTATCTTGCGGCCACTTCGATGAAAGAAGGACTATGGTCGAGGCTCTTGGCTAGTTTCTTTGCTGTGAGTAGGATCTCTGGAGTTCGGTGCTCATACACCGGGCCACTGCGCCGAAGCAGCATCTCCTGGGCATCGTCTTCTTTCATGGGTCCCAACTCGATCTCTTTGGCGGCGTACTTGGGGTCGAAGATGTTCGGGCTCCTACTCACGAGAATACGATGCGCCGATGGGTTCAACGGAAGATAAGCCTCGAGCTTCCAAACCCGTCGCGACAAAGACTCCTCGTCGCCTTCAAGTCTAGACTCCTTGACCTGGTCATCCAAGTCGACGTTGTCGAAAATGGTGAGCCAGTCCTTCTCCTCTCTAAACCATCGAATGACCGCCTTGACCCTGTCTTTGCAGTTGTTCCCAGCATTCTGGACAAGATGCGCGTCGTTCCGCTCAATTAGATAATCGAAGAACTCTTCATAGCTCGCCTTGAGGTCCTTCTCGGACCTAGCATCGAAACATACCACGGTTCGGTAGCGGTCACGGTGCGTCTCGGCATACTCCAGGAACAGCTCCGTCTTGCCCATACCGCCACGACCCCAGAGTGCCACCGTTGGACTATGCTTCGATGAATTGAGGAGAGATTCAAGCTGCTTCAGCTCACGAAGGCGACCCACGAACTGATTCGTCTTCTCAGGGAGCTTCCAGTACTGCACCCTGGACGGGAGTTGAACAGAGAGGCGGCCGTCATTGACCCACCGCTCCAGCTGGCGCCAGATCAGATCAAAGACTTCATCGCTTGGGTCACTGAACCGGGCAATAGTCTGGTGATCCTTGTCACACATGGTAAAGTTCTCGTCCGGGAGGCCGGTCTTGGCGCTGTGCTCCGGGACGACCGTCTTCGCCACAAGGCCCGGGCCTGTCTTGCGCATCTCGCCGAATGTCCGGACCGAGAGTGGCATCTTGGACTCGCGCCGGGCTATCTTTGGTCAGTCCCTTAGACTTGAATGACCTGGACTTTATGTAGCTTACAATAGTAGTACGTCGAGAAGCCATTGTTCAACGCCGTCAGTGATGGTGAGCCGATCTGGAGGATGTTCAGTAGGCGCTTGGGCGAGTCTAACAGCGGACCGAAGAAGAGGGGCCAGAATGCCAGGTCAGATCCCGCATGTGGTGTACTCAGGAACAAGACACCTGTCGTGCTGTTCTGTACTTTGGCATTGTCCGCACTTTGACCCTGCAAGTTGAGTGCCTGGTACGTCAGTTGTTCTGCAATTGATCCGAGCCCATGCTCTGGCTCTCACCTGTTTGACGAGTAGGCCTCCGAGGCTATGGCAAACAAATATTAACTTCCTTTCGCGCTCCTGTACCATGCATTAGTTGTGACCTCTGGCGGACACTCCATTACGCTTTTCACCTCATCAGTGTCGCGCTTGGCTGCCACTTGGGCTAGAAGGCTCCCCGCGACTGAATCCAGGCCAACATCGGATCGGTATGAGACTAGCTTCGCATTGTACTTGAAGGTGAATATCCGACATGGTGGAATCTTCGATGGCAGGAAGCCTTCATCTCTGAGCCAGCAGATCTTCTTTCCTCCCGATATTTCGGAATACCAGGTCCTCGCAGGGTCCCCATTCAGGCCGTGAACGCAAACGATACTGGGGAGAGATTAGCTTTCCCCGGACAAATGCTTGCATGAAGGTAGGCGAACTCGGCATGGATCTTCCCATGAAGATGCTCCGTCGCAAACGGATACAGTAGCTCGAGGCCGGAATGGTTGGTTCTTGGCGCCATCCCGCAAGCACGGTGATAGTGCCGTGCTTGACGTCACAATCGAGGTACGATCAACACCAAAATGATCTAAACTTCTGACTCGAAAGCTTGGGGACCATCATCATTGAGGCTGAAACCCCACGCCAGATCCGGGATCGTAGGTCGCCGTTGTCCCGTCGTACACGGGCTGGTCTTATGTACTGAGCTGGCTCCAGCCTAGCATGCAGCCTTTCGCTCAATCCAGTCTAACGGGCGCCACGAATTGCAGACCGAAGTGACGTTTGTCTCATCGGTGATCACGATTGGAAAACAGGGCGCAGAGGGCATGGCGCGCGAACCATTCACATCGAGCAAGGCAAGGGGCGAGCCCGGCCCGTTCCAAGCCATGCGTCTCAGCTCTCTTCAGCACGCCGGCTGCCTGCACTCGGGCCAGTAGAATGCCGATATGACGGATGGGTTGATATCGAAAGGGGGCAGAGTCAAAAGATCCAGAGGCTCGCACGGCTCATGTCGTTGATCATGAGGCTAACAAACGAGCAAAGTCCAATGGCGTCGGGCGTATTGGCATTTCCCTGCCACCATTCGTAGACGCCATGATTGGCGTGGAACGACACCGGGATACTTTCCGGGCGCAGCTCTCGTTGATATGTCGTGTGACAGCCTGACATTCAGATACAATAAGAATGTTCCGCGCAGCTGAGGTCGCCTGGTGACCCAGCACATACCATGTGAATATCAGTCCACCCATCACAGCCATGGTCGTTAGCACAGACGCCCGTTCTCGAAAACCGTCACCATCAGGAAACGACACCGAACCTCCAACATGGACCTTGTCTGCCGCACCTTCTGTTCGCGACAACCCAACCTGCCTTGCGATACAGGCCAAGGTGGTTGATTGGAACTTTGTCAACATTTTTGTCTTCATTCAGAGCGACAATGAGCTCTGCCAAAAACAACAACAGGCTATGGCCAGCCAAGCTCTGGATGCTTGTCGAAGGCACTATGGCCGCGCTGTACCCGCATTTGGCGTAACTGTCCACGTCTTTCTAGCGAGTTCCGACACTCGAGTTGTGGAAAAAGTCGAAGATTCGTTGCTGGCAGCCCTCGAGGCAAGCCATGAAATCATCAGCCCTGCCGTGAAGCAGCTCGAGCAGGTATCCCGGACGTCGCTCAAGCCAATCCTTCGTGACGACCAGTTCTTCCTCGCCAATACTCGCCTCGTCAGATTTCGCGGCGACCTCTTTGTTGCAAAGGGACCAATCTACGCATCGAGGGTACGGGACGACTTTCTGGAGATCCGCAATCTCCTGGAGTTGCCCATCGGGCATCCGCACATCATCCCACCGCCGGTCAGTCTGATCACGGTCTCAGATTCTGATCGCCGTATCTGCGGCTTTCTAGAATCCTTTTATGAAAAGGGCAATCTTGATCTCTACGCCCAAAAGCTACGACAGATGGGATGCGTCACAGAAAGGCTCCTGATAACGTGGTTTCAGCAACTGGTGGATGCTGTTTCGTTCCTAGACCGTCACGGTACCTGGCACGGAGACCTCAAACCGGACAACCTGCTTGTTTCCGACGATGACGGCATTGTGCTGATCGACTTTTCACGTTTATTCGCAACGTTTGCCACAGCCAGCCCCGAGGTGCGGCAACACTGTCGTCAAGCCAAGAAAAACGGCGAAGCGAGGGATTGTTCGCCAGCGCCTGTTAAAGCAAAAGGTGAGGAAAGAGTCAAACTATCGACACCGAAGCTGGCCAGGGGCATTCCGCCATACTGGCCTCTGAATCGTGTTGCGCGGTCTGAGGTTTACTCTATTGGGAGGACCATGTATCTGGTGTGTGAAGGGATATCCATGATGGACGTCTACCAACGTCATGGTTGGTGTGATGAAGGGCACGAGTTTGCTACTTCATTTACCGAGAAGAGCCTGACTCCAAGTAGGCTGCGTCCAATTATTGAGCAGTGCTGCCAACATGAGCCGGCTGACCGGCCTGACTTGGTAGTATTGGCCGACATGTTGGAACAACTGTCGAGCGCAAGTAGCTGAGACCACAAGGTCTAGTATTGGCTTCGAAACTGAAATCTTGGGAAGATCAGTATCAGAATTCAGAGGAGGAATTCCGATGTTAGAGGAGCTTCTTGGTCGAGATGAACCAACTTGGGCCAAGAATTAATCAGCCCTACGTCCATTATGCACACTTTCGTGCTGAGTGCGGCACATGATACTCCCTAACTTGCCCGTACACGAACACTGGACCACATCTTATACCATGGTTCGACATCAGTGTGTTTGTCCCTGAACTGAGCATGTCACAAAAGATTTGCCCTCGAACCTGGTCCACCAAAGTGACCTACCCACTGTGGCCCCAGACTCTCTCCGCCTCCAATCTGGCTAGGACATCACAGTCCAGCCCACACGGTCAATACCACTCTCAAGAAAATGGACGCACGTAGAAGAGAAAATCGGGAGATGCTGTTCAATGCCCAATTTCGAAGGGTGGGAAATGTCCGTCGCCTTCCTTTCTTTGTCCATCCCGTTCCTATCTCTTTCGGTTCAGCACAACCCATTGTTGCCTGGCTAGTCGAGGACTTTTATATTGTTACCTAGACAGCATATGAGACTGCCTTCTCGAAATTAGATAAATACGGCTGCTTAGCTCCCGGATTTTCGCCACCAGAAGCAGCTTGTTTAACAAACCAGCAAAGCCACAGCAAGCTCTTACGACCAACCATGTGTATCAAACTTTTCAAGAGGTATGTCTGCCCCAAGACCGAGACGGGCGCCCTTGGCCCCGACCCAGACGAGCCGGGACTTCCCAAGCGCAGGTTCCAGGCAACCAAGATCATGCACTACGGCACAGAAGCGGTTCCGGAACAACACGACCTCGGCTACTACGTCGACTTTACCTTTGAGAAGGTTGCTGAAAAAGGCCTGGAACTACACGTCGTCGAGAAGATTGTCGAGTGCGGCGAGCCTACGTTCAACTGCAGAGACCTCAACTCCATGGAAGAGAGATATGAGGACGTCACCAAGTATCACTGTCCCTACTGCCTCAACATCCCTGACTTTCCGGGGTCGTACTGCGGCAATGGTATCCGCAGGTCTCCTCTTGCGGAGATTACTAACAAGTTTGATCGCCAACAGTCCCTGCGCTCCATCGAGCACTACCTTGAGAGCATCATGTTTCTCACCAAGATGTCCCTCAGCTGTCTTCTGGAGGGTGAAGAAGACTGGATGAGCCACGTCCCACCGCCTGACGCAGACCAGCTTGCCGGTCTTTTCTTCTCCACTTGCTGTCGTGAGCATGATAGCCATTACGGAACGAAATGGTGGGAATGCAAGTGCCTCTCCAAGGTTGAAAACTACGCTGAGGCGTCCAACCTCGGGCGCATGCTCCGCTTGGAGGAAGTCAACAAGATCGGGGCTTCACACTCCAGCATTCTGAACAAATGTCGCATGATATCGGATGCCGAATCTGACCCGTTGGACGAGATGAAAAGATGGGCCGAGCAGATCAACGACCTCTGGCGGCGCATGTGCCTGACCCCTGAGGAGCGTGCTTCGTTCTGGTTCCACCCCCAGGAGGACACACGCTTTGCGGAGTGTGTCGCGCAGCTCGAGCACGAGGTCATCCGGGTGATTAACGACGGACCTAAGGTCATAGAGCACAAACCGTACGACAAGATTCTTGGTGCTGAGATGATCAAGGACTGGGACGAGGGCAAATACACCCTGTTTGTTCGCGCCATGGCCAACACGATCATCCCGATGCTGTCCTGGGTCTGTTACGACGCAGGACTCTCCAACGACCAGGTCACCCTCATCGCCCGGGTCCTGTTTACGCTGCTGGACCACAACCGCCGGGGCCCGAGGCCTCCGATCACCGGCTTCGCCGACGGCGAACAACCCACGCTCCCCTCCACCTTTGACGACGTCTGGTCCATGGTGTACATCGTATGCGACATCCCTCTCCACTCGCCGCACCAGGTCCAACTTCACGAGAAGTTTACCGTTCGCGCGCAGATCGCCCGCGCCAACATCGACTTTTACCGCCAGAGGCGCACAAAGGTCATCGCCGAGCGCACCCTGCGTCTGGACTACGCCTGGGAGATCCTCGACAAGCGGGGCCTAAGCGTAAACGAGGTCATCAACCTCAGCGACAGAAAGGGTTCGAGCCCGCCGGGATGCAGCGTCTGCGCCGAGGAGTACAGCGACGCACACAAGCTGCGCCGCCCCGTGCCTCTGTGCAAGGAGGCGAAGCACCACATCTGCGCGCGGTGCTGCCTTAAGATCGTCGTCGAGTCCGAGGTGCGCTCGCCTGATATCCGCTGCGTCATGTGTCGGAGGCAGTGCGACGAGTGGACAATGCTCAGCGACAGAACCGATCGGGTCCTCAGCGAGGACATGATGGTAGCCGAATCTTTGCTCTCCATGGTCAACCAAGGTTCCTACTACTAGGGCAGCAAGCCATTGCCTACCAAGACTGGTAGGTCCGGCCGCTGTTCTCGCCCTGTCCATGGTTATGTATGTAACGTCTGTGAGCTGACTCTGAGTATCGATCGTACCCGAGAGATCGGATATCGTGGCTTGGGATGGGAAGTCTCAAGCAGGGGAAGATCGATAGAGTGTGTCGTTGCCTGGAAAAACTGAGCATAGTCATAAAAAGAGAAGATTTTTAACTTGATGTCCTTGTACCGCCGTGAAAATTATAGAGGGCCAGCCACATGCAATTTTATCGCCCAACTACCTGAATTACTATGACCCCTTGCGGTCTGAGCATTCATGGTGAAGCACGAAGAACTTGTATGCTAGAAATGGTGAATGCAGAGGTTGCTACTCATGTCTGTTGGACGAAGGTTTTGGATATCCGAGTTCGGCTGTCCGGACAGAATTACTCACTTGCTACAAACACAAATTCAGTATGGCAATAGGTAGCTTGAGGTTCCTCCCGCGACCCCCGCTCCTTGCACCTCAGCCTGAATCCGATCCCATACCAGCCGCACTCCCAATCGGTGCGACTGGCTCCTACAGGCACAGAGACCTGCACGGAAAACACAACCAAACGCCTTGCCACCAACGCCTTGCAACTGAAATGCCAACCCCCCTGACCGCCATGCGGATGCTATCATGACCATGCTTCGTGTCATTCGTTCTGTTGAGCTGCTGACCGGGTCCCTTCGTTTTGTGTGAGTGTAGATGCCGCAATCTACGGAAGCTTCTCACGCAAGGTAGCGGTACGTCGGTATGTCGGCATCCTCTACCCGCTCGAGGTACTCTCTGACAATCAAATCCTCGATCCGCTTCTTGACAACGCTGACCTCAGGGTTGAAGCGGCCGACAAGCTGAGAGACAACTTCAGAGATGAGTTGCGAGTGTCCAAGCTCCTTGCGTTGCCTGTAATCATGTTAGCCGTCATGTCATGTGGCCCAGAACAAAATACGTACTTCATTGTGCGCACAATCGCAGCGTCGATAATGTGAGCACGGGACTGCGCGTTCTTCTCCTCAGTCTGCTTCCGCTCGCTGTCGTCCTCCACCTTGGATACTGCATTGATGATGGGCGCCTTGATGCGGACCGTCTTGCTGACGAAGGATACGTTGAACTTGAAAGTGTCTGTCATGTCGATTCGTCGTGTGGCGGGTTCCTTGAGCAGCACGCGAGCCTTGGGTGCGATCGAGAGCGAGGTGAGGGTCCTCATTAGGTCAGGGGTGGGGATGTTCGTCTGTGCTTGAATCTCTTGAGCCGTCAATGACCGGTCGCCCAGGTCGTTGAAGAGCATGACGATCACCATGCCGAACGTGGAGACGTTCAACTCGTACTTGCGCTCACGGGCCAAGGGACCCTTGCCGCCGGCGATGGCAGGGAAAATGCATCGAATATCTGCGTTTCCAGCCGTGCCAACCCAGCTGAGCTTGCGACCGCTGCGGTTCGTGAGGTAGTACTTGGTCAGGCTTTCCTGCAGCTTTGTGATCTCCTCAGGGTAGATGCACTCGGTACCACCAGCGAGTGGTGCGCTGCGACCCATGACCTCGGGCGGCCAACTGTTGCTGGTAAGGATGTTGATTCCCAGCTCAGCCTGCGGACGCTCCACGTCTCCCAGCGAACGAATGTGGTCTCGGTAACCGGCCGTCGTCTCCTTCGAGGTGTCCATGTCGCGAAGCATGCCCTCAAACTTGGACGTGAACTGGTTGCCGAGCTTGCTCTTCATGCGGGAGATCATCTCCTTTTCGGCTTCGTGGCTTTCTGACTTGCTGTGGAGCAACCGCTTGGCCAGATGCTTCTGGTAGTAACGCTCAAACATGTCGCGGTCCTGGAGGTAGTGGATGAGGATGATGGCCTTATCCATGATGACGTGGATTTCCTCGTCTGTCTTGCCACGAATGCCGCGGCGTAAGTTATCGTCGATGAAGAGTGACACGTATTCCGAGGCCCGGGCGAACAAGTTGATGAACTCAGAGAAACTCTTGGTAAGGACCGTTTGGAGCACAAGATCCTCGCTGAATGCCTCTCGCCAGATGCTATCAAACTTGTCCTTGAGCTGCAGAACGTCGTTGACCCACTTGATTGCAGCGGCCGTTTGCTGTGCAGAGATGGAAGGAGCAGCTTGGACTTTGGTCTTTTCCGCTCCGTCGGCGGCCTCCTCGCCATCGCCCGTTGGGGCTGGAGCAGAGAAGTCGGTGTTTTTGACGTTCTGCTCGATCTCCAATCCGAGCTCCACAATCCGTTTCGAAAGAATCGTTTTCATGGATGCCTTCGTCTCGTCGACCCGGTCGACCAGTCCGAACAGAATGGTGAGCTCCTGGATCCTGTCGTGGTCGAGCATTGCCTTGAGTCCACTAGCCTCTAGTGCAAGAAACTCGTCGAGATGGCGCGAGATCAACTCCTGCTCCACAATGCGGACGCACTTCTCCTTGGTTTCTCTGTGGATGGTGGTCTCGCATCGATCAACCTCCTCAGCCAGGCGGCGCTCTGTCTGTGGGAGCCATACGCTCGCGTCTCCCTCGTCAAGAAGTCGCTTGCACTCGTGGGCATAGTAGGTAGCCGTAGACTGGAGGAAGGCGGGCTCGAAGGTTGTGGAATACAGCTTTTGGTTCATGCTTTCGTTATCGTCCTCGTAGAGCGAGTCGAGCATCTTGACGCTGCTCTTGATCATGTAGCGGTCAATGACCTCACCATCCCTCTCCATGTTGACGAGGTCGAGGATGACCGAGTTGAGTATATCGAATATGGTGTAGTTCGCGTTGTCGTTGAGAACGGAGCGGAGAATGCGGTCGCGGTACAGGCCAATGCAGCTGGTGTAAATCGAGGGTCGGCGTGAGTCCTGGCTGTACCCGCGGTCGAGGTACATCAGGATATCAGCCACCATGTTCATGGAGGTGTTGTGGTCCTCCCATGAAGTCCTCAGATTGCGCAAGAAGTGCTCACTCATCTGGCGGCGCTCATTGACGGACGAGTTGGCCTTGCCCATGGCGATGCTGATGAGGTTGGCCGTGACGAGCTTCTCGATATCGGGGATGACATGATCGGCAAAGTAAGCGCTCTCAAATTCGCGAACTCGGTCGTAGAGTAGGTCGCCCTTCTTATTCAGGACGATCTTGTAGGAGGCGCGGTACAGCTGTTCGAAAGCGAGCGTACTGCAGTTCTTGTTGTGAATGTCGAGCATGGCCTCCTTCAGTGTCTGCCAAGGAGCTTCGATGTCGTTGGGATCGCCTCCGCGTCCGACCATGGGCTGCCACGATTGAAGAATTTCGTTAGCAGACTTTCTCGACATGTTGAAGGCAAGCGGTAAGCGGAAGGAGGTAGAGGGTGAAGATGAGCGGGAGAGAAGGTGGAGAGGGGTCTCCTCATCGAGGCTGGGAAGGAAAAGGGAACAGAGAGAGGCCACATGCAGGCAGGAGAGACAGGAGACCGGTAATTGAAGTGGGAGAAGCCAAAGAGGAGTGCGACCGCAGCCCAGGAGCGCTGGAGGCTATGGGTCAAAGGACGGGGAAGGGGCAAGGCACATCGCAGGAAGGCACAGAAATTGGTGCCAGAGCGCCAAAGCAGCGCACCGCAGCAAAGCATGAGACAACGAGTAAAAGACGGGGACAAGGCCACGACATACCTTGACCATACGGCGAGGAGGTCGAATTCGGCCAGGCTTGGGAGCCGTGCCTCCTCCCCCGCGTCCAGAGATCATCTTGTCAACAGCGCAGGCCGAGGTACCTGTGAACTGAAGATCGACTCGTGCGAAGGCTGCAAGATGGGGCGAGCCGCGTGGAAGAGCCGGTTCCGTCAAGTCGAAAGATACCGGGTGGCTAGGATATATGTGTAGGCTGTTCGGACAATATGTGACAGAGGAGGTTTGTTCGGGGGATTGTGGTTGTAGTCGTGGTGGTCAAGGAGCCAGTGGTGGCGGGGTACTCGTTGGTAGCGTAATCGGAGGGTATCGTCGGAGGCAAGACGTTCAGGCGGCTGCGGCAAGAGGCCTTATGCTCTTGCAATAGCGAAAGCAACGTGGAGAAGTACTCTGGTGACGACAAGCAGTAAAGAGAGAGTAGAAATACTCGATTTTCTTGCCGCAAGGCAGGAGAAGAGCGGTTGAATGGCGGGTGTTGCAAGGCTGAAGTGCCGATTGCCACGAGGTTGACGGTCGATTTCTCGATGGAGCTGGCCAGCCAATCAGAAGAGGGGGAAATCCCCTACAACCCGCACTAAATAAGGTCCCTCAGCCGTTAAGAGGATGACCCGGAGACGCGACGCGTTAATTGGTGGTCGGAGCTCGAGAGACCGACTTTCCGTCCAGTCCTGCAAAATTCCATTCCACCCAAGAGCCGCTGTGACGACATTTTCGATGTCCCTGTGCTTCACCACCAAGACACCGAACTTCGCATCGCATCGCATCAAACCGCACCGCATCATATCTCGAAAGCGCAACCCATTGAAAAATCAACAACACATCAAAGTTGCTTCCACATCAACCAATATCCAACAAGATGGCGTCTCGTTCAGCAACCGCCCTCTTCTCCAGCCTTCTTCATTCTGCGAGGCCAACGGCCAGGTCATCAGCAACAGCCATCTCCAGAGTCATTGCGCGACCCCAACAGCCTCGCATTGCATCGCTCCTCTCCCAGCGCTTTGCTCACAGCATCCCTAAACCACCACCGTCAACGTCGTCGTCTGTGGCCTCCAGCCCCGAAGCAACTTCCCCTTCCTCCGACTCCTCCTCTTCGACACTCGAAAAGCCCCCCAAGTCTCGCGTCGAATCGCAACCTCACTACCGCCTCTCCTTCACTTGCACGCCCTGCAACACCCAGTCCGTACACAACATCTCCAAGCAGGGCTACCATCACGGCTCCGTCCTCGTGACCTGCCCTGGCTGCCGCAACCGTCACGTCATCAGCGACCACCTCAAGATCTTTGGCGACCGCGACTTCACCATTGAGGACCTGATGCGCGAGAAGGGCCAACTCGTCAAGAAAGGCACCCTCGGCGAGGACGGCGATATTGAGTTCTGGGAAGACGACGCGCAGGAGAACAAGGCCGACTTCAAGCTGGCTGACAAGGCCGCCCAGTCGTCTTAGCTTGTTGAAATGTGTAAGATAGAATGAAGGAAGATATGAATCCGGCGAGAGGAGAGATCACTGTACAAACATGTAACAAAAACCCCAGGCTGAAGAGGCATCATGTCAAGTTCGGCGGAGGGCCGAATACCCCATCATCACTCAGGGTGAAGCGAACCACAGTGTTTGCAAATCATATTTGCATTAAAAGGCACAGACATTGTACCATATAGAACATCTAGAAAACAGCACATGCATTTTGCCCCTCCAACGCCGTCCCATGCAATCAACAAGAACCAACGACGGTGATGACGACAAGATCACCATGACTTGTACGCCTGCCGATAAGCCTTGAACTCCTGGCCCTTGGCCTTGTTCCGCAACTTCTTCTTCTCCGTCTTCTTCCTCTTGTCCCGGCTGTACTTCTCCGGGTGCGCCACCGCCTCGATCTTGCGCTTGCTCGACCTCGCCTGTCGTCGCGCCTTGACCTCCTCTCGGATCGCCAGCAGCTGCTTCGTGTACTCGGCCGTTCCGAACTTCTTCTGCAACGAATCCATCAGGATCTGCGCTCGCGTCTTGACCGCGTCGTGCTTTGTCTTGAAGCCCTCGTCCAGCGAGAAGGGCGTCGACACGTGCGGGTCCGTCATGCTCTGCAGCGGGAACAGGATCGTCTTCAGCGACGGTGCCAGGTTCTCGTCCGGCACCCTGCGGCAGATGGTCTCGAGAACTTCCATCGCCACCACCTTGGGCACCATGCCCATCGATGTTGGCTTGACGTCCTGACGCAGGATCGACGACAGCTTCCAGAAGAGGTACTGCAGGTCCTTGCCGCGCTGCTCGAGCCTCGACTCCTCCTCCTCCGCTTCTTCGCCTTCCGCCAAGGCCTCGGCCGCGGGACCCTCATCGCGTGTCCTGACCTGCAGACGGGGACCCAGGAAAATGAGAATCTGGGTAACCTCGTTGGCGAACGCCTCTTCGATCTCGGGCGCCCGCAAGGTGCCAAGCGCAAGGCGCACGAGGTCCTCGACGTCAGCGCTTTGAAGCTCCATACCGTAGGAGCCCTTGAGATCTTCACCAGCCTCCACCTCCTTGCCGGCGAAGTCCATGAGGAACGAGCTCAAAAGCTTCACGGCGCTCAGCTTGACCGAAGGCTCCGGGTGCGCCATGCAGCCACGAAGGTCGGCCCAGAGTTCCGCTGAATCTGGAGAGAGGATCTCTTCGGGGTAGGCCTGGGACAAGACCTGCGCAACGTGCAGCGCATTCTTGACGAGATCCTCCGGCGCCACGCGAATATCTCCGTTGCCGACAATGTCGGCGACCTTCTCGACAATGAGCTTGAGCTCCTTCTTGTCCTTCTCAGAAGGCTCGCGGGCTTCGAAGAAGAACCCGTACGCTTGCACGCCGAGGCTCAGGACAGCCGGGTTATCGTCCTGCTCAAGCCAAGAGCGGAGGAGAGTGAGGAAGCTGCGAATGCGCTCCTTATCAGCCCGACGGAAAATCTCCTTGACAAGTTCGCCTGCTGCCAGGCGGCACTTCTCCGAGTCATCGTTGGCGACCACGAAAATGAGAGGCAGGAAGCAAGTGGCGACAATCTCTTGAACAAAGTCATCCGAGGACTTCTTCAGCAGGAGATGAATAATCTCCATGACAGATAGTCGGCCACCATCTCTGTCGTACTTGAGGTTGGCGACGACAAAGTTGAGTTGCTTGGCCCATCTCGCCTTCTTCTGGGGGTACTCTCGCAGGAATTGGAAAAAGGCACCCCTTGCCAGGTCTCGTGTGTCCTTGTCATCGTTGGTGATCATGATCGTACCAACGTGGTCGAGAGTGTCATAAACGTTCGCTGTCTCAACCTTGCGGTCCAGGACTGATCGGAGGAAGTTGAAAGTGATGTGGCGATACAGGGGATCGGTAAGGTCTTCCTTGACCTTGCCCAGAAGCATGTCAATGGCGGCGTCCTTGACCACAACATCGCGTCGGTCACGCAGAACAACCGACAAAAGCTTCAGCGAAGACTGGGAAAGCTCAGAGGTCGTCGTCGGCGACATGGAGATGCTCTTTGTAGCCTCCTTCGTCGCGACCTTGTAGAGACCAGTTGCTTCATCTGTGCTGAAGGGCACCTTGGATAGCGCGGTGAGCAGCTTGAAAGCAGCGATCTTGACGTCGTCCTCGCCTACAACGACCGCGTCACCAAGGATCGGCACAAAGCCGCTAATGTTGGTCTCGTTGCGCAGGCTGTCGTACTTCTTCCAGACGGCGCGGAGAATGTCGAGAGCGAATTTGACCAGCTTGTAGGTGTGCTTGCTGTTGGCTTCCCGATCACTCTTCCTGACACCCTTCTGGTACAGGTATCTCTTGAGCCTCGGGTCAATCTTAGCCTCGGCCTCAGGCTTCTGGCTCTTGTAGACCTCTTGGACAACTTCGTAGCAGAAAACGAGCGTGTCTCTACTCTCGGCAGCAGGGTTCTGCAGCAGACCAGTTGTGACTCGCGTCAACAGCCCGTCAATCTTTCGAACCATCTTCAGATTGACCTTTTGCAACAAGAGCGATCGCAAGGGGTGGATCAGGTCCGTAAGACGGCTCACAGACGCGGTCTTGGCAATGAGCTCCATGGAGTCTTGACTCTTGCTGGCCTTGACTTCCTTCAGCTGGCTGATATAGCCTTCTGCGTCCTTTTCTTGGCCAGTGACGCCGAAGATGTCATCGACAATGACAGTGACGATTGAGGGGAGGCAGTAGTCAATATCACCCTGCTCAAACTCGGGGATGACCTGCAGAAGCATGGAATGCATGGTGTAGGACAGAACGTGCAGCTGGTAACCCCTCTTCAGAGCACCGCGCAGTTCCTTAAGGATGAACCCGAAGTAGGGGGCGCCAAGAATGCTTGCAATCTCGACCAGAGTATCTCGGGCCAAGTCTCGCGATTCCCAGTTCTTGCTTCGCAGGATATGGCAGATATCGGTCAGAACACCAGCCAGTTTCTGGCTCATCTGCTCCTGGGGCAGGAGCCTCATGAGCTTGACGATGATGATGCCAACAGGCACACGGTGACTGACTTCAGAGTCATCCTTCTGGTGCAAGTACTTGATCAGAGAGGGAAGGAAGTTGTTTGTCAAGTCTCGGGCCAGGTTCTCTCGGGGCATAGTAAGGGCAAGTCGCTTCTGGGTCGCTGGGCTTTCCGTGCTGTCCACCTGCATCGGCTCGGCATCTCTGTTCGCCGACGCAAGAACCAAGGCATCGGCGACCTTAGCCAGGAGACGGATAATATGTTTCTGCTGCTCGGGCTTGGACTCGACAAATCCAATGTATCGCTGCAGAACCACGCGGTAGTGCTTCCAGTCCAGGGACGCGACAAGAGCACCAATTGTTAGCGATGCTTGGGCTCCGAGGCCGTGGTCGTCGCTTCCCTCGGCTCGGCCAAAGATGAAGTGCTCCAGAATCGGGATGAAGAAGTGGTAGAGGTTCTGGCTGCTGAACTCGGAGGCGTCGTTGGCAGTTTCAAGAATCTGGAGAGCCTCCATCTGTCGCGAGGTTGCAGGACTCAGAATGTTGAAGAAGAAGGCTGGCTCGGATGACTCCTCATCGGCTTCACTCAGGAGACCCTTCAAATCGGCGACAGACTCCCAAGTGGGCATCTGGGACAACAGGAAGCCAAAGACTCTCAGAGTCTCTCGCCTCACAGTGGAAGATGTCTCACGTGCACCAGTGAACAACGCCGGCAACACGATCTTGGACAGGTGGGAGTGGAAAGCTTCTTTCATCGTAGCATCTTCAGTCGACGCCACCTCTTGGATGAAAATGCGGAGGCCATCGGCGGAGTTGGACGTCAAAATGCCGAATTCCTCATCTTCGCGGATGAAGAAGACCATGTTGTGGAGAAGAGGAAGCCATTGCCTGGCGTTGAATGGTGTGGTCTTGCCAGATACCTGGTTGTAACCTTTCAGGCGTTGGTCGTAGTCAGGCTCATCAATTCGCTCTGGAACAAAGGCGTTGATGGCGCCGCAGATGCTGGCAACCTCGTCGAGAGAGGTGTCTTGCTTCGAGAGAATAACCAGAAGTCGGCAAAGCGATTCCCTGTTATCCTTGTCCTTGAAGTAGCTAAAAAGCGAAGACACAGTCTCGAAAATGGTGGTGAACAGGTCGCTCGTCGGTCCAAGATCGACCCCATTGGCTTCGTGCAGTGTTACGAACTGTTCCAAGATGAGGAGGATCTGGCCCTTGGCTCGGGGATTAACCTTCCTGGCGGGTTGATTGAGGAGGAAGATGGAAATCTGCAAAACCTCGCGCACATTCTCCGATGTCTCTACCAAGGGCGAGATCTCAACAACAGTTTCCAGGCATGCATCGAGAAGGGCGCCGCCGGTAGTCTCGGATTTCAGGGCCACGGTGATGTGCTTGAGCAGGAAGTCGACATTGGGTCCGAGAAGCTCCTCGTAGATGAGCTCATTGAACTCGGACTCGGTAGGCGATGCCTTGGACAGCTTGATCAAGTTGCGGACGATACCCAAACAGAACACCTTGACCTCGTCTTTGCTCTTTGCAACCGACACACATTCGATGATCTTTGGCAAGATATCCTTGTTGATTGCGAGGAAGAGGGCCGATTTAGGAAGCTGCGACCAGATGTTCAAAAGATGCAAAAGTCCGGATACACCCTGTGTGTTCTCGAGCGGAAGGTTTGCGACCCTGGGTGTGATGATTTCGGCAACGATAGGCTCGGAGTAGCGAGCCCAGGCATACTCTGGTGCGTTACGGAACAGTGCGATCAAGCACTTCAAGCCTGTAGTCCGGACAACCTTCAGAAGCGACTCATGCGTGGCCTCCTTCTCTTCTTCATCCGACTCGGCCTCGACCTCAGCGGCCAAGTCCCTAAGCTTGCGGCAAGCAAAGATGAGGCAGTAGAGAACAGCGTTAAGGATAGTCTCGATGTACGGCTCAACATCAGTGCCGAGCTCGTTGATCAAGGGAAGCATCATGTTCAAGAAACCGACTTGCTTCCGCGGCGGCATGATCTCTCCATCGAGAATGTTGTCGCGAAGGCCAGCATCGTCGACGACGGTAACTCCCTTGAGCTTCCCGACGGCGATGTTCAAGAAACTTCCCAAGTCTTCGGGGGAAAGGTTCCTCAGAACAGCAAGACGCGTGGCTTGAAGACCGTGGCGTCCGCTGGCGGCGCCCTTCTTGGAGATTGTCCTGCCGTATAGCAGCCTGAGGAGGACTGGCATCAACTCGGCCCGGTGCTCAGGCTGAATTGACTGCTCGCCTTGCATCAAGACCGTCAACTCATTCTTGAACCTCGCTTCGTCGAGCAGGTACTCAAGGTTTTCCTGGTACGCCCGAACACCAGTTTGCTTCCAGGCGAGGATTGCTTTCAGCGCAGATTTCTGCACCTCAATATCACCATTCTCCATTAGGTGAAGCAGTGCATTGTACACCTTCTCACTCTCAAAGAGCGATCGCGGGTTGATGAACTGGTCGAAAACGCCCAGCATGCCCTTGCGGTCATAGAAAGACCAGGTTTCAGCACCAGAGGCATGGTCCTCTTCCTCCTCGGTATCTTGACTGTCACTGGGCTCCTCTGGTTCGGCAGCCCAGCACAAGAAGTAGGGCACGAGCTTGCGGGAGCGCTTTTCGGCCAATGCAGGCATGGCAGCAAGCACCTTCAATGCTTGGGATCGGGCATTCGCCGGGCGAGTGTCCACAGTCTGCTGCTGCTTATCGAATGACTCCAACATCAGATCCAGAGCATTCTCAGCCGTCTTGTGTATCTCGTCAGCCTGGTTGACGAGATGCTGGAGATTGGTGCAGTCAAAGTCGGTGAGCGCTGCGCGTCGGTGTGCTGCGGGAGGGCCGCCCGGCCCAGAGCCTCTGGTGGAGGGAACATCGAGCCAGTTCAGAGCCAGGGCAAGGAGAGCCTCCTCTCCTTCTTTAGTCTCTGCAATCTGCTTCATGGCGGTCGTAGCATCGTTCCACAGCGGGGTGAGCTTGAGCGTCATCATACCGAACATGAAAGACGGGATTGCTTGACGGAGCCAGGAGCCTTCTGTGAGTGAAGCGTATGTCTGACCAATCTTTCGGATGTGCATGGCCAGGACTCGAAGGGTTGCGAGCTCAAGGGGAGAGCTCTCAATATCAGTCATGAGTTCCAAGCAGCAGAGCTCATCAGGGGTAGAATCGAGCTGTCCGAGAATTCTCAGGGTGGCGAGTCGTAGATCGTGAGACGGCGATGACAAGTTTTCGATCAAAGCTTTGACGACGGGATTTCCTTCTGAACCTGATCCTTCGCTGCTGCTGCTGCTGTCCCGGCGTTCTGTTGATGGCTGATCCTTGGTAGCTTGCTGGTAGGCGAGGTAGGCTTCAAGGAAGCCGATGGATTTGCTGAACCTCGGCAGAGCAGCCCGGAGCAGAGGGTTCAGGCTAGAATCCACGGGGCCTGCTACCTTGCACATGCGGAGGTACGCGAGGAAGCCTTGGCTGACGCTGAAATGAACTTCATCGGAAGCCAATGTTGACGTAGGCCTCAGCGCGAGCTTGAGTTTCCGCAGCAACAGGTCAGCCAGCTTTGCCGTAGCAAAAGGGCGAACAGTGGTGTTATCGAGAAGATCTAACAGTATCGAGTACTTGGGAAGGCACCTGTCTCTCCAAGTTTGAGGATCTTTGTCGTACGTTCCTCGCTCCGGGAATGGAGAGGCCTCGAGTCGTTCGAACTTCTCCACAATTTGACCTTCCCAAGTTTGGGGAAGCATGAGCGTCTCCTTATCTCCAGGGCTCGGCAGGCTGTGTGCCTTGACCATCTTGGGCAAGAAAATGCACAGCTCATCGTCGTTGTGCCCGTCAGACCAGTGACTATTAATAAACCTGGACACGATTAGTTCTCTGCATTTGCCATGGAAGGTGGGTTGAGGTACTTCTTGAATGGATCGCGGAATAGGCTGCGGAAGCGCTGAGGATCCAGCTCCGAGAAATAGGCGCAAAATGGGATAAACCACCGCATCAAAGGATCCCTCTGCATCGCACTCATGAAGTCGTTGATCTGAGAGAAGAGTGCATCCATTGGCGCCGCATGCCAGACAACGGCGGCATTGGCAACAACATGCTTCCACACGAGACTACTGTCCTCGGTCGAGACCTCAGGAGCGCGTTTCGCGGTCAAATCCAGCATTTTGACGAGAGTTCGTACGAGAGTTGACCAGTCGCTGACTCGCTCTCCGCTGCGCACTCCGGCAGCAGTTGCTATGACCCGGATAAGAGGTACAAATCTCCAGGGTTGCTCCTCAATCTTCTGGCCCAATGCGTACTGTGCCTCCTCCTCAATGGCTTCAAGCATAGGTGGGAACGTCTCAGGGTTCGTGTGGTGGATGACGCTGGTGAGAACGCCACAGAGAACATCTGTCCAAGGTGAGTTTTGCGCCAGCTTGAGCTCGTACTCCGGGACGGCTCGAAGCAATGCCTTGAAGATGACAGGGCCCGTAGAGTGCATCGTCTGGCCGGTACCCTTCATGGCCTCAGCAAACATGGTCATGATGCCGTCTTGGTATAGTTGGAATTGCCTGTCGCCGGACAGGCTGAGAAGATCATCCCGGGCATGTTGGACGATGGCGAACAAAGCGGTCTCTCGATTCGCGGGCGCTGCGGCCTTCTTGATGAGGAAACTGGTGGCCTCGGCGGCGAACCGGGCAATATAAGGCGGGTGTCGGGTCTTGCCAAAGAGGGGTGCAAGAACGTTGTATGTAGGTCGAATGTCGGGGACTATTAACCTCGAAAGGTACTTGAAGAGGAAAGCGAGGGCGGCGAATGTGAACTCGACCACCTCAACCGGCTGTGGCTTGCCGGCAATGGCAACAATCAGGTCCAGTGACTGGGCATAGTATTTCTCGAATCGGGTTCCCAAGTCGTGGGCAAATGCTGTGAGGAGATCCAGTAAAGGCTCCAGGGATTCCTTCTCCTGGTTCGATATGTAACGTGACAAGGATGCAAAGATCTTCTCTTCGTGGTGCAGAATGGACGGCAGAGTCTCGGTCAGAGACAAGGTCTCCCGCTTGAACGAGATGAAGTCCTTGGCGATGTTCAATTCGTTCCATCGCTCGAGCCCGGTGCGAAAGTAGGAGGTGGTGCTCTCGAGATCTTCGGTTTCGAGGTCGTGTCGTCGCACTTTTCGGAGGGGATCAAGACTGTGCAGCTTGCCAATCTTGGTACTGAAGGACTCCCATCGGTGGTTCTTCTGATGGGGAGTCAGGTTCTTGCCCTTTCGGGCTTTCGTGATCCGTCCTGAAGAAACCGCAGGCATTGTGGCGGTATTGGAAGCAGGTCGGTATCGAGGCTGACTTCCAGGACGTGGCGTGCTCAGGTCGCCTGTGATCGCGAACTTGAAAGTCCCCGCCGTCTTGGTCGTCTTGTCTAAAAAATTTGGGTTGATCTCTGCCGATAAGCCGATAAGAAAGCTGCGATAAGGCGGAGTCGCGATAAAGCTAAAATTCGGGGTGAAGGTGGGCTGCAGCCAATCAACGCGCCGTCGCATCTCAGCTCTCTCAATTCCCAGCCCACCTATCGACGTCAAAGTGCTTCTGCCTCCTCCAACCTCCACCCAGGACTCCTACATTCGAAGGATTCCCTTTCATCTAGGCAACATGGCTGCCCCGAAGGTGTCAGTGCTCCCTGAACACCCCTTTTGTTGCTCTATAGATACAACTAGAAGGACTGACAGTTCCCAGACTCGTGTTCGGCGCTCTCAATGGCGCGCTCGAGCCTGCGTTTACCAAGGCCGCGACCCTCCACTCCAAAAACAAATTCGACTTTGCCATCGTCACCGGCAACTTGTTTGCCGAGTCTGACGCCGAGACGGCGGCATACCTCCTGAACGGTGATATCACTGTCCCTATCCCGACCTATTTCACTGTCGGCACAACCGCCCTGCCTTCCGCGATCATCGCCAAGATTGAGGCGAACGAGGAAATATGCGAGAATCTTCACTTTCTTGGCAAGCGCAGCGTCACCAAGACCACAGATGGTGTTCGAATTGTTGCCCTTGGTGGAAAACTGGATCCAGAGGTCATGGGAGGAACGTCTAAGGAGCAGCACCTTCCCTTCCACACGGGTCACGACGCGAAAACGCTGAAGGGCGCTGGCAAGGCGGACATACTTCTGACAACCGTCTGGCCAGCTGGTGTCTCGGTTGGATCCAAGATCCCTCCTTCCTCCGATAACCAGGCTCTTGTTTCCGCCACGCAGGAAGTCGCCGAGCTCTGTGATGCACTGCGACCTCGCTACCACTTCACTGCTTCTCCTGCCGAATTCTTCTACGAACGCGAGCCCTTCTTCCACCTTCCCAAGGAGGGCTCCGACGAAAGCCCTGTAACTCGGTTTATCTCCATGGCGCCCTACGGCAACGCTTCCAAAGCCAAAGCCATGTACGCATTCACACTCTCCCTGGGTGCCGCGGCACTCGATCAGCCTGTTGGCACAACAGTCTCCCCTTTCGCCGTCAAAGCACCCAAGCGGAAGCCCCTCGACGACGCCCCTTACAGCCGATTCGCCGATGGGCACGATGGGAAACGACACCGTGGCAAGCGTGGACGTAACCGATCTCCGCCTCCCGGCCCGGAGCGCTGCTTCTTCTGCCTGTCCAACCCGAATCTCTCCCTCCACATGGTAGCGACTATTGGCGATGACAGCTACCTCGCTACCGCCAAGGGACCTCTGGCCATGCCCACGACCTTTGCCGAGCACGGGATCAACTTCCCCGGCCACATTATTATCACCCCGATGGCACACACACCGACCATCGCCGACGCCAGCGCCGAAAGCTACACCGCGACCGACGCGCAGAAGACCTTCACCGAGATGACGCGCTTCCGCGAGTCCCTCCAGGCCATGGTCGCAGCTAAATCCTCCCACAAGCTCGGCGCCATCACGTGGGAGATCAGCCGCGCTCGCAACATCCACAGTCACTGGCAGTTCCACCCCATTCCCGCCGAGCTCGTCCAGAAGGGCCTCGTCGAGGCCGGCTTCCGCGTGGAGGCCGAGAACAGCAAGTACCCCGCCCTCGAGGCCAGGGACCTGCCGACCCTCGAGAGCCAGCAGGCCACAGGCGACTTCTTCCGCCTCTGGATCTGGGCCGACAACGGCGACGACCGCATTAAGGGCACCAGTCTCGTCATGCCGCTGCCCGACGGCCCGGACGCGCCGCGCTTCGACCTCCAGTACCCCCGCCGCGTCGTCGCCAAGCTGCTCGGCCTCGAAGACCGCTTCGTCTGGCAGGACTGCGCCCAGAATGTGGACGAGGAGAAGGCCGACGTGGCGGCGTTCCGCGACGCATTCCTCGATTGGGACTTCACGCAGGCGCCGCCTGCTGCAACAGAAGCAGAGAAGGCCGGCTAGCTCCGCGACCCGAGCGGCGGCGGAAGAGGGGGGGAGTACGTACCCCTTGGCATCCTTACTCGGCGTTTGGGAGGAGGACAATAAAAGCATCATCTAAGGCGTTCAGGAAAGAAGCGACATACTTCCTATCTCTGGTTTCCCATTTCACATTTGCATATCTTCGCGCCAAGAACCATAGCAGCCAGCAGCTGCCCACCACCCATACTGGTGATGAGGCAAGACGCATTGGGGCATAGCGGCCCCTTGGCCAGGAGACGCCAATAGTATGTCTCAATAACTAGAAATTCTAGCTCGAACCCTACTGGCACCCCGCGCTCCACCGTGAAGGTCTGGTTGCTAGTTGTGCAAAGGCGCAATAGCGCCATGTAGGTTTTGGTGAATTGTTGCTTGGAACGATCTACGTGCCGAGGTGAGACATGGGGCTGCCGTCTCCATGTCTGACTGGTGGGCGTTGGAGCTTCCCCGTAGTCATCGTGAGTGGCCTTCCGCATCCGGCGTCCATCGAGACCTATGACCTGGCTGTGATAACCCATGATCTATCGCCACAATACCTTCTCGACGTCTAATCTGCCGGTAGAGGCAAGATCGTTGCCTTGCTGGCGGTGCCTGGCTTGAACAGTTACGGTGTGCGAATCTCTAATGTGGCCGGTGCCGAACCATTTCATGGAGCATGTCAAGCGTGAACATAGCGGGACCGACAGGTCGAGGACCGTGAGCCATGTTGACACATTCACATCCAGGCAGGTCACCATGTCACATTACTGCGGGTAAGATGTTATGTCATGTTTTTTTCCTCAATTCAGTACAGAGTAAGAGCCAGCCCGTGAGTGGTCCGTAGACCACCATTCAGTGACAGCTTTTGCCACAGGAATATTGTACAGGAAGCAAGGGCGTCTCTGCCCATGCTAAGCAGAGCAAACGAGTGCTGCTGGTTGCCAGCGGTATTATCCACCTGAGTCGACCGCCAAAATGGGGTCGGGCCAGACCAGCACCGCATTCCTCCGTGTTTGCCCTTGACTGGGTTAGGCTCTGTATCGGTCCTTCGTATACACGAGCGCCGAATGTTCTTCGCGCGCCAGAGAGGTTGGGATTGTCCTGAGGATTTGTCGTTGTTGTTTGTTGTGAGATGTCGTTAAGGAATAGGCGTCGTGTGACGTACGCATCCGGCAAAGGATGCGAGTTGTGTGTGGTATCATAGGTCGACAATGGCGAGTGAGGGGCTGCAAAAGGCAGTCCAGGAGGGGGAAGCCAGCTTCAGGCCTCTGATGGAGGCCGCCGGTGAGCTCCGGACCAGAATACGCGACCGTCGCGAGCTGCAAGCCGCGAGCGGATCAAGAGTCGAGGCTGCTCCCCCCGCCCTTTCGCATCGGTGTCGATCGTTGGTAATAGAGACAAAGAAGAAGAAGAAAAGCAGAACATGCGTAAACACAACAAGGAGCCAACCGCAGATTCCGGATCCAAAGATGGACTCCTGAGCGAGGATGCAATGCAGATGCCGAGGACAGTATGTCAATGCGTCTAATGCCGGTGAGGTGCTCATAAAAGAGCCTTATTAGCGTAGGGTGATCAACTCGGCCGCAATGAGGCGTTGCTTTTGGTATCCGCGATCAATGACTGTCAAGCGCGAGCGAGCAGAATGAACGAGGCCAGTATGTGCAGGGAGAAGAGGCGGTATGAACACGGTTCAGGCTGCTGTGGGTATGCCCTATTAAGGGTTCGCCTTGGAGACGGCTCTTCAAACCGTTCCAGGCAATGTCGAAAGTTCGACGAAAACACGGCGCTGGGATCCAATTGGGAGTGAGAGGGCCCGTTGCTGGAAAGAAGCACCTCCATTCGCAACTGCAGACGAAGGAGGGCAAGTGGTGGCTTAGTACGAAGCCATTCGCCTCGAGTGAGCGTAGGAGCGTTCACCGAGGATCGGCGAGTTCCCGATCATAGCGATAGGGTCCTGACGGATCGTGAGACTAGGTCTCGAGACAGGGGGGGCGGTAGGGGACTGATCAACGCATGATTCACGCTGCCCAAAGGCAAAGGTTTGCGCGCGACCGAGACCCTTGCGACCGTTCTTGAGACGGCCAAGTTCGCGTTCACAAGTGCGCTGGTGGTTCTCATCGGACATCTCGACGTAGTTCGGGGGGTAGCACCGGGCGCGGTGCGAATCGAAGAAACCACTGTATCCGCCCTCCAGGATGTAAACATCAGGATAGGTAAGTTTGGGATAGTGCTCTACATTCGCTAGGCGGTCTTCGGAGCGAACGTGGCGAGCCATCAGAGGCGCACGGTGAGCCGAGTACTCACAGTGGAAGATCAGAAGGGACCGTCCCTGCATGGGGGTTTTGAACAGGTGAGAAGCCAAGAGGTCCTTGCTGTTGTAGTTGACGGCTCCGTCAATGTGACCGCCGTCATACTCGTACTCAAAGCGGCAGTCAATGATCATCTTTTGGGTGTACTGCTCGCTGTACTTCCCGTCGAGAACATCCACCATGGTCTGCTTGGAGATTCTGGGGATCGTGTCGGATGGGTCATCCGCCGAGTAGTGGGGCAGGACGGGCTCGGGGACGTCCTCAATATCCGAGACGGACTGGAGCTCCGTGGTGGAAGCAGGTGAGTTGTCGTCCGTCTTCGGCTTCATGATATCACCCGGGTGCTCGAACATGCTCAGGGAGCGGCGGAACTGCTTGCGGGGACGCATGAAAGGGTTGGAAGGCCGCCGGCTGTGGCCACTGCCGCAGCCCGCGTTCCGGCCGCCCATGGCCGACATGCCGGTGAATTGCGCTCGAGATCGGAGGGCTCCAGGGGCAGCCGCCGTGGGGCTGTTGGCCGTCTGAGGGCGCCTCTCCTGGGGAGGGGAGGCGGACTCGAAGCACTCGCCAAGGGAAAGCGCAGAGCTCATGTGGTTCAGGCGGCTTTCGCCGGCCCCGAAGCGGAAGGTGGGGAGCTGGTTATCCGTCATGGTATTGGCCCTGCCAGGAGCGCCACAGGTCGAGAAACCCTTCATTCGTGTAAGTGACGGGCGGCGAGGGGCAGCTTTCCTGCGTCTGATCATGCGAGTTAGCGGGGTAATGCACGACATACACAGGACAACTCACTCTTGTCCGAGGCCCATCCCCATACCCAGGGGCTTGGGCGGCTCCAACAGAGCCTGGCTCTGGCGGGTGATGGGCGCTGGGGAGTCGAGCATCATCTCGTCGTCCGTGTCGTTCCCTGTAGGTGTAGAGAGAGGGGTGGGTGAGGTGACCTCAATCTGGGAGCAGTAGGGAGCCTTGTGCGGCAGCGGGGAGATATCCATAAGCTCATTCAGCTGGCCAGGCGAGGATGACTGCAGGGGCGGGGTCGTCACATAGTCTACCACTAGGTCAGCCAAATGGTACTGGGTCAAGGGCCTGGGCTGAAAGCACTCACGCCGCGAGTCATCCGCAGCTCCAAACATGGTCATGTTGGAGGTGAACAAAGCACGACGAGGGGTCGGGAAGGGGGGGCTAGGACAGTTAGCGTGTCAATCGCGATGAACCACAACAAGGAGTAACGAACCTAACGTCCGCGTCCAGACGAAAGTTTTGTGACAAGTCGGCAGCCAGGCTTGCGGCTGGCGAAGAGCCCCGAACATCCTTCACGTTGAAGTAGTCTGGGTTCGGCTTGTGCAGACGTTCACGAAGGCTCAAGCTGCTGGCACCACTAGTCATGGCTGACAGGTGGGAGTGGGCGTGAGAGCGGAACAAGTCGTTGGAACGGAACAGGTCGTTGGAGCGGAACAAGTCGTTGGAGCCCCAAGAGGGCGGCACTGGGCGGTGCATAGTCGCGAGCGGCGAGGAGTCCTCCATGTTGGCTGTGGTGGGCGGCAACGGGAGGCGGGGCTTGCTGTCGACGAGCTGAGAAAGACGCCGGTATGGCGGGTAGGGACGAAGGTGCTGAGCGGGGTGACAGATCCGGATCGATACTCGGTATGTCGTGACGTGAAAGAGTGCAGAGCGTTAAGATAAGAGGTCACAGTAAACGAATGCTGCAACGTCTCTTCCTAAGATGCTGAGGCCCTCCTTGCTCGTGTTACGATCATCAATTGGGACGGTGGGTCGGTTGGTCGGTCGGGTCAGGGGTCGAGGCCAGGGCCGTGGTCGAGAGTCGATCTGCCAGGGGGGGGTAGACTGATCAACAGTGGAAGAGATCGAGGGTCGATGTCGTTCTCGTGGTCGTGGTCGTGGAGGTACAGCGTATCGTCGAGAACGCTCGCATTGGATGGGGACTCGAGAGCATAAGAATGGGTCGAGAGGCGAGGTCGATGGTCGATGGTCCAGGGTCGAGGCGAGTTCCAAGTCAAGCGAGCGTCGAAGACCTGAGATGCTATGCTCTTGCTGCAAAGCTCGGACAGGTCAAAGGGACAGACGAGCTATTCCACCGAAGGAGACGTCTGCCTTCTCGATGTAGGTCGAGGGAAAGGCGGGTGTTGGCTGTGGAAGAGGCGGCCACTGGTGGGGGACGGGGATCAAGTCCGGGTGGTGATGGACTAGATTGCCGAAGTGAGGAGTCCTTCCGGGTCGATGGGTGGTGGAGGTGGACGAGGAGGAGGACGGGAGAGAGTGAAGCTCACGGGGAGGTGAGGAAGGAAAGCAAGGCAAGTGGAGGGGGGGGAGCTGAGGTTTTTGTGAGACGGCCCATAGAGCGAGGCGACCAGGATGAAGATGGTTCTGGTGTCTGGTTTCCGTGCCGTTGCTGGAGAGCCCGCAGGAGGAGCCGGCGTACATGCCCAGTCCCAGTCAGTCCCAAGTCAGTCCCAGTCCAAGTCCCCATATCCCAGGCCAAGGACAGGTCCAGTTTCCCACTTGCCAGTTGCCAGGTTCAGCGCCCGGGTCTTGCCATGCAGCGCCAGGGCAGTGCGGGTGCGGGCGGGTGGGAAAGAGCACCGGGTCTAAAAAGGTTGTCAGGGGCGATCGTGGTAGCACCTCCCTCCCTTCACTCCGAGCCTGGCTGGCCAACAAGCACAGGCTGACGTCTCACACAGGGCAACCAGGGCGACAGGGCGACGGGGTGACGGGGTGGGGTGGGGGGGGGCCCGTTATCTTCGCTGGCGCCAGCCGTCGGCGGCTGCGTTCCCTCGCTTCAGGGCATCTCAGCATGGCCCTGGCCCCGGCCCCGCTTCTTCGAGTTCTCCATTGAGTCCGGTCTACAGGGGTCTCGTCAGCGAGACGCTTTGGGGGCTTGTGGCTGGCTGGGTCGCTGTCCCCACCGGGGTTGCGAAGGACGCCTGCCCCTGCGTCCTCGCTCTCACTGGCGCTGGTGCTTGGTGCTGGCGCTGGCTCTGACGCTCTCCTCCACTGGCGACGGGCTGGCAACGGGCAGTCCGGGTTCAGGGCGCCAGCGCTTTTCCACAGCAACCAAGCCCACGGTTCTGACGGGACGACGCGATTGATCGAACGAACGACTTGAGAGGGTGGTGACTGACTGGTGAGGTGCTTCAGAAAGGAGCGGTGAGTCGACGCCCACCAGACCAACAGAACATCCGTGACTTGGGCCCCTGCCCTACACACTTACTTCCCTACCATCACCACTGCCGAGCCCCGCCCCGTTTGCTCGCACAGGGCAACCGGCAGCCCGTCAGCCTATTCCTTTGGACGGCCAGTGTCTCCTTTGAGCGTCTCGAGCTCCCCGAGCTCCTCCTCGAGCTGGACTTCGACGGGGAACGGCCCAGGCGAATGGGGGGGTGACGACAGGGTATTCCCCTTCACCTTACGCCGTTGTCAACTGCATTCCTCGCTGCTGGGACGGGTGAGATGGGGCGGTCGATGGAGATTTGTTCGGCCGTGTTCTTTCCACATATTCAGCGCTCTCTCTTTTTTTTTTCTCCTTCATTTAATTTCACGTCGTTATTCGGTCGATTCTTCAAGCATGGATACGCAAGGTACGAGCGTGCCAGCGTGCCAGTGTGTCAGTCAGTGTGCCAGTGTGCCAGCATACCAGGCCGGCGGACGATGCCAGATGTCGGGGTCACTCATCTCACTCATCAGACGGGTGAGACCGTGCGTCGTCTGTTCAGGGTAGCATCGTTGCATCAGCATTTGCTGTCGGATTTTTATGTTGTCTAGCGCTAGGGGTGCCTATGGACTATGGTACGGTAGGCAAGCTGGCATAGCCAAGTCACCTATCTCAAGGGAAGCTCCCAGGGAGGTCCAGCACCACATGGGAGCGGGTTGTGACGTAAAGACGAGCACGGTCTGCCAACCTGCAACCTCCGTCTTGACCAAAGCACTCTTTTCATCTTGCAGGTCCCGGATCGAGGGATATGCACTCCATCAGGTTCCCAAGCTGCTGCCAACCTCTGTTGCCCCGTCCTCGATCTCCAGCTATCCAGAAACGGACTGCATCAAAACAAAACAAGGTGCATGGCATCGATCCAGGGAAGGAAGGATGGAAGGATCAAAGCAAGGCACAAGGCACGAGGCACAAGGCACAAAGCATGTCGCGCCCGCCTGTTCATGTTCATGCTCCTCATGCTCGCTCATGCTCCAATGCCATGCAGAAGCGTCTCTGCAGCCCGAAAATGCTGCAGGAGATGGCAAGCAATAGCACCAGTCGCAGGGCAGGAGCTCCTCAAAACTCTCCACTCCACTGCAGCTGCCCGCGTGTTCAGCACTGAGATGCACCTGCCCAGGAGCCTGTGCCCACCTGCACTTGCAGCACTGGAAGCACTTGCAGGAAACTTGCATCTGGTTTGCCCTGCACTTGGTCCTGCACAACAACGGGAGCGGCAAGGCAGGCGGAGGCGATAGGCGGGAACGCCTTCTGTCTGTGGGTTCCTCCTTCTTCAGCTTGCTTTCTCTGACGTCTGGACGACGTGGACATGAGACCAAACAACCTAGCCTTGCTTCCCTTCCCTCCACCTGCTCACGGCAAAGCACATTTTCCCATCATGCCATGGTCGCCCGCTCACCTTCACCTTCGGCCTCAATGGCCTTGGCTCGGGTTTTCTCCCTAGCCGTCATGCCGACCGGCGAGACCTCCACATCCAAGATCCAAGCTCTCACAGGGCTCCCCATCATCCTTTTCCCCCCCCCCTCCCCCGGCGGGTCTGGTCCCCCAACGGCCTGGCCTGGCCCCCCTTTCGCCTTGAGGCCTGAGCCCTGTAATGGCAGCATGAGCGGCTGACTCTTTGACACAGAGAGACCCTTGCAGTACCACTTCGCTGTTTCACACCAATTCCGATTCGAGACTGCGGAGAACAGATCACGAGAGTGCTTCGCTTGAAAGGGAGAGGAGGAGCAGGTAGATGAGGTGATGTGATGGCCGTGAGAATCCCACGAGTCCGTGGGTTGCCAATGCAGCCCAGCCCGTCCACCTGCGACAAGACCGGTCGTCGTTGGCGTCGGCGCAGTCGGGCATCGGGGTCGGGGTCTCTGGCGTCGTACACGAAGACGACCAAGTCGGAGCCGGTCGCGAACAGAGTGAAGATCGTCCCAACGCAACCCTCCCTCGTCTCACTCGCGCCGTATCTGGCAGCTGTCGTCCACAGACCTTGGTCTTGGATGACAAGCTCACCAGTCTCAACTTACTTTGCGCTCTCTGCCTCTATGCCCCTCTGCCTTTCTGCCCCTATGCTGCCTCGCTCTCTCTCCCTCGCCACGGTCCACCGGCTACGAGAGCTTAACTCTACGAACTGACATACACCCGAGACACATCAGCCGTCCAGACGAGACACTTCGAGAGCACTCAAATGACGCTGGAACAATCTCCGCACAATCCATCGTCGCAACCCGTCCCGAATCCACGTGGTTCCTCAGTCATCTTCAGCAGTCGATGTTCGAGGCACCCTGGATACCTCTGTGGGCGGCTCATCGGCTCGTCAGCATCAGACGTAGAGACCCAGACCTGGAGGTTTGACGTTCTCGCGGTCGCCATTGGTCTGCCCTGCCTCCTCATCATGCTATATCTCATCTCAGACGGCGGTTCCGAGTGCGGCGCAGCCCTGGCATCCATGGAGGGGCGGGGGCCTTGCTGCAGGAGACTGCCCGGCTAAGATACCACCTCGGGGCAAAGCTCAGGAGCGGATGTGACAATGAGCTGCAGAGTCACAGGCGCAGGCACATCTTTCCCCTCTCCTTGCATGATGCTGACAGGACCCCGAGACGACCGTAGTCCTCGAATAGAGTGACAGCTTCAGCTCCCCGAGACAGGCGGCCCTGAGCCTCGAGCTTGGAGCTTGGAGCTTCTAGCTTCGACCGGTGTATTTGTTCCGTCTCCCTCGTCGGGCCTCCATAACGATGCTCATCTCGAAAGCCCATTCGTCGCGCTGTGGACTCTGTATTCGCATGCTGCTCCCTTCGCCAGGGCGAACGTGTGAAAAAAGCGTGGAGTACAGGGCAAACGTTGAGAAACATGTTTCTCAAAGAGCTCCCCGGTGCTGCTCCCAGAGCTTCAGCACAGCGCACACCGGGGGCCCGTCGCTCTCGCTTACAAGCTGCTGCTATCGGGCGACCCTGTCATTATCAACAGGGCCACCCTGTCTGTGCGGGTCCTCCCACTCTTGACTCTGACCTGGTTGCTCGGCAGAGTTGCAAAAAGAAACGACCTCAAAGAGGATCCATCTCGAACCTGAACCCCGCGACGACGAAATCTGTCCTGGCTTCTACGCCTCTCCATTGGTCACCTCACTTTTCTGGGCACTACGCGATAGTGATGAAGCCAGTCTCCCTCCAAAACCTTGCCTACCCTCTTCCGGTCAAGCGCCAACACCTCATGCGCCGAAATCGTGAGGGATCTTCCATCAGGATGGCGCAACGCAGCCGCGGTTCAGCTGTGACCTGTCTCATCGTCAGCCGGGACCCAAGCTGGCAGCTCGGTGTCGATTCGCTGGGCAACCTGCATGTCTTCGTCGAGTTCTGCAAGACGAGAGCGAGTTTCGGTCCCGCCAACGGCGAGCCCCAGCCGTGCTCTCTCCTCTCAGACATATCCCCCGCGGTGTGCTCGCAAAAAAAAAAATAGAAACTGCCAACAGTGACCACGCCGCGCGGCAAGCATCGCATGCCATCTGCTGAAGATCTAAATCATGATACTCGACGGCCAAACTGGACCCGATTCAGCCAAATCGTCTTTTGGTAGACGATCTCCCGGTCGAGTTCGCCCCCTTACCCCCCCCCTTGAGCGGCTAGGCCTCGAGTCCAGCCGAGGCCACCTCTTCGACCGAACCGGAGATTTTGTTGATCATGGACACCACGCATGTTCTCCCTGGATGTACCTCCCTTCTCAAGAGGATGTCGCCTAGCGCATCCCGGCAACCCAACTATCGTTTGCGACCGACGGGCCACGACACGTCCGGTAACAGGCCGCAGGTCGCAGGTCGCAGTCAACGGCGGCCACGACAGTTCGCGTGATGCTGAACCGGGTCTTTCCAAGGCACAGCCTTGGTCCGAACCGGTGAGGGGACCCGCTCCTCTGGCCTGAACGAGCGACCTTCCTCGATCCCTCACCCAACCCCCAGATCCCCCGACCTAGGCCCGCGCTTTAATCGACGTCATTCGGAGCGTTCAGCATTAGAAGATCGTCACTGTCTCCATCAACCTCCTGCGTCGCGTGTGCCATATCGAGATCCTGCCTCGCCCTGCCCAGTTTCTGCCATGTCTCTTTTCCCCCTCGGAACGAACCATCAGCATGGCTTTCAAACACGAAGAGTGACGGTGTCGCATCGATATTTCATGCGCAGACTAGACAAACCGGTTTCTCATCAGGTGGCATTTGATTTTTGTTTGTTTACTTTCTTCTAGCTCTCTTGTCTTGCAGCTTGCAGCTTGCGAGCTCAGCTCCTCCGAGCTTCCCAATGGTCAATCGGGAGGCGCTGCCAACGCACGAGACGCGGCCCATTGCCTCCCCTCCTGTTCTCTGCATCCCCGTCGACGTCTCCGATGTCCTCGCCCGGCCATCTGACTGGACGCTGCGTCGGACTATCAAGCGGTAAGACATCTGTCCAATGGAGGCGCCCAATCGCCTTCTCCGTCGCATGGAGCTAGCCTGTCGTGCTTGGACTTTTCGGTTTGACCAGAGCACAAGCTCCTGCTGCGGGCAGCTCGGGATGAAAAAGTAGACGGGGGAAACAGACTGCGGCTTTTGTCGTCGCGAAATGCCATCCAAAATCCAGGGTGGTGGGTTTCCCCTCATCGGACTGTGGCCTCGACTTGTCAGAATCCTCCGGTGCTTCCTTTCATCCATCCTTCACCGACGGAGTGGCTGAAGGACCCCGCGTTTGGGAAAAAGCATGTTGGCGACGGGGACAAAGCAAGCGTGTGAATCGAACCCCAGCACTATGGTGAGTTCAAACATGTAGCAGCAATGCGCTCTTACTCGAACCCTGGTTTGGTGGTCATGTGTCGTCTTGTGGTCAGCATCCTGCGGTAAAAAATGGTGTGACGGGGCTGAGCTGGCGACCGGGCGATAATGAGGGGATCACAGAATGCGGAGTAAACAAAGCACAAAGGCGCGACCCATGTAAACAATCAAAGATGGCGCGTCGAAGACCCCTGCACACGCGCGAGCTCACGTGATCGAAGTGGTCTCGGCCGGGTCCTCATCTTGGCAACGGCTTTCGGGACATCGGGCACTGCCG
The DNA here is from genome assembly GCA_002851705.1 of Verticillium albo-atrum. NCBI lineage: Eukaryota > Fungi > Ascomycota > Sordariomycetes > Glomerellales > Plectosphaerellaceae > Verticillium > Verticillium albo-atrum. The sequence continues at coordinate 191,216 of NMXJ01000004.1, forward strand.
ACCGACTACCACCCATTTGGCATCTTCATGAGGAGAGACGACGCGGTGCAAGTTGGCGAGCTACAGTCACATCGTGGTCGCATCGTTCAAATGCCAACTTTAATATGCGCTGTACTGTTGGCCTTGGTTTTTCCATATCATCCCAGCGAAAATGGCACGTGCGGCGGCGGCTCAGATCGCGATGACAGTTCGATGGCCTTGCCCGACTGCCATGTCACCACGCGCTAAGGTTGGGTCGTTAGATGAGCCACACCATATGATGGTTGATGCCAGGAGACGTCAACGAGGAATGGCGCTCTGCAGGGCACTACCCTGAAGTCTGACGATTCTTCCCAGCATTCCTTGACCGGCGCGGACCCTGCCAGGCTGGTGAACTGAGGGTGCCCATCTTCAGTTGAAGTCTCACTAAGGAGCACGTTACCTTTCTTGGCTTACCTCACCTTGGATGCATCATATCTTGGAGTACTCGAGTGGGTTGACATTGGCGCAATGGGTGGAATCCTGCTCGCAAGACAAGGCTTACAGGAAATACCATGAAACTGATGGCTGCACTGCTATGGGTGGCGCCTCATAGGCGGCCAAAAGCCTTAAAGACCTATCACGGCAACATATGCCTTACATGAATAGGCATTGGCGTCGTGTAGGAATCCCTTTTCTTTCCACATATTCCAAGCTTGCGATACTGTCTCGAGTACAATACAATCATGAATAGACGCCCGTCTCAGCCCAAGCCACCCATTCGAGACATGACGGCCACAACGCCCCTCGTCTTTGTAGGAGCGCCACCCTCACAGCTGAGATCTCTGCACAAATATGAAAGCGTGGTAATACAGCATGCTAGGCATCTGTACTACAGCGGCACAACGTCACTGCAATTTGACTTCCCCCGCCTCAGTGGCCCACGTACCCCTCCCGCATTCCATCGTGACGGAATCAACGCCGCCACCGTCTCTCGATAGGCCCGCGCACACCATCTGGATGGAATCTTTTCCGGTCTGGAGGTACGGTGCCTGCCAAGCCTATCGAGTATCTGGACACGGGACCCCACTGAGGAATGTCGCCCCTGGAGGTATTCCCAAAACGAGGCGCGCCGCATTCCAGCAACTGAGACCACCGTTCTATCGCCACAATCAGAGCCCAGAATCTTCAGAAACCACATGGCGCGCATGTCTCGGCCCTGGAGCGGCAGTTGTGGGTGTTCCTGGCGCTTGGAACAGGGGGTCCAGCCCCGCGATGTGGCTTCCCTCTTATTCTGGAATTTGGCGGGATTGACAAGGTTGCATCCCGCTCTGAAGCTTTGAATGTAAGTGATAAGGACTAATCTATCAGAGGAACGTTCACCGGGCATCTGCAGCTGGACACCCGACGGAGTCACCCTTCTGCCCACCCAATACTTGCCGTCCGGAGGTTAAGTCCCTGGGTTTTTTATTCACATTCCTCAGATCACGCCCTCTTAGCGCCCCTTTTCCCTTTCCTCTATGTCTTGGCATCTTCGGTCCAGGAGCACCCGCAGCAGTGCAGGTCCAGCCCCTGGACAGACTTCGTGGCACCACCCGCATGCCAGTAAGGGCCGCTCGACTCGAGAGTTAGGGGTCCGGCCGTCGATGAAGCTACCTGCGATACAGTGTTCTCGTCCGCTACCTGGACCGTTTCGAGCCCTGTGCCAGTCTGACGGCTGCGCTGTGAAATCCATCTGTGATGCTACCCCTGAATAAACACTGTTGTGATGATGCCAGCCGGAAATGAGCAGAGATGAGCATTTCGAGTTGAGCTCGCTAGTCATCTCCTTCGGCGGCCAGATCGTCGGGGGCTTGAGGTGTGCACGTCAAGATGAAGTCAAGGAACCAAAAATAATTTGAGCCTGCGAACGTGATCAGCCATTACGGCGGGAGGTGCCGAGCTTGACAGCAAGCCGACGGCGTGATCACGAAGGAGGTGTGGTCAATCGCGCCCTGAAGCGTGGTAAACAACACTGGTTGGACTGTCATTGGCCACTAGTCAGACTGACGGGATCGTGCGATGTTTTGGTGTGGCCCAAAGTATGGTTTTTGCTCGCCCTAGAGGTGCTGATGGTGGTGACAGGGCAATAAGCCTCGCTCTATTTGACTTAAGGTTTAGTCCAACAGGAAGCGAGGGGGGGAGGGGAGCCACTCCCGCACGCGACTGAAGTTTCTGGTGCATAAATCGAAGGGTATCAAGGATAAGCGTGGTTAAGTTTATGGTGTTGATGGGCGTTCCGACGCTCCGTTATGTATTTTAGACGACGCGAGTGCTGAGAATAACATGGTATCGTCGAATGATGCTCTATATGTTATGGTTTGCAAGAACGAGAAAATGTTGTGGTCAAATACTGGATAGCTTGCGGTTGTCGAATTTCAAGAATTTTCTACCATTCAGTTCATGTTTCCATGCCTTGCTTTTGGGAAGGCTCTGTACTTGTGACAAACACCGAGGGTCCTTGAACATCGTCCGTTCTCATGTATATCGGTCTCGAATAATCCTGCCATGATCTCACAACTAATTCAATATTGTTAAACACAGAACGAAATTTATAGACTCGGGCTTTTATCAAGTACCAAATGATAATTCGATACAATAGATCAGTCTATCACGTCCTTGCATCATATCTGCCGACACTCTCGATACGTTTTTGTAGTTGCGTAACGAAGACCGACTACTGGCGGTTCATGATGGCACCCCAAGCACGAATATAGTCTCTGAGAGTATAGATATCAATCTGAAGTTACACTGTACCCCCAATCACGCCCATTAGTCGACCACTCTGGTTTACACATCGGATTATTCACTACCTCTTCTACTGACTCTCAGGGTGAGCTATATGCTGATAGAGTCTGTTGGCCACCCCTGACTTGCTGTCAACTACTGTGAGCACCTTCAAAACGTAGCCAGAGGACCGCCGGCCGCAATCCCGGCCGCCCAAACAGCGACGATAGTGCCAACAACAGCCCAGCGGCTAGCTGTGAGCACGCTCGAAGCACTCTCTTTGCCACCCTTGTCGTCTCCTTCTGTCTCGTCCTTAGCCTGGTCATTGCTTTCGCCCTCCTCACCACTGTTGATCAGGTAGATCAAATTGGTATAGGCCATGCCAGTCCGAGGCTCATCAGTAGCAGAGGGCTGGTATAAATCGGTGTCCGCAGGCAGACCGGACGGCCCCAAAGTATATGTGCTGGTCAAGGTTTCGACGGATCCCAGTGAGGGTGTCACTACCTGTCCGCCCGTATTGGTCGTGGTCACCCCATGGTACTCAAAGGTTTCGGTAACAGCTTCATAGCCAAGGTTGTGAAACTGCACAATGCAACCTGTTCTTCCAGCAAGCTCAGTGGCTGGGAAGCTGGAGTGACACCCGTATAGAGGATGGGCGGAGAATCCACTAGGGGCAAAAGGAGTTCTTGTCAGCCGCATGCCTGCTTCATCTGTGGCAAACTGCCAGGGTTGGAATCTACCTTGGGCAGCATGCGATGGCCGTCTCCGTAGACGCGAGAACGGAGGTTAGAGCATTGGCTGCAAAGTTTTCCCTGGGAAACGACGTCTTCTCATCGGTGTAGTATTGGAAATCGGTGGAACTGAAGATGCCAGTCACGCTGGCCGACCCATTGTTCATAGCAACCACACCGACGGTTTCCCAAGCGTTGGGACAGTGAAGGCCCGGGGAGTAGTAGTAGTACCTGTAGGGGAAGGCAGGGAAGGGTTCGGGGTAAAGCGCATCGACGTTGTCGCTATTGGGGACGCAACCTTGGGTGGAATTATGAGACTCGCACGGTCCCAGGGCCGCGAACTCAAAGAGTCCCGGTATTTGGGGATGACCGACACCACTCAAAATAGTAGGAGCAATTGTCGAGCATGATGATGGCGCTGTCCAGGTGGTGGTGAGAGGCCCAGCGTTCTGGAAGTCAAAACCCCCTGCGGATGTAGCTGTCGGCATATCTGCGGAGTCCACCAGGAATTTCGATCTTACAGCTGTTGGCGTTCAAGTGTCCCTTGATTGAATAGTGCATGAGGCAGATCTATAGCGTTTGTCGACGGTGATTTGAGATGGAATCTTATACCTAGCCTTGAAATAAGGCCAAGCTGTGTGCGGGCCGGGGTGGGTTTAAGAGAGATGACTGTTGTCTGTGCCGCACGGTTTCCGAGCTTCACCTACATGGGTTGGGAGAAAGGGACTGCTGATGTGGTTCCATCGCCTAGTTTCATGCCCGAAGACTGGTGTTCTGTGATCCGAGGCCTCTACAATGGGTCTTCGGTCCACGAGAGGCACATGTTGGTCAAAGGCAAACCTTTCAAATGGGGATGTAAGAGCTTGGCTTCCATGACCTCGGAGTACCCGCCCTGACACTGTATTTAAATTGCAGGATCAGAAATCCACCATTGAATGGCCCCTTGCGCCATTGCGTTAACTGAGGTGGACGCCCAAGCAGCGACATTTAGGCATATGTCATGAATCACTAAATAAGTATGCCTTGGATCGATTCTGTAGTGAGTTCGACGACGAGGTTGCACGTGGAGAACCTTCTGAGGCGGAGACATCCAGACACAGGCGATTGGCCACCTAACCCCACTGTAAGATAGCGGCTAACAGTGGGGGAATCGCGGGGCGCCAGCTCCATCCTCTGGCGGTCACAACCGGCAATATTTTTCTTCCTACCATTTTTTTGGTGATGCTCTGTCGCAACTCGCTGTACGATTGACACCCATTCAAGGCCAATCGAAGCCCACAACGACACAATGACGAAGACCGCATCAGCCAAACGCAAGCGCGCTGAGAGGGAGGCTCTCAAGGAGTCCGAGGCGCGTGCCTCCAAGCGCACCAAGAACGGCGATCCTCAAGACCTCTACGACAAGAAGCTTTTTGTCGAGAAATCCGCCGGTGCCGACCGCGTGCGCGAGGCCAGGCTCTACGAGCTCCTCGGCAGCGAAGATTCAGACGAGCGCGTCGCCGCAGCCGAAGCTGTCATTTCCAGCCTGCTCGATGGCGAGGGTGTCGACGAAGCCGTCCTCCAGCGACACCTCGACTGGCGTCTCTTCCGCGGACTAGCCAGTGGTCGCGCCGGCGCCCGTCTCGGCTACAGTCTCGTCATCACCGAGATTCTGCGTCAGCTTTTCGGCAGCGAGGCATTGAGCGAATCGAGATACCCCGGCCTGACCTTCGACAAGGTCTTGGAGATCCTGCACGAGCGGACGAAACCGACCGGACACATGACGGGCCAGGAGGAGAGGGACTTCTACTTCGGCAAGCTCTTTGGCCTGGACTGCTTTGTTCGCGCTGGATTCATGGACGAGGATCTGGAAAAATGGGACAACATCCTGCAAGAGCTGTTGGACCTGGCCGATAAGAAGGTCTGGCTGCGGTCGCACTGCGGCTGGGTCATCATGCAGGCGGTGCCGAAGCTGAAGGTCGAGGTTGTCTTCTCCATTATCAAGAAGCTCAAGACGGCAAAGTGGGCCAAAACTCCGGAGGGCGTGGGCATCTGGCTGGCAGCCCTTGAGACATACCCCGCGCTGAAGGACCAAGGCGTGCACAACCCCTTGGACCCCAAGGTTCTTCCCAACCTGCCCGCCATCCTGAAGGATAGCGTGTCAGGAGAGGAGGCTGAGGAAGAGAGCGCCGCGAAGACAAAGAAGAAGACCGCAAACTGGTCCCACCAGCTTCACTTCGTCTGGCAGTACCTCATCGGCTACTATGTCAGCAAAGGTGTTGTCAGCGACTTTGTCGCCTTTTGGAGGCGAGCTGTGGATGGTGAGTTGCCTTCAAACTGTGCTAGGAACAACACTGACATCGGACCTAGATAACCTGTTCATCAAGAGTGCATCCGATGGCCAGAAGCTCCGAGGCTTCGTCGTCTTGCAGACGCTGCTGATATTCCCCCTCGAGGGCAACGAAGCAACACTCGAATCCTTCCTTCCTCACCTCTTCTCCAAGAACCTCATGACCTGTCTCATGAACCAAGCATCGAGCGAGGGCCGCTACCTTCATCGTGCTGCGTGCGCAACCCTGCGGATCGTCGCACAGGCAGCCCAACGATCCCCCGAATTTGGAAGCATCATCATCGAGAACCTGATCGGCAACAACGGCGTGTACAACTTCGATGTCAGGACGGGAGCCAAGACGATAGAGACGATCCTCCAGCGAATCAAGTCAGATGTGGCGGATGATATCGTCGGCGTCCTGAGTGCCCCTGTCATCAAGTCTTGCACAACTGGGTAAGCCCAAATCTTTTTCGTTTTTCGATAAAGCTACCCTCTCTAACACTACCACAGAAAGGACATGGACAAGGTCAAGGTTGAGTTGCGTGCGTATGTTGAGTACCTCTTCAAGATGGCTACGGCCGCACCCGAGACTGCTCTCCAGGAGCTGACCTCGCTTGCCTACGCTCCGCCGATCTGGGTGCCCGAAAACGCTTCCGAGTTTGTGAAAGACTTGAGCCGCACCCGACTTCAGTCCGCGTTTGCCAACCTGTCGAAGAAGGCCGAGGACACGACATACCTCTGCACTGCCATCGAGGCCATCAGCCCGGACTACATCCAAATGGACAACAAGCTGAAGAAGGCCGTGGCGGACGCGCGCAAGAAGCTCAAGTCGCTGCTGCAGATTGCCTCGAAGCCCGCGACAGATGGTGCGGTGGAAGAGGTCAACGTGGCCAAGGGTTTGTCGCTCCTCTACGCAATCGCCATCTTCCAGCTCTACAATGCGGAGCCCGATGCCCTGCAGCTTCTCGACGACCTCAAGGACTATCAGTCCCGGATGAAGTCGGACGAAGAGGAAGCTGCGGAGTTCCTGATTGAGATTCTGCTTTCTATGGTTTCCCAAGACTCCGTTCTTCTGCGTCAAATCTCGCAGCAAGTCTTTGGCTGCTTCGCTAGCCGCGTGACATCGAAGGCGCTGGAGCTCATGCTGGATATCCTGTCCGCGGATGAGAACTCCAAGGGCCAGCAGTCGCTATTCAACATTGAGTCTGACGAGCTCGATATGGAAGACTTGGAAGAAGTAGATGAAGAGGATGATGACGAAGATGAGGATGACGACGAGGACGATGACGTGGAAGAGATCAACGTTGATGAGGACTCCGAGATGGAGATTGATTCTGACGTCGAATTCGTCACCCTCAATGGTGCGGATGGCGCAAGCGAAGAGAAGGAGGAAGGTGACGGCTCTGATTCCGATTCTGAAGAGGAGGATGCTGAAGAGGACGACTCGGAGGAAGCCAAGAACCTCGAGGCCATCGACGACGCCCTAGGCAATATTCTCAACAGCCATCGCCTGGACAAGGATGCCGAGGCATCCGACTCGGACGCCGACATGACCGATTCTGAGATGCTTGCTCTGGACGAGAAGCTTTCTGCGGTTTTCAAAGATCGCATCAAGAATAAGCCCAGCAAGAAGAACGAGCGCAAGGCGGCCAAGGAGTCTGTCATCAACTTCAAGCGCCGTGTGTTGTCGCTGATTGAGACCTACGTTCGGTCCGAGGCCGGCAGCCCCGTCGCCATTGCTGTTTTGCTCCCCCTAGTACAGCTGATCCGGACCACCACCGTCAAGTCGCTGTCCGATCGCTCGTTGGAAATCACCAAGGAGTACCAGAAGCAGCTGAAGAAGGCCCGAGCCGCGAACAAGAAGCAGAAGAAGAAGGTCACGGTCGATGCCGCGTCCACGCTGCAGCTGCTGAAGGACATCCACACCGAGGCTGCCTCAAGCGAAATCAACGACCACGCCAAGGCCGCGGCGGCCGCCAGTCTGATTGTCGGCTCGACGCTGTTCATCGCCGACAAGGCGAGCAGGCCAGCTGTCGAGGCCGAATTCGCGAAATTCGAGCGCAAGCCGGAGAAGAAGGGACGCAAGTCGAAGAAGAAGGCGAGCGAGATCGACATGGCGATGGACTGGAAGAATTGGCTTCAGAACTACCAGTCGACCAAGGGCCAGTGATTCTGGCGGAGCATGAGGATACTATAGATGGAACATACAAGCGGCCTACGAGCCGACTGAAGAGAGCCTAGATTCAAACTTTTACCTATTTCACGACCACGAGGGGCTGCTACGAGCTTCGATTCTGTGTGTTCGTTGGTCTGTCATCTTGTCTTCCAACATTTTCGTCCAATCTAGTATGCTAAGGTCAAGATATCCCCTTCTTAGCCACCCAACAGAAGGAAATACTGAGCAAACTGAGGAAATCCCACTACCAGCCGATCAATCCGAACCAAACAAGAGCTCCAAGTCGAAAAGTCAAGCTGTAAAGGGTAGGAAATGTCGCTGGCATGCTCAAAAGCACACGTATCATACAGGCTCACTCTTTCAGTCCTCCACGTGTCTAGATTGAAAACCAGTGATCGGCACTGCGCTACTCATTATCCTCACTCTCGTCTTTTGGGGCAGTCTCGTCGTTCTGGCAAGTGGCTGACGCCCGTACCTGTCGCAGCTCTTCCAGCCTTGACATTCCTCGATTATCTGGGTCGAAATGCAGGACAGGCTGCGGATTAACTGACTCCCACTGCTCATGCCTATATGTGTTGCTACTTTGGTGGCATACCGTGGGCTCAGGGGTCGCAACACGGTTTCCTGGGCGGTAGGGCATGAACCTCCGCTTGGCTGTTGGCTCCAGGCGATTTGGAGACAGAAACTGCGAGCGCGGGCGTGACGAGACAGACTCGTCCTGTTCATCGATGAATGCATTGCCGGCGCGGTGGATCGTTGGGGGCACCGGTGTAGGGACGCGGTGTTCCGGACGATATGGGAGATGTTCCTCATAAGTCAATGTGTGGGGTTCGTTCAGAGCAGCATTGCGAGAGAGCGACAAATTGGCTAGCCCGCGGGGGCTCTCGGACTCAGGGGGCCTGTTGCTCGTTCTGCAGTGAGAGCCCTGATGGCGTGAGAATGCATTGACCGGTACGGCAACAGGTGAACGAGTCTCTCTCGCGCGGCGCTCATTCTCATGGCTCAGGACCCCCTCCTCTCCGTGCCGGGCTCCATCACTACGGCGGACCTCCTCGCGCTCCGCAGTAGCTAGGTATACTGGGCGAGGACCCGAAACTCTATTATGAATGACCAGCTGGCCAGTCGCGACATCGACCCTGATCTGATTCGGGCTGAGGCTCAGGCGACGGAAGAGCCAGTTCATCGATGTGTCGAAGCTCCGCTCCAATGCCCGGTCTTGGCGGACTGCAAACTCCACGACTCTCTGGTAGGTCTCCTTTATTCCATGTATACTCCGCCACCTTGCTGGTCGATATGATCGCGGGGCATACGGCCCACCTCTGTGAGTATGCATGCTCTCCTGCTGGTGATTGGCAAGAGATGCCTGAATCCGAAGCTGTGGTCTCCGGCGTTCAGAGGGAACCATGCAGCGGCGACAGTTGATTGACTTGCGAAAGGTGCCTTGCGCTCTCAGGCGCAGACCTTCAGCGCACTGGCACACTTCAGGGGAACAGCAGCTGCCTGACATGGCGCGATGGTAAGGGCAAAGCTCTGGGCCCGCCATTCGTGTGTCTTGTGAGGGTTGTGAAAGCCGAGCGGGTATTACTACAATCCTGTCGTAGGCGATGAGGTTTACTGCCCGTAGGGGTTACAACCTTGGCTTTCGGGGGGCAGAGTTGTACAAGAAGACTGATGGGGAGAGTTTATTAGGTCTTGGGGGATGGGCGGCATGGGGAAGATGGCAATTTTCCTCAGTGGAAGATGCTGATGATGAATTGTGTGGGTTATGGTGAGATGAGGAAAGATGATCTAGATGGCAGCCAGGCCTCTTTATGTAGACATTCGGAGAGTGTCCCGTGGTGAGGCTGTACATGAACAGTAACTATGTTCAGTGTATGTGCTTCAAAAGCTCTCTGCCGGGCCTATGGTTGACATCATCTCTTCGATCGAGGGGGATTATCTATCATGTGGAAAATACAAGCAAAGAATCAAGCATTCAAATGATAATACACAAATCTATCTCAACATAGCTCAAATGGTGAGGCAGCAAGTAGACCGCCCCCAGTGAGGTACACGGCCAGGCTGCCTCCCATTTGAGCTATGTTGAGATAGATTTCAACCGTCTTGCTTTGCCTCTGACTCGCACTTCGAATGGAAACGAGATGATACTATCAGCACGCGTCGACACAGCTACACGAAAGGCATACAACATCTGCCTCCATGCGAGAGCTCCAGTTCCACAGCTGCACATTCAGGGGTCAGGGGCAGGCGGCATATGCATCTACCACGAAATACCACCCGATAAGCCACTTCCTCGGATAACTGCCCCCACCTACCCCGGGCGTTCCTCGCTTAAGAGATCGGACCCATCCAAAAGAGGCAAGGCGGGCGCGATGAGACCCCTGTCGTCAGGGTCCACGGGCGGTGCTTGGCCTTGTCGCATCTGGATCAAAAAGTTACCTTTGCCCATGCCCATCCCCATTCTCTTCAAGAGACCACCTGGCGTCCCACGTCGACGACAGTAGCAACTTTCGCCTGAAGCCATCCACGGGACAGGCTGCCCAACCGTCTTGTGAGCCCAGATCGCCATCGTACCAAGCAATGAATTGGCCAAGCTAACTCGCGTTCCTAGCACGGCTTTCTTCTCTTCAGGAGGACACATAGTGCTTCTCTCCCTTCGAGCCAGATCCCCCCCCCCCCATCAGGGAACTGCTCCGCTGGTATTGTATGTCTCCCTTCGCCGCCTCAAAACCTGTGCACCCCCGCTGACTGTTGGCGCTTCTTCAGTCCGACTTGACACGTACGATCGAACGCGACAGCCTACATCGTCACCATGAAGTTCATGACCCTGCTGTTCGGCCTTCTGGGCCTGGTGACCATCACGGCCGCCTGGAGCAAGGAAGGTACGTGCCATGCCCACCCCCTCTCAAGCACGTGAAGTTCAAAGCTGAGACCTGTCCCTCCACAGACCGCGAAATCTTCCGCATCCGCGACGAGCTGCGCGCTCACATGGAGAACCCCGATCAGAGCTTCTACGATCTCCTCGGCATCAAGCCCTCGGCCTCGATCGAGGACATCAGCAAGGCCTTCCGCAAGATCACGCGCTCTCTCCACCCTGACAAGGTGGCCCAGCAGCTCAAGGCGGAGCGCGTCAAGGCCAAGAAGGCCGGGACCTTCATCCCCGGCGTCAACATCAACAAGCCCCCCAGCCAGAAGGAGATCCGCGCCGCCGTCAAGGTCGCCGAGGACCGCCAGTCCCGCCTCAGTCTGGTGCGCAACATTCTCAGCGGCCCCGACCGCGACCGCTACGACCACTTCCTCCGCAACGGCTTCCCTGCCTGGAAGGGTACCAACTACTACTACGATCGTTACCGCCCTGGCCTGGGCACCGCGATCTTCGGTGTCTTCTTCTTCGCTGGCGGTGCCATCCACTACCTCGCCCTCTACATGAGCCACCGCCGCCAGAAGGACTTTATCGAGCGCTACATCAAGTTCGCCCGTGACCAGGCCTGGGGCGACAACCTGGACGTGCCCGGTGTCGACTACACGCCCGCCCCCGCTTCGCCGCCTCCCGAGGAGGAGGAGCAGCAGGCCGCGCTCCCCGTGAACCGTCGCCAGCGCCGCTTCGAGGAGAAGGCCGCCCGCAAGGACAAGGGCACCACCACCACCAAGGTCAAGCGCAGCGCCGGCAGCGGCACGGCCACCCCCAAGGAGACCCAGGGCGACCGTCCTGTCGGACCCCGCAAGCGCGTCAGGGCTGAGAACGGCAAGATCCTCGTCGTTGACCACAGCGGCAATGTGTACCTCGAGGAGCAGGACGAGGAGGGCAACCTGGAGCAGTTCCTTCTTGATGTGAGTTTCCTAGCCATGCGCCTGATATGAAGCAAGACTGACGAGATTGCTAGCCCACCGAGCTCAGGGAGCCTACCTTCAAGGACACGGCCGTCATCCGCCTCCCGCTCTGGGCATTCGACCGCACCGTCGGACGTGTGCTCGGCAGGAAGGCAGCGGCCGACGACCTCGACCTGGTTGATGTTGATTCGGACAACGACCCCGTGCATGACACGCCCAGCACCGACTCGGCGGCGGAGGACTTTGAGCTGCTGGACCAGTCGACCGACTCGCTCGGCAAGGCCAAGTCGTCGGGCGTGCAGGCCGGCAGCAGGGTCAACAGGCGGAAGAAGAGCAAGCGGTGATCTGTGACTAGTGATCAGTGACCGGTGATCGGCGGCGCCTATAAGGCCCCTGGACGTCGGAGCCTAGGGATGGACGTGTTCACGGCGAGCCATCCAGACCTGGCTGTGGCTGGCTGACCGAGGCGAGGAATGCAGACCAAAAGTGGACGCCACAATGAGACGCGAAGACAGACGAACCCAGCACACGGGCAGAGATGCCTCCGTACATGCCTTGGCTACAGTCAAATACACGATGAAGAAGCAAGCTACCTGACAGCTCACTCCCATTACCAACCCATTGCCATCATCGTGATCGTTCCAAGAATAACAAAGGGACAAGTGCCGTTGACCACTCGCAACGCTAACCGAACTGCCGCCACCTGAGCTCGTCCCAGATACGAGGCGCCGGGTCTGTTTCTCCTCCAGCAAGAGCTTCGCCAGCGAACCAACCCCCATGAAACGAACCTGGCAAAACTCTCTTGGGCGCCAGAACAGACCATTTGCCCATCTGGCCCGGAGCTAAATGGCCGTAGCTTCATCCCATTAGGGGCCCGAGCGGCGCCCAACTCGAGGTCATCCCCGCCAACCCGCCCGGCGCATTCCTTAGCCTCGGACGGGATGGCCACCCGGATCGTCAGCGGATCTAGAGCTGCTGAAGAAGGCGCAGAACACGGCAGCTCTCGAGAGGGTGGACGGCAGACATTGCAGCTCGCCCGGTGGAAGCTGTACATGTCGTATATCTTCCGGTGAAGCTCCCCCTCTCTCCCTCGCTCTCCCTCTGTTTCTCACCGGATGAGGCTTGCAGAGCGAAAAGGGGTTTCACCAGAGCCTCACCCCAGCTTTCTCATGTTACCATTCTCGTCTTACCACTCTGGTGGCAGCTAACCTTATTTTCACACTCCCTGGCCTTCATATCTCACTCGCCTTCAAACCAAACCTCTTCTGTCGCAAGGCCTTCAAGAGAAAGCTAACCTACTCCACGCTAGGCTTCGTCAATGTGCCGCGCTTCTTGAGTTGGCCACTTAACCGACCTCACCATTCCCTTGTCCGACATGGATAGCATAGCACAGCCTCTCCAGCGGCACGGCAACACGGCGACCGCAAAGTCCCGTTGGCAACAGCTTATCATCAGACGGCAATTCTCCCGTTGGCCCCTGATCCTTGACCTCCCCCCCATCGTCGACGACGCTCGGGGAGGAGTCTATCTACGTAGCGGCGATCTCCTCGTGGCCTGAAGAAGATGGACCGAGCCCGACTACAACACCCCGCGCGTTCCCAAGACGGCCACCATGCTGCATCTGATGCTGGCTCTGTCTCCTTGGTCTGCCTTGCCCCTTCCCTCCCTATTGTGATGTGCACGCCCCAGCATTGCAAACCATGGCTGATCTCGAGAACCGCGGTCCTGAGATATTGGCTGTCGCGATCCTTTTCTTCGTCCTCTGCTGGATCTCCGTCGGCCTCCGCATCTACACCCGGGGCGTCCTGCTACGCTGCCTTGGCCTTGACGACAAGCTCATGATCGTGCTGCTCGGCATCTTCACCGGCTACCTCATCTCTCAGCTCCAGAGCGTCCGCTACGGCAACGGCCGCCACGATGCTGTCCTGACGCCCGAGAACAGGCAGAAGGCTTTGATGGTATGTTACCAGTCCACCTTGCTCGGCCTGTTCCTTAAACTGTGTCATCGTGCTGATGGTTCCCCCCAGTGGTGGTACATTTGTGAGCTCATCTACATCCCATCGACGTGCCTCCTCAAGATTATCGTGGGCTTCTCGCTCCTCCGCATCGCCACGCGGCGGCTGCACACGCGCATCCTCCATCTACTCATGGCCACGACAACCCTCTTCGGCGGCACTTACTTCGCCCTCGTCCTCGTGCAGTGCCGCCCCATCGCCACCTTCTGGCTCATGTCGCCGCGCGCCCGCCCCCAGTGCTTCCCCGACCATATCGTCATCGCCATGACCTACACGGCGTCAGTCCTCAACTGCGCCGCTGACTGGGCCTTTGCTCTGCTTCCGGCTCTCCTTGTCATCCCTCTCCGCCTGCCCCTGCGCACCCGTCTCGGTCTCGCCGCCATCCTCGCACTCGCCGCCCTCGGCTCGACAGCTACCATCGTCCGCGCCGTCTACATCCCGCACCTCCTCTCGGGCGCCGACTTTCTGCACACCACCGCCGACGTCGCCCTCTGGTCCACCGTCGAGCCCGGCCTCGGCATCACGGCTGCCAACTTAGCCACCCTGCGGCCCTTATGGCGCGCCGCCCGCCGCCGTGCCCTCTCCTCTGTCCGCCACTACACACCCGCTCCGGGCACCGGAAAGGCCCCCGCCGGCACCAGCGAGACCGCCTCCGCCTCGACGAAGATGCACCGTCTCCGTCCGGAGAACGTGCACAGCGACTCGATCGTGTCGGCACACCACCGCGAAGACGTCGACAAGCCGAAAGAAGAATCCTCCTACCGCTCCTCCTCGCGCCGTCCATCCCCCAGAAGTGCAAGCACCCAGAGCAGGGGCATCCGCAAGACAACCGACGTCTCCGTGTCACGAAGTCGTGCCACCAATGACAACAACAACAACAACAACAACAACGACGATGACGACGATGAGGCACTCGTGCCGCCACCGCCTGCAATCCATATCAACTACGCCCTCGAGTACGACGACGACGATGACGACGAACACGACCGCGAGAGGAGGAGGAGGTCCACGCCGCCCTCCTTCGTCGACCGCTTCAGCGCCGACGAGTCGGATGACATTGAGCGCGGTCCGAGCGACTCCCTCGATCGGAGCCGACGACCCGTCCCGACCTTCTCGGGGTTGAGCCCCACGGCGCCGTCGCTCGACTGGTCGTCGCCGCGCGTGTCGGCCATTTCGATGGGATTCTGTCGAGACAAGCGGAGCAGTCGCGCCGCGTGGGACACCTGACCACCTATCGTCGTCGACCTGACGGACTGCCGTAAGGAGGTTGAGCGATGGAGGCGGGAGAAGAAGGGGTGCGAAAGAACATAATAAACTTGAAGAACGGCGTTTGTGAATGTACCATAGGACATACATACATATATATACCCAGGGCAGCCGGGGCACCATGGCCCAGCACACGGACAGGCAGGCAGGCGTACGGGTTCAAGATTTTGATCGATCAGCGTTCATGTTGGGCTTGGAGATACCAAGCGGTAAATATCAGTATCAAATTCTTCAATTTCACATCGACCACCTGTGAAGATCATGAACCACTTGAGGACAGCCATGGCAAAAGTGAGGGAAGAGTTGAATTAGGAGTAGCCGTAGCTACCAACACCCGCATCCCGACCCCATCAATATCCGTCATGCCAACGCCTCGAGTATGATTTTCATAGCCATTCTGACTGTCCTGGTATGTCTGCGCCAATTCCAAATCATGCCTCTCGTAAGAACAAAAGAAACACACCGCCCCTCTTGGCTTCCCACAGATTTCGCCGCTTGTTGCGCCTGCGAGGCAGTCCCTGGGGGACAGATGCATGCTATATACATGTGATGTTCGTGCAGCCTTTAGTGCAGCCTCTGGTGCAGCCCTTGGTGCAACCTTTGCTTCAAGCCGCTCACATCACGTCCATGGCCTCGGCGTTACCAGCAGGCCCGCCGAACTGCTGCTGTTGGTACGACCCATACTGGTTCTCCATTTGCATCTGGAGCTGCTGCTGCTGCTGCCGAGACCATTCCTGACCCGTGCTCTTGTACACAGGGTCGGTGGCCTGGCTATACCCGCCAACCGAGGTACCATAAGGGGAATAAACCTCCTTGGTCTGCTGAGCCTGACGATCGTTCTCTCGTCGCATGAGCTCCTCGTAGCCTGACATCATGTACGGCTCGACGTTCTGGCTGATGCTGGGGGCCAACCAGCGGCTATCCGGGCCCTGTGTCTGAACCTGGGTGCCATCGAGGCTCATGACGCCGTTCTGCCTCTCAGCCTCGGCCAGACGCTCATAGCGAAGTCGTGCCCAGAGCTCCTCCTGCTCGACTGTGGTGCTCGTCCATGCCAATGCGGGGTTGTCGTCGTTGCCAGTGGGCGGAGCGACGCGCCAGAGTTCGACTAGGCGTTCTTGCTGAGACGTCTCGGAGATGCGGAAGAGTTGGATCTGAGAGGGCGAAAGGAGGGCGGGGTTGACGCCATACTGGGCGAGGACAACCTCCGGGGTGAGCTGGTCAGACTGAGGGGGCTCAGAGGAGCGACGCTGTGGCTCCTGGACTTGCGCCTGCTGCTGCTGCTGCTGAGGTTCGGCGGGCTCTTGAGGAATGTGGTACGAGTGGATGTAGTGTTGAGAGATGGAATAGACGATGGGCTCGGAGGTCGGCTTGGGAAGCGTGGGGGTGGGGTCGTGGGGGGCCTGCTTGGGCTCATCGACCATGCTCTTAGGTACCATCGACTGAGCTTGGGCCTGAGACTGAGACTGCAGCTCAGGGTTGAAGGTGAGGTTACGGGAGAAGAGGGCGGAGAGGTCGTCGTTGGCCTGCATGTTGGGCTGGAAGGAAACCATCTGAGAGGGTGTGTCAGGATATATCCGATCAAGCATCTCGAGAGCACATACCGTGAAGTGGAGTGATGACTTCGGGAGAGGGTAAAGTCGTGGACGGCTAGCTGTGGCGAGGGATGGCAATAATAGCGAAAAGCGAGAAGAAGGTCGTGGAAGGTGTTCTGCCAAGGTGTACAACGCAGCAAACAAACTTGAGTTTATATTGGCTATGGTATGTGTACTTGAGCTCGTGGAGGGGCGGATGTCTCGAAAGGGGCCTGAACGTTCGGGGGGGGGCGCGGGGCGGCACGGCAGGAGAGAGAAAGAAACGGGGGCGAAAGCGCGGGAGAGTGGACGGATGGATGGACAAAGCGAGGACCGACTCGCAAGAAAGGGTCGAAAGAACAAGAAAGTTGTTTTTTTCCTGAAAGAGGGCGGGCACAGAAAGAAAACGGGCCTCGGGCGATACTGTCTGGTTTGCCGGTCACAAGGTCGGGTTGATGTAGGTGGTGGTCAGGTTGGGAGCAAAGACGGGACGGGGGTCAGACGAGGGGCATCGGAGGTGGGGATGCCGTGGAGTGATGCGAAGCAAGGCGTGTCGTGTCGGAGCCAGGGTGTCGTCGTTTGTCGTTTGGGGGTGCGAGATGTCGTCGATGTCGTTCTGGAGTGTCGGAGCGAGTTGGGAAAAGAAGCAAGAGGATATGGGTTCAAGAAAGAAAATGGCAAAAGGGAGGAGAGAGAGAGAGGCATAGCCCGTGATATATGACGCTCTGGCTCTTGATCGATGTGACGAGGATGAGGCAGCGGCGGCCCCTGTAAGGAGGAAATTGGGAATGAGGGGCAAGACTCATGACGCACCAGGAAGGCACCAGGGAAAGCACCAGGAAGGCACCAAGCACCAAGCATCAAGAACCCAAGCAGGCACCATCTCAGCTCTGACCGGAGGGCAGGCGCCTTGGGCGGGGGGGGTAGTTCCTGCCATTACGACCTAATGGCACCATGGCTGCCACACCTAGGGCCGGGTGGGAGGGGGCCTGACACCTGAATCGGTGAATCATGGGGATGGCTTCAAGCACGGGAGGGGGAGGACCAGCGACTAGCATGGCATCCCGTCTCGTCCGTCTCAAAAGTTCATGCGTTTGGCTCGAAACGAAGTGCTCATGTCCAATCGACCCGTGACACGATGATCACGAGCTCCATCTGCGGTCCACGGTCCACGGTCCACGGCCCACGGCCTGCGATCCACGACGACAGCCAGCGTGAGGAATGGAAGGGGGACAGGGAAGACAGGCGGGCCGGCCGAGGGTAGCAGAGCAGGGAGGGGTAATAGACGGACATGGATGATGGGATATGTTTCAGATGCGTGAGGGTGAGGGTATTTCTCGTCTTTTCCCGCCTAGAGCTGCACACCTACGGTGGTGGCCGGCAACGGTCGGGCTCAACAACTTTAGCATCTGCCACCTTCTCTCACCGCTGTTTGTGGTCTTCAAAGGGATTCGAAAAGGTGCCAGGATGGCAGGCTGAGCGTCAGGAGAGCATCTCGTCCTTTTTGTCGTGTTCGGAGCACCAGGAAAGTGTTGCTGCAAAAAATACATGACAACGACAAATGGCAAGCTGGACGTACTTGTACCGACCAAGTGGCATCGAATCCCCCACGAGCGTCACAATTCAAGATGCAGGTCGGCCGGTGGAGAGTGGAGACCGTGGCACACACACCGACTTGCCATGGATGGAACCCAACCAAGTGCCAAGACCTTGAACATTAGGTAACCCCGCTCGGGCCATCTCAGGTTCTCAAGAAGGGAAGCTTGGACCATCTCAGGCACACCAGGCAGCCTCAGGCACTACGACAGCAAGCAGCCCAGAAGGCCAGCCTCGCTGTGGAGCAACACGCAGCCCCGGGCTGCCTGCTGTGACGGGACTTGCCTGCAACTGCACTCCAAACGTAGCTCTCCAAGCTCCCCCCAAGCCGGACCACGACACCACGAAACACCCCCAATCCACCTCACCACCACATCCCTCATCTCTATCACGCAAGCGACTCGCCATCTCGACCTCCCTCGCCTCAGCCTCTCCTCCTCTCGAGCAACGTAACCCCAGAAATCAGCCAAGATGGTACGCCCTGCCTCTGTTCTCTGCTGCTGCTGCTGCTCCTCCTCCTCCCACTCCCTCCTACTCCCCATGAACCACCGAATTCCGAATCCCATCATAAATCACCCTTGTATCATGACGCTGACCGGCCCAGACCTCCATAGGCACGGGTTACGACCTTTCCAACTCCATCTTCTCCCCCGACGGCCGTAACTTCCAGGTCGAGTATGCCGTAAAGGCCGTCGAGAACGGCGGCACCTCCCTCGGCATCCGCGCCCGCGACGGCGTCGTCCTCGCCGTCGAGAAGGTCGTCGCCTCCAAGCTCTGGAAGCCCAACGCCAACACCCGCATCGCCACCGTCGACCGCCACCTCGGCGTCGTCTACTCCGGCATGGTCCCCGACGGCCGCCACTTTGCCGACCGCGCCCGCGACGAGGCCCGCTCCTGGCGCGACACCTTCAAGACCCCCATCCCCGTCGCCGACCTCGCCAGCCGCATGGGCGGCTACCTCCAGGCCTACACCCTCTACTCCTCCGTCCGCCCCTTCGGCATCACTACCATCGTCGCCGGCTTCGACCCCTCCACCCCGCTCCCCGTCGACGGCGAGGTCGGCTCCGGCCCCGCTGCTGGTCCCGGCGGCGTCGCCCCCGACCGCAAGCACGGCGGCCCCGGCCTCTACATGATCGAGCCCTCCGGCCTGTACTGGGGCTACTACGGCGCCGCCACCGGTAAGGGCCGCCAGGCCGCCAAGGCAGAGCTCGAGAAGCTCGATCTCGCCGGCGAAGGCATCTCCCTTGAGCAGGCCGTCAAGGAGGCCGCCCGCATCATCTACGTCGCCCACGACGACAACAAGGACAAGGAGTTTGAGCTCGAGATGAGCTGGATCAGCGACGTCGACGGCCCCACCAAGGGCCGCCACGAGGCCGTCCCCAAGGCCCTGCGCGAGGAGGCTGAGCGGTTAGCGAAGAAGGCCCTCGAGGGCGACGACGATGACGAGGACGACAAGAAGGATGATGATAAGGACGACGACAAGATGGAGGAGTAAGGCCGCCCGGCCGTCTCATGTCAGGGGAGGGAGCGGAGGAGGAAGGCTTGTATGTGTACGATTACCAAAGACAAGGGCAGCGGCGTCGGATCATAGGGATCATAGATTACGACTAGCTAATCAAGCTGGAGTTGGGACAACATGTGCTGCCACGATGTTGGTTCGTCAGACGAGTTCGGATCCGTCACTGCCAGCAAAGACTGAGATGGCACATTTTTGAAGAAAGGCCATCGCCTCGTGTGTTGGCCTCAGGGGCCATGACTACCTGGTTGTTTGCCCCCCACACGCACCATGCAGTTTACGATGGCAATTTCGGAGTCATTGTTCGTACTCGCGAGAGTCTACTACTGACATATGGTCTCTGATAGGAAAGAGGCAATTCCCGACCTATCAATGTAACCATCTGTGCGCTTAGCTCTCCAATCATAATGCAGGCCTTCTCCCAGCGCTACTCAGTAAAACAAACATATATTAGAAATCCTAACAAGCATGTTCCCAAGATTCACATGGACGAGAAAAGCAAGAAGAACGAGGACGAGGGCGGGAACACCACCAGATGACCTCGGGACAGCCGCTGGACGACCGCTGGACGACCGCTGGACGGCGACGGCGGCCAGGTTGGTGATAAGGGATATCGTGCATCATGGGTGGCATGCTTGACGGTTTCCAAGCATACGCTGTCTATTGCAGTGAGGGCGCATTTCACAGTCATGCCACTATAATGAAGGTTGAATCATGTTGTAATAGGTATTGAGTAATACTGCGCAGTGATCCATACTGCGCACCAGGACCTTGGAATTTCGTAAACCATCCTCCCCCGTGCCGACATATAAACCACGCTAAAAACAATTTAGAACCTGCCGTCCTCCATAGCCCAAGGATTACCTGTCTAAGCCTTGACAATCTTGCAAACAAGGTCGGAGCCATCGACAGAGTCGCCCTCCTTAACCTGCAGGCTCGAGACCTGGCCGTTGTGCGGCGCCGAGATGACCATTTCCTGAAACATACTGATTAGCACAGAGTTCGGTGAGCGAGCACGCCGAGAAAAAACTTACCATCTTCATGGCGCTGAGGACAGCAATGGGGTCGCCCTTCTTCACTTCGGAACCCTCCTTGACGCGCAGCTCAACGAGCACACCAGCCATGGGGGCACCGACCTGGCTCGAGTCGCTAAGATCGGCCTTGGGGCGCGTAACGTTCTCGACCGAAGCCTTGTTGTCGTCGACAGTGACCTGGCGGACCTCACCGTTCATCTCGTAGAACACCTCACGCTGGCCGGTGTTCTCGCTGAGCGGGCCGACGGCGAGCAGCTTGAGGATGAGGACCTTGCCCTTCTCGAGCTCGACGTGGAATTCCTCGCCAATTTCGGGCTTGGACAGGAAGTACTTGGTCGGCAGGACAGACAAGTCGCCGAACTTCTGCACGAACTTCTTGTAGTCCTCAAAGACCTTGGGGTACATGACGTACGAAGCGATATCAGTCTCCGTGACCGGGCCGCCAAACTTCTTGCCAAGCTCTCGCTTAACCTTGACGAAGTCAACGGGGTCCAGGGACAGGCCAGGACGGGCATCAAGCTTGCGGCGACCACGCAGGGCGTCGGAGCGGAGCGGCTCGGGGAATCCTCCGAACGGCTGGCCCATCATGCCCTCAAGGAACTCCAGCACGGAGCCAGGGAAGTCGAGCTCGCCGGCACGAGCCTTGACGTCCTCGGGAGTGAGCTTGTTCGAGACCATGAACTGGGCGAGGTCACCAACAACCTTGGAAGTGGGCGTGACCTTGACGATATCGCCGAGAAGGTCGTTGGCGTGCTCGTAGGCCTTCTTAGTCTCGGTCCACTGGGTGCCGAGGCCAAGCTGCTGGGCCTGGAACATCATGTTGGTGAGCTGACCACCGGGAATCTCGTGCTCGTACACCTCGGGGTCGGGACCGGCAAGGTGGGCCTCGAAAGGAGAGTAGAGCAGACGGAGCTGAGACCAGTAGGTGTCAAGAGCACGAACGTGAGCGGGGTTCAGACCGGGGTCAAGGTCGCTACCCTCAAGCGAGGCGAGGATGGCGTTGATGCTGGGCTGCGAGGTCATGCCCGACAAGCTGTCGGTCGCGGCATCCACGGCGTCGGCGCCAGCCTTGGCACAAGCGACCATGGAAGCGACACCGGTACCGGCAGAGTCGTGGGTGTGAACGTGGATGGGAAGGTCGGGGTACTTCTCGCGGATAGCACCAATGAGAAGAGTGGCGGCATGGGGCTTGAGAACACCAGCCATGTCCTTGATGCCGAGCACGTGAATGTCGAGGGCAACCAGCTTGTCGACAAGGTCGAGGTAGTACTTCAGGTTGTACTTCTTGTTGGGGTTCAGCACTAGACACAAATGTTAGCATATATTATCAAAATGTCTGGCAGAATGGGATGCACATACTATCACCGCTGTAGCACACGGTACCCTCGGCAACACCACCAGCCTTGTGAACGGCCTTGATGCCGACCTCGAGCTGGTCAATGTCGTTGAGGGCGTCGAAGACACGGAAGATATCAACACCGCACTTCTTGGCCTGGTCGACGAACTGGTCGATGGCGTTGTCGGGGAGAGAGGCATAGGCAACACCGTTGGCGCCACGCAGCAGCATCTGGAAGGGAATGTTGGGCACGAGCTTCCTCATGCGGCGGAGCCTGTCCCAGGGGTCCTCATACAGGAAGCGCATGGCGACATCGAAGGTAGCACCACCCCAGCACTCAAGCGAGTAAAGGTTGGAGAGAGCGTGGCTGGTCTCGTGGGCAATGTTCAGGAGATCGACAGTTCGCACGCGAGTGGCCAGGAGAGACTGGTGGGCATCACGCCAAGTGGTGTCCATGAGCAGGCAGCCCTTGTAGTTGCGGACAGCCTTGGCGAAGGCCTTGGGGCCCTCGTCGAGGAGGATCTGCCTCCAGCCCTTGGTGCAGGGAGCAGAGACGTCGAGCTTGGAGCCGTCGGCCTTGAGGAGGGTGGGCAGAATGATGTCACCCTTGAACTTGGGCTCACCGACCTGGCCCTTGATGCTGCTACCGTTGACGGCAACGTCACCGAGGTAGCTCAGAAGCTTCTGAGCACGGTTCTGGCTGCCGACAAGATCGAACAGCTGGGGAGTGTCATCGATGAAGGTGGTCCAGCAGTTGCCGTCGATGAAAGTGGGGTGGGTGAGGAGAGAGGCCAGGAAGGGGATGTTGGTCTTGACGCCACGGATGCGGAACTCGACCAGCGCACGCAGCATCTTCCTGCGCGCAATCTCATATGTGGAACCCTGGCAAGTGCACTTGACCAACATGGAGTCGTAGTAAGGGGTAATGACCGCGCCGGCGAAACCATTGCCACCATCGAGACGAACACCGTTGCCACCAGCGGAGCGGTACACCTCGAGCTTGCCAGTGTCGGGCTGGAAGCCCTTGGCGGGGTCCTCGGTAGTGATACGGCACTGAATGGCGAAGCCTCGGGTGGAGATGCGGTCCTGGGTGAGACCGAGCTGCTCAAGCGTGGCGCCGGCAGCGATCTGGATCTGCGCGGCAACAATGTCGATGCCCGTGATCTCCTCGGTGATGGTGTGCTCGACCTGGATACGGGGGTTGATCTCGATGAAGTAGTAGCGGTTCTGCTGGTCGACGAGGAACTCGGCGGTACCAGCGTTGCGGTAGTTGACTGACTTAGCCAGCTTGACGGCATCAGCCAGGATGGCGTCGCGGGTCTCAACGGGGAGATCCTTGGCGGGGGCAATCTCAACGACTTTCTGGTGACGACGCTGGACCGAGCAGTCACGCTCGTACAGGTGGACAATGTTGCCGTGGTTGTCACCGAGCAGCTGGACCTCAATGTGCTTGGGCTTGTCGAGGAAGCGCTCGACAAAGACGGTACCGTTACCGAAGGCGGACTTGGCCTCGGAGGTAGCACGCTCGAACGACTCCTTCAGGCTCTCCTGCTCGCGGACGACACGCATACCACGGCCGCCGCCGCCGAAGGCAGCCTTGATAATGATGGGGAAGCCATATTGATCGGTGAAAGTCTTGACCTCCTCGAAGGTAGCAACGGCACCCTCGGTACCGGGCACAACGGGCACGTCGGCCGCGATGGCGAGCGTACGGGCAGAGACCTTGTCGCCGAGGGCGTCAATGACCTCAGGAGAAGGACCAACGAACTGTGTGGGCAGATCAGTTAGCGTCGGCGAATTACAAGTTGGGTGGGGATCTGTGCACGTACGATGAGACCAGCCTTCTCAACGTTGCGGGCGAACGAGGCGTTCTCAGAGAGGAAGCCGTATCCTGAGCACCGAGTTAGATCGAGTTGCAACGAGATTCGAATAAGGCAGACGAACCGGGGTGGATCATCTGTGCGCCGTGCTCGACAGCAATCTTGATGATCTCGTCGCCAGCGAGGTAAGCTCCGACGGGGGTGTACTGGCCACGCTTGCCAATGACGTACGCCTCGTCGGCCTCTGCATATACACGTCAGCTTGTGAAACAGGCGATTGTGGTGCATTGGAACTATGCGTACTTTGCCTGTGCATGCTGAGACGGTCCTCATAACTGAAGACGGCAATAGTGTGTAGTGAAAGCTCGTGAGCCTAGGCAGAGTGAGCAATTGTGGCCGGGACCTGTGTCCAAGAAGAATTCCACTTACGGTTCTAAAGATCTAAAGGGGCCGTATTGTAAGCAGGTCTGTTCAAACGGTGCGCGATACCCTCAGCCGGATCGACATACCCTGATAGCTGGTCACGGTTAGTTTCTGTTTGGTGGCGGGGCAGATCAGCTTCGGGGAAGGGGAGGGAAGACTCACGAATTTCACCACGGTTGGCCACTATAAGATGGGGGGAAATCAAGTCAGCTTTGCTTGCTTCGAGTGCCAAGGGTCTCTCTGGGACGTGACTCACCAAGAATCTTCTTCAATTGCATGATGCTCGAGTTGGCGCGAATGTGGTGGATGCTCTGGCCCTTGGGGACATCGCCATCGCTGTCGTCGAAGACATCGCTGAATGTCACGGCCGTCTGCGCCATTTCGAAGGCTGTGCGGGGTGGAACAGGTGGGATTCGGGGTTCGCAAGTGCGAGAAGGTTGGAGCGAAGAGGTCGAGAGGGAGTGGGTGGTTTGCGGCAGGCGAGGAGCGTGGTTTTGAGGACCAGGACCTGGAGGACGGGAGCTCGCTGCGTCTGCTGCTGGCGGCGGTCGAGAGGGACGGCCGGAGAATGTGAGATCGACCTCGGCGGGGTCACACCGTCACAAGTGTTGCAGGGGAGCAGGGGGGAAGGTCTGGGCTGGACTGGGTGCCGGGGCCTTCGTGCAGGGTGCGGCGGTCGATGGTGGGGGTTGGGTGCCCGCCTTGCTGGAAGCAGAGAGCTGGACGCGGACCTGGAGCTTGCTGATGCACCGAAGAGCTAGGTCGCACTGGTGGTACTGGTGGCGGCGGTGGAGACGCTGTCAAGTTGCCGATAAGAGACCCAGAGCTTAGCTCGGTCCGAGCTATCACGGTAGGTAGGCGACTAGAGGTGAGCCACGGGGTTGCACGACGTCGAGTCGTGTTGGATAGCCGTTTCGTCGTGGAAGGGCTGCCAGTTGTTGAAGGCAGAAAACGAGGGAAGGAGGGGGTATAAGTCTTGCTGTGTATGGATACGGACGAGGAGGTTCGTCGATGTATGGGTATAGAAGAGGGGGGAGGGGACCAAGACGTGCAGTGGTGGAGGTGAGGAGAGGAGAGATGGGAGACTGAGGAACAGATTTAAAAAGACGACGAGGAATGAGGGGTTCTCTTGTATGATGGTGGAAGCTAAAAACGTCCCGTCTGTTGAAGAGGAAGGGACAACTCCGTTTCAAGGTACATGCTCTGCTCGGGTACCTCAGTCTCTATTCTGTTGACGTCCATACGTCCTTCCCGTTGCACCTAGAGGCGTGCTGGTTACTCTTTCCCAGGGCATGGGCACCGTAAACTTCAACCGTATCACCATGTACCAGAGACAGTACGGGAATACCTATCTTTGGGTTGGTCGGCGGTGGAAAGTGGAGTTGGAGGGGTGGGTGGGCAGGAGGCATCGACACGCACCTGCAACGTGAAGCGCCCGCCCGCCCCTCCTCCCCCGATTCATCCTCACCACATCTCACCTCTATCCCATTTCCAGTCAGGAAAAGGACCGCCTGCCCGTGCATGTGCTTGCAGCTGTCACTGGAAACAGTCCGTTGACGGTGATTGTGCTTCAGTGAGGCCAAGACCCAGGGACCTGCCCTTGCTGTTTGCTGGTGTTGGGTTAGTGTTGGTGTTGGGACGAGTCCGAGTCCAAGCTTAAGCTCCCGGACAAGCGCCAGCTGCCCTGAAAGAAGAAAGTTATCCCGCCATCACGTCCAAGCCCTCCCCTCCCCTCCCCTCCATCCCCTTGACCTTGACCGCTTTGCTCTCGTTTGGCCGTGCAACGAGTCAATCGACATTCTTTCTGGTCCCAGAGAGTCTTGGCTCTGAGCTCTGGACCCTTCTTTGGACCTCTGTTTCTCGGGCTTACTGTCTGATTATGATGATGATGATGATGAGACGAGACACATGCCGCCAGCACATGGAACAAATGAGACTGCCCCGCGTCGCCCATTGGCCAACCACAGCCCACTGATCACGAAGCTCACCACTCCATTTCTCGCCCAATTGACAAACCGCTACGCCCTCTAAAGATTGTTGAGTCAATAAACCCGGCGGGCAGAACTCCAAGCGACTCACGCCAACATCCGTAACTCGAAACGGTGACACGACATTCGATCATCAAAACGGCGTCCTTAGCGCGAACGGTGTGCCACACTTTTCGTAAGTAGTTCACCCTGGGCACTGTGCTGGCACATCATCGTGAAGCCGGGCAAGGCTCGGCACATGCCAAACTACCACGGAACCCCAGACAGCGATCGTGCATTACAGATCGCGGGATCCAAGAGAATACCAAGCGACAGACCCTCGGTACCGAGGATAAGACGGCTTTAATTGCTGCGTACTTGCGTGCCCCCCGGGTCCGGGTCTGGGGAAACCGCCTCCAGAGCCTCATGGCTGTCAAAAAAGGCAAGCTATTACTCGGGAGAACTCGACGCGATGGTCCTGTTCCTGACTATTATCGCCCTGTGGCCTGCTGAAATGCGGGGTGTGGGCTTCCCTCCAGCGCTTCCCAGCCTGTCGGTCGTCAAGCCGAAGCTTGCCCTTCCGTGTTGCTCCGAACTGCTTCTCGTCCGCCCGGCGCGATGCCCTGTCGACACGGGAGATGCCTCCAGTTTTCCGTGCTGGACCGAGAATGAGATGCCTTTTACGGCGGAGGATGAAGCCGGCCGGCCCATGCATTTTCGTGGAGGTGGTTGACCTCCATCGACATCCATCGCCAGTCCCAAGCCCGGCGCACGACGGTTCGCGACGGAGGAGCCCACCGTTTCGTCTACGGACAGCAGCCTACCGTATTCCCTTGCTCTCTCTCTGGTTCTGTCCCACCCACGGAGGTACGTACCTGCCCAGGCGCTGCGGTTTTTTCATTTCTCTCTCGATATCTGATTGTTCATCTCCTTTGGTAAATCCCTCTGCCATCGCGGCTCGCGTCGAAACCGGAGCCCGCGAAACCTCCACGAAGGTCAGAGGTCCTTCGTCAGATGGTTCAGGCTGCGGGATAAACCACCGGCCTCCCACGCCCGGCTTGTCGCAGCACGTCGATTGGCCGGGCCCCCCTCGAACTTGTCGCGTTAGTCAGGGTGACGAGCTTACCGTTACGTTGCTTGAATTCTTCCGCCGCCGACCTCGGCTGGGTCTTGTCGACGCCATAGCCGCTGGTCCGCTGCAGATATCAGGGCGCCCGGGGCGGGACATCTGCCTTCTTTCCCCCTCCTCCATGGTCCATGGACCCCCCGGAGGGACCCGTCTATTTCGGTCATGTTGCACGAGTGTTTTATTCCCGTGAGGATGACTCCTGGCTGGTGCGGATATCCAAGGCTAGAACAGGCTTTCACACCCGCTCCTCGTCCGTGTGAGTCGATAACACCCCACGATGGTTCGTGGCTTTTCGTGTAGCAACGCTGCCAAGCCGCACCGCCCTTTCGTCCACTTCGGTGGGGGGCCCCGAGGGTCCTTCCTCCGTTTCGGTGTGTAATGGGGCGACGTCTATCTTTGGTAGTCCCAGCCGGGGGTGGGTTTGTTTGGCTCGTGACAATGAAACGAATTGCGTCGTCGGTCTTGTGCCCCGAGGTCTGGTCTCGATTTCAGTTGTCAATGGCCCGAAATAGCGAGCCGAGATTCGCCCGCTTGGTTGTGCCGTCTGACGTTTCGTTTCGTGCCAAGCGCACGGTCAGTGACTTTTCTGATGCTATTCTACTGTCCATGCCTTGACAACATTTTGGATATGCAGCAGCTCAGACCGCTGGGCCGCCTCCGACGCTTATCTGGGATCGACAGCCCAAGCCACCGCCTCCCCGAGTCAGAGCGATGGTAGCACACGAACGAAGGTGACCCAAAAGAATCGAAAGAACAATGCTGGATGTCTAATGTCCAGGCTCTCGAGGAGGAGCACGCCTGTAGCCTTGGTCGTCAAGCAGCCAGGCAGGCAGAGTTCCCGAGAGCAAGTAATACCTGAGGTGATAGTACAGAACGGCTTTCCCCCGCAAGCCCATTGCGTCCATCCGCCTCGACTTCCCATGCGGCCGTCCCCATAATCCCTAGGCTCGCCTCGCCCCCAAGATCGGGCCATGTCAGCCCGCGATCTCTCATCTGCCGCAAGCCATCGCGGCGTTTCTCCCCCCACACCCCACGCGGATCGGTCATGTGTAAACTGTATGTAGTCCGCAGCCGCCGTATCCGTCGACCTCAGGGCAGGTATATCTATTTGCCCAGAGCCTCCTTCACCTTGCTCTCGACCTTCGCCTCGACGGCCACAGCCTTGTCCTTGACGGCCTCGGCCACCTCCTTGACATCACCGCCTGCGGCAGCAGCGGCCTCCTTGCCTCCCCACTTGTGCCACGACAGGTATCGGTAGCCCTGCGTCAGCTGCGAGCCCTCGTTGACAAAGTGGCACGCGAACAGGAGGTAGTTCTTCGGTGAGACGGCAAGCGAGTAGCGCATGAACGTCGCGGAGTAGATGATCAGGGCACCAGTCATCTGACCCGAAATCCTGAGAGGGAGGCATGTTAGCAGGTGGGCGATGTGCAGAGGAGAGGCGACAGCCGACAGCCGACGGGGACGAGGACACTCACAGATCGGGGGACTTTTGGGTGTCGAGGACGGCGGCCACGGGGATACCGAAGTTGGAGGCGGGACCCCAGAAATCTAGTGATGGTCCGTCAGCGCAGGCTCTTGATTTCTGTATCGCGGCATTCCTGTCGCATCCATCTCTCTCGTCGTCTCAAGTGGAGCGCCAGCGATGCTTCCGCCATGCGCATGGCAGTTCCCGGGCGGCATATACAGCCACACCTTCCTCCGTTTTGGCATCATGCTCCTTTCACCCGCAATCGTATGATCCATCGTCCAATCTGCTTCCTCCGTACCAAGGGGAGGGTCTCAACGTACGCGTGGAGCAGAAGTAGTTCAGGGCCGGGTTCGCCCGGATTTTGGCGTTGACAGCCTTGAAGAACGCAGCCATGGTGATCGGTCGGGCGGGGCGGCGGTCGTTTAATCGGTTGGTTCGTGGTGACGAGGTTGTCGCTGTCGCCCGGGCAATTGAGGTTGGGAAAGAGGTGGGAGGGAGATGTTTGCTTGTTGGGAGCTTGGCTTGCCGGGTCGGAGCTTGGATCGGAACCTCCGCCCTTCAATTCGTGGAGGTGCGGGCGTCGAGTTTTTGCGGTTGGGCGACGGAGATTGGAGCGCGCCGGGGATAAGATCACGTGCGCGCTCTCCTGCTGCCGTTGGGCATACTTACATCGCGGGAGACCGACAGCACTTCGCACTACATGGGCGAGGAGGTATCGATAATTGTAGGAATGGTGGCATGCAATATTCTATTTCTATTTTCAAGTTTTTTGCTGGGGCTTGGACTTCTTTGTCGTTATTGCAGCTCTGTTTCGATGTGCCTTCAACATTTCTCGTCCTGCCACTCAGTGAATTTAACATAGCCATCAACGAGATAACTAAGGACATACCAATGCACACACTCTACGTAATTATTAAATATTTGAGTTATTATGTATGATAACTTTCATTTCCTGGTCTAGAGGTCCCAGCTTGGACACGTAGGACCCATTGCGTGAGATGTAATCAAGCTTCATTTACTGTTGAACAATTTGATGTAATCACCAAATCACCTTTCCTTACATTTATAGAAATGGGCAACACGCAATAATATCAGCGGAAAGTAACATAATATATTATTTTCGTCTCCTCAAATATTATAGCGAAGACATGCGTACATTTTTGTAGTTCGTACCCGTGTATGTATTCATTCTCCAGACGTGACTGAAGGATGACTCAAAAAGGCTCCTCATGTAAAGCCATGGTCCCTACCGAACCCGTTTAATCGAGAGACAGAACAAATAAAGCCCTCTTGGAAAGATGTAAATCCTTTCATTCAGCCTTTCCCTGCACAAAATTTGCAATAGGTTCTCGAGAATCGTCAGACCGCCTCGCTAGGACCAGACGAGGCCGTACGCGTTCATAGTTACAATCCACTTCCTCGCTCGTCAAGACAACATCGTGTAGCAATCACATAGCATGGCAGTCACCGCTCAAAACCACCCCAATCGTCACATCTGTCACCATATGTAGTGCGGAAAGCATGCTCATTCACTCGACCTCCTTGGATCGAGCCGCTACTCTACAGATTCGCGTTTTGTCCATCCGTCATGGTATTCTTCAATATCCCCAAACGCCAATGGTCATCATAAGTCTGGCGCGAGCGCATTTATGCCCAGCCATCTCTGTCATCGACATCCACACATTACCTCCGGGGCGGAGGGTTGAAGCCAGGAGGGCCGCCGCCGGGGGGACCAGGAGGGAAGCCCTGGGGAGGGAACGCGCCACCCTGGCCGGGAAAGCCAGGCGGGAACGCGCCAGGGAAACCAGGGGGAGGACCTGGATATGGGTTAGAAGACCGATAACCAGTCAGATGGGGCATAGTCAACATACCTCCTCGTCCAGCAAAAGGAGGGGCACCGCCAGGGAATGGAGGGAAGCCAGGGGGGGCGCCGCCAACACCAGCAGCAGGTCCCTGGAATCAAGTCAGCAAGAGCCAAAGTCGCAGATTTGGTAATACTTACAGCCAGTGACGGGGGCACAGCAGCACCCCGACCAGCAGGACGGGCAACGCCCGGACCGGCGTTGAGAGTGGACGCGATACCACCAGTCGCACTCTTTCCCAGGCGAGCGCTAGGGTCCGCAGGCGGCTCTCCCTCGACCGACAGCGAGACGATCTGAGCACCACGGAGAATCGTGAGACCCAGAGTCCGCTTCTCTTCAGACTCGACGGTTTGGCCGGAGCCGCTTGCGCCGGGGGCAGCAGGCTTGTTCTGCTTGCGCTTGACGCGCCGGAACTCTTCCGTGTCGGCGAGGACGAGGTTCATGTGCTGTGATGCTGTCAGCAAGCATCGCGGGTGGTGGGAAAGGAGGGGTCGCGGACCTTGTCGAAAGCAAGCATCTGACCGGTCATCTGGCGGCCGTCGTTGAGGGTGACTCGCATCCGGTAGTTGATCTAGTATCGCGTCAGTATCGGTCGGTCGTAGTGGCGAGGGAGCGCGTCGAGTGGTGCGCCATCGGTGGTACATACGTAGCCGGCCTAGAGAGAGAGCGCGTCAAGTCAGCCTACATTGTCAACCTCAAGCTTCAAGGAAGTCGGTGGGGAGCCACTCACCATCTTGCCTTGCTTGTTCGCCATGGTTGCGGATTGGGTGCGAGAGGCCGCGTGTGCAGCTTCTCAAGATCTTCAAAAATTGATCCTTCCTGTGCAGGTGTCGGGGGTGACGTCTGCGACCTTCAAGTGCTTTGCTTTCGCGGAGCTCGTAGGAGGTCAAGGGTGGGTATGGCTTCCAATGAGAGTTGGGAAATTTCCCTCGGGAGGCTGAAGGCAGACAGAAGGCTGAAGCTCAGGCTGCCGGCGGGGGACAGAAGCTCGGACGTGATGCCAGCTGGCGAGCCCCGGATGAGACTGGCACGCTAGCCCGACTATGGCACCCCTTTTGGTGGGGTCGTCGCCCACCCCGGCTGCGAGGGCTTTGGGGCTGCGAAACCCTCTTGAATTTCGAACGACTCGGGTTCCCGAACTTTTTTGTTAGCTACACCACGCCCAGCGATCAGCGACAACGACAAGCCGACCATCAACCACCGTCGACAACCCCAACCGCCAACATGTCCGAGAAGACCGCCAACCCCATGAGGGAGCTTCACCTCCAGAAGCTCGTCCTCAACATCTCCGTCGGAGAGTCTGGTGACAGACTTACTCGTGCCGCCAAGGTGCTTGAGCAGCTTTCTGGTCAAACCCCCGTCTACAGTAAGATGCCCCGATCAATCTTGGAGGTTTGCGCATTTCTCACACGATAAACAGGCAAGGCTCGCTACACCGTCCGTACCTTCGGTATCCGTCGTAACGAGAAGATCGCTGTCCACGTCACCGTCCGTGGCCCCAAGGTACGTTTTTTTCTCTCCTGCTCTCATACCCCACCGACCATTGTCGCTAACAAACCCTTTCACAGGCTGAGGAGATCCTCGAGCGTGGCCTCAAGGTCAAGGAGTACGAGCTCCGCAAGCGCAACTTCTCCGAGACTGGCAACTTCGGTTTCGGTATCTCCGAGCACATCGATCTCGGCATCAAGTACGACCCCTCCATCGGCATTTACGGCATGGACTTCTACGCTTGCATGACCCGCAAGGGTGAGCGCGTCGCCACTCGCAGGCGCTGCAAGTCCAAGATCGGCTCCAACCACAAGATCAAGCGTGAGGAGACCGTCAGGTGGTTCAAGCAGCGCTTCGACGGCATTGTCCGGTAAATGCGCTGTTGGGCGACGTCACGTTTTATGGGATGGTTTAGGGATTCTGGGTCACGGCGAAACGGAAAAGGGCTTACCGGCGTGTATTTCCCGCTGCTTGCAGCACTTCATCAAGCTTGATTTACGAGTAATCGTCACAAGCTACGGCCTCAGAGACCGACCGGCGCCATGCCGGCTTCCACCCTGCTCCCCGTCCCAGTGTGTAGAGTGATGTGATTGCCAATGTGGCTCCTGTAGTGTGTATGTGGAAGACGCCCGCGCTCTTGTGTAGATGACGACAAAGATTTACGACAGATGTCGCATTTGTGAATCTTAGGAACGTCGCTGGCAGAAGTGCGAAGACATAGCCGGTGGGGAAAATAAGAGATCGCATCTAACTATGTACAAGGCAGAAATAAAACGTTGGTCGGTTGTGTAGAGAGTTAGGTATGAGAGGAACACCAATTCCAGGCAGTTACGGCCAGCACAATACACAATTATCAGAGCTTTCTATGCAGTTTCAGCGACGTGATCGAGATGAGCTTCGTCCGGGCCAAATCTCCCAGAAACCTTGGCCGAGCCGAACACGATTGAGAGGACCCACGATGTCCTGGTCGAAAGCTCGAGCCGTGGTGAAGAATCCGTGATGAGGCGAGCCTTGGAAGTCAGGCAGGTTGAGGGCAACCTAAGGGCTCCAGGCCAACATTGGCTGGGTGCGAGATTGAGTGCTCGGGGATGAGCATGTTCCGATCCGGTGCCCGAGGTCGGTCATTCGGTCGGGCGGGCAACGAATGCGCAGGAAGCCGGGCGCTGCGATGCTCACGACTTGGGCCTGGCGATGCACGGAAAAATCAATGTGGTCCATGGAGTTCAAGACTATTCAATAAGATCGAAAGGACCATCCGTATCCATTGACCAGGCTGGTGAGGCCAATCGTCGCTGGGAGACGAGGCTACCAGGTGGTCAGGCTCCCAAGGCACCCATCGGAAAGGGCAGGACCACTCCTAAATGAGAATTGTTAGGGAGTTTCCGGGCTGACTGAGGCAAAACTTCGCGGGAACCTTTTGATTGGCCGGTTCGGCCAGCTCCCACTCCACTCGTTCCTTTCCTGCTCCATCTCCCTCTCACCTTTTCCCTCTGCCGGGTCTTCCTCCAAAAAGACTCCAGTTGCACTCCTGCAAAGGCACCATCATCACCCCGAATCTCCCCTCAAACTCAATTGCACCTGTTGCAATTGATTCTCCTTGATCTAGACAGCGTCGACGATCTCCTAATATGTTCCGCAACGCCCTCCGCCAGTCGACGCGCGCCGTCGGTGCGGTCTCTGCCGCCGGCAGAGTCGGTGCCGTAAGTCGTTTCTCCCCCTAGCCCGAATCCATCTCCAATTCCATCGGAAAACATCGTCGGCCGTATCGGAGGTCATCAATAAGCTTCTTGCAAGCTCAATTGAAGGTCCGGAGGCTGTCGCTGCGTCGTGGTCGAGCTTTTCATGAGCTCCCTTGATGCTGTGTTGTCCTGTCGTTGGGGGCGACGCCATAACATTTTCGGGGCTTCGGCTAACTTGATTTTCAACCGCCCAGACTCGAAATGCCGCACCCGCCATCAACGCCGCGATCCAGGTCCGAACCTACGCTGAGGCCAAGGCCGCGCCGACCGAGGTCTCGTCGATTCTCGAGCAGCGCATTCGTGGTGTTCAGGAGGAGGCCAACCTTGCCGAGACTGGCCGCGTCCTTTCCGTCGGGTATGTCTGGCCCGAACATCAATCGGCAATGGGGGAATTGAAGGAGCTTCGGGTGTTCGCTGCACCCAGGAACCATCGGGAACCCATTGCGACGAAGTGCATGGCCGAACAGATGTGCTGACGAATTTTTTCTCCGACAGTGATGGTATCGCTCGTGTGCACGGCATGGCCAACGTCCAGGCTGAGGAGCTTGTCGAGTACGTTATCAATTCTCCAACGACTATTTCGGCTTCATCTAACCCATCTCTAGGTTCGCCTCTGGCGTCAAGGGCATGTGCATGAACCTCGAGGCCGGCCAGGTCGGTGTTGTGCTTTTCGGTTCCGATCGTCTCGTCAAGGAGGGTGAGACCGTCAAGCGTACCGGTGAGATTGTAAGTGTCGGCGACCTCTAATCACCCGGCGAAAACCCCTAACCACGTTACAGGTCGATGTGCCCGTCGGCCCCGAGCTGCTCGGCCGTGTCGTCGACGCTCTCGGCAACCCCATTGACGGCAAGGGTCCCCTCAACGCCCGCGAGAAGCGCCGTGCCCAGCTCAAGGCTCCCGGCATTCTGCCTCGCCAGTCCGTCAACCAGCCCGTGCAGACTGGTCTCAAGTCCATCGACGCCATGGTTCCCATTGGCCGTGGCCAGCGTGAGCTGATTATCGGTGATCGTCAGACCGGCAAGACCGCCGTCGCTCTTGACGCCATCCTTAACCAGAAGCGTTGGAACAACTCCAACGACGAGGAGAAGAAGCTTTACTGCGTCTACGTCGCCGTTGGCCAGAAGCGTTCCACCGTTTCTCAGCTCGTCAAGACCCTCGAGGAGAACGACGCCATGAAGTACTCCATCGTCGTCGCCGCCACCGCCTCCGAGGCCGCCCCCCTCCAGTACATCGCCCCCTTCACCGGTGGTAAGTGATTCTTCAAAACTTCACATTTGATTCTTTCTGACAGAAACTTTAAGCCTCCATTGGTGAGTGGTTCCGTGACAACGGCAAGCACTCTCTTGTCATCTACGACGATCTTTCCAAGCAGGCTGTTGCCTACCGTCAGATGTCCCTGCTGCTTCGTCGCCCCCCCGGACGTGAGGCTTACCCCGGTGACGTCTTCTACCTGCACTCCCGTCTTCTCGAGCGTGCCGCCAAGATGAACAAGAAGCTCGGCGGTGGTTCCATGACTGCCCTGCCCATCATCGAGACCCAGGGTGGTGACGTGTCGGCCTACATTCCCACCAACGTCATTTCCATCACTGACGGCCAGATCTTCCTTGAGTCTGAGCTGTTCTACAAGGGTATCCGTCCCGCCATCAACGTCGGTCTTTCCGTCTCGCGTGTCGGTTCCGCCGCCCAGCTCAAGGCCATGAAGCAAGTCGCTGGTTCGCTCAAGCTCTTCCTGGCCCAGTACCGTGAGGTCGCTGCCTTCGCCCGTTTCGGTTCCGACTCGGATGCCGCCACCAAGCAGACTCTTGCCCGTGGTGAGCGTGTAAGTTGCCAGATGACAACCCTGAAATTTGGGAGACGAGATGCTAATCATGTCACAGTTGACCGAGCTCCTCAAGCAGAAGCAGTACTCTCCCCTCGGCGTCAACGAGATGGTGCCCATCATCTACGCTGGTGTCAACGGCCACATCGACAACATCCCCGTCGACAAGATCCTCACGTGGGAGGCCGACTTCCTCAACCACCTCAAGACCAACGAGGCCGACCTTCTTGCCACCATCGACAAGGAGGGCGCTCTCAGCAAGGACCTCGAGGCCAGGCTGAAGGACGTCACCCAGACCTTCGTCAAGAGCTTCCTTGGTTAAGCGGCCACTTGTGGTGTAATAAACGGTCCGACATGGTGCACGGGGGAAGAAGCTGTCTATACCGAAGTGATTTCTGTTTTTCCGTAGAAGCGGGAGGACGACTCGAAGGGTGCACCGGACTTGGAGAAGCACCTGGGGAAGCGATCTGGGGCACGATTCTCCAGTCGAACCACTGTAAAATAGAGCTCAAGACTCAATTAACGCCCTCGATTCCTTTTGTCCTTGAACAGCTGATCTCTGTTCCGTCTGTAGCCGGTTTTTTACCTTATACTGGAGATGTTTTGGTCTTCGCTGATGTTGTTCCGCTGTCGGCCTTTTGGCTCCGGAAGTGCTTTTGCCTCGTGACATCATTCGGGCGTGATCCGTCTTTCCTTCCTCCACCACCGCGATGCTTCCTTCCCTCTGCACTGTCCCAATCACAACCAACACTTGCTCAAACCACCTGAACATAGTGTCGTCGACGTGAATCATTCCTCTTACCTTTGCCTGCATCATCATACAAACGACTCTTCATCGAGGTCCTCATCGCCGACACATCCTCGTCTTGACCAACCATTTGGACATGCCCTCGGACGCATCAGCAGACATGTCTGCTGCCACGAAAGAAACGCTCGCCCGCGTGCAGCGCATGATCCCACCTATGCTGGACCACTTCCACAAGGGTGCGTTTCGCTGGACCTGAGGGTCCAAGACCTCGTGCTGACCAAGAACGTGAACAGGCCAGCTCGGACGAGTCGGCGTTCTGGGAGGCAGCGAAGACTACACCGGCGCGCCATATTTCTCTGCCATGGCCAGCGCGCGGCTGGGATGTGACATGGTATCTCCCTCCTCCTCACGGCATGATGCATTCATTGAATCAGCTTGCTGACCAGCACGCAGTCACACGTCATCTGCACCCCCGCGGCCGCGGCTGTCATCAAGACGTACTCGCCCAACCTTATGGTCCACCCCCTCATGCGCCAGTCACCGACAGACGCTGCCAAGAAGGACACCGTTTTGGACCCTGAGCAGATCGCCTCAACCGTAGCGGACATGCTCTCCAGGCTGCATGTTCTTGTTATCGGGCCAGGGCTCGGCCGCGACCCGCTGATGCAGGCGACGGTGGCCCGCGTCGTACGTGCGGCCCGCGAGCGTGACGTCCCCGTCGTGCTGGACGCGGACGCGCTGCAGGTTGTGCAGAAGGACCCGGGCCTGGTACGCGGGTACGCCAAGGCGGTGCTGACGCCCAACGTAGTCGAGTTCTCACGACTGTGCAAGGCGCTCAACGTCGACGAGGACAAGGCCGCGGCTGAGGGGGGCGAGACGGGCAAGGTCGAGGCGCTGGCACGGGCGCTAGACGGCGTGACCATCATTCAGAAGGGAGGCAGCGACTACATCTCGAACGGCAAGACGACGCTCATCGTGGACCTCGAGGGCGGCAAGAAGCGAAGCGGTGGACAGGGCGATACGCTGACGGGTGCAGTAGCCACGTTTCTGGGCTGGAGGCATGCGTACCTCGAAGGTCTTTGGGACAGGGGCGACGCGACATTGGCCGAGGAGGACTTGGTTGGGCTTGCGGCCTTTGGA
This sequence comes from Verticillium albo-atrum, assembly GCA_002851705.1. Taxonomy (NCBI): domain Eukaryota; kingdom Fungi; phylum Ascomycota; class Sordariomycetes; order Glomerellales; family Plectosphaerellaceae; genus Verticillium; species Verticillium albo-atrum. Next base: position 228,926 of record NMXJ01000004.1, read on the forward strand.
GGGAGCGCCATCACGAGGGTGAGTTATTTCGAGCTTACACGTCTGGACAGCGGAGGCAGACATACTGACGGTGCGACAGGAATGCTCGAGACTCGCTTTTGCGAAGAAGGGCCGAAGCTTGCAGGCGAGCGACCTCACGGATGAAGTCCACAACGCTTTCTTGCGCCTGTTTGGTGAGGTCGACGCCGACGCGGGAGGCTCAAAGCTCTAGACGTGGACCCATCATCGGTCATGACATGGCCACAAGATATCGAATCGAGACACTGAATTGCAGGCATAGGCGAAGCCAGAGGTAGCATCCATGGGCTCTTGTCCGATCGATTGACGTATGATGCATGAAAACGAACCGACCAAAGGTAGTGAGAAGGTATTTGGGCGAACGCATGCCTTGTCGATCATGAATGTCGCATAACCGTTCCCTAGTTGTTTCTACGAGCCAGGCCCTTCTCTAACATGCTACCGCCAACGTCCCTCATGATTCTCTCAAGACCTGAGCCGGGATACGTATACAGAGCAATCACTCCTTCCAACACAACTCGCTACCTGGACCCTCTCGACGATTGCTTCATGCACCATTGACCTCCTAGCTTCAGTTTCACAATGCGTTGACTTGGCTTTCAAAGGAAATGGTATCGATATTAACTATTCCATGGGCTGGTGTAGCGGGTCCTCTTGATGCTTCTCACTCCCTCGCTCATATCTAGCTTTGCTCATTAGATCACTCAGATGGCGCATCCTTCTTCCACCCACTAGTCTCCCGAAGCCACATCGCAAACGTCTGCAGCCCAGGCTCCTGCTCCCTCAGGCTGGCAATATCTGCCGCATAGCCAGCCGTCCTAAACCACTCGAAGCTCTTCTCTGCGTCCTTCACCCACCACAGTACCGGCCACGCAAGCACAGAGTACGTCTGCGGCAGCTCCTCGCCAACGGTCGACTGGAACACGTCCTTCAACTCCTCGAAACTGAGCTCGTCTCCCGCCAGCGCAACCGCCCTGCCCGCCCATGCCTCGGGCTCCGTCAGCGCCTTCGCGGCGAAAACTCCAATGTCGTGTGTGCTGACCAGTTGCATCCGCCGCTCGGCCGGCATGCCCGCACGCCACAGCGTCGCCATGAAGGCGCCGAAGAAGGCCGGGTTGTATGTGTCCATGAACCCTGTCGGCCGGAGGATGGTCCACCGCCGACCGGCATCGTCGCACGCCTGGCGGAGGCGCAGCTCGATGCGGTGTTTGGCGGCAAAGTGCGGGACATCGGTGGACGTCGACCAGCTGGCGATGTCGCCGCCGCGGTCGACGCTCGTGAATACGATGTGGTCTACTTTCGTGCCTGGCGCGACGGCCGCTTCGATGAGGGGAAGGGCTTGCTCTTCGTCGTCGGGCGGTGTGGTGACGATGAACACGGAGGAGATGGTGGGGTGGGCGGCGAATATGGACGATGGGTCTCGCGTGTCGCCCTGGATTAGGGTGATATCTGGGTAGGCTGTTTGGAGGGCTTGGGACTTGGGTGATGAGGCGGATCTTGTGAGGGCGAGAATGCGGAAGGGGTTTCTTGGTGTCGCTGATGCGAAGAGGGCATCAATGGCAGATCTGCCCTGGTTGCCTGTGGCACCCACGATGAGGATATCGCGTGTCATTTTGCAAGCTTTGATTCTCGTTGCTTAGTTTCAAGTCGGTGTTAAGATTATTTCAATGGGTTGAGGTTGCTCAAGCTTAAGGGTTGGTGGCGCACCTGACTTATATGCACTTTAGCTGCGGAGACTTTTGACTGCGGACGGCGACTTTTCGCATCCTCATCCTGCTTGCAGATCTTCACCCGATGTCAACCAGGCAGTGTATCACCGGTACACCTTGTTCATGGAATTGATCTCACACTTTATCTTCTGCCTAGTGGGTTTAGCTGAATCACGACCGTTGTTATCTCTGGTAGTCCTATCAATCAAATCTCATCAACCAATGTCAATTCCCCTGGGAGGCTGGATGTCGACCCATCTACACGATGTACACTTACGTCCTTATCCAAATGAAAGTAAAAGGCGCCGCAGCTCAGAATTTATGCTCTTTGGTAGGGATAATCGAGGAACTGCATGCTCGTTTTGCACATGGAAAGGTTGTGCACGACGGGCCTCCGGATGGCGGTTCTTCCAGGCGTTTAGGGGCACCTTACACGACTTTTTCGTCTCATTGCCAATGAAGAACTCAAATCCGATAATGGTATCTTGCTGCTGGATCTGTATGCAGCGATTGACCTGCAGGCTTACACGTCAGTATTTGGTGCTGGTGGATAGTCGCTCGAATAGATGAGCACTCATCGGAAGTCAACAAGAGCCCGAGTCAAAGATGATCTCTGATGCGATGTTATCTCTTCGATGCAAAGATCTTGGTGCTGTCTTTGCGGATATTGGCAAATCGACGTGCTCTATCTATATATGCTGCAAGAGAAGCAGGTGTAGCAAAGCACTTCCTCACCTTGACAAGACGCACACAGGTGGCCCGCCTAGGAAAGTCGGATGTTTCCCAAAAATATCCCTGGCCACCGGAACGGCTGCATGGCCAAAGGCCATACCTTTCGGCGGACTTGCTGTAGTAGACACTATGCCCACTATTTCATCGTGGCTCAACAGGTCTACACCGCCATAGTTACGCAACCGTCCAGCAGTCCATATATTGCCGCCAAGTCGCCGCCAAATATGTCATGACATGGGCAGCGACTCTTGAAGGGCAATCATCATTCTGAACACTCTCAATTACTTGCACTCGAGTGAATAACCTAACCTCAACCACGGCAGTCTGTCGAAAATGAGAGGCCTGGCATTGCCTCGCGTAGTACATCGGGCTTCGTAGCTCCATCAACCTTCTCGCAATGCAACTGGGCTGAGCACTTAGCACAGGGGTTGCCGATGTCAGAACAATGCCCGTCCCGCACCGATCGATTCTCAAGGCACCAGCGTAGGATTACCCACCGTGGCATATGCTTGCGGAAGCAATGTGAATCTCAATGGAGACATTATCAAGACCTTAGCCAACAGACTACCCACAGCTAGATGCCTGTTGAACATACTCGTGACACCGTTGACTTTGACGCAGGTATCTGGCAGTATTGTTTATCAAGGTCGTTGGAACTTCGATGATGCTATGACTGAAGACTGACTGTGAAATTCCTTGGATGGGAGGACGCCTTAATAAGGGAATGTTGCTACCAAATATTTGGCAGAGTGCCTCTGTGCTTCACCAGACCAGGATTTTGCTAAGCTCAGCACTTTAACGATGGAGACAAAGTGTTCAATCCTGCCCAAGCCGAGAACATCGAGGCCACGAAGGCTAGTCCAAGCAGCGAGACTAATAACAGCGAAGGAAACTCCAAATAGCGAAATGGTGGTTGTCAGGATCGGAGGTCTGTGACGTTGAAGGGTAACGTCAACCACCAAGCTTGGAGATGCCATAAACAACTTTCGGTTTGTGAAGCAATGGTCTTGTTATCATTCACTCTAAAAATACAAAGGCTGGGTTAAATATAGGGTCTTCTGAAATGGGCCCAGCAGCTCTCTCAGCATGTAGCTGTTGACCACGATAGACAACGTGTAGGACGGCGTTCTTGACGATTGGGCTTGCTGATATGCATTGACGCACCTACTGCACTCCTAGAGTGAGACGGGCATAGGGAAATGAGTACTCACCTTGAATAAGAAGAAGCCAACCTGTGATACCATACTCCTACAGACTAGACTCTCCATCTCCTGGTCCTCATACTTCCGAGTACATCTCGGGAAGCAGTGCAAGCAGAAGATCTGGCCTACGAGGGAAAAAAGGGGTCCCCGGAGACCTCGACGCTTCTACAATTATTTGCTCCTACCTACGTCATACGGAATATACCAGACGATGTGGCGCTCAACCAAAAGAATCCAAGTCAAATGGTTTCGACCAGTCCAAGGCGGCTTCAGGGGCGCCGAGAAACAAATGGTCAATCCTCATAACCCCCGTCTCGTGTTGCTTTGGTGGCTGAGACGGGTGCAAATGAAATAGCAGAAGAAGAAACGACCCCATGAAACTTCTTCTTTACGCGCCCTGCCCCTGCCCACGCTTTGTCTCCGCCAACCTCTGAACAAGTGCCTTGGCCGCTTAGACGCTGCGACAGCTCGAAGGTTGATGGCTCTACCCCTGATTCCGACACGCGTGTGTGCCCTGTTGCCATGTGGTGGGAAATCTGTCGACTCAGGGGCAGCAACGTGCAGGTCGTCAATCCTTGGCAGTGTTGGGCAAAGCAATTTTACTCGACATCGTTGCACCCAGATGAGATCTCCCCCTACAGGGCTTCAGACAGAAGAGATATTTCGTTCTCACAGTACTCGGTAACCAGAAGGGCCTGGATGGGGAAGCACAACAGGAAGAGATCATGCGTCAGTGGCGGGCGCAACGGCCAATGGCGGCAGAGTCGAAGCGAGCAATGCCGCGGCGCCGGAACGGAGAGTCTTTGCACAGTTTTCACGAGTCTGTCTACTGCTCGTCCTACAGCATCCCCCCCGGCACAAACAAGTCGGGGCATCGGGTAGTGCTACATGCAGGCGCCCGGTGGTGGGTTGCACAAGGCCGGCAGCACACGGAACTCTGGCCCTCTCGCGTAGCCTGGACGCCACCGCTAGATTCTCCCTAGGATCTTCTCTTCCAAGATCCTGCACCCTGCACATTAGGAGCATGCAAGGGCGCCGTCATATCTGCCACAGTGTTGATGTTTCCGTAGCTGCTGAGCGGTTGGGGTGTTTCTATTACGTTCTTACGAGCCTTGGTTAAGCGTCTTGGCTTCGAAGACCAGTCGCTGGCGAAACCTCGTGGCAACCATGAGACGCAGATGTGGGCGAAGAATAATGTGCGGGTTTGGATCAAGCAGGGCAAGACGTCAACAACGTGGGAAACAGCCGCGGACGTAAGCTAGAAGGGATGATCGGGGCTTCATCGCCGGCCAGCCGGCTGGGGCTTCATGTTTGAGAGCCCGACTTAAGACGCGGGCGTCCTCGGTGGCTTGAAACAGATCACAGTTGTGCCGCAGACAGATGTGCCGCACGGTTGAGTAACATTGAATCCCAACATTGATGGCGGCGGCTTGGGGTGGGACAGGAAGTCTTTGTTCACTACAGATGATGGGTCAACGATGAACCGCAAGGTCCCGCCGGCCTCGATGATACTGTCTGCCCACTCCACCGCTCAATGTTGTGTAAGGCTTAGCTGAAAGCCCGAGGCCGCATCTGTGCTACTTTCTCCATGTACGGGAGATTTGCCCCCGCCGTGATACCTGTGACCGAAAGGCGAGGGGTAAGGGACTATCGGCGTATACGCGAACAAACCCCTCTACCTCCACTGCTGGTGACGGTATTTAAATTTGTCATAAGGCGGGCCAATCCGACAGTCAAGGGTTGGTCTAGGTGGAACGCTTGATGAGATCACGAGATGACGCGGGGTTGAACGGACTCAACCTCGCTCAAGGTCAACGAGGATTGCCTTCGTAGGCAGGTCGAGGACATGGCGTGTTCTCCAATGCCGGGAGATTCATTTAAAATGCGGACTCCAGGACACCCGAAACCCCAAGCCCTGCTTTAAGATCAACAGATCTCATGGATGCGACTTTATCTTTGAACCAACATTGCAGGATCTCGTTCGTTTGTCGATCCGGTAGTAACGACTGTTTTGGTGCGTCTTGCGATAATACCGCTCCTGATCCCCCGCGCTTGCGTTCAAAACCACGGGGTGAGAAGTGACAGACCAGGGCCTGAGCTGTTCAATTGACAGAGCGACCAGGGGTGTTGTCGAGTCAGGATATGACCCATGTTTTTCGTGAGGGGCAAAGTACCGTTCAGGAGCTGTAGGCGGGTATTGCTTTTCTGACATGATGCAAGCTGGTGGAGGTCGGAGGAGGGTCCGGACATCGATGGCCTGCTATGATGCTGGGGTGTCGTGAGCGCGCGACATCAACAGAACCTTGCGAACCTGGCAGGGCAGAGGCCCAAGCTCACTACTTGCAGCTCAAACCTGCACGATTTATATGTGACCGATGGAAAATGAAGGTCCGTATGTGCAGATATCCCGCATCCCTTTGATGCGATCGAAGGGAGCCGGTGCAACCGGTTACGGTAGATGGCATTTGAAGATTGAGTTGGGAAGCATGGAGCCTATTCAGGTTGTGCGCTAGGTGGCGCTGGTCGGAACGGGAGGTCGTGCGCTTGGTCCAGCCTACGATAGCTAGGCTCGGGTTCGGCCTCGTGCTATTCTCGCGATGCCCGGCTGGCGTGAGACATGACGCAAGGAGAGACCAGGCCGATCTGCTGGCAAGGGCGGATCGCACTGCGATTGAGAGGGGAGGGGTGACTTACTGACTTCTGCTTCGTGTCCCCTTGATTGCCCAGAAGGGAGAAGAAACCAAGCCGCGGCGTTTCTTTCCGTGAAGTTTCCAGAGTTTTCCACCAAGCACTTGCTTTTTCGGGCGGGCGAAGGAGCTGATCAGGGAGGCAAATCGAGTCGCGGCGTGGGCCCCAGAGAGCAGACGTTCTTCGCGGGTAAGCAGGACCATCTTCCGCGATTGGAGGCCGCGGCTGCGGGACAAGAGAAGAAAGCTGGAAGTCGTTGTGCTGGCAAGCCCGGTACAAGGTGATTCGATGCCCGCGAAGAAAGTTGGACCCGAGGGAAGGGTGAGGTGTGAGGTGTTCGCCGTCGTCGCATCGGCGATCGTCACAGCTGACACGTATTTTCAGCCGTTCTGTCGCCATAGTGCCTTCTGGCGGAGAATCGTGATGCGATGCTGAAGAACTGCGGTACAGATGCTTACTCTGTATGGAGTTCCGTGTTGGTGTTGAAGTCGAGAGAGGGAATATGCCAGGGTCGTCCGTCGTGCGCACGGAGGTTGGCTTCGGACTTTGCAGACGGTTGGCCAGACAGGCCGCTAGGCCCGCAATCTTATGGGGAAGGACTAGCCCGTACGCCGGTAAACTCGACGGACCTCAGTTCGATCCCTGGTAACATCGTCGTGCCTTGCCCTTGATTGCTTGGACGTGTAGCTTTGTTCTTGTCGACGAGGCCTATGGCTCTTCCTTTTCCTCTGTCCTCGCTCCGCTCCTGGACAGCCGGTCGTTCCCTCCGAGGCCTGGAGCCGCTCGTCGGGTGGCGGAGTCGTGGCAAGTCACCAATGGCTGCTGATAGGTTTTGAATTTAGGTGCAGTAGACCAGCAATAGATGGAGGCGCTTCAGCTGTTGTCTGAGACTGGTGTCGAGGCCGTCTCTTCGGCCGTGACCGTGACGCAGCGAGGGAGAAGGGATTGGGCGACGGCATCGGCCACCGTCGCACAGTGCTGCTGGGAGCTGGAAGGCAAAGCGAAAGGAGTGATACAGAGCACGTCGAGGCCCCCGTTTGCTTCGCCTTCGCCTTTGTCTTCGCCCTCGCCCTCGCCGCCCGCCTTTCCATCCGTCGAAGGGGGCTAGCCGGTCAAGGACGGGGGCCTGTCGGGCTTGCAAGGCCCAGGACGACATGATCCCCCCGCCGGTTAGGGTCGAGCGACTTCGTCAACGCTTCAGATGCCTGTCTAGTGATTGCTCCGAGATTTCTGGCGTGTCGACAGGTGGCTCCCAGTCTGTGCCCCCGGGGTAGTCTTGAAGATCAGGGTAGGAATCATGTCTATCATTGTCGGACTTGATGCTCGACACAGTGAGGGGCCCCACAGCCATGGGCGGCGGCGGGAGGAGGCCAGAGGAGAATGGGCGGATGGTTTGTCGAGGGCTGTGAGGGCAGCAGATGATCCGGTGATCCCGGTGAACTGTTATTCTGCGAGGATCGAGAGAAACCTGGCCCTGCCTGCCGAGCTCGTCATGGTCCCGAATTCTGTAACTTGTCACATTCGGAATTGCTGGTGGTGGGAAGTGCTGGTCGATAACAGCAGAGGAAAAAGCAAGCATGCTGCGAGGGCGAAGACACGACACGACACGACGGTGGAGCATGAGGCGACGAGAAAGTGAAAGTAGAGGTGGAGTATGAGGATCCAGGTCCGTGAGCCTGCACGCTCGGGGCACTGTGATCCCTGCCGGGTGCCGTGCCTGCTTCACTGCCCATGGTCCCCCAAGTAAATACAGTGTGAGGATGACGAGGACAGTGGGGCCTTCCAGGTATCTGGGGGAACAATGGTCTCGAGGCAGGGACAGTCGGGTTAGGTCCGTTTCCTGTCACCTGCATCCATAGCTGCGCCTACTCAGCGCCGGCGTCCAGCCCAGCTGGGCCGGCCTTGCTTCATGCTTCTGGCACCCTGCAAGCGAGTAAAGTAAGTGAGATGGCTAGCCTGGAAGGGAGACCAGATGGATGCAGCAATCAAGCAGCCGAACAAGTGGGAGCTATCTTCCCATCACATCAGCCCCGGTTACCTGCCATATCGGCTGGCCGAGACTGCGAAACTGCTAGCTAGCTGCCTGCGAACCCGGAAACCTAGGAACCTAGGAACCTGGGCTGGGATACTTGTCCCAGTGAACACTGTGTGTGTACCGGGATCAGGGTCCCTCTTGCCGTTTTGAGCTCCAGCAACAGCTCCCTCGTTCCCTCTCGACAGATCTGACGGAACCTGACGAAACTCTTAAGAGGCTCGAGGGTGGCAGTTGCTTCCATCGGACGTGCCCTCTGTCTCTCCTCCCCTGCCGTAATGTTGCCGGTACACTTATTGTCGTTCCTGCCGTCCCTGCCGTTCTTGCCGTAGGTACAGTCAAGTCAGTCAGTCAGTCGCCTCCATCAACAAGCCGCTTCTATACTGCCGCCGCTGCTGCTGCTGCCCGGCCCCCGTGTCGTCCCATCTCGACACTCCACCATCTGTTGTGCTCCTCCCACATCGCACCTTTTTGTTTTTTTCCAGCAAGCTTTGTTTCAACCCTCGAATCTGCCTAGCTGCTACAGCTTCCATTCGTCTTCTTGCGACAGCGCTTGGTGCCTCGGATCCCGACACGCAACACGTTGCGCCCCTCCCAACAACCACAAGCCAACCGCCCAGGGGAACCTACCCGGCTCGGCTTACAACAAGCAACGACGTCTCGAGTCCAGCCTCTGACAACCCGACCTCCCAACTTCGACTCGCACCAGAAAAGCCAAGCTCATCAACCTGTGTAATCATCTCGTCGACTCTTCTCCCTCAAACCGGTTCGCCGCGTCGCGCAATACCTGATTCGACCGCCACGCGTGTCTGGCGTACAGCACCTCCAGAGACACTCGTCCTCACCTGTCTCATACGCCCTCTCTCCTTACCTCCCGCCGCCCCCGGCCGCCCTTTTCACTCCGCTCTCTTGGCCTCCCGTCACCGCGGCACCACCAACCTTCCTCGCACATCATTTCACTCGCCCAACCAAGCCTTCTTCGTACGCCCTTCCGAAGTCCACAAGGCCCCCTGGGGTCATCACACACGGCACAGCGACCTTCGAGAACATACGTCCCCAGTCTTCTGAAAAGCTCGCCCAGCCAGCTGTGCAGGCAACTCACTCTCCTCTCTTCTCGCACACTTGGTATGTCACAGTAGGCGTGCGCTTCCTAGCTTCAGCCAGCTTTGCCAGTCCACAGGGGAACAGTAAGCTTACCAGCACCACTCTGTTAGACATCTTGCTTGAATCATCAATCTCAAGAGTACGATTTTCTCACTACTTCTCTCGTCGCAAAGATGCCCAACGGCCTTGACCGCTTGGAGAGGTTGTTCTCCAAGCGCAAGAACTCCTCGACGGCAACGATTGCCTCCCTCGAGCCCATTGGCGACTTCCAGATCTCTCCGCTTGACGAAGTTGTCTTCCCCCAACCTTCATTCCTCCGACCCAAAGGCAAAGGCGCTCGCATGGTCGCCCGCGACGAATCTACACCCGCCGAACGAAGCGACAACCGCGCCAGCAGCTTGCCAGAGCCTCGCTTCGAGCGAGTGTCTATGCACTCGTCTAACTTCAGCACCGCCAGCACCGGCGATTTAATGGACGCTCCTGCTCGCAATGTGTCTTTGATCCGCCGGCGAAAGGACCTCCATGCTTCGCAGCTCCACGAGTTCCAGTTCCCACTCCCCCCGAGGAGCAGCGTCGACATTCCTTCCGGCTCACTTGCCTCGCCGTCCTTGTCACCAACCACAACAGGACATCGTCATATTGCGCACCGTCACAGCTCTGTCATCCTACCGTCCCGAGCTGACACACCGCCCGCATCGGACCATGAGGACGACGTAAAATCCAACCATATCCAGCCAACTCGTCTTCAGCCAAAGCCTAGCCTCAAGCCAGCCGACCCGCCTACGCCAGCCGCATCCCCGGAGATGAAGGCGCTGTCGGATCTGCGTGATCGTGAGGCTGATCTTGGCTCGGCGCAAAAGAGGACCATGTTCGCGCCACTTCGCCGACGCAAAGAAAGAAAGGCCGCAGAACTGCGGAGGGCACAATCCCATGCTAGCATAGCGACTGCCCACCCGGTCAATCAGCCGAAGAGCGTGCTGAAAGGAGGAGACGTGAAGGACTTCTTCGAGTTAAGCGATGACGATATTGCGGAAGAGGACCTGAGCCAGGAGGAGCCAACTACCCCTGAGATGGCACCGCGAAGACACAGGCCGTCGGTCGCGACGACGGCATCGGCTTCTGTCATGGTGCCGTCTTCCAAGCGGTCCTCGACAGCCAGCGTCATGAACCCTCTGGCAGACGCTGCTGCCCACGGCGCTGTGCAGATTGCCAAGATCGCCGCCAAGCACAACTTTGACCTTGTGTACATCGTCAACCTGTGGCCGGAGAAGACACAACAATCGTCTGTGCCGGTGTCCACGCAAGGCTCAGGCAGTGAGTCGGATTCTTCTTCCCGCCCCAACAGCGCGGGGAGCTCGCTGCTCGGCTCCATGGAAGGAACTGTGGTGGAAACCGCTGCAGGAATGACTGGCCGTCTCCTCGCTGCCTACGGCCTGTCCAAGGTTGCCAGTCCATTCCGCATTTCTGCCGCGGTCCATGCCAAGATTCTGCGACACGAGAGCTGGATCGAATACCGGAGCAACGACGCCAGAGAAGGCGAGTTCTCGCGCGGATATGGACATGCATTCCATGCCGGCTTCTCTAAGAAACTCTCCTCCGGAACCCCTATTGGCCCGCGGTCCGAGGTTGACCGTGGCATCGTGTTTGCGGCCTACAGACAGCCAGGCCCTGACGGCAGAACGCGAGCGTGTACCCCCGCAGAGCTGAATGCGCTACATGCGGACGCCGAATATCTGATTGACATGCTCATCGCCATTCACAAGGCCAAGAGACTTCGGAACCCGGTTGCGCTGAGCGCACTGGCTCATGACGTTGGACCAATGCCGCCTCAGAGAGGAGATGTTTTTCATTGAAAGAGCGGCAGAGCTTCTTGATGAAAGGTCAACCAGCAAACAGAGCATCTGTGGCTCACGACCTCCTAATGACGACGATAACGAACATACTCTATGGACGGAGAGCGAGCTTTGCGCGGCAGGCACTGTTGCAATGAGCTTTGAATCTGCTTCTTTGCGAAATGATACCTATTGGGCGGCGATTATTGAATTGAACGTTGGAGCGCTGGATAGCGTGTTATACGCAACCTGCGTCTATTTTCTTTTTTTCTCTTGGAAGGCCAAGGTTTGGTCGGCGAATGCCGAAGCAAACTGGTGATGACGGATGGAGGGGGCCGAGAGCCTGGAGTTGTCTGGCCAAATGAATGCTGGACAGTGCGTTGGGTTTATGGGTAGACCATGTCAGCGATTATGAGATACCTTTGTAGGCATTTAATGTCTTTCCTCTAGAAGAGACCGACCCGTTCGTAGCGGAAGTATGAGATGTCGTGATAATGCTCTAATGTGGGTGAGGGACATGCACCACGCTCGATCAAATGCTTATCGGTTCGTTATCGTGGCGCACGTGCTTAGCCCATGTGGCGCTGGCTGGATGCCGCCACAATGACGTTGGTATCGTTTCTTGGCGGAGTGGACGGCCTCTGGTGCCTACCTTAGCTGACCTGAAGTCGCCTCTCACCCTCTCGACACTCTTCTACACCTTGCCCACCTACCTTCGATCCCATATTGCTGTCTTGTTCGTAACCTAGCAGATCAAGAAATATCAAAACAGCGATTCCAACATCATGGCCGCCGACGGCCCCCCTCCGAACTACTGTGCGTTGCATCGGGTACCCCGCCATCGCCTGCACTATGGCGACTGACTGACATGCGACAGACGCCATCCTGGAGATCCAGGAAACAGCGACAACCCAGCAAATTCGCGATGCCTACAAGAAGTATGCCCCTCGCGCAAAACGAATCTCCCTTTCCAAATGGCTTCCAGCTGACCACCTCTTCCAGAGCTGCCCTGAAGACACACCCCGATCGCGTGCCCTCCGACTCGCCGGAGCGAGCCTCTCGCACGCGCAAGTTCCAAATCGTAAACGATGCCTACTATACCCTCTCCGACCCCTCCCGCCGCCGCGATTACGATGCCCAGCGCAAGATCTTCGGCACCTCGTCCGGTCGCAAGGGCACCGCCGCTGGCGCCGACCCCTTCGACTCGGACGAATTCGACGAGGAGATCCCGTCTGGGGCTGGGGCCGGGGCCGGGCCCGGGGCGCAAAACGCCTACTCGTGGGCGTGGAACTATTTCACCGGCAAGAACGGCGCGGCCAACAGCGAGGAGCGGCAGAAGACGGAGGAGGCGCAGTTTGGCGACGTCTTCGAGGAGATGCTCCGCGAGGAGGGCATGGCGGAGGACGGCACGAACCGCCCGACAGGGTCCTTCTGGAGCATGGTTGGCGGCGCCAGCGGCGGGGCGCTAGGCTTCATCGTCGCCAACGTGCCGGGCCTGCTGGCGGGTGCCGTGGCCGGGAACAGGCTGGGCGCCATCCGCGACACGAAGGGCAAGAGCGTGTATGCCGTTTTCCAGGTCAGTGCGAGCGTGGACGTGTCGATCGGACGATAGGGACGAAACAGTCAGCCTCTCTGTCTCGTAATTTTGGGGTCGTTCGCTCGGGACGTGTGCTGACTTTAGTCGCAGGATCTTCCGCAGGCGGACCGCGCGCGGCTGCTTACGCAGTTGGCGGCCAAGGTGTTCAGCCACACTGTTGGTGTTTGAGTCTTGCACGGAAGCGAGGGTATGGATTCTTGGGATGGAGTTCGGGTTACTTTTGGGTAGCGCAGTTAGTCCTATTGTCAAATCAATTCCGCAGGCTCTTGTCTCGTTGCTATCATGATACTGTGTATTGTTGTAGACATACTCACTGGGTCTCCAATGACGTATAAGAGTTGACATGGATCATATACATCGGACTGAGACCTCACATCCACGAAGTTCCTAACGACTTTAAAGGTCAGGGGTGGCACCCGAGGAAAGTTTTCTCCCTTGAAGAAATCATCAGACTGTAAATCTTGATCCTGTAGCTAACGAATAAGAGGAGCACGTGCTTGGTCGACAGAAAGTTTCCAAAATGCCCAGTAGGTGAGTATAGTTCCGACCCCTTTAATAGTCCTATCCCCATACATGTTGAGTTGCTCCTTAACTCATTGAGGCATGAACTTGCACCTCTCAGAGCCCAAGTTCCGCGATGATGATATCTGCCGCTTTCTCACCAATAACGAATGCCGTGTTGGCCAAGTTCGCAGCGAGATTCTCCGGTGCGATGCTCAGATCAGCCACCTTGAGCCCCTGAACACCATACACATCGAGTGCTGCATTGACTACACCCCCATTCTCGCGCGCCGCTATCTTGGCGGTACCCATCTGGTGCCAGCACCCCGCAATCTTTTCGCGCACGTACGTCTCGAGTACCGCATCATCGTCTGCTGAGTAGACAATGTCCTGCACATTCCCCAGCGGCTCATCAACCCGGACGCAAGCGGCAGCCGAATCAGGGGCGAACGGCGGGTGCATGTCCTGGAACTCGCCGCGGAACATTTGCGTACGCCTCATGAGCTCACGCTGTTTCTTGTAGGCCCACATGGACTTCTTCAGATCGATGTCGTTGGCGTCGGTCAAGAACCCTGCGTGGAAGTCGACTGAGTCGCCGACATTAGGGGTCGTGATGTGCAGCTGGCCCCGCGAATAGGGGTAAGTCGGCCACGTCGAGACGCCAAAGTACTGACCGACAGGCAGGCCAACCGGCAAGCCGGGGAAGCTGTGATGGATTAGCATGAAGCCTGGCAGAGCCTGTTGATAGTCTTACCAGTTGACCGGGATGAAAACGGCGAGCGGCTTCTCCTGATGCGGCTTGAAGTCCCGATCCCAAGCTTCCTGGAAATGCGGCCCCAAAGCCGTGACTTCTTTATCCGTCGGACGGACTTTGCAAACCGAGTCGGCGAGATGCCATCCAAGGATGGGGGCGTTTGATTTAATGGCTTCCGGAACGTCGACGCGACCTCCAAACAAAGCGTCGCCAGTCTCTTCTGGTGCCAGGGCAGTGTAGTAGGCGTACGTAGATAGATGGTGGTCCTGGTAGTTGGTGCCCACGCCGGGGAGATCAGCGACAAGATCAACACCCGCAACTTGGAGAACTGCTGGGTCGCCGAGTCCTGATCTTTCGAGAAGCAGCGGTGTCGCCATGGCCCCAGAAGCAGCGACCACGAGCTTGCGCGCCTTGACACTTCGTACAGCATCGCCAGACTGGAAGAGCGGGTTTGGCCGGAACTCGACGCCCGATGCCTTCGTGCCTTCAAACAAGATGCGTGAGACCTGATGTTCTACGAGCACATGCAGGTTTGGGTGCTTCCCGTCGTCCAGGCGAGGGTAGAGGTAGTTGTGGGCAGCATCCTGACGCCTCCCGTCTTTGCCGATGTAAGCCACGTTACGCTGGACTCCATTGCATGCGTCAAAGCTTTGCAGGTCCTTGTCCTCAGGATAGCCGATCTGAGTCGCTGCCTGGATAAAGTCGTTCTGCGACTTGGTGACCGTGTATGCTGGGCTGGTGATCTCCAGGGGGCCATCATAGCCGTGAGTGTCTGAGCTTCCCTGGCCGTGATACGACTCAATCTATCACTCATTAGTCCCTTTGAATCACGATGAAGAGAGTCCAATCACGTCTTGCCTTCTTCATGTACGGCAATAGCTCATTCGTGGACCAGCCAGGCGTCTGCCAGGAATCGTAGTCGAATCTCTGCGGTCGTTGGTAGGTCGACATGTTGATAGCCGAGCCGCCACCGAGGGTCCCAGCTGTCGCCGTGTTGATGACTCTGTTGGCCGTTCGGGGTTCTTTGGCCGACTGATAGTTCAGCATCGTCTTGCCCCCTGGGGCCATGTGCCCGAAGGAGAACACAGGATGAACGATTGTGGGCTCATCGCGGTTGTCCTGACCGCACTCAATGACGAGGATAGACAGCTCGGGGTCTGCGTCGCTCAATCTGGAAGCCACAACGCAGCCAGCAGTGCCGCCTGGGATCGTCAGAAATTGGACTCTCAAAATGGAGAGGGGTGCATGCCTCCGGCGATAATGATGTCTACTTCTGTCAGGCCTTCCGGCACCTGTTTGACAATGCCTCCCATTCTGGGCTGCGGAGTTATCCCACTGGATACAGGTGTCTGTGGCTTGATGTCTGGCACGTTTTTGAGATTATGAGCAGCGTGTGGGGGTTGAAGAAACAGGCTTGAGGCAGTACAATGCCGCGGGAGCAGTCTGGGATTTTATCATCGTTGATCTGCAATGCAGAAAAGACTCATGTGGTCTCAAATCCCGCGTCAGTTCATGAACGCGGGGTACTACCATATTCGGGAGTTGAAAACGCTGCAATGGCAGGTAGGATATCAGTAAGCTGACTGCATGTGTTGGACTTTATCCGCGTATCCCCGCGCGCGCAAACTTACGTCCCCTGGTCTAAGTCCGCACTTGCAACATGCCGAGCGGGAGGACTAAAGTAAGGGAAATCTAGAAAGCTCACTACAATCTGGATTGGCCCGGGGCATTTTTGCGCTGTTTGCACCGGGGGTGCATAGGCGAATGGCGGATACCAAAAGAGGCCTGCTACTTGATCGATTCGACACTACGGCAGGCTGCAAGTTTCACCATGCACAGGATGGCACTCAAGGAAAACAAATACATTGTATCAAAGGCTTGTTGTCTTCAATGGGAATTATGAGACCTCTGCAACTCCAGTCCGCACGTCGCTGACATTCTACCCCGCCCAGACCGAAGGGCGGTCCTCGCCAGCTACACTGACGATCATCGAAATCTCGACCTGTGCAGGCTCTTCAAAAACCATGGCCTTGACATGCTTGAGAGATGAATTCAAATCTAGATAATCAATCGCCATCAGATCCCTATGCAGGCTCGGTGCCGTCATCATGCCGGGGTTCAGAGCAAGGAGGCTTGGGATGTCCGATAAGGATGACCCCAGCTCCAAACCATCCCAGGAAAGCATCTCGGCCGTCTCTGATGTAAGAAAGTATATGTTTCTCAGGTTACTGAAGGACCGGCGGAGTATCTGAAGAGTAGGGACCCAGAGATCTTCCGCACCATACGTGTCCCAGCGTTTTGGGATCTCGACAGCGATGACCTGTGCTTCATTCAATGTGGCGGTATTCAGGCCCGTGGCGGGTTTGAGACTCGAAACTTCGACTTCTGCCAAGGGATGCGCCGTGGGTGAACTTGTGAGGGTGTTTAGCGCCCACAAGACCGACTCTCCAATGAAGACGATGTCTCTTGACACATCAAATATCCGTGTCTTTGGGCCCTGAGACTCGTAGCTCCAGGGAATGCTATCACAAGGGCTGCTATCTGCTGAGCCATTGTTCTCTCCCAGGCCTGAATCACATGATTCAGGTAGACGAAGCTCTCTAAGAGTCCTACTTGCGACACGACGTGCGTTGAAACAGGTCTGATGCACCCTCATTGCCTCATTTTTGGAAGTGAGGGCGCAATCAATGGAGAGCATGAAGGAGACGGGCTGTTTGTCGTCGAATTTGTATTGGGAGCGCCATTCAAAAACACGTGGGGGTTCTTGAAGGAGTGCGAATTCCCATATCATATCTCTCAACTCAAGCGGGAGGTATTTGAAGTTGGGGAAAGTCGCAGAGTCCCCTCTGGACTCTATCCCGAAGCCGGGAGCCATTGCCGTAGCCATGTTTTGTTCGGTGGATTCTGTGCCTCGAGGATTGAGTTTGGCGTCTGGAAAGGCTGATATGGTCTTGAATCGTAATGCTCCAGTTCGGGTTGCTGGTCTTTCACTGTCAAAAGACTTGTTGTTCGTCGCTGCTCTGATTTGCTGTATTTCGAGACAATGTTGTGAACGTGGTGTTCCCGGAATCCGTTTTGATTTCGAACAGCAGGTGAATCATACATATAACGATTGGGAGGGTTGCAGCGCAGATCCCGAAATGTTGACCACGACAAAGGCGTCAGGTGCCCTGTTCCTGACGACGTAGATAGACCAAAGGGTATGCTATTCGGTGACCAAAGGTCTTTGGCTGTTCCAACCCTGACTCAAAGAGCCTCGATTCCACTTTGCCGTGTCTTCAGGCTTGAATTTGCCCAACAAAGTCATTGATTCGAAGGCTCATTGTTGATCAGGGGGTCGGGCAACAAACGTGTGACTAGAGAAGCGCCTCTTTGTTGTCCAACGAAAGCCTTCCATGAGGGTTGGTGCGGGCGCTGTCTAACAAGCATCACGAGTGTCTCCAACAAAGGAAATGTAGATGTGATGATTGCCCCGGCCAAACATGATGGGTACCCAACGTTTCACCGTTCTGTCGAAAGACAATAACCAGACGAGTTTAGCAATGCAGCATCCGTGCCAGGCATTTGGCAGCGAGGAACATGGAAACGAGGATTATGCTCCTTTCATGCAGAACCACAGGTTGTGTAGCTCGTGGTATCTAATCGTAAATGCCACTTCGTCAGTGCCGCCACCAGCTCCTTGTCGACATTCCTGTTAGTCTTGATAAACACTGTCTCGTAAGGATGGACGTTGCCCCCAAAGTACTTCTTGTCCCATAGAACGTCTCCCGATTCAGGGTGAGCGCTGCAGTATTCCTCTGCACTCCCTTCGGAGTGCAGTGCCGTCATCAGAGCGTCTACCTGATAGCCGGCCTCGACAATCAACCCAGTCGTGCCAACTTCTGCATGCACAGCAGCGTTCCAGTCCTGATAGCATCCACTCAGGCCAACAGGGTCATCAGCGGCACCAAATTGGTCTTTGACGGAGGCTGAGGCCGCAAGAGCTGGATCGAGGAGGATGTACAAGCCGACTTGATCGGTCGCCATGATCATGGACTGTATGTGCATTCTCGGCTGGCAATTGAGGGTCATGCCAATGAGCTGCGTCTTCATTAGCAAAATTGTCAGTGGCGAAGGGTACTCCAGGAGCGCCAACCTTGTTCGTCTCAGTCAATCTGTTGAGGAACAAATCTGACCAACAAGCGGAACTCCATGTAGGGAGGAATGGGCCTCGGATACTGGCATTCAGCATGATGAACCGCTTGTATCTCCTCCACAGGCTGTCCTTGCGGAGGACCTCGCCGTAGGCGCCGAGGTCGAAGCACGTATTTTCACGCTTGACAACACGGACATTGGGGAGATCTGGCACGAGTCTTGATGCGTCCGTCTCGCCGTTAAAGATGAAGACAAAGTCTGCGGCGCCATGAATACCTTTGCGAATGAAGAAGTCGAAGTTCTCACGGGCAGTGTCAGACTCGGCGTACGCATACAAGATCAAAGGCCGATCCGTCAGTGTTTGTGCTGGAGAATATCCCGGGGAAACCAGTTTGACGAGCTCCAACTCTTCAGCCTGAAACAACAATCTGGTCAGAAGCTGTTTGTCGGATGTCGCCAGCGCGAAGAACCTACAGTATTCGAACGCAACGGCTGGAAAGCCCACCAGAAACACGCCAAGAAAATAGCAACTGGAAGCATAAATTTGAGTGTCCCGTGGGCGACGAGCGCTGTCATATTGTCCCGCTAGGTCTGAAGCCGATGGAGGTGAGGGTGAAAGGGCAGGGCGGCCGCGGACAACAGCGATGATGATGGAGGGAGTAATCAGGCTGGAAGTCCCTCAAAGACGAGGGAAAATGATGGCACATAACAACCAATGCATAGTCGATGTAGGCGCCAGCGTGCAAGCTGGCAATCCCGAGGGTTTGGTTCGACCGCCTCCTTGTAACATCGGCAAGCTTCAATTGCTTCAGGCGAGGGATGAATTGGTGACCCTCTTATTCCTGTCACTGGTTCGACTCCCAGTGGTGTTCAGGGGTTAAACGCCGAGCAATTGAGGCTGGCGGATAAGCGCCCTGGCAATTGGCCGGTTGGTGCCCAGCATCGCCAACATCGCCATGTGGCCCTGTAAGCGCCCGATCACGGTCTGAAACCAATGCAGGTCTTCTCGGACACCATGTCGGCTCGATATGAGACCTTGAATACAGCTAATTAGTGTTCGTCGTTGGTGCTGGCTGCAGCTCAAGGGATGCAATATCCCAGTTTACGGCTCGACACGTCCAACGTCGTCTGAAGATGATGCCAACAAACAGTGGCCGCATGCGAAAATGTAATACGACGTCTTCCCCACGCGGTGTGCTCAATGCGCCTAATGCTGCTCGTGCACCTCAACTTTCTCGACCCCAAACCCCAGACTCGGTGATCAGTGATACGTTACCATACCATGGGTGTGAGTCAATGGCATCTACGCACGTCTCAAAGCCATCGTCTAGCGCTGACAGCATTATCACAGAAACACGAATACTCCCTCAACCATGAAGAGCTACACGGCCAGCCTGGGCTCGAGGTAGTCCAAGTTTACAAGCACTCGGATCTTCAAGTCGTCCCCGATTCTTTCAGAGACCA
Source organism: Verticillium albo-atrum (assembly GCA_002851705.1). Classification (NCBI taxonomy): domain Eukaryota; kingdom Fungi; phylum Ascomycota; class Sordariomycetes; order Glomerellales; family Plectosphaerellaceae; genus Verticillium; species Verticillium albo-atrum. Next base: position 248,693 of record NMXJ01000004.1, read on the forward strand.
AAGTCGAGATCCTGCTCCATCATACTACGAAGATCCCAAGGCCGGGACACCTAAAGATTCAGTAATCGATACCCCGAAGACTCGCAGGATATGGCTGTGGGTTCTTCTGGGGTGTCTCAGCCTCTTGGTCATCGCGGGTGCCGTCGTTGGAGGGATACTGGGAAGTAGGGCAGCGCGCGCATCGTCGACCGGAGGTCCCCAGAGGACGGAAGACGGGACCCCAACCACCAGCCTCGACCCGGCTCCTAGCGCAACTGACACAGGAGAACCCGAAAAGCCCGAGTCTATCCGGCAGGGCTCGACCTTGAGCGTCACAGGTTGGCGGAAGTCCAACGGCGCCGAAATCTTGCTATTCTACCAAGGTCCGGATGACAAGGCTCGGTTCTCGCGATACGACAGCAACCGAGCCTCTTTTGCAGTGAATGACTCCTACTGGGACCTGCCAAACATGTTCACCGCGGCTGCCGATGAGTCAACACAGCTTTCGGGCACGATGATCGTGTATGGGACTTCCTATTTGGTCAGTAACACTGAGATCAGGCATGAGTGCAACCGAAACTAACAGTCAAGCCTGGGACAGCCCCAGACTGAGCTTTTTTACACCAGCGGTGGCCGTCTGCTGGGTGTGAACTTCAACGATAAGCTGACACCGTCCTTTGGTACCGACAGCATTAATGATATGAACATCACGACTGGCCTCGACAGTAGTATCGCGGCCTACTGGCCCTGGATCACGTTCCAGAACGCCGAGGGCGAGTTGTGCGAGGTTCGTAATCGACTTATAGGAAGCCGATTCTCCCCAGCTGCCCAGTGGGACGTCAAAAGCTTGGGCTTGAAGGCACTGAAAGGCACGCGACTGGCAACTGTGCCGCTGTTCACTAGCTTCAGCAAGCTTGCCGTGCTAGGAGGTTATGGAATTTTCTACCAGAAGGACAACGGACAACTTGCTGCCTTCGTGCCTGGATTGGGAGATGATGACCTTGATGAGGATTACGCACAGTCCTGGCCTACAGGTAAGAATCCCCTGCTTCTGAAGAGACAACATCATCGAACTGACTGGCCTGCCAGTACTTCCATCCATCTCGTTCCCGAAACATAATGCCTTTGCAGCCTTCTCAGTCGCCCGCGCTTCGGACTCTAGCAACAGAGTCGACACCTACGTACTCTTCGTTGATAAATCTTCGAACATCAACGTGCTGTACATCGACTCATCCTCAGTTTGGAAGACAACCCAGCCTGTCGCTCTACGGAGTGCGGACGCAGATACCGACATTACCTGCCTGACCATGGCGACAACAGACGCTGGGGCCTCCGGTACTGAAGTAGTGCTTGAGGAGCCGTCAAGCGAAAGCCGATGCTACTTTCAAAGAGATGGAAGAGTTGAGGAGGTGATGCTTCGAGGGACCGAATGGGTCAGGGTCGAGAGCGTGCCGATACCTTAGTATCAATGAAGGGAACGAACGGAGGACTTCTAGGGTTAAATGTGCATATCACAATCTAGAAAGCTATCGATCGGGTGCTGTGCATGATCAGGCCGCCATCAATCTAGGAGGAATAACGAAAGCTGCTCTCAATCCCACCCTGCACTTCAGGATTTCTCGTCAAGCCTGGAAAACTCTCGAGGCAGTGTTCCCACCAACGGGATGCGATCATCCTCTGAGAATAACATCATGTCGTGATAGCCTTGTGGCCTTGACTCAGTAAACAACTTTAGATTGGTGGCGATGTAAATCAGGCGCATCGGCTGACCCTCGTGTCTCAATCGGCATGTAATAGATACTTTCGCAATGCACATTTAATCCGCCAGACCTTGCTTCGGTTGCGAGGGCAAGGTAGCGATACCAATACATGACGGGGACAGATGGCGTCATGCTGGCTACCGAGACACCTCATCCCCCGATCTTACGGTGTCGTCTGAAACCACGGACCGAACCTACTTTGGTAGTATGTCTTGCTGAAAGACCCCAGCCCCGATTCCCGATCTTTCGATCTACCGGAATGTCGTGTAGCACACACGAAAACCTGTCGTTGGATCGACGATACTGTTCGGGAGTCCGGAATGTGTCCTTCGGCAGAATTGAGATCAAGCTTTACCCCATCCCAAGCAGCTGCTAGGAGATGCAAATAAACGCGAATGAAAGGCTTGAATTGACGTCGACCTGAGGGCACTTCTAGTACCTTGTTAATAGAAAGGGGTATATAAGGAAGGGTGTGACGCCACCATTCAAGGCAAAGGTCTCTCCGGTACCCCTTCACAAAACAAACTCACATCTCACACGCAAGTACACACCACATCAATGTACCCAAAGGCTCTTATCACCGCGCTGGCTTTCGCCGGCTGCATCATCCCCTCGATGGCTGCCTCTATTGGTGCGTCTCAACTCGCCAGCGCCGGTAAATACAAACGCCTTCCAATAAAATTCTGCGAATGACATGGACAGGAGATGGACTAACGGCTTCACAGGTGGCCTAACTGGCGCTCTCGCTAGCGAAAAGAACAATGAGCTGCTGAGCCGTCGCCAGGGGGGAGGCTTCGGTGGTGGTGCCGGGGGCGGGATTGGAGGTGGTTCTGGTCAAGGCGGCGGGTTCGGTGCCGGTGGTGGTATCGGTGGTGGTGGTGGTGGTGCTGGCGGCGGGTTCGGCATCGGTATCGGGATCGGCGATGGTGGTCGTGGCCGGCCACTGGACCGTCGCCAGGGGGGACGCTTGGGTGGAGGCGGCGGCCTCGGTGGCGGCGGCGGCTTGGGTGGTGGTACTGGCGGCGGGTTCGGCGCCGGAGGAGGCGTCGGTGGTGGTTTCTGAAGTGGCTGAGTGGTGTTCTCGGTCTGCATCTTGGACCCAGGTAAACTTGATTTTGCAATCAGGCGACAGCCCGGGCTAATGCTCACACTGCTTCAAATATAGATTTCGCGGACTATCTGAGAGACCCATGATGAAGACCTCGTGATATCAGCTGTACACTAAAACAGCAAGCGCTGCGACGTCACTGCTGCACGCTGAAAGCAGAGCTGGATGGGATCTCTCTTGGCCGCGTGTGATGTGACCAACGTACAGGTACCTTTGGAGTAATAGGCCATATACTAATGGAGTTGGTGTACACTGGCCCGCGTCCATATCCGACCATAGAAAGCTTGGTGTCGGAAGATATCGTCCATCCAACTAGCTGGGCGCCCGGGAAACCGCAAGGTCTGAGGGTCTGGAGGTCTCGTTAGGCTTCGGATCCCACCCGGCTCGAGGTCATGCATAGTACCCCGACCCTGGAAGTCAGGGGATCTGGCCGGAGCCCCGGTCGAGCCGTCCCTGCATGTGGAGGTGGCCTCGGGCCGTTGGCGCTAAGAGCCTTACACCCTGGCAACCCAGTGCAAAGCACTAGATACTTTGTACAGTACCATTTGAGGAACTGGAGAAGGAAAATTTGCGGCCGGCCGGCTTCGGCTCCAATCAGTCAGTGAGCACGTTTGGACGAACATGCTGAAGTGGGACCGTTGAGATGGGAAGCATTTGGGGCTATTGTAACGAGTTGAGACCTTTGGTACTTCTTTTATCCATAGCAGGTATGTACTAGTCTTGCATCGCATCTACCATGCTACATGAGCTGCATGAGGGCTGTGAGGACCGAGATGATGCAGCCTGGGAGTAAGAACCCATCGCGGTGCACCACTCCATTATCGCTATCAGTGCTGTCGCTGCTCTGATCCTCGGCATTGGTAGTCTCAGTGGGCTGGCCATCGCCTGTTGAGATGGTGCTTTGTACTTCCGGCGTCACGGAGGTCCCGGCGCTTCCGACCTGTGTGGTTTCGGGGAGGGCGTCGTCAAAATTGGCCTGGTAGGCAAACACGAGGTTGCTGCCACCACACATCTCGCCCTCACGACCGGCACAGGGAATGTTGCAGTCGTCGTCCTCGACTTTCTCGGAGACGAGGTACGTCGAGCACCAGCAAGTGTTACCGCCCTCCACACCGACCAGGAAGACGTCCCAGTCGTCGGCGAAGCACAGGCCCTGACACTTGGAGACCGTCAAGGCCGCATCGCCGCCGTCAGGTGTGATGCGCTTGCTCATGACGGGGACCTCAGGATCGTTGTTGTTCACGTAGCAGCCGAGAGGCTCCCAGGTCGGCGTACCGTACGGGGGAGTGGCGGAAGTTTGGGTGGTGCTGGTACCGCCCGTTGTCGTGGTCGTGGAGGTCTCCCACGGAAATGTCACTGTAGCAGGCCATTCGCTTCGGACCTCGATGCAGTATGACTTCTCGTCTTCCCAGTTGCCGCAGTCGACGGTAACGGAGGGATTCCAGCGCGCGAAGTCCTGAGGCTTGATGCCAAGCACGTCGCGGACTTCCTTGCAGCTTTCCCCTTCCATGTTATCGTACCAGAACGAGCAGTCCTTAATGGTATCAGGGTGGAATATTAGGTATGGCGGTTTGACGTCTTCGTCCCACTCGAAGCGATGGCGCTCGTCGGCAGCAGTGACGAGACGACCCAATGCAAAGGTTGTCCCCGCGATGGTGATGGACGAAGAGAGTTTCATTGAAGCGGTCGAGAAATGGTCGTTTTTGATGTGATAGTGCTCGTCGGGCTTACAAGTTTGACCTTGTTCCTGGGTCCTGGTAGGACACGGATTTTGTAGGGCAAGAGGGAGAGAATAATGCAAGACAGTCCAGACAGAGTGTGAACCGGGCTCGGTGGAAGTGAGGGAACGTGCCTACCTTAATTCACTCTAAGGTACCTCGATGGTTATCGGGCGATTTGAACAACGGAGTCGCCCGAATGGTTGGGTACAGGGCGCAACGGTCGTGTGCTCTGCAAGACCAGAATCCTCGGATGGAGTAACTCACTTTGCCTGTGTCCAGGCCACCTTCTGGATTGGGTCACCTGTCCGTACCTAAGGTAGAAGAACTGCTTGTACAAGCCAACACGTTGGTCCACCCTTGCACTTGCAATCTTGCACTGGCCATCCATGGATGCCCCTGTCGATCTTGGGAGCCGCCTGTCACTGATGCAGGGTTCTCTAGGTAAATCGCGCAACGTCGGTTATATCTAGCGCGCAGTAGAATCATTTTGTTCGCCGAGAACAAAGACTAGCAACCAACGACCAACAGCACCACTCCTTCGAACCCTGTTTCCTTTTTCAACGCGGGCATGACTTTATTCCACCGCTTCCCCGACTTTCCCTACGATGTACGGATCCTTATCTGGCAATGGTTCCTTGTGCCAGCGCCGCACGAGCCATCTCGCGTAGTCGAGGTCCATCAGGAAAGTCATCGCGTGATGCAATCAACTACACCGCCTCCTACCATCCTCCACGTGTGCCGCGATGCACGCCATGTCGGCCTCAAGTTCTACCGCCCATGTATTCCCTGCTGCGAAAAGGTTTCTTATGCTCCTCCAGAGTCCAGGGCAAGGCTCAAAAAATCATGGCTTTACGGAGGAGAGCACAAATGCCGCCCCCCTATTTGGGTAAATTTTGATGTCGACACTGTACGAATGACCACGGATGTGTTTGGTTATCAGTACAAGGAGGAATTCGACCTCATTCAAAGGCTGCAGTTGGTCACCAACGACAAAATTTTGTACGACTTTGTCGAGTTTGGCTTGTCATATGTCTGCCAACCCTTGCTGAAAAGTGTGGACATCTTTCACGAAGGCCGAATGGAAATGTGGTATGGATGGATATCGAATGCCCATAGGTCAAAATGGGGCTGTGACACGTCTATCATTAGGGTCATCGGGAATGGTGGGACTGAAATCCTGGACTACGAACGGGACGTGAAGATGTACAGGACCCATGTGCAAGGCCTCCCGGACTCGGACGATGAGGAATGGGAAGGCTTTGACTGAAGACTGTTCTCAGGGCCTCAGGTCATTTACCAAAAGGAGGCGGCTCACGATCTCGCGGTTTGATCTGAAGAATTAGACGCGCTTTTATCTTGAGCAGTATAAGCTGCATCTCTTCAGAGGTTGAGGGAGGGGAACGTGAGCAAGAGGCGGGAATGGATGTTGGAAGCAGGCTGAGTGGCGGGGTACGGCTTTTGATCGTCAGACCAATTTGTGCAACGGCAAATGGATGCCCTGCTGAGGAACTTCTCTGGGCAATAGCTGGACCTGCAGGGAGCCTATGAGCTATGCACGTACTGACAACCCGTTCGACAACAACGCAGGCGGCCTCATCAATAGTATAAGGGCCAAAAGAGCAACGTGGAATCACGTTCAGATACATAGTGCATCCGGACGTTCCGACAGAGGGGGTAACATCACGGACAATTGACTTCCAAACGATAATCGCGCGAGCCGATGTCCAGAACGCGCTGCAGATAGTTGAGGACTTTAAAAATGCGTCGTACGATAGACGTAGCAACGACTACGCTCGAGAACACAGGGGTGTGATGGAGAACTACGACCAGGCAAGACAACTACCGAATGACTTCAGCTGTCGTTCATGGTTCCACCCATGCAAAGACTGTGCCGGAGCAACATGGTTGATGTTTGCCTGGCATCCATATCCTTTACGTTGCGACTGGCCTGGAAGGAATATGTGGCCTGACTGGGACGGCCCGCATAGAACTTAATCACTCTCTGTTTACTTGTTTGCTTAGTAGTCAAGGGGTATTGCGGAAACAGTCCCCAGTAGGCAAGAATCGCTTGTGTGAGAATCGGGCGTTGCCATGGCTGACAGGAGAGAGCCCTCCAGTTAGTGACAAGGTAAATTCTAATACATAGAGGGTCGGCCAGTGTCGTTCAGTTCTCACTTTAAGGCTCTTGAATCTTAGGCCTCGTGTGTGATCTGGGCATCGGGTAATGCGCGTTCGGCGTATTGCAGGATGGTGTTCTCTTGATAAAATGTACATTGCTTGGACTTAACATGACGATCCATCAACCAGGACTTTTGGATCCCTCCGTGCGTGGTTTAAAATCTTCTTCATCGAGGAATAGAGCTCGGGTTTCTGTCTCTTCCTTCTACCGTTATGGAAAACGTTCCTCCGCAGTTGATTGACCCATGGGATCCATGATTGGTAACGTTAGTACTTCGAGAAGATCTTTTCTGCGTTGTTGAGACAATCTTCCTCGTCTGCGACCACGCCTTTCTTCTTCTTCGCCAGTCTGTCATCATTCTCATAATTCCAACTGTCAAACTCGGTTGGTCCAACATCCCTGACGTGTATGTCGTAGTGGATGCAAATTCAGGTGAGAACCCAGATAAATGCCCTCGTGCCGCCTGAAAAGTAGCGGAATACACTTTTCGAAATTCGATCCAAGTTAGCTATGAGCAACTGCGATGTGAGGGCACACTGTGGACGACGCCTGGGGCCCTCAGCAACTTTAGGCTAGAATAGCATGCGGAACAACTACGATGGCTATATGAGATGCCGATACGGGAAGCAACTCTTGGTGTCGAGTGTTCTGACCAACCCAGTGAAAATGGAGGGTTAGGGTTACAGGAGTTTGCCAGCCCCTGTCAGACCACCTGTCAGACCACCAAATGCCACGCCATCTGACTCGTACAGCTCTCGCACCCCTCGCATCATTCGGACTCCCCGTCCCTCGCTTTCGGTCCAGACGTGTCGTGATACGCTGCTGCGGATTTACTACTGCACACCCCAGCGTAAATGTGCCAGAGTAGCTAGCCGCGAAGGGACGCGAGAAGTACGAGCAAATACGCGTCGTCGCAGTGGCCAAGCCCAGGGGCGCAGTAAATGCAACATATTAAAGCCTGCCGATCCGGCCCCGACATGCTTTAAAGATGGCAACGTCCGCAGTCTGGTCTGCTTCATGAGTATTGATGCGCCGACCCTCGTCATCTCCAGCAACAACAAAGCAACCATCGACAATTTGATCCGACGACATCATCAACTACTCAGGCGAAAGCCTGCCACAAATCGAGGAAAACTCAGATTCTACCCGAAACGGGACACGTGCTTCATTGCCAATCATCTGCGGACTGCGGCATACACAATTGCGAGTGTGTGTAGCATTGTAGCGACAGCCAAATTAGAAGAGACCGAAAATGTCGACAAATCAGCCACCAAGCGAGTTAATACCATGGAAAGGAGCGGCAGAGTATGAAGTCCTGGAGCCGGTCTCCGATGAACCCAGAACTGCCAGCTCGCGGCGTCCTCCACCGACAATGATGCAGACAGCAGTAGCATGGCTGCGCGACATGACGCTGGTCAAGATCGTCATCATCATCTATTGCCTCAACATTGTAGCGTGGGGCGGCATGATCTTCCTCCTCCTTTGTAATGCCGCGCCCGCAATGTGCCATCCGACATGCAACGACATCAACTCTCCTCGCCGCATATGGATTGAGATCGACTCCCAGATCCTCAACGCACTATTCTGCGTCATGGCCTTTGGACTGGCGCCACAGCGCGCGCGCGACGCCTGGCGCCTTGGCCAGCACGTCTTCGCCCACGATCCCACCGCACTTCGCCGCCTCGCCGCCTCCTACCGCTCGTGGTTCCGTCTGCCCGGCTCGCAGGATTTACCTGGCGACCTGGGACCGGAGGAAGTTGACGCCTGGGTCGCGAATGGCGGCGCATTGGCCGCGGTACCTCATCCACCACGCTCCATCCCGGATACGCCATACTCCGGGCTGCGAGCGTCACCGACGGCGCTCTGGAAGCTGGGGGCCGTCATTGGGCTGAACGTTCTCAACACCATCTTCCAAGCCGTGCTCTCAGTATTCATGTGGGGATACAATAGGCATACGCGTCCGGAATGGGCGGTGCCGCTGTTCTTGTGCTCGGCATTTGCATCTTCAATAGCGGCAGGCGTCTTTGGGGGCTTGGAGGGCAAACGCGTGAAGAAGGTGGAACAGGTGGCGTCTGGGTCGGTTCCCTCCTAGCCGGCTGCCCAGGAGGAAGAGGCGTGGAGGGTCCTACAAAAATGATGAATTCCTGTCATGCAGATCAACGGCGTGACTGATCGGCAGGTGACCACCCGGGGAAGTAATGAACCGGCGTGAGATATCGTGAAGCACCAAGCGAACTGGTTTCCCCTTGCAACCGCCCACGCGGCGGCCATGACGTCCGTGTCGTGGAATGCGTGTGGGCTTTGCCATGCTTCATCCACGCTGCTGCGCGTGAGCCGGAGGTGAGGCACCGACGTTGGTGCCAGGAATGTGCATGTCGATCTATGGTGATCTCTGGTGTGGAGGAGATGAAAGTGAACTCGCGGTCGAAGCTCATCTCGGCTTGTCTTTACGGAGGAATGCTCAAATCCGTCGCAAAGGGTTCACGCCTCTTTCGTCATTCAACTCCACATGCTTGCAATAATTATGGCAACGCCGGCATCGATGTCGTAGGGAATGGTGAAATCGTCCATGTCTCCTGATACTGAAGAATTGAAGATATTACAGATGTCTCCTGAACCCGCACACTCCGTTACCTGGTTGTCGGGGCCTCCCAGTTCCCTGAATGTCGCCGGCAGGGAGGCCACGAATGTGACAGAGTTGCGAAGAGGGGGCTGGAATGTCCTTGACAATGGCTTTGCTGGCGGGGCGAGGGAGAAGAAAACAACATCCAGGCCCTGCAAAGGGATGTGATAGGTGGATACTCGCCCCAAGCCGGCGTCTGGGACAAGTGTAGGGCCAGATCGTGAAAGCCCGGAGAGCTTCTTGCGTCAATGATAGACGCTCTGTGTGTTCTTTCTCAAAGGCTTCATTAAGGGTCCAGATTGCGATCGAGGGTTAAGCGGAGGCTGACCACCGCCAAGGCATCGGAGTTCTTTAGAGGGATCTGCAGCTTCATATCTAGAGGCTCGCGGCGAACCCTTCTACCTGAGACATGTCTCTATGCGTCCTAGCCCAATCGAATTGTCGCGAGAAGGAACTGCAACCGGGGTAACACGCTGACTTGCCAGGGCTCCAGGCGTCAATGGCTTTGACAGCGGCCGCTTGCGGGGGTAGTGCGGATCGGAATGCCCGTCTTGCCGCCTCGAGCTAAATGTGACGCCTGAGGGCCCGGGCACTCAACATGGCGGTCAAACATGTTGCGCTCCTTAATTCCTCAACTCCATATCCACAGTCCCAACGGCAGGCAATAAGTGGCACGGCCAAGCGAGATACTTAAGACACCATCTCGGATTGAGCCTAGACTTCCCGTTTTCATCCATTCTCGAGTGCGGGTAAAGCCATCAGTGTCTCAACCGCGGAAGCCACTTCCATCAAGCTTGCCACGGGCCCAGACACTTCTGACAGTTCTAGTGATGATCGAGCTTGGTCCAGCTCCTCGTGGTACAGTGGCTTTCACTGGTGGAATGATGGCTAGTTCGAGATGTCTGCAGCATGGTCAAGATCGGAAACACAACCTGCCGCCGCCACCTCAAGCAGTGTTCAACACGGAACCTACCGAGAACATGCATTTCAGGACCTAGTCAAGCTGAATGACAAGTGGGACACCGGGCAACGGTCTCGCCACTGACATGGATCAACAACATGGATGTAGCGCGTGTCCGCCGCGCGAGCTTCTTGACCTTCCGAATCTAGGCCCAGTACTTCCTTTTTCCGAACTCTAATGCTTGGTTTGTCTGGCGTGCTCTGCATGAAGTTCCCCGTGATGTGTGGTCGAGAGTCTGCGTGCCAAGACGAAACCAGGCCTGGATCGTTGACCGATCTCGACGGCCGCCCGTGTAGAAGCTCAGTTGAGTCGGATCTTGACCGTCCCGTAGCCCGGAAACGGATTCCCAGCTTCTCAACAACTGAGTCAATCGTGATGTGATTATTTCATAGCAAGTTGGAGGATACACAGCCATCATCTACGCATATAAATGTCATGGACTGACCCCCAACACCGGACTTGATTCTCTAGCATCTCACACAGACATCTCAACTACTACCTCCTTCACAAGCCTCTTACACCTCATCCACGCCCTTCTCAACATTCAACAGACTCAGTAACACCACTCCGTCATCATGAAGTTCTTCAACATCCTCGCCCTCGTCTCCTTCGCCTCGGCTGCGCCTGCCCTGCAATCTCGCCAGCAGACGGTGATTGGCACTGCGAAGAGCGCTGTCGACACCCTCGGCAGCGCCACTGAGGACAACATTAAGGCCATTGGTATGTAAATCCTATCTGAAAACGCATAACTCATCTAACAATCCGATTCATAGAATCCGCTGTTGCCGAAGTGAAGAACAACGTCGAGGCTCAGGTCGAGGTTGTCCTCAAGGCCAACATCCAGGCCATTGCCGATGCCCTCAAGAAGGCCACCGACGACATCGTCAAGGGCACTACCGGTGCCGGTGGCGTGATCGGCGGTTCGCTCAAGGACCTTACGCAGGATCAGATCAACGAAGTTCGTGCCACACTTGCTGCGGCCGGCCGTATCGTCAAAAGCATCGGCGCAACCATTCGCCTCACTGCCACGGACCTCACTCCCGCTCTCAAGGAGGTCATCGAGAAGGAAGTCGATGCTGTGAAGGCTGCTATTCAGCCTTTCGTCACGCCTCTGACGGCCTTCGGTGAAGCTGCCAAGGCCGCCAGGGCGGGCCTGTTTGTTGGCATCACTGGTCTTTCCACCGCCGTCCTCGAGCTCGGTGGCATCCTGTCCCGCCTCATCGCTTCCCTGGGCCTGTAAAAAGGGATTGGGTACATTAGAATCAAGGCCCACGAGGTCAGCAGTCGAAGCTGGCTCATACCAGGAAGGTCCAACAAGCATCGAGTGCGGGCACGGTGGACGGATGTTACGATATCTCTTAATCGGGTGTGTGCAGACGAGTTTATGATGACCGATATAACTTCATGACAAAGCAACAATTAAACTTTACAATTCAACTATCTACTTGCAATCTGCCATTGTGACGTTAGGGTATTCATCCTAAGGAGCAAGAAACCATCAGGGTCGCGGCGATTATGGACTGGTAGCTGCTACTGACATCATCGGCCAAAAATATGAAGATAAGGATGAAAAGTCCATGACATTCGGCTCGCGCGAGGACATGAGCCCAGCGCAGAATGGGGACGCATTCGACCCTGTCTGGCTCCAACAATGCCAGATGTGCACCATAAAAATCAATACAAGTCCCGCCCTTCTCCTTACTCAAACCATTACGAAATCTACGCAGCTTTCGTATGTCTGCTGCGCGTTCGTCCCAAACCAGAACCACTGCATGGTGCACTCTCCTGCCTGCGCACACTGCCCCACCTGCAGTTGCGGCATGGTGACCTGGAAGGCCGTGTTGTTGGCCGGCAGCTGGGCGAGGCTCTCATCGGCGTAGCTCTGGAATAGAATGAGCGGCGGGCCGATGACAGTGTTGGTAGCCGTGTCAACGAGAGAGACGTTGCAGGGGCCCTCGTGAGGGATGGGGAGCTCGGCTGTAATAGGTACGACCTGGCCGGCGGTGAAGGTCTGCACGCGGTCTGTGTTGTCTGCGAAAGTGGCGCCGCGGCAGAGATCGAGTTGGCCTGTGATGTGAGTTCACTTTCATGAAATGAGTGTGTACAATGGGGTCCGACATACATGTCGCTGGGGTGCTGCGGAAGTTCTCCAGAGGGATGCCAGGGTCAGCTAGGACAGAGTTGACGTTCTGTTGGCCACAGGCAGCAACCATGGCTGGACCAGGAACTCGAGGAGGGGGTGTGACGAGGTTGCCATGGGCCGAGATGGTGGTGGCCAGAATGGCTGATGCGAGAGCAAAGGATGACAACATTGTGAATTATGCGGAATCGCGTAATCGTAACCGGACGAGTGGCGAAGTCGAAAGAGAATGAATATGAAGCGAATGACCACCAGGGCGATGTGAGAAGAACTGGACGAACTAGAAAGAGAAAGTCAACGAGAAGCTTTGACAGCGATGAGCGGGAAGTAGTCCAGATGAATCAATGTTGATGGGGCACGGGGTTGTCAAGTGTCCTTAGGCCTTGAGTCATCTGAAGTTTCATCATGCCAAGGCCGGTAGGCGAACATCTTCCCGCCTTGCCCAGGAGGCACGGTCGTCAAGGGCACCGGGAAAGTCGGCTGGACGTGTCGCTCACTATGCATTCTATCGTACGACAGCATCGCCAATACTAGTGAAGCCATTGGGCACCGGGGGATCTCCAGGGATGTCGCTTCACTCGGATCTGCCGTCAGCACATCATACTTGCGGAAAACGTAACGGTGGAGCCCGGATGTACGGGGTTGAAACACCCTGGGTTGAGTAGCCGTTTTGATCAAGGCTATATTGGGGCCCAAGCTGCGATGTGCGACGGGGATGGTTTGGGGTCTGGGAACGTCGGCAAAGACCCGAAAGGCGTTCGCACATCAACGCCCAGAGTCTCTTGGGTCTTCAGAAACTGGAGAGAGAAACGCCAAGTTGATCTGCTGATGATTTTCTAATGATTTTCGATCGCTGGTTACCTCCGGAACACGCGCCGAAGCCCACGGGGTGAAAGTGGACCATTTCGGGCGCGAAGTCGGCCCCACCAAGGACGGACAGCCGGTACACCGCCGGACAGTGCTAGAAAGCGATGCTAGTCAACTTCCCATACGATCGGATCCTCGCCGCGTGTGAATCGCCAGTGGTTTGTCGCAACATGCATGTCGTGGCATCCTTTGAGGAGGAAGCCCCACTTGCGGACGAATCCTTCTGTCACCTCCCATCCGCTTGGTTCCCAGGGGTCCTTCCATGCCATAACGCCCTCTTCCGTTTCTCCTGACTGAACCAAAGAGTAACACAAGGCACTTGAGTGCTCTGCCGATAAGTTCAGCCGAATCGCGTTGTCGCGCATTTGTTTTGATGGTAACATGTCGATCCAGACAGGGTGTGGGGTGGTACATTGAAGAAGCGTTGGAGACAAGCTCTCCGGAATGGATGTAGGCGTGGGAAACAGCGGCAACTCGTTGAGCCTATGAGACCCACAGGTGGAACTGCTCATCAGAGATTCTAGTGAGAGAATCATGATGTTGGTTACTGATGCGCGTAGGACATTGTATTGTACCAAGCGCAACAGCTGGTGATCGGGCGACATTGGGAAAGGCGGCGCTGCATCGGCGGGTTTCAGAGCCGAAGAGAGCTCCCCGCGAAAATCTTTTCCCAAATTATGTACTGGTGGACCTTTTTGAAACTCTGGCACCCAACTCATTACTGTCATTGATGGACTCGCGATGGCTACTGTCGGGTGCGTGGCTAAGATGGCATCAGTTGAGGTTGCCTCAGCAGCTGCCGTGGCTTTTCGCTTGCCTTAGCTCGATCGTCAGTTTCATTTTCCGGCTACAAGACCAGAATATGCACGGAAGAACAGTAGTGATGTCCTTAAACGAGACGAAGACTCACGAAATGCCCGGACATTTAGGCGATTCTGTCTTTTCCGCCGCTCCGCCCGATCCGCAAACCCCGTCCAGTCGTCATCTCGGCACCGCGCTTCGGTCAGCTGGGGTACAAAGGCAATCTCCACGGGTGGTTGAATTAGTCCGATGCCCGACATGATGAGGCATGCGGGAGGATAGCAGGATGAACAAGATTATTTTGATGCAAAGGCTTACGGTTGGCGGCATGGACAGGTGATGGTCTTTGTACTGCATGGTGGATTTAGCGGATTTAAGACGGCTTGCACAGGCAGCCTTCTGCACATGCTTACAACGCTAGTGCGGACACATCCTAGTGCTATTCCTCCTACTATTGGGTTTCCGGATGGCAGTCCGTTGAGACGCACTGGCTTACACAGCCAAGGTGAGGATAAGTGTATCAATGAGAGGCGCAGAAGAAGCATTGACGACACCAGTGACGACGGGCATTGCTGTACGCCGAATAAGTCGAGCCTTCCATAGTATATAAGTGTCCAACGTCAAATTATTCACTACCTGGGTGTCGGAAACTTCTTCATCATCTCTCGAATTCTTTTCGGACACCATAAGCATTCAACCTTGGTCTTGAGCTCTGTAATCGAAGCAAAGCAAATTACAGATAGCCTTTGGACTCTCCCCTTATGGCTCCTTTCGTTGTAAAGCACCTACATTCGCAGCTATGCGTGAAGCTGCCAGTCCCAATCAAGGTGTTCACTGGCCAAACAATCATCATCACCGGTTCGAATATTGGTCTCGGTCTGGAGGCCGCCCGTCATTTCGTGCGGCTAGACGCATTGAAAGTCATCTTGGCTGTCAGGAACCTCACCAAGGGCCAGGAGGCTGCGAAGTCAATCGCTCAATCGACTACCCATCAGGACGTCGTAGAAGTATGGGAGCTAAACCTGTCCAGCTACGCTTCTGTTGTCGCTTTTGGAAAACGAATCAAATCGCTAGACCGTCTTGACGTTTTTGTTGCCAACGCTGCCAAATACACGTGGACTTTCAGCATAGAAGAACAAGACGAATCCACGATTACTGTCAACGTGGTGTCGACAATGCTTCTGGGCTTGCTGGCATTGCCAAAGCTGCGAGAGACAAGCTTGGAGCACAATAAGGAGACTGTGCTCACCTTCACGGGGTCCTTCATGCACCACCTCGCGACTCTGCCTGGCCGAGAGGTTCCAAACATATTCGAAGCTTTGAGTGCGGGGAAGAATGTGAAAATGAACTCGAGGTTTGTATTCATTAAAACACCTAGCCGACAACAGACATACTGAAACAAAACTGAAAAGATATGAGACTTCTAAGCTCATGCAGCTTCTTCTGGCACGCGAGCTCGCCTCCAGGGTTACCAGCTCTACTAAGCCAGGGAACATTGTCATCAACACTATGAACCCTGGCCACGTTCGAACCAACATTGATCACGAAGCCACGCCTCTCAGTAGGCTTTGGATTGACCCAGCACATTGGCTACTAGCTAGGAGCACTGAGGAAGGCAGCAGGGCGCTGGTAAATGGCGCCGAGGGAGGTCCTGCAACTCACGGCCAGTATTTGCATGACTGCAAAATTGACAAGTAAGTGACCCAGCATGAAATGATTTCGCCTTTTTCACTTTAGAAGACTCGTTAATTTGTACAAAGGGTGTCATCTTGGGTGTCTAGTAACGAAGGTCGGAAGACGCAGCAGCGGCTGTGGCACGAGTTAGCCACCAAACTCGGTAAAATAGAGGCGGGCATCATGGACAGCGTGTGAGCCGACTAGCCAGGTTAGGAGATGTGTGTGAAAAGGGAAGGGTGTGACTCGTTTCATAGGTTAGTAGCAAGATGAGTAGCATGGCTTGATAACACCGTGTCGGTTGCATCTAGATGCCCATTTGCACGCGATACATCAACCCCCTGAGATACGCAAACCGCCAATCAGCGACCATGGATACACGCGAGTGATTTGAAAGCGTAGCAATGAATGCCTGGCCTTCTGTTCCTACTGTTGCTACTTCAAGCGTAACCTGATTATCTGTCAACCCCGAGGGGTGGCTTTTAGCTTGAAACCTAGCCAAGGAACGCTCGACCGACAACAAGCTGTGGTTGGAAGTGGAAGATCGCATTCCATGTTTCCAAACGTGCTCATGCAGGGGCGGCTGCAGATGCTCAGCAGACATGTCTTTGGCCTGCAGCGATGATGTGGCGGCTCCTGGCCGGTTCTATTTGAACAGGTGCTCCCATCTCACCACGCGGGACCCTTCAATACCTCCACCCTTCTTTTCTTCTACTACTTCTTTCTGTTCCTCTTCAGATGCTGTCCGACTCCAAAGATGGAGACATCTATAGAGTCATGATGCTCAGTCTCAACGATAACATGTGTAGAGTCCCATCCCTGACCTTGTCGGAATACCGCTGATGTGGACATAACAGATACAACCCCGCAACCATGATCTCCGAAAACCAGTAGCCGAACCGAAATTTTCGAACACGAAGGTGCCTCACTGAACACAAATCGGACCCCGACAGCGTTGTCACATCCGTGGAGAAGGGCTACGCGACGAAGTCTGGGCATGAACGAAGCAATCAGCATCGAAACGGCGTATTTATCGCTACAACAATGTTCATGAGGGGCAAGTTTGGTGTCCTCCGGGCGGCCTTTCTCTTCGCTTAGGGTTCATCCACCCCCCAGGTTCTGTTCAATCTTGTGGTCGACTTAGAAAGTCACCCCCATGACAGCCAAGTTTACGAAAAGATTACCACGGAATCCTCAACAGTCAGAAGGAACACGGAAAAAACACCACAAAGAACTTAACGAGGGATTTCCGGCGAGGACCCTGATGGCCGGTGTCGGCTCCACCGAATGGCCCCACATGTCCCCGAGACGGATCACTCGAGAACCCGGATGGCCGGCGCCACCCCGTTCACCCACGACCTCAACCACCTGACGACACCGAATATCGTTAGCCTGGCTCGCCAGATCCCTGGCTGGGGGTGGAGTGTATTCCACTAGAAGAGGTGCTTAATTCAAGCTTAAGAGGTCATCAAGGTGACGCTTCTCTTGGCAGCACCACGTTGTCCGCCGCCTAGCACCAACTGCCTGTGATGGCTGGGCCTTTTTTCACCGCCAACCTTCCACTCTGGGCAAGAATCTACTCTCAGCTCATGGTTACCATGCGGGGATCGCCGGAGACCTCTCGTCATGTCGTCACAAGCGTGGGATGTTGGTCCATGCCGTGCAGACTTTGATGGACCCGTTGTTGAGCAGACAACTGCAAGGATTGAGATGCGACCTGATGGGAGCTATAAAGACTCGGTATTTCAGCCTGTGAGAGTATGAAAGATCTTCAAGCTCAAGCTCAATCAATTTCCTCAGCACAGCTCATCCATTCGTGGTCAACCTCAGATCTCATCAACCTGAGCCCAATTTACATCCACGACCAAGTCTTCCAGTTTAGTCAACCCCAGACTTCAACCGCCAAGATGCTCTCTCTCAAGAACGCAGCTCTGCTGCTCCTTCCTCTCGCCGCCGCTTCTCCCGTGGCCCGCGCCAATGAGCCCTCTGTCACTGTCACCGTTGACACGGCGCCCGCTGGCCCTACCAGCTCCACCTACAACTGGGCCGAGGGCTGGAAGGCCAACTTCCCGATCCACCAGTCTTGCAACATCACCCTTCGAACCCAGCTGGAGGTTGCCCTCGGCGAGACCCTGACCCTTGCTGCCCATGCCCGCGACCACCTTCTCCACAACCCCAAGTCCGAGCTTGCGCAGAAGTTCTTCGGCAACCACTCCGTTGCCGGCCCCATCGGCTGGTACTCCAAGGTTGTCTCCACCGACAAGTCCGAGATGCTGTTCCGTTGCGACGACCCTGACCGCAACTGCGCCACTCAGGACGCCTGGGCCGGTCACTGGCGCGGCTCCAACGCCACCCAGGAGACTGTCATCTGCGATCTCTCTTACGAGATCCGCCGTCCCCTCGCCGCCCTCTGCGGTGGCGGTTACACCGTCGCCGAGTCCAAGCTCAACACCTACTGGGCCACTGACCTACTGCACCGCGCCTTCCACCTGCCCGGCATCAGCGACGGCATCATTGACCACTACGCCGAGGACTACGCCGAGGCTCTTCAGCTGGCCGTTACTGAGCCCGAGCTGTCCGTCATCGACAGCGACACTCTCCAGTTCTTCGCCATTGAGGCTTACGCCTACGACATTGCCATCCCCGGTGTTGGCTGCCCCGGTAAGGCGCCCGAGGTCACCGCTACTGCCGCTCCCACCACCACCGAGACGAGCCAGGCCACCGGCACTACCACTGCCGACGAGTCGTGCCACACTCACGATGACGGTTTCGTGCACTGCACTTAATTGCGCGGTACATGGCCTTAAGCAGAGAGACGGGGATAGTGCATATAATTCATCCAGCATATAGACAGACCATAGAGACGACAATAATGAGAAACATGATTGTTCGCTACTTCTTTTCCTGCATAGTTAATTCCGCCCGCTCACATTGTAATTTCGTCTCAGCTAGGGATTATTTGACCACAGCTTTCAGTCAACTGAGCATCTCAGTAGTTGGAAGGTATGCAGAATGGAGCAACGATAACGGCGCAGAATCGTTGCCCCATATCTTTCGTAATTCGCACGAGGAAGTGGCATTCCAAGCCTATTAATCTCGAACCGTCGAAGACCGCAAAGACAGTCCCCCGATGCGTGAAATGAGCGACGACGGGCCAACTGTCTCTCCTCTGTGCTGCGCTCCTGTTGGAGGACGAAATAGGCATCAAGGCATCACCAAAGATGCTGCGATGTGACCCCATCTCCATCGAAGTAACGTTATCATTCCAATCATTGCCATGTGTAATGAGCTTCAATAGAACACAGATCCAAATACAACCATCAATGGGAGGCAGGGATCTTCGGAAGTCAAGAGCATTACCTGTTTCTCGTTTCCTTGCACCTATTTCAGGCGTGTCAGGGTGTCTTTTCAAGGATTTACAGTGGCTTTTGGCCCTAAGGATTGCCTTCATCCACAAGAAGGGGAATTATGGCGCTCAACATGGAGATCGACAAAACGTCGCGTGAACATGGGGCACATATGGTAACGAGCTCGCCAGGTTATTGGTCTTGGCCTGAACACCGCGGCTCCGGAACTCCGACTTACCTCAGGCGCCAGCCTAGTGTCTCTGATTCGGGCCCGAGGTGAGACATACCGACAAGTCAGGCAGAAGACATCTAATGCGGGTTAAGAATGGGTACTCGTCATGATCGACAGAGTCCAAACGGAGCCTGCTCCTAGGACGAAGCTTGTCGGGATCAAAATGTCCGAGTTTAGGCTGCACAGGCTTTGACTGCGGGATACCGAGAGCATCACGTTTCCTGCCCAAAGACACCCCGTTGAAGGACTCCTAGGTTGATGCTTTCCGAAAAAGATCGTCGGGGATCGGCACCTGCCACTGGGGGAGGATTCTCAGCTGAGGCACAGCTGGCAAGAATAGATTTGAAGCGCACATCATGAACATGAATATCAATTAAGCAGAGGCGTGTCATCTTGCTCTAGGCCGTAGCCAATCCATGATCGGGGCCGAGACTGTGAAGTGCGATGATCTGTGGAGACCAGAAGGCTTGGCTGAGCTTCTTCTCTCGGCCAAGGCAGAGGACCTACATCATCGTGCCCGACTTGGGGGCATCCTTTGACAAAGGTTCCTCAAAACAAAGGTTCCTCAGGACATAGGTTCCCGGATCCTTTAACTGCTAGTATACAAATCCACAGCGGATTGTCATTCAAGGACGCGAAGGATGAGAACATGACTCTCAAGAAGTCTTTCGTCACGTCATGACAGTGGCCAGCCATGCCTGAAAAGTGCTGCCAAGTAAAGTTGTTCACAAGATCTACGTCGCTTTTCCCCGCCATTGGTCTCCGTCTGCCCGTCGGCCGCAATTTTGCAATGCGGGTGTAACGTTCGGCTGGCTTGGCGGGTAAGGCGGAAGGTAGCGTCGGTAGTGAGCCACCAAGCGTGCATCCTGCGTCCAGGATTGCCTGATCCGTGCTGGGTCTTCTATTTCGGAAACCCGAAGATGGTGATGTTCAGGGCCGATCGACATTCTAGCCTGGCGCGGTTTAGCCTCCGCGAGCGAGCCTCAACTAGCGCATGGTACTCTCGATCCCACAAGCCATCGTCAGGGGGGTTTTCGGATGATTGATCGATAAGAATATTGCACAAGCTCAAGATGCCCAGGTCCTAATGACGCGGGTTTGATTCCTTCGCGGGGAATTCAATTCCTTCGCGGTCGGTTTCGCCCAGAGTCGAATCCTTCGCGTCGAGACCTGCTCTCCTTTGAGCGGTGATCGGCAGCGCATCGGGCACAGCCGCAACCAAAGTTGCCTCTCACGGCCACTCATCTGCCATCTGCTATCCATTTCGGGCTTACAGTAGACGGGAATGCACCCGCTAGCCTCACCTTCCATTCGCCGAAAGACCCACGCGGCAGAGCTCGAGTCCCGTGGTTGCCTTACGGCAAGACAGTCTCACGAGGAACACGGGCTACGTTCATTGGACGAGACACCTCTGATCTTCACAACCAGTGTGGACATGGCTTACAAGGTGAGCTGGCGATCATCTCGACGTCAGGGCGAACATCTCGATGAAGCTGAGCTTCTGAAGTGTTGAAGCTCACGAAGGTAGGTAGGTAGGTAGGCCTCGCGATGGTGAATTTTCAGGTATAAGTAGCCGGACCTCGAGCCAAGTTCAACTGTTCTTCTTTGCTTCCACACTCACATCCCTACAATCAACACCACCTCTAGCAATCACACAACCAACAGTTCCAACCCCTATTACAACATACTTCAACCACTTCAATCTTCATCATGCAGAACACTCTCCTCACAACCGCTGCCCTCCTCGGCGCTCTGTCCGCAGTCAATGCATCCCCAGCCCCCATCATGAGGCGTGACATCCTCACCGCTCTCCCCGGCAACGCCGATGAGATCGAGAACAAGTTCCAGCCCATCCTCGACTTCGACACCGACGGTTGCTACAACACTGCTGCCATCGACCCCAACGGCCTCACCAACCCTGGCAAGGGCGCCACGGGCACTCCCCAGGGCGACTGCCGCGACCCCCACCAGCTCGAGAACAGCAACGTCTACTCCCGCCGGCGATGCAACAACGGCGTCTGTGCCATCATGTAAGCTCCTTCCCTCGCCCTTGTTCTACCGTCCAAAGAAGACAGACCAGGACTGACACGCTCAGGTACGAGTACTACTTCGAGAAGGACCAGGCCGCCCTCGGCACCTTCGCTGGTGGCCACCGCCACGATTGGGAGAACGTCGTCGTCTTCGCCCGCGGCGATACCATTGTCCGCGTCGCCCCCTCGTGCCACGGTGGCTACGGGCCCGCCAGCAACGAGTTCCCCGCCGACGGCACGAGCCCTCAGATCGTCTACCACAAGGACGGCGCCGGCACGCACTGCTTCCGCTTCGCCAACGATGCTGACATTGGCGGCGTCGAGAACTTCTCCGGCTCCTTCTACAAGAGCCCGCTCGTCGGCTGGCTCAGCTGGCCCAACGAGGGCCTGCGCAACAGCATGCTCAGCGCTTGGAGCGGAGGTGTCGGGCCCAAGCTGGACGACGAGTTTGCCGGCAAGCTTGGCGAGGCTGCTGGCGATGCTGTCCCCGAGTTCGACCCCAACGTTGACGAGTAAGCGGTTGACGACTGTATTATTTGGAAAGATATATAAGATATGGGATACATAGCACGCGGACTCCTCAGCATACCCTCAGTCTTTACATATGGTTATGACAATTTCTTGCACGAAACGCTCAAACACATCTGATGATCGAATATTGTCCCTCGTGATCGTGATTGAAGCACTGACGGGACCTGTTGGCCTCAGCATGATGAAATATTCAACTCACTTTCAATGCACCTTTCACAGAATCTGTGCATTGAAAAGCAATTCTTGCGGCTTCATCCGCATGATGGGCTGGTAAATCGGCGTTGATGTGTGCAACATTCCCTCATGAGCCTCTGGGTTGGCTTGCAGGCTACATCAACTCGATTAAACATCACATCCAAACGTCTGTAAGTCCCAGATGCCTCCAATTGCTTGTCTTACACCCTAAAAGCCCCACACAAAGACTCTACGCCATTGCCGTGGTCCACTGCTAGCAAATGCCGCAAGAATCATGTATCCACCGGCCGAGCCCGAGATGCAACAACAAGCAACCTGCCTGCCCGGCTAGCTCAATCGGTAGAGCGTGAGACTCTTAATCTCAAGGTTGGGGGTTCGAGCCCCCCGTTGGGCTCAATTCCTGACGCAACTCGAAAGAGTAACTTCATCTTTTGCCTTTTGGTTCTGCCGAGAACGACCGATCACGACTGCATGCAGAATCAAATGTCTTCTTCTTTAGCTCCTTTTTTGAATGTTTGGTTCTGTGAATCTCCTCGACGAATCTCACTTTAACTGGGACAAAATGATAAGACACGTCGAGACCTGGGCCTCAGTCTTTGGGTTAAGCCCACCACCTGCCTTTCTGTAGTCACGATACTTTCGATGCATGCAGTGTGTAGTATTGGGCCTGTCACAGGAGCCTGTCGCTGGACTTCTGTTTGATAATGCAACGGCCGCGGGGACAGGAGGACGCCATTGCCATCAGTCGAGTCAAGATAAACATCGTCAGACCTTGTTCATGTTGCATCAAGACGAATCAGCTCTTAACGAGTCATTGCGCTTTCAGATGGTGTGCTATGCAACAATCGTTCGAGTCCAGAATCTCCATAACCTTGTCCTGCGGTGGAAGCTTTGGGCCAAGCCGGAAGCCCGCGAATCCTCCCTCTATACTTTAGCAACGTTGATTACCAAAACTCTTGAGTAGGACCATGTAGCATGGGCGGAACTTGTCAAGACCATGCCTAAGCCGACTGTTTCGAGTAGAGCAATTTGCTAATGAGTGAGCGTCGCTCCAATGCCAGATCGAGAAATGGACTGAAATGCGAACGGTCCGTTCA
Source organism: Verticillium albo-atrum (assembly GCA_002851705.1). Classification (NCBI taxonomy): domain Eukaryota; kingdom Fungi; phylum Ascomycota; class Sordariomycetes; order Glomerellales; family Plectosphaerellaceae; genus Verticillium; species Verticillium albo-atrum. The sequence goes on from NMXJ01000004.1 coordinate 271,938, forward strand.
TTCCGCCAGTCCAGCGACCCTCATGGTTTGATGAACGGCAGTGGTCACGAGGTCGTCGATGAATCGAGCGTCGCAGCACCTCATCTCCTAGGCGAGGGCTATTGCAAATGCCGATAGAACGACTCGCGCACAGAGACGGTTGGCTGCCCGCGGCACGACAGCGCTCGTGCTCCAGTGGTCCAGAGCTCCAAGAGCGGGGAAGGCGCCATGCTTCCGCCCGCTCCCCCGGAGCTGGGTTCGCTCAACCGCGACCCCCAAACCCAGCCCCCGGCGAAATGCTGCTGCATGCGAGATAGGCAGCCGAGATGGCGCTTGCCTACGCCAGGCCTGGGTGTATGGGGGCGGGGGTTGATAAGACACTGCACACAAGCCGGCAGCCGGCACGTGTCCTTACGAGGATCTAGAGGGCTCCAGATTGTGTGGCGCCCTGTCGATGGGTGAGATGGGGTGTTGCGGTGGCCAGCTTGTCAGCCCAAGGGGGATCAGACGGGGGTCGGTGGGCGGCGGGCGGTCTTGGACGTCGTGTCAAGCTTTCTCGCGACACTCTGTTTCGGGGGGAGGTGCATGCTGTGAAGGTCGACTGGACAGCTTGGCATCGAGGGGCGCGAGGGGTTGATGGTGTTAGCATAGAAGCTAACAGGGAGCAGCTGACGAGTGGTTCTCTTGGGCGTGGAGAAGAGCTGCTTGGCCTGCGGGGAACGGTGCGAACGGGCGCCTTTTGAGACGCTTGTTCATCGCCATGTTTTGATCTGACGAGTCAGATCTCGATGGTAGCCAAGGGGGGCAAGCAGTACGTGGAGGTCTTGGGGGTTCTTGGAGATTAAGGTCGAGGAGGTAGGGTGGATGTGGATGGGAAGGTGGGTGCCGCGGGGTTGGAGATGAGGAGGGAGGGATGGATCAGGGAGTGTACAGTGATGCGGGAGGATGGAGACACCAGAGTTCGGCTGCTCAGCTGTTTGACTTTCAGGGATATCTACCATCTCTCACAGCATATTGGTGAGTTGCTGTTGAGCAGCGCCGCGCAAAGCTGTCAGTCCGATTCCGTTTGATGGAGGTGATGTGCCAATAGATGGGGTTTTCCAATCCCCTCCTGGCACTGCTCTCCATGGAGTGATGAAGCCCTAGGATCAAAGTCCCTTCATATTCGAGTGCCGAGACATACGAAGCACCGGACTACGGAATCGGGGAAGACCAACAACACCGCGAGATGCGCCGTCTGTCCGCATGCGCTGGACCTTAGGCGGCTTGAGGTGAGGGGGGGGGAGGCGCCTGCAGGCCAAGTCAGCGCTGCGGGCTGCGGTGTATGAGTCGTGGCCAGTGGATTTCAGGGAGTCAAGCCGTTGTGCATGGCTGCATGCGGTGTGGCGGGAAGACTGGTGAAGAGAGTTCAGTAGTATTCGGAGGGGCGTTGGGCATTGGGCATTGGGGGTCAGTCGTGTATGGTGAGCGATAGGCGGTAGGCTGGTGTACGCAGGCCTGACAGACAAGCAAGACAGACCGAATGACCAGACCCCTTTCCCTTCTGCCTGTTTGCTGGCGGGGGATGATGGGATTCGAGGTCTCCGGTGATGGGAAAGCGGAGTGTCGGAGGCTTTTGTGCTGTTGCTGATGACATGGCTTTGCCGCTTCGGGAGGTTGATTTGCTGGCTCGCTCGAATCAGGGCACAGGGCGACGGTTGATTGACCGTGACTACGTAGAACGTAGCACGGGAAGCTCGGCTTGCTGTGTCTCAAGCTCCGGCTTCCACTCTGCTGCAATCCATCCTTGCGACACGACGTTCTTCTATGTGAGGAGAAGGTTAACAATTTGAGTTGCCTTCGTATTGGCGTCGTTCCGAACAATGTGAGTGGCGAGGACGCTGAAGATGATGGATGGGTCGCATGGTGGGATGGAGTGGAGGATGGAAGGTGGAGGGAGGTTGGTGTGCAGGCTGGCTTGTACAGTGGCACACTCTGGTTGAGTTCGTGATGGTGTACTGTCAGGGTTCCAATGCACCATGGCGAGAGGAGGTGCTTGAGACAGACGCACCCCATCCAGAGGAGTTGCCCAATCATGGGAGCGGGATGGGTCTGGAAACCCAAAGAAGGTGGTCGAGGTTTGGGAGAAGGTGCTGCCTGGGTGCCGCTTGGGTGCTTGCTTTACCCTGGAGTTACCCCGCAAAATGGTGCGATTGGGTGACGTCGTCACCCGGACTGCGTGGCACGCTAATAGCACTAACAGCACTAACAGCACTAAAACCAGCACGGACCAAGATACTTTGGGTTTGTATCCAGCCCCAGGATTGCGTTTCAAGGTGGCGTGCAGTGTTGATTGGCCGCTGTGGCCCAAGCCCTGCTGTGTGCTAGGGGACACCTGCCGTGGATTCCGCGCGCTGCAGAGCTCCTTCCCGGTCGTGCTACAGCGCACCCCAGTCCCCTGACTCCCTGATGCACTCGACGTACTCCACTGAGGCTTCCTGCGCGGCCTGCGCGGAAGGGACCTCCCACCACCTCCACCTCCACAACCACCACCACCACCCAGAGGAAGGTGGAAGGAGAAGGGGACCTCCAACAAGGGCAAGCCCAGGTCTATCACCAATTCCGTCTACGGCGGTTGCTTCTGCTCACCAACTCGTGTCCTCTCCCCCCCTTCCTCGTCCGCCCTTTCTTCCCCTCTCCTCCTTCTCTCCTCTTCCCAAACTCAACACTTTTCATCTTCCCTCCTTCATCCTCATCCTCATCGTCCTCAACACATCCATCCATCCATCCATCCATCAATCAACCATCAGAAAGAAGAAGAAAAAACCGACGTACCGTTCCAGCCAAGCAGATCGTTGGTTCTGTTCCTGTTCCTGGACAGACCGAAACAGACACAACCAAAGCAAGCACGCCAGCCAACAGCATCACTGTCCGTGTCTTGCCAACCAGATCAGATTCGCCCCCTACGACTCCTCCCCCACACTGCCACATACCGCACCCTGACAATCAATTCCCTTCCCCTCAAGGGCCACCCTTACCCGTCTTCTGATCCCCATCTTTTTTTCCTCAATTGCTGCACATCTCGCGACTCATTTGCATTTCATCTGGTCCTCCCCCTTGTCTCGAGACGCCGCGCCCCGACGTCACCTTCATCACAGCCCCCACCAACCCTCGACTCGGTGTTCCCAATCGCCCAAAGTGGTTCTTGTCGATCTCGGACGCCCAAAGCCTTCCACCCACGGATAGCCCCCCCTTGATCGACCGCTTGGATCAGCACCAGACCACCGGCCACGCACCACCCATCAAGCACACTTCGCCCGGTCTCTCCTCAGTCGGCTCGTATCATCGAAAGCCACCGACTGGACTCACCTGCACACCATCGCCTTTGTTGGGTGCTACCCCAATCAGTCCATTTCCCGCTCTGATATAAAACCCACGTTCCACCTTCCGTTGCACTACTCCCCCCCCTCGAACGACCCGTCTTTCGATTTCTGCTTCTCCTCGCACCATCGAACCAACCCCCAATTCGCAACCATACCAACTACAAAAAGCCAGCTCTTCGGCCATCACCACCGCTATCATGTCAAACGACAACACCAACAACCCGACCGATATGAACCACCGACGCCGTGGTTCCGTCACCCAGCAGGCCCTGGCTGGCCTCTTCCGAAGCAACTCGACCTCGGTCGGCCAGAACTACCAGAACAGTGAGGCTCAGCGACGCCGCCTCTCTGTCGCTACCACTGGCATCGGCCTGGCTGGCACCTCGCCCACCAACCCCAGCGCCTTCACCGGCTTCCGTCGTGGCAGCATGTCGACCAACTCGGACTCTTTCGACGAGAACGCCATCGACGAGGAGGAAGTCGTTCGCGCTCCTCCCACTACCCCCTTCGCCCGCCGGATGAGCTTCGGAGCCCCAGCCATGCGCAATGTCCGCCCAGGAAGCGGCAGCCCCTCAGCGCCAAATGGTAATCACCCATCTGCATCTGCATTCGCATCTGTCCCTTCCAATGCTCCCCTTCACCACACGTCCGCCAATAGTGGCAGGCGAAGCAGTGTGAACCCCCGAGTTCCCTCGACGAGAACAGGTGCGATTCCCATACACGTCAACCGCACCAGCTCGTCGTCGCCCCCATCCTCAGTCCCCGTGGTCGACCGCCTACGGTCGGCTATCACCATCCTTCGTCACGCGCAGGCAAGCAACAAATCGTCTTCAAGAACCTTCACTGACACAACGTGCCCACATAGATCAAGGCTTTAATTGGTCTGAGCAACTCAAATCCCGAGCCGAGAGTTCCGTTCAAGGCCCTCGCCCCTCGTTCTCCTTCGGTTCTGGCATGTCTACCTCGCCACCCCGTGGCAATGGAAACGGCATGCACGACCGTGCCAAGTCCGTTTCCGACATGCCCGCCCCTCCCGCCCAAGCCGCCGCCATGAAGCCCAAGGCCCCCGAGCCTCAGCGCAAGAAGCCCGATGCCTTCCAGGAGCGTATCCTCAAGGGCGATTTCTACATGGATTGAGCGGCACACAGCGGCTGGACATGTCACCCTGATTCATGTTAAATGTACATTGCATGGGTAGGATTGCCGTCTGCCACGCACCCGCTACCTACCCCCTCAACGACTCCCGACCTTTACGATTTCCTCTTTCACCAATACCCCTCCCACTACCGATCGCGGTGGCGATTTTCACACATGTCGGAGTTAGCCCAGATTGATTGTTTGGCTTGATTGATAAGTGCTGGCGTTTGACGTCTCATTAGACGGTTTCATGTATTTTGTTTTGTTGGGTGTTGGGCACTGGCTTATGTGGCGGACGGAAGGACGGGCGCTACACAGTTTGAACGGGCAGCGCGATCATCAGAAGCACGGCGAGAAGCAAGAGCGTGAGCATGGCCACTGGCTATTCGCCGCCATTGGCGGGAAATCAAGAGGAACGATGATCATGTTACCTGCTACTGGAATCCAAAATTGGACTGGTATGGATACACGGATACGGCTTGGTTCTGCAGCGATTCACGGGAGATGAAGACGTGCGAGGCGGCGTCACAAGAATGTATCAACGAATGTTGCTGGTGTCTTGATGGACGGAGAAGTATCCTTAAGGGGTGATGGATGCCGCGTGGGGAGCAAGGGCCGACTGGGGATGAAGGGCCATGATGGGAGAGGGGATAAGCAGAGACGATGATCGACCTCAAGCCGCTTCAGGGGACTGCAGAGTCGAACGGATACAACGGATTCGCTGCCTCCGTTTGCCGCTGCAGACTTGAACATGGTCCATAGCGGCTCAATCAATAAAGGTCTCACGTTGAGCAAAACACGATCATGATGAGTGTCTATTCATGTTGATACATTTGATGGAACCATGCCCTAAATTAGTCCCGACCGACCATACAATACAGCTCGAACATGTTTCGACAAAGTGTCGTCAAATAATAAACGCCATCCGCACCGACCTTCTCCCGTCCAAGCTCAAGCTTGAGCCCAAGCCGAAGCCGCTGTTTTCGCTTGCCCACCGCCGTCATCCCCGCCGATCGTATCCCTGTACGAAGGTAAAAATATACATGAAACAACGCCCCCGCCCGCCGCAGAGCTTCTAGACGGAACCCCTTCCCGATCTTGGGACGACAGGCTTGATGGGCCTGGTCCGATTCCGCCGCAGATCCTCCAACACATGTCTCTCCCTGCCTACCTGCCTGCTTCGGTGCTTGAAAGGAAGATCTCCTGCAGCGGCACGCTCCCCGCGGAAGAGGACATCCTACATCCTACATCCGGGAGGCAGGCAGGCAGGCAGGCTGGCCCGTCAGACGCGAGAATCAAGTCAAGCGTGGCAGGGTGGTGGTGAGTGGTGTGAAAGTTCACATGCAACAGCAGCATACGTAGACGGCTACATCTGGAAAGGCTGCGCCGGACCCGCCCACGCAGAGCCGCCGCCACCGCCGCCACCGGTCCGCATGCCGTCCAGAACGTCGCCGAACTGGCCGACCCAGGGATCCATGGCGATGGCGTAGCGCATGCCCGCCTCGCCAGACGGGTCGTCGGCGGTGGCGACACCGGGCCCGGGCCCGGCCCCACCACCACTGCCGTTCGACGGACCCCAAGCCTGGTTCGGGAAGCTGAGCGAGTCGACGAAGCCAAGACTGTACGCCAGCTCCTCGAAAGTCAGGTCGTTGCCTGCCGTCTGGCCAGTGTAATCCTGAGATGGAAAGGGGGGCGGAGCGGAGGCGGAGGCGGGGTCGTAGAGGTACGGCTGTGGGCGGGGCAGGGGCCAGGACATACTGCCGTTGCCGGTGGAGAGGGGCGTGGCTGTGCCGTTGGTCGAGGCGACGCGGTTGCGATCGTTGGTGGCAATCTCCGAGAGCAGATGGAGAGGTGTGTTGGCGGCGAGGTGGCCGATCTGCTGCGACTGTTGCTCGTAGACCTGGCCATCGGGCGCGTACCGCTTCGCTTCATCGCCGTCAGGACCAGAGGAAGAGTCCTTGGAAGGCTGGGACTGGGGCTGTGCGGGGGCGATGCCGAGTTCTCGCTCCTGCTTGTGGAACCAGCTGCGGAGCATGACGAGGACGACGAGGAACTTACTCGCGGGGCGGCTGCCGTCATCGGCAGCGGCGGCGCGGAAATGTTCGAGGAGGCGGGTGAGATATGTGTCGACCTTCATGTCGTCCCGGCCCATGACAGGGCCGAGCTCGCTGCCAGGGGCGACAGCGCAGAAGTAGATTTTGATGAGGACGACGAGGGCGTAGGAGACGCGGACAAAGTTAAAGACGGGAAGGCACCGAATGGTGGGGATATCGGTGCCGAGGTACGTGTCGAAGATGCTGTGGATAGAGGCCAGGCAGACAGAGTAGGCGTTGATGTGGACAGGGCTGAGGCCGGAAAGGGCCGAAGTGGCGGCCATGTCCTGAAGGGTGAGCTCCGCGGGATGCGTGGACTTGTTGCTGGGCAGTGGGTTCACGTTGAGGACCGTCTCGTGCATGTAGATGGCGACGACGTGATAGGAGATGATGAGAGAGGCTGAAGATGTTAATATGAAGGCCATGCTAAACAAGAAAAGAAGGGGGCACTCACGTTGCAGAAGGTCGAGGGGCAGCGCGTTGAACGAGCCATCCAGATCACGCTTCAGCCCCCTCAGGGAAAACACCACGCTGGGCTCCCGAATGCTGACGGAATCCTCAGGCTCCGCCGTCGCAAACTGGGCACCAACGTCTTCCGACACGCGGTGCGTATCGACCAGTGCGCAAAAGTATTTGTCCGTCGGTGCGGCGTCTGGCGAGGTCCTCAACACCTCCATGCTGTCGGCCATGAACTTTGTCCACCGGATAAGGAGCGGCCGATGCAGCGCCATGGCGGTATTGGACGCCAGAAAGTAGCAACCCAACCAAGCTCTCCTCGCCTCGACCGTCTTGGGATCCGGCGGAGGACTCCTGCGATACTGGCTCTGGCGGTAGGCATATACGCCGTATGGTGTAGCCCCCCTAGGCATTGCAGACTTCCTCCCGAGGCCAATGTCGAGGGCCATGACGCTAGCAATATGCACCAACTGGTAAAACTTGAGCTCCTCAAAGTGTTCTGGCGGCCAGTACCAGATGACGGTGATCTGCAACGCCTGCACGAGCTCAAGGCTCTTCTCGCCCGTGATGATAATCTTCTCAGCGAAGATCTGCATGACCTCGCGCACGAGCTGCCTCTGCAGCGCCGACGTCTCACTCGACGCCGCCGCCAGCATCGCTAGGAACAGCACAGGCTTCGTGCTCCGCAGCGTGTCGACTGTCATCCCCGCTGGGAAGACCACAGCAGGCAGGTGGCCCACCATCTTGTCGTTGTACCGCGCGAACAGCTCAGCCGCCTTGTCCATCGACAGGATGCCGCGGTCCACCACATCATCATAACTGCTGTCCATCCGTATTGGCGGCGGCGGCCTGGTCTCTTGCTCCCTCTCCCTTTCTCTCTCCCCATCCCTGTCCCCCAGCTTCCTCTTCACTCCCGCCCCGCGCTCCGCCCTCGGCGTATACAACCTCTCGGCCTCGACAGCCGCAACCTCCCGCCTCGCCGCCGCTGCCGCCGTAGCGTCATCCCCGATATCCCCCGTCCGCGCATGCAGGCTCGCCGTCAGCGCATCAATCTTCTTCTCCAGCTCTGCGACGCGGCTGTCCGTCTTTTTGGCGCGCTTCCGCGTCGGCACCGTCACGACGCATCCCCGCCGCGCCTTGCGGCACCGCGCACACGGCCCGTCTGGGTCCGTTGCGTCCGGCACGCAGCGCACCTTCAGTCCGCGGCAGGCCTCGCAGGCGCGTGGCCGCTTCGCCTCGTCGGGGTGCTGTGCGCCTTCGTGGTCGTGGTCGTGAGACTCATGGTCGTGGTCATGCGGCGAGGCCGGGGACTGGTCCTGGCTATGGGGGGCGTGGTAGGCGGCAGAGAGGGCCGCAGCGGCCGCAGCAGCGGCGGTCTCGGTGATGCGATCGGAGGGTGTTTCGGTTGCCGTCGAAGTGGCCGTCGCGGGGCCAGATGTGGGTGGGCTGCGGAGGGCAGGGTCGACAACGGCCGATGCGACCCTTTCGCTGGCCATGGTGGGTGGAAGCTTGGCGCCCGGGGGCCCGATGAGTGCCCTGATTCGGACCTAGATGGACACAGGAGGGCAGGCAAGGTGTTGGCGTCGGTAGTGGTGTATGCGAAATGCGATGTGTGATCGGATGATGGGGGGGGGGAATGGATGTCTGATGACGGATGACGGCGATTGCGAATGCCGACTTTGCTTGGTGTTGTGCCCAGGCAAGGAAGCTGGAGTGCCGACATTGCCGATCTATCGGCTTATGTCATCTCTCGGTGAGTCGGTGACGGGAGGTGTACCAAAAGGACGTGTCGCGGCCTGTGCGGTCAAGACCTCTGGCCCAGATAGTCCAACCCGTCGAGATCAGATCATAGCAGGCTAGAGAAGAATAAGACAGCCTTCAAAATGTATGATATTACATGCTCATTGATTCAATTCTCAAGTTCAACATGCTATCATTCCCGCACTAAAACCCCCTGTACCAACCCAAAAAAGTGACCATCTCGATCAAAAGACGCCATCAACGCCGTGCTGTGAAGAAGAGAAGTGCAAACGGATCCAAGTCCAACAGCATGTACGTATACAAAATCATGGTCTGTCAAATCAACCTCGTCCCTTCGTCTGCCCCCTCCCCAGCTCCAGTCTCAGCGAAGCCAAGACCATGACTGCCGTCAGAGCACACCACCTTTCTTTTCCTTCTTCCTCTTCATAATTAGAGAACAACGCCCGGCGCCCGTCCGTCGTCTGTTGATGCTGGGGTATAATCGTGATTGCTTCGGGCCCGCTCGCTCTGGCCCTACATGGTATATAAATCTGAGATAGATGAGAGAGGCAAGTGCGTGCCTGGATTTCGGATTTCCATCATGAATGTCGCTCTGCTTTGTTTTGCCGTGTCGTATCATTCTTCGTCAATCTCTCTCTAGAACCGCGTCTCCTCCCGGAGCCCACTTCGTGAACCTTGCTGGTTCGGGTTCATAACGCCGCCGTAGACGCTCTCTCGTCGTCTGTTGGCCTTCTGCTGCTGCTGTTGCTGCCTGTGCTGCTCCTGCTGCTGCTCGTACCCGCCGTTCATCTGAGACGAGGGATACCCGCCGCGTGACTGCTGGGAGTATCCGCCAGCTTCATAGCCCTGAGGCGCGCCCATGCTGCCCTCGTAAGCGGCTCTGCTTCCTTGTTGCTGCTGAACGTACTGGGGTTCGTAGTTCGTTCCGCGGTGCATCGAAAAGTTTTGCGCCGTGTTCGGTCCAGCGCGGGCTGCGTTCAAGTCCTGGAGCAAAGGTGGCGGCGTACTGCCCTGTCGAGACTGCACTTGGCCTGTAACAGCCTCCATCAGACGTTGCCTGTGCGGTGACTGGCTGTGTTCGGCTGTTCCCGGTCGCGGGGCCTGCCCGTCACTCGGCCGTCTCGGGAGGCCGGCAGACGGGGGAGGGTCACGAGATGACTCACTCGGCGCAACAGGCGATGGGAGCTCGTACTCCTCTGCGTCAATACCGAAGATGGGCTCGTAGTTTTGCAAGAACATGGCAAACACTGGTGCCGGAATGTTCAGAGTCGGCGAGAAGACAATACCAACATTGCGCACAGTCATTTTGTTGACGTCCGAGTTGTTGATGATTCGGATGAGGAACGCAAGAAGGTACTTCAGTAGCGTCGCGTTGGCCAACGGCAAGCGCTGAACCAGCGCGTTCAATGCCATCACCTTTTCCTTCGGGTTGGTCATCTCGGTGACAGACAGGAACTCGTTGTGCAAGTCTCTCGTGAGTATCGTCGTTGGGAGCTCGCGGAGGTAGAGCTTGAGCAGCGAGGCAATGGCGTGGATGTCATAGAATGCTTCGTCTGTGATGAGATTAATATCGCCCTCCGTGTTGAAGCGCTCCCGGATCTGTTTGATGACCACGTTGGAGCCGCTCAGACGGAAAATTCCCTCCTCGAGAATTGCGTTCTTCGCGTCCAGGTACTGAATACAGCGGTAAACCACAGCTGGGAGGGGAACGTCCACGTCCACAGGCGAGTTGTATCGAACAGCTTCAGCGAGGGTCGCGCCAAAGACCTGTCGAACAGGCCCCTGGTAACCGCCGCCCTGGGGGGGCGTCGATGACGAGCTTCCCTCGAAGAGGCCATCCGCGCCGCCGTCGGCAGATGATCGTGTCGTCTTGGGACCGAACCCGAAGAAACTCCTCTTCCGCTGCTTCTTCTCCTCGTAACTAGGGACGGAGAGGGCCTGCTGTGGCTTGTTACCCCACATCGACGAGTCAGAGATGACGTGCATGTCCTTGGGGCCCGAGATCACCATAGAGGGCTGCACAGCCTCGTGGTGTCCGGGGTGTTCCGGCAGGCCGGAAGACGTCTTGGGTCGGCCGGGCGCCGAGTGAGGCAGGTCGCCCTGGGACGTCGAGTCGTACCTAACGCCGATGAGGTTGTCCGAGTCCGAAGGTTGGTGGTTCGAGGTACTGGGCTTGCCCTTCTTCTTCTTCACCATGTTGCGCTCGGATCCGCCAGAACCGTGCCTGTCATGAGTGTGGTCTTTACCAGATCGGGGTTCTTCATCGCCAGGCTCCCGATAATCGATCCACTTCAGCAGAGCATCAACCCATTGATCCCTCTCGACGTCGCTCTCAGCACACAATACGTGCTTCACGTGGCTGCTTGAGTCCTTCTTCTTCGGTTCCAGGACGAGGAAGGCATGTCGGTATTGGTTATCGAGCTCTTCCGTGTTCGTGCCCGTGGCTGGAGACTGATTTTCGTTGTGCTGTGACTGCTTGCCAATCTGAGCATGAGGAAGCTTGATCGTACCGAGGTGTGCACCACCCGGAGCCTCGAAGTACTTGAGCTGGGGCCCATCCAATACGAAGAATCGAGCCTTCCAGCCGCCAAAGTTCTTACCCCTCTTGGTCAGATAGCCGCTTCGGAATGGTCGACCACCTGGACCGACTCTTGTGGTGGCGGACTCAACAATGTCAGGTGTAGCAACCTCATCTGCGTTAGGTGGTAAGGTGTTCGTAGACAGGTACTTGCAAAGTTCCAAAGCTGCCGACTGGTCAAGTTGAGTCTCCAAGATCTCTTCCAAGTAGTGATCAAGAGCGATGCGGCGAGCATCCAGCTTCGCTGGCGCATGTCCACTGAACAGTGCCCTGTCAGGTGCCTTGGTCGTGACCGATGAGCAGTTCTTCAGCTTCTGGTCAAGCTTGGCGAGAGAAGCAAGATCCTTCTCCACCCGCCACAGCTCTGCAGAGTCAGCGCGAGCGAAAATGGCCAGGGTGAAGACCGGATCTTCTTCAAGCTGTGTCAGGGACAAAACACTGGCTCGCGAGGGCTTCATGCGGGACGAAGCGACCTTGACCTGGATTGAAGGCAGCGCATTTGGTGGCAGCAAGAGATCCGGATACTCCTCTGTCACAAATCCCTTGAACACACGACCGCGTTCCGTTGGGCTTGCCCGAGTTTTATCTGAAGCTGGCTGCCGCCCGGCATCCGTCTTCTTCACGACCAGTGGCTTGGGACTCTTTAGCGACAAGGGCTCCCCGGTCGTGTATGGTGGTGAGGCGAGCGGCGTGCCGGGTGGGAGAGGAATCGGCTGTCGCGGCGGCCTCGGCGACAGCGGTGCGGCCTGCAAGTGTGGTCCATTTCGAGGGGATACCATTGAGTGAGAGCTCCCTGATGAACCAGCGCCGAATGGCCGAGGACTCAAAGGGAGTCCCGGGCTGAGAGGTCCTGCCAGTACGGTAGTCTGGATGCGGTCTCCGGACAGAACGCCAGCGAGAGACGCCGGAACGCTTTGCTGCACTGCGATTTGCTGCGGGATTTCCCTCGGGCTCAATGGTATCGGCTCAGGACGTCCGGGGAATTCGGGATCGGTTGGAGTGCTCTTCTGACTCTGCTTGCTCTTCTTCGAGAGGCTTCGCCTCTCCGCTTCTTGTTGTGCGAGAATCTCTCGCATCCGGTCATCCTCTTCTCGTGTTCTTCTTCGTCCGCGTTTGGGGTCAATGACCTTGTCGACTTGAAGAATGTCGTCAAAGTCCGAATCCGTCTCGTCTTCGTCGAGAATCAGGCTCTTCTCCTTGTAGAGCTGGAGAGGTGCCGGGGGTGCCTTGCGCGGCGGGGGAGCGGGGAACTGAGCGAGGCCCTCGTCAACCTGTGGGCTGCCATGAGTCGCTGTGACCGGTGATGGGGGTCCCATAGGTGGTTTTGGTGGGGGCATCTTGGGTGGTTTGCTTGGTAGACTTCGAGACGGCGGCAGTGACACATTGATTGGCAACTCCTGGAGCTGTCGCTCCTCGTCTTGTTGTCGCGCTGCTTGCTCGGCCTTCTCCTCTGCTTCGTGGTCGTACCGATCATATGCGTGCTCTTGGGGCTTGGGCATCGAGTGGGAGGGATCAAGTAATTCGCCAACAGCAGAAGGGGGACCATTGTGGGGTTGGTCGGCCGGAGGCGTGATGGGGTAGGGAGCCATGGCGAGGTCGATGGGCGAGTGCTTCTGACTGTCAGAGTCCAGGCTCGGAGAGTCGGGTGCGACTACCTGTTGGTCGGTTGGGCCGTGGACATCGACTTTGGGAACTGATCGGCCCAGGACGACGTCAGGAACGCTTCCGGACTTCTTCAGACCGGCAGACTTGGCAATCTCAGGAACGGACATGACCTCCTTCAGCTTCTTGCGGTACTTTTCCTTGTCCTTGAGAGATCGTTCCAGATCTTTGTTCAGGCCAAGGATCATGGCTCGTTGTTTATCGACTAGGCGCCATAGTTGGGAGTTTTGCTGTGCCTGTGATTGTTTCTCCTTCAGCAGATACTGGATCACGGCCTCGGGGCTGCCGGCCGTCTTGATCAGGCTCGCAATGTCTTGCGAATCAGTCTCAAGTTCTCGCGGCCCCTTCTGTGTGCTCGTCTTGGTGGCGGCGGATATGGCGGAGTCCATAGATGAGGTCCGAGGGGCACCCTTGGCCGGCTCTGCCCGCGAAGCAGCCGTAGGACCGGCCATGCCGGGCATCGGAGATCTCGGCAAGCCTACGATCGGCTTGGGGGACGCAACGGGGTCGGAAACGCTTCGATTGTCATTCGTGGCGTGGGGAGGTCCGTTTGGTCTGTCCAGTGGTTGTGTCAGCGCAAGTGGAAGGGCAGTTGGGTGCCGGAAAGCTAGAGTCGTGACGAACGGTGAGAAGGTAGGATCGGGGGTCGATTTTCCAGAAGAATCGCTCTGGTAATACGTCCTCTCCGTGGCTAGTAGGTCGTCCAGCTTTTCTCTCGGGGAGCGTGGCTCGTCGACAGGCGACGATGGGCTGTACGGGACGGCGGTCCTCAGAATGGGAGCCGTCGCTGGAGCAGGGAAGTTCGGTCGGCTTGGCGACGCGCTCGCGGCGGACACGGCGGCTGTCAGGGACAGCGGACTGGGTATCGGTCTTCGAGTAGATCTATGGTGCGGAGAGCCGTGTCAGTTTGGTCGTACGGGTCTAGTGTCGTGGTATCGTTGCACAACAGAACGCCAAACATAGGCGAGGGAACAGTGAGAGAGGATGGAGCGAGCGGGCTTGAATCGCGAATAAAAAAAGGTGGGCAAGCAGGGACGGGGGAGAGCGAGGACAAAGCACTTGTCCAGCCGCGAAGACAGAGAGAAGGAGAGCACAGCGGGCGCATACCTGGAAGGTGGTGATGACAGTGATGACAGCGAACTGGGGGTTGAGGAGGCAGGAAGGTGGATTAGGCGGCCGGTGGTTGGGCTGTCATCAAGCAGCGGCGAGGAAGGTGTCGAAGAGGAGGAGTGCTGACGGCGGCGAGGGGGCTCGGAAGCGGAGGCGACGGAGGAAGAGCCACGGGCACCCTGAAGTGCATGCTGCGACATGGTCCCCAATGCGATAGAAAGATGGGATGGGATTGTGACCAGGGGGGGCCAACGCCGCAATGGGGGTGGAGGTGGATGCCGGAGCTTGGGTGCAGGGCACCCAGAGAGGTTTCGAGATGGCCAGGTGACCGTGATTGACGTTGCATGTATTACTACGTCGGCTACCGGCTTGCAGTTGCGATTGCGTTTTTTGAGACGCCCAGGCGGTTGTTGCTGTTGGCGTTGTTGCTCCTGTCGTTATGCCCGTGTTGACGTCCTGGCCTCGGACCCTGGTGATCAGGTCGCGATGTTGGGTGTTGGAGTACGGAGACAGTTTGGGGGCGCGGCGGGCGCGGCGGGCGTGGATATGGACGTCAAGAGAGGGGGCAGCGGGCGGATCGAATCGGGAACCGGCAAACGACGAGATGAGGTCGGAGCAAAAGAGATAGAACGGGGTGCTCGCTTGCTGGGGGAGGAAACCAAGAGGACGACACCAGAAAAGAGCCTGGATGTGCTTTTTTCGCGTCCTGTTCTGTGCTCTAGTCTAGGTCCTCATCCCAGACGCCCGACTCGAAGGGGAATGGAAAAGCGTGGTGTGGACTGGGGAAGTGGAAGGGTGATATGCAGCTAACAAGGCTAAGGCGCCAATACATTAGGTACACGGCCCTCCTGACAGGGGCCGGGGTTGGGAGCTGCCAGTCGAAGAGGTTGACCTGACTTGACTTTAGTTGTCGTGTTTGTCGCGTGAATGCATCATGGAGACAATCTTCGTTCCTGTCTGGCTCACCATTGGGCTTTTCAAATTGGATTGAACTAATGTTGTCGGCACTGAAATTTGTAGCCCTCCAGCAGATGAGCCATGCCAAGTGGCGAGCAAGATGCATCTCGCGAGGCGTTGCACCTCGTGGGTGTGGTATGCAGTGCGCCCGTCTCCGCTGTAAGGCGGTCGAAACTCCACTAAGCTAGAACATCCTTAGGGGCAGGTCAGTGCTAGCATCGGCCGAAGCAGCCGCTAAATCCTAGCATCTTAGCCAGGGCGCCTACCTGTGGTGGGTACCTACCACACTGGGTACCTCTGACGCCAGCGCCCGCGCCGCTGTCCCTTACCTGTGTCATGACGGGCAGGACCTTCCCGTCGCCTTGGGTTGGTTGGACCTGCCGCCGCAGTGGGTGGCGTGGTAGTAGTTGCCACGCGACCTGGGACTCTCCCTGCCTCCATCTCCTCTATTCTGCTTTGGCTTGATGTCTGCCTGAAGAAAAACTTCTTCAACACCATTGAATGCCATCATGGTCATCAAGGACTTCAATGGGCATCATCGCCATCTTGTCCCAGCCACCCACGGCCGCTGTCACTGGCCGAACGAGTTTTTTTTTTGTGCTGGCGCTGTCTCATCCAGGATCGCTACCCCAAGACACTTAGGACTCCCCTGATAAGCAGCCCCAGTGGTCCAAAATCAGACCAGAACAGGACTCGACCAGCAAACATCCCCCCGTCCTGTTCACCACACACCCCCGGCACCCTAGCAGATACACGACCCAACAAGAAGGGGTGAGCCAGCCCCTAATCAAATACCAGGAGCAGGGCCGCGGCCATTCACGACCGTTGCTCCCAATCAAGGCCCTGGTCCGACAGCCACGTCTTACCCCATCGAGAGAAGGTCAAACGGCACTTCCCAGGGCCCGACACCATGCCAGCTTGCCAGCCTCTCACGCACCGCACCGCACCACAACCTCCCACGATCTGCGTCCGTCATCTCATCATGACAGAGGTATCGAAGATGTGCCGTCGCCTCCCGCGGTGAAGCTTCTGTCTTGCGTGACGACCGAATGCTGTCTTGCGTGACGACCGAATGCTGTCAAACGTGGTTGACGTTGGCCCTCGCATCCCTTCCCGTTGTTTCGTACCACAAAGCCCGCCATCTATCTGCCGGTATTGGAGAGTCAAGCCCAGCCGAAAATAGACGCTGGTGGGAAGACTACGACGTCGCTCAGATGTCCAGACTCCGATGGCCACGGATTATTGCACTCACAGACCACATCAACTCCTCACCCGTCCCGTCATGGGGGTCCTGCGAAGCCGCTTCTGCTTCTCATCTCCTCATCTCTCATGTATCCTGCAGGAGGTGACACAAAATCCTGCAGGCACTCCTCCCCCATTCGAACGCCCGCCTGGGGCGCAGGAAGCTCTGACAGTGACTGCCGGCAGGCGAAAGCAGTAGTCACAGAGAGCCGGGATTACAATGCATTTATGCGATACACTTCACGGTCTTGGACACCACCCATCCCTCACACCAATTCTCTCCTCTCCCTCCTGTCATCGCGAAGTACCTCCTGGCTTGACGAATTAGTTTCTCCCGTGAGGGGCACAGGAACTCCTCCGACACCCCCGGTGGGCGACCCCTCAAGTTCCCTGCGACCTGTCCAATCACCTCTCTTGAACACACCCTCCAGCACAGCATCCTGCTGAAACCCCAGGCGGTGTGACCCAGCCGACAAGATCAAGCTCTCCTATTGCTCGCCCATCATGACCTGTTTCCTGCACCTCCCTCCGCCTTTGGGTTCATTCGGCATCTGAAGAGCCCGCGTTGGCCTGGACTGGCTGTCCCGTGAAGCGTGATCGCCAGTTCCTTCCCACGTTGGCCCATGTCGAACAGCGGAACCACTGTGCAAGCTAGCAGACGTCGAATTTCGATCGCCTTGCACCCACCTCTCACTTTACTTGGTCTACGGGCGCTCGCTTGCTCATTGACGTTATGTGGCAACAGAGGTACTAAGCACTTAGCCCCTGACTTGTCCCGAACGGGCCGTTCAGACCGTCCAGAGTCTATCATCTCGCGCCCCAGGGAACCTCCTGTCAAGCTTGCGAGGGAGTGTCCACTCGGCGAGAAGCTACTCCCGCGCCGGTTGACAAAGTTGAAATGATTACGAGGCTGCAATGTTACAATGAGCCCGCCAAGGGGGCCCGTTTTCTTTCTCGTGCCGGTGCTGGAACGAGCCACATGCGGCAGCGCTGGACAAGGAATGACACGGACACGGACACATGCCGCCCCGCATTCCCAGGGAACCCCTTTTCCTCTGACGCCTCGGCCACAGCCAGCCTGGTCAACTCGGACGCCTCTGCGACCATTGGGTCTTGGATCCCGGCTGGCAGCTTGGCTATCGGTGGCCCAGAGACAGAACGAGCAAGCCTCTGTCGGAATGGGTCAGCAACCGCTCGTAGCGCAGCCTCTGGTTCGCTTTTCTGGCCTGTTGACCCAGCCGCTCAGACCAGGCTGAATGTGAGGAAGATGACAGTCACGATCGGATCACTCCATCGCCCCTGAAGCGAGATCTACGATGACCAAATTGCGACATCTCAGACACGCGCCCACGCCCACCTCCTCCGGCCCCGTCGTGTTGCTCGCCCTGTGGACTTTTGAAACGGTCAGCAGCCCCAGGCAATCTTCGGGACCGCGTTGAGAAGCGGACGCAGGTGCTGCCGCTTGGCGAACATCCATTCTTTGTCCTCTATGTAAGCCCGGACCTCTATACAGAGTTCTCCGTGCAAGAGGCGAAGTCACGCCGGTCAGTATCAAACGGTCATAGCCTTTGCACCGCCAGCGCTTGGTGCATCAACATCTGAGATCCCGCGGGCTTCCACAAAGCCTCGTCCCAAGCCTTCGTCTCATCCAACCCTCGGTTGTCGGCGCTGCTACCGCTCCCAGGAGCCTGGGCTACGTCGAGCGGTCGAGCCTGGCCTGGATCATGCTGAGGTTTGAACGTCCGGCATCGCGTGGCAGCCCTTTCTCTGACTTCAGATGAGCGTCATGTTATTCTTGGACTATGGCCCGCGCTTCCTCGAAGGCCAGACAAGCCGGTGCTGGACGCATCACTAACAGCCCACCACACTGGTTCCAGCCCGCCCTGTTCCACAGTCGCCGCCGACCATGCCCTATTTCTGGCTTATGGGCGGTGGACAGAAGAGTGTCCTACGCAATAACACTGAGGGCTTGTAGCCGAGCGCCGATGACAGTCCGGGGTGTCCAGCCTCATGTGTCCATCATACGCCGCCGAATTCAATTCCAGGATCCATACATATCCGCATGAGCAACGACGTGCTCTTCTCCATCCGTCAGCCAGGATCATACACTTCGCGAATGCATATCGCATTAAAGGTCTTTACGCTATGGGTGGGTGGTAACGTACTGCCATCGTGTCCCTTGAACATCGGCAAAGTTGCATCCCGGAGATGGAAAGATTACACCGAAGAAGCTTAATCCGCTCTGCGACAAGGTCCAGCACAACTCCTTGGGCCCTCTCAGATCTATCTGGCCCCGAGGCTGAGACGCAGCACCCAACAAGGGACCACCATTTCATCTGGAGGTGCCCCTGGGATGCGAACGTCGCGGCCATGTTTCACCTTGCCCCTCCGACGACTCAAGGCCCACCAGTCTCAACAGGCACGTCTCGGGCAGGCAGCCGGCGGCCGCAGACAAAGAGACGTTCCTCACGTGGTCGAATGCCCTTTCCTATGCATCTGGCTATGCATGGGCAGGAGCATCAAGCACGGATTGGGGTAGCCGGGCAAAAGTGAGACGCCGGATGGGATGATGGGTCTAGGCGGTCTTTTTCAGACGACAAATCGACCGACTCACGGACGCGGCGGTGTGTTTGATCCAGCCTGGACCAAGGGCAACGGCCAGCAGTGGTTGGGCGAGGTTGATGGCACGCATGGTCGTGGCGAGAGACTCCGGCGTTCCGTTTGTCGATTTGGAAGCGAATCGTACGGCCGAGCGGCTTCCCCAGTGCCTCAAAGGTCGGCCCGGAGCTTGTCCCACTTTCATTGGGCTTTTCCGAGTCGGAACGGCAACTTGCTAGGTCGTCCCTGTGCATAGGCGGCCGGCGATCAAACGGAGAACATGGCCCACATGGACGGCCTCGTGCCGACTCTTGCTTGATGTGACCTCGTGACCAACTCTTGAGCTCGGAATGCTTCGATGGGAGACTGTTCATGGGTATTCGACAACCGAATGCCGAGCGCTAATTATTCACTGTTGGTGGCGCCATTTGGAATCATATGTTCCCTGTTCCGTAGCTCCAGCCACAGGCACAGGGTCGACAGCAGAATAGTCGACCAGACTGTGAACCCCTGCCCCAAGCGGGTTTGCGATCCTCACTTGCTGAACACTCCCTTGCGGGAGACTCAGTGTGGGTACAAACATCCCTGAATGAATGTCGTTCGGTCCCCCGTTAAGAAGCAGTGACGACGGCGACAACGTACTGTACTGCGTGGAGCCCTCCGCTTCGGCCCTTGAGGCCGTGCCAACATTGCTGGAATTTTGCACAGCAGCTTGCAAGGACTTGGAAGAGGAGTCTCGAAGGAATTGCGACGCGCCGGGCGGCAGCATATTGTGCACGATGATGGCAATCGCCTCGGACATGATGTCTGTTTGCTCTTCTGACATGCGCGTATGTTTCTGATATGCTTCCTCGGTGACGAAAGACCCGTCTTTGACTGCTCTGGATGCTCTCACGTTACGAATGGCGTCACACAACAATACTGTTCTCTCCTTAATAGCTTGGACATCACCAAGATTCCGAGTTAAGTTGACTGAAACAAGTCAGCGAAGGTCGGCTGAATCCCTGCATGTGGTATCTTACAAGGGCTTTCCGGCATGGTGAATGATGGTAATTGATGCGGAGGAAAAAGGATCGCGCACACGCTTCTTAAGCAGGCCGTGGCCTCTTCAAGCTTCGTGTCTTCGTCTCGTGGCCGCGAAATCCTGGCTTCTTCGAGTATAGCCTGTATGTCACTCCATTGCTCAGAACTCATGATATAATACGCGGCGTCCGCATCATCTAAGCGGTGCTGGGTTGCCTCAGGAGAGTGATAGGTCTGCATGTGTTTTCTGCGAGCGTATGATTAGCGTACGGGGTGCCATGGTGGTGGGTTTGGGGATCGTTAATACACTCACTCCCACTGGTAACGTGCAACAGCCTTGAATAGAAGTCCGCAGCTCCGGAAGTTGCAGTTGTCGGCGATATGAGGATAGACTAACCCATACGGACAAGGCCACTTCTTCTGCTTCTTTCGTGGTGGTTCTTCCGTCATATGCTCGTCTCTCGCTCGCTTCGCATTGTGTTTACCGGGTGGAGAGCATGCTTGGTTCTCCCAAACCCTGGGTCCTGAGTCGGATGTTTCCACATCGACCTCGTGATGATGAGTCTCGGAGAAGAAGCTTTCCGTGCCGGGAAATAGATTGGTATCTGGGGGGCTTCTTCCAAGAGGAAGGGCTTCGTCGATGCCGAAAGGAAAGGCATGTGCTTGGGCGCCTTCCCCATCAATATAATTGCTCGAGAACCATGGTGCCCGGACATCCAAGTCAATACCGCACGGTTTATGAACAAGAAAATCTTGTGAGGACTGACAATCCGTGCTATCATAACCAGCATCATCTATGGGATTTCCCACCTCAGAATTCTCTTCGTTTTCCGTAGCAGGTGGGTCTATGAGGGGTACAATAAGGGGATACTTTGGCTCTGATGTCCGTGTTACTCCATGCCGGGACGACAAGAGACCAGTTAGGGGCTTGGGGATTGTGAAGGCTTCCCGCTGAAGACGGGATTGCCGTTTGCGACGTCGACGTTCTGTCTCCGATGGTATGGGTCCGGGTCTTCTGGCCCGTAATCCACTGTTTGACATCCAAGTTGCGACTTCGTTATCAGGACCACCGAGCTGGTAAGCTTTTTCATCGAGGTGCGGAGCATGATGTCGCTGGGGTCACGGTCGATAGCCAGACCTGACGGCGGCTGGCCCGAGATTCTCATGGTGACCAGCCTCTGTGCTTGTAATTTGTAGGAGTCCTGGTCGTTCTTTGGGTTTTCAAAGAGCACGGTCCGTAACCCGGCTTATGCAAGTTGGCAAAGCGTACCATATGCGGCGATGAGTTGATCTGCATACCCGGGGTCTCCGGATAAAACATGTCGAATGGACGATGCTAACGACGGCGTCTGGTTTCCGGCATCGACTGAGACATCAGAACTATCCCATCGGCTGCGGCAAGACTCCTTTTTGTACCCAATCAGTTTCATCCAATGAGAGCTATGGATAAGAAGGCACATAAGAGTACTTCTAATTACCTGATGATCTGGGTATAAAGCCGGTACCACCGATCTCCCTTGATACCGCCGGCACCGCCACAAAACCCATGTATGGCGCGTACCGTTAAATATTGGTCTAGAAATGGGGCATATGAAAGGAGTCTTTGCCGCAGCCGATGGGATAGTCCGCGAAGGCAGTATCATCTGCTGGCTGTGCGTGGTGCGTCTCCAAGACAGGAAGATGGGGAGGTGTAGCCGCGGTCGGGGCAGTAAGCTTGGAGAGCATTTTGGCTGGTGAATTGTTGATATCAGTGGCAGTGAATGGGTCTTTAAGGTTCATAAATAATAGTAGACGAAGAAAAGGCCAGAGTGCGAATCGATGAACGAGTGATTCCAAACCTAGAGGCAGGGGTCCCCGGCCTGTCTTGTTAGACCCGTGTCAGTCTGCTGTCGTCACCTTGCAGAAAGGTGGCGCAGCTTTTGACTCAAATATTGGCCGCGATTTGAAGATCTATGGGATGCTTTTGCCCCTGATAGGCCGATCTGTCTGCCCTGACAACAGAGCCCGCCAAATAAACCGCGTAGCAGACATCAACTGCAGGCGGTGTGCTACTAAAGCTGGACTTCAATGGTCGGAAGAAAGTTCATTAGTGATGTTTCAGTTGCTCCACCATCACTATTTTGTCCCGCATTGAGCCTGCTCTCTTCGACTTAAGCAACATCCCATAATTGTATTTTGATTATGACTTGAAGAGATAACCCGGCAGCATTTGACGATGAATGGGAAACGAATATGATATCCATGTTGAACCTACATTGACCCTTCGACAATGCCATTTGTATAGACTGCTCTGTACTTCCATTAGAGCCACAAGACCAGACGTTACTCATTGTCCGCAACGTCTCGCAACCAGGGCTGCGTGCATAATGCCTTCAACTCCACAGTCTTCCACTTGTGTGGCCGAAGGTTCCTATTTTGTCGTCCTGGTCAACGTCTCAGGAGTCCTGACTTCGCACCAAGTTCCTGTTCTTCCAGAACACACGCCGGCGCATATACTTCGTGCAATTCGCAACGTCTGCAGGATCCAGGGTCTGGAAGATCGCCGTCCTTCCCGCATAGCCTTCTCTGCCCTGAAACCCAAAATAACAGGAGTGTCGTTGTTGCAGGCAAGTTGTGGCCTTCGAACCACC
Source organism: Verticillium albo-atrum (assembly GCA_002851705.1). Lineage (NCBI taxonomy): Eukaryota > Fungi > Ascomycota > Sordariomycetes > Glomerellales > Plectosphaerellaceae > Verticillium > Verticillium albo-atrum. Next base: position 294,526 of record NMXJ01000004.1, read on the forward strand.
TGCATTTTCTGAACTGTTTCTAACCAGACCTCTAGCTGTCACCTGCCGCCGGAGAATCGGCCGGCATTTTCATGCTCCCTATGCAGCAGCCTTGCCAAGATGCGGACCTCACAAGCGCTGTCAGCAGTCCAGAAAAGCCTAGCCCTCTCGATGCCGATCTGTTACTTTCAAAACATCATGATATATTCACGAAAGTAGGGACCCTGCCTATGAAAGTGATTCTGATCCGCATGGAGACGAGTACAAAGGCGGTCAGGGCCATACGAGCGGCCTTCTCAATCATGTCCCTGGGGGTCGCCCTTGCTCTTCAATGCGCCCTTTAGCCCGCAGCTGACTGGCTCCTGTTCTGTTGCATTAGGCTGCTACCTCAGGGCAGAGTGCGAAACGAGGAAGCAAACGAGGAAGCAAACGAGCCAGAGCCTGATGGCGGCTGTAATGACTCTGACGATAAGTGAGTAAGTCTTCCCGACGCTATGCAATCGAGCTATACATTAATTTGACCTCATGACATGGCTAGATATTTATCCGATGCCATGCGACTTCACCATTTCATATACTTCACACCTTTCATGTCGAATTCGGCGACATTCGTTCAGCAGACCGAATTGGACACACACCGAGTCTACCATGTTTCGATAGCCTTACTTTAGCATGTATCTCGCACGGCTCAGTGTGAGGTGACATTGGCTGCTCGTAATCCAGTTGATGGACTCCAGACATCCAAGTATCGGGACCCGCCGGGCAGGCTCCAACCGTCGGCTTCACGTTCACATGCCGCTGGCAAGCCATCCCAGTGTTATCAAACTCTGTCAAATAGAGAGTGGCTCTGGCATCCACAGCATGTGGTCATCTTCAGCCGCACCACGAATATCCAATTAGGGGCGGTATCTCTGGGGTCTGTCCGCAGATGACCGACCCCTCACAGGAAAGCAGTCACGAATCAGCGTCGATTACGATGGACCTTAATAGCTTGCGTAATTGATGATGGAATCATGTAACTTGTTCTCTTACTCGTGATTCTGCGGGGTTTCCGTGTTCACTTGTGCCTCCAGTGCATTCAGTGTCAGCAGGGAGGGGCATCTCCCAACACGAGTCTGCTGCCGGTCAGGTTAAGTCTCAAGGAATAAGTAAAGCCTAAAGGGTCTTGCCAAACTCATGGCGCATGGCGTGGCGACACAGCGCAGGCAGGCAGCTGCCAACTCGCTGGCTGCTGCGCATGGCCCTTCACTGCCACCAGGAGGGCGAAGCACTCAGGTTGGTCTCGCCCGCCCGGTGTCTTCGTCAGGTGGTGCCCTTTGTTTCACAGCTTCGCCTCCTAGCACCTTATGCCTGGTGTTAGATACGTGGCGATGCCCATGTCTTGGGCTGGGGACATATTTGGCGGGCCCTTGATGATGGTATCGTCTAAGCAATCAGACCTACCCTTGACTGATGCCCACCTTTTTCAACAACGAAAACCATCGAGAATGGAATACTTGGGTTGAACTACTAACTTGATGTCACTATCATCATGTCAACATCAACAAGACCTATTTCGTCGCCGCTACATTCGCCAGACGACTCGTCGACGCTGTTGCAAGATGGACCTGCACCTTCACATACGCCCACCCAGGATGAACGTGCGATCAGACGCAAACCCGTCAACCGCGGCTCCGCATCCAGGACCAACGTGAAGCGTCCGTCATTCACCTTGTTCCACCACTTCATAGACGAGTGGTGGATTTTAGAGATCTTCTCCTTCGCAGCGGCATTTGCCCTCTTCGGCTCATATATTTACCTCCTCGACCACTACAACAACAAGCCGACGGCCCTCTGGGAGAAGGAGTCTGCTTTGTTTCCACTCTTCACTGCCCTACCTGCAGCTGTCTCGTTCTTGACGACCCTCATGAGGGGCGTCATGCTCTATCCCGTCGCATCGGCCATGGGCCAGCTCAAGTGGCATTATTACCGGCGGCCGCGGCGGCTGCTGGACCTCGAGACCATGGACGCAGCGACCCGAAGTATATTTGGGTCTTTCATGCTTCTATTTTCCAGCAACTGGAGGTTAGCCTCAGAAGTGGTAGATCGTGGGACGTCATCTGACGATGGCTAGATACTCCATCACCTTCGGCGGCATCATCATGATAGCGTCTCTCTTCTTCGGCGCCTTCCTCCAGAACACGATCCATCAGGAGCTCTTATCTCTGACGGTTACCAATGAAACGGCCCTCATACCGGTGAGCACAGATTACACGACACCTTTCAATCACGACCAGCTTCAGGCGTCCGACTCCCTCGTGGCGCCTACGGTCATCCAGGCGGCACTGGCCAAAGGATGGTCCTACTGGGAGGGCATCAGCCCGAACGACACGAGCATCGCTACTCACCTTCCAGTAGACTGTCCCTCAGGGAATTGCACGTGGACGGATGTCGCTACGCTTCGCCTGCTGGCTGAGTGCCGCGAAGCCCCCTTCAAGGTGCACAACGTGACAGACACGAACGACGGGCAACTTCGGTCTTACGCCGAGTCAACCCAGGTCAATGTCTCGACGTTATGGGTGAGCCCAGACGACGCCAGTTTCCATGTATTCCAACGGCTGTTCATGCAGTCGTCCCCCGTGGTCCCTTCGGGTAGCGCGTTCGCGTCCCGTCGACGCCGGACACCCATCGTCGCGCACTTTGCCGCCATTGGGAATTACCCACAGGACTTCACCAGTTTCGAGGCCGCCGAGTGCATCCTCTACTGGCAAGCGGTGCAGTACGACCTCATCAAGATGGAGAACCGCCGCTTGACGGTAACCATCCGGGCCGAACACAACACGACCGAAACAGACATCGCCCCGTCCGAGGACAAGAACCTGACCCTCACGGCCCCCTGGCCCTGCAACATCAACACCACTGCCCTGAACGCCTCGACCCCCGACCCGTCATGCGCGTACCACATCTCGTCCAAGGCCCACCGCGGCCTCGCCAACTCCCTGGCACCCTACCTCCACGGCACGGTAGCCACCTTCCTGACGACGAACCCCAGCGGTGCCGAAAACACAGTCACATCCTTCGAAGACCCCCTGACCGAGCTCCTTCTCTGGTCCTGGGCGAACCGCTTCCCCCCGCCAGAGGACACCGAGGCCGAGATGCCCCGTGACGCCCTCCTCTACGTGCTGACAAAGTACCTCGAGAACATGGCCTTCTTCGCCTCGTGCGCCCTGCGAGCCACGTCCCCGACCCGCCAGCGCACCTTCGGCGCCGTCCACCGCGCAGAGGTCCACTACGTCGTCGACTTTCGCTACACGGCGTACCCGGGTGCGCTGCTCGCGCTGAGCGTCGCGTTCGCGGTTACCGTGGCGTGGCGCACGCGTGCCGAGGCCAAGTGGAAGAATGCACAGCTGCCGTTGCTGTATCATGGCCTGGACGGAGGGGAGGGCGGGCGGGGTGTGCGAGGGGTTGCGGGCATGGAGGCCGCGGCGAGGGAGAGGATGGTCAGGCTGGTGGACGAGGGGGATGGGTTGGGATTGAGGTTGAGGAGGGAGGCCGTGCCGTTGCGGGAGGTTGCGAGGCAGACTGATGAAGCTTGTTGAGGTTACGGCTGGACTTCTTGGAGTCGATAACCCTCGTCATGTGGTTGTGTGGTTTTGGGAACCGGAGGTCTGGGTCACGAGTAGCGGATCGATTCTACGAGATATGTTACGTTGAAGACAACATTGAAATATTGCGCGAGTCCAGACTGTTCCAAATTTTCATCATTGCCTTTTGGCGGTGTCATATCTGAGAAAGACTAAGTAAATGACCTCGTAATATGTCATAATCATACCCATCCTTTCACGCTGAATCCATCCAAGAGCCCGTTATCCCGCTCTACCCATAGCAGCCTGCCAGCGGCATATAATCCTAGCACCTAGCCAAATAAGACAAATCAAACGCAGTCACATCATCTTCACTTCGATACGACTAATAGTATCGCCGATCATACTCCCGGTCGTATCCCCTGTCGTAGCCTCGGTCGTATCCGCGATCACTCCCGCTCCCTTGGTATCCATCATCATGGTACTCCCTCTCTCGCCTGCGGTCGTGGATCATGATGCGCATGTGATCGTCTTCGCGCTCCTCCCTGGGCGGTGCCGGCATGATGCGTGGCGGCGACCGCCTTGGTGCATCCACGTACCGGAACGTCTCGTAATCGGGTCGCTGTGGCTGGGGCACGGGGACGGGAACAGGCACCCGTACGGGCACGATCTTCTCTCGCTCAATGTAGACCTCGCGCGAGTGACTGCCGCTGTGACGCGAGTGCGACCGGCGGCGGCGGCGCTTCTTCTCGACGGGGTCAACGTCTACGGCGATAACTTCGATGCCCGGCTCCGGCGAGGGAGGGCAGACGGGTGGAGGGGGCGGCGGGGGCTCGCAGATGACAGGTGGAGGCGGCGGAGGCGGTTCGACCACGACAGGAGGAGGCGGGGTGACGGGCCTGCAGATGACGGGAGGTGGAGGAGGCGGCGGAGGCGGGGGGACGAAGGTCGTGCGACGCGTGCGGACGATGGAGCGATCGTAGGTCGGGGGGTCGAGGTAGAGGCGCTTCTTAGTGCGCGTGTAGTCATAGTCCCTTGAGGGTGCTAGAGAAACACATGTTAGAAGGGGGGTTCGTGGGTCGCAGGCAAGGAGCTTACACGCACCCATTTCGACGGCTGGATTCGTTGAAGCGGTGGTGGTTTGGTGCAATCGTGGAGCCTGCAGTAGTACAGTCTGCGATCTAGGTGCGCCAGAAGCCTACACCAAGGGGGAATAGCCCGTGCTTGCTGAGAGGTGGCGAGGAATCGCTAGAGGGATGGTCGATCGACGTGGAAGGACGATCGGTCGAAGGATGATCGGTCGAGAGCTGCGATTGTCGGCAATGGAGGGAGAGATGTGGGGAGATGGGACGAAGGGTGGATGGGAAAAGGCGGATGACGAGGGCGATAAATACCCTTCTCCCCCTCTCGGCCACATGGACGGAACACGAGCGAACCAGCCCATCACCCTTCCATCCATCGCCTGGACCATGGCACCGCGTCCCAACGACCGGTTAGCGCTGGAGCGAAGACTGCCGACGAGCCCAGCCCAGGACCAAGGGTTGACCAGAGCCCAGAAGCAGGGAGAGAGGCGCGGCGATTGGGCCATCGAGGCCTTATGACGCCAGAGACGCACGTCACGCTGAAATCAAGATTCGGCGCCCAAGCAGCCAAGCCACCCCGTCCCATTGACTGCCCATCAGATTCCCCCTCCCCTGGTCTCGTCAGCTCGCCGGTCCCTCGGACGCCAGGGGACCCCTGCATCCCGCCTGACCACGATCGCAAGACCCGGCCCCGCGAGACGGCAAGACAAAAAAGCCCGCGGGACCCTGATCACGGGCGGCCGGCTCTTGCAGGGCTGAGCTTGTCTCGTTGGGTGATGTGGCCGCTTCGCTGTCGCCCAACCGCTGCCCGGTCCTGGCCTCCTATCGTGGTTCACTGGGAGAATGGCGATGGCAGCCAGGGTCGCTCATCGTCGAGATCGCTGCTGTTGAATGGTGGGGGCGGGGTAGGGTACATTGAAGCACTTCAACTTGCTTCGAGACACCTGGGTAGAGGGCGATCCGTAAACCTTCAAATGTAATTTTCAAATTGGGCTGCCATTGTCGATATCCCAGTTCATCTCGGCCCGTCAGGCATCGTCGTCGTCGACATAGGATGCTCTGAATCGCCACGCGCAGCGCATGAAGTCCGAGTCAGCCTGTCGCTGGTTGAGCGCCCGACCATCAGTCGTACTCCTCCACCGTTGAATCACGGTATGGTGCCCGCTTGCTGACGCTCTCGTCGGCATCTTGGCCCCTCCTCTTCTCTCTTTCCCTTCCATCTCTGTCCCGCGTCTCTCTGTCCCGCGCATCTCTGTCCCGCGCATCTCTGTCCCGCGCATCTCTGTCCCGCGCATCTCTGTCTCGCGCATCTCTGTCCCGCGCATCTCTGTCTCGCGCCTCTCGAGCTCGCACCGCTTCAAGCTCCGCTCGAGCCCGTCTCAGCTCATGCTCCTCGCGAGTCCGTCTTTCCTCACGAGCCTGCCGCTCCTCACGCTCAAGTCTCTCCCGCGCAGCCCGCTTCTCTGCCTCTTCTTTTTCTCTCGTCTCTCGTCGGTATTCTTCCTCCCGCCGCCTTTTCTCCAGCTCCATCCGCATTTTTTCCTCCTCAAGCCTCTCCCTCTCTAGTCGCAACTCCTCAGCATGCTCCCTTTCAAGGGCCGCGCGCCGCTTCTGAAGCCATTCTTCTTCCCGTCGCCTAACATCTCGCCGCCAATAATCACTCTTCTCGTCAGGGGACGGCGGTCGGTGATTCCGCTCGCGGTAGACGCTTCGCGTCCTAATGATCGGCCTCTCGGGAGCCTCTGTCGAATACGGCTGAGGGCTAGAGTACGGAGGAGGCGGGATCTCATCCGATAGCCCACGCTGCCCGCGCATTTTGCGCCCCGCCCACGTTGCGAACGTCGCAAGCTCTCCCATCCACCATAGTCCCAGCAGGATGACCAACAGCGTCACGGGGATGGCCACCGCCCAGTAGGTCCACATGCCCGACTCCATGTCGCGCACGTCGGAGGTGTTCATCCCAAAGATGCTCGACACCGCGCTAAGCGGCAGAAAAATGATGGTCACGAGCGTAAAGATGTAGATGGCCTGCTCCTGCTTGTCCTTGGTACCAGTCACTTTGCTGACATTCTAAGACCAGTGAGCTTTGAGAAAAATGGGCTGTGTCGAAAGGAGACGTACCAATCGCTCCAGTGACTGAGCGTACAAGTCGTAGCCCTGGAACTCCTTCTTCTTCCGCTCCAACAGATCGATGCACTCCCACACCAGGAGATCCTTGACCGGTGATAATTCGTAAAGTGGCAACTGGATTGTGTCGTCCGCATCGTCCACTGCGTGTCTGTTCAACCCCGATCTACCTACGCTTCCAGGTGGACCGCCATAAGACTCGAAACGTCTCGCGTGATGACCCGTAGGGTCCATGATCTCAAAGCCTCTGCCGCTCCTGTTCACACTTCGGCTTTGGCTGCCAATGAATTTGAAAATCGTTCTCTGGGAGTCAACGATGTTCCTGAGGACGGACAGCTCCTCCTGCACATGGTTGATGCTGGTCTCGTACGTTCGATCCGAGGGTAGGGATATAATCTGTGCTTCCTGCAGGGCATTAGCGCAAAGCACATTGGAGAGAGGCCGTGAACCTACCAAGCTCTGAAGATACTCAAGATACGTCTCACTTGCGTTTGGGTTTTTGCCAGTGGTGTCAGCAAGCAATCGCATGCTCATCAAAGATACCAGGTCCATTGGCAAGATAGACACTCTCTTCGTAAGAGTAGACGTCGACAGGCTGTCAATCAGTTCCACCATGCCCTTTGCGATGAGAGACGTCGCGAAAGATAACTGCTCATACCATGCACCAATTCCCTGCATTCCCGCACAGCTGTGAATGAGGGCCATGACGATCAGAGGCCATGCACGGGTCAGATCATCAGGCACTCGGATCTCGGCGCGTTCGGCCTCGGTGGCCTGGGCCATGATTTGTTTGAATATGAGTATGCTCGGGATGACATCCTGTAAAAGTCCCAGTACGCTGTCTACGCTGGGGTGAATGCTGTTGTCGGCAGGGCGTCTGTTAGGCCTGCCTGGGCGGGACGTGTCTTGAACCTGTGTCTGGCAGTCTTGTCAACAAGCGAAGCGTGAGCAGGACAAAGTCACTTACAGTGGCTAGCTTCATGATTGATCCCCAGTACTTTTGAATTGTGGGACCCTCTGTTCTGCGTGGAAAGAAAAAGTTGTAGATGACGTCCGCAGTGTTGAATAGGCGCACGGCAGCCGCTTGTCGTTTATCAGGCTTTCCACGCACACCCCCCGCGTCTGCAGCCCTCTTGTCTTGAAGCTCAATATGGGCATGTACAGATGCACGCTGCGCCATTCCAGCGGCCTTGAAGGCTTTGCTTCCCGAAGAGTTGGACTCTCCACCGAGAAGGTCGGCAAGCTGTTCGAGGCGCTTCTTGATGTCATCGTAATTCGGGTGATCAGCCGCACTCGAAGTTTTCGTCTTGATCCAGCTGAAGACATGGAAGACATCGTTAGGGTTACGCAGTGACCTCTCGGCCTTCTTCTCCTCCCTTTCGGACTCATGTTCGTCCTTCTGCGGCTCTGAAGTGCGCGATTCGGTCGATTCAGGGTCTCTGGTCTTGTTGTCGGCAGGAATTTGCTTGGGCCCTCGATTCAATTCGTGAAGACGCAAGGGAGCCCGGAATGGAGGGATAGACCTGGTTTGATGTCAGAGACGATTTTGTTTGTTTGAAGTGATAGCTCTGGCAAGCATGGGACATAACTTACTTCACCTTCAGTGTGAACGTGACACTACTCCGGACTCTTCGCAGAAGGCTAATTACTTCTGGCCACGCCTCTCTGGACATGAGCCTCTGGTTGTGGTAAAATTCTAGCGATGCTGGCCACAAGTCACGAAAGTGAGCAGAGAAAGCCAGAAAGGTCTCGCACTCCTCCGCCGGGATAGACCACGCCACCGAGTCTCCATACGTGACAAGGATGCGGGCGCCCTTGAGGGCCTTGAAGTTCGGGGGTCGCGGGACTTCGTCCTGGATGGAGATGGCTTTGTCACGCAACGTGGATTCGTCCATCATGCCACAGGTCACGAGCAGCGAGTTGCCGACGACCAAACACCATAGCTGCGGGATGTGGAAGCACCAACCCTTGTCGCCGCTTCCGATCTTTCGAGCCGCCTGCTGCATGTCTCGCTTGTAAGCAATGCGAGCATAGGAAGCCTGTAGTAGGGTCTGCGTGGGATAGGACCCTGGATTGGACGACGCGAGAAAGCCCGTATAAGGCTCCAGGGAGAAGTACGGAATGCAGAGCCAGGTGACTGGGGTGGGCGTGCTGCGTGTGGTCATATCCTCGTTCGAAGGAGGCATCTCAAGTTGGCGGACGCCGGGGTCCATGTGTCGCACGGTAGCGTCCTTGGAAACTCGGACGGGCCGGGATGAGTTCTTCTTGACATCGGCCAGCAGGCGAGAGATGGCTTTGCGTTCAGAGGGCGTCAGTCCAGGGAGTGCCTCGATGTCAGACTGGAGAAAGTCAGAGTGCAGGCTTCTTCGAAGGGTCTTCCAAATAATCTCACCGAGAAGGCATCTAAATTCATGACATCTTGCTTGATGTGCCTGGCGCAAGTCAGTCAGAAGGCCTCATCTTGGGGGACAGCAGGACAGACAGCCAACGGAAAAGGGATGAGCTCTCTCCCTCAGGGTCCGACCGGGTGGTCAGGGAGACAGAGTGTGCTCCCTCGAGATGCCCAGCGCCGGTGTACTCTGACCGAAAGACGTTGCTGACGTGGCTGGATCTGGACAGGTGGTTTGGTCTCTCCTTGGACAAGACGTTGGTGAACGCATGGATGTTTGAATCACCCTCACCCGGAAGATCAGACGACGCTTCGAATTTGAACTTGGCAATGTTGGCGGTGAGAGGATCCTGGAGTCGAAGGGGATTCACACCGTCCTCGGAGGAGCTGGAGCTGCCTCGACGCCTGCGCGGGACGGCACGAGTTTCGGCCCTGCGCCGGTAGTTGGCTTCGGGGGACCATTCTCGCGCGATGGCGTTGCTGATGATGACAGGTGGGCTGGGCGGGGCGCCATGGCCGCGATACGGACCATGGCTGGATTCATAGATGTCTATCTCCGGCGGCCTGTCGTACCGACTGCGGGTTCTGAGTCTGACGGGAGGGGAGAACGATCTGGGGCTTCTTTCGCGGTGACGGATCCTCTCTCTTTCGTAGACGGGCTCTTCCTGCCAGTCGTCGTGTCGATTGACTGGGGCTGGCGGCGCAGTGTGTCGAATCACGTAGTCGGGCTCGCGAGGTGGACGCCGTGAGAGGTAATCCATGGCGAGGATATGGCGGTAGGCGGTATGCCAATATTGACAATGGGAGTTGGTCGTATGGCAAGTCAATGGGCCGGCCTCGGGAGCTCCGTGGCAGAGAAGACCCACAAGGCTGATTTTGCGATGCCCTGGTTGGTTCCGAGGCCTGGTTCTCAGGGGAATTGGTAAAGTGCAGGAGGTCGTGGTGGGATCTGTCGGTCGTCGCTGCCAAACGACCACATGGGCGTCCGAATCAGTGTGATCAGCAGCGCACGCTTTCTTATGAGAAGAGATTGCCACTGGGGATCATGTCCATGAGATGAGGAGAAGCCTGTCAGCTCAGCCGCACGATGCACGATGCACAACGCACAACGCACGGTGAGTGAACATGGAATAATGCCCGTTGCTATGCAGCTATTAACTGATCCCCCGCCCCTATCGTGGCACAACGGCACCACTAATGCACAGTGGTCCGTGCTTCTGCTTGCTTACTCCCCCCCTTCCACTTCATCTCGAGGCAGCTTCTTTGGAGGCAAGGCATCACGATCACGACGAAGATGGATAATCCGAATGGCTTTTATTCGGCAGCAATCAGGCCATCCTGACTGATATGCAGCCATCTGCTCTCTTCTCTGGTGTACCTGGTAATCCTTGGTATCCATGGAAATCATCCTACGAATCATCCTGAGAGCACGTCTGCCTCTGCACGCGAATCCTGACCCATAGCCAGAAACCAAAAGCCGAAAACATAGGAAATCCTGGGCAACCCAATCATTCATTGCCTGAGCATCCGTCGTCCATCAGCCATCAGTCAACGTAGTACGGCTTCAGCGCCTTGTCGACCTCGGCCTTGCTCATGCGCTGGCCGATGACAGTCCAGTCATCGCAGTCACTCTCCTGGATGACGCCGAGCGAGCGAAGACGCCAGATCCACGCACGCCAGGGGAACTTGCCGTAGTCCTGCGAGATCCAGAAGATGTCGACGTGCGGCCGGACGAACAACTGGCGATACATCCACGGCAGCATGATGAGGTTGAGGCGCGCGATGAGGATGTGCATCTTGCGCAGGCCTGGACGGTACTCGGGGATGACCTCCTTCCAGAGGCAGCTGTTGGCGCGACGCAGGGGAGGCTCGCACCACTCTATCTCCATCGAGGACATGAGCATCGTGTTGCCGAGGGGACCGTCGCGGCAGATGCGATCCTTGAGCCAGTCGATGTGCCACTGCACCTTGTCGAGGTGGTACTTCTGCTGGCGCGTCATGCCGTAAGCTACCGACAGGACGTATTGGTTGACGTTGCACTGGATGTGAACGAGGTGAGTGGGCGAACCAAAGTTCCGCTCGCACTCGTCGATCTCTGTAGAAAGAGAGTCAGCAATTAATTGGATAGGACAGGTTAAAGGGGGGTATTGTCAACGTACTGTGGCGGTACAAGAAGTTGACAATCTGGCCAACGATGCCGTGGGGTCCATCGCCGAGGCAGATGGCGATGGGGCTGCCATCCTTCGCAGCATTAGCATCAGAGCGTCTCATGACATCCTAGGCGACAACTTACTTCGTTGGGGGGAGCCATTCCACCCTCCCTACTGAACCAGGTCGACTCCTTGAGAAGAAGCTCGCGGTGGACCAAAAGCTCAGTCTCACCCGTGATCTCGTCAGGCTTGGTGAAATGGAAGATAACATCCGCAGTGTCCATACTGGCAAGAAGTCTGTACAATGTCAGTCATCCAGTCTCGTCTTGAGATTTCCAACAAAACATACTGAGTGGGTCGGCGGAGGTCGAGACTGGCCTGCACGGCCATCTGCACCTGTGCGCGGCGCTCCTCCAAGGTGAGACCGGAAGGATGAGGCTTGCCGTCGGGAAGGTCGGGGGCGACGGAGAACTTGCAGCCGCCGAGAGTGCCACTGGTGGGATCGGTCTTTACGGCCTCGATGGCCTCGCCCTTGCCTTTGCCCTTGATATCTTCCTTGACCTCGGTGGCAGGCGCGGCAGAGGGCTTCTCGGCGGTGTTGACGGCGGCGGCGGCGGCGGCGCCGTCGTCCGGTCCCTTGGCCTTCTTGGCCTTCTTGGCCTCCTTGGCCTCCTTGGCCTCCTTCTCCTCGTTGGTCTTCCTCACCGCGATAATGTCGTCAAGGCTGGCCTCGATGATGTTGTTGACGCACTCGTCAACGCGATCGGGCGCCACCCCCTTCAGCCGCACCAGCAAGCCAAGCTGGGGGCCCAGGTCGCCAAGGGCCAGCTTGAATTCCTCAAGCCTGGTCTTCGGGGCGGCAACGGTGGGGGTGGCACCCGAGGCCGAGGCGGCGGCATCGGAGGCAGGAGCAGGAGCGAGTATGGGAGAATCGACGCGAGAGACGGCGACGGACACGGTAGGGGAGGCCTTCGCAGAGGCGATGTCAGTCTTGGTAGAATCCTCCATGGTGGCGATGTCAGTGGTCGTGTTCTTGTCGGGATCAGACTTGGAGGTGGTGATGTCAGAGGAGGGAGTAAAGTCCTTGAGGGTAGCAGGTGTAATCTTGTTGCCCTCGTTCTCCGCCCAGGAGAACTTGACACCTTCCTCGAGGGCCTTTGCCGTCGTCTCAGCGGCCTTGCGCGCGACCGCCGCCCAAGTTGCCATTGTGATGGTGGTGATGCTTTGGGTTGAGAGGTGTTGTTGTGGTTGCGGCGCCGGGTGTTGGTGGAAGAAAGACCGGTCTGTCAAGCGAAAGACGGCGAGATAGAATTCAAAACACGCCGGCGTTAAATATTAGGCCATTCACGACGACGAACGGCAGGAACGCGAGTTTCGTTTGTGAAGGGGAAAGAGCATCAACAAGAGGAAGGAGCGTGACTTCAACTGAAGAGAACGATCAATACTGATCAACCAAGGAAGGCACGCGATCTGTTCCAATGAAATCCTCTACTTAGATTATTCACTCGAATAAGTAGCCAGGATATAATAAAATGGTTGCTGAAGAGAGGTGAACAACTATGACTAAATGACAGACACAAGTAAGTCTATCCAGGAGCAATGGTCCCTTGGGAGAAGACACGGAAGCATCTTCTCATTTCGTACCCAAAGAACCCATCTTGACCAGTCCCTACTGTAGCCTACTTCAGACAAGCTTTCGCCCTTCCTCTGAAGAGTGAATTCGACTGAGTATTCGCCGTCAAGCTTCTCTCCTTCGTACAAGTATCATTTCGAGTATGCCTACAGCCGTCAGGATTCGCAGCCTTTCATAACGTGACATATCCACCAAGTGCTCCTTCTCAGTGCAGTCCTATCGATAACTCGCTGATCACAAGGCTTCCAGTTCTCCCGACGCTGGTCTCAATGGATGGAAATGTTCTTCGAGTCGGTTCAGAAGCAGACTTATCAAATACTAGGTAGATTAATCTATCTGTTCTGTAGAGATGTCGGTTGCATTAGATAAACTGCGTCCCAGCCGGGGGTAACAGTATCTCGCGCAGGCAAGGTCCAAGTGACAAGCTGTCGCTTTCCCTGTGTAAGCATCACGTTACGACGAAGAGCTGTGTGAAATGCATCTTGACATTACAACTGTTGGCACCAATGAAACAAGGAGCGTTGCCAGTATGTCCTACCCTGATATCCCGGACCTAGACTCAAGCCCCATCGCAGCCCAAAGACCATGTTACAACGTTCGCACTGCCGTGGCTGTTCCAGTACCCGACCCTCGCCTCCCACCATCGCCTTCCATCACCACCGAGGAAACTGGCGAACCACGTCCACGCCCACTAGAGCTGGCATCTGATCTTTATTTCTTCCCTTCGATTTTAGATGCTCGGACCAAATCTGCAGAATTGCATTTCTCAGGTCACGCCATGCCACAGGTCCATCAGAAAGACCTCGAGCAGGGCTGAAGGCAGGAAAGCCAACCATGTCGTCATCCATCAACACGATGTTCGTCCCCGATCCGCCAGTATTAACATGCGGACGGCAGTGCTTATTGTCAGGATCGAAATAGTAAATGACCTTCTGACAGCGAGGTACATGGCGGAGAACGAGGTCCAGAACAACTGTGGCCGCAGATTCTTCGTGAAAATGAATATACAGGAAGCCGACGGTTTGGATTCGGCTAAGGTCAATGTGTCGCAGGTGTGGAATTGTCTCAGTGCGAATGCTGACGATGTCTTCTGCATGATTGAACCAGTAGCCACGGCGAGATGTGCCGTAAATGCCGAATTCGAATGAGCCAGCTTCGGATGCGGCGCGACGGGCCTCGCGACAAACAGATCGGACGCTGGGTGTTGGGTGAGGGTCCGACAGGCGGACTGTGGGAAAGTCCAAGCGCAAGTCCCGACTTCCAGGCGCGTCGGGAGAGAAAGGCGTGTCGGGAGAGTCAGGCGTGTCGGGGGCAGGAGCGGCGGGATCGGCATCGGCTGCAGGGTCCATGGCCATAGGAGCGGCGAAGCCAGGTAGAATACCAGGAGGAGCACCGCCATTTGCAGCTGCAAGGATGGGTGGTTGGGGCATGAAGTGTAGCTGCACCGGCCCTGGAAAAGCCAGGGGAGGTTCTAGACGCTCACGTGCTCTTGCGAGAATGGAGTTGGGGTTGAAAACGGCACTAGCGTGGAAGTTATCCTCAAAAACAGGCAGAAAGATGCGACGGCTGGGAAGAGCGAGCTTCCAGATCCTCATGCGTAGCTCGGGGGGCAGTTTGTTGAAGCAGGAGAACGTCTCGCCAGTGTTGACAATGGCGTCAAGGTCGTCGTTTAAGGCCATTCTAGCTTGGACCAAGGCATCGTCGATCAGGGAAAACCCCAAAACGGATCCTGCGAAAGATGCAATATCAGCACAGATACCCTCGTGTGGACGGGGAGGAGAGGGGAATAACAGGGGATGGTCACTTGCCCCTCTCGATCAGCTTTCTGGCCACTATCTTTTTGTCCCCTGACTTGTAAATGGCATTCTGGCTGTTGAGCGCCTTTTGGGCTAGCCTGACGGACTCCAACGCCTTCTTGGACTGGGATTTGTAGCTCGACAGCTCCTCCTGGACGTTCTTCACAACTTCGACGAGGTCTGTGACGGTGGAAGTCAACTTGGCAATTTGCTCAGTGGCCAACGCAGCCGTATTGTCGCTGCCGTGGGCATCAAGAGAAGTCGATTCCATGGTGAGCTGACTGATAAGTCTTTTCCCGAATAGCTGAGACTACCTTCGTATAATGCGTGACGGATAAGGCTACGGACTAGCGACCGTCAGCAGAAACACGACGTCGACGACAAATGATGGAGGGTAGGGAGTGGGCATCTTGCGGTAGGACGATGCGTACGGTTCTCGAAGAGCTAATAGATTGATGAATGAGCCCGACTAGGATTTTGGGCTGTGGGCGTGAAGGTAAACGTTCCAAACGAGCCTGATTCGGAAAGGTGAAGAAGAAGAGGAAGAAGAGGAAGAAGAAGTTCGGGGGTTTATGGGAGAGAGTGGGGTTGGGAATGACATGGTCTGCCCAGCAAACGCAGGATCTCCTCTCCTTGGTGGTCTACGGCATGGATCATGGTTGGCCACAGCATGCGCCCGTTGAGTGGTGGTGAGGCGAAGTCTGTGTTACATCACTACATCCTTTTGGACGCAGGCATGCACCTCAAAAAAGGCCCATCGGTTTGACACGTATGTTGGATTTGACGGCAGGCCCTCGTACGACGCTGCACGCTGCATGCTGCACGCTGCATGGTGGCTCCCAACAAATTTCTGGTGTCAACACGTTTCACAAAAACATGTTGGAATGCTTTCCGAGGTCACTCAACCCAGCAACGGCGTCTTTTCGGGTTAGAGAACCTGAAAGCAGATATTGGTTCCAAATGCAGAGTGTCTGTATTTTGAAATTGATCCCGTGTCGGGCTTTATACATAATAGCTCTTTTAAATGGAGCTCTTTTTCGTCCCCCAGGCTTTGACGTATTCATAGGATGGCATCAAGGGGTTGCCCTGCAGATTGGTTCGAAGGCTTGTAAGCCGTGAATCATATTGCAAAAATATGTTAACAGCTGCTATACGCTTGAAAGGCCTTTCTACTCGACCATCTAGGTTCAGTATACAACAGCCCCCGAAAGAAATTTATACCATTCCACGGTTTTTAATGCTTTGGATGTCTAGCCATGGCAAGTTACCGCGAGTGTGGTAGTCCCACTCCCGTCTTTGCGGATCACATTCTCTATAGCTAGGCAATCAACTCGGCAGCCAGCAGCCAGTAACCACTGCTGAGTCGTCATAGAGAACATGAAGCTCAGATTGCACAGTTGACCTTCATGTACCTACTCTTAACCATCGCTGAGTCTTCATAGAGAACATGAAGCTCAGATCGCACAGTCTGCCTTCATATGCCTGCTCTTTACCATCGCTGAGTCGTTATGGGGAACATGAAGCTTAGATCGCGCAATCTACCTCTATATGCCGGCTCTCAACCGTCGCTGAGTCGTTATGGAGAATATGGAGCTTAGATCGCGCATTCTGCCTTCATGTGCCGGCTCTAAGCCATCGCTGAGTCGTCGTGGAGAACATGGAGCTCAGATCGCCTTTATGTATCTGCTCTCAGCAGAGCTCACGAACTCTCTTTCCTCCTTCTCTCTCCCCAGATTTTCCACCCGCCTTGTAAATCTCCTCTGCCCAGGCATAGGTAGTTCATTGCCAGTCATCATAACACACACATCCAGCCATCACGACACACACATCCAGTCATCACGACACACACATCATCATCATAGTAGCAAGCACGTCTCTCTCTTCAATATGTCCACGGGCATTGATGCAGCACGAAGTGTGCCCGCACTCCTTGAGGCGCTCCTCGAGACACAAAAGGCAAACCTTCAGGCCCAAACTGCGTTCGCCGAAGCTCAGAAAGCCACACTCGAACTTCAGAAGACTATTGCCGAGGGCCACAACGCCAATGCTGAGACACAGAAGTTACTGGCAGAGGCCCTGAACAAGGTGGCTTCCACGCAGAGCTTGATGGCCGGAGCTCTCCAGCCTGTAGAAGCTGCCTCAGACCAGGGTGAGAATCTCAGAAGCCGTGAAATCATGCGATGAATATCATGCTGACCATTTTAGTGACCGATGGTGTTACAAGGGTCATCACGACTGTCGAAGGCTTCCCGAAATTCAGGGCCCTTCCACCCGAGATACGTCAAGAAATTTGGAAGATGGCTCTCCCTCCCCCTCAGATTTACGAACCATACTTCAACGCCTCCATTGTCAAGATGCGCTTCAAGTATCCCTCGCGACCACCTCCCATGCGAGGCGCTTGCAAAGAGGCTTGGGATATCACCGAGGCTACGGGTGTGTTTGCCTTGGATTACTCTTGGTTCAACACGGATCGAGACATCATATTCCTTTCGGAGGACGATCCTGGCAGATTCGACATGACATACAGCACTCTCCTTCTAGAGATACCTGAGGCCCAGCATGTCGCACTTGACTGGTTCGGAGTGGCTAATGAACCTGACAAAGCTGAAGCCGTCTTGGAGCATCTTCGGGATTGCAAGACTGTCATCATGGCTGTCAGCATCACTACCCTCCAGATCAATGAGTTTCCTCACTTCTTCTCGCTGCGAGACCAGGATCCGGTGGAGTGGAAAGAGTACGCATATGCAACCGAATTTCCATGTGACACTTGGCACGATGCGAAGAAAGCCATCATGAAGATATGGAGTCAATATGCTGAAGCCAACAGCATTCCCCTCCACACGCTGCCAAAGCTAGAGGGGGTTGAGGTCCTGTGGAAGTCCCTTCCACGTGGGGATATCAGTCTGCGGGTAAACAGGAGTTTCCCGATCTATTGAGGTCGAAGAGATATTGGGGCCACGAAGGGTTGATAAGGCATTGCGGATGACCGGGTTTCAGCAGGCTGGAGGATTGCTACCTGGTAACGCTGAATCGCTTTCGGTACCTAGAGTAGGAAATCGGCTACGAATTGGTGCGATGGGCATTGGAATGTGCCTAAATTTATGGGAGTGCACCACCTGAGATTAAGGTAATCCTGAAAGGTGCCTAATAAAAGAAAAGGCCTCGCTTTCACATTAGCGAACGGTATTTTCCTACTTCTGACACTGTATTACATTTATGATGGTTCTTGGACTGGTGCACCTCCTAAAATGCCCCTGTTTGAAGCAAGACTCCTTGGGATAAGGACTGAAAAATGACAATCGCTGCAAGTCCCCCGAATTCAGATCACTGCCAACAAGAAGGGTGAAAAACTGGAAGGTGCTTGAACAAATAGAGCAGGCTAACCTTCGATCTCCTTGGTCGCGAACATCTCAGAACCTACAAAGCCCCTTCCTTACACCTCTTCTTCTTTCCGACCACTTTCAGGCCCCATCTTCCTTCTACACCATTCCTAAAGGCAGCAATCGAGGCTTGCAAACACTTCACTTCCTTCCTTCTAGGCACGTTGCCTTTGTATCTCAACACTCTTGAATCAAGCCTTCCTATAAAACGCCTTCACTTCCCGTTTTCTCCCCAATCAGGACCAACCAACCTCAGCAAACCGGCAGAAACACTTCACGATGACCGACCCTACAGAGCTTGCGCAAGCCACCTTGCAGCTGATGCAGGCAGCCAAACTGGTGGCTGACGTGCAACTCACAACGGCCAACGCACAGAAGGCAATAGCCGAGACGCAAGCCCAAATTGCAGTTACGCAGAAGGCGTTGGCCGTCGGTGCTGAAAAGCTGCTACTTGAAGGATTGGGTGGTAAGTCGCCTGACTGATTGTTGCTTAGACGATGAAATGGCTGATGAAAGTGGAGTAGCGAGAGTTCCAGACATCGTCGGTCTGCCGAGCGACAATGGTGTCGCGAGCGAGTTTCCCCATTTCCTCCGCCTTCCAGCCGAGCTGCGTGTTGCTATTTGGACCATGGCACTCCCTCCGGGCAAGATATACGAGGTGTTCGAAGACACGGTGGACGAAAGATTACGCTTTCAACGACCGTCCCGGCCTCCGAACATCCGAGGTGCTTGCAAAGAGGCTCGCCAAGTGACCGAAGCCAACGGCTTTTGGGCTTTGGACTATATGTGGTTCAATAAGTCTCGGGACATACTTTTCTTCAACGAATCGTTCCCCTGGAGTGACCTACCGCCCTTCAGAGATTATTTTCCCAAGGGCGGAATTGTTGCAGTCGACGCCTGGGTAATGCGAAAAGAAAAGGGGTTACTCGTACGTCTCAAAGACTGCGACACAATTATTGCGGCCTTTAGGTACGGCGAAGGTGCCAATAGCAACCTGGCCGGTGCTGAGGTCCCTCGATTCTACACCCTCAGAGATGACGACCCCACTACCTTGCGGTTCAGACTTTACAGCCCGTCTGATCATCAAACTTGGAAGGAATTTAGGGAGGAACTTGTGAATGGTTGGCTGACGTACGCTGCTGAGAACGGCTTCTCACTCGACTGCGTGCCAACGATCATGGGCGTTGAGGTTTTGAGGAGCGTCAAGCCCGACCCAGCGGTTTGGTTTTTTGAGACTCGCAAAGCCAGATAGTCTGGTGGAGATTCCCTCGTACGAAGTTTTCGACTGGTCATGCAGCACTGAAATCCAATCTCATCTACACACTTGCCGAGCACCACCTTCAGTGAGTTAGTGATGTTTTCGCGTTAGGATGATCAACTTGATTGTGTGGCTGAGGTTTCGAGCCACACAGCGCACGGGCTCGCATCACGATATGTGGCTGACTGCTTACCCATCTACATTAGCTCATCTCACCCGGCAAACCATCCCCAACGCCGAGGTTCTACGGACTTCCGTGCCTCTTGATTCCTCAACCGTCATCTTTTTGCGGACGCAGGGCAAAAATAAATACATCAAGCGACGATGCTACCGGATATTATGATGGCTCAGGCATTTAGCTCACTCCCCCCCGACATCGTGCACATGGATACCCCTAGGAAGGTCAAGAATCGCTTGGCGCAGAGGAGGCTCCGAGGTGAGTGGAATCCCCAGCAGATATCCGTCTTACGACACCAACTCACAATCATCAGAAAAGCGAGCGCAAGAGAAGAAGGAGGCCAGCCATCGCGTGGAGGAACTGCCCGAATCGGGCATCGACAGCTTGCCGTCCACATACACAGCCCCTCACGCCCACGCTTCGGCGCCCTTTCCCCAGCACCCAGTGCAGCCTGTTGACCCCGCTGGCGGTCCTTCCACCAATGCTGGCACTGTCTATGAAGAGATACGAAACGCCAACCGCCCGGATCAAATCGCCGAGGCCACTCTGAATACCAGCATGGCCATCACCGACACCACCAATCATGCCTTCGAGTCGGAGATCCCCACCTGGGAAGCACAGCTCTTCGACGAATTCTTCGAAATGGGTGGCCTCGATAGTGCCTCAAGGGACGCCACAATGGGCTATTCCCCGACCGCGACTGACCAGTCCTCCCCACCCAGTCCCTCGCGTGCCACGAGTACAAGCCCAACAGCGAAAGGCAAATTAGCCCAGAGCCAGGCAGCCCTGCAGGCCTTCAGAGCACAAATGCTGGCCATCTGGACGGAAGAAGCCGGTTGTGTGATCACGCCCAAGTACGACCGACCGGAGCCCCTCCTTCACGCGGCGGCCCGCATCGGCAATCGGCAGGTCATTCAGATGCTGCTCGACCATGGCGCCGACATCAACGCCCGCGACGTTGACGGCCGCACCCCGTTGCATTCAGCCATCGAAGGCTTCAAGGGCGATGCCATCATATTCCTGCTTGAAGCAGGCATTGACGTCAACGCACACGACGACCAGGGCCGGACGGCTTTGTCCATGGCCGTGCAAAACAACTGCGAAAAAGCAGTCGACCTCTTCCTTCGCCATGGTGCTGACCCGACGCTCGGAGGGTCAGATCTCTTGAGGTCAACTCACGCGGGATTCACAAAAGGGCACCGAGTCATTGAGCAATAGCGGTCTTATTCTTGTTGTTATTGGCAACGCACACAACCTTGCAGCAATCTACCTGACCAAAGACTACGCAGCGTACCATACCTCATCACCACGGAATAATGGAACCATCAGGGTTGAGGAACTTGCCGGAGTGATCGGCCCTCGTGGCATTGTCGGCCTTGGGTCAAAGTCAGCAACCTACAAGCAGGACCGTCGAGGTCGTTCCGGGGGTGACTTACGAGCTTGATGACATCCTTGACACTGGACTCGATGGACACAATTGCCTCCTCAGGGAAGTTATGGAACTTGGCACCGGAAATACCCATGTCTGTTCCGACAAGTCTACAAGTGGGTCAGCATGAGAAACCCACCGGGCAGGAGTGGACGACCAACTCACCCAGGATGCACGGAGAGTGCGGTGATGTTGGTGTGCCAGACGTGGATAGACTTCGTGATGAAGTTCAGCGCCACCTTTGAGGTTGAATACGACAATCCCGGATAGGCAGCAAGCCCTTCGAGGGCTCCGATGGTTGCCATCAAGGTGGAGATGGACACCCATTTGGGGTTCTCTGCCTTGGCGAGCAGCGGGCGCGTGGCGATGAAGAGCGCGAGAGGCCCGACAGTGTTGACGAGCATGACTTCCTTGAAGTCGTCGAGGTCAACCGTCTCAATGGGACCCTGGGTGCCGGTGATACCCGAGTTGGCGATGACGAGGTCGAGCTTTTCGATACCCTCGGCCTGGATCTGGCGCACAGCCTCAGCGGCATCCGTGGTCGACTCGCTCTCGATCTTCACAAGAAGAAGACGCGAGCCGGCAGCGGGCGTGATGGCTTGGAGCTCCTTGGCAGCCTTGGAGGATACGTCGCGGACGCTGCCAATGACAGTGTGGTTGGGACGGGCGAGATAAGCAGTGAGAAAGCCACGACCGAGGCCTGAGGATCGCGGGTCAGAATGATGTCTTGCATTGCCTGTAAGGCAGTTGGAATGGACCTACCGCGGCCGACGCCGGTGATGAACACGTTGGTTGTGGAAGACATTGTCGATGGGCTTTGATAAATATGACTGGGGTGGATCTTAGAAGATTGTGTTGATGAGATGAACAGAACGAGCCTCCGATGGTGTATTTCACTACTCTTTTGTACCTAGAGACCAGTGACGGTGCAGCCGAGTCTGCACTTCCTTCCAGTGCGGCTGGAATCAGCTACGTTGACGCTCATCATGCTCATGACCTTGCAGCATCTGACTATTGGTGAACTGTCGTTCTCATACCCATGGTATCGTGCAAGAATATGTCCGATTTCTCAGCTGATAGCTTGTCCGAATTACCGAAGAGGCAGTCTAAATCGCTACAGCTTACCAGGATCATATCTGACCGGGCCGGTCCAGACCATAAACAACTTAGCGGCATGCAAGGTCACCGGCCACCTCGCATGAAGGCCCACTAGTCATCAGTCCCGACTTGGGGACAGTGGCCGGCTAACGTCAGCACTTTGGCACATCCTCACGAATCCGGCGGCTGGGATGCTGTCCGGAATTCGATTCCAGCTTTGTAATGGGGATGCAGCTTACTCAAATCCACCCAAGTCTCCATACAAGGTAAGACAGACGACTTGAGGATAATGAGACCTGCTCTTTGCGGATCTCTTTCCGCCTGACAGGATATCTCCTCCGAAGGTCGGTGGGGGGTTCGCTGACCCTGGAGGCCCTGACGAACATGCCCACACAGTGGGTTCAGGCTTGATGGTGCATGCGAATGCCCACTGATTCGATGATGTCGAGGCCGAAGGTAATAGGGTCACATACACGCCTGACAAGAAGTAGGGACCAAATCGAGAGGCATGTGCCTCCTTTTCCTGGTCTTGTCATGTTACCCTGATGCACTCAAGAGCCTTGGGCACATTTTGATACCTGGAGGGCTATTCGACGTATCAAGCACCTCTCAGTCGAATACACCCAAGACTTTGACTCTCCATCATGCTTAGTTGATTACATCAACATGAGCTTCTAATGCTGTCATGAATGATCATTTTGCTTATTGTTCTGCGATTTTCCTGAGGGCTCCTATACGAAGTGATTATGAATATCATGTCGGATGTTTAGCTCAAGTCCTCCTACCGAAGACGTCTGTTGTTCTACCATGGGGACTTCCGCCCCGCTCTCCAGGCTGCCCCGTCCTGACCCTCAGCAATCTTAAATCCCGCAACCTGGCGCTGAATCCCATCGGTTCGGTGGTGTAGTTGGTTATCACGTCAGTCTAACATCCAGATGGTCTCGTATGAGAATATCTTGAGTTCACTGAAGGTCGGGAGTTCGAGCCTCCCCTGAATCACTTTTGCACTGGGTGTTGACGTTGTGCGAGTCAACGAGGAGAGACCGAGTGCTGTTCTGTTTTGCAGCTGTGGGGCAACATGTTGCGACGAAAGCAAGTTGAATGAGGGCGCGGTAGGCCTCAAAGACACCCCCATCCCCTAGTTTCACAGCTTAAAGGTCTTCTGGCGTTTTAAAAGGGGTTGGGGAGGGGGGTTCAGTACTTTTTCGGTGCTCGACGAGCCATTATCACACGAACCTCGAGCTGGTCCGGATACCACCAGTGTATTGAACTCAAATCAATGCATACCATAGCGAATGATACATGTAAAGAACTGCAACACGGCCCTTGAAAGACGCCAAAAGACAAAAGATTCCGAACTATGTCCTGTAGTCATTGCCTTCGCCCTGGGCATAATACCGACCAGTGCTCAGATAGGCTTCCTTCTCGGCTTCTGTGCGCCCATTCTGCTCCCCTCGATGCTGTGGACTCTCATTAACATGACTTCTCAGTTTGTCTCGAGTCGGTGGCTCCAGCGGGCCGCAGCCATCCTTGGGGCATCGGTACGCAACATCCATCGCGAACGGCTCCCAACGCTCTGTCTGCGCCCGTCGATGGCGGATGGCGACGAGTTTCTCCGCCATGGCGACCAAGTCATGCCGCACCCATTGCCTAGCTAGGTACCTCTCGGTTTCATCATTGATCATCTGCAACGTGAGTTCCCCTGAGCTTTTGGGCCGCCAGTCGTCGAGAGGGAGTTTCCAAAGATCACCTTCGACATTGAAGCGGCAACGGTCCACGTTCTGCGACTCCGTGTCGATGAGCCAGTCATTGTTCGGACCCTCTGTGTCCACAGCGTAGTTCTTCCAATGCTTCCCGAGCTCGAGGTACTTCTTGAGGGCTTGCTTCCGCCGCACGTTGTCAATCTCCCTGTCTCTCAAGCCAAAATCCGGCTCTCGAGAAGCCCCAGCTTCTTCGTTATCCGCAGCGGTTTTCTTGCCTGTGCCAAGACTGATGAATAGGGCTGGAGGACAGTCGTGCAGCTGACGGACCTCGCGGAGGGCCGCTCCAGATGGATTGTTGACTGCAAGCCCGCCGTCGACATGCTTGTTCCCATCTGGCATCTTGATGCATTCGAAGAACCGCGGGGCGGCCGACGTTGCCCTTGCCACTTGCCATATTGGGGTCCTGTTTGTCGGTGAGCTTTCCGGTGCGAAGGTGTCCACCCGCTCGGCTGGACGAGGGGTGAAATTGGGTGTATCAGCGACCTGATGGGCTTTGTCGGTGCGTGGCTTGTCGTAGGTTCGCCACATGCAGGCATTGTCAATGCCACTTCTCTTGTTGAAACGGAAAGAGAAAACCAGGCTAAGCCGTCGTCAGTACAGCAAGATCACAAGAGCGGCGCGCTCTCCTCAACGTCTGGGCTGGCCTGGGCTGCCGACTTACGTGCGTGTACGGTCTCCGCGGTACTTGAATGGCTCCGTCTTGGCCCGTATTTCTGTCATGGCATCCTGGTCTCTTGGAAGATTGCGATAAATCATGCGTTGAAAGGCGCCGCGCACCCTCCTCGTTGCGTATTTAGCCCGGGGATACCAAACCCACGACCTCTCGTGCCACAAACGAGGCTTCCCGAAGACTGCATTCCCAAACTCGAAGTACTGCTTCAGAGCGTTGTCAACCGACAGACGCATTCTGCCGAGCATGATGGCCGAAAGTCTATGCTTATTAGTATGCAATAGCAGCACTTGAGTTGGGACAAGGGCCCCACGGATAACATACCCTCCTGTCGATGTGCCTGCCATGTAGTCGAAGTAGTGGCAAGGCAAGAAGTTGTCCAGGCTTGCATCTGTACTGTCTTCATCATCTGCAGCTAAGGCTCGCGGTTCTCTAGGCGACATCCAAGTATAATCTGAGCTCGACGTCGTCAAACCATGAGAGAGTTTGCGCTCAGCAGCCCTGATCTCGATCATGAGCGACTTAAGAATCAATAAGCTTGAGTACCCGCGAATGCCACCGCCATCTTTCGGACATTGTTAGCAAGTAGCGCTGGAGAACAAGTGTATGAAAGACCAACCAAATGATATGACAGTTTTTCTCTTCCATGGTCCAATATTGGACTGATCGTCAATGTCATTCCAGGTGTGCAAGGGAAGCGTCACCTCGGGTCCCGGTGATTGTGAAGTGCTGGAGGTGCGCTGCGACGCGCCCGGCACAACCCCGTTGGACGAAGCCGGGGGGGGCTATGGTTGGAACGTCGCTATCCGATGCCATTGTCGTGTCAGATGAACGGAAGGGCTTGGTGGCTTCGAAGCAAACAATGAAGAAGGTTCTCTCGCGGACGGTTGGTCTCAGACAGATGGTGTCCCCGTATTCAAGATTGTGTCGAGGAGCACAGATGATAAGCCAGCCCGTCAGGGTGATTCGGTGGGCACGAGCACAGTACCTATAAAGGCAAACATTCATCTTGCTGGTTGATAATCCGCCAATTTGGTCAGGGCGGGTTGTGTTACACTATTCTTCAGCCGCAAGTTACGAGCTGTCACTGCCTGGACTGTTTAACAGGGCATTGTGGTGGTATGGCAAAGCCAACCAAGTAGGAGATCGAGCAATGCAATGCCCCAGCCCCAGCCAAGGGCCCCAAACCAGAGAAAGTGCACGTCAAGTACCAGAGCCTTGCCTGTGCTCGGTGGCCGCGCCGGGAAATATTGCCTGGTGGCGTCGATGTAAAGCAGCCATTTGTCTTTGTGCGACTGTGATGGCGAGCGCAAGGCCATAGGGACCGCCGAATACGACACCATCTTCGCAGAAAATATGGGATAGCTGAGACAAAATGCGCTGTTACCCCCGGCGCTTACGGGCGCAAAAGCCACAAGGCTCTGACCTTGCCTGGGCGGAAAGCTGAGCTGTCGATCCTACCAGTAGATGAGTGGTTTCTGTTCGAACGACTGGCACTTTGTGGCAATCAGATCCTTTCTTGACTAGACACTGGGGCAGAACTGATCAAATCATTCGTCTCGCCGTATGAAACTGATGGCGCAGCGTGACTGACCGACAGACTCGACCGCCTCAGGAGGCAAGGGTAAGACAGCCTGCGCTTATTGATGCCGTCACCCGTCGAATCTTGTTGCATAACCCTCCAGCCACGAGGTGACAGCTTTCAGCCGCTCCATTTTCATGGCAGTTCCATGCATGCTTAGTCTGGCATATTCGTAGCAGCACGGTAACCAGATGTAGGCGAGCTTTCGGCTGGGAATACGGATCGTGATGGTGTGGACGACAAGGCTCCAAAACCAAGTCCTTCGCAGGCTTCAATACTGACCAAACCCACCTCATCCTTGATTTAGGGACTCATCCTGGAGCAGAGAACACAAATTTAGGCTTGGAATAACAAACAAGTGGCGCTCGGTGATGGAAGACCGAGCCTCCCATGGTTGCAGCCAGGAGACATTAGACACCCCCCTTCACCAACATATGGGCTGCCTTTGTGACATACGCTGTTAAATGCACTACAGATGCTGCGCATGATCACACCGCTACTCCAGCCACTCATGTACTCCTGCGTGGCAAAAGAATTGCGCAGTAGCCCAAGCCTTCCCTTCTCAGGTGCCCCTTTCCCCACCACGGACCCGAATGTACCCTGCTCCAAAACCTGCTTGGAGTCTCAAGACTGATCGTCCACTCCTAAATCAAACTGAAAATCCAAACCATTCTGACAGTACTCGCAAGCCAGCGCATGTTACTTTGTGAGAACATACAGTTGCTTCGAATGGCCCATGAAACGATTCATGTTGTACCCTAGACCCAGCTTCCATGTGTGGACAGTGGCGATGTATTCTCCGGCGTCGCCATTGTTCGGCAATCGAACATGCTTGCTGCCTTTCCACCTTGGCAGCTGAACGACTTCGTGAGGTTTGGCTGTTTGTCGTTTCTCTCCTCAGTACGCTTGAATTTAACGGGTCGGGTGCACGCTCGGACAAGGAGGAAACAAAGTAAACGCAGACTCACAGTCGAGCCACTCTTGCGGGCGAGTGGTGAAGGACTGACGCCTCATATCCAAGACTGCAACTTCCGGCATTTCAGGCGCGATCTTTCGTGCTGGGGAGTCTGTTGTTGGTGGGTCTCTCGCGGTGTTGAACACGAAATCAAGGAGTGGGAAAGCTGAGAGAAACGACAATGCATGGTTGGCGACCAGTTCTTATGGGTGCTTTTCGTAATTCCGTCAACAAAGACTTTTCTGCGAAATGTATCTCCGGGCACCAGGCTCTCCTGATCCGATGAGCACTGCCACCACCTTGTCTTGGAAGTGGCGTCCGCATGAGCGCTACCTGTACCAAGTCTGATACTACCCGCGCACAGCCGGCTGGGCCGTCTTGGGGTTACACAACCGCGAGCCTTGTTGAAGTGGCAGCTGCCCTGGGCAACCATCCTGGGGCACACCACATATCGATTCCACATTGGCGCCGTGGCGGAGCTCATTTAGCGCCTGGCTGTGTACCTCGTTGCCCGGGGCGCTGCACCGTCCCGAGGATGCAGGAAGCGTTCGCTCACAGTCGTCACTTGGAGAGTTATTCATCACCACTCCGGTGGCTCGATTTCCGGTATGGTATAGATGCCGGGATGGGGTACTGATAAGTTCACCAGCTACAGTCCCATGAAGGTCATGTGTTAAATGGGTGATACAAAGTTGAAGTCAGACGGCCGCCCCATTGCGCTCAGATGATCCGTCCTCTACCCTCAGCTCCACACGCCCGTACAATGGCCAATAGGCAAGCCCATTCCAACATACCATCTCAAGGTTGGCTTCCCATTCATACTGTATGTTCTGTTGACCAAAGAAAATGGCGATCACGCAACACATGGGTGCAAGCATAGCCGGATGGAGGCCTCAACCATGCCGGAGGATAGCGGCGACAGGGCCAGTCTGTGTGAGAAAGAATACCAAGCAACGTATTTGTCTTGGACATGATGCCATGGAAATTCGAATTTATGTACAATGGCATGAATCAAATTCTTATCAATGGCGGAAAATGACAAGGTAGGTTCTGGCATCATCCGCGAGAGAGGGTCAGATGCTAGAACCCCAAGAACGCACCATCAAGGCATGCCACAATCAAATCACACTATCTGTTCTTCGAGACCCTTGGTGATTACCGTTGGGTTATACGTGAAGCATACGTTGTTGAACGATGAGGACGCACCATGCAACCCGGCCTGACGCATTTCCTAGCTTCCTTGACGAAGCCTAACCCAATGGCCCAACAATCCAGAGAGTATCGAGGGCACCACGTGTCAAAACGACATGGAATCATTTAGAAGATCGTCTTGCGCGCCTCACTGCACGGTAGGCTCTCATCAATTCATAATATATACTTCCAAGTCTTGAGTATTATGCCCTACATAGAGGCCCATCGGGTTGCTCAATGAAAGTCTCGGAACCAACACAGGTTGGGCAGTAAAAGATACCCGCGGGATCATACTTTTTCTTTGCTGCCAAGTGGCGGGAATAGTTTGGACCGTAGAAGGTCTTGATGTACTCCGGATCATGCCTGTCACCTTCGTTCATGTATCCTCCCGTATTAGGGGCCAGTTTCTTTGTTGCAGCTCCTTTAACAAAGGTGATGTCGTCGTTGACTGCCTGCCGCAAGCCATTGCTCGCTGTTTTGGGAATACCTCGGCCTGTCACTAGAACAAAAGGGGACGTCCGCCATGCTGGATGGAGCCCAGATGTTTTGTCGGCTGCGTCCTTAAAGACCTGCCCTCCTGAGACAAGGAGCACGACGTTCGAGGCAAAGTCTTCAGGCTTCCCACTGATAATCTCAACGGTATCCCGAACTTCTTCGTAATCCGTAACGGCATCTCGGTCGATTAGGCGAGATGTGAGAATAGAGGTGTCACCGGTTGGGTCGTAGAGGCCTGACTCGGTTTCGTAGAAGGACCAATAGTCAGAGTACGTTGCGAAGGTCTCGTAAATGAACAAACGGTCCCGAAACTGTTCAAGAGCCTCTCTCACCGGAGCAAATCCGGCATCTGCTTCCTCTTGCGATTTGCCAATGGTCCAAAACCCATGTGAGTAGCCTGATGATGCATTGCCGATGAAGGGCCCTGGGAAGTTGCGGAACCAGTAGGCGTAGCCAGCGAAGCCAGCATCGCTAAGATCGGGATAGGACTGTAGTATGACTGCCACAGCATCGAGTAGGTCTGAGTTTGTCTCTGTCTGCTGAAGAGGCGCAATCGCTAATCGATGGGCCGTTACGACGTTGACGTTGGGATAGGCTTTGATGCTCATGCTGAGAACGATGCCATATCCTGGACCACCTCCACGGATGGCGCGGAACAAGTCAGTGTTCTGGCAGTGGTTGGCGGTAACGATTCTCCCGTTGGCGAGCATGACCTCAGCCTCAAGAATTTGATCGGCCCCGAGACCGTAATTTCGGGTAGCGGGGCCGTGACCGCCCCCGGATGGCCAGCCCCCGATAGCTCCGGGGGAGACGGCCCCACCGCCTACGGCAATAACATTGTGCAGTTTGGCCATCTCGTAGACGTCCCGCCACTGGTATGCGCCATCAATGTGGATTGCGCTTCCCGACCATCCGGACTTACAGCACCTTGAAGGCGAGGCGAACGTGGTGTGAAAATTGATCCCGTTGCGGAAATATTTTAGCCAGATCTCGAGGCTGCCGTATCCATCCGAGCGACCGAGTAGATCGTGTCCCGTACTTGCGACAACGAGCCGAATGTTGTGCAAGCGAGCGAAAGCAAGCGCCGAAGAAATCTGATGACGCGTCGTGGCGTTGACTGCGTATGTCGGAAGGGGTCCGAGACTGCAGCTGGTCGGCTCTTGTGCAGCATCGTAATCGACAGGTGCACAGGTGATGTTGTACGGATACGGCCGGCCGATGGGGTTTTCCGTCTGGAAATCTTGGTCCGACCACATCTTTGCAACGTAGGCGCATTCTTTCAGGTCTTTGGACGGGCCATCGTAGCATGATTTTGCGATGGGACTTGTCTCAATCAATTTCCCATCTACGAGCAAGTTGAGTGCCTTCCATGTAGAGCGGGATGGCCAGCAGGGTTGACCTGGAACCTATACAGAGGATCTGTCAGTCTGAGAGCGTCCCGTACTCTGTCCAAGGACGTACTCACGCATTTACACCTTGGATGGAGCTCACGAGGTACATGGTCCTCATAACCCGATGCAAAAGTTCCGAAGGCAAGTAAGAGTGAAACGACCGTGGCGTACGTTGCTGTGGCCCGCATCGTGATTGAGCTCGACCGAGGGCACAAGAATGATGGAGAAGAAGGAGGAATCAGAAACACGCAAAACAGCGAGAGTGCCGACTTTCTCGTCGAAAGGTTTGCTAATACCCATTGGGAGTGCAAAGTAGATTCAACAACCCCTGCGAATGGATTCGGAACTCACCCGCGGCTGCACGTACGGGGTAGTTCCTGCATGTTCCTTGTGGTGACAGGGGCAAGATGCATCACTCGCCAACGAGCATCTTCAATTCGACAAGGTCATCGGCCACCAGGGGTTGAATCGAGTCTTCGCGCGGGCGGCTAGAATTCAAGCCCCAGGCATGCCTGAATACGCGTATTCCCGGCGATCCGGCTAATGAGAGGGACAATCCCGTCCACCTCCAGACAGAGAAAGGCTGGGCTTTGGTTTGGGCATGGGGAAGTTATTAGGAACTTGGCAAGCTTCCCGCATTTCCTCAGAGACGATACTGAAACCTTTTTCTTCGCTCTTCATTGGAGTAGGCAGTAATTGATGTCAATAATGGATGCGGCGGCGAGGCGCAAATAGGGACAGGCGGTGCGGGATAGAGGAGTTGAGGACTGGCTGCGTGGTCTACAACTTACAACAAACAACAATGTGAACGTCTCAAGAAAGCGAGGCGCAGTAACCAAGAGAGAGAAGGGTGCTTCTAGCTATTTTACACAGGCAAGTGGCCTTATATCATGCTCACCAAGTCCGCCAGCACTTCCTTTCGCCATCGAAAGAAGATACTCGCATGCGTGTCATCTTCTACCCTCAAATGAGCGTTGTCTCCCAGCCGTTTAGCAATCTGGATTCCATGATTCAAAGGAACAAAGGTATCATCCTTCCCATACCAGAGCCGTATGGGAAGATCTGAGCGGATATCTTCGATACGAAATCCAAATTCAGTACCTACCAGGTGACCGTCTTGGCTTGGCCCATCTATTCCTTGGGCGTACACCTGGCGACTCGCCATCACCATGCGTCCCACTATCTCTCGGTCGGTCCAGATTCCGAGTTCACGATTCGGAAGCTTCGCCTTGTTCTTCTCTGCCTCTTGCAGCAACAGCTCAAGACGCCGTTCATCTGACAAATGCAGGCGTGCTTGTCGTTGAAAGAACCATCCTGCAACGCGAGGTGCGTAGCGCCATCCGTAAGTGAAACCAAGCCAATGGAACCAGCCGGCTCCGCTCATGCCAATATCGGGTGGCCCGATACCGCATATAATGGACACGCATCTGAGTTTCTCAGGAGGCATCGACGCCGCACAAGCAAGCGCATATGGGCCACCGCCTGATGCTCCCTGAACAAGCAGGATGTTAGAAACTGCGAAAATGGAATCTAAAGGATCACGTTTTGCATACCAGGACACCAAACTTTTGCAGTTTGAGATGTGCAGCAAGTTGCTCCAGGTCTTTGGGGTGGTCGAGAATAGTTCTCCCAGGCTGAGGAGAGCTCAAACCCGTCCCAGGCCGGTCTGTCGCAATTATGCGGGCTCCAACAGCCAAAGCCGCCTCATGAAGATGACCAGCTTCAACACGGGAGCCTGGCAAGCCATGGCAGTAGAGGATAGGTTTGCCAGTCAGGAGACCGAATTGCGCGTAACCGAGTTTTCGACCGTCCGTCAGCGTCAGGCTGTCGGATGTGTCCCTCTCTGGAACTAATCGACCCACGGATGATCCAGACATAGAGCCTCTGCTGTGGTAACTGAACCTAGAGTTCTGGGGGTGCACGTTGTTATATCAGTACGATGACGGTGTTTTAAACAGCTCGACAAGATATTTCCAGTCCCGCGCGGCGAAGCCCCAATATTTGTAGGAAGTTATCGTAAGACCGTAAGCGCTAATGCAAAAACGAGCTGATTTGGTGGGAGTACGTACCAAGATGACACCAATGGCACGTTACACGGGTAACACTCTCGGGATATCCAAAGCTGACCTCTCATACTTATGGCCGTGTTGGTCGGACGCGCTCCCCGTCGCATATCAGTTTGCGCCGAGCAGGTGACTGGCACATACGACCACACCTACTGGAAAACTCGGGATCCCGTCCGCTCTCCCAACGATAAACCAGTAAGGGCCGGACTAGTAGCTGGGTGGGTGACCACCAGCGAATCCCCGGTGTTGTATGTGTTTTGGTATTTTGGGAGGGGTTGGTTGGGCTGGCAGAGGATGGCGGGCGACGAGGCGAGAGCGGGGATCAGTCGTGGTGGTTTCTCGCGTTTTAGCGCACTCATGACCTCGTGTTGAAACGTGCTGTGATCAACATTTGTGGCACCTTCTTGTGCTTTCGTCTATACTCCTTGTGTCGATTCAAAAATCTCCAATATCTATGTCCTTTCTGTATGGAGTGTTGATTCTGAGCGATGACTTAGTCAACATGAACCCTACGTCCAAATTAAAAGCCAATCGGTTGCAGTAATTGAGGGCAGAAACAATCGTTAACTGATCATTCCATAGGCATCAAGCTTAGAGTCTTGACAGAATGAGTGAGGTGAAGACCAGATACGAAATTATTGGCGTTTGTTCCGATTACACAATCGCCACGAGTGACTTCAAAGGTACTGGCAGCAACCACAAGTAAGTCTGCTTGGATACGGAACCACGGGTAGTTACTCTTCACCTCGGTGGATCTTCACCTCGGTGAATTGGTGATTTTCGGTTGAAGCTCCAGTAAGCATCAGTCAAGTGGTAGATCTTTGTGTAGTCAAGTATCCCTCTAGGTAGGGAAAATGTGGTATGATGGAGCAACAGGGAGGTTTAAATAATTTGTCATTGGACCCGAGATGCGACACTGAGCCAGAGTGCCAACATCATATCGTTACAACAACAGGCTGCCTCATCTGGTCGTCGCGTAAGCCGCCAACCATAGATGGATTGACGAGAGAACACCGACCTCCTATCGAGCCCTCTGTTCCTAAGCTAAAGCTTAATAGGGACAGCAGAAAATAGAAAGCAGTGGACACCAGATTCCAGATACCACCGCCAGCGCTTACAGTCTGCTCAAATGCACGCTGCAGCGCATCAAATTGCACAATCTCCTTTCCAGCCCCTTCGTGGACATGCCCAAAAACATGCAAGCGGGGACGCACGCGCCACAACTCTTGCAGAAGATGGACACACCCTAAGGTCAGGAGGTCTTGGTGACCGCGTGGCGGAACATGCGTGATGAGGATGTCTGTATTCTCCGGAACTGTACCCTGCCAGATGTTTTCAGACCGAGGATACTGAAAGCCCCAGCTGCCATGACGGGGGGAGTAGGGACTACCGTATATCCGAAGGCGACGGCCGTTGGGACACGTCACGATAGTGTCCTGATTCTGGAGATAGATAATGTTGCCCCAAGGCAGAGAGGCACGTAGAACCTCTGGGGAACAAGAAGTGTCGCGACTAGACCTGTTCCTATTCCCTGCCGCGTCCTGCTTTGGGCCGAGTAGGAGGTCGTGGTTGCCTGCGATGACAACCTTGATGGGATGAGGCTGCGAGGAAATCCACTTGATGGCGACACAGAGTTCCTCAAAGGTGCCAGACTGAGTAAGGTCGCCGGCGTGGATGAGAAGATCTCCTTCTGGAAGTACAGGCTGGCTGTTGTGGGTGTCGGAGATGCAGACAACGGAAACCGGAAGTGTTTGGGCATTACATGTTGCTTGGCGGGATTGCCATCTGTATAGTTTCTGCGCGATAAAGATACAAGGCTGTCGGAAGAACAGCTGCCATGGACCAGGGTGAGGCCGACGAATCAAGGCCTCAAGGCCAGTTGCACGACTTGGAATCAGAGGCATGCTTAGCGCTGTATTGATGGCAATGAGCGACCTCCGCAAAGGTCGGGAGGTGGGAAGAGGAAACATCACAGCTCCCTGCATCGAGGGGTGTGGGGCGGGCGAGATGTTGAGTAGATCCACGTGACGACACCAAGGATGACAGCTGTTACTAGCGAATGCGAAGAGTTCGTCCGCTTTTCGAAAGGGGTCATTTGTATGAATTTGTAGACAGCAAATATGGACTGTTATCAAACATTTACTCCGTGATGTTATGTTTCTACCATGCTTCCCCAATGCGATGTGGGTGCGTCTTCTCGTGCACACTCCTGTCCTCGGTTGTCACCTCGACCTCGTTGGAGACAACAATCCCCCTCGATGGCGGTGATCCTGTCCCGGAGCCCACCTGCGTCTTCATCGTCTGGAGTTTCACATCGACAAAAATCCTCTCTTCACTTTCATTGAAAGTCGCGTTCGCCGTAATGGGATTTGCGCTCGGAGGCCCGCGGCGACCGCGACTACTGAAACCTCCGCCTCCACCTATGGTTCGGAACCCACTCGGCGTCTTGTATGTAGCTCGAGAAGACCGTAGAGCGGAGCCTACGAAGGGTTTCAACCATGTCTTGAGCAAGGGAAATATCATGGGGAGGTTCGTCGTGATCACGGCGGTGAAGGCTTCCCGCACACCCCAGACACCAGCCAGCTGGGCGCCATTTACGGGGTCCTGATAAAGAAAGCGTCAGCCTCAGCTCGATACCTAAATTTCCAGCCAGGCATACTGACCACGAGAACGAAAACACTCTTCAAAGTAGCGCAGACCAAGACAACAATGCCAGCTCCCAAAACAATGGTGGATGCAATCTTCTTTGCAAGCTTCAAGCTAGATTCCCAGAGAAGTGGCAGTGGTATCAGGAGTAGGTATATGTCTGTCGAGACGTTGGCGGCGAAGGAAGCCCATATGATGGGAAGGGATACGGCGGCCTGGCAACTGTCTGAGTGATCGCGTCAGTTCAGGTCCGTGGCGAATGAGGAATGGTCACCTACTTCCAGGGTCCGGTGTGATCTGCCAGTACTTATGAAAAGGCCGGCATCCGAGGAAGATGGTCATTATAGAAGAAATCAGGGTCCCAATGACTAAAACAAAGCCAACGTAGACTCGGACACGGTATCGACCACTCAGGCCCTCCTTGTGTGGATTAGATGAATGATTTCACGCAGAGGCTCGATAAGATGAACCTACCGTGAGCCGGAGATAGAAACACAATACGGATAACTTCAAAGACCATATGAGCGCCGAGTAGATGGTCCACCCTGCCACCTGGATTTTGGAGCCGATCACCCTGTAGTATGTCAGTCAGCTTCTGGTCCATCCGTGGCGACGCACAGAAAGGACTTAAATCACCCACCTTATCTCGTGTTCCCTGCTGTTGCTAGACAGAGCTGCCCTGTCCTCGTTCGATAAGCCGTTGTTGGCAATGCCTCCAGCCAAACCCACAACATTGTATGCCAGTGCGGCTTGGGCTGCGAAGAAGACCTGCCAGACCTTTGTCAGTCCTGACAATCTAAAGCCTCGTGAGGACAGTGTGGACAAACAACTCCAATCCAAACCAAGTAATCATCTGGGCGTAGTTGGCCGATGCCCACTGCCTTGATTCGTGCGTAGGTTCTCAGTACGGTGAACGCGGCTCCAATTCCGAATAGGGTCCAGAGTTCAATAGCGAATTGACGGAAGGCAGCATCGCCAGCTGCTACAGCGGCAGCCTCCGCCGCCGCTGGATTCGGAAGAGGATTGCTCGACATGTTCAACAGAACTATGTCCTCATCTGAAAGGCGTGGATCGTAGGTCTGGAAGTCTCCAACGCTCCAAAACAAAGCAAGGTCGGGTGCCAGCAAGATTATTATTCCACAAAAGAGGTACTGGAGAAGAACGTGACGGACCGGCTTGTTTACCAAAGTGAGCCACACCACGTGTGTCTGGCCTCCGTAATGTGCCGTGTAGACAGCACCAAAAAGAAGGAAAGGGATGAGCCTCGGTCTGGACCAAAAGGACGAGTCCTCACAGTCCAGCAAGAACCACGACTGCTGGACCTGGTACGGAGCATTGCCATGCAAGTGTTACATGCCTAGATAGGTAAACCTGGGCGTGTGTGACGACCATCCCAATGAGGGAGGCCAGTCGCATGTTTTCCTTGGCTGCATCTCGTCACAGATCAATGATGAGACCACGAGGAGCTGGCCATTTCAGGGCAGATCATCTCTGGAAGGTTGCTGAAACGTAATAATGCCCTCAACCTGACCATAGGAAAATGAGGAGAAGATCATGACGGACCTAGTGTAATACGATCAGTGAACATTCCGAGGCTAGAAAGCACTTCGGAAACTTCCAATGACCCCCCGATACTGCTAGAAGGTAGGTCTGCTGAACTCAAATCGAGAGCATGATGGATCGCAATTTCGCGCGTTGGTCGCGCTGTCAGAAGATGACGAGTAGCCAAGGCCCAATCGAGACTGTCCCAATGGCGTCCCCTACTCCAGAGGTGTTAATCCCCCTTGTTCTTCGGTGTGAGAGCAACAGCGCGGCACGGCACGATGGTGCCGCGCATTGGCATGGCCGCCAACTGCCCTTCCCGGCCCCGCTGTGATTTGTCTTCAGTGGACCTTAGCCCTGGAGTACCGAGATGTTTCGCAGCGTGGATGTGCTGCTCCACAGCAGGATCAGGGGTAATGAGAAACCACCTTCCGTCTTTGGCCCGCCTCCTTGATCTCGTCCTGGGCTTTTTCTTTCGACTCACTGGATCAGACATGTGCAAGTGGAGATTATTCTACGGGGTGTGAGAAATGCCCGTCAACGGCTGTCCACTGGAAATCAACCGGCTTGAGACGGCGCAACACCCGTTCCTGGGTTTGGAGACCTGGGTTGCACGTGGCCAAGGATTGGGTATGGAATCGCTCAGAGGTCGTAGTCCGACTAATGGTTTTAATCATGTGTCTTTCAGGGTCATTTCTTTTTGACCCTTGGTCTCAACCATCGTGATGAAGCGCAAAGTGGCACATCAGCAGGGCATGTGGTCTAATATTCCTTAAGATCTAGCTCAATGCGAGACGGAGTCAGCTTCTGACACATTTCGAGATGTTAACTCTGCAATGGACAAGACCACAGAGCACGAATCAACCGCCCCAGCACCTACCAGCGATGGGCCCCCTGACGTTACCTGCAGCAACGATGTCGCCGCAGTGAACAGTCAATTTGCAGTCCCCGAAAGCCGAGAGAATCCCTGTCGGAAGCCTCCTGTACAAGACTAGCTCCCGGACATCACGTCCATTTCATCGACCTGCAGCACTTCTGCCGGGTAAAAAATCACCAACCGAACCTCCACCGAGACTTGATGGCCAGAACGCATGTATGCCTAGCCAGGTACCAGGCACACTAGCTCTTGAACCATGCAAACTTGGCATCACGCGTCTCCTTGTGGCACTTTTGGAAATTGTGCAAGCTGTGGCCGATAAAAGTCGTCGGTGCCCTCTGGCATGAGATGCGCGAGGATCGTCTGACTTGAGTGCTCTGATATGCGACTGCCCGTGCTCGGTGAACAGATCTGACTCGTTTGTTACGCCCTTGCCAATTGCCTTCCCCCTTGGCGATTTATCCCTCTCTGACTGGAAGATCAACATGCGTTTCAACCTCGAAGTCTTTACAGCTCTTGCTGTCTGGTCTGTGATCTCGACCGCACGCAGTGCACCTGAGGGTCCAGACTGGCTTGGAGGTGCCTGTCCCAAGGACAAGGAACTCGCCACCTTTGCAAAGCGGCTCTCATCCAATGCGAAGATTTACTTCTCCGGCTCAGATGAGTTTGTCGTCGCATCAACGCGATGGTCAAACCTTGAAGCCCCAACCGTCGACTTGGTCATCTCTGCCGGCACAGCGAAGGATGTCTCCGAGATAGTGAGATGCTGATGCACCCACCTTCCAACTACATATCGCTGACTTGAGCGTTCGCAGGTCAAATTTGCCAATTACAAGAAGGTTCCTTTCCTTGCCTTCAACACGGCACATGGCGCCCTCACCACACTTGGACGAATGGATCACGGTATTGAGATCGACCTCGAGCAGTTGACTAGTGTGGATGTTTCCAAAGACGGCAAGACGGCCAAGATCGGTGGTGGAACCGTGTCTAAGACCGTCACTGACAGTCTTTGGGCCGCTGGCAAGCAGACAGGTAGGGCCTATGCTCCGTGTTTGCCATCCGACCGTCACCGAATTACTGACACGAGCCTCTAGTGACGGGCACTTGCGAATGTGTTAGTTATCTCGGACCGCTCCTTGGCGGTGGGCATGGCTGGCTTCAAGGCCATCACGGCCTTATTGCCGACCAAGTTCTGTCTTTCGATATTGTGCTGGCCGACGGCACTCTTCAGACTGTTGACTCGAGCTCTGATCTTTGGTGGGCCCTGAGAGGAGCTGGCCACAACTTCGGCATCATCACTTCAGTCACTTCCAAGGTGTACGACATTGTTCACACCGACTGGGCCATTGAGACCATTGTCTTCAGCGGTGATAAGGTCGAGGCTGTCTATGAAGCCACGAACCAGCACCTTCTCAAGAACGGGTCCCAGCCCGTCGACATCATCAACTGGTCATACTGGTTTAACAACCCCAACCTTGATGCCGAAAAGGTACGATAGTTCCCTCAGGAATTTGAAGATATGGACTAATTCGAGGAATTATCAGCCGGTCATGGAGATCTACATTATCCAGGAAGGTGTGAAAGAGGTTGACTCCAAGTACACAGCGCCCTTCCACGCCCTTGGGCCGTTGCAAGTGCGTCCGGATGCTGGTACTTACCATGACCTTGCCGGTTGGGTTGGCATCGCCCTCGACTCTTTCCCCTGCCAAAAGATTGGTCTTAACAACCCACGCTTCCCCGTCTATCTTCAGGAGTACAACCCCGCTGCCCAACGCAAGGCTTACGATCTCTACGCCGAAGCCACCCACGCCACCCCTGAGTTTTTCGACTCCCTGTTCATGTTCGAGGGCTACTCTACGCAAGGAGTCAAGGCTATTGACAGCGACTCCACGGCCTACGCTTTCCGGGGCGACAACCTCCTTTTTGCGCCTCTCATTTCTTACAGGTCGACGGGCCCCGAGCTGGATCAAAAGGCTGCCGATCTTGGCAACCAGCTTCGCCAGATCATCCAGGATGGTACTGGTCGTGAGGAGCTCCATACATACGTCAACTACGCGTTTGGAAACGAAGAGCCAAAGAACTGGTATGGGTCTGAGGGTTGGCGTCAGGAGCGTCTCCAAGCCCTGAAGGATAAGTACGATCCTCAGGGCAAGTTCAGCTTCTATGCACCCATTGCCTAATGAAGGGTAACATTTGGTCATGTTACAGCTTCAAGACCTCAATTACACCAAATTTCATGCATATAATTTTCCCTGAGTTGCATTCACGTATGCAGTGAGACTCTTCGAGTGCATACACGTTCATCCCTCTTTGGTTACGACAAGAAGTTCAAAGCAGGTGTATTCCTCTTCAACAAATCCGATGTATGAAGCACATCTGACCGACCTGTGGGCTCTAAAAGCCTCAGCGACATGCGCTCCTATCTAATTGAAATTCTTTGTCACACCCGGCTGGATAGCCTCAAGTTTGTCCATCAGCTCGGTCCAGACTCGATCTTGAGTTTTCTTGCCCTCCTCACTGGTCACAAAACTGCTTGGCGGCGCGATTTTGGCATCGGACATATACTGCCCGTGGGTGTCTGCCCCCTGAGATGCTGCGTGAACGATCGTCCTGCTCCCAGCCTCCGTAGATCGAGCAACCAACATCTTCAGAATGAAAAAGCGCGCTGCTTCCCATGATACTTGCTCGCGAGCAAGCTCCGAATGGCACAAGCCTGGGTTCACGCAGTTGACTGTGACAGGAAATGTTGCGGCAGGATTTCTCTCCGCAATGCTTCGCACTCCAAAGACCTCCAGAAGCTTAGACATCGGATAGTAGTCGGCGATGTTCTCTTTGGCTTTGACTGCATCGTTAAGGTTGTTGTAAATTTCGCCATCTGCTGCTGACCGCAGGGGTAGATCTACCCATGCATGGACTGCTGAGGACGTGATGGTAAGGGTGGGACGTGTGTTAAAGGACGCGGCTGTGGCCTTCAGCTTCGGAAGGATAAGCGCAGCGAGGAGAAATGTTGAGATGACATTGACAGTGATCGTCCTCTCATTGCCCTCAGCGGTTGCGTATGCCGTGGACGCGATTCCAGCGTTCGCGCAGAATATGTCGACACGGTCAAGCTCAGCTTCGACACGCGCAGCAAATGCTTGAACACTGGCATAGCTACACATATCAAGATCCCAAACTTGTATTGAATCTTTGTCGCATCCGGTAGTATTCTGGATGTCGTCTTTGGCAGCAACACCCTTCTCCCGGCTGCGAACAGCCGAAATGAGCCTGCTGGTACCAAGACGAGCGAAGTGGCGAGCGGCTTCTTTGCCCAAGCCTACATTGCTCCCTGTGACGATGATCGTTTTCCCATCATACGACTCCGCAGGGTAGGGTAGTGTCGTGAAAAGCTGGCTTTGGAGGACGCCCATTGTCAACGTTGCTTGTCACAGCTGAAATGGTTGGCGTCGGTGGTGTGGAGTATGCTTGGCGTGAGTGTTGGCGGCTTGATCGAACTCAGAGTATTTGATGAAGGAGAAGTGCAGCATGAAATGGTTCACGTTACCGAATTGGATGGTAAGGGGGTTGGTTATGTATTGTTGGTGCAGGGGCTTGGGAGTCTAGTCGTCATAAATCGGCCCGGGGTTAAGCACGAAGACCGAGAATCGTCGTTCTTGCTTCTGCTAGTCCCCTTTTGCCGAAACGTCCGTCACAATTGGATGTATAGCTTTATCACACTACGTTGTGCTTCGTACGCAGACCTTAAGTCCGGATAGACCCTATTTCCTGTACGACTTGCGCTCTCAAACATCATTGCTCAGTGTGTCGGCCTCCTGATGTTGCACTTGTTCTTCGGGTAGGGCGAGTCGACTACAAAACTCTTCTGCACTCGAGACAACGGAGAAGACGATAGATTGGCCTCAAACAATGGCGCGCGGCATTCTTACATGAATGGGTTTGAGCACCAAGTGTGGTCTGATTATTTACTGAGATCCCAGAGAGCATTCCGACATCGCCAATCGATTGCAGATTTGCATCAAGGTGATCATGCTTTGCCATCTTGCCTCTGGTTTAGGCATTTTAGGACATGGAGGACCAAGAAACAGTTTGATCTCCCAGTGTAACTGTTGACCTCCAAACCCAATCCCAAACCAAGACCGCGAATAGCCAGCGCTTCACTCACAACCCCTATCAAAGAGCGCACTCGGAGACAGGGTCTTATTAGAGGCGTTTCAAAAGCACTAGGAACAACATTCAAATTTCTAGAACTTTTTCTCCTATCAATGACAGACCATACTTTAGATGCTTTGCTATGAGTTCAGCTAAGAAGGCGTTCTGCAGGCCCCATCTCAACACTCCGAACCGCTCTCACAACCCAGTGCCCACTCTCCGGATTCATTACAGCTCTCCACTGCCTATCCTTCACATCTGGCCTTGCTTTAGCCTTTTCCCATATCTCACCGTCGAACCCAGCGACCTGACGCATCTCCGATGCGATGCCAAGAAGCTCGCTCTTGTCGAGGATCGCGGCCATTGAAAGTAGCCCTTGCGGCTCCTCAGTCAGTATCGATGGTGTATCCCGCAGCCGGAAAAACAGAAACCCGACTGAACATAGGGTGATAGCTAGAAACGCGACGATGACGTACGCGACCCAAGGCACAACCAAGAGGCGCGTTGTGGGGAAGAAAGCCGTCCCGGTCGCGGTTTCGCGGTCTGGAAGCGAATCAAAGCCATGGATTGCGACCGCGTTCAAGTAAATGGTTGTGAATACCCTCGGGATTGCATCCATCAGCGCTTCTGATCCCAAAGGATCAGAAGGTTGAGCTCGCTGAGCATAGTACAAAACCAAATTGCCCATGTCTGAAGTTGACCACTTCGCTTGCGGGTTGAAGGTCACCGGTCCGAAAATCCCTTGTTCGAAAACCCTCCATAATATCGGGCGGCTTGTGTCCGGCTCACTCGTCTCATCAAAGGCATTGACGATTGGGCTTCCCGTTGTTGAGGAGACTCTCAAGGTCCCTGCAGCCTGGCGATATCCAGTTGCACAAGATATGACACTGATATCGTCGATTCCATGGCGAGCTGAATCGGAATATTTGGCGGCTGTAAATACCAGGCGACTGTAATACGCCTTTGCAGAGCAATCGAACTCCACTGTTGTTTTGAGGTACGTCTCCTGTGTTTTGATGACCGTGAAGCTCTGGTTGAAGCCACACCCTCTGTCGTTTCCGGACACCTGAACCGTGTCCCCACTTGATGTCATGGTGTAGTCCTCAATCAACTCGCAGTTGAGGTAAGCGGAGTATGCTGTCGTGTTCGCCGCCATGTCCGATGTAGTGATCAGAGAAGTTTCTGCGCTAAACGGGCGGAAAGCATGCTCATCGTCTGTCCAGGAGATGCTCTTTCCCCCATATAGAAGGGTCGCTGCGACGGTGTCAAGAACAGGCCGCCAGTCTAGTGTAGCGTTGATGTTGTTGCCGTTGTAGGTCTCGTTGTAGAATATCGGCACAGGCTGTGACACTGCGACAGCTTGTGCCACGAATAAACGAGCAGCGAGGGGTGCAATGAGGTAGGTCAGAAACACGGAGAGCAGAGTCGTAGAGCCGACCGTGAAATGAGACTTTCGGAATGCTCCCCACCAGCGCCAAACGGTAGCGACGACACGATAATCCAACAAGATGGATCGTCTAGCGTCAGCGCCACCGTCTTTACGCAGCTCGACGTAGGGTTGTCGTTCTGCGATTGAGCCAGCCATCCAAGTCCAGTATGCGCCGAATAAAGCAAAAACGAAACTCGGTAGCGAGGTCCAGAGTACGCCGAGCTCCCAGGGAACGTTGAAGATGTCGGAATTCTTGGTAGCCGAGGTCATATTATGTGTTGAGACCGTGACGAAGCCATTCTTCTGAGATGACACGATGGCCAGAGATATGACGGTAATGGCGAGTGCGACGTCGAGGACCGTGAAAGCTATGAGGGATGGCCATCGTAAACAGGGGGCTAGCCAGCCGTAGGGACGGGATGAAGGCTTCTTCTGATGTTTGCCCGACATGGTTGACTTGGGACTTGGCATTTCTGGATGTCGTTTCCACTGAATTCACAATGCCTGGAAAGACAGCATCACCATGCCTAGGCCGTTGACATCCTTGCATGGGATTTATCTACCGGCTTGGGAGGGGTTCGAGCCAGCTGAAAGCTTGTAAATGGGGACACTGGGAT
This sequence comes from Verticillium albo-atrum, assembly GCA_002851705.1. NCBI lineage: Eukaryota > Fungi > Ascomycota > Sordariomycetes > Glomerellales > Plectosphaerellaceae > Verticillium > Verticillium albo-atrum. The sequence continues at coordinate 337,961 of NMXJ01000004.1, forward strand.
CCATTGACTCGCAGGTTCCAATCTCATCTCGGCGCACTGGAGGTCACCTGAGCAGCCAATTAGTACAGGTTAAGACTGGTGTCTCAGCCGCATCCTATACTCGCGCCACCCAGATCGTGGATTGGCTTGTCGCTCGATTCAGGGCTCGATGAGCTTCAGCCCTCGGAGATGGCTTCGCGATCGTTTCAAGCCACATTGGTCTGGAACGGTCTCGACAGGGAGTGCGTATTGTTTGAGCCGCGCCTCGCTAGGAACAAATATCAATGATTTCGCTTCACTGTTACAAGAATCAGCCCCGGCTCATTCATCGGCCATCCGAATCACCTGTGCTCGCACTGGAAATAGGGGAAGGAAGGCTTGACAACGTCGAGAATTCGCCCAACCGCCCTCGACAGTATGCCCTTTCTTATCCGTCCCATTGCCCTCTTCGCCACGCTCTTCAGCGTGTGCCTCGGAGCAGATTTCACTCCACCTGAGTGCGTCGGCAACATCACAGACTTCCCAAACTGTGAGAAAGCCGACTCCATCGCGATCAAGTGTAGCAATCTCTCAAAACAGGAGACCATCGATTGCTTTTGCACGCAGGAACTGTTGAACGCATACGTAGGGTAAGCTCATGAGTAGTACAGCATGTATTTGGTCAAGACTGATGACTCCAGGTGCAAAGGTGAATTTAGACAATGCGTCCTGGGCAATTCGTTCGACAGCGCCTCTGATGACCAGATCTCCCTCTGGCAGGACACGTGCGGTCCTTATCTCCCAGACACAATCACAACTCCTGTTGCCCCAACTGCAACTAGAACGTTGGATGCGGACAATTGCAAGGCTATCGCTGAGAGTTGCGCCCAGCTGAGCCAGTCAGTCACCTCGTGCTCTTCCTCGTATACCAAGCCGGTAGAGCTCATGAGCTGCCGGTGCCAGGAGTCGCTTGTTTCGCTTGCCTCAGCTTGCGATATCGATGGACGACAGTCTTGCGCTGGCGGCACTGTCACTGTCACTACGGAAAACATCTGGGAGTTCCAAAACTGTCAAGCTGCTGCAACTATCATCTTGCAGGGCTCACCGGTAAGGTTTTTAGGGGCGGGTTAAACTACGCAAGACTAACTGCTGAGCAGAGTACGTGGCCCATTACCGAGACCACAGAAGCTCCTACCACAACAGAAACGGCGACTGGTACTTTGAGCTTTGGGCTTGACTCCACTGCTGCGACGACGACTACTTCTCATGGAATCAGGCTCATGTTCTCTGATGTGAACTGGGGGGCTGCTGCTGTAGTTTGGGTAGCTCTTTGGTGTTGGCAGATCGGCTAGTCCTAGCACTCCCGACTCCTCACAAGATTGCGCCTGTGATCAATGAAGGTGAATTGATCTTACTGGCTTCTCGCGGGCCAATTGTCTCTTTCTCCAGTGACGTATTTTGACTATGATCCTGGAAAGTAAGGATCACTTGCGGTTACGCACTCACTCAGTGTTGAAAAGTCAGAGGACCACTCCTTGGCGATTAGACTAGAGGTCCCAGGATATGTTCTCCAACTCGGCAAATGAGGCAAGCCTGAGCTGGGAGAGCTCCAGAAACGAGAATCCTTGTGGCCGTTGAGGGTTGACTCTGATAGCGTGAACAACCAAGGGCGTACGCAAAGTATCATTCTGCGCTGCTCCCTCGTCGTTTTTGCCAGCAATTGTCGCCATGATCAAGAGATCAGACCCATTCCTTAAAGCCTCACCAGCGCCTATGCGCAACGAACCAGTCTGCGAGACGCACCTGAGCTCAGATGGCAAGGGTCGTACCACGTACAGAACGACGTCCATCCCACGGAAAGAGTGTGCCGGGCGCACAAGTCAATACTGAACAGGGTTTGAGGATGATAGGCCTCATCTGGGCTCAATTGTGTTCCTACGGACAGTGACGTTGATGCAAAAGTTCACCGAGTCATAGAGTGAAGCATATGTGAAGGGTAGGAGTGTGCCCCCGTATTGGATTTAGCAGATTAATTATTACCTTGAAGAATCAAAACTGGGAATGGAAAGGGAATCGTAAAAGGGAGGAAACGAGGATGGGAAAAGCAAAAAGGTAGGTCCGTGCCGGGTTCGAACCGGCGTCTTTGGAAGAGATAATGATGTGCGATCAAAATCCAACGTCCTGACCACTAGACTAACAGACCGATCATGGCATTTCGGTTCGACACATGGCATCATGTGGCCCATGCTGACGCCGCTACTCGCCACTAGCGTCACGAGAAGCCTTATTACCATTCAGACCCTAACGGCTGTATTTCCAAAGACATTTCAGTCATGATACATGCTACCTGCAGATAATACTGGCTATGTATGTCATGGTAAGCATGCAGGTAGGTTGAAATGCGCGACCAGGGGAATGTCGAACCAACCCGCAGGATGGCCACAGTTCACCAGGGCAAGCATATCGGCAACGGAGAATGTATATCAGGCACATTAGTTTGTCGACGACTAACAGCAGTTTTGGAGAGCAGCGCCATGACAAGATTGTTTCTCGTCAATAGAAAATGATCATGATAGGCATCGTCAATACCTGGGCACATTTTGAAGATGGTACCGACCAAAGGCTGAGAGGTAGGCAGGTACCTCAATGACGGACAAATGATGACATAAGCAATCCCGAATCTCAGAAGGGTTAGAGCGGGGTACCTGGGGCTGTTCCATTCAGAGGGCAGTCACAGGCACCTTCACTACTAACCACCACAGGTGCGACTCCTGCATCGCCTTTTTGGTCTCTCCCTTCTTCCTCTCCCCCAGAATCAACTTGAACATCTGCCAAGATGTCGGAATCTATCATTTCGATCAGCTCGAAAGCCCAGTTTGACAAACTGGTCAAAGAGACTCCCATCGTCATCGTCGACTGTTAGTACCGCCTCTCCCAAGCCGCCGCCTCGCCCGCCCCGCGATTACAAAGCCAGCAGCCTGGGAACAGTACATTATGCTAACCTGCCATGCCCAGTCTATGCCGACTGGTGTGGTCCTTGCAAGCAGATAGCTCCCCTCTTCCAGAAGCTCTCCGAAACTGCCATCAATGTCGACGGTGTCGAGTTTCTCAAGGTCGACACCGAAGCCAACAGCGATATCGCCGCAGCCTACCAGGTGACCGCCCTCCCGACCTTTATAGTCTTCAAGAACGGCAAGCTCCTCGAGAAGGTCACGGGTGCCGATCCCAGCAAGCTCCAGGCTATCGTCCAGAAGCTCGGAGCTGAGGTCCTCGGCAGCGAGTTGACCCGTCCCATGGGCACCCCCAGCGGCATTGCATGGAGGGGCGCTGAGCTACCCCGCGGATACCAGGACATCACGGAGCAGATTGAGTACAAGGGCAGCGAGCTGCTGAACGCCGACGACGACGCTGGCTCCGTGCGCGTGCTCTTCGACGGCAGCAAGCCGAGCGGGCTGGGCGTCAAGGATGGCATCAAGGACTGGGTGGAGAGTGGTGAGGACGACCAGCTGCTGCTCTTCATGCCGTTCTCCGCCATGCTGAAGCTGCACACCCTCCACGTGGGTATCCCCCCATGGTTTTGCAGAGGACGGCGCGTGCTAACAAGGGTAGATCACCTCTTGCCCTCCCACCGACGAAGAAGACGCCCCGATGCGCCCCCGAACCATCCACCTGTACACGAACAAGCCGCACAACCTCGACTTCGCCGAAGCAGACGACACGCCGCCGACGCAGATTATCGAGCTTTCAGACAAAGACTGGAATTCCGCAGGCACGGCCAACATTGGCCTGCGCTATGTCAAGTTCCAGAACATTACGAGCCTTGTGCTGTATGTGGTTAATGGCGATGGCGACGGCGACAAGGTGCGCCTGGACCGGGTGCGGCTCGTGGGTGACAGCGGCGAGAGGCGCGAACTGGGCAAGCTCGAGAAGATTGGCGATGAGCCTGGCGAGTAGGTAGATCGCATGCGTTACTCTCGAGATACCCAATGGGCAAGAGCCGAGATGGCAGAAGCGTCGTGGGGAGGCAGGTTTTGCATTTTAGACGCTGAAGGAAATGGGAGCGAGCATGGTATATGATCCCGCGGCATAGAGAAATCAGACGTTATGACATCGTGCAATGCTGCCAAGGAATGGATATCTCCTTCATCGATACGCTTCCAAGTTCTATTCGAGGTAGAACTCCGAGACGTGACTTGGGCTCTGCGCAGTGATTTGCCACTTTAGAGACAACGCAGCTCGACCGAAGGCAATTCAGTCGACTACTTTCGAAGATCACACGTACATCACAATTAAGCCTACTGCCAGGTAGGAAGCGAGTAAAAGATGTCCGACCTCCTCGCCGCGATCCCGCCCCCACCAAAAGGAGGAGCGTCTGAGACCAGGACCGCGTTGAAAGAGGAAAAGCCAGCCTGCAATTTTGATCGTTCTGGGGCATAACTGACGCTCCGATAAATCCACGATAAGAAGGATTCGAGCAATTGGGGAAACAATTTCATGTTATGCCAGCCGCACGAAGAAAAGAAAAAGAAGAAAAAGAGCAAAAGCAGGCGCGGTTGCGCAGAGTTTTGTACTCGCGATGCGCCGGGGGCTCCACTGGCTGATTGTTCTTGATTAGATAGGGTGATCGTGGTGCCGATCCGGTGCACGGTCCTCCTGCGCGGTTCTCGCTCCGCTCGGTGTGTGTACACCTCGGGCGGACGGCCGCTCCTGTATCACGGAGAGGCTACCGGCCGGCTACTCCCGTCAGGAACGGACGCGGCTAACAGCCTATGGACTATCGACATATACATCCCGGATTTCCCGGGATGCGTCAGCGTGTGCCAGATCTACGTCAGGGACGCGGCCAGCATCTTCCGTAACCGGAACCACTGCTGCCAGGGTTCGGTGCGAGCGCGAGGTGTGCGCGCCGTTGGTGAGAGACCTCACGCGTAAGACTTGGAAGCAGACACAGCAGACGTAGCCATCCATAAATCAGCCGCTAATCCAGCCCTCATTGGCTTTTCATTATCTATGAGAGAGCAAACGGAATTCCACACGATCTACCCATGGCTCTGCTACTCGCCGACTTCCAACGGGCACCGTACAACCATCCCCCGGTTCACTTGGAGCCCACAACCCAGAGCCCGCAACCCGGAACCCCTGGGCCCCCCTGCTCAAACACCGCCTACACATTGTACTTTGTCCTGATGAGCTCGTAGTTGGCGCGCATCAGCAGCTGGCAGGTCTCGCCTCCCTTGGACGACGCCCTCCAGACGCCGTTGAACTTGCGGGCCCTGTTCTGGGTCCAGTCGGCGTCGTTGCGGATGTCGCGGCTGCCGATGTGCAGCTCGGGGAAGCCGCTGGCCCTCCTCGCCCGGTAGAGGGCGTTGGCGCCCTTGTTGGAGCCGGCGATGACCAAGTTCTGCCAGCGGCTGTGGAGCATGAAGCTGCCGGCCTCGCGGTCGCCCCAGCGGTAGATGGCCTGCACGCCTCCCAACATGGGCCCGTTGGGGCCCGTGTGGTTCTGCCTCTTGTGCTTCATGCAGGTTTTGCCGCCTAGGCTCCCTCGGTGGAAGAAGACGTCCTTGCCGACGCGAGCGCTCTGTCGTTTGGTGAGGTCCTCTTCGTCTACGTCTTCGTCGTCTTCGTCGATTTCGACCACCTCGGTAGAGTCGTTGGAGTCGTCGTCGTGTTCGACGTAGTCGCGGGTGACCCAGATCGTGACGTGATCCCCGTCGTCACGCTTCATGATGGAGTGCCTGTACACTGCGAGCGAGGCGGTGGTCAGTATTCGCCAGGACTGCTGCCGCGATCAGGCATGATGATGCGACTCACTCTCCGTCAGGTTGACGCCGTGGGCATCGGCAAGCTCAAGGTCACGGGGCCCCAAGACGTCGTCGCGCTTGAAGAGGACCGTCTCTTTCAAGCCGTGGGAGAGGTCGGAGATGTCGGCCCCTGGCAGGGCCAGGGCCATGGTCGTGACGGCGAAGAGCCCGGGGAGGAGGATGGATTGGAAATGCATCGTGGAATGTAGCTGAGAGTGGAGTGATGAGGTGATGGTGATGGTATGCTTTGTATGCTTGGTGCCGAACAAAATTCTATACTTTGAAGCCGGGCATCATGGCATTTTATACCCTTTGCCGTCTGGTTTCCTAGTGGTCTTCTATTCTCGACACCCAGTCGTCGTCCACGTCGAGTCCCAACAATAGAGTGACTTGCCCAGTGGGCCGCATGCAGTGACAGCGAGGGGTATCGCCGTGCCCTCCAGCGATCAAGGATCCAGGCCGGGTGAGGATTCTCGTGACATGCTCAAGCCGGTAGGTTGATCTTCTTGGCTTGTAGGAATAGATGGCCTGAATCCGTCGTGCCCAGTCTAGAATACGCCTCGTTGGACAGTTATCGTCGTCAACGCGACGTCTTGGCCGTTGCCGTCTGCAACATCGCGGGATTCGGCAGGGCTGCCCAGGCGGCCAGACTGACCTAGACGCATGGCAGCGCGTCCCGATTACGCTGCGCCAGGAAACACGAATAGCAAAATAGGGTCGTGAATTCCGGCCCTGCTTCTCCTTGCTGACAATCGACCACAATCCGCGTATTTCGTGCATGGAAAATGCACGGGTGCCCCTGCAGAAGAGCCTCGCCCCCACTGAACATTTGTCCGTGGGGGCCGTTTACCATCGGATCCATCAATGCCCGGGAGTAGAGGCTCACAGCCAAGCAGCCACCACAGCCACTCACCACTATATATAGCACGACAAGGATGATGCTATGGGGTCTCTCGCATTAAATATCTTTGACTGCGCACTGGATGCTATGCCTTAGACGGCGACGTCCAGCGGAGGTGATACCTTTGAGTTATCAATAACGATGATAATAATGATATGTAGACTAGCAGTGGTCAGCGCCGTATGAGAGTGGCACATTGTGAAGGGGCTCTCAGGGACACTAACATAGCTATTTGGGTGTCTAGTGTGGGCAATTGCGGATTTTCTTAAGTCGTTGAAAGTCGATCCACATCACTTGGCCAGGTCAAGAACATGTGCCGCGAGTCTCAAGTCACCAAAATATATTACGATCAAATCCAAAGCCACAAATAGCACAGATGTAACATACATCAATCTTTTGGATAATCAAAGGATTACCATCAAGCTCTCGTGGCTCACTCACTGCTGGCGTGCGTCCAGGTGGTACAGAGGCTCAAGCTTAGCGTTCTTGCGGAAGAACACATGACGCTTGACCCACCACGGAAGCCAGGTTCGCACCTGGTAAGCCGCGTGGCGTCGAGTCGGGACGCTGAAGATGTAATCCAGTTCCTCAAGAGTTCGCTGTCTATTTTTGATTGTTGTTAGTCGTGCTCTGCAATCAGGTGGGGATCTCGAGGAACTCACTTGGTCTCAGGAATGATCAGGAAGATGACGAGGAACGCAAAGATGTTCAGGCCAGCGTAGAAGCAGAAAGCTCCCGTGGGGCCAATCTTCTTCAGCAGCGAGGGGAAGCTGAGCGTCAGACCGCTGCTGAAAGCGTTGTTGACCATGATGGTGACGGCGCTGCCAATCTCGCGATGCGACAGAGGGAACGACTCGGAGAAATAGATGGAGGGGAGCGGTCCAATACCTAGTCCAGTGTCAGTCATACCCTTCCCTGATTTCCAGATGATTGCCTGAAGGAACTCACCAGGGCCATACATGGCGGAAAAGAGAAAAACGAAGAAGGCAATCAGAGGCACCCTCGCAGAGACGCTGGTATCAATGAGGAAGCACATGCCCGCAGCCACGAGACACCAGGCCATGTTGGGAAACGTGATCAACAAGAGGTTCCTGCGGCCGAAGGTATCCATCATATACACTGCCGGGAATGCGAAAATGAACGTGATGAGTCCAAAACCCATCGAGACGAGCAAGCATTGCTTGGGGGAATAGCCAGCTTCAGCAAAGATCGTAGCAGAGTAGAAAGCCATAATGTTGATACCTGATCCACTTTGGTTAGACTCACGAAAACCTTTTGTGCGTTTGAAGCTTCTTACCAGAAAACTGTTGGCCGATAACAATCCAAGCGCTGGCCACGGTGGCGCGGCGAAGCCGAGGAACAGTGAGCAGCTCAAGCACCCTTGTCCCGAGCGTCTTGCCTCCGAAAGCATTCCTTTCCTCGCGGACTTGGCAATGAGCGTAGTACAGGTCTCGGGCAGCCATCATTTCGGTGTTGCGAATGCGGCAGAAAGACCGGAAAGCGTCTTGCATTCGGTCCTTCTTCATGAGCCAGCGAGGGGATTCTGCGCAAGCCATGATCAGCGTGGCCGATCTAGAAATTTTGAATTCCGTTTGGGACGGGCAGTGACTTACCAGGGCACCACCATACGAAAATAACAACTGGAATGGCAGGAACAAATGCAGCAGCAAGCTGGAACCGCCATGCAAGATCGCCGATTCGGAACCATATCAGGTTGGAGCAGAAGCCGACAAAGATACCAAAGGCAACGCAAAGCTGGAAGCTCGTCACGATTCCACCGCGAATAATGGCAGGCGCGACCTCAGCCGAGTAAATGGGAATCGTCGAAATCTTGACACCCATTCCGATGCCCATGAAGAGACGGCACAAAAGCAGGCCCCACCAGTTCTGTGCGAAGCCCTGAGCGAGTACCGGGAAGATGGCGAAAAGACCGGTGGCGAAGATAGTACCGCGACGACCGAGCAGGTTGTTGATGGGATCAGCCGCCCAAGCGGAAAAGAGACCAGCGAGCGCAGGGGCGGCATTGATGGCGCCGACAAGCATCTCCCTGTGCTCGATCCCGAACTCAACTGGGAACGACAGGTTTGCGCCATTGGCACCCGTATTGTCCCAGCCCTGGACGGCAGAGCCAAGGGAGCAGATCGCAATGGCATAGTACAGCTGGCGGGGAAGATGCCATTTGTGGGTGATCTCGCGGCGAAGGTAGTGTTTGTCGTCGTCGGTCAGCTCTTCAAAATGCTCGTAATCCTCAGGGTTCTGGGCAGCCAAGGCACCACGGTAGAAGACATCCTCTTTGCCGTTGAAGCTGTAGGTCTGACAAAACTCGTCGGTTTGGAGTTTGAGATCCTGCTTCGAGATTCCGAGCAGAGGATTGCGGATTCTAGCATTATGTTAAAACCAGCTTTATGAGACGATGTAGGCTGTTTAATACCTAGCATTGATGTTACGGGCGTAATCCTGCTCAGTGAACTCAACATGGGTGGCATCGAGCTTGGGCTTGATGTCGCCCTCGATGTCAGACATCCGAGACATGGCTATCACAAAGCGTACAGTGACGGTTGAGGGTGATAAGAGGAAGAAGCGACGATCAAGCTGTAAAGTTGTTGGACATGCGTGCTTCCATCTCGGTGAACTTGAAGCCAAGATTCCCTGCGGCTCTTATATAACTGGAGCAGTTGAGTCCCTTCCCCATGGGGTAGACCCGTTCCCGGGGGTCTGTCACCATCTGCACGTCGTTGGATCTCGCGGAAACAATGGATCCAAACCGCAATCAGCCGAGAGGGGGTGAGTCCTGCACAGGGACTTGCGGCCAGCGCCTCCAACAAGTGGTGCCCTGCGTGTGCCTGGTCCGATTTCCGCCCCAGACCTGCACAGGACGCTGGTTTGCCTAGTCAAGAAGAGGTCAAGCACCGGGCCGTGGGGGAAAGCTAAAACGAAAGATGAGGGGCATGTGGGGACTTTGCTATCATTCAACATGGTTGATAGATTCCCGACTTCCCGGCACATACGGCCACTGTAAGCCTACAGTGGTGACTGACTCGGTGAATGCTCCGATACCCCAACTTCCCCGCTCTTCACTCCCCGGATAGAGAGGCCCCATTCAAGAGCTTAGCAGATGCCTCCACGCCGATCTTTGTCGTTTGCGCGATGCCCTGTGTGTGCCAGCCTGCGACCAGACGGCGTTGTCAACTCCTGATTGGGTAGTTGGCGGGTACCTGTGCAGGTCGAAGAATATCACATGGCAACTGTAGGCTCGACACACGCAGGGCACGGCAGAAGCGGAGCTTAGGATGAGCTGGTCTTGAGGTCCATAGCTCGATAGTCCAAAGAAAGAGAAAGGGGATGAGATGTCGAGCCTTATAAAGGGTATGGTGTGTTCCATGTCAGTGAGCCTACAAGAACAACGCCACATCGACTAGACCATTCCGATAGATCACAAACGCGATATCCCCATCACCAAAAGAAAAACTGCAATTATGGGCAGCGCCGGCACCGTGACATGGCTCGAAAAGCTCGAGGAGCAGCGTAAGTGACTCGAGGCTGGTCTTCTGAACAGGCGCTGACCAACGCAGTGAACATCGACGTGGACTGGATGGACCCTGAGTACATCAAGGGTATGCCCATCGTTCCCCACGATCAGACAAGCAACCAGCTTTGGGTCGACATTCAGCTTGGAGATGACTCCAACCGTGAAATGTTCCTCGAGACGGCGAAGGAGCTCAAGGACCAGGGCTGGCTGGCCATCTACACGCGCATGGTCCGTTAACCAAAGTTCGTCCTAACATTGCGAATGCCCAGCGCTGACCAGGACTCCACAGGCTGTTCTGATGTGCAAGAAGAACATCAATTCCATCAAGGGTCGTGTCCTCCTTCAGACGCTTCCTTCCAACGCTTTCCGCTTCCAAGAGACTCTCGACCATGCACGCCTCTACGACCAGGAGTTCGCTCGCGCTGGCATCACCCGTGACAGATACTGCATCAAGATTCCCTCTACCGGTCCGGCCCTGAACGCCGCTAAGATCCTATCGTCTGAGGGCATTCCCACCCTTGGCACTGCGCTCTTCAGTCTTCCGCAGGCCATTGCTTGCAGCCAGGCAGGCATGCTGTACATCAGCCCTTACTACAACGGTGAGTAATGAAACCATTGTTATGGCGCGTAGTAGCAAGCAGCCCCAAACTAACAGGTCTCACAGAGGTTCGCGCACACGATGAGCCGGAGCTGTGGCCCGATGTCAAGGACCCCGCGACCGAGCACCCCATGTCCGCCCGCATCGTTCAGATCATTGAGACGTACAAGCGCCTTTACAAGGAGACGGGCAAGGAGCAGCCTCTTGTGAAGAACGCCAGGTAAGAGCTTATGTTTTCCACCTGGCCACGGGTACGTTCCAGCTACTGATTGGTGACAACACAGCTTCATCACTGTTCAGGAGGCCATGGCCGCCGGTGAGATGGGCTGCCACTCAGCGACCATTTCGCACACGGTCTTGAACGAGCTCGCCAAGCTCACTTTCGACGCTACCAAGCAGCCCGGCCCAGACGTCCCCAAGCCTGCTCACGTGTACAAGAATGCCGGGCCCGTCTCCGACCGCCTGCGCAAGTTGCTCAGTATCGACCCCCTCGCTGGGCCCGGATGGAACGGTAAGCTGGCTAGCACGGACGTGGACTACCTCGCCAACGGCGGCGAGGAGCTGCAGAAAGCCATCGAGGCCGACACGGTCACGAAGAACCGTCTCGCTGAGGCGCTCGCGCTGTTCACTGGCGGGCAGGACCGGAGCCAGGCCAAGGTTGAGGAGGTTCTGAAGCTGATCTGAGCGCCGGCATGGAATTTGGGAAATGGGTCATCGATAAGTATGCATCGCGGCATTCTCCAAACACATCAATTTGCATCAGGGTACTGTTACTAGAATGGTAAATATTACAAACTTCGCATTGCCATGGCTCGACTGAAATAGGAAGAACAACTAATGGCGAGGAGTGAGAACAAAATGGATTTTTTGATGGTCTAGATAGGCTGGCTTGCGTGTGCGCACCTCGTACACAAGCCGCCTGACGATGGCCATTGCTGATGATGGTGTTGATGAGTTCTAGGCTCGAGGTGGGACAGGTCCATATCTCCCAGGTACGGTGTCGAGATGGTGAGTGCGTCTGGCGGATGGGGTTCGACCGGTTGGGGATTTATGCTGCTGTGGTAGGTGAAAGCTGGATCTGGCGGTAGATTCCCTGTCGAATCGAAGTCTAGAAAGCCGCTTTCTTGTATATCCAAGGAACAAGAAGCCATTCCCTCGTCCATTGTAATGGGGCCTTGGGCTGTGAACGTCGTCAGACCCGACAGAGGCACAGGAAGCGCGTCTACTATGGGTCCATGGTTGGAAACATCCCAGAACGAGTCTAGAATCGCAGTTTCGTCTGGGGCTGCAGTCATTTCCATGGACATGTCGACTGGCGCCAGAGGAGCGGAAGCCATGGAACCGGTCACGACGTTGGGCGACATGGAGCTGCTGCTTTCGCCGTTCGCATTTCTCGTCATGGCATCGCGCCTCCCGGTCTCTTTCTCCATCTCTACTAGTCGATCTAGATGAAGATTGAGAGTCTTTGGGGTTTGCGGGGTCAAACCATCGATGAGTCTTCGATGATTCACCTCGGCCAGCAGCTCATCGCGCTCCTGGACCAGGGCCCGAATGTCCTGGAAGGCGTCGAGACAGAGCTGCTGCATGAGCTGATGCCGAGCGATGCTCTCTTCGACAACGACGTGTTTGGAGAGGCGCTGGGGGTCGGTGCCCCCCAGGGATGGTAGATGAGTTGCGAGTTCCTGCTGCTGCGTCAGTACAAACAAGAGACACAAGGTGATGGAAGGGGATGGGAGGACCCACCGTGAGACGCCCCTTGAATGCTTCTCGGCGGTTCTTCTCAAAGATGCGATGAGTCGCGCGGTCCACAGCAGTGAAGTTCCGCACACGCTTCTTGCCGGTCATCTTGGCTGTCCCCGGGCCGCGCGTGCCGGGGGGTGGCGATCTACGCCCCGGTGCTGAGGTTTCCTCCCGTACTGCGGCCAGCATGAGAGCGCATTCTTCGATGGCAGTTGGACTCCAAAGTCGTCTCGGAAGTTCGTGTTGATCCTTGAAGCTCTGAATAGTATGAATTCGGTGCCCGCTTGATGGGTCGATACGTGGTGAGGGGAAGCAAGGGACGTGATGGCATGACCTAAGGTGGCCATGGAGCGGACTGGCCACGGCACGTGGACGCGGCCGATGAACGCAGTAGAGTGCCTGTACAGGACAGAGAATGGCGCGAGTCAGGGATGTATGATTCCCGTTTTCCCGTCTTCCCCAGCTTCCCCGCGCGGGGGGGTCGTAGCTCGACGAAGCTAAGATTCCGATATAGGGCACGCTAACATACCCCAGTGCCGGATGGCGGGCTGATCACGGTGCTGTACGCGAAGTCCTTGTCGTGTTTCAAGACGATGCAGTGTATGACAATGCAGTAGATGCCTCGATTCAAGTTTCACAGCTCGTTGTTGTATGACGTCTGGTTACTTAGGGAGGCAACCGACAGTCGGGAATGGAGAGCATCCTCACCGAGAGCCACCGAGATACACCGAGGGCGTGCCGTGACAAGAGGCATCTTTGGGGTATCACACATCCTGTGATTCAGGCATTTGCGTGAATCCTTCTGCGACAGAACTTTTTCTTTCCTTCCTATACTTCAGCCCAGATTTGCCGAAATATCCTTTGCTAGTAGCAAACCCGATGGAGTCGCTCATCGAGCAAAGTACCTTGTTACCTGACTTGGCATTCACCAATGCCAGTATACGGACATATGATCCGATACTCACTGAACACTCAAGGATTGCGACGATTATCATCTTGTCAACCTATACCATATATTTCATTCTTCCTGAGCTCTCAACCAGCTTCCTCATTCGTTCACTCTCTCTTAACCTAGCTCAACTAAGCAATCTAAAGCACTTTATTCACGGCTTTTGACTCGATAAATGGTAGCTCGCTTATGTCAGCGGAACTCGTACACCCTCTCGTATCGTCTCGTCATGTCTTGCCTCGCCTCACTTTAAATGAACATTGCCTCCCATCCCCCCTCCCTCCCCCGCCTCTACACCCCCCCTCCCAACCACGCATCACATGCTGGCCGCCCCAGCTGCCGTATTCGACTGCTGACACGGGCGCCGTACTCCTGCTGACCGCCATGGCTTGCCGTCTTGACTTCCCATGACCCCATCCGTCCATCCTCCCCTCCACTGTCTCTCGTGTGGCATTCATGGCGGTCAATAGTCCTGCGCAAGGGGCGCTAGCAGGACAACATGACAGCTCCATTCATGCATGTGCTTCTGGTCACCGTACCGTTGTTGTACCATCGTTCGAGAGGGCATCGAGACGGACTGACACCACAACACTGTCTCGTTCTTTGCTGCGCCGTCTTGACGACAGCACTTTTCTTCTTCTGTCTGCGCTGAGATCGTCAGATGGCTGTTCAAGATTCAGACTTCTCCCACAGACAAGTGTCATGGCTGCCAAAATGGTCAACCCCTCCGATCAGGCATTCCCTATCATGAAGCTGCCGCCAGAGCTACGGTACATGATCTGGGAACGGGCTCTCCCCCCTTCGCGCGTGTACGAAGTGCTCGACGCACCCAACGCCAAGAAGAAAACGCCGGCTCTCGACGGCCTCACCTTCGCAAACTTCCGGCACGAACCTCCACCGATCTTGGCCGCGGTCTGCCACGAGACGAGAGCTTTCGTGCTGCGCCGCTATCGAGCCCTCACTTTGTCGGGAACCACAAAGTACGTCGACTTGAGCCGCGACATCCTCCTGCTGGAACCGTACCTGCTGGTCAAGCGACTCCTGCGCACGCTACACTTCCTCACACAGATCCCCTTGGTGCGCAATAATGTCACTCGCCTCGCATTTGGCACATCGTACGGTCTGCACACGGGCATTTGCCATCCGATCCTGAGCTGGAAGGTCTCGAAGGCCAACATGGGCATCCTTCTCGCCCGCCTTGCGAAGCTGCCAAGGCTGGAAAGGATCCTCTTCGTCATTCACCAGGAGTTCCAGTTCGAATGGAACCTCTGTATGCTCACTGGCAAAGGGAGTGCCCTTGCCGTGCCGCCATCTTCGCTTCAGAGCCCGGTCGCATCAGGCACTGCCTCTGTAAGACCGCAGCTCGTTCATCAAGGCTTTCGCTTCAAATTCGACATTGAGTCCCTCATCAATCATCACTACCCACGACTGCCGCACCGGAACTCGATGCTGTACTACCCGCTGGATATTGACGAGGACGCAGACGAATGCGTCTCTGAGCCAGATGCCAGATGGAACGTCGACTGGCCTACAAATGACGACTGGCGGAGGTTCAGGCGGCAGTTCCAGAGGGCAGCACTCCTATCTCTTGAGAAGCAGAACGCCGACGCCGACACAAATAGCAGACCCATGCCGCTCTTGGACGGCGCGAGCCTGCTATGGCGATATGCTTCTTTCCCACAGGGCAGATGAAGGCTGTCCCATTGATGGACCCTCGTATCTACGTTCAGGTATCATTCATGGTATCTCTCGAGCAAAAAAATCGGACACGGCGATCTAGCCACGCCTGGGAACACTTTCCACCATTCTCTTCCCCGGAATCACCGAATACTCCTGATCTCCTGCTGAATGTCGCCCTTCTTCGCCCCTGTATCCACCGCTGTATACTCGACGTTGGACTGATTCGGTTGGTACGAAACACCAGATCCTCCACGCCTGCGTCTGACAAGCAGTCTGCGATAATCGTTAGCCATGGTTTTACTCTCACTGGGGGTTTCAGAGAGCATAGGGCCACTGACATGATGCCTGCGATGATCGCGAGCAGAACTGGAACGCCGACGCCGATGCTGACGCCGAGGATGACCTTCTTGTCGACGCCTCCAGCTTTGCCGCTCAGAATGCCGTCTGAGTCCGCCTCGTCATCATTATCTTCGCCACCCTGCCCCCCCGATGTAGGCGTCTCCGTGGGTGGAGGCGGCGGCGGTACAAACGACACAGGCGAGCCGGATGTGGAATCGAGCCCCAGCACGCTGTTCCCAAAGTCCACCACGTTGTCGACAGCCAGAGCCGTCACATCGGGCCACACCGCCTCGACACCTGACGCGACGGCCGTCACGTACGTCTGAACTTCAGTCACTTTGCGAAGACTCTGCAGTGAGGGTGGGCAGTTGATGACTCCCACGGACAGGCACTCGAGGGCCGTGAACATGGCCTCCCTCTCCAGCGTCGTCGTCGTCAAGCTATCGTCATCATCACCCTCGGCATCGTCGTCCTGACGGGCCTCGAGCGAGGGGGTACTGGTCGCGACTGGCGCGCTGATGGCGCACTCGTCAGCAAGTGTCGTGTAGAAGATGGCGATCTCGGTCTGCGGCGCAGGACCCCACGTTCGGTCGTTGAACACGACGGTCGCGCCGGCGGCGGCGCCTAGGGCGAAGAGGTACTCCTGCCTCACGCGCAGGAGGCAGTCATCCTCGTCGTCGTCGCGGCGGCGATCATCGTCGCCTGCCAGGATGACGCTTGTCGTCAAATCGGCGAGGGTCGCGTAGACGCCGACCTCGATACCCCCACCGGCGCTGGGGACACTGAGATCACCGACCGAGAGCCAATCGAAACTGGGCGTGTGCAGCTCCATTCCGGAGTGAATAGCGACGCGGAGGACGGCCTTGAGAATGACGCCGTCGCTCTCGATGGTGACGGGGAGGAACTCAAACTTGCCGCCGTTGCTGCAGATGGGCGGTCAGAACGATGACACAAAGCACGGGGAGTATTGGCGCTTACAAGACTATATCTGACACTTCGTCGGAGAAAAGAGCAATGTCGATGGCGACGCCGTCATCGAGCTTCATGTGGAAGCCACTGCTGATGGAGATCTCCGACTCGACGCTGAGGAGAAGATCGACAGCAAAGACAACGCCGACGAACACATCCCCGACATCAAACCCGAGCGGTGTGACCGACGTGTACAAGTTGAGAGCATACGTTGCTCCAGCCGACATCGTCAGCTGCATGTCCATGTACAGCTCTAGTCCATCAAACGCGAAATGCATCTGAACCTCGGGAACCCCCTGGATATCAATGTTGAGATCCAGGTCCAGCGGTGGCAGGTCAAAGGTGTCGGAGCTAAGGCCCTCCTCTTTGATGTTATCGACGACGCCGCTGATGTAGGAATCGGCATAGTCAGTAATGTTGTCCACAATGGCCTTAAAGCCTTCCCCGACGCTCTTGAGCGTCACGCCGGCGTCAAAGTCGCCGTCGAAGGTCAGGTCGACCTTGGCGTCACCCTTGATGTAGCACGTCCGGCAGAGCACCTCGACCGAGGCCTGCGTTGATGCGTTGCCCGTGGCGGTCTGGTTCTTGGGGAGGTCAACCGCTACCTCTTTGCTGAACTCGGCGCCACTGGAATGGTCAGTAGGGGCATCATCTTGAAGAAAGAACCTTGAACAGAAACTAACTATCGGAACAGCACAGCGTTGCTGAAGCTCTTGTCAAGGGTCGTCTGGTTTCCAAACTCCTCCTGACGGCCCTTTATCGCTGCCTCGGCGAGGCCTCGTCGAATAGCATGTATTGTTTGCTCGGAGGTCACTCCAGGCGCGTTGCGCACCGAGAGGTCAACAGCCGGGCGTCCTGTGGTGACGGCGGACACAAGGACGCCACCCCAGGTTAGGGCAAAGGCGAGGGCGAGATGAGGTAGCATGACAAGATATGAGAAAGTGATCAAGAAACACGCAGCCACCGGCAGTTGGACATAGCCGAACTGATCTTTCCACCCCATCGGGTCTTCCGTCTTCTTATAACCTCCCCGTGATCCCCAGGCGAACATGCAGAGACGGCCGGCATCACAGGGCTAATTAGTCTAGTGAACATCTGAAGGGGCTGTACCTTGTCTTCCCGTCCCTTAGAGGCATCCCCGTGTGTCTGTCAGGCCAATTTTGGATGGGCTGACCTGTGGGGGTGGTCGGTGTTACATGGGCACGGATGGCGTAGCGACCAGGATGTTGATCCCAGAGCCTTGTGGCCGGGTTAGGGAGACAAGCCGTCGAGCCCGCTGTGAGATGCACGGGAAGATGAAAGGTTATATCGTGGGGTTTGAGCCTCACTTGGCGTAAGAATATTTGGTACTTTGGTGTATTACCCTCAATGAGCACTTCGTGAGGATTCACTATCATGCTACCCAAATCCCTGATGTTCCGTGCTGCTGACGGCATTCTTGGAGATTACAAACACTTGGGTATCTTCAACGGCCATCGGTAAGCTTCTTTTCTTTTTTTACGTCCCGTGGATCTGCGGCATCTGGCACTCAATCCCAAACCCAACACATGCGTTGCAAGCCCCAACGGTCACCAACATGGTTGTTTTCTCGGCCCCCAACATCCACTTCCCTGACTCGTCGCACGACCAACAGCATAACACCCCATGCAGAGAACCACCAACAGCTCTCACCCTGCAGGTAACATGCAGAGGCCATCCCCCGACCCGAGACCGCGCCTCCACCGCGGAAGCCAAACATGCATATTCGGTTATTTTGAGGGCATGCCTGCCACACCGGTATCCCGTTCGGGATATGCGGGAAGGGGTTGGTGTGGTTTGCCAGAGGGAAACCCCCGAAGCTGCGCTGGTGCCAAGCCGGGGCTGGCAACGAGAAAAGCCCCGGATGTAAGGCTGGTAATCATTGCCCCCAGCTGCGCCTGTGTATGTGCCCGAAACGGAAATCCAGCCCTTGCGGTGTTGTTTCATGGATGGTCTACGGCCTGTGACAGCAGAACAGTTCATTGGACCCCGATATGCATCCCATGATCAAGCAGCAGTCCGAACGCGACGCAGCCTTAGACCTCCCCCGGACACGGCACCAGAGGCGCGACTCTTGCGCTCGAGGTACCGCTGCTCGACCTCCTCAAGGCTGTGGCCCCGCGTCTCGACCATGACAAAGGCCACGACGACAGTGCAGAAGAGCGAGGCAAAGGCGAAGAGGTAGTAGGCGCCGAACGACGACTTGGCCACCAGTACCGGCGTGATCAGGGCGACGACGTAGTTGGCAAGCTGTCTGCGGTCAGTCAAAGCTATCAAGACACAAAAAGAGGGCAGAAGTGTAAGTACTCACCCAGTTGGCGCTTTGGGCCAGGCTCGAGGCGCTGCTCCGTGTGGTGGCCGGCAGGCTCTCCACGAGGAACGTCCGGAACCCGATGGCCCACGTCCCAGAATAGATGATGGCAAAGAGGAAAATCGACACAATGACCACCCACTTGCCGGCGCCTCGGTCCGCATGCACCTCGTCCGCAGCGTACAAAGACCCCATGACGAGCATGATGGCCGTGATACCCACGCCGCCGACGAGACTCGACGTCCGCCTCCCCCATCGATCCGCAAGAAACGTGGCGGGCACCGTGACAGCCAGGATGACGAGTGCCGAGACGCCAGATGCCAGAAACGTTGCCTCCTCGCCGTCGATACCCGCCTGCGCGAACAGGATGGGCGCGTAGTACAGCACGCCGTCGATGCCGCTGAACTGCTGCATACCCATGATGAAGCACCCGAACGCCGTGCGGCTGCGGAACGGCGCCGACCACGCCTCGCGGAACTTGGCCATGGTGTGCCGCAGCTCGTCCCACAGCGTCGCGTCGGCATGGGCGGCCACCTCGTATGTGCGGCCCAGCAGCGCCTCACGCTCCGCTTCATCAAGCCCGAGCCGTACGGCCACGGCGCGTGCCTCGTCGAGCCGGCCCTTGGAGAGCAGCCAGCGCGGCGACGGCGGTACAAAGAAGTAGGTCGTCGACAGGCAGAATCCGAGGGCCGATGCGATGCCGAGCGGCACGCGCCAGGCGGCGGTCGAGCTGCCGAGCCGGGCGGTGCCGTAGCAGATGAAAAAGCCGGCGACGATGCCCGTGACGATCAGGAACTGTGGCAAGGCGGTCATGACGCCACGGACACGGGCAGGGGACATCTCGGAGACTTGGACGTAGACATTGCTCAGGAAGAGACCTTCGCCGACGCCCTTGATGAGACGGCCGAGGATGAACACGCCGAGGACAGGGGCTGCGCATTCGAGAGCGGCTCCGATGGCGTAGATGAGGGCACCAAGGGAGAAAAGGCGTACATGGCCGAAGCGGTCGGCTAGCACGCCGGCGACAAGAGCTGTCAAGGCGCCGGGGATGAGAACGGATGAGACAATGACGCCGTGCAGGGTCGGCGAGATATGACCGAAGGTGGCCTCAAAGGAGGGCATTGTCGTGACGGGGCCGATGCTTCCGGTGTCCATGCTGTCCTTTGTCAGAAATGGTCGGGGATATGAAAAGATATCAGGGGCTCACCCAAAGAGCATGGCGACAGCGGACGAGAGGAGACTCGCCCGCACGTAAAGCGGCGGCATGGCGAGTTTCATGGTGTTTAGTTGCGCGACAATCAATCACTTGCTGACGATGTATCGATTTTATGTGACTGATGAAAAGACAAGTGGGAGTGAAGGAAAACTCGAAAAGACGAAAGAAAAGTATTGATCAGGCCGATCAGTGTCGTCACATCAGACTCGGCAGCATCGTCGCCCACGCCCTTCCTCTCGTCTCCTCTTCGTCAGGTTTGTTCTTCTCTGCTTGGAGCTTGGCGGCTCCACGGTTCCACTGCAGCACCGAAGAATCTCCATCCAACTCCATACCCCCATCACCCCGTCGCGCTAGGGCTTATCTCGCCTTGCTCTGACTCGTGGGGTGTTGGATATGGAGGGTGGACATGATGGGTGATAGGTGAGGAAAAGGTCCATTAAGGCCGAGCCTGGTTTGACCTATCTGAAGTTCGGGAAGCTATTTTGTATTTGTTCGTGTGACACCTGGTCGTCCATAAGTGGAGAGTACCAAGTTCATTCGTGGAGGTCCGAACCTCGAAGGTAGTTGAGCGCTGTGGCTATTTCAAGGCTGTTTGCCACTGATTGTCATATTGCCTGATTATCTGACTTCATGATCTTGGAAGGATGGTCGGGTTGAAGCAGGGAATCACGTTCCAGAAGTGAATTCATAATCCATCTTGTCCGCGTCCGTCTCCCCTTCGCCTCCGACGCGCCTGTGCCCCTCGTTTGTCGAGTCGATGAAACAAGGCCAAGCTGTGTTTTCATGAGGAGCTGCTGTGCCCGTCTCCTGCTCGTGATGATCTTGTTGCCGCCGTAGGTGGTTGGCCTGAAGGTATTCCCGACTCTCCTCCTTCTTCTCCCGGAGTACGAGATACTTCTGATGATGCGCATCACATGTCCCAAACCGTGTCAGAGCCGAATTGCCCACCATCGAGTCGCAGTTCGACAGCGGATCCCCCCCGAAGTTCCACGCCGTCGCTCCCATGGGATGGCTGGACGCAGTGCACTGGCTATAACGAGCAGGCACGTGAGCCACCCCGTGCGGTCTCATGTCCCAGACACCCTGCATCAACCCGCTGTCAGGCTCTCCTGCATGAGAATCTAAGTGGCGAACGCTATCGTTGAAAGGGCGCATGGTCGCGGGGTCGTTGGCCGAGCGCACGCTGTAAGGGTTCCTGGGGCGAAAGTTATATTTGGTGGTTTCCAGGTGGTGATGTTGCGCGTTCTCGGTACTCCGTCGGTCGTGATTTTCAAGGTCGTCGAGTCCAGATGGCCTGTGTTGCCTTCCAAGATACTGAGAAACTGGAGGAGGAGACACGGTACGGGCTCGCTGCTTGCCACGCCGCTTTTCAGAGAGTGGCGTGCGGCTGAGGCGATGGCTATTGTTGCGAAACTTTAGCTTCATATTGTTCTTGGAGTAGGCGCTAAGGTATTCAAAGCATTGTCTGCAGGTGACTGAAAGGGTTAGGTGATGGGCGACACATTTTGATTGAGCTCGCTTGACGTCTTTTATCCTCGGACGCGTTGCGGCATGGTGTCGACGGAGATGGATTCCTATCGGAGATGGATTCCTCGAGAGACTGCGGGTTATCGTCTGTGTTGGCGAGCGGTTAGAGTTACACTTTGAGGTTTTGCACTTTAGGAATCTCAACGACCAGCGATCGGCCTTGAGCATTCCGCCCTTCGCAATGCCCTTCGCAATGAAATAAACCGCTGCAATTGTCTATAGTGTATAGTTGCTCATGATGATGCTTTAATCCCGAAAATCTGTTTGACGTCAGTTTTGATAAACGGCAACCGGAAGCTGCGAGTCTCACCTGGTTCAGCGCTGTGTCGTCCATCGTCGCCATCCTCTTCGACGCAATCCACCGGGATCGGACGGCGTGATGCCCCCGCAGCACTGGCGTCGACGTGCCTGACGCCGGCGTGGCGGTGCCCGAGACGGACCGTGACGCACTCGCCTTGGCGGCCTCCTCGGCCTTCTTGAGCTCCTTCTTCCGCCTCTTCTTTTCCTTCTTGGCGGCCTTGTCGGAATCAGAGTCCGAGTCGTCGGCTGCCGCCTTCTTTGCTTTCCTCTCCTTCTTCTCCTGCCTGCGCTTCTTCTTGGCCTCCTTGTCCTCCGCCGCAGAGCTGTCCGTCTCGCCGAGCTTGGCCTTCTTTTCCTTCTTCGACTTCTTCGACTTGGACGAGCCCTCCTCGGTGTCGTCCTGGGTATCATTGGGGGTGGTCTTCGCCGACTTTGACTTTTGCTTCTTCGCCGCCTTGCGCTCCTCCTTGCGGCGCTTCTTCTTGGCCTTTTCGTCCTCGCTCGACGACGAGTCCGAGTCGGACGACACCTCTTCGGCCTTGCGCTTCTTCGACACCTCCTTGAGGGACACCTCGGGCACGTCCTCGACCTTGACGGCCTTCTCCTCGTCGTCTTCTTCCTTCTTCTCGTCCTCGGTCGTCTTCTGCTCCTTGTCACCCACGAGCCACCCACCGCGCACGAAGCGCATCGGGCCAAACTTGCTGTCGCAGTACAGGGATGACGCGACGGCCTGCTTGGCTTGCTGCTCCTTCTGGATCTCAACCTCGGACTTGCCGTTCAGGCGCGCGAGCATGTTTTGGAAGGCGTCCATGCCGGTCGACCGCTCCTCCTTGGCCTGCTTGAAGCCGAGGCCCAGCATGTCATCCTTGAGAGAGACGCGCACGAACGAGGCGTTGGCGGCCGTGTAGTGCTCGGCCTGCGCGGCGTCCTTGGCACCAAGGTATTGGCCCGGCTCCCAGCCCTGGGAGCGCAGGATCTTCTGGCCGAACGTGGAGGTGTCCTTGGCCCATGCTGTGTTGTTCGGGTCCTTGTCGATTTTGCGGCGGCTGTCTCGTTAGCTACTGGCTGCGGGGGGTCGATCGCGTTCGATCGCGGGGGTCCAGCCGAAAGACGTACAACTTGATCTCCGCGAGACCCATGGCGGCGGTTAGGCAGAGGCTGCCTGTTGGAACGAGTGACCTGGGTTTGGGGGAAAGGTGCGATGTGGAAGGAGCATCAAAGTCGATAAGAAAATCGAGAGGCTCGTTATCGTGAAAATTTTGGTGGGGTCCAGATGGTGGGCGGTGGGTCGGGCGGGCATCCGAAGAAAGTCCGCCATTTTGTGGGTAGTCTTCACCGAGTTCACCGAGCTCACCGGCTCCTGAGCCAGTACTGTCACCAAGGACTGCCCCTGAGTCTTTACTGCATGTAAAGAAACAAGATTGATAGCTGATTCGAGTGAATGTTTTCATTAAATCGAGTTCCCTTGATTTCAAATACCTCGTGGCACAGCCAAGGTGACTGTGATGGGTCAAGAAACTTATCCAGCGGGGGTTACCCTCTCACAGCAGTACGGCAAGAGGTTGTGATATTGCGCACTGCTGCTTACTGATTTGGCAACTACTCAACGCAGATATATACGTCGCCTCCTCCTCTTACATACGCCGCCCACAACCTATTCCATCCTCCTAGCTGGCACTGAAAAGACCTGGCTCTGCAGACCCAGCCTCCAACAGCATCGCCAGTGACCTCGCATCCAACCACATCCAACTGCAGCATGTCTTTTCCAGCCGACTCCAACCTCGATCCCCCTGAACCCAAGCGCCGCCGCATCAAAGCCGCCAAATCCAACAACAAGAACGAGCCCGACTTTGCCGACGCGTACAACATGGACCCCGCCAACCCCGAGTCACGTCTCGAGGAGGTTTGTCCCGCGCCATGCTTTCCCTGTCTCTCGTCATCCCGTCTAACTCGCTCAGATCAAGGCCGACTTCGCCGCTCGCCGCAGCAACCTCATGACCACCTTCAAGGCCGAGCAGCGCAAGCTCTCCGACAGCCTCCTGAAGGCCCTGGAGACCCAGCTCCGTGTCCAGTGCGCCCCCCTACCTTTCACGCCCAACCCCGCGCATTCCGCTAACAGCAACGCCCAGGTCCAACGCCGACAAGCACTCCGTCTTCGTCCTCGCCGAGGCCACGCGCGCGCGCCTTGACGCCGAGGAGCGCATCCAGGCCCACGTCGATTCGACGCAGACCCGCTTCGACCGCCTCGAGGCCCTGCTGCGCGTGGTGATCGAGGGCCGCATTGCCGAGGCCGAAGCCGCCCTGCTCGAGGCCGGCGAGGTGAAGGGTACCGGAGTCAAGGCCGAGTGATCGCTGCCTCGCGGCGTCTATCGAACGAGGCTGTAAGCTATACGAGTTGGTGTTCCACACCAAGCGTTCCGTCTCCTTCTGGTCTGTTTTCTTTTTCTGGTCAACTTAGCCAGTGGCACCGTGTCCCAGGAACACGCATAACGAAGTAACGAGGACGAGTGAATGAACGAATGAACGAAGAGTCGTGATTCTCCCAACGCCGTCTATGCCGTGACTACCGCACTGTTGTATGGTACACTATCGTCCCACCTCCTGTTATACACCACCTGCCAGCGTTGGCCACTCTGTTCTGTTTTTTTCCCGCCGTCATCCTCTAGTTACACGTCGAAACCGAACCCCTTCATGCAGCTCTTGTAGGCGTCGATGGTCGGCAGGCACGCCTTGCCCGGGTCGGCGGCGGTCGAGAAGAGCATGCACTCGTCGCGCTTGGCCTTTTCGTCCTTGCACACGCAGCAGGGCTGTCCTCGTTAGCGTCGTCCATTCGTTTCGTTTCGGCGCGGGTTGCTCTCGTCGGTTGAGGTCGGGGATCGCGGGTGGCGCACCTTGGGCTTCTCGGCCACGGCGGGCGCGGGCGTCGAGAGGGACGCTGGGGTGTTGTCATCAGCCATTGGGTTCTCGGGAGGGGGGTTTCGAGGGAGTATTTACGGATGGTAGCAGCTGGGGAGGCCATTGTGTCTGATTCTCGTTTTGGAGTGTCGTGCGACAAGAAAGAGAGGGAGGGTTCGTGGTCGGAACAGCAGTGTCGAGGAGGATGTAGGGGATGCTCAGTCCACTTTTTGCGCCGTCCGTGGATTTGTCAGTTCCGGCGCAACGGCACGTCATCGGAACGTTTTGCTCGGTGAGGCGGTGAGTCGGTGAGTGGCGAATCGGAGGGGAGAGATCACGTGCCTTCGCGGACAGCTCGTGTTTGTCTCGGGGCAGCATTAACCAACCGATTTCCGTCCAAGTCCGTGATGTGCGAGACGGAACGGGTAAGAAAGTGTCTCTCGTCGATCTGGACTGGGAAAGTTCGCCGTGTTATCGTTGAGCCGCTGCAACATGAGGCGCAACATCACCACCACCAGCCTCAAGACACCACGACAAGACACGACAGACACGCAAATTCAGGCACTCTCATAAATATGTATTAAACCATCCTGAGGATAAAACAGCTATGGGTATGTAGAGCCGTCAAACTGCCATCCTGGAAATGCCCTATTCGCCTATTCTGTGTAACGCAACGCTGAACCCGAATATGCTCCCAATAACACCTACTCCCGTGACACAACCTCTTCTTGTGTTCGTGTTCGTAGAAACCCCCCAACCAGGGGACCTTTTCACATGAGCTCACATCAGAGTACACTTCTTGTCCGCCTTGTCACCTCGCCCGATGGCGTGTCCCTGGCTTACCGCCGAAACATCCGTCCACGCCGCCGAACTGGCCACGTCGAAGTCGGGCTTCTTCCTCTTCTTCTTCTTCTTCGACCCACCCCATCCACGCCGCTTCGCATCCTGCATGTTCTTAGCCGCGCTGCGCTCCGCCCGGCTGGCCTTGCGCGTGATCGACGCATGCGACTGCCGTCCGTTGGAGGTCGTCGACGGCGCCGACAGCCACGACGGCATGAATCGCGAAGACGACCGTGGGTCTTGCGGGTTCATCGGCGGCACGTAGGACGGATCGAGGCGTTCAACCGTCGGTCGGACGTGCCGTGGGATCGGCGCCAGAATCGGCGTTTCTCCCCGGCCTCGACCAGACGTGCGACGATTGGGCGCGTCGAACGCACCTGTCACACCCCCGGGGGTGCTGATGATCAGAGGTTGATCCTCAAGCGGTGGACTTTGTACGTGAGCCGCCGTCTGTATCGACGGGAACGGCTGCGAGATGGAGCCCTGGGAGCCTGGTCGCCCGCGACTGCCTACCGGCACCCGCCGGGGGGAAGCTGGACCGCCGGAGCCTCGGCTGCCGATGCTATCGCGTTGGCCGTGTCTCGAGCTGGCGAATGTCGAGGAATACATCTCCGAGCTGCCTGCGCCAACTGGGGGCGCCGTCAGAGGATACCCCGCAGCAGAGATCTGCGCCGCACTCGGCCCATTAGGGGCTGCTGGCCACGTCTGCGCGTTAGACAAGCGCCTGCCTGGCAACGGCTCGGCAGCAGGGTGTCCTGCGTGGTTGGCAACAGGGCCCAACGTACCCGCAAGATTCGAAGGAATTTGCAGGTCCAAGGTCGGGGGGCTTCTATTTGCCGAAGGATGGGGGTAGCTGCGTGAGGCCGCTGTTGTTGAAGAGGCCGACGGCCGACGAGCATGGGCATGCTGTTGACTGCCCGAGCTCACCTGCCGCGAGGCATCGTAGCCGCTGACCGGCTGACCCTGACTCTGGCCCCGGCCCTGACTTTGCTGAGCACTGCTCCTTCTGCGCGCGGCAAGACGTGGTGAGTCTGGCGGCGAGACGTCATAAATATCATCATCAGCGTCATGCACTGAGGGACTCGTCGTAGGCCGCGGCTGGCTACTGGCCCGCGGTCGGCTTACGGTTGTCGAGTCACTATTCGTTCTCCGATGCATCACGGGGTGCGCACTGACAGGTGGCTCTTGATAGCCACGCGTATGGATAGGCGGCTGGTTGACCATCTGCTGGGGATGCGGCAGCGGCCATGCGGAGCTCATCGTGGGCGCCGCAGTCTGGGTCCGCGCCGCCTGGGAGCCGCGCTGCGCATTGGCGGGCGTGACGGCAGGGTGCCGCAAGAAGGCTGGAAGATCGACGGGATCGTCCTTCTGATACGGCGGCGGCGGCGGAACCCAGTTGTCCGCATCACTTTCGTGGGGATGTTCCCTGCGACCATCCGCTCTTCTGTATTGGACTGGTCCAGCGGCCGGCTCTTGCGGCTGCCGACGCCGGTTGACGGCTGCCGCCGTTGCAGCACGACGGAGGGTCGTCGTGGAGCGGGGGTTGTCGTGAGAGTAGGGGGCATCGACCGCTTCCTGAGCTTCGATGATGGCGGTGTGCTCATTCTCGGCGGGTGCCGTTGGCCCTGCTGCAGAGGGCTGCGGATTCGGCCGGGGCGCGGCGCCTATGCGGCGGGGCAGAAGAGGATCGTCGTCCTCGTCGTCCTCTTCCTGTGGCGGCATCTCCGGTACGGGCGGCGGCGCGTTGGCTCCAGCTGTGGTGGCGGCACGCATCAAGCGGTCTCCTCCTCGCCTCTGGGCGACGGTCCTGCGTCGAACAATGGCAACTTCAGCGTCAATATCCCGTCGCTCCTCCTCCAACACTTCGGGCTCCATGGTTCCCACCTCGATGGTGATTTCTTTCTTCACGCCGTCGTCGACGCCATAGTCAAAGTCGAGTAGGGTGATCCGGCCACCGTCAACGAAGTCTATGTCGTCCTCCTCCGTGATGGACTTGCCCGGCTGGAGCCCACGAGCAGCAATCACCAGACGTTCCCTAGTCGAAGACTCTCCAAAGCCGGCAACCCACTTGACAGTGCTGACGCCATCCAGCTCAGCAATCTTTGCGCCCCAGACAAAAGTGTTTCGCAATCTATCGCATAGCAGCTGCCACTGCGGCCTAGTGGTGCCGTCTTGCGCTCGTGATGAGGGGGTGCGGGATGGGGGGTTGCTGCCTCGCCTCCCAGGGGCGCTCGTGGAGAGGCCGCCCTCGGTGCCCGTAGGCCCGCAGTCCGGCACGGCATCGAGATCCTCGGGAATGCCATAGAGCCAGATGTCTTTCCCTTGGAAGCCTGCCGATACGAGATCACCATGGTACGTGGCGGCCGGGAGCGTGCAGGGCACCAGCTTGGCCTGCTCGCTCGGGCTGGGGATGGGCCCGGTAAAGTACGAGGTGCCGTTGCGCAGGTCGTCGATACGCACGGCGCGGAAGGTCTCGAAGCTGCGATCGTAAGTGAAAGCCCAAGCGGCCTCCTCCTGGCTGGTATCCTGCAGGAGCACGGCATGGCTGCAGTCGCGACTCGTGTTAGGGAAGAGAATGGAGGTGGTCCAAAGCGCGCTCATGTTGTCGTCTGCCATGCTTCCCGGGTCGTAATAGGGCGCTGTCAGGACGACCGTGTTGGGCAGGGCGGTGTGAATAGTTGTACCCAAGAGCTGCGTGCCGTCGAAGGAAAAGGCAAGAGTGTCGACGCCGTCACACTTGACGGCGCGCCTCTCTGTGGGCATGGCGCCGGGGCTCAGAGAGGTCACCTCAATGCCGCCCTCGTAGGCGGCGGCCAAGACGGAACCACACGGCGACATGGCAATGGTACGGGGCGCGTGGTCCAGGACGATCGACTGGGTGCGGCGCGGGGGTGACTGGGTGAGGTTGTAGATGTCGACCTGCATCTCGCTGGAGAGAACGGCCAGCAGAGAGCCATCGTCCTTGATGCAGGCGGAGGCGGGGCGCCGCAGGATTTTGAACTCTCTCTTGACGTCAATTTCGGCAGGGCGCACATCGAGGACGTAGATGCGGGACGAGTTGTAGGCGAGGATATGGTGGCCGCGCGGGGAGGGGCTGAACTGCATGCCCTCGCCGCCGGGACATGACGAGGAGCTGATGGAGTTGGAGATGAGTTTGATGGTGGTTTCGGCGGGTCGTAGGTAGGCTTCGAAGAGATTCCGCTTGACCTCCTTGGCGAAGAGGGCTCGTAACCTGGGGAGCTTGTCGTCGGTGGTCTCGAGGGGGGTGCTGTGACTGGCGGCGTAGGAAGGGCATGCGGCGAGGTGATGGGCGTAGAGCTCGGCCTGCTGAGAGACGCGGCGCCAGTTGGAGTTGAGGAGGACGAGCGAGGCGAACGAGTCAGGATCAGCGTCTCGGAGGATCCTGAGGTCGTCGTCAGCGTGAACGGGAAGGGGGAGGAAATAGTACAGCAGGCAACGGGGAACGGGCCGAGGTTCGACGAGAGGTGGCTGCTTACTGCTGGATGATCTCGTCAGGAAGACGGTCGACGGCGGGGGGCTCGATGGGCTGAGGCTTGTCGATGGAGGACCTCAGCTCGAGGGCATCGTCCGAGGTAGACGCCGAAGCCATGGCGATGTGGTTTCGAGGCTGCGCTGTGGCTGTGGGAATGGGCTGTCCGTCGCAGCTGGAAGTCGGGGAAGCTGTCATGTAAACATGATCGACGGGATATGACGGGGTTATTGAGGGTCGAGAGCAGCGGCAATGCCGATGTCTGGTGCTGGTGGATGTCGGCGAAGGAGCGGGCAGTCGGTCGGTCGAGGGGAATGGGTTGATTGTTGCGATGCGAGTCGAGAGGTGGTCTTTGGATCGTCGAGATGCAGATACAGAAGCGGGTGCCACTGCTGTGATTCTGGTTCGCAGTTGCTGGCGTGTGCTTAGGGGTGAGTGCGGCGAAAAGCAGCGCAAGCAGTTGGGGCGGTGCAGTAGGGGGCAGTTGGTCGGGACACGGAGGGTACTCCGAGGGGGAAGAGATGCAGGGTGAAGGGGCATGTCGCGGAGAAGTCCCCCAAAACCCCCAACCGACGAATCAGGGTCCCTCCCTACGCGATGCAGTGACAGACCACGCTATTCGTGCCTCCAGCCGCCTGAGGGTCTCCTGACATTTTCACAGCTGTGAACGCCACCTCACTAAGGGTAGACACACTGTAGGGGGCAATATAGGCTCCCGAAGGCCCTAAGGCACCTGCTGGGCTGCTAGAGGCACCTACCTAGGCTCCCTAAGGCAAGGTCCTAAGCACCCTCAGTAGACATTCTTCAGCCTCACCTCACCGTGGCCAAAACCTCCAATCATCATGACCATCTCCCTCTCTTGCTTCCACGTCTTGAGAGGCCGGGGGAAATAGCATGCCCCCCGGATGAGGCACATCCCAGGCCGACGGACCGCAAAGGAAAAAGCAATGTGGCACCCATCGACCATTATGTACTTGTACTGCATGTCTCGCTCGTCTCCGCCTCCTGTCCTGACCCTCCTCGCCCGCCCGCCCGCCCGCCAAACAAAAACGATCTGCCAGCACCCTCCAGCATTCTATTTTTGGCTCCATGGGCCATCACGGCTCGGACTAGGCCGTTCTGGCCCCCAGCAAAGCATCGGGTTACACTCAGCAACAGTGCATCTTCCGACGGCCACGTGATCGGCGTTCCTCGTCCAGACGGAGAGATCAGGTCCGTCTTATCTCGACTGAGGCTCATCATTCGGCCCCGGCTTCGCCCATGGTTCATCCAGGGATGGACATCCGTCAGAGAGGAAGAACCCCGGGCAGACTTCATGCGATACAGAGATCCACCGTCAACGGCGTTTCGACTTTTGGGTGTTTCAGTTCGACCCTGCGAACCCCTCCGTCGATCGCCCCGACGATCTTGGGTGGATTTGAATAGTGCTTATCAGGCCTGAGAGCCTCATTTGAATCGCATCTGCCCCTCCTTTCCTACCCCTCGAGCCTCTTCAACGGCGTCTCGAGTCGCACAGGCACTGTCGGGCAGCGAAGACGTCAGCAGAGACACCGGACAGCTGGAAAAGCCCCGACCACTCGACTCGCTGTCACTGACTCCCAAGCTTTCTCCATCTACTACATCTACCAAGCCGAATGATCTACTTGCCGTCTACACGTCTATTGTCACCAGTCAGAAGCCAGGCGAACCCCCGTCCCATCCCCCGTGTCGCGCTCTTCAACACCATGTACCAGGCTAAGCTCCTCCCGCCATGAAAATCACCAAAGCCCTCTTGCGCAAATGTAGCTACTTCCTCATTCCCGGCTTCCCCTTCTTTGCCATCGCCCTTATCTTGGGTCTCAGGTTCGGCAGGCCGTCCAAGTCCAGTAATAATGTGAACCACATCCATCCCCCAACACACCGCGGCGTCACCGACTAACTATTCAGAATCCCTCGGGCCTTCCAGAGGTCACCGTAGACCTTGGCTACGCCCAGTATGTCGGCAACACCCTGCCCAATGGCATCAATCAATATCTCGGCATCCGCTATGCCCTGCCGCCCACCGCGGATCGGAGATGGCGCGCCCCTGAAGAGCCGTCTGCCGACCAAGGCCGCCAGCAAGCCAAGACAGTAAGTATGCCTCCTGTGTGCCTCCCTTTCTCTGTCCTCGTCGCAGCTAGCTGACGGTCGCAGCACGGGGCCATATGCTACCCTTTTGGCGCGGCATACCCAGTGGATGGCCATGATGAGGATTGCCTCTTTGCCAACATCTGGGCTCCCGACACTGGAAACTCGACAGTGAAGCTGCCAGTATGGGTCTTTATTCAAGGAGGAGGTGAGTTTGGCGGTCATGTTACGCCATGCCACAAGCTGACGCCCATAGGCTATTCAACACTCGCCAGCTGGAACTGGAACGGCACGGATGCCGTAGAAAAGTCCGGCAACAACTTCATTTTCATCAACTTCAACTACAGAGTTGGCCTCTTCGGCTTCCTCGCTGGTGGTGATGTGGAGGCAAACGGCGACCTGAACGTCGGCCTCCTCGACCAGCGCCGTCTTCTCCAGTGGGTGCAAACCCATATCGCCAAGGTACGCCTGTTCCTCCTATTGCCCGTGCAACTTCCCCCTGACAAGCGATCCCAGTTCGGCGGTGACCCGAACCATGTCATCATTCACGGCGTTTCCGCCGGCGCTGGCTCCGTGGCTATGCACCTCGCGGCCTACGGCGGCCGGAACGACAACCTCTTCATCGGCGCCATGGCGCAGTCGGCCTTCTTCCCGGCGCAACCTCATCTCAGTGATCTCGAGTACCAGTTCGACCGCGTCGTCAACGAAGTCGGCTGTCATGAAGCGCCAGACAAGATGGCATGCCTCCGCGGCACGTCCATCGAGAGCCTCCAGCGCGCCAACGAGGCCACTCCCTTTCCCGGCAGGGGCCACAATCCGCACTTCTACTGGACACCCTGCGTCGACGGCGACCTGCTAGTCGACTACCCTTCTCAGCTGTACAAGAACGGCGACTTTGTCCGGGTGCCTGTGCTGTTTGGCTCCTGCACCGACGGTAAGCCTTCCCCACCCATCACCCTGATCTCGCAGTTGAGGCCATCATCCTAACGCGACACGCAGAGGGCTCCGTCTTCGCCGCCGACGCCAGCACCCCAGCCGACCAGACCGCCTACCTTCTCGACCAGTACCCCCTTCTCAACACTACGCAGCAAGAGACAATCGAGACGCTCTATCCCCGCCTGCCGCCCCTCCCAAACCACGCCCCTTACTTCCCCTCCCTCTCCCGCGCCTACGGGGAGGCCACCTTCTCCTGTCCCACGGCCGCCCTCCTCACCGCGTACGCAGCCGCCGCCGTCCCCGCGTGGGGCTACCGCTTCAACGTCGTCGACCTCGACAACGCCAACGCCGGCCTCGGCGTTCCGCACGTCTTCGACGCCCCCGCCGTGCTGGGGCCCGGCATGATGCCCACCGCCGCGTCGTACTACACGTACAACGCGCCGGTGGTGCCGCTGGTGATGGCGTACTATGCTTCTTTCGTGAGGGCTCTGGATCCTAATCGGTACCGCGCCGTGGGGGCGCCCTTGTGGGGGGAGTGGGGGGTGAACGGGTCGAGGGTTTTGTTTGAGGGGGGTGGCAAGATGGGAGTCGAGGAAGCGACAGAGGGGGGACAGGGTGAGAGGTGTGCCTTTTGGGATGGAGTTGCCGAGGCGACCGAACAGTGATGGACAGCGGTATAGTGAATGAGTGAGGCACGACGCCATATCGATCGAACTCAGCAATCGCGGAAACGCGACTCCTCCGAACCCGGGGCCTTTAGGAGATAAAACTCGAGGTTAGGCGTCGACTATTCTGTATATGAACCAGTAACCAACCTAGAGACCTCCAATCTCCCATTCTTCACTCAAGGCCAAACCAGTCCACCGATATCAATCTACCATGTCATCGATTCATGCGGAAGCCTCAGCTCAATGGGCGGCAACTCCAGTATCGTGCTCGACGGTATCTCATTTCCATCCCCTAGCTGACCGACATACGCAGGCTCAGTATCCACAGCCTGACCCTGGCTTTCGCTCATTGATGCCGCCTGTAATGTCTCAAGATCTGGCATGTCACCAGCATGAGCGTCATCCCTGGGTAGCCCATGCAGCATGCAGAAGCTCACACCTAACGAATCCGTCATCCCTGCCAACCGCGGCGCATAAAATTCCAAAGCCTGCCAAACAGTCAGCACGACATGTCCAGCAACAATGTTGGTAAGACGAATCACCTTGTCCGCCAACGCAGATTTGATACCTAATTGGTGCATATCAATGGCCAGCTGGTTAGCCAGCGACGCGACCATAGCATTTTTACGCCCCACGCTGATGAGCACGCCCATGAGGAACTCCATATTCCCCTCGCTCTGGTGGCTGTGCTCCGCTGCAAAGTTCTCTAGGAATACAAGTGCCGCCATGTACGTAGCGAAAGTCAATGTCGCGTTTTGTAACGTTGCCTCAAGGTTGGGGGTCATGCGGAAGACGTGCAGGATTTCTTCGGCGGCGGGGATCAGCCGGCTATGGCTTTGGCGGATCATGTGTTCTGGTATAGTAGCTTGTAGAGGCCGCATTACCCATTGAGCTGCGCGGTGGAGAGAGATAATGGCTGCTTGGATGGTAAGGTTGACGAAGACGGCATTTGGAGAGCGAATATTGATGGGAAGCCGTAAGTTATCGGGAAGCGTAATCAATATGGCAGCCAAGTTATTGTCGATGTCTCTGTGTTGGTTCCAGTATAAGCTGTTGTTGACATCCTCGAGATTGCTCCCTGATTCTGATCGTGACGTGTGATTAATAGTTTGGTGAAAGAGATACGTAGCAAGGACTCGGCCGGCAAAAGACGAGTAACCTTGATGTCCCTGCTCTAGAACGTCTTTCAACGTGCTTGTCGTTTCTTCAAACCCACTTAAGAATGCCTCGTCTGAAGCTGGAAGCAAGACATATATCTACTAGTATCAGCGAAGAGCAAGTTCAATAGCGTAGGTACTTACATCTCTGTCGTCAAGTAAGGCAGGCCACCCGGTAGCTCCAGATACAAATCGGTCTACGCAAAACACAACCCACCACGTCCGGCGGCGCTCCTCTAGCTCCACCCAATCCTTGGCTGGAGCTAGGTTAGGTTGCCCATGCCGGGTTTTCCGATCCATCCCGTGGAGGTTTAACATTTGCGCAACCCGCACGCTTCGGCCAACACTCGTCGAGGCACGCGAGAAGATAGTTTGACGGGCCTCAAAGTTGGAGCATAGAATCCAGAACTGCACATGGGCTACTGTGAGGAAGTGTTGCCCTTCGCCCTGCTATACGTGAGCATGTTGATATAGGCTAGGTGTATGCCGGCTTACTTTCATCTCATCAGCCTCGGCGTATGCTCGAGCGCGTTGGTAGAAGGGTGCCGCTAAGTGCTTGTGTATGTTGCTGACCTTGGCTCCAGAAGCCATGATAATGTACTGCAGACACATCGGGGGGCGCATGTGCGGGGGGAGGTACAGAGATGCTATATACCGGTCTCGGTGTAGCATAGGTGCATCGTGATGAAGCTCTTCAAAGTAGATCGCGGTGCTGGAGTCTGTTAGTATAATCTGACTTTGAGGCCTTGAACGCCTATTGGACTGACGTACAGAGCTTCCATCAAATCCAGAGCAGGAAGTTGCTCAAAGAGGCCAAGCCTTGTCAGCTCGGTCTGGGAAGGATCGTAAAACTGCGGGGCGCTTGGCTGTTCGATGTTCGGGTTCATGTTTATGGGCAAGCTGCCGAAACCGAAACTGGTCCCGCTTGCTGTGAACGGGTCAAGGTTTGGAACAGAAGCGAAGTCCCCGAGTTGATTTGGCTGTCCAATGGTATTGAAAGCTTTGAGCTTGTCCTCAAGCTCGCCTGTCCAAGTGTCAGCGATACTACCACCCTTCCAGGTCACCTTTGTAGGGCGACAGCAATGTCGAACAGTCGGACAGTCGGACAGCACATAGCGGGAGCTTCACTTACCCAGCTTGGCCTTTAAATCTCGCACATGTGTCCGCGGGCCGATGTGGGATATTCTCGAGTCGGGGTATTTGCATTCCACCTTTGATTTGGCACACCGGGAGCATCGTGGCATGGTGCGGTCGCACTTCAGTTTCCTGTCCCTGCAACGGCAGCAGGATATCCGGACGACCGGTGAAGCCTCAGCGGCCTGCTGCTGTCTGCCGACCGGTGCTGGAGCAGCCATACTGAGTTGATGACTGGGGAAGTGGCCCACGGTGAATGGATTTCGCCCTCCGAACTTGACCGCAAGATGGTGGATGATGAACGAAATAAGGGCACTGGAGGAGGGTTGATGTGTATGGGTGGTGCTCAGGTTCAGGTGGGGGGGAACCAGCGCTGACATCCACCCGACTGCTAGTCATAGACGGCTTGTGAAAGAGCTTCGTGCTGTCAAGGCAACAAGGTTCACACCAGCACAAACCACTGACACCGCATATCATATCCGCCCTAATGTGCTGAAGCCCGCTAGCTCGTCCCGACCCACCCCCACCAACCCCCTGTCGCCAGCCCGGCGCCGGGACTTCCAATTCCTGGTGGTGATGGATAAGCACTATACTTATTAGACAGTGAGAGCCACTCCGTCATTCCTAAGCTCATCTGAAAACATGGAGGCTGGAAGACCACAGCAATACAAACTGAACGATATTTCATACCTACATGGGCCTCCTCCCTTCAATCTCCTGACTGCTGAATCCTTTCGAAGCAGTCACACAAGCCGCTCAGCGAGAGCGGTTGGAATGTACAGCCGCAGGGGTTTACCCTCGTGGGGGTTTTCCCAACACGCCAGGAAAGCTTCGATAAGTTCCGCGCCATCAACAGCCGGCTGTTTCCTTCGAAACGCGAACGACCTGCCGACCGCGCTGCACATCAAGATCGACTTCAAAGACACAGGACTATGGAAGCCCAAGCAGACGGCCGAAACAGCGAGGAAAGCGTCCAGTCTGCTGCAAGATGATCTCAGGGTACGTCTTGCCCCATTGACCTACCTTCTCGGCCGCAGTCGCAGTACCCAGACTGACCCAAGTCAAGAACCATCATCTATTCTTTAACGCGGAAGGATTCCACAACCACGTGAGCCACAACCCTGCTGTCGCTGGGCCCTACGATTTACGGCCAGCGAAGCCCCGGAGTATGTACCCCAGTTTTCCACTCACATGTTCAACGAAAATACAGATCTCGCATCATGTTCTCGCTCTGTACGGTACCGGCGCCCCTTCAAGTGCCCTGCAGAAAGCATACGATGACAACGCCAGCTATCAACTCCCGGCGCAGAAACCTCATCAGCAGGTAGTCCCTGAACTCCTCGACTCCTGGAAACATGCGAGCAAGTACCTGGGTAAAGGGCGATACTACCCGGACTTCCTTGCTTACTTCCAGAAGGAGATCGACCGAAAAGGCTACGAGTCGGTGCTCAATGAGTACCTCTTTCAAGGCGACCCTCCCGCAAATGATTTACTTACTCGTCTCTTCGCCGGGTTTGTCCACCCATTACTGCAGCTCATGTACGGCCTCGAATGGCGCCAACCAGCAATTGTTGCCCAGGCACTGGCGCAGACGTGCGTACACCCAACAGAGCTTGGTGACTTCCTACTCGACACAGAGAAGCGCTCTGCCGAGCTTGATTCGAGCCATGCGATGCCCAGTATCGTCTCGTTGTACAAGAGCGTCAAGGTGAACAAAAAACTTGCTACTGCAATGCGGCCCGAGGATGGATATTCCATCGGACGTAGCGTGCTGCGAAGAGCTTGGGGTGACATGTCGGCAGTCGCGAGCCAGGTCAAGGTCCGGCCAGAAGAACTGGAGAAAAGAACGGTGGAGATGTTCAACGGGATTGTTTATTGCGCGGCAGGGGCGGCAATCCATCCACGGAAGCAAGAGAAATTTGACTTTTTCTTGATGTAGGTCCCCTCTCCGACTCCCCATGCCCGTGTGGCATCTCACTCGAGTGCTCACTGTGTAAGAGTGAGACCGCTGACAAAATGGCAGGCACCATGTCAACTCGGCGCCGTTCTTTCTTAGCCTCAACGAATTGCCCTGGTTGTCTACAAAGGACAAGGCACGGCTACTAGAGTGGAAGATTCGGATGGACCTCATCCAGTATGCCGCTTGTGCCGCTCCGGATCTCTCTGTGGAT
Source organism: Verticillium albo-atrum (assembly GCA_002851705.1). Taxonomy (NCBI): domain Eukaryota; kingdom Fungi; phylum Ascomycota; class Sordariomycetes; order Glomerellales; family Plectosphaerellaceae; genus Verticillium; species Verticillium albo-atrum. Next base: position 375,197 of record NMXJ01000004.1, read on the forward strand.
CGAATTGCGTCTTATGAGGCTAAAGAGAAGCTGGAGGAGACTCCGATAGGTATGACATCTCTATTCCCTGGTATCAGGTGCCACAGTTTACGCGGGCAAAAGCTAATTGCAGAAGCCTTGGTGTCGAGACTGCACTTTTTCGAGGACGATGGCCATGCCATCAAGATGGCACGGGCCATTTCCCTCTGTCACGGAATTTCCAAAAAATACAAGCATGAAAATTGGATGATGCTAAAGGAAGACGATGTGTGGTTGAAAATCTACCACCTGTTAATTGACTCCGTGGAAGGAGCGGGGCCGCAGCAAGTACGGACAGCAGGCTTGCAGGAGGCATGGAAGGCGAGTCTGATTGCTGACAGACGGTGACTTGGGCTCTTCATGCTAACGTAGTCAACAGGACGTGAATGATCGACTAGATCCAGATATGTAGTTTACGAGCTCACGTACATGGAGGCGAATGTGTCCGCTCTTCCTGGGACACAAAGAGATATTCTTCATCTTGACTAATAATAGATCTTGAATTACATTGGGATTCTTTCAATCTCCTCTTTGGTCCAGTATTTCCTCATGTTTTTGGCCCTGAGATCCCGCACTTCGTCGTCTAGATGCTGCCACAGCACCACGCTAAAGGAGTCCAAAATCTCCTTCACCTTCACTAAACTGAAATCAATCTCGCCCTTTAAGCAGCCGCGAAGGTTCTCCCGCAATCTATCAAGACCCGCATGAATTTGCTGATGTTGGGATACTAGGACCTGCTCACGACTGAATTCAGGCATTTTCTGAGCAAGAAGCGGGAAGAACCAATTCTCCTCGATGGAATGATGATTTTCAAGCTGCTCACAGAAATCCAGCCCTAATCCAATGAATTGTCGAATCGACATGCTTGCAGGACGTGTCCCCGAAGCGCAGATCGTGTACATGGTCGACCAAGACCGGCGGAAAGCACCATGCTGTCGTCCAGTTAGCAAGATTCTCTGCTTCAGAACCTGGGTGAGATATACTGACAAAAGCGTTCATGCGATCGGCCAGGCGGTTAAAAGTCTTATCATCGCCCATGGCGGCATCCGAAGCTTGCTGTGGAAACGGCATATCGAGTTTGTTGCTAGTCTTGTAGGATTTTGTAATGTTGGCCAGGATTCGCTGTATGGGAGGCCGTGCCTTATTCATATCTTCCAGAGAATATTGGTGGCTTTAAGACAGCCAGCCGGCAACCGTTTCTTTACATTACCTTATATCAAGTAAGCCTCGCCCATTCGGTTTATCAGCGTGATAGCAGCAACGCCGTGTGCATTACTATGTCTATAGTGAGTCAGCATCCCTACTACGCCATGCCTAACGTGGCAAAACCCATTCGTTCAAACTCGCGCTCGGCCTTGCCACAATCCGAGGGCAAACGCCCGCAGACTAAATTCTTACAATGTGATGAGGGAGCGGACTCGCATAGGTTCAATACCACTATGTCGTCATCCAATCCAAGACCCAACGCGGGTACATTCATCCTCATCGATCTTGAATGAGAATCTGTTCTCGGAATCGTACATTCTTGTGAGGTAGCTTGATATGGCATTGCCCTCCAGCACGGGTTGGGTCATTGTTGGCACGACCGTGGAGAGATACCCCACTTCGGACACCGAGGCCGAGCTAAGGCCCGCTTCGGACACCAAAACCGCGCCGCTGCCACCCCCAAAAGCGACTTACGACCCCGCTTCGGACACCGAGACCGGGTCAAGACCTAGTGGGGTGAAGCAATATGCGCTTCAAAATGCAAGTAACGCTTATGGCATCCAGCAGGTTTATGAGTCGATACCTGCATGCGTCCTCCACCCATTATTCCGCGACGACTAGGAATTTGCCACGGCTTTCAGCCTTTCCCGGGCTCCTAGCTCGACATCCCGCATTGAGTCAGCTATGTAACTTTCCGAGTGAGCATCTGCGCATCTCAGTCAGGTTGGGACAAAAGGAATTTCTTGGGCCCTGCAACTAGGGTAGCATTACGACTGCGGCACCATGACCTAGCGAAAGGTTTATTTACAAGGCACGGAGGAGCCGGCAGACCGCCATAATGACGAGGTGGAAGCTGCTGGGCAAATCCTAGGACGTGGCAGTATGGAGACGTGAAGCCAGGGCTGCGTGGTCTGCAGTCCAGTTATGGTAAGATGCTTTTCTTGAGCCGGAAGAAGGCTTTGATGGACCTCCATAGCCACCTTGCAGATTGTTGCGCCTTCATGTCTGGCGGGTAGATATTCGTCTGGCTCAAAAAAGACACCCCCCACCAATCATCTCCCATACCGTTAGAAAACCAATCAGCGCCATAAATAGAGAGATAAACTGCGTCATAGTCAGGTGATCGTAGGTCGTTGGTAAGGCAAATCGAGTTCTCGTTCGTTTGGAGCGCCCGAGTCAGTGATGCTTTGAGTGTTACCAACCACGAGGGAACACACAGTATGCCCCGAAATCATCACAAGCCAAGATGACCAAAGCATGACGAAAGGGCAATGGGCCGGGTTCGTCGACCCGTCTTGTGGATACCGTGTTTCTGGTGGTCAGCACACTATTGGTCGAGACCAAGGGCAGTGATGTTGACCGCGGAAGCAAATCCACCACCGCTGAGCAGCACCGTACACCTACTTAAGGATGCCTTCATCGTCATGTCCACTGGATTTCGCCTTTCATTTCTCTACTCCTCGCTTATAATACAATTCATTTTTCAGATTCTCAGCTCAACCAAAGAACATCATGTCCAAGATTTTCACTGTTTTCGGAGCCACTGGCAACCAGGGCGGCTCCGTCATCAAGCATGTCCTCGCCGACCGCGCTCTCTCGGAGGAGTTCCGCATCCGGGCCATCACCAGAGACCCAACCAAGCCTGCAGCACAAAAGCTGGCCGAGAAAGGTGTTGAGCTAACAACGGTTCGTCTCGTCCTGGCAATGCCAGGTATCATCCCTGTCCTGATTGAACAACGCTGATCGACAAGTCCTAGGCCGACATGAATTCCAAAGATTCCATTAGCAAAGCATTGACTGGCTCTCACACTGTCTTTCTCGTTACCAACTACTGGGAGTCTATGAGCGTGGAGACAGAGCTTGCGCAAGCCAAGAACGTCGTGGACGCAGCCAAAGAGACCGGAGTATCGAACATCATCTTTTCGTCTCTGCTAAATGTGACGGAGGTGACCGAAGGACGATTGAAGCATGTCCCTCATTTTGACGGTAAGGCGAAGGTTGAACAATACATCCGGTCGACTGGCGTCCATTGTACGTTCATTCTCCCTGGCTACTTCATGAACAACTACATTCAAATGCTTCGCCAGGAAGAAGATGGGTCATACACATTGGCGTACCCAGTGAGCAAGACCGCTGAATTTCCTCTCTTCGATCCGGCTTCCGACACTGGTAAGTTATGTCTCCTGGTCGAGTTTTCCGGGCATATCAACACACCGAGTGGAAACTAACCGGATATCTACTCAGGCAAATTCGTCAAGCCGGCCCTCAAACACCCCGAAGCATTCAACGGAAAGCGTATTCTTGCCGCTACAGACTACTACACCCCCGAGAGAGTTCTCGCCGAGTTTGAGGAAGTCACCGGCAAGAAGACTCAGTTTGCGCAAGTTTCGGCTGAACAATACAAGTCATTCTTGCCTGAAGCCATGGCCCAGGAGATGCTCGAGAACCACCTCTTCATCGAAGATCCTGGCTACTACAACGGAGCTGGTTTGCAGGAAAGTCTGGAAATTCTCGAGGACAAGCCAACGACATGGAAGGAGTTCATCAAGAAGAGCGGCGCCTTCTAGTTCAACATGGCGCCATCACTTGACGAGGGGCAACGAGGAAGCATAGATTGAGAACGCATTTCAAGATGATAGCACCCGGAAAGTAAACATGTTGCGCCGAACTACGCTACACCTTTGAGTGCGCAGGATCCACGATGTTAGCACTGCTCAAACAGAACTCCAGCTTATTCTGTGGATAAGTCGCGGATTAATATTTCCATTCATCTTTGTCAACACAAACTAAGGGTGCTTTGTCCATAGAACCTGGTCGGGGATGGGGATCACCTGTCTTATCAGATGTCCCAAATGCCGCGTTCTCATAACTCAGCCATCTGTAGTCTATCTGAGGATATCTTATTGTGAAACTCCGCATCTTCTTCCTATTATGGGACTGATAGAACATAAACGAGACAGCGGCAGAGCAGCTAAAAAGTACCCACAGGTAGAACACGAAGAATACAGCTTGAGATATGGGGTTGGTAAAAGGGGAGAACAGTAATGGGTCATGCACCCCAACCTCACCTGAGGAGGATCTGGATTATTCTGGCTGTAACTACGGACCTACACCTGCAAAGTAGCGGAATACAGTTTCCTCCGTTTCCATTAGACCAAGGACCGTCGTTGGCACAAACTTGGCTACAGGCTGCTTAGGCATTCACCCTTTGTCCGAAAACAGACCTGCAGGTAGCTTGCGCACGAACAATATAATCAGGTCTAGTGCGTTTCTGAGCTCCTCGAAGTCTAGTGTAGACGAGGAATGAGCGAATATGGCACTCTTCTTTTGTAGACATTCCATTGTTCTCCATACTATGTCGACGATCAAGTTAGCAGGCTGTCCAATGAACCCATCTGAGAAGTCCGAAACGTTTGCTTACCCGTTCGGAGCAGTATTGGTCCAGCACCGGTACACCTCTCTTATTAAAGTCCCTGAAAAAGAACCAGAATACGAAAGTACCCCAAGCCGGACCTCCGGCGGCGAGGGCATAGCCGGATCGCCAGAGGGTGTAGGCGCCGTAGTTGATGTGTCTAGCCGTGCCGAAAAGTCCCTTGGTAAATATTTTCCCCTTGTTCTCTGGCCGTGCCTTGAACTGAGCTCGCTGTACCTCGGCAGCAGTTTCGACAACGAGGCCGGCAATGTACATGCAAACTCCCAGACAGAACACAGGAGACAAGGTGTTCGGGTCGGGGTTTGGCGGGAACACGATGCCAAAAAGTCCGAGGGCGGAGGTTGCGAGAAAGGGGGCGAGTGTCGAAACGCTTGGTGCTGTGGTGGACACGATAGAATTGAGCGAGTTACAAATCGTGTTGAAGATAGATATGCCGACGGCGTCTCCAGGGCGCATTTCGTTTTCGCTAATGAAAATTGACCAATAGGCTTGTTTCACGAAACTGCCAACTGCCATACAAAGGAGGATGCGCGGCTTGGCTGGAAGCGCGGAGAGAGTACCCGAGAAGGACGAAGAGGAAGCTTCAGCCAAAGCAGCTGGGAGAGGGGGAATGCCGATGGCATTCAATAAAGGACTCGCAGTGTCGTAGACGAGGAGGCTATGTTGCACTAAGACGTCGAGCCCGCGCAGCAGTACAAATAGGGTCCTTCCCAACGGTGTGGAACGCTTCAATCTGGAAACATTATCTCGTAAATCAACCCCGGGCGAGCGTGTTGCTGACGAAACCATGTCGAAAGACAGACTGAGAGTGTGGTAGAGGAAGAGGGGGGAGTCCGATCTGAAGCCGGGTACCGGTGACTGGCCATGGCAAGGGGGGAGAGTTTGAAATCAAATACCTTAAGTAGCGAGGGACACGTGATGGGAGAACACCGAACGCTGAACGCTAAGGACCCGTGATCTCAAAACCGGCCCGATTTCGAAGATCCGATGCGCATCGGAAGACAAGGTACATTGAATTACGCCTCTTCATTGCGCCACGTAAACATCTTCCAGGTCCCTACCAATTAGCTAGACTGACACTTTGACACATTATGGCGCTAACAGGTGGTATTCAAATAGGTTCCGGGGAGCTGTAGATTTAATGTATCGGCGAGGGAAAGGACGTCCATGTTGGTTCACTCTCCCCTTGCCCTGGATCAATGCACTGGCACAGCTCCAGCACTAGCTACAAGGTTCCATCGCGCCCAAAATGCCAGTGTAAATAGAAGCAATCAAGTAGGGGAACCTGATTCTGCAAGCCAAGCTAACTCTTGATACGTAGTGCACGAATATCGTGAGTTTGGAACAGACCAAATGTCAAATCGCTATTTGAAATTGGTCCTCGAGTAACCAGCTTGGTCCGTTTCTTCACCCTGGAAAAATCGAACCTGCTGTGACGAGGTGACAGAGGCGGGTAACTTGGCAGGGTTCCGGGAATGGCCACGGATAGCAACATCAGACATACTGGGGATGCGCGTGACAACGAGGCGAGCGAATTTGTCTGTGATGTCAGCGATCCCGACTGCAAAGACCACGGCAGGATTAGAAGTGTTTGGCTGCACCGATGAATAGCGAGAAAGTACTCGAAACCCACTTTAGTGCGGCTTCCTCCGCGACTGCCGGCGTCTGGATATTCAGCGACAGGGACAGTGATAGCTAGCCGTGGATACGAGGGAGGGAAGGAGATCCAGTCGGGGGGACGTGAAAAAACCCCTCTTCGTAGGGCTATTGACTTTCGTCACCAGAGTAGGACCCAAGTCAAAGAAGTTGCCAAAGGCGGACCCAACTACCTTGACCATGACTATACCCCTAAACACTAACCATGACAGAACGCCCCGCTTCGGACACCGAGACCGAGCTACATTCGCCTAGCTCCGGACGCTAATTTGCCGTAGCCGGGGACAACGATAATAGTTTAAGACCCCGCTTCGGACACCGTCTCCCAGATTGCCGGGCCCCCAAACATCAGATTTCTGGTACAATCAGCACTACATAATATCAAGGAAAGTTTTATAGTACCTTCACGGTGTACTGCACCCTCCTGCAAGCTGAGCGGGGCGCCTGTAAGCACATTGGCACGATGCCGGAAATCGGTGTAAGTAACTCGAAGCTGGCCAGGCTTGCCGGGGCTGCACGAGCCCCAAATGATGCCTTGGAAGGGTGCAAAAACTTTGTCGAGTAACTGCGATGTCGTCGTGATGCAGGCAACCTTGCTGACATAGTATCCACGCCACGGTATTCGGTCTTTACCAAGTCCATAGTTCTACGTCGTGGCTGAGTCAGGAGTGCAGCACTCTGACTTGCTCGCGTTTGCTCTTGGCACTGCGACTAGGGTAGCGTTACGAGGGTGTAAGGTGCCCCCGGCAAAGCGACGAAGAGCTGCGGAGGTTCAGTGTCACGATGCTTCATGGAAGCAGTACATTGAGTCAGGTAAGTTCGCGGTGGACCAGGCTTGATTTTTAAGCTGGAGAGACATGCTATCAATTAGGAGATCAACGGGAGCAGGATGATACTGCCGTCGAGGCCACGAGCGAGTATAAGAGGAACAGTCTACCCGTAGCAAGGACTCTTACTACTCTCGCACTTCATCGCACATCGCACATCTCACATCTGCCAGCAATCAAATCACCATGTCTTTCAGTAAGCTATTGGGTTTTCTCGCCGTCTTCGGCGCAAGCGCTTCGGCATTTGCGTACGAGCGTACCCCATTCACGTACGAGCGCTTGGATCGAAATGATACAGTCAGTTCATGGCGCCAACCCAAATACAACATGAACAACGCTGACCTTATCACCAGATGGTTCTCGTTCTCGACCAACAAGTCGGCCTTTTCACCATGGTGCAAGATTTGGAGCCTGCCTATTACAAGCAAAATGTTCTCGCCCATGCCGCCGTGGCTCAAGCGTTCGACTTGCCGATCGTGTTGACTACCTCTGCTGATACCGGTAAGAATCCTCAGTGCACTCTTCTTCGTTGAGCAATCTACTAACGACATAATCAGGCGCGAACGGGCCTCTATTCGGAGAGATCCTGGAAATGTTTCCAGACGCGCCACTCATCCGACGCGGTGGCGAGATCAACGCATGGGACAATTCTGATATACGAGAAGCCATTGCCAAGACGAACAAATCGCAAATCATCATTGCTGGCATCTTGACAGACGTTTGTAAGTCGGCTACTGCATACCATACTCTCTTGGCTACAGTATTGCTTGAGATGACCTAACGGCTCATACTTTAGGTACTGCATTCTGCGCCCTGTCTCTCCGAGAGGCCGGATACTCTGTCTTCGCCAATATTGAGGCTTCAGGAACCACTAGTGCCATGGTCCGTGACGCAGCCAACGACAGAATGAAAGATGCTGGCGTGCAGCTGCTCTCCCTGGTAGCGATCATTGCCGAGCTAATGCGTGACTGGCGCACTCCTCCCACCACCATTGGCCCGTTGGCACTGTTCGACTCCTATCTACCCGGCATGGGTATGGTCATTCGTGCCCACCGTTCCGCGGTTGAGAATGGAGCTCTCCAGCCTGGCGAAGCTGAGCTTCCTTAGGCATCAATCCAGCTTGCACACAAGGCCATTACCAGTACGGAAGTGAACGTTTGAGAGGACTCAAGTACTTCTTGACCTGGACGACTTTGGATCAGGTCCACCGACAAAAAGGAGGACGAAGCGCGAAGAGAGCGTTTCATCACGCACATCTTGAACAAAAAAATGAGGGGAGAGCGGAAAAAGAAATTGGGGTGGGACAGGATCGATCTCTAGAATCCTGAATCTGATATAATAGAATGACAACTTCCTACTCTAAACCAAGTTTCCCGCGCCCCCTGGGGGCCCAGTTAGAGACCAAGTTCAGTACAGGAATAGCACCTTGCTATTTAGATCGTAGTACAAGGCGCTCTAGGGCTCGCTCTTAAGCTCTCCCGGCGCGGGGACGCTGCGAGGGCGTACATCATTGCCGAAACCACCTCGCCGGAAGCAGCAGACCTCATCGTCAGAAAGAAAATGGTATTCAGGGGCAGCTACGTCGACTGCGAGCCCTGGGACCCAGAGGTCACCCTCTTACGCTGCTATGGATACCTGAAATACGGCTACATGATCGCCAAGTACACCGCCCCGACAAAGTATATGAACGGTATGGAGACAGGCAGGGCAGTTATGACTAGAACTCCCTCTAAACATGCCCCGCGCTCGGAGGCCCGACTCAGACACGCTGCGCGATATACAAGGGCCCCCGCAGGGCCACAAGCGGGAAATGCCCTGAACAGAAGGAGGCCGAGGCGAGAGCAAGAGGAGCGTACAAGTTCCGGGCCCAGACCTACGATGTCTCGAATATCAGGCAGAAAGCCTCCCAAGCCCCAGCCAAACGCCGTTGTAAACAGCTCACCCTTTTTCGGCCATGATGATGCCATGATTGGACTCTTAGGTCTGGTTGTTTTAGTACTAATCATCTGTCTCTAGTGGCCTTAGTCGGACTCCGACGCAGGCTCATTTGTCAGTCTCTTGAGACTCGGACCCCGACATTACGCAAGTAATCACCATCCCTTTGAACATAAATAGGGACCAATCAACAAAAGAAATTACATAAGCGCGGGGAGGTTTGTATCTGACCGGAGAGTCCCGAACTCCCGCCATTTTCAAGAGCTTGTTGGCCATAAAACCCCCTCCACTCCCCTTCTCTCCCCTCCCCTTCCCTCCTCTCTCTTGTATCCATTAGGTGCAAGAAACCTAAAATTGGACTCCATCACACACCATCCAGACGTAGCATTCTTCATTAACTCCAATATGGCAGCCCAATCATTCTATACTTTGATTGCAGGAGCCGGCCCGGGAACAGGTGTGTATCGAACCACCAAAGCCTACCAGGGATCGGGTAGGGAGGAGGGCTAATTACTGTGTCCAGGCCGAGCAATCGCCATTCGGTTCGCTCAGGACTATCCTGTGGTGTTGCTTGCCCGGAAAGCCGATTCGTTCAATAGCACTGTTGACGAGATCAGACAGTCTGGTGGGCGAGCTTTCGGCATCGCGACAGACGTCAGCGATCCATCCTCTGTCGACAACGCCATGGCATTCATTAAAGAAGCATTGCCTGGAAGCCAGCTCGCCGCTGCTGTCTACAATATCAATACCGGTTTCCTTATCAAGCCGTTCCTGGAATTACAAGATGAAGAGTTCAACGCCGCAGTCGGCGGCGTAACGCAAGTCCCTCTAGTTCAAGTTGTCAACATGCACGAAGCTGACAGGTGGTTTGCAGGAAATCGTTTTTCACCTTTGCCCAGAAAACGATGCCACTGCTTCTTGGCGCAACATCGACCTCGCCGCACCCGCCGACCCTAATCCTCACAGGCGCGACTGCATCGCTGAAAGCCTCGGCGAAATTCGCCTCTTTTGCCGCCAGTAAATTCGCCTTGCGTGCTATAGCCCAATCTCTAGCCCGTGAGTTTGGCCCCAAGGGCGTCCATGTCGCACACGCAGTCATCGATGGGCTTATTGACACCCCGAAGACGAAACAATACGGGGTAGATGCGGGTCCTGATAGCAAAATCGACGCCGACGCGGTCAGTCTATCTCGGAGCCATGGGACGAGTGTAGGCTTTACTGACAGCATTTTCTCAGATTGCTCAGGCCTACTGGAACCTTCACATGCAACCGCGATCAGCATTCACCCATGAGATTGACATTCGTCCATACGCAGAATCATTCTAATTGTGAGGGCACACGCGGCAAACTGCGGGCGTCCGGCTCCTGCAGCCGCTTTGGGGCTTGGCCAGGCTGCGGAAATGTTGCGAGGGCAATGTAAGAAGCCTCAGGGAGCCTCTTCTACCGCAGAGGAGGCAGGTTTCAGATGTCCCTCACGCATATACCTCCGAGTTGTCAATCTATCTGTTGCGGGCTGTACTATTGGGAGGCGGAAACAGTAATATCACATCCGTTGGCAGGGCCAACACTGCGGACGATGACTCTTAGGCACCCGCGAATAACGTTAGTGATGGCTATACTAAATAAAGTTTTTTCTTACTTCTCTTACTTAGTTAAAAGAAAAAGACCACCACTGTCTAGTGCTAGAAGAGTTGACTACACCGGCTAGACAGAAGCCGCCATTTGTAGGTTTTTACGATACTGGACAACTCCTAATTTTGCAGTAGAGGATTCAAGTGTCGTTAGTTCCAGACACCTATCGAGAAGAACGGAGCCAAACTCATATCGAAAAGAGGCGTCGACTCGCGCCCTGTCGTGCTAAGTAGCCAGAGAAGGTTGTACAGGCTGTGGCCCCTCCCTCTCCAAGCAGACCTTGCTTAGCGGCCCCTGATTACGACGAAGGAGCTTCACCGACATCCAGGCAACAGCATTAAGAAGCATTCCGCATGGAAAGCGCGCAGGAGGACCTCTGTTTTCCATTCGTAGCAAATTTTCCTTCCGCTTTCGCTCTTGAGAATCGCTCTCGTCAAAATCGGCACAGTAGGATTTTGTCAGTGTCATTGGTTCATTTGAGGCAATGGGTACATGTGGTATCTTTGTGAGGTTCATGTTTTAGATTTGCACCAAGGCGTTCAGGTAGAAGATTCGTGAGATGGCACGGAAGACCCAGATACGTCCATAATCATTCTGTACTAGATTACGACGTTGCTTCCCAAGGTCGGGTACATGACTTGGCAGCGGGCTACCGTAGGCCTAGCCTAATATTCTCAGGAAAAGGGGTCTCTGACAATGAGATGATGAAGAGACATTCGCCTTTAGATTCAATCCTTCTATAATATGTACAGAGACGAATCGAATCATCATGCCCAGCGCACCTCAGTCCGAAGATTCAGACCCCGAGGCCTCCTCAGCAGACTCAAACTCTTCCTCCTCTGCAAAGCTGTACCAGCTTCCCGTCTCCCCCTCTTCCAGCTCCTCCTCCTCGAGCTCGTTCAACATAACCTCCCTCTCCCTCCAAACCTCCTCTACCCACTGCAGCTCGGCCGCCGTCCGCCTCGCCGCCTCGACCGCCTGCTCGGCATGGTTCTCCTCTAGCCTCATATTAGCACAGTAGAGCCCCTCTTCGCGGATGGCGCGCTCCTCGTCGACCCGCGCCTGGTACGCCGCCATCTCGCCGTCCCGCCACTGGCTCCAGGCGCGCCACCCCTTGTCCATCTCGCGTCGGAACCGTTTGATCGCTTCCCCGACGAGCTTCTCCCCCTCGGCATGCGCCTCGTAGAAAGTCTCTAGCTCTTGTTGGTACTTCGCCTCCACGTCCCTCTCCTCGGCTACTCGCGAAGCATAATCCCGCCGGAACGCCGCCTCTCGGGTCTCAACCTTACGTTTGGCTCCGTGGTCAAGCTCCGCCCTCTCTGTCTCCTGCCCCGCCAGCAACGTCTCCCACGCAGCAGCAGCGTCGCCTTTCAGCGTCTCCCCCTCGCGATCATGCTGCCACCCAACTAGTACATCCTGCAGCTCACGCAGGTCCTCTATCCTGCCGCGCAACCCCTCGAAACGCTCCTTGACCTCGATGCGCCGGGCGAGCTCTCGCCTCGCCCTCTCCTCCGCCTCTATCCGCTCGGCCTCCAGCCTGACCAGCTCGGCCGCGGCTTGCAGCAGCTCGCTCTTCAGCCTCTCCTCCCTCTCGAACTCCTCTACGAGACGCACGGCTTCCTCCTCCTCCGCCTCCCGCTCGAGGCGCGCCGCGACGCGCGCCGCAGCGGCCGCGAGCTTTGCTTCCAGGTCATCCATGGTGCAGCCGCACGTCTTCCAGGGGCGGGCGCACACGTAGCAGAACTCATGGCCGCAGCGGCACGTCATGTGCTGACACGCCTCGCGGTGCTCGACGAAGGCGTGGCACGCGCCGCAACGGATCCAGCCGGCGTCGGCAGCGAGGGCCTCCGTGAGGACGGCGTCGCGGTCGGACGGGCATGTATCTGCAGCCGGGTGGGCGGTCCCGCGGCAGAGGGTGCAGGTGGCTGGGTGGGAGCGACGGCGGCAGCGGGCGGTGCGGGCGGCGCGGTTGACGGCTGAAGGGGGGATGAAGAGGGAGCAAGCCGGGCGGGCGCAGTAGATGCGGTCCGGCGCCGGAAGAGCCCATTCCTCGGCGCGCGCGCGGTATGTCGTCTGCAGGGCAGCGGGAATGTGGGCGAGCGTCGTGGCCGGCGGGATGGCGTTGAGGCAGCACTTGGGGGGCCACTGCTGCTCGTTCTCGCAGGCCGTCGTGATGAGGCGGCGGAAGCAGGGCCCACAGTAGCTGTGGCAGGTGACCTTGACGAGGGCTGTGGCGGGGAAGTCGTCAAGGCAGGAGACACATTCGCTGGGCTGTGAGCTGGGGGTTTGGGAGCAAGGAGGGATGAGACGGTGCTTACACTTCATCTACTGCTGGTGGGGGAGTTTGTACGGGACTGGACGACTCGGTGGCGATAGTCGAGTTGGATGTTTTGGCGTGCTTGGACAAGTCGGTCATCAATGGGACGTGAGTGTCCCGATCCGCGAGACGTTTGAGCAGGCGGGCGAGCTTGAACTTGCGGCTCTTCTTGGGCTTGAAGTGGAAGTCGAGGCTGGGCTTGGAAGTGCCGGGGACACGGCCAAAGAGGTTCTCTAGATCCTCTCTGTCGGCTTCATCGAGGTGAGCCTCTACTTCAGCAAGCGATATCGGTGGAGGGTCGTCTGAAGGGATGATTATGGGGAGATATGGCTCCTTGGTGATTTTCATATCGTCGTCGATGGCGTCTTGAGTCTGTTCCTCAGCCGACTGCCTTTGCTGCGCCTCGGCCTCCTCTCTTTTCCCATGCTCCAAGTCATTGCGTGCTTTTACTCTTTCGATGGACGACTTGAGGACATGGAGAAGGACGTGGTCATGGACGTTGGGCGCGGTCTGGAGGGCGGCAGGAGGGCTGTACCTTGTCCATTCGACAGTATCCTCCACGGGCACTACTGGTTCGTCTTCCAGCAACGGCCCAACAGCTATGCCTTTCCCTTTCCATGGTGTTGGTTCAGGGATGATGACGAGACTGAAAGGGTCGCCATAGAAGTCGATGTAGTTCGCGGGAAGGGGGAGGTTCGTGTAGTCCTCCTCCATCGCCATGAAAGTCGTCGTGAGAGACATGAGGTGATGCGATCGAGGACGGATGATGAATAATAATAAAGGTTAGTGTGGAAGACTTCTGTTGGAGAAGCCAGTCACGCGACTGACGAGTCTGGGACCAGACGATGGGAGAGAGGCCATAATGCCATGGGTGCCGACAGCAACACCAAGGAGATATAGCATCGCGGCAGTTAACCCTCAGCGTGCCAGACCAGGAAGTCCTAGGATGCTAGCGACGCCTCAACTGTAAATAGAAGCCGCTAGGCTCTCTTGCCTTTTAGCTGGGAGCGTTGTCTGAGATATCGTCGGCAAGGCGCCAATAAGCAAGGCGCAATCTATCACGCGGGGTTGTGTGATGGTGTTGAGGCAAGGCAACGTTGGGTGGTCACGGTGGTGGTGGGTGGTGGTGCAGGAGCAGGCAGTTGGGACCGAGGCAAGGTCCAGGGAGGGAAGTCGTTCGGCAGGTGCACTTGCATCGGATACTGGACAGCATGAGACAGCATAGGACAACACACAGGACAGCCCAGGCAACAGAGAGCCTTAAGGCGGGGGCAGGGTGCCTCGGGGCGCCGCTAGGGCATCGGTCCAGGGGGCTGAGCTGCGTCTGTCAGTGGATGATCATGACCCACTTAGCCGTTCAGCCGCTGCCGCTGTCCTACCCTAGCCCCTTGCCCCTAGCCCCTGGGCTCCCTGTGTATCTGAGTTGTTGCCTGTAGGCTCCAAGGTACAGTGGTGTAAGCATGCACGTGTCAGTCGGTTGTACCTTGCTGATGTCCTGCCACCACGCACTGCCTACCCCCCTGTCACTGCCACTCACTGCCCTGCCTAAGAGTAGCTTGCATTTCTGACTGGCTATTCTTCCACTTGCCATACATCAATATCAACATCATCACCGCCATCATCAACATCTTCGACAATGCCTTCTCGCCAACCCCAACTACATCTCATGCCACCGCATCTCGTGCCACCGGCTAGATCTTGGCCTTCGCCCTGGCCTGGCTAAACTCGACCTTGTTCGTGCACACACCGATCTTCTCCAGCCCAACCTCAACAACATCGCCATCCTTCAGCCACAACTGCGGCTTGCGGCCCATCCCGACGCCCTCCGGACTAGGTCACCGTCAGCATTGCTCACTAAACAGACAGATAGGCAGACTCACGTTCCCGTAAAGATGAGATCCCCCGGCAGCAGCGTCGTCCCCTGACTCAGCAGCGACACGGTCTTGCGGATGCCAAAGATCATGTCCCCCGTCGTCTGGTCCTGCACCGTCTCGCCGTTGACCTTGGTCGAGATGCGCAGGTTCTGCGCGTCCCCGACCGCCGCCGCCGTCGCGATGCCCGGCCCCCACGGCGCCCAACCGTCGAACCCCTTGCCGAGCGACCACTGCCCGCCGCCGCGCTTGATCTGCCAGTCCCGGTGCGACACGTCGTTGCCCACCGCGTACCCGAGCACATAGTCCAGCGCATCGTCCTCGGACACATCCGTAGCCCGCTTGCCGATGACGATGACGAGCTCGCACTCGTAGTCGAGTGTGCTGCCCGTCTGCGCGATCGGGTGGATCGGGATTGGGTCGGAAGGGCCCGTCAGCGCCGTCGCCGGTTTGTACTGCTTCGTTAGCGTTGGCACCTACAGGATGTAGTGAGGACTTACGAAGAGGATGGGGTACGTGGGGATGGCCATGTTGGACTCCTTGGCGTGGTTGGCGTAGTTCAGTCCCAGGCATCGCACCGTCCGGACGTCCTCCGGCGCGAGCGGCGCCAACAGAAGCCGGATGTCGGCCACAGTCTCCGTGACGTTGTGCTGCCCGAAGATGTCACCAGTGATAACTCGGGCTTGCTGCGCCTTGGAGATATCCGTCACGCCGGCCCGCAGGATGGCATCGCCGTAGTAGGTCTTGCCGTCCTTCGCCAGGAAGCGGACCAGTCGCTGTGATTTCGTCAGCACTGTGTCTCACATTGGTTCTAGGCCATGAAGCTCTCGGTGATATCTCCACACTTACGGAGAAGGCAGGCATGATGTATGACGGAATAATTCTGTTTAGTTCCGATGAAAATCGAGATAGACGAGATGATGAAGGACAAGTTGAATTGACCTTCAGATGATGAGGTTTAGAGACGAAGATCAGAGAAGAACACAGTCGAGAGACAGGATAACGGAGGATGTCATGTTCGTAATGGCGTGCGACTACCCCATGCCGGGGCTCAATGCGGTTTAGCGCAGGCCAGAGCTCGACCGAATGCCGATTAACCTCCGTGGAGCGACAAAGTACGCCGGCTGACATCACCAAATCTTTTTCGCTTCCCTTGACTGGTACTCAAAAACACAGACATCTCTCTCTGCATTGATTCATTCTCATCTCCAACACCACCGCCCAATTCACATCCAAATCATGGCCGCTGCAAAGAGAGGTCTCTCAGGCCTCCAACGGGAGGTTCTTTCGCTCTACCGCCAGTGTCTCCGAGGCATCCGCAGCAAGCCCGAGGTTAGTCCATCTCCAAGCATCAAATGCAAACCCCTGAAGGCTCCGCGACTAACCGGAGGATACGTAGAACACCAAGCCGCACTTCCAGTCCTACGCCCGCGCCGAGTTCCAGAAGCACCTGGGGCTCGACAAGCGCGACTTTGCCGCCATTGAGTTCCTGTTGAGAAAGGGCCACCGTCAGGTTGAGCTCTACTCCTCCCCCGGCATCAAGGACATTCGATGATCCGGGACGCTGCTTCCCACCACGCGTACTCCACTCTTGATTCTGCATCCTCTGTCGTTACTTCCCTTCTATTTGCCCCGAAACCAGTGGCACTGGCTTGCGCATGAAATGGCTTCTCAGAGGCAGGTCCTCCAAGGGCACCTTGCTCGGTCGGTCTTCCCTGCTTGACGCGGGCAGCCTCGATGTCTTTCATCACCAACCTCACATCTTCGAGACACTCCCCTTAATGATAATACCCATCTCCCTCTGTACAACATCTGCGCCATTCTGCCATCTCGGCCACAACTCCTGAACGTCCCATCGACACACTTCTATCCCCACCTCGCATCCCTTCTTGGAATATGGACCATGCTTAAATGCCACCTATGCTTCGACGGCAGCAGTTGTCTATCTCCAGAGATACCCAAATCCGCCCCTGGCCTCGCCCACAAGGCCGCCCAAGACGTCTTCCGCCATCCCTTGACTTTTTCCCTCGAGGAGCTCCGCCGCCAGCAACGCCTCGTCATCCGCTCCGGCCGACGTAGCCGCGTTCGCTTCCCTGCCGCCCGCGTCTCGCCTCCACAGCACGTGCCTGTCTATCAACGCTTGGAGAACATACACCCTGCGGCTCTTGCTGCTGGTACGGCCGCGAAGAGAAGGCGGGAGGATATGCGCCTCCGTCGGAATGTGACGGCGGACTCGAGCCGCCTGCAGAAGCCTCCGTCCACGCCTCAAAAGCCCTCGCGCGCCGTTGAGTCGGACAGCTGGCCACAAAGTTCGCCGCCAGACCTTGCGATGCACTTCTTCACCAGATCCTCCCACAAGAACGTCCCGCCTGTTCCTCCACGCAACCCAGCTCGGACCCCTACCCGGTCAGCTAAGACTGGCATGAAAATGTCAGCCCGGCACCCATTATCGACAACCACGAGCCGAAGTCATAAGCCTTCGATGTCGCTGCGCCGAGACTCCGCCACTCAGACTTTGATATCCCAGGCCCAATCCCCAGGCCCTGCACGACCGGTCGCGTCGCCCAAATCCTTGCAGCCTTCAACGGGACTTGGCCGTCATCACGTCACTGCTCGTACCACCAAAGCCTCCCGAGAAATAGATCCTAAATTATGGGATGCCGTTCGAAGGAGTCTCTCCCAGCAAAGTCACATTTCATCTCTCGTGTCACCCCTGGAGGCCATTTCCCTGTCATCAGGTCCGCTGCCACCCTCTCGAACTTCCAGTCAGCGCAAGGCCCTTGACCAGTTCACGCAGCAGCTCGAGACCTTTGCCGAACGCAGGGGTGTTGCAGGTCAAGTCCCCGTCTTCACACCTACACCCCAATCAGCAATATCATACCACACGGTATCTGCATTACTTCCATATCAGGCGGAGTTCCAGAGCGCCGGGTTGGCTGTGACATCCACTCAACAACAAGAAAGGTCCCCGGATAGGAAGAAAGCACCACGAGCGCCATTTGAGGCGCTCTTCGTTGGCGATCACCAGCTTTCGCTACCTAAGCATGAACCAGCGAACGAAACAAAGGGTGAGCCTGGGCTTGGAGCCTTTCACCTCGATGGCGTGCACCGAGACTTGCTGCCCGAGCGCGCCAGCTCTTCGAGCTCATCGTACTCGAGCCACGATACAGAAATTGTCTTTGCAGATCTAAGCAACCCACAGGACCTTGCATAGCTTGATCAGGTCCCGGCATCCAAAGACAAGTCAGGAACAAGGGTTTGCCGTCTGCCATGCTTCCCAACGGACCAGGTGTCGACTGCAGCTGGGACGCCCGCCCCTCGCATCTCGTTTAATACGTCTGCAAAACCCGTATCAAATTGGCAGTCGCCCTTGCCAAAGAAGACAACGTCAACTCAAAATCAACTTCACTCAGACGATCAAAAGCACTCGCGACGTCTGCAGTCCGCGTTGAAGCATGCTGAGGAATCCTTACAGAACTCCACGAGACACTTTACATATGGAGCTCCCGTTCTTCCCCAAAGCCAACCATCCGCCGCATCGAAAGTCCAGGGCAAGCCGACAGGTCTGCGAAAATCTAACCTGCAGTCCTCGAAACTACCTCCGGTAGACTACTCCGCACTCAGAGGATTCCGGAAGCCACCACAGCTGCATAAACACAACGGTATACCATATCCTCAGGCGAAAGAAATAGAGAAACCAATCACTTCTGAGATCGAACACGAAAAACCAACTATGAGCTCGCACCCTGACGTCAGGCTTTCCGCGGTCCATCCGCCTGCGAAAACCGCTGAAGAGGCTCCTACACCTGCACCGCCAGAGCGAAGGTCGAGAGAGAGAGCAACCTCGGCCGCTGACCCAAAAGAAAAGCATGTTAAACCTCTGAGGATATCTTCTCGACAGCCCGAACGGAAAGCACGTGAGAAGCTAGGAATGGCTATGAAGCGACGCGACATGCAGCGGGACCAGCAGCCACGGTCTGCCATCTTCAGTGGCAGAGACCGGCGGCGTGACGCACCCATCCACTCCCCTCCGCCTCCGCCTCTATCTACGGTTTCTGCAAAGCGGCCAGATGTTCATACGATTCCAAAGTCTGTCACGCTGGCCATGCCTGTGCCCAAACTACCACCCATGTGGACACGCGACACGGATGCTCCATCGTCGCTCGAATTAGCGCTCGAAGACGCTGTAGAGAGGTTGCAAGAAAAAGGCAAGGCTGTGGAAACCGCGATCGTGTCGGAGCTGGAAAGACGGCCCGCCAGCGGCGGAAAAGAAAACATCATTGGGCCAGGCACGCCTGCTGGTAATCCTGACTCTAATGGTGGACCATCTCCCCCGAATAGATCATCCAATGACGGAAGCGAGAAGCCTCATCAGAAACCTGCCCCCATAAACGATTCCGCGACGCACATGTCCCACGGTCTGTCGCCTCCGTCGATCGGCGCTCAACATTGCGAGAGCTTAGACACACCGAAAGACAGTAAGAAGTCTTCACGCAAGGGCTGCGACGACTTTGACGACAGAGACGTCCTCCGGGGCCTACATATTGCGGCTTCTGCGGCATGCGATGATACGGTGGACGCATGGATACGGGAAAAGACAGGCGTGTGGATCCGGCGGTTCTTGGCGGACCTCAAGGCGTTCGAGATGCTCGGCGAAGACACGCAGCCGGCCCCGAAGGATCAGCGGGCACGGCAGAGGCGGGCGGAGATGCGGAAGCTCAAGGCACAGGTGCGGCGGTCGCGGATAGTACGTCAGGGGTTGGTCTAAGGGCCAGGGCACCCCCACGTTCTGAAGGAGCATAGGTATCGGCGGGGAGTTTGGTGGCGATCCGGCAGTACGGGGGAGAAGCCGCAGTGCCAAGCGTAGGCACACAATGCCAATGTTGCCAATGTTGCCAATATCGAGACATCATTCAGAGAATGCCTGTCAGCCGAGAACACCCCGGAGTGCAGCATGCAAGGTGATACTGCCGACCCTTGGCGTCGAATCCTACTTGAGCCTCAAGGACGGTAGGACGACGACGGACTTGGCACGGGCATGTAGCTCGATCACGCGATGTGTACAATACTTGACCTACCTTCCGATGCACTCAGCAAAAAGAAATCATCCCAGCAGCCCTACAATGTGTCGGTAGCGGCACGCCGGTCGCTCCGTTTCAATGTCTACGGGACAGTGTGTCGGGTCCGGCGCCGAGGGGTGGGTTCACGAACCGGAGGCATGGGCGGCGAGATGCGGAGAGTGCCGCACGAGCCGCGCGGGAGGGACGCGGGAGCACGGGCGTCGGAGGTCTGGCCGTGCAGCCGGTGCGAGTCAGGCAGCCTTTGAAGGGTATGTATGGTATGGGGATTATTGGGCCAGGTTTTTTTGCGGGGGAGGGTGGACGGCAGGCGACGTTGTTGGTGGGATTTCAACACCGAGAGTCGGCCTCGTAGTTCGAGCACGACTCGGTTGAGTTTACGGTGGGGAGGGGGGCAGCATTACTGACTTGGCTTGGTCCATGACGATGGATCAGTGCTGGCGACGATGTGGAGTGTATGAAGATTGATGGCGTTCTTCTCTAGCTTGATAGCCTGTTTTAACCAGACGAACGAACAAAGGAGACCCCATCTTCGCCGATGACGGGGGAATATACACCGAGACGCCCCATCCAACGTCGCGCCACCACCTTTGACGGCACTTCATCTTACCTAGCTATTCACTTACCGACCTACAACAAGTAAAGGTACGTCCACCTGAAGAAGGGAGAGTGCCCGCCCACTCACCCACCCACCTGAAAAGCCCGAAAATCTCACCCGCTTACCCGCCGCCGCCCCGTACGTATCGTCCCGTGCAACGTGATCTCGAGGTTATCTCGTCCTGCTGACCACCAACTCTGCAAGGCACCATCACCTTCCTACAGAGGTGCGTCCTCCCCGTTACCCAACCACCCAAACCAGACGGCTCCCCCCCTCCCCATCCACATCTTTAGAAACCATGGTTGCGTGGCAGAGGAGACCAAGGTCCGTAGCGAATAGAGTAACGGGGAGCATCCCTCCCTCCCCTACCTCCCCGGCCCCAGCCCCTGGCCTCCGCTTCCTTCCCGTGTCCACCTCCAATCTCGTCAGCACTTACTCCGCACCCCCCCAGCGTTGCACCACAGAGATCGGCAACCCCAACGGGAAATGAGGGGGCTACCCCTCCTCCTCAGAAGAAAGTTGCCCCCCCCCCCCCCCCCCCCCCCCCCCTCAGAAAGATGCCGCGCCCACCACCCAAACCCCGGAAGCACCCCCAACATGGCATTCACAGCAACGGAAGCAGAGTGTCCTGACGGATGTGTATTCATGGTATCAAATAGTGTAAACGAAAGTCCTAAGCAGTGTTCCCTTTCCCCCGATTAAGGGGAACGGTCATGTTGTCATTAAATCTCGGCTCGTGACGCAGTAACGACGCATCGATGAGGCAAGAGCGGACGCCCAAGGACTCTCCCCTCCCGACCCAGCGTGCAGAAAGTGAAGTGAAAGCGACCATCGCACCGATCTCCCTTAGACCTTGGTGTCGTTGGGGCGGTACTGGACCTGCTCAACCCCAGCATCCTCGCGCTGCTCCTGCTCCAGGGCGGCATCCTTCTCCACGCGGTGAAGGTCAATGTCAGCAACCTGCGCGTCAGCGCCGTCGATGACCTTGACCAGCTCCTCAAGAGTGGGTCCCCTGGTCTCGACGAACATGTAGAACACGAAGCACAGCTCGAAGAAGACCCAGATCACGTAGATGAGGTACAGGATCCAGGTGTTGCCACCGTAGCCGGTACCCTCCTCGCCCTTCCAGTGCTCCATGGCAATCGGGTTGGCCTGGTTGTTGAGGCAGAGCGCAACCTGGACGGCAATGTTGAGGATCATGAGACCCTTGGCACGCAGGGAGTAGGGCAGGATCTCGACAGCGTAACCGATGAGCAGACCAGACCAGGCCGTCGCGTAGAAGAACGAGAAGACCCAGATGAACACGATCATGGCAATGTTGGAGCCGGGAGCGCGGTGCTGCTCGTAGAGACCGCAGGTGAGAGTCCAGAGAACCAAGGTGCCGCACATACCGCCGGTGGCGAGTAGGAAGATGGGCCGACGGCCGACCTTGTCAACCATGAGGGCGAAACTGATGGAGACGATCATGGACATGCTGGTGCTGCCGGCGTTGAGACCCAGGCGGTCGAACTCGCCCGAAATACCGGCGTTTCCGTACAGCAGAGAGGTGTAGTTGGAGATGATGGCGTTGCCGGACCACTGAGAGAAGATACCGAGAGCAATGATGACGATCAGGCGGTAACGGTTGCCCTTGGTCCTGAAGAAGTCGATGTACTTGGTGCTGGTGTTGGCGGCCTGCTCCAGGCGGATGGTGTCGCGAATCTCGCGGAACTCGAACTGGACAGTGGGGTGCTGGTCGTTACCGTTGGCATGGTACTTGGCGAGAATGGCGAGGGCCTCGTCGTCGCGCTCCTTGGCAATGAGGAAACGAGGGGACTCCGGCACCCACCAGAGGAAGCAGAGCTGGATGAGAGAGGGAGCACCCTGGAGGATAGCAGGGATACGCCACGACCACTCGTTGTCGAGGAAGGACGTGCCGACGGCGGTCCAGCCGACGATGAGGGCACCCAGGTTCCACAGGCAGTTGTAGACGGTCGTCAGACGGGCACGGTGCTGAGGGTGGCAGATCTCGGTCAGCAGCATGGGCGAGGCGATCTGGGCGAAAGAGTTGCCGAAACCGAGGAGAACACGGCCTCCAGCGAAGGTGCCGTAGTTCTGGCAAGAGCCTTGCATGACGGCACCGATAATCATGATGACGAAGCCAATGGCAATGGACAGCTTGCGACCCCAGTTGTCGGTGATGAGAGGGACCATGGGGATAGAGACGACGGAGCCGATCTGGTAGAGAGCGACCAAGAGACCCAGGTCAGCGCCCTTCGGGTCACCGAAGAATTCCTTCCAGGAGTCGAAGTTCTGGACGGAGTTGAAGAACATGCTGTTGAACGCCGGCAGTTAGTTACTGGTCTCGCGCGGGGTCAGAATATGAGGGAATCGGCTGGCTTACCCATCGTAACCGGTGGTGGCCGACGAGGCGCAGAGGATAGCAGCGTAGAGGTAAAGCTTCCGCAGGCCGGGGTCCTTGTGCCAGACAACATTCTCGAACTTGGGGGCCTCTTCTTGAGCCACGGTCTCTCGACCGTTAGGCTTCTCTTGCTTGAAGTAGGTGAGCTGCATGGTGGGCGACAAGTCTTGATGTACTGGGCACAACAAGAGGTCTTGGTTGGCGGGGGATACCTCTTCCGCGTATAGGCTGAGCGAAGGGCCTGTTGCAGTCTTCGACGGGGAGGTCAGAAGAAGGGATGAGGATGAGGAGCGAGGAGGCAATGTGTGATTCGGGCGGGGACCCCAGGTCTAGATATACGGAGAAGACTCCATGGCTGTCAGGCTGCTGGGCATGGGGACGGCCAAGCGGACCGGCCTTCAAACTCCAGATCACCAGTCACGACCCGAAAGACATGGGTACTCCATCGAATGAACAACCATGCCACGCTATGTTCAATTAACCTGCAGAAGGGTAAGCTTGGTCTGGTACCCTCGTACCGAACAGGGGGTTGGCCGGCAAAAGTCGTGGTTCGACGAAAAAAGATGAGCCAGATGTCACGGACATGGTGTGCCGGACAAGGCAGGCCAGGGACACTGGGGCGAACCGGCCGTGGGCGGCGGCTGGCGGAGGGGCGGGCGAGCGAGGGAGGCAACTAGACCAACCGAGCTCAGGCCGACCCCCAGACTCCACGCACACGAGGGTACTCCGAGGGACGTGTCTCAGTGTCAACGGCGCGCCCCTGGAGAACCAGAAAGAGCCAGGCTCCCACGGCGGAGGCAACGGAGGCAGCCGCCCGATGTGACGTGGATCCGTGAGGAACATCACATGCCCAAGGCCCGGCTCCGTTGAGCTGGTGAATCAAAGCTTTCGTGTGCCATTGTGCCGACCGTGGGCCTCTGGCGGGCTGCGCAGCCAAATGCCACGAGACTAGAGGCAGCCTGTGGTCCACTGTACGTCTCTGCCGAAGGCGAGAACCTCGTTCCGACGTGGGGATTTCTTGGGGGGGAGTCTCTTGGCTTCAACTGATCAGACGGTGAAGAGGGTCGGGAGAGTCAGGAAAAGGGTGTGGGGCAAGCGAAGGAGGTGTGCCGGATCCAAGACGGGCATGTTGTTGTGCTGCGGTACCAGCCTTGCATCGTGCATTACCGCTTGCTGCCATGTGAGGCCACCCAATCTGTCGCCCGATGGATGCTGTGCTGGGGGAAGTGCCTGGGGCGAAAGGGTGTCCCCGTAGACAAGCATTTTGGGGGTCATATCCGGGGGTACAGGGTCGCTGCGGGGAAGTAAGTCCGAGGGGAGACTGACCTGGATATTGACCAGCCTGTCTGGCGCCTGGGCATTATTGTTCATCCAACCATGGGTTGTCTGTCAGCCTTCGTGACCAAGAAACCCAGTACCATATACGATCCGAAGTTCCTGTTGGTGTCTGTTCCCTGTTCCCACCCCATTGACCTGCCAAAGGACCAAGTGGCCGAGGCAACATCACTGTGCTCGGATGCAGTCACAGCCAAGAACCCGAACGTGTGGTGCTGACCCAGCGTCGATCGCTTGGTGACTCTTGGAGCCAAGGGATCTCCTTGGACTTCGGTTGCATGAACAGCCTATTCCGGGTCCCAATTCGACAGAATGAGTGACTGTCCTTGTTTGGCGCCAGGTGATCGTGGCCAAGGGGCGTGCCGAAACCTCAAGGAGAGATACGGCCGCAAAGGGCTAGCAGGCCTCCTTAAGCGAATCGGCAACATGCCATGTGGCAGCCCAGCCAGGCGCCTCCTCGCCATCATGAACGAACACAGGATAGCATGTCAGGACAGTTTCTGGATGATATGTGAGGCCTGGCACGGGTACGAAGCTGGGCAGGCGAGGCTAGATAGCTAGCTGGTAGTGCGATCCAGTTCGAGCAGTCGGGACTTGACCGCCGGTAGGTCAAGGAGTACCATGCCTCCAAAGGCTTCCGTACCAAACCACGAGACCTTGAATTCTCAGATGCCAAAGGCCCAGGCAACCTGGCAAGTGGCTCATGATGCTGTCGACCTCTGTATGCATCAACGCATCGCATGTACGATGACTTGTCGCCTCTTGTGCCTCGTAAGGCAGCGGCCGGTTTGCAGACAAGCATGACCACCCATGGAATACGGTGCTTCGCTTCTGTGACCTGGTAGTTGATCGCGGCACAGGTGGCAGGCCTTGTTCGATCCAGGGCAGGGGTGTACAGGTGACACGGCACGGCTGCTTCGAGATGACACGGCAGGCCATCCGGGGCGCTCCCCACCCAAGCCACTCGCGACCCCGTCCCAGATTTCGATTCAGGCTGAACACGGCTAAATGTGTTGATTGACATCAGTCGTGGAGAAGGGAGGGGGTGTGGGCAGGGAACTGAGAAGAGCCGCCAAGCGCTAGTAATGCCGTTGGAGGGTGGCATTCAGCCGGATTGTATCGACTTCTTCCTAGCGCGCACGTATTTGTTCTTCGAGACGAATTGTCCAGTTCTGTAGAGGGCAAAGAGTCAGGGAAGCAACCAAACCGGGTCGACGCATCATTCGGTCGAGGGGCATAGGTCCGGGGCAGGCAAGCTTGGCGCGATGGTGGAGGGCCACAGTGGTCCGATGGAAGAGTTTGGCGAGTGCAACCCCCCAGGTCAAGGTCGAGGTCGAGATCCAGGGTCCGCCTGCAATGTCACGGCTGGCCCGAGAAACCTTTCGGCCTAAGAGGCCCAGAACATCCAGTGCCTGGTTCTCCTCATCAGGGGCCGATGCTTTGCGGTGCAGGTTAAGACGATGGCCCACAAGTTGGCCATCTCTCTCCTGCTGCAGCCAAGCAACCGAGGTGATCCAGTCAGACTGCGCCAACTTCTCCTTGGCGGTTGCTTGCTTGTAGGCCCGCCGTTGGCTGACCGACGTCCCTCGGTAGCTCCCTTTCTGGAGTCTCGGGGGATCCACCAAACAAGACTTTGCCTAGCCAAGTTCGTCTGAAGGCGGCCTGTGCAGGGCATGTGGAGGTCGGGCGTCGTAGGAATCAAGGGCCGACGTTCCTGGGTTGCAAAGCAGGATGCGATGGTGCTTGCTGGCAGCTTTGCGAGCCCGTTGTTGGGGGTCTGGTTTTCGCATCCCACGGTCTCTGATCTCGGTTCTTCGCCCGATGCTGGTTCGTGATGCTCGTCAGGTGGGTTTAATGGACGTAATTCGAGATTTGATGATGTACTGCGGCGTCGAGGCAGAGATGACTGGGGTTGAATTTAGCCTGGGGGGGTTAATTGACGAAACAGCCCGAGTAGTGCACGAGCCACCCGGTAGAATCGTACACCCAGTCGACGGCACCTGCCCGACGCCTCTCCTTTG
The DNA here is from genome assembly GCA_002851705.1 of Verticillium albo-atrum. NCBI lineage: Eukaryota > Fungi > Ascomycota > Sordariomycetes > Glomerellales > Plectosphaerellaceae > Verticillium > Verticillium albo-atrum. The sequence goes on from NMXJ01000004.1 coordinate 401,525, forward strand.
GACCGTGCCAAGTCATCGTTATTGCCACGGGCATCGACGGAAATCTTCCACTTTGGGTCGCTATGTTTTGATGCTGGTGGAAGTCTACTCCTCTGCCTACTTGCCTCGGTGTTTCATTTTGAACTCAATGAACTGTACCCTAGGTCCAGGATGGGCTAGGTAGGCAAACCTGCCTCGCTTTCAATATCAAGACGACGCCATTGTTCTCCGCGAAAGCCGCATCTTTCCAACGCGAGAACAAATTTATGGAAGCGAGGGTAAGGGTCGAGTTATGATTCGATTATTTCATCTGGTCCCAGGTAATTGTATAATGTCGCCCTGAAGCAAGCCATGGTGTAACGTGTGCTACGGTTGGATATTTGATTTAGGGGCCAAATCTATCCTCCGACACGTTCTTGAAGCAGCCGAATAACATCAGAAAAGCTTGTAGCCACCAAGCTTTCCCTTGTGGAATCATGTCATTTGACGGTTCCGCCCTCGACCCCAGTGTGATGTGATTATTCTCCTGTCTGGGCGACCCAGGGTCTATCTCATACACTTTGACAGCTGTCCAGCCAAGCAGATGTTTTCCAAGGCGCATGGGTCTGGATGCAGCAACTGTTCGCCCAGATATTGTACGTGGGTAACCTGCATGGTGAGCATGCCTGTAAATGAACTAACCGATGTATTGGGACGAGCGGAGTACCATCATGGCATGGTCCGGCCAGGTTCTCATGCGCGGTCCAGTCGCCGATCAGATCGCCGGCCAAGAAGACCTCCTCGAGGGACTTCGGGTAGCTGCAAGGCCTGGACCGTCACTGACACGGGTAATTTTGCCTCTAATCCTTGGCATTGTTAAGTCAGACAGATCGACTAACCCGCAGACGCGACTTCTGCCTGCCCTCGGCTGTCGAGGGTGCAACAAGAGCTGAGCTCGCCCAGCCCGAGGAAGAGCGTCTGTGTGGGCCAGGCTCTGCCCAGAAAGGCACAGGAAGGCACCATGCTCACCAGTGATTCGGTACCATACTTGACGATGTTCTCCCCGCACAGATCCCCCCTTCACATGAACTGGCTGTTACGCGATACCTGGCCAGCCATGGTCCCCGCATTGATACCTGCAGCAACTCGAGCGCGCTGCAGGTCCAGAGTCGCGAATCAAGTAACGTAGCCTCCAGGTAGATCAGCATTGGCGCATCTGGGCCGCACTTAGCATATTCTACTATTTGCTCGCGGTGGTGTGGGTGTAGACAAGGTAGAAGTCTGCTGTCAAGGTTTCGCTCAGGTGTGGCCCCATGACATGATATTCCAATTACCTTGCGCAAATGAGAAATGAGGATGGTGCTTCTGAGGCCTCGCGTGCGGCGCAGGGAAGAAATGAGCGAACAGAGTGTGGTTCAGCCTGGAAGGTTCAACGCAGGGTATCATTTTGATCTCTTCGGGGAGCACTGGAATTCCATCAGACAGATCCATCGTCTGGATAGGACGGCTAAATGTGACCTTGCTCCTGCAGGCAGGTCGCACTATCAGAGGCGGACGCAATATGCGCCCAAATCGTGATCATCCAACGACCCAATGTGACAAGATTCGCATCCTTCGGGGATGGGACCGATGCAACATTCTTGCCAGGTAGACAGCCCAAGCTAATAGGGTGAGCTCATAGGACAGTGGCCAACGTTTGCTCATAACGTGACTTAATTAGGATCGTAGTCCATTTTGGGGTTCATCCAAGATCTAGAGAATATGAAGATATCTCACAAATTGGGTTGCCCTACGATGCTCATCGGGCTGTAAATGTGTTCGGACATATCTCATTGAGATGAGAACTGAATGGAGTCCGGGATGGAGTGGCTGATACCAAGTCATGAGCCACACCGTCCAGCCACAAGTGACAGCCGAAACGTTCAGGCATCAGGCGACTGCAGGCCGTCCGCAACGCGCGGCATTCATCATCGCCGTCCATCAAGAAGGCATTGTGTGCTTGACTGAACACTAGAATCAATGGATACACCAAGCGCTACACTCTCGCCCGATATGCAGGCGCTGAGGGACAACTTCACATCTCGCGAAGGCGATGATGAGCACTTCTATCGGTGCTGGAGGAATGCGGAGTGCCACAAGTGCCTCAGTGAGCCGCAATGCGGATGGTGCCCCCTCGTGAGTTGATGCGCATCTGCACTCAAGTAGCACACAGCTGACATTGGCCGATATTAGACATGGGCATGCGTCCCAAACTCTTATCCCATCCCGCTGCTAGCTCCGGCGTACGATGAGGGTATCTGCCCGTTCCGCGACGAACGGTGGGAGATGCGCACGAGGCCTCTAGGGTGCCAGGTGTCGACCATCACAGGGCTTACAGGGGCCATCTCAATTGCGTCTACGCTCATGTTCCTTCTGTTGGTTGTGGCCGTGGTGTTCGCCAGCCGTCGCGCATGGCACTGGGGCAAGACGAGACGGCACAGATGGAGCACTTTTAGAGCGAGACGAACTGGCGAGACCGATCCGCTGCTTGCCAATGAGGGCGCACTGCGAACAAGCGACGAGAACACCGGCGCAGTCGCATCCGATGCATAATGACACAGGGGATCAACTTGCAGATCGCGTGCATTCCGCCCGTGCAATGGCCACCACATCAGACAAAGCGGGCTCATCCAGAGCTGACGGGCGGAATGATGGCAACTTCATCGCCCTCCTTGATCACGACGCCATCCTCCCCAGGCTTAGGTAAATCTACGTAGTCAAGGTTGACTGTGACCAAGCACGAGTCGAGGATCTTGGCCTTGATCCCGCTGTACCTCTCCTCGAGGGTATCGAAGAGGCGACCGAGAGGAAGAGGCGCGGGTAGAGATTCCTGGTCCTTGGAGGTATAGGAACTCGCACCTGCAAAGTACAGGATGCTGAAGTGGCCGCTTGGCGGTCGACCCGTGGAGGTCATGTCGGTAACGCTGGAACTGAGATGCTGGAAAGAGAGCATTAGCAAACTGCTTTCCAAGTTTTTTTTGCAGAAAAAGTTTGTGCAGAAGTCTGGATCAGAGATCTTGGTGATAATTGTGGTTCGTCAAAGAGGATTCAGGTAATACATGCTTTGATATTCATCATACCAGTGGGGAAGAAGTTGGAAGAGAGGGAATGCTTACCGACTGATGTCAAGCACGAGAGTGCTGGTGATATTACAATGTTCCCCGTGATTGTGGTGGTTGTGCTAAGGAAGAGAATTTGGAAGCAGCGTTTGCGCGCAGAAGAAAGATGTAGCAAAATTTAGGTGGGGGGTCAGGTGACCTCGCGATGGCCTGGCGTCCCGGCAACGATTTTGGAGCTCCACAGGGCACGTCTTGACACACTGGCTGTGCTGTGAAATGAGACTTTGCTGCCGCTCCATTAGACTGCTTCGGCTTTCGAAAACGGAACGCAGCGATTGGGTCAAGGTTTTCAGTGGAAATTTTACCTGTTGGAATAAATCTTCATTTTGGCCTGTACGACAGCGTGGATGGAGATCGCGTTCTAGCCTGTCGGAGCATAAGGTGCTCATCGCATCACGGAATGGATTCTCCATAGTCTGTCCACTTGGGATTCACGGACTACTGAGTCTGGGCTATTGTAAGCATCTGAGTTGGGGTGTTCGGTTTCGCGAAGAAAGGATAGGGATTCATCAAAGATACTGTACAATTGTTGTTTGATCGTGACGTACATCACATACATCCATGGCATATTATGAAAATAGAAATCTGCAACAACACCAGTAGCGTTGCTGGAGGCGGTGGCTTGTGAGGATTCCCTGATGGCTAGAAGAACTCTGCTCAGCTGTACCACCGTCACACCTGTGCGTGAAACCCGGAGATGATCTCCATGGAAACAACTTTACAACTCTGATAGCGACATCTTGTAGAACCAACTGCCGAGGTTAGCCTTGCCATAGCCGTTTGAAAGTAAATTTGAAGACATATTTCGAGTCCCTGAGCTATCTTGTGCGCACTCTTTTCAAATCAGAACCTATACTGTAGGATTGTTTCATGTGTATGTAGATATGAATGCAGCTGCCCCAGAGATTCCAAATCCCCGATGCTCTTCTTGATCACCGGGGGGTCTTCGTAGACGGACCTCAGCGCCGGATCGGTTGTTGTAAGACTGCCTGTCAGTGATCGACTATTGGAGAAAACAGTTGTTGGTACTTGAAGGTTTGGGTCTTACGCAACATGTTTGCTGGTGAAGCTTCCACGACACACCGACACATATCATCGAGTCCTCGGTGATAATCACATCAGACAGGCTGCAGGCTCGTAACAGGACAAACGCGATTGCGCATTCTTCATGTCAGGGTATCTTCATAGCTAGCATATCACGGCAGCTTCGCCACACGGCCTTCCAGGTCTTTCACCCAGCCCTCGATGACCTTCATGTTCCCGCCCATTGTCGAGTCCCCCTCCTTGACAGCCTCCTCCACCTTCTCCAGGCCTTCTCTCCACTGCTTCATGTCCGCTGTCATGTCTGCCTGCTGCTTCTCGATGCGTTCCAGGATCTCGCTCGCGGCGGCGGCGTCAGAGTGCACGGCACGGAGGGATCGGAGCCGGTCGAGCAGCGGCGGCAGCAGCGGCGCCAGGCTCTCTATCGTAGGGAGAGTGCCGTAGAGGGCGTTGATCTTGGCGGTCTGCTCAGAGTCCTCCGAATCCTCCGGGGCCGCAGCGCCAGAGCCAAGAGCTTCCTGCGCGGACTTGGCGCCCTGTCGAGCCTTCTCCAGCTGATGGGCTTCCTGTGTCAAGGTGCGCACGCGCCGCGTGATGGCGTCGAGATTCGAGGTGGAGGCCTGAGACAAGGTGACGATCTGCCTCTGAAGAGTGTCGAGGGTAGGGAGGATGGCCCGCGGCAGACCGTTCGCGTCAGCTTCGGGCAGGGCAGCAGAGCCGATACCGATGCCCCTCTCAAGAAGAACGAGCCGTCGGTCAAAGTCGGCAGCCTTAGCCAGCGCATGGCTCTGCTCGTAAGTCGGTGTATATGTGATGGTGTACGAAGCCGCATTTCCTGCGGCGGGCAGGCCCTCTGGCTGCGCCTCGGAGCTTGCTGGCGGATACGATGGCCTTTGTGTCGGGCCGCCGCTGGTATGAGGCTCGATCGTGCGGGAGATCTCGTCGATGACTTCGCTCAGGGAAGCCAGCTTCTGTTCCTGCTCGTCTCCGTTGGTGGGTTGTGCTGCTGCGGCCTTTTTCTTCCCGTACTCCTCTTTCGCTTCAGCGATCTCTCGCTGAAGTCTCGCGATCTTCCTGTCCAGGTGCTCCTCATCGTCCTCGTCGCTGAAGTCCCCAATCTCGGTCGTGCCATCCTCCAAGACTCGCTGCCGGCGCGTCGTAGTCTTGTATGATTTGCGCTTGCCGTCGACTCGGTCAGAAAAGTCGGCTGATGTGGCATCGACGTTGGAGGGTAGGAAGCGAGATCTAGCTTCGTCTATGCGGAGTCGGGAGCGGGAGATGCCAGCCGCATCGTCGTCGTCGTCGAAGTCATCATCAGAATGCGAGGGCCCTGTGGTGGTCTGCAGGAGGTCAGCTACGGTTGATGGCACAGCGGGAAGCAGCACGTACAGGAGCAGTTGAAAGATCGTCAGTCAGCTCTGGTGTTTCGTAGATGTCCGGCGCAGAGTCCTGGATCCGTCAGCTCGAGTGATTGGGGCCCAGGCGTGGGACAAACGGACCAAGTCGGGCAGGTTGGCGTATTTGCGATTGAGCGCCATTGTGAGGGTGGATGTGCGGATTGAAGCAAATCTCGGGTTCGAGATCTGTTTTGCCAGGTCTGTCGCAGCAGGAGATGGGGAGTGGGTTGAACAGGCGGTATGGAACTGAGCAAGATGTGACGTTGTTTACCTGGTGCCAGCTTCCAGGCGCCACAGCGGTTTCCTTCAGAGCCTCAGGGGTTGTCACCGCCCAAGCTCCCGAATGTTCGGTGGTCCCCGCGCTAAGACACAGTGCGGTGAGATGCCGTCATCGAACCAATTGGCACGGTACTTGGTGGTGGGGCTCGACGCGTCTCATGACATGTCGCACTAGAGCTAGAGGTAGAAGGTCCTCCACTTCACGCGTAAGTCGGGATTCACTGACTTCGTTCCATCTCATCAGACTCAATTGACCTTGCTGCTGGTCCCTCATCCTATCTGCTTGGTCTCCATTGGTGAATAGGGTCCCGCAACTCTACGGATGTGTGCATCCTTCGTCTGCTTCGACAAACTTCGACCCGCAATATCCCTTCGAACGTCACTTGCGCCGGCACATATATCATCGCAACTCACGGCTGCATGTACAAAAGAACCGCTTCGCCGCGCTCGCTGGGACCAATGCTCGCACTCTATAACACCATGTCATAGATAACGCCCGGGAACCTCACCATGTACTCCCATCGCAGGGCGCCTGGACTGACTGCAAAGGGCGTCGCCCCACTCCTGAGCCAGGTGAAAGGAAAGAAGATTGAGAGAGCCCAGAAGCGGAAGACAGAGCCTCTCAAGACACCTGAAGACATCTATGCCGCTCCTCTCAGCTCGTCTGAAGATGAGATCCCAGATGACATCTCGGCAACGGACAACAGCCCAGCTCGCATGGGCAGCTCCTCAGAACAAGGAGCAAAAATTCGAGATGTTGGTGTATTCCATGACCCGAACCACGGGGCAATCGATTCCGAAAGCGAAAGCGACGGCGGGCCGGCGCGGGGTGATATCAAGCCCTCCAGGTTCCAAGCAGGCAAACCACGGAGCGCTGGCTCCACGTTACACAACCGGGGGAGCAAACAGGAGCCTGGACCGGGACCCTTGCGCACTAGGGATGCAAACATGAAGACCAAGAGCTCAACGAGCCTCAAACGAGATCATTCAGACGGCACAGACGATGACGATGCTCGTGGCGAGCCTAGTGCGAAGCGCAGGGCATCTTCCTCTCGCCAGAAGCTGGCTGGTGGTGACCACCTTGAAGACGATTTCCACCAGACAAAAGTGAAGGCCAGCCAAAAGAAGTACGGCGACAGAAGTTCGAAGAGAATGATTGGTCAGAGCACGAGATCTATCACGCCAGACTCCAGCCTCAACTCGCCACAGAACTCGTTTCAATCGGGGTCTGGCAAGAAGGCGTTCAAAGCCCCTGAGATGTTGCCTCCGAGTCCGTCACACGGCAGCGGCCCGTCAAGAACAAGCTCGAAATTCAAGCAAGCCGACTCCCTACCCCCAAACCCAGAGCGCAAGGTGAGGAAACACGGCTTCAGGGCCTGTGGACCGCTGCCAGAGGAAGACTCCCCAAAACGCGCGAAGTTCAGGAAACCCGAGCAGCTTCCTGCCAAGACCAGCAGGCCACTTCGCAAGGATGATTTATCGGTTCCCTATGTTCCCCCGCAAGGCAAGCCAGCTATGCGGGCTCCTGGTCGGCGTAAGAAATTGAGGAGGGTGGAATCGCCGGAAAAGCCCAAGTCGTTCGTCGCTGGAAGTACGTTCAAGTTGCCGGCCAGCCTGCCAGGTATGGGTTTGGATGACTTCCTTGACGGACCCTGCGTCTCAACGTCGCAAGAAACCTTGAGCCTTGCCAGCGATGACGACGACAACGACGATGCGGACAGCGAGCTCAGGCCCATCAAGGCAGTCCCAAACACATGTCCAATGTGCGATCTCCCCGTCGACAAAGAGCTTCTGCGCACCTTCTCCAAAGGACGCACCCTTGGCATCAGCCAGCAGATCAGATTTTGTCGACTACACAACACGAAATCGGCAGAGGACACCTGGCTCAAGAAAGGCTACCCCGAGATCAACTGGGACACGCTCCCAGGCCGCTTCTCACCACACCACAGGTCACTCAAACGCATCATCAACGGCGAGAGCTCGCACTACAAATCGCTGTTGGCCGACAAGGTCTCCGAAGGCAAGGAGCGCACGCTGCGCAAGACGGAACGGAGCCTGGCACCGGGGTACTACGGCCCCCGGGGCCTGCGCATCATGTCGGAGCACCTCATCAGCCGGTTCGCGTCGACGCTGAGGAAGCGGGCCGTGGAGGACGATATTGTGGCGGCCAGGGGAAGCGCCGTGTTCGTCTCGACGGTGTTGGTGCCGGAGCTGGCGTCGCAGCTGATTATGGAGGATATGGGCGTCAGCGTCGATGAGGCGCGCACCATCCTGGAGGAGAGCATACCCATTGGCGACTTGTTGCATGAAGAAATTGGAGATGTTGTGGTCGACGACGTGGAGGGGCATGACGATGCCACCGACGACGTGTTCATATGAGGGCACCTGCCCCTCGTGGCGTTTTGTTTTTCGCTGCTGCAAAGGCGATAGCGTTGTGCATTATCATGTTTATACATCCACCGTGTGGAAGCATCAGGTACTATATGGCATAGAGCCAGCGATGGCCTTTCTAGCTCGTCTCCTCTTGGCTCGATGATAGGATGAATCAGACTCATCGGCTTCATTTTCACGCCCTTTGCTTATTGCCTCCTGCAACGCCAGTGATCGCAAACCGTGCGTCTAATGAAGCTCTTCTGATGGGAATCATTCCTCGCCGTCTATCGCCCCTTTTGCTCATCAGTCGTCCAGCCATCCGTCGTCCGGACAGGCACCCTCGTCGTCCAGTCATAAGTCCAGCTTTGCTCTATGGTCCCGGCACACGTCTGCCTGTGATCATATCCAGGAATTCTCAGCCCAGCAGGACCGCGACGCCCTCGTAGGGGCCCAACGTCACGTCCTCGCCAAAGGCCTCAACTGTCTTGCCGCCGTTCGTCACGAGCACCTCCTTGACCGTCTTCCCCCTGAAGCCGCCCCACACGACCTTCTCGCCGGAAAAGTTGGCAGCGACGACAGCCGTCGTTCCGTCGTCAGCCTTTCGCGCGTACGCAAAGATCTTCTCGTGGGCGTCATCCACGAGGGTGAAATCGCCGTACACAAAGACGTCCCTGTGGGCCTTGCGCGCGTCCAGCACCGTGCGCCAGCAGCTGAAGACGGAATCGGCGTTGCCGACCTGCGCCTCGGCGTTGATGTCGACGTGGTTCGGGTGCACCCTCATCCACGGCGTGGCCTCGGGCGTCGTGAAGCCCGCGTGCGGGCCGGGCGTCCACTGCATCGGCGTGCGGGCGTTGTCACGCGACTTCTTCTGGTACTCGACCTTGAGGGCGGCCTTGAGCTTCTCGTCGGGGCAGTCCTTGTACAGGCTGGAGGGGGTCAGCGTCGTCAACAGGCTGGGGGTTGCGGACGGGCCCCGATCAAAAGAGAGCAGGTGAAAATACTTACTTCCAGTGATTCAAGCAGTCGACGTCCTTGTACTCCTCCATCCCCCACTCCTTGGGGATGTTGTGCATGCCGAGCTCCTGGCCCTGGTACACAAAGGGCGTGCCGCCCTGCAGCGCCTGGACCATGGCGATCATCTTGGCGCTGGCGACGCGGTGCTCCGGCGCGTCGCTCGCGAAGCGGCTGACGGCGCGGGGCTGGTCGTGGTTCTCGAGGTACAGGGCGTTCCAGCCGTCGTTGGCGTACATGAAGCGCTGCCACTTGTCGGCGATGGCGCGGAAGTCGGCGAGCGGCCACTCGCGCGGCGAGAACTTGCCCTTGTCGCCGTGGTCGAGGTCGACGCTGTTCTGTCAGTTTTTTTTCGTTCCGTTGCCCGTGAAATAAATAATCGAGAGAAAAAAAGGGGTCAGACTCACAACTCAAAGTGGAAGATCATGCTGAGTTCGCCGCGGTCGGCCCTGACGCTCTTGATGACCTCGTTCGTGTCGGTGACGCAGGGCATCTCGCCGACGCTGAAGGCGTCGTACTCCTTGAGGATGGCGCCGAGCTCCTTGAGGTACTCGTGCAGGCGCGGGCCGGCGGCGTAGTGCTCGGCACCGCGGAGGACGGTGCGGTCCGAATCCGGGAATGCCTGGTCCTTGCTGATGAAGTTGATGACGTCGAGGCGGAAGCCGTCGGCGCCGCGGTCGAGCCAGAAGCGCATGATGGCGTGAACGGCCTCGCGCACGGCGGGGTTCTCCCAGTTGAGGTCGGGCTGCTCCTTGCAGAAGAGGTGCAGGTAGTACTCCTGGGTGTGCTCGTCCCATTCCCAAGCGCTGCCCTGGAAGTGAGCATCCCAGTTGTTGGGAGGCTGGCGGTTGCCATCGTCATCGTAGCGGGCGGGCTTCCAGATGTACCAGTCGCGGAAGGGGCTGTCCTTGGAGGAGCGGGACTGCTTGAACCAGTCGTGCTGGTCGCTGGTGTGGTTGACGACGAGGTCGAGGACGAGCTTCATGCTGCGGGCGTGGAGGGCATCCTTGAGCGTGTCGACGTCCTCGATGGTGCCGTAAGGGGGGTCGATCTTGCGGTAGTCGCTGATGTCATAGCCCTGTCTCGGTCAGTCTTGTTCATCATGTTTGTTCATGGTTCATGAGCTTTTGAGAGGTCGCGATCAAAGGTCTGAGAGGCGTACCATGTCGATCTGGGGGCTCTCAAAGATGGGCGACAGCCAGACAATGTCGACGCCCAGGGCCTTCATGTAGTCGACCCGCGAGATGATGCCTTTGAGATCGCCGACACCGGACCCGGTCGAGTCCTGAAAGGTGGCCGGGTAGATCTGGTAGACGGAGCTCTCCTTCCACCAGGCGCGGTGCTGCCTGTGGCCATTCTGGTGGACGCCGTTCTGGTGGACGCCGTTCTGGAGCGACATGGTGGCGGAGGTGGACGGGCGGGAGGGTAAGAGAGAGCGGGTGAGTGAGTGAGAAGTGAAAGGCGGGACGAGGCTGTTGATGTGATGAGGCTTCAAGAGACTCAAATAGTCGTATTGCCCGATTGAGCCGTGCCGAGTGGGTGGACGGAGCGGCGACAGTACTGTGCAGTAGGGCCCGTTTCTCCGATTATTTCTGCGAAAGGAAGGACCAATGAGGCTCGGTCCTTGGTCCAGGACGAGCCAGAGGCCGAAGATCCATTCGGGGAGTTTCTGTGACCGTCTTCATCGACGGGGTCGCGTTGAGGTAACAGGCTCCACGGCGTGCGGGGTCGGGCAATCAGCAGCCCGTGTGATGGTGCTAGGCTGGCATCCCGTGTTGGAGCGAGGGAAGGGAAAGGCCGAGGCTTTCGGCGAGCACGGGGGCGGGCGGGCGGCGGGTTCTGTAGACGGAGGTGGGAGGTGAGACCTGAAGGATGACTCGGGCGGGGATGATGTGATGGGAGGAGTATGGGGGAATCCGGGCCGGAGCGGGTCGGAGGGGAGCCACAATGTTTGATGTCAAGTGCTCTGCCAGGTGGTGCCAGTGCCCGCGACTCCTGTCAAGGCAGCCCTCCGTCTTCCAGTCCGATGGGGTAAACAAACAAGGAGGCCATCACATCACACCCATGTGTCATTCTCCGTTTCTCATCTCAACAAACCACAGCAAACTCCGCAAAGGGTCTTTCATCCTCTGTTTCATCCAAGCCTCGCCCCAGATGATGTACGCACGCGATGCGCCCTCTGTCACTTCTCAACACAGTCAGGTCAGCAGAAGCAAGTGCTCATGCCGGCCTGAGGGAAGTGGTACGATTTCGGAAGTGAGCCGTCTTTCCTTCGTCATGATGATCTAGATGGACGACAATGAGAAAGCAATACGTCCAAAGCTGGCCTCGATGAACACACATGCACAGCAAAGCACAGCCAGCACAGCACCGCACCCGCACAGCAATCGGTTTCAGCCCACCAGCAACCCGTCCGTCGGGCACCCAGCGCGCCGTGTCGGACTGTCAGTCGCAGAAGATCAGACGAGGGCACTGATCACCCGGGGGCGTCTGAGCTCCTGTCTGGCAATCTGCGTCCTTGTCTGGTCTGGGGGAGAGGAGGCGGCAAGACAACAGGGCCGGGACAGCACCGCGCCGCAAGACACGAGGTGTCACGGACGGCAGATGATGATGGTGATGGGGTGGATGCGCGGCTGTCGCGCTGTCACATCACATTGTTCACGAGGGGCCAATTGTTATGGGGTGTCCGAGGTAATAAGGTGTTTGTGAAAAAAAGAAACAACCATGAAATCCATACACATCGCAACGAGATGCCCAATCCAATGCATAATACCAGGCACTCTACCTATAGGTAGTGTGGGCACAGCGGATTGCCGTTGTACAAACAGTGGAGGTGCAATGCGCAGAGACAGGGACACAACGGTAGCGCGATACCTTGCCCGTCGCAGGACTCCACCCGTGTGAGGAGGTCCCTCGCCATCTGCACATCTCCGCCCACATCCCTCAGAGCGCCCCAGATTCCAGCCCCTCCCCCCCCCTTACGAAGTGAGGAACGCCCACCAAGCCCACCGAAGCCGCCCACCAAGCCCCCCAAGCAGGTCCCCTCATAGGCCCCCCGTAGGCCCCTCTGAGCCCCCCAATGATGATGATCCCCGCTCAATGGTCTTGTGGCTGGGTTCCCCCCTGGGTTCCTAGGGCGCCTAGGGCCTCTAGCGCCCCTCCAAACCGCCTAGCTCTGCACAGGTTTCCAGGATGCCGAGCATCCCCAGAGCGTCGCCAGGGTCTGTGTCTGCGCCGTGCTCCCTCTGTGGCCTGGTGGTACAGTGGTGTTGCGGCGCTGAACGGGGGGATGGGGATGATCGCGGCGGATGATGGCCCGCTAGCAGAGAGGGTTTCCGCCCTTTCGCTGTGGCGTTCGAGAGTACTGGACTGTACCGTGCAGGCCTGGCCTGTAGGCTGTTGGCTGTTAGCTGCTGGCTGTTGGCTGTAGCCTGTAGGTTGGAGGCTGTAGTGCAGAGTACCCCGGTCGACGGCCCATGACCTGAATCGAAGCCGGCCCGTTAGCTGAAGTCGTGTTGGTTCAGCTCTCCCTGCCCTGGCCACCTTCCATGTCCATGTACTCTGTAGTGTACACACAGTACACGTACAGCGTAGTAGTGTAGTAGCACGAGTAGCTTTCTGTCACTTCTCTCTCTCCATGTGTGTGTGTGCCCATGAACGCCGTTCGGGGTTCATTCGTTCAGTCGCGTAACGCATCGAGACAGGCCGGGTTAGACGAGACCAGACGACAGACAGCCCCGAGCAGAGCCGCTGCCCCGAGGTTGGGCGACCATTCTGACCTCAACATCATTGCCGTCACCACCCTCATCACCATCGCCATCGCCATCGCCATCGTCAACACCATCGCCTTCCACAATCGCCATCGATTCCCGTCCATCCTCATCGCCGTCCCCGTCGACCATACACCCGTTGCGACCACCATAGCCGCAATTACCCCAGCTGCGATCATCCCAGCCGCCTTCGCATCAGCATCGACATCACCCTCACCCACGCACCATCCACAACACCTCACAGGTTCCCGACACACCTACCTTACCTGAATCCCCAGGCGCGCACCCGAATGGCATGGCCCTCCGCGCTGCTACGACGGCCCGCACACAATGACCCGGCATGAGGTCGGCAACCGCTTCAGCTCCGCAACGAGCAGCAGTGCCGACAGCTCCAACTCGGGCGCCACGGTGAAGCCCGCCTCCTCGTCATCTTCCTCTTCTGCCGCCGCTGCCGCTCGCCTACAAGCCGACGAGCGAAGCCATCGCCGCTTGTCCACTCCCAGGTGCGTTTTTTTTTTCAGTCCTTTCTCTCTCTTCCTTTCCCTGCCCGCTCCGTCCATTGATCGAGCTGTGGCGGGAGAGCTGAGACCGAGGAGCGGGAGCTGCTTGCTCTTGTCTGTTGTGAGACAAGCTCTCCCTCCTTGTCTCTGATCCTCGCTCGGCTGGCCCACGGGAACCTGCGAACTGACGGGAACCTGCGTCCGCGCTTCCTCCAGACTCTCCAGCAAGCACTCCGACCCTACTCAACTGCCCACCATGACCACGACGCCGACCCCGATACCGAGCGCCGTCCCCTCCTCTGCTTCTGCAGCTGCTGCTGTTGCTGCCGCTGGTTCAGCTGCCGCCGCGGCGCGCAGCGCCACGATGCCCGTCTCGACTCCTTCGAATGCGCCCCTCTCGACCCGTCGAAACTCCCGCCGCATCAGCGACCTGCAAAATTACCGCCGCGACCTCGCCGTCCTCGACTCGTCCGGCGGCCGCCTCCCCCAGATCCAACACAGCCCGCCGTCAGGTCACCCCTCGTCCATGGCCCAGGTCGCTCCGTGGATGACCGGCGGCGGCGACGACGACAATGCTGGAGCTGGAACTGGAGCTGGGTCAGGCGTGGGACACGGCCCTCTGACCCCCCAGGACGGTCCTATACCGACAAGCTTCTACAACGACTCGAGCGACAACCTCTCCTCCGCCTCACCTCTCTCACCAGTCTTCCGTCAGACGCCGGTACGACCGATGCCATCATTTCCTCCCCACGATGCTCACGACATCGCACCCTTCGAAAACGACGACAGGCGGCCTTCGCTGGCGAGCATCGCCACGTCGAGCAGCACGGGGTCGAGGAATAGCGGCGTTCGTCGAGGTGGCATGCAGAAGCTGCAGGGCTTCTTCGGCGAGCAGTTTCCCGGCCGCGACAGCTCCGAGACGAGCCTCCAGTCGTCCCTCACGGGGAAAGACCGCTCGCGCTCCTACAGCCACAGCCGCCCGACGAGGGAACGCAACTACTCCAACGCCACCGACCACACGCGCGATGCCTCGCCTGCCTCGTCGCGACCTCGGACGCCCGTCCCAGCGCCCGAGGTTGTGCCCTTCCTCTACCAAAACTCGGATGTAAGTCCTTCTTGCTTGCCTGGATTGTTTTTTTTTTTTGGCCATGCTTGCTGCCCTGGCCTGCCCTGCCTGTCCAGGTCAATGGATCAGGTTGGATCAGTGCCGGGTTCACATCCTTCCCACCCCGATCCCCATCCCACCATCCCTACCCATCATAACCCTTACCTTATCCTTTATCTCCATCGCCATCCCGGTTTTCAAACCTCCCCAAGGGCCATTAGCGCCGCTATCACCCTGAATGTCATACCAAGGACCACCGGTTGCTCCGCATTTCTCCAATCCCTGCACTCTGCTCCAAGACCGGATGCTGGGCTCTGGGCTCCTCCCCAACTTGGCCCAGCCTCCGCTCTGGGGCCCCTAGAAACCCATGCCTGACTTCAAACCCTCTGCCCCCATCGTCAGCCGCCATTGCTGCGTGCTCTTGCTCGAGCTCGTGCTAATTTCAATCTCCCAAGGACATCGCCAGATACGGCGAAGCACCCGTTCGAGAAATACTCTCGGGCCCCGATCGCGAACGGTACATTAACAACGAAGACCCCAACAACTCCCAGAACCCCCCGAAAACATCCTCCTCCGGTCGCTCTGGCCACTCCGCCGCCAAGGGCCCCTCCCACCACCGACACAACCGAAGCATCGACGATGGCCGCGCCTTGAGGCCAATGGCCAGCAGGGAGGACTCACAAGCAAGCTTGCACGTGCAAAACGTCCGCGAACGAGGCGGATCCGCCGCCACCGTCTTCTACGGCGCCGGCTCGTCGCGCGCCCAGAGCCCGACACCCAGCGGCATGAGCAACACCGGCTACTTCAACCCCCGGTCGGGGTCGACCGCCGCCGACGGCCAGACCTCGCCCAACCACCATACCAAGAAGGGCATCCTCGGTCGCTTCCGGAGGCACAAGGACAAGGACAAGGAAGATGCCAACCTGCGCCTGCGTTCGACCCCCACCAACGACTCGACGCGGTCGCTCGCCTCCAAGGCCTCGCGCTCCGACATGCCGAGGGGCGGCGAGCAGCAGGCCGCCGCGACCTTCCCGCCCAACTGGCCTCCCGCGACCGATTCACCCGGCAGCGCCCTCGATGCTCGATCCGCGCAGAACCCGCGGGCGGCGACCTTCAACAACAAGTTCCCCTTCGCGAAGAAGGGACGCACCTTGCGAGGGACCGAGGAGGACCTGATCGGACCCACGGATAGGCGGGAGGGTGGTCGGTCCGGCACCGTCTTCCATCTCGACACCAACCTGAACGATATGGAGGGGATCCTGACGAAGCCACCACCATTGACGCCCATGGACCACTCATTCATCACCAACATTGTCGACCCCGAGCGTGTCGAGAACCCCGCCACGGGCACCGCCTCGGCGCAAGACTTGGGCAAGCCTCCGACATCCGATCCTTCCTCGACGACGGCGGCGGCCGCCACGGCGAACGCCAACGCCGGTGCCAATGCGAATACGCCCAGCGCACCGAACGCCAACGGCTCTTGGAATGCCCCAGACAGTTGGGCCGTTCGTCGCAACACCGAGGATAATACATACCAGCAGCCCGATGTCGACGATATTGGAAGCCCGCCGCGGGCCGACGAGAAGATGGCACCGTATTGCATCCGAATCTTCAAGACGGATAACACCTTCTCAACATTGTCCATGCCGCTGGATGCTGCGGTCGCCGACGTCATATCTCAGATTATTAAGAAGTCATATGCACAGGAGGGGCCAGACAACTTCCAGATCACCCTGAACAAACACGGCCTGGTCCGTGTCCTTGCGCCCGCCGAGCGGCCCATCCTCATGCAAAAGCGTTTGCTGCAACAGGTCGGCTACGAAGACAAAGATAGGATAGAAGATGTGGGACGGGAGGACAACAGCTACCTCTGCCGATTCATGTTTCTCTCCCAGAAGGACAGCGACTTCCACTCTCTTTCCAACGACCTGGGCTTGGGACGCATGGCTAAGTTCAACCACGTCGACTTGTCGTCGCGCAACCTCGTCACCATTCCTATCTCGCTCTACTCCAAGGCCGCAGAGATCATCTCCCTCAACCTCTCTCGTAACCTGTCACTCGATCTGCCCCGCGACTTTATCCAGTCGTGTCAGAACCTCCGCGACATCAAGTTCAACAACAATGAAGCCCGGAAGCTACCGCCCAGCCTTGGGAAGGCAAGCAAACTTACGTATCTCGATGTGTCGAACAACCGCCTGGAGCAGCTCGACCATGCCGAGCTTCACAACCTCACCGGGATTCTAAAGTTCAACTTGGCCAACAACCGCCTGAAGTATTTGCCCTCATACTTTGGCGCCTACCAGTCGCTCCGCAACCTGAACATCTCATCCAACTTCCTCGACACGTTCCCCCAGTTCCTCTGCACTCTCGACAGCCTTGTCGAGCTCGACCTCAGCTTCAACTCCATCAGCAGTCTGCCTGACGATGTCGGCAACATGCGTAGTCTCGAGAAGCTTGTCATTACGAACAATCGACTCACGAACATGCTGCCGCGGACTTTCAGCCGCTTGCTCATGCTGCGCGAGCTGGACATAAAGTACAACGCCATCACGAGCATCGAGATTATTGCCAACCTCCCCAGGCTGGAGGTCCTCTCCGCTGACCACAACTCCATCTCCAAATTCACAGGCACGTTCGAACGGGTGAGGAGTCTGAAGCTCAACTCTAACCCCATTACCACCTTCGAGATCAACGCGCCCGCCTTGACGCTCAAGATGCTCAACCTGTCCAACTGCCAACTTGCCAGCATCGACGAATCTTTCAACCACATGCTGAACCTTGAACGCTTGGTACTCGACAAGAACTACTTCGTCTCCCTACCCGCACACATCGGCAACCTGAGCAAGCTCGAGATCTTCAGCATTGCGAACAACTCTGTCGGAGAGCTGCCGCCCACCATCGGGTGCCTCACTGAACTCCGCATGCTCGACGTTCGGGGCAACAACATGAAGAAGCTACCCATGGAGCTGTGGTGGGCGAACAAGCTCGAGACGTTGAATGCATCTTCTAACGTCCTGGACAACTTTCCCAAACCGGCATCACGGCAACCGCGCCTCGGAGGCGAAGAGCAGCCTCAGGGACAACTCAACGGGAAGGGTGCCGCCGCACCAGGTATTCTGGCGCAGGCGTCGGGCTCGGACGAATCCGACTCTTCCAGACGACCAAGCGGGGGCAACTCGTCAACGACCTTGCTCAGCGTGGGACCCTCACCTGTCCCTCATGGACCCGATCGCAAAAGCTCCGTGGTATCTGTCTACGGCAAGGGCGGCAGGAAGACGTCGGTCATGTCAAGGTCGACCTCGCAGGGCACCATACAACAACCGCCGCCAGTCGTCGGTACAAGGAAAGACTCGGGGCTTTCGGCACGACTTCAGAGCACCTTTGCCGGCTCGCTACGTAATCTGTACCTCGCCGACAACCAGCTGGACGACGAAGCGTTCGACCAGATCACCATGCTCAACGAGCTGCGAGTTCTCAACCTCTCGTACAACGACATTGGCGACATGCCGCAGAGGTCCATCAAGGCGTGGCCCCAGCTGGTAGAGCTGTACCTGTCTGGCAACGAGCTGACAACGCTACCTGCGGACGACCTCGAGGATGCCAGCCTTCTGCAAGTGCTGCACATCAACGGGAACAAGTTCACGAACCTGCCGGCAGACATCTCGCGGGCTAAGAAGCTCATGGTGCTGGACTGCGGCAACAACTCGCTCAAGTACAACATTGCAAACGTCCCCTACGATTGGAACTGGAACCTGAACCCCAAGCTCCGCTACCTCAACCTGTCAGGCAACAAGCGCTTGGAGATCAAGCAGACCGTTGTTGGGCCCGGGGCCGCCAACCGAGAGCAGCTGGCAGATTTTAATAGGCTGCAAAACCTGCGCGTGCTCGGCTTGATGGACGTCACGTTGACGCAGCCCACGATCCCCGACCAGAGCGAAGACCGTCGTGTGCGTACGTCGGGCTCGGTCGCTGGCCACTTGCCGTACGGCATGGCTGATACGCTGGGCAAGAACGAGCATCTGTCAACCGTGGATCTGGTCGTTCCGCGCTTCAACTCGTCAGAGACGGAAACCCTGCTTGGCCTGTTCGACGGCCAGGCGCTGTCCAGCGGCGGATCCAAGATTGCCAAATATCTCCACGAGAACTTTGGCCACATCTTCACCAACGAGCTGAAGCAGTTGAAGCCGCGTCTCAATGAGACGCCTGCTGATGCCCTACGGAGAGCCTTCTTGTCGCTGAACAAGGATCTTGTCACGGTTGCAACCCAGCATAACGAGGACAGGGCAGTCACGCCGAGCACGGGGACTAAGAGTACCGCGCAGCCTGTGATCCTGAGCAAGGAAGATCTCAACTCGGGCGGTGTCGCCACGGTGGTGTACTTGCAGGGCACCGAGCTCTTCGTTGCCAACGTCGGAGACGCGCAGGCCATGCTCATCCAGACGGACGGCACTCACAAGATCTTGACTCGAAAGCACGACCCCGCAGAGCCGACGGAACGCCAGCGGATCCGAGAGGCCGGAGGCTGGGTGTCTCGCAACGGCAAGCTCAACGACCTGTTGGAGGTTTCTCGAGCCTTTGGCTACGTTGGCCTCATGCCTTCGGTGCAAGCGGCGCCCTACGTCAGCAACGTGACGATCCGAGAGTCGGACGACATCATCCTTATCGCAACACGCGAGCTCTGGGAGTACATGTCGCCGGGCCTGATCGTGGATGTTGTCAGGTCCGAGCGCGGCGACCTGATGCGCGCGTCGCAGAAGCTCAGGGATTTGGCCATCGCCTACGGTTCGGCGAGCAAGATCATGATCATGCTGCTCAGTGTCTCAGACCTCAAGAGGAGGATGGAGCGTTCGAGGCTGCACCGCGGCCAGAGCATGTCGCTCTACCCCTCTGGCGTGCCAGAGGACCTGCAGAGCCTTCCGCGTCGCGGCAAGAAGACCAAGGCCGGCGACGTCCTGGACTCGACGTTGCAGAGGCTCGAGGCCGAGATTCCTGCACCCACGGGCAACATCTCGATCGTGTTTACCGACATCAAGAACTCGACGACGCTCTGGGAGATGTACCCCTCCGCCATGCGGTCTGCGATCAAGCTGCACAACGAGGTCATGCGTCGGCAGTTGCGGCGCATCGGTGGCTACGAAGTCAAGACGGAAGGTGACGCGTTCATGGTGTCCTTCCCTACGGCGACCTCGGCTCTGCTGTGGTGTTTCGCCGTTCAGATGTCGCTGCTCGAAGTCAACTGGCCGCCCGAAGTGCTCAACTCGGTGTCCTGCCAGCCGCTCTTCGACAAGGACAATGCGCTCATCTTCAAGGGTCTGTCGGTTCGCATGGGCATCCACTTTGGTGAGGCCGTCAACGAAATGGATCCAGTGACTAGGCGTATGGACTACTTCGGCCCCATGGTCAACAAGGCGTCGCGTATCTCTGCGGTGGCCGACGGCGGACAGATCACCGTGTCGTCCGACTTCATCTCGGAAGTGCAGCGGTGCCTGGAAACCTCGCAGGAATCGGACCGTAACGGGTCCACGGGGTCAGACGACGCGTTCGACGATGACCAGAGCCTGGCGGCGTCGATCCGCCGGGACCTGCGGTCCCTGAGCTCGCAGGGCTTCGAAGTCAAGGAGATGGGCGAGCGCAAGCTCAAGGGCCTCGAGAACCCCGAGGTCGTCTACTCGCTGTACCCGCACGCGCTCATCGGGCGAGCGGACCAGCACCAGCAGCATGACCGCGGCGTCGAGGTGGAGAAGCCGGCGACGATGCAGCCGGGCAGCGAGCTCGCGTTCGATCCGGACCTTATCTGGGGCCTCTGGCGCGTTAGTTTGCGACTGGAGATGCTCTGCAGCACGCTGGAGAACGAGAGCGGGCGGGAGCTGCAGGCGCCCGAGACGGAGCTTCTGGAGAGGATGAAGCAGCGCGGCGGGGAGGTGACGGAACGGTTCTTGCTCAACTTTATGGAGCATCAAGTGAGCAGGGTCGAAGTGAGTTTCCTCTCTCCCTATTGACACAAAAGAACTGCGATACTGACCAAGAACAGACGTGCACTACGACGCTGGCTCTGCGCCACATGGCCAACGGCAAGGCTCCCATCGGGCAGCTCAACGATCTCCGCGGTCCCATCACGGACGTGCTGGCCCAGGTCGCGGAGCAGATGGCGGAGCTGCAAAGGTACAAGGCTCAGTTCGGCGAGCTGCAGAGCGCCTCGGAAGCTGAGGAGGGCAGCGACACGGAGCAGGAGTAGGCTCCGGCGAGGATGACGAAGACGACGACAATAACAACAACAACAACAATATCAACTACTACTACGACGACGGCGGCGACAGCCCCGAAGTACATACCTACTTACTCATATATAACGACTCCTCGACTTTCCATTCAGCGCGGCGCCACAAGGCACGAGGATACCCGGCGCCGCCACTGCGTTAACTACTATATACTTTATACTCGACACGAGAAGGGGGGAGGAAGAGCGATGCGGCTGTTGAACGAACACTTGGCTACAGAGGAGGGTATGACCGGGTTCCAAATGGATAATGGGGGGGGTAGGTTCGCTTTTTTTTTGGTTCTGACACGGACGGAACGGGCATCGAAGCAACAGGTTGGGAGGACGGGATGGGCAGGTTGGTGGCGGGACGGGTGATGGTGCCCCTGTGTTTTTTCTGTTTCTACCATGTTTTGCTCCCCGCGAGGATGCCGTGCGTGGCCTGTTTGTGTAGTGCCGGGACCACTGGCGCATAGGTTCTGGGAGCGGCAATGCGGCGACAGCCTTTGACGATGCTACGATGATGATGCTCTGGTGATTGCTCTGATGATTGCGCAGATGATACTATCATGTTTTCTCACTACGGGTCTGCGTGTGTAAATGCTACGAGGCTAATCGACAACGACAGCCACAAGCTTCTCCCTCTTGAGAATGTATATCTTAGGTTCCATCCGCGGGCCAACCCACCACCCGCCCGTCAACTTGCGCACCCTGTCCCGCACAGCAGCAACATGGCGCCCGCGCCCCACGACAGGCGCAGCAGCAGAGGCCCCAGTCTTCCTCTCGACGCGGCGCGCCGCCTGGCCCGGCCGCAGCACCTCGACGCCGGCATAGGCCTCCACGACGCCGAGCGTCTCCCACTTGCCGCCGGCGACGACGGCCGGGTCCTCGACGAGGAGGTACTCGAAGCCGAGCCAGAAGCCCGGGCGCGCCAGCCGCGCGGCATCCTCCGTCTTGTCGAAGGCGAGAGCGAGGGGGGCGAGAGGGGCACGGCTGTCCGGAGTCATCGTCGTTGTTGTCGTCGTCGCGGGGGGCAGGAGGAGGACCGGTCGGCCGGCGGGGTTCTGGCCGAAGAGCGTCACGCCCGTCATGCAGGCGAGGACGTCGGTGTGGACGCGGATGGGGGGCGGGTCGGCGGCGGCGACGACGACGCTGGAGAGGTGGGTTAGAGCTTCGCCGCCGGGGTAATTGAGGGAGGAGAGGAGGAGGATGGCAGCGGCGGCGGCGGCGGACGCGAGGACGGCGAGGGCCGTAGCGGCGGTGGCGAGGGCGTAGAGGGGCGACTTCCCGCGGCGGGCGGAGATGAGGGAGGCGGCTTGGGCAGCGGCGGCGGTGAGGGCTGGCAGGGGGTAGAAGATGAAGCGGGCCTCCTTGTGAGGCTGGAGGGAGTAGAGGGCGATGAAGGCGAGGCCGGGGGCGACGAGGAGGCGGGCGGTGCGGGCGGTGGCCGGGTGGAGGGCGGCGGCGAGGAGGAGGAAGGGCGCGGCCGGGTTGAGGAGGAGGCGCGGCAGGGCCGAGGAGAAGTAGTAGTGCCAGGGGGAGGTGCCCCATTCGGAGGCGCCGCCGCGGAGGACGTTGAAGGCGAAGGCCCAGAGCTCGGGCCAGAGGGGCGTCTGCCAGAAGTACGAGTCGAGGGGAGCCGAGAGGATGAGTGCCGCGAGCGACGAGACAACGAAGCCTGGGATCAGCGCGCGGATTGTCGTCTGGCGGGCCAGGAGGAGCGTAGCGGCCGTGGTGAAGAGGAGGAGTACGACCTCAGAGCGGAAGATGACGGCGGCGAAGACGAGGAACGAGATGGAGAGGCGGTGGCGGGACGCCATGCGCTTGGGGTCGGGGTGCGGGAGAAGCAGCGCCGAGGAGATGGTA
The DNA here is from genome assembly GCA_002851705.1 of Verticillium albo-atrum. Classification (NCBI taxonomy): domain Eukaryota; kingdom Fungi; phylum Ascomycota; class Sordariomycetes; order Glomerellales; family Plectosphaerellaceae; genus Verticillium; species Verticillium albo-atrum. The sequence continues at coordinate 424,239 of NMXJ01000004.1, forward strand.
GCTGGGGAAGTTGTCAGTCTAGGTTTCGATGCGAAAGTATGTTCATGGAAGGTTTCATATACTGAGGCCAAAGGCAAACATGTTTGGAAGCGTCCGCGAGGCGTAGAACATGACGTGGAACTGGCTAGCCATCATGACGGTCCACCAACGAGCGGCACTCCTGCCGAGTCCTCTCTCGAGGGAGCGCGCGAAGAACAGCAGCGTCGCGGCGTTGAACAGGCCCAGCAGGCCACGGACGATCAGTTGCGCGTGGGCAAAGCCGAAGAAGGCGACAATCGGTTGGCTGATGCCTGCCAGCAGGACCGGGCCAACAAAGGACCGCGGGACGGCGCCCGGGAACGAGAAATGGTCGTATGTGGCATGGAAGCGGGCGTTGATGTCCTGGGTCGGCGTGCCGTAGACGAGAATGTCGTGGGTTGCTTGGATGGAGAAGGACTCCTCGACCTTGGTGTATGGGGCTGCGAGGAGGTGGAAGAGGATAGTTGTGGGGATGAGGAGGTTAAAGAGAATATCTGGCGATATCAGTGATGAAAGTCTTGGTGTTGAGAAACGCGATGTGGTACATACCGAGGACCTTCATCTTGAAGGGAGAGAATATTCTAAGAAGTAAACAACTGTAAGGACTGTATCATGTCGCGATGATCTTCACGAAAGGGAAGTCGTGTATTTTAGTTTCGATGCCAGATTCTGATGCCTTCAATGAATGTCGTCGTTCTCATCTCATATCAAAAGAGGCCAAGTTGATGTTCAACCTGACATGAAGTGAGCTCAAGTCAACACCTGTCAGGGGCAGTCGCAACCCGGCCCCACTCCTGCGCCGCGCGGAACGGCAGCCGCAGCCGCAACGTGTCACCGGCCAGGCGCAAAGATTATCCGCCCCTTATCATCCTTATCGCAAGGCCACCTCGAGAGCTCAGCCCAGCTCAACTCAAGCACTCAGGACACCAAGCCAGACCTCACCCACCACCAGGCTGCCGTCGCATCGTCGCAACACGTCGTCGCCTCGCTGTCGCAACTCTGTACCACCGCACCAACAACTTCCACACTCCCATGCGCAGCCCCAAACCGCCGCAATGTTTCTCCTCGGCAACTTCCTCTACAGTATGCCCTCCCCTTTTCCAGCGTCCCATGTCGACCGCCTGCTAACCCCCACCAGTCGCCATGTAAACCACCACCACCTCCTCCACGATCCCTCCTCCCTCTCTCGAACACCGTGGCTAACCCCCAACCCAGCCTCCTCATCAATGCCGTAGCGATCCTCTCTGAAGACCGATTCCTCGCCCGAAGTACGCCTGCCCCGATACCCCTACCTCCACGAATTCCCCCCTTTCCCTCGTGCTAACCAACCCCAGTCAACCTCTCCCCCGCCTCCTACGACCCAGCCTTTGGCCAAGGCGCCGACGCAAGCGTCAAGGCCAAGATCATCCAACTCATCGCCAGCGTCCGCACCCTCATGAGAAGTACGTTCCGTCCCCCGGCGGGTATCCCCCCCCCAAAGAAAACATACACTGGAACCCCTCCCGCTGACACCACACCCGCACGCAGTACCCCTGATAGGCATCAACACGATCATCATCCTCTACGAGCTTGTCCTCGGATAAGACCCACGCACGATGAGCGAGTCGAACCTGGCAAGCCTCACACGCGGGTGCGAGGCCGCAGCAGACGTGTAGCACGGCACGGCACGGCGAAACACACATGGCATGACGGCGGCGGCGGCAGCGGCGGCGGAAAATCGGCGTTCAGGGGCGAATGGAGGCATCCACGGGCAGGAGGATGGGGGCGTCGCGTCCTTGTCTGGTTGGATGGGCTCAGGGGTCGGTCGAGTCAAAGTCCACACCACGCCGACCGCCTGACTATCCCTCCGAGACTGCATTTAGAACATGACATGACCGGCAACGCTGAAAAGAAACACGAAATCTTGGTTTTGGACAACCATCGCCGTGCCTCCCCCCCAAAAAGGGAGAAGGAAAAAAGGCCAGATGTCGGAGAATGGAGCACAAATGACACGGTATACACCATAAGAAGCGAATAAATACTCGGTCCCGAGGACCACACTCTTTTGACGCCATGCGCATGTGCCTTGTTTCCTCCATTAATTAGGTAGGTTGGCAGCCGCCAATCGCAAGAATCCTAGAAATGCTCCTACAACCCCTCTTCTCCCGGTAGTAGCGCACGGTACGCGCCGTCAGCGCCAATACCCAAGGCTAACCGCCCCAAAGAACTGTACAACCTTTCCCATATAGACATGACTGAAATATAAAACGATACGCAACAAGAACTGCGAACGAGCCTTCCTTAGGAAAGAAGGTTGCTGCTCTTCCTCCGGCCCAGGTTGAAGCTGAAGCGGTCTTTGAGCTTGTTCTCCGCCTGGCTCGGCGAACCATCACCCCCGCTGGATCCATTCTCGCCCGAGTCTGACTTGTCCTTGTTGAGGAAGCTGAAGCTCTTCTTCGTCATCGACTTGCTGCCGCGGTTGGCCCGGCTCAGAATTCCGCCGGGGCTCGCCCCGTTGTCCTTGTTGGTCTTCCTATCCTCCTCTTCGGCCATCTTGCGGCTCTCCTCCACCGCCTTGCGCATCTCTTCGTTTTCACGCATTTGCTGCTCTCGCCGGCGCTGCAATAGCTCCTTTTGGTTCTTTTCGTCCGCCTTGCGCTTGTCCTTCTCGGCCTGCTTGCGTACCTTCTCAGCCGCTTCAGCCTCCCTCTTCTCGCGCTTCTTGTCCTCCTTGGTCGAACCCCTCGTCTCCACGCGGGGGGCTGCCGGGAACGAAGGAACGGTCGTCAGCGGGTTGGGTGTTTTCGGCACAGGGTTGTCCGCCAGCGAGTCTCTTGAAGGGGCTTCCACCATGCCTGGCGCCGTCTGAGCGTGTGCCAAGCTGTTGACCGCATCCCGTTCTAGTGTTGGGCTCAGCGGCTGTGTGCTTTGTTTCGCCAGGGGAATGACGTTTCCGTTGCCCTGCCCGTTCTCGGAGGCGAGGTTGGCCGTCTCGCTGGCGATCTTGACTTCCTCCAAGCCCTCGGCCTCCATCTCCGCTTGCACCTTCTCAAATGTCGTCTCTTGGTAAAACAGAACGTAGGCGCATGCCGTGCCCGGCTTGTCGCCGAAGAAGTTACGCACAAAGTGCTTGTCAACAGGCTCCACCATTTCGTCGTCGAACAGCAGCCAGCCTCGGTCCTGCGTCTTGATGACAGAGACATAATGCCCGTGGTAGGCGTTACCTCCGATGTGAACAACGACCGCGTACAGTTCGTACATACGATCCGGATCCTCGGCGTCGTCCGTCGTGTTGAACATGCGCAAGTGGTAAGGGTATACCACGCGATGGAACAGCTTCTGGAGTCGGCTGTAGTCCTCGGTGTACTTGAATCGCTTTAGGTGCAGCGCCAAAACCTTCGGTAGTCGCTTGATTTTCATGCGCTTTTCCGCCTCTTGAAGACCTCCGCAGTGGTCGCAATGGAACTTGTTCCGCTCGCAAAGCATCTCTTCTGCTGAAAATTTGCGAAGACAAGATGTGACGGAGGAGTGCTCCTCCAGATCGATGGACAAATCCAAGAAAGTCTCGTCCCTCTGCGATGCTGTCTCGCAAGTAAGGCACTTTGTCTCCGAGGTGAGGACACCCTCAAAAATGTCGTGCACCCACCCGGTACCAGGGGACCTGGCGCCGCCATTGACGTGGGGGACCAAGCTGGATGCCCCGGCACCGAGGGCATTCTCCACGGATTGTGCGAGGCCGGCGCTGTTGTTGGCTTCTTCCCTCTCCTGGATCCTCCTGGCGTTGGTCTCCACATTCGCAATGACGTCGTTCAAGACCAGTCCGTAAAATTCGTGGGCATCCTGGTGCATGGAGTTGCGGAACATCTCATTGTCGCGCTTGAAAATTTCGAGGAACCTCTGTGGACTCAAGACACCGATCCGGTCCTCGCTCTGCATCAGAGCACCAAAGATGTCCTTCAGTCCTGTGAATGTGCACTCGGACATGCCGTAGGGGTCGGCATTCTCCTGGTTCAGCTCGACGACCGGGCCCTTGATCATGGCTTGCTTCTTCTTGTATTCCGGGGCATCTGGTCGGTCCTCCGGTCGCAGACCAGGCTGGCCAGGAACTGGTGGCAGGTTCGCAGCCTGTCGTCGGCGCATGGCCTCAGCGGCGCTAATCTTCTGCTTCGCTGCAGGGGCCGGTGGCTCTTCCTTTTTCATAGGCGGACGAATGGTAACCTGTACCTTGGGTCGTGTGCCGTCGCCATTGGGGGTTTCGGATGGGGAATAGGGCGGGTAGTTGATGACATTTTGCCTAAATGCTTCCTGGTAGAACAATGCTTGCACCATAGAATTGCAGTAGCTGTGCTGGTTAGCAGGGACCAAGAAATACGATCGATGAGGCAGCAGGCCTACCATGTGTTGCCGAACTAGAAGAAACAATCAGCGTCAATGTCTCACATGACAGGCGAAGGCAGGCGTGGCAAAACATACATTCTCCAAGCCAAAGAAGCGGTCGGTCCCGTCGTCTCGCAAGGGGCCAGCATTCTGGAGCATCTTCTCCAGAGGTGTGATTTCGGGGGGCGGCTCGAGAGCCTCCTTCTTCTTGGCTGCTGCATCTTTGCCCGCGGGACTGGTGGTTACCTAGACAGATATCAGGTTAGCAGACTGTGGTTCAGTGCTTGATCGAAGACGACAGCGGCAGAATGCGAGGCATTCCAGATGAGCAGCGTGCGGGTAGGAAAGGGACGTCGCGACGTACAGTTCCCGCGTTCTTCAGCTTGTTCAGAAAGCCTGCCATGGTGGCGATTTGTGGTGACGCGATCGAAGCGATGAGTTTCCACTATCGACGAGTGTTTTCCGTTGCGCAATGTGGTGTCCTCTCAGTCACCAACGATCAATGTAGAGATCGGGGGCAGCGCAGCAGAGTGCTGTGCCGCAGTTCGTCGTTGAGAGGGCGACGACGGAGAGTGGCAACGTATGCGATGGATAGTATGCTTGCTGAATGCTAATGCTTGGAGTGATGCGAAAAGGAACAGCGCAGAGGCAGTCTTGACAGCGTGTTCTCGTGATATAGCGAGGCCTATCGTGTGTGACGACGGTTGCTGGTGTCGAATGTCGTGTACAGGAAGGGGAAAGGTTCGCGCAGTAGCTGGATGGCGACGAGTTGAGAGGTCGACAACAGGGCGAATCGCATGGAGAGAGGGGCAGTGCTGCTCAATGCAGCGTTCCTTTGCGACGGCGGACAGACCCAGGCGACGATAGGAGGAGTCAATGAGGCAGAGGCGAGGGAGAGGCGAGAGTGAGGAGGAGGGCGGAGGCGAGGTAGAGGTAGAGGTAGAGGTGGAGGAGTTGCGAGGTGCAGCTGGAGGAGTGAGGATGGGTGGGATACAGTGAGGGAAAAGGGTCACAGACCCAGGCTTCCAGAGCCAGAGCGAGACCCAGGAGCCAGGGCCTGGCACTCGTTCGAAGGGGGCTAGTGCCTAGGCCCTCCGCCGTTGCTACTCTGCTACGGCGTGATCTGTGCTTTCAGTGGCGGGGAAAACTGGAGGGAAGGCACGTTGCAGGTGTGGTGCCGCAGGAGCAGGTGCAGCCTGGCAGGGGGTGGGGAGCAGGAACACCTCAGGAACCACGGGACAGGCAGGGGCAACCGAGAGGCGGGCGGACAGGCTGATAGATAGCGCCTGCCTTGCTGTAAGCCTCCTCGTCCCTTCCACTCGACTGCAGTGCACCTCACCTCACCTTCCACACTGCTTTTCCGCTTCCGCCTCCGCCTCAGCTTCTCGCATCTCTCCTCCATCAACCATTCTCGCCTTCGGTATCCCCAGTTCGCACCACAAAACGTCTCAACACCAAATACGACCCTCACACTGGCACCGACACCACCGACACCGCACGCCCCTGGCTTCCCTTGGCCTAGTACATCCGCCAGTGCAGCACTAGGACCAGGCGTGGGCGACATGGGGTTGGCGCGTTGGCGATTGCGCCTCCCAGGGCCCCCCTGCCCCTCCAAATCCGACAGCCTGAACAGGGAGTCGGGACCGTCTGTAGCGACATGCCCCGAACCGACCGACTCCTCCAGCGACTCAGCGACTCAGCGACTCGATACGACTCGACTCGATGAGGCGAGGTACTTTACCCTTACGCCCTTGGTTGACGGGCTGATCAATGTCCATCCAGTCCAGGCCAGACCAACCACAAAGGACTTTAACCGATCCCACCGAAACGACGGACAAGTCTGCCACCTGTCACCTGCGCCAGAACAGACTCGCCTCTGACTTGCCAGGCCGCCAACCTTCTTCGACCTTCTTCCCCCTCTTCCTTCCCCAGCTTCCATCCCATCGATCCATCGCCCGACGAAACCTACAGCATGCTCGCAGCGGGCGGCGCCTTTCGCGTGCTCACCCAATGCCGTGGGTCGCTACTTGGCACCGGGCCTCGATTGACTTTCTTGCCGTTTTCTCGCTCAACGAGTTTCTGGTCAAGAATGTTCGATTCGGAGCCGCCACGGCCGCCACGGGGTCCGTCGATAGTCATTGTCCGCTTCCACTGATGGTTGCGACCCTTGCCCAGTGGCACGGCCTCGTGAGATTGCTGCCATCGTTTCGTCACCTTTTGCAGTGCACAGCAAACACCACCACCTCTCTCGTGCTGCGCTCACCACATTCGCTCGTGGATCTGGCAATCCTGGTCAACTGATCTGGAGCCCATTGGTTCCCCCGCCCTTCGATTCGGGCCATCTCGAGAGCAATCGTCAAGCTAGCCGTGTGCTTACTCGCTGCAGCGTCTCAGCCCCCTCCCTCCCACATCATGCGGGTGCGGGGCCGTTGGCGTTCGTCTCCATGCCGCTCAACACTTTACCGCTGATGCTCCGGCATCTTCCTGGGTCAGTGGACTTGATGTTGGCTCTCGTCGATGTCGATTGGTCGGCGATTCTCCGCCTGCCCCCCGCGAACAAAGTCCTGAATCTCCATCTCCATGGAAAAGACGAGACTGAAAGGGTGAATAATCCGGGAAGCAATTGAGCCGGCTGGTGATGGGAGGCCAGGAACAAGATCAAGAGATCTTTGGCTTGTGGCTCACTGCTGACCACCTGTCGAAAGAACCACGCGTCAGGGAACCCCATCGTTCCCCCACACGACCACCGCCGCGCGGTGTACATCCGCCCGCCACGTTGCGTCGTCCCGCTGCTTTTACTAGACCCGCAGGGTCCTAAGAGACGTATCTGGTCGACCAGTGGCCACGAATGTCTCCCGCGGCATCTCACGGTACTTGAAGTTGATTATAGTCGTTTTCGGGTCGATATGAATAGATAGTCTTCTCGCCGGTGACATTTAATGGGCTACATCTCCATCGGTGTTTGAAGGGTACCTGTATGCTTCTAGGTCGTTCGTTACGGATGGTGTTGCTGGTACAAGGTCAGAAGCTTGACCAGAGCAAGTCAGTACCGCCTGTAGGATTTTGTACGAATACATTCGGGCATTATTACATGTCATCTCCGCAATTTGAGCATTCCATACCTTGGAGAATATTGTCATTTGCTAACCTGTCGTGCGACTTGATACTGGTCCAACAGGCGACAGATCCAAACAGTCACGAGAACCAGCTCCCCATTCTCCAAAAACAGCGGTACTTTCCCACCAACCATAGGCCTCCTCCCCCACCGTACCCCGGCACCCCTCCCGGAACCCAGGACCGAAAAGTCGCAACCACTCCAGCCGACTCCCCGGTGGCGCATGTCTTGGCCTATCCAGCTCCCCCATCAACTCCACGGCCCTGCCCCCCCCCCCAAACCAGCGGCCGCGTCAACATCTGCTGCTGCTGCTGCTACTGTTGCTGCTGCTCCCGCTCTTGAGTCCTGCCATCCCATGACGTCGTATGAGGGAGAAGCTGGCCCACAGCCCCCCCGCATCAAGCTGTAGAAACGACGCAAGCAGGCGGGAGAAACGCAGAGAGGCGCAGGCGGAAAAGAGCTTGTTCGGTCTAGTCTTAACTCCGGGGGCTCGATGTCCATGCCATGGAGACTCGGAGCTGACCAATCCAGCTGAAGGCTCAAGAAGTGGGCGGGTGTATCAGCGAGCGAACGACAAACAACGGGGTGTGTCCCGCCTGTCGCCAGGCGAGGTGTGCTGCAGTTCTCGGCGTCGCCGGCCGCCCAGGCTGAAATGGCGGTTGATGCGCTCCAGTGGAGGTCTCTTCGAACGGGTCTGGCCATTTTTATGTCTTCCAACTACATGAAGATTTCCAAAGAATCACCCGATGTGGCATGTTGTCTCCAAGCACCATCCTGATTTATCGCGAAAGAGAGACAACCACTTGTTACTAGGAAGAAAACTACTGATACAACGTCAAGGCAACGACCAGTTGTACGCCCACGGATCACTATCCCGCTGCTACGCCACCATCCCGCTTCACTTCTTCTCCGTCGCCTGCGACGCACCGCCCGTGGTCGGGAGACCCATGAAAATCTTGAAGTAGTCCTATATTTGTCATCAGCAATGTTCTTTTTATCACTCCGAGGATACATCATTAAAACTCACATAGATCATCCACTGCAGACCGGTCAGAGTACCAATCATCACGATACGGACGGGCAGGCCGTTCCACAGGCCCGAGAACCCGATTTCCTTGTAGATGCGGCCGAGGGCACCGCCAAACGCCTCGCCAGGAGCGCGGTTGGCGTTCAGCTTGCTGACCATGACATCAGCCGGGTGCGAGACGATGGCGCAGAGGATACCGGCGAGGTAGCCACCGGCAAAGGAGACACCAGTCTGGGCGCCCTTGCCGTAGTCGCTCTTCTGGCCGGGGAGACGGTCGTAGATCATCTCGACAATGGTCTCGAAGGAGGCAAACTTCATCATGGTGTAGGGGATCTGGCGACCCCACAGCGGATAGAGGCCCTTGTACAAGCCGGAGACGCCTTCCTTGGCTGTGATGGTCCGGATGCCGTCGAGGGTGCCGCTGTACGGAGACGGAATGCCGCCTTGCATGCGAACCTTGACGGCCTCGAAGGGACACAGGGCAAGATCGGCCAGGACCTCGGCCGAGGCAGACGCCGTCAGATACAGGACAGTCTTGTACTGCTGGGCGTTCTCGGGGCCCACAATGTCCGAGTACTTCTTCTTGAAGAATTCGTACCAGCCGTACTTGAAGGCGCCCTGGGCAGAGTAACCAAGGAGGGTCGGGCTCCAGCCAGTGAAGATGCCGCGGAAGCCCTCGCCGCGGAAGATCTTGCCCCATGCTTGGAAGTTGCTGGTGTACAGCTTGGAGTCGATCTGTCGGCGTGTCTTGACGAGATCCAGCGGGGTGACGGCGGTGTGCGTGAAGCCCTATTCACGTCAGCGGTTTGTCTCGATCAATGAACAGGTCCGGTACGCACACAGGCCATGAGACCGCCAACGGTGCAAGCGGCGTAGTATTTGCCCGAGTAGAGCTCGATCCCGCCGGCCTTGGCCTGGGCGGCGGCGGAGGCCTTCTCAAACTCCTTGGCCGCCTCAGCGCTTAGCTTCTGCGCCTTGCCCTTGACATCGTCAACGGTCGAGAATGCGCCGTACAGTTCAGGGCGGGCCTGGTATCTTGTCGCGCGGCTCGCTGACGAGGATGGCATGCGCTTGGGAGTGGATGCCAGCGGGGAGGCGAAGCATTGCTGGACGGTGTCCTGTCGGGGGTATAAGAACGACATGATGTGAGGGTGTGCCAATTGCAGGGACTAGGTGTCTGAAGAATGGTCAGCAGCTGGACCTTGGAAGTGCGATGCCTTGTTCGTCGCATGTGGCAAGCTTGAGCTCCATCACGAGGCAAGCATGGCAGGAAGTCATTGATGCGGTGGGCTCGGTATCATGAGTGAGGATGATGACGTACCTGAGGGTGGCGCGAGTGATCGCAATGTACTCAATGGGGTGCCGCAGTGCAATTGGGTGAAGGGGCCAGTTCAACAAGCTACCTGTAGCTCTCCGATTGAGTGGTGTTGTGTTGGATGCTCAACACGCCTGTGTCACAGTACGGGTTAAAAAAGGCGCGCGTTTCGAAGGAGAGATGGGAGTCAGAATGAGGCCAGGCAGGAGGCTTCCTGCCTTCCGAGGTTCTCCGACGTGTGACTTCACAGTGGGAATTCCGGGCTTATCGGCCTTATGAGTGAGGTAACCCCCATGATGACGGCGTGTCTATTGGTGGGTTCGGTACGGGGGTTGCGAAGGATTACTCTGGGTCGACGAGAGGGCCTTCTTGTTGTTACAACTCCACTGACCATGCGTGCGAGATCAAAGCGAAGTGACAGGAATTCAATCGGATTCAGGTGAATCCCGGCCGGGATGTGAACGGCATTGTCGTCGAATCCCGGTCGGGTGGTGATGAGCGCAACTACGCCGAACACACCGGGTACCCCCACCTCGGTGTGCAGCAGCCGCCCCCCACTTCGCCCGCCATCGAAAATTGGCGCCAAACTCCCGTCTCGATCGACCCTCACATGTCTATCCCACTCCCAACTTCCATCTACACCACCCAACGACTGCTACTCTACGACGACCAATCACTCCGACCTGACTGATTTCCACATACCAACCTACCGCTGCATAAACCGCTTCTACCAGTCTGCCAACACCCATCATGGCCGCCGCCGCCGCCACCTCGACCGTCCCCGCGGACACCACCCCCGCCTCCACGTCCCAGCCCTTCGTCTCCAAGTGGTCCTCACGATACCGTGGCGTACGTCCCTTCTACCGGCTCACCTGCCCTGGGCCCTTCTCTCCCCCCTCAAGACCATTGACTAACCCCAACGCCAGGCCACCGTCCAAGACCTCGACCCCCCCGCCGCCCTCTCCCTCCACCCCTCCGACCCCATCTCCCTCGCGCTGCTCTCGGCCTTTGAGCGCGACTACACCCACCTCACGATCACGGACCGCCACACGCGCGCGCTCCTCGGCTACCTCGCCATCCCCCACCTCCAGGCCCTCCTCGACGCCGGCAAGGTCCAGCCCGAGGACGAGCTGGCCAAGGCCATGGTGCGCTTCCAGCGCAAGGGCCGCACGTACACCGTCATCACGATGCAGACGCCGCTCGAGGAGCTCGAGGGCTTCTTCGAGTCCGGCGGCGGCAACGGCGTCGGCAACGGCGAGAAGAACACCTTTGCCGTCGTGACGGATGAGAAGAGGCGGTTCGTGCTCGGCGTGGCGACCGTGGGGGATCTGTCCGAGTTTATCAAGAGGAGGCCGGCTTAAGGGGGCTGGCTTGGCTTAGGAGGAGGCTGACTTAAGAAGAGGCTGGCTTCAGATGAAGCTGACTTGAGAGAAGGATGGCCTAGGCAGAGGTTCTCGGCTGGGCGTGAAACTGGTCGGTGATGGGTCGTGGAGGATGGCAGGAGGCAGGAGGCAGGAGGCAGGAGGAGATCATAATGCGATACGACTCAACACGGGAAATTGAACAATCGGTCAGGAGGAAACTAGCGGGCTGCATCAACGGCGTCGGCGATCGGGACGGCAGACAGACATCATTCAACAATGTCACTGCTCGTAAATGAAAGGCATTTCCTTGGTACTGGTCTCTCGATTCTCATGCGCGTGCGTGCTACAGATGGGCAGGCGAGGCGTCGTCTCGAGAGAAGGGGGGAATGGATATCATGAGGTAGGTTAGGTTATGCTAGGAAACCATGAGCTCGTAAAAACCGTGCCGCTCCACGTCATGCCGCGTCATGCCATGTTATGCCACGTTATGCCATGCCGGTAGGGCGTCTAGGCATCGGTCTCCTCACCGAGCCAGTCGTAGACGAGACGGAACTCGACCTTCTCGTCACCCTTGGCCACCACGATGTTGCGCGCGTACCGCCTGGCGCCGTCGATCTCCTGGAAGCCCCAGATCTGGGTGGCCGTCCAGCCGCTGTCGAGGTTCTCGACGTGGCTGAAGACGTGGCTCTTGCCGCCGGGGCCGGTGCTCTCGGCGTCGCCCTCCAGCCAGCCCTTCTTCAGGTGAGGGTCCTCGACCTCGGCGGCGGCACGCCAGTCGCTCTGGCCGCGGCAGTTGCCGAAGAGCCAGTCGGAGTGCTCGCGCCACTCGAGATCGAGGCAGCGGTTCTCGGTGGTGCCCTTGATGCCGCCGGTGGCGGTCTGGGAGATGTCGATGTGGGTAACCGACTCGGTGGCGGTGGAGGGGGCTTTGGGGGCTCCGTCGTACTGCTTGACGTGGAGGGTAACAGTCGACAGACCGATTCCCTTGCGAACCATCCAGCTGACGCCTTGGAGGGCGAGGGCGGGCTCGGGGGAGTCGGAGAGGGCCTTGTTCTGCGGGGGGATGTCAACGCGGGGTAGAGAAAAATGGGGGGTTCACATGTATCGACTTACCATAACCCACTTGCCCGTGAGGTTGCTGATGGTCTTTTCGGCGGGGGCAGCCATGATGAATGCTGTGGAATGACGATGTTGGTGATGTTCAGGTGGTGGGGTTACTGAGGGGAAGAAGATGGTAAGATAAGGTACTGGGACCTGAGGGGGGGGGAAAGATGGAGGAGAGAGAAGAAGAGAGGGCCCGTACCTAGCGTGATGCCGAGTTAAGTACCTGAGAGCAGGAAGGGGTCGACTGTCACAAGAAGAAGAAGATGAATCGTCTGGCCGAGGTCCTTGCCAAATGTGAATGGAAGCAAGAGTCGCGGCACGTCCAGTTTGAGGTAGGTGCGTCGAAGCTTCGGAAGGAAGGGACAAGGTAGAGGCGCCCAGTTCAGAATTGTGACACCAGCGAATGCGACCCATGAGATCATCCCAGGTACCTCTTGCCTCTGTTCGTCGCTTGGCCTTCACTGCCTCCACTGCCCTCCAGTGGTCCTGCCCCTCTCTAGCGTCGCGTCGCATCCCACCTTCCACCCACCCATCGAGTCCCCTAACGCCTGTGCGCCAGTGCGCCAATGCCCCCAATGCCCCTGCGCCCCTGCGCCCCTGCCGAATCAGGCACCTGGCCCGTTTCCATTTGCGGGGAACAGCCACTACGAGTCACCATCAACACCTGCCACCTGCGGCCACCACCGCCTGCCACCACACCTGCCACCACACCTGCCACCAACAAGGGAAACAACCACATGCTGCATCCACGGGCATCCAAACACCCGAAACGCCGCCAAACATTGCCAGAAGACAACAACGTCGCTAGTACCCAACACGAATGAGTCTGTCAGATTGAGTTCTCTCCAGGGGACTCCAATCTCCGAATGTGCTAGATGGCAATCTCTCGTGGCCATCATGACCTCTCAACTCACCGTTAAATCAACACTAACACCCCCCCAAGGAGGCGCCAACCACAAACACCACCACCACCACAATAGACCACAACGGCAGCCGAGGCATACCACCACCTCGTGATCGCCATGCCTTCCAATCCCTCCAACATCCCCTTCCAAGTATAGCACCACCCTCCATCGACTGCCCTCCGCCCGGCCACCACCCACCCTGCTGAGCATACCAGAAGCGGGGTCATCTGGCATCTTTCCAGTCCCCCTCATCACTCAAGCTACGACCAAGAACCAACGACCTCCATTCCCAGTTTGGCCCTTCCCAGATCCTGCTCACGGCCTCAGCCTCCCCAACTCGAAGTCGCACTTCGAAACTCTGATCTCTAACCGACCCGCCCGCGAACCAGCGCCGCCGCTTCGGCTCCGGATCGTGCATGTGAAGACCACACGGACGCCGCGGCAGCAAGGACATCCCTGCCACCACCCGGACCGTCGGCTGCTCTTTGGCCCGTCCGCCTTCTCTTCACCCGCCGCTTGATATCCCGATCTTCAACTAAGCGACACACGGCAGTTCGTTCGTTCAAGCCGACCAAGAATGTGTATGCTAATATTACGCGCCATGTACAATGCCAGGCCGGGCCGAACAAGAAGCCAAAACAGAAACAGCCAACCGGATATCCTATAATACAAGATGCGCAGGCGCCCCCTTCGGCCCTCCCGCCCTTCGTCTCTTGCGTTCTCTCTGATTTCCCACATCCCATCCCATCTTGATCCCGCCATAAATCGTACAAGCATGTCGCGTCTCCGCCAGCTCCGCCAGAGCCACCAACATCTCGATTCCATCATGGCCACCACTTCATCTTCTTGTAGCTCTCGATTACCCCCTCGACGTCCTCCCTCGTCATCTTGGGCCGCTCATACGTGAACCCGACGACCTGCTCCAACCGCGACCCGTCCATGCTCAGATCGGTGTCCTTCAACAGCTCCTTCTCCAAGAACGGCGTCAGCGGGCCCGGCCGCGCAATGCCCGCCTTCTCCAGCAGCTCCGCCCACGGGCCGAGCAGCTCGTCGTTCACGTCGTCAACGACACTGTCGATACTCAGCCGCGCAAAGGTGCTGATCAGCTGGCCCTGGAACCCCGTCTCGATCTTGAAAACGTCACCGATAATGTTGGACATTGTGCCCTGCGTCGTGGCACCCCTGTCAACCACATTGAACGTCGGCACAACGTTGCCGCCGTGGGCTTTTGCGTCCCACGCGGCGCGGCCGCCCGAGGACTCGTACCACGTCGCCATGGCCCACAGCGCGCGCGTCACGTCGTGGATGTGCGCCGTGTTGGTGCGCAGGTCCTTGGTCCAGAGCCACTTCATGTCTTCGCCGAGAGATTGGTACACGCGGGCCATGCACAGGCCGGTGGCGACCCACTGCGAGGCGTAGGGCCCGTAAACGTGGGCGAGTCGCGCAATGACGAGGTTGAGTCTGGTTCTGTCAGCAAAAAGTTCGTTCAAGAGGGGACGAGCAGGGGAAGACATACCCCTCCATCTTGGAGAGCGCCTCCTCAGCCTGCAGCTTGTAGACGGCAATCTTGCTCCAGGGCTTGAGCTTGTCGGCCTCCTTGCTGGGAGACGAGTCGGGCTTGTAGACCATGCCGGTGCTCAGCTCGACAAAGACCTTGATTTTGCGGGCGGCGGCCTCCTTGGCGACGGCAAGGGACAGGCCGAGGGAGCGCAGCTTGTAGACCTCATCCTCCTGGGAGTAGCGCGTCTCGCCGCCGCAGTTGAAGACGTAGTCCCACTGCTTGCCGCCGGGGCGGTCAAAGATGCGGGCGAGGGATTCTGCTTGCTGTCAGCGCTCGCTCGAGGTTGTGAGGCTGGCCTGCATGGGAGCAACGGCCATGGGCACGGGAGGGGAAGGGAGACGCACGCTCTCTGCTGGCATCAGCCTGCATGAACTTGTCGCCGGCACATGCGTCCTGGAACTCGGGGGCCAGCCAGGCCAGCTGGGGCAGGACCTTGTCGACGATTCGGACCTCGGAGGCGAGGTTGTTCTGGTGGATGTGCAGGGCGAGGAAGCGGCCGATGTAGCCCAGCCCTCCGATGATGAGCACCGCAGGCTTTTCCGCCATGGCTGCGTGTCTGGTTGTGACGGTGGGTAACTGTCGTTCGGTCGATCGAGGTAGCGGTGGTTGGAGGGGGGGTCGATTGGTGGTGGTGAATGTGTGCGAGGGCGGGGTCGAGTGTCGAGAGTAGGCAGCAGGGAGGGGTGACAGTCGTAGGATCGAGGGGAATCGCTGTGGGTGCAACTTGACGCCGTGAATGGGGATGAGGCGAGACGATGTCGCAATGGCAGGCGAAGGTTTCTGGTCAGAGGCCTGGGAAGGTCAAGTCCTAGAAAGTCAAGTCTGGAGGAGGTCGAAGTTGTTGGTGGGAGGTTCGAGGTGGGAGGTCAAAGTGGGAGGTCGAGCTGAGACGGGACGACGGGCGACGGGACAGCACTGCTCTAGGCGGAGGGGCGCAAAGACAAGACACAGGCCAGCAGGGAGCCAGTGCCCCCCTATTAGTACCCTGACCAACTGACGTTCTCGCAATCAAATGGAAGACACACCCACAGAGAGAGACACACACAGACACACAGACACACAGGCACCCGGACACACAGACATCGAACAGGACAGGTCAGGACAGGCCCTGTTCGGGGGGCTTGGGCTCGCGTGGGCAATGCCGCTACTGTACTCCTCTCTGGTGCATGTCTCTCGCCTGTCGCTTGTTCGAGTCCTGGCACGCACTTCCTACTTGGTACAGGCGGGCAGGCAGGCAACTTGGATCGTGCTGCCGTCTGCAGACTGCCTGCAGCACCAACAGTGAGTACAGTGAGTGGTACAGGGGATTCCAGATCGCCGGGCTTTGGACTGACTCGCCCGCTCAGCTGGCGCGCGCACCAGCTAGCTGCAAGGCCCCCCCCTCGCTGGGCAGAAATTCCGTCCCATGTCGGCGGCGGTGGATCATTTTCTGCGGTCCGTCATTAGAGGGTGCATCCCCCAAGATTGACGACCCTATTTTTTTTTCTTCCTTTGCTGTTTTCTGGCGAGAGCCGCGGCTGTGAGGCGGCAGGCGTGGTTTCCCCTGGCAGAGTGATGGTGATGATGATGAGACGCTGACTTCTCTTGGGCACCAGCCAGAGCACGCCAAGCGGCTGTCGGGCTGAGACGGGCGGGTGTGACCATGAGGCGGCTCAGGGGTGTGTACACTGGGAAGACAAGAGGCGGCCCAGGGGTGTACTTGGAAAGACGAGAGGCGGCTCAGGGGTGTGGTGACTGGGAAGGAGAAGCAGCGTGTGTGACCTGTGACCATTATAGATTCAGCCTCTGTCACGTCCGAGGCAACATCAGATCTTGCTTTTCTCTCTCCATGTCTCTCTCTCTTGCTAGTCATTACTATTGTTCCATTCTTTTCCCTTTTCGGCCTCCGACATGGCTGGATTCCTCGTGTTCTATTCACACAAAGTCATGCTCGTTCTTTCTCCGTCCGGCCCCTTATTCGTGTCACCGAACCTGAGACCAGAGACCAGAGACCACCGCAACATGCCACTTGATCACGTTGGCCACGGGCGAAGTTGGGCACCACCCCACCTACACTCTCTCACCCCCCCGGCCGATGCCCGCCCCTGCCCGCCCCTGCCCTGCCGGAAAGTCGATCACCGCCGGCTCAGTTCCCTCTTTTTCTCTTCATCATCATCATCATCATCGTCGTCCTCGCCCCAGGGTCACACTGCAAGGTTCCTCGGCCCCATCCACGTCGGCACCTGAGCCCGTGGGCCGACAGCGCCCCCTTCCCCCAGCTCTGCCGGTTTTGGTCCTGCGTTTTTCCTGCGTTTTCCCGCGTTTCCCTCCTGTATGTTCCCTCCCCCCCTCGTAAGCCTAGTAAAGTCCGAGGAACGAAGTTGGTCATCACCGCCAGTTTTCCCGCGCGCCCCATCCCAGCTCCATCCAAAGTCCGATAGAGCCACCGCTAGCAAGCGCCCGGCTCCCGCCCATCCCGCCCCTCCCGCCAGGGGGCATCCATGGGAGGCCCCCTAGAGCCCAGGAAGGGAAAGACGGCTGAGGAAGCGAAGAGACAGTCGGGGAGAGGGAAAAAAAAGAGGCGAGCAGAAAAAAAAGGGGGCGAGGGACGCGCCGCCGCGCTTCTTCCCTTCTCGTCCCGTGTGCGGCTGTGATCTCTGGCCGGCTCCGGGTCTGGGTCTGGGTGCCCCCCTCTGGCGCTCTGGCGCTCTGGCGTCTGGCCTGGGTCCCAGGTAACACTGATCATGCAGTTACAGCGCTTAGCAGCCTGCCTGCAGCGGAGCGGGTCTCCGATTCTAGAACTGTTCTGTGCTGGGGGGGGGGGGGCCTTTTCACTGTATCCATTACCATTCCAACATGTTGGCCCCCTTTTGCGCGCGTTTCAGGCGTCTTTTCTGCAGGTCTCGTGCTGTTTCCTGATGCAGGCCTGATGCAGGTACCTTACAGTATGTTACAGCGCTTGCTGCTGCTGACCAGGCGAGTGCTACTGGTACAAGTCAAGGGGGGGGGAACATCTACAGGCTCCGCCATCGGACCAGCATGGTGTTTATGGCACTTCAACTATATTCCTTCCTTGCCTGGGAACCGCTTGGCCCCTTAGCCCCCCCCTTCCCTCCCCCCCTGACCCTCACCGACAGACTCACCGGCCACCGTGCTCATCACCTCTCACATTCTTCACCCCCCATCATCTGTCAAATCCTCAGAGACAACCCACCTGCCATCACATCACCGGCCCGCCCCTTTGAGATGAGGGCGTTCATGCACGCCCTCTGGCTTCCGTAGCCCCCGCAGAGTCACACGCGTCCCACCCCCCGTCCTGGCGATCAGGCCGCGCAAATATTGGCTCTACTGCCAGCTTTTTTTCTCGTCTACGTCTGCGTCTGCGTAGCCCAGCCACCGTGACTGACCATGGAGAGAGAGAGGGAAGCATGGAGGGAAGCATGGCGTCCCTCGCCCAGAGTATTGACATTGCTAGCTTCACCTTGGCTGTGGGTAAGCGGCTGATCGGCCGTCCTGGCGCATGGGTCCTCATGTCGTGTTCGTAGTCTGGTTCTGGTTCTGGTCATGTACTGTACGTGTACACCCCAACACAACACAAAAGAAGTGGTGTCAGGCAGAGGAAGGTTTTCGACGTGCAGCGCGCGTGGAGGAGCCGACATCACGATAATCTCCAGTCTCCTGCCCTCTGCGTCGTTCCACGTAGCTTTTCTGGCCTCTGTCCCGCGCATCTGACTTTTCCTCTGCATGGCTCTAACCTCGCGCTTTGGGTGGTCCTGGTCCTCGCCTCCCTCCCCCGGGTGGTGGTGGTGGTGGTGGTGGTGGCCCAGCATCGCTCACTATCCTCCATCCCACCCTCCTCCCGCTTCGGGGGGATCAGCCAGCCCCCTTTTCCAGGCCCAGCCGTACAGCAGCGAATGTCACCTCGCCCACCGGGTGGCCCCCCTAGGCTGGCCCCCTGACCGAAGACTAATAGATTCACCGGTTGGTTGTCGAAGCGGGAGGGCAGGTCGACGGCTTGTACAGCACAGCACGGCGCACCCACGCGAGGTACAAATATACACCAACACATGCAAAGACGTATACAAGCCAGACTTTGCAGAGACACACATGCAAAGACACCAAGGCATGCAGACACACACCAGACCGAAACTCCCACTCGTTCCTGCATGTCTCATCTGCCCGACCGGCACATCCCCCCGGCGGCTGTTTCCCTGCTGCTGCAGACACAACATGCAAGACATAATTTGCCCTTCCAGCACCTGCACCATACTTGTACCATACACCTTGTACCGTACACCATACACCTACGCCTACGTTCCCCTACGTTCCCCCCCAGCCAGCAGCACGACCGGCACTCACCGGGTCCATGCATTGCCTAGCTCCGGCCCGCGGGCGTAACGGGAAGGCGGCGTGACCCCGCGGGGCCGGGCCGCGGAGAAAAGAAGTGCTGCTGCCCGCTCGGCACGCGGACTTGGGGTAGTTGGAAAGTATGTTAGAGGCAGACAGACGGCAGACAGAGAAATGTCGTGAACAGATTATATGTAGGCGGCAGGGACAAGGCTCGGTCCTTGGGCACACATAGATTGTATTTGGGTTACGCTACGTTGGCCTGGGAGGGTGCTGCACCTGGCGGAATCCCAGCTTCCCGGTGGCGTGGCGTGTTGCATCTCAGCTCGTGGAAGGCGATCGGCAGGTCGAGTACGCCGTGATCGAGCATCACCCAGCAGCCCAGCAGCCGGGTCCGAGACCTTTCCCCCCACCGTGTCACTATGCTGTTCCTCTCGTGCTCTTGTTTGCTCGGTATTGATGGGCTCGGATAGTATCAAGCCTGCTGCATTCATCCTGGGCATCCTTGCCTGGGCATTCGTCTCCTTTCCCCTTTGCCTCTGGCTCGGCTGCCCCATACACGCTCCAATCTTTCCACCACCCGCCCGTTGGCCTCGCCTCTGGCTCGGCTCGGCTACCTCCGCATGCTCCCAATCACCTCCCGCTGCGCCTCGCGGTCGCGGGCGCCCTCGCTCAGGCTGCCGACGCTCCTGAGGTCGCCGACGACGTCCTTGGCCTTGCCAAAGTAGACCTCCTGCAGCAGGTTGCGCATCTTGAGCTCCATGTCCTCGACGAGGCGGCCAATGTTGGCAATGTGGCTCTCGTCGCCCTCGACGGCCAGCTCCTGCTCGACCTGCCGCGTCATGTTGCCCGCGAGGTCCATGGCGCCGAGCGCCGCGCCGCTCGTCGACAGGCTGAGGATCACCGTCGACGTCAGCTTGTACTGCGTCGTGCGCCCGCGCTCGATCGCCTCGAACACGTGGATCGAGTCCCAGACGCCCTCCGAGGCCGCGCCCGGCGTGGCGGCTGTCCTGTTAGCGTCCATCTTCTCTTCATGGCGGGGCATACAACATACTCTTCTTCAGCAGCACGACCCCCGCAAAGCCGTCGTCCAGGTTCCAAAAGTACACGCTGCTGACGCCGCCCTCGTAGTACAGCTCGCGGTAGACGTCAAAGGCCTCGTTGGCCTTGACCTCCATGCGGCGCACGCGCTCGCTGGGGATGGCGCCCTCGCCGGCCCCGTCGTTGGCGCCGCCGCCGCTGACGCCGCCGGCGCCGGCCTCGTCGAGCGGCGGGTCAAACTCGTTGCTCCACGGCGACCGGTGGCTGTCGCCGTCGCGGTTGTAGTCGCACAGCAGGTAGTCGCGGCCCGTCTGGCGGCAGCGGCGCACGCCGAGCGGCTGGTCCACCGAGGAGAGGAGGTCTTCGGTCAGGTCGGGGGCGAGGGTGATGATCGAGTTGAGGTGGGCCGCCGTGTGCTTGGGGTTGAGGCGGCGGAGGAGGTCGCTGGGATGTGTCAGTGGTGGCAGTGGCACGGGGTGTGTCGGAGCAACGGGGGAAGGAAGAAGGGGGGCCTTACAGCGCCGAGTCGAAGGGGTCGGCGGACGCCATGGTGACGGTGATTGTGTGATGACTGGCGTAGATGGTTCGAGGTCAATTCGGTCTTCGGTATTCGGTGGGGAGGAGGGGACGAGGAGATGTGAGTGTTGGTTGTGATGGAGCTTGACGTAGGTGTTGCGGAAGTGTTGCAGGTGGTAAATGGAGAGGCGAGGTTGTCAGGTTGGCCCGGCCGTGGCGGGGTAGCACGTAGCACCAATCTACACTAGATTGGTGCTGATCGACGCCTTAAGCTCCTGCACCAATGCCAGGGTACCTGGGGACGTTCCGAGCTCTCAACACGCCATCATTGGCTCCATCACCATCACCATCACCATCACCATCACCATCACCATCACCATCACCATCACCATCACCATCACGAATGTCAAATGCCAGCCACGTCTCGTTCAAGCAAGTCTGATGCACACCAAGCAAGTATAATACACACCAAGACACAAGCACCGCCGCATACAGTGCCATTCCAAGAAAAGCTACACACAGTTGATGCCGCTCGCCCAAGGTCCGCTGGATCCAGAACACCAAGCTCTGTCACATCCCAGCCCCTAGGCACCCCCTACCTCCCGCCGCCACGCCGCCATCCCAGAACGAACCCCCGACTCCATCCCGCTTTGAACGCCATGGTGAGAACCGCACGCAACTCTAAGAAACCCCTCGTCTGCCCGTGCTGGCCGTCTGCCCGGCTACCGGCCACCGGTCACCGACCACCATAAAAATAGATACAGTCGAAAAAGATAATCACGCCCACCAGGTCAATACCGTCCCCACTTCTAGCTGATCGTCGTGCCGCACACCAGGCACACCAGCGGCTCCGTCCACACCTTGGCCCCGCCCGTCACCTTGTCGCGCAGGTCCGTGATCTCCACGAGGTTCTCCGCCACCTTGAGCGTCGCCTCGAACAGCCCCTCGTACGGCTTCGCGCCGTTGACCTTGCGCTTGGCCACCTTGGTCTTGCGCACCGACCCCGGCGCCGCCGTGATGGTGCCCACCGTCGGCGTGCCCTGCGCGAAGCCCCGCGTGCTGGCGGTGCTGCCGCCCCGGGGCGTCGACACGCTCTCCGTCTTGGTCTCCTCGTCCTCCGGCTCCGGCGCAGCCTCCGTCTTCGCGTCGATCGACTGCTGCACCTCCACTCCGTTATCCGGCGGGCTCAGCGGCCGGCCCGCCTCCTGGTCCACCTTCTCCTTCTCCGTCTCGCCGTTCTCCACCTTCGTCGGCTTGAGGTATGGCTTGTCCTTGCCGAGGGCTTCGAACGTCTTCATCAGCACGTCGTGCTTGAGGCAGTCGTCGTGGAGCCACGTGCTGCAGTCGCTCCGGGAGCACGCGACCAGTGTTCTGTCGGGGTTCGCGGGCTGGTTGCATTTGCAGGTCCGATGGACGGACTACATCGGTGAGCTGTGATCTGCCATAGGGGGGAAATTCATCATGGAATATCATACCGAGAGGCTGAGGGTGCGCACGTCGAGTGCTTGCCTCCAGTAAAGCCCGTCTTGGATCTCGTCGTCGTTCTCCTCGAACCACTGCTTGACCTTGGCCTCCGCCGTGACACTGACAACGTTGATCACATCCACTGCACCCCGTTAGCACACCCCTCATCCTCAACGCGGAAGCAGATTCAAACGTACTGTGGTTGGACGCGATGAGCTCGTTGACGCCGTGATACGGCTGCCGCCCCGCGCGCGCGACAAACTTGCCGTCGTCCTTGGTCTGCACCGGCAGCTCCTCCGGCCAGTACATCCAGTAGATGCGCGCGTACACGTGGTGTTCGTCCTGCGCGCGGATCTCCAGGATCCGGCCCACCCACTCGTGGGGCATCCTCTGGCGCACGCCGTTCTCGTCGACCTTGACCGGGTTCTTCGTCGGCGACGCGGTGCCGTTGGAGATGTAGATGAAGCCCTCGCTGAAGTACTTGGCCGAGTTCACTGATGCGGGTCAGCGGGTAAGAAAGAGGGGGGGGCGAGGCGAAACACGCAAGACAATCAAAGGGAGGAGACTCACAAACAAAGCTGTTGTACCTCGTCATGGCCAGCCACTTGTCCCGCGGCTCAACCCAGTACCGCAGATCCATATTCTCGTCATTCTTGAAGGTGCCCGACGGCGTGAAGGGCGAGTGCTGGACCTTGGCGATCTCGTCCTCCTCGGCGTCGGCGGCGGCGCCGACGCCGGCCGCCAGCTGCTGCTTCCGCCTCTTGGCCGCCTTCTGCGCCTTGGTCTTTGTGTCCTCGCTCTCGTATTTCACCTCAAAGGGGCACTCGGCCTTGGTGTCCTCGGCGGGCTCGGCCCGGCTGCGCTTCCTGGATGTTGATGACATTGTGGCCGTGCCGTTTTCGTTCTTGTGCTTCGTGTTCGATGACGACGGCGAGGGAACGACAATGTTGTTGATGATGATGGCGATGATCGATCGAGCAGCAGGGGACGCGATGAGGGCGTCGTGATTCGAGCGCGAGGGGGAGGTAGCCACTTCGCGTGATGTATTTCCGCGGGTCGGTGGTTGGGCTCGACTCGTCGCGCCGTCAGCGGTCAGCTGGCGAAAAAGCGTGTCGTAGCGTTCCGGAAATCGTAATGCGCCGCCAAGCTGAACGGTCCAGCTGGGAGAGGGTATGTCGCACAGGCACCACGGAGCCGGTCGCGAACGATGCTCGGAGACGATGGGATCAATGACAATGATCGATGCGACGCGGACAGATCGCGGTTTGATGGCGAAGGGAGGACAGCTGGAGCTTTCGCTTTTGGGGGGGGGATGGAGGGCCGGCTGGGGGCGGGAGAAAGAGGGGATTGCCTTTAGGGCGTCGTTGGCGTTGGCGTCTCTGAATGTAGGCCGGTAGGTACCTAGTTGGTGAATGTGGAAGCGCTCTGCAGTCAGGTATCCCCGGTTGCCAGGTTCAAACGCGGGCTGGGCTGGCTAGTTGGCTGGACTGGCTGTACTGGTTGTACTGGCTGGGCTGGGCTGGCTGGACCTTGGGCAGAGAGGTACATGTACCTTGCCAAAACAGACTGTTGCGATCAAACGGCGAGCGACGGTCCCTGCGCCACCCCGAAAAACATTACCAAGTCCATGACATTCATTTGCTGACAGGCGAATATGGTCACGTGAGCAAGCGCCAATTTATTACACGTCATCCGTCGCCGACGCCGCCGCCTCTGCCCAGAGCCCACATCCCATCCTTCCCCCCCCGCGACCCGCGACGCGTCTGGGCCAACACCCCTGAGCCCCTGAGTCGCGCATCCGTCTTACCTCCCCAAGTCCGAGGTGGTTGCAACAGACGAGATTGCCTCGTGTCTCGGTTTGTCCTGTCGTATTCAAACGGGCACAAACCATGAATCGGCGGAAATGTCACAAGAAGCAAACAGTTTGTTCGTGATTCGTATTGCATTCAATTATGTATGTAAGTATACTCTGCCAAGCGTCGAGGCAGAACCACGCGCCAGACAAGGAGGAATGTCAAAACGCCATCGCTATGCAGCCAAATACCCAAACATGTTGTAGTTGCACCACCGACAGTGTGCTTGCTCGCCTTTTCTTGCTTTCGTCTGCTTCATCTTCGTCTGCTTCACCATCATCTCCAACGCCGTCTGTGGCGCTCTTATTCTACCTCCTCGTCATCATCGTCGTCGTCATATGCGCTCAGGATCGGCCGGCCCTCGCTGCCGCTGTCCGTGTCGCCGCCGGCATCCGAAGGTTCGCGCACCTTGAAGCTTTCAATCGTCTCGGCCAGCTTCTCGCCCTCGCGCTTTCCACGATCCACATCGACGAACCAGATGAGCGGAGCTGGCAGACCGACTAGTGCCGCTAGGAACCAGAACGCTGGTCGAATGTGACCCCACCGGTCAATAATCGCTCCCACGATGGCCGGCCCGAACACACTCGAGCCCTTGTCCGTGATGGCGTACAGCGCGTAGAAGGCTGCCTCTGACCCTGGCGGGATAAGCTCGCCGTAGACTGATCGGCAGTATCCGCTGAGGCCCCCCAGCACAAAGCCGTAGACCGCCGCCAGCGGGTACATCTCCCACGGCTGCTGCAGGCCGCCGACGCCCCAGGCCTGGACGAACGGCAGATAGCCCATGAGTCCGTAAATCGGGATGAGCTCGAACAGCGCGATGCAGGCGAGAATCGTTTGGTGGGGTTTCAGCCCGAAGCGGCGCGAGATGAACGCCCAGCTGAACGCCCCAATGACGCCAGCTGTTGTGGAGATGACGTTGATCATGCCGAGTGCCCACGGCTTCATGTGAAGCTGCGTCTTAGCAAAGAGAATGGCCGTCGAGGAAGTCGTCGCGATGGCGTCCGAGAGAAGGAACCAAGCCGCCAGGAAGAGCATGATGTCAAGAAGCCGCCGTGCCAGCTTGACCGTCTTGAAGAGTGACTTCCACGCGTAAATCACATAGCCCATCCACGACCACATGCCCGAGAAGCCGCTCGCCGCAACGATGGGAAGGGGAGGCCCGGGTCGCGGTCGAAGCCATGCCGCTGCGGGGAACGTGAATATCGCCCACCACGCACCGACCATGAACAGGACGATTCGCTGTGACCACGTAGTATTGCGCAGGGCGATCAGCACCCCGATGGCAATGCACTGCAGGAATAGGCCCGCGGTGTAGCCGATGCCGATACCCTTCGCCGAGATCTGGGTCGATAGGTTCAACTCAACCGACGTTAGCTCCTCGCGCGTCGCCTTGCGCGGCCAGTCGGGTGTGACCATGTCCTCCGCGTTGGACAGCAGAGGGGACGTCGGATCGACATCTGCGACCGCCGAATCCGAGTCGGCGTTGGCTTGCCTCAGGGGCTGCGATTCGAGGTCCGTCTGCGCAAAGTCCGGAACGTGCTTCGTCTCGGCCTCGATGACGTCGGGGTGGTGGCGCACCAGGAGCGGCAGGAACGAGTTGAGCAGGACGAAGGAGGCGCCAAAGGAGGTATTCGAAATTATAGCGAGGAGGGCGCCGAAAAGGTATGTGTTGGCGTTCACAAAGATGTAGAGCATGACAGCTACGCTGCCAGTCCATGCGAAGCCGAGGAGGAGCTTCTTTCGGAAGTTGCCGTGGTCAGCAGCGCAGCTGATGCTGACAACGAGCAGGGCCTGGACGAGGACGCTGATGGAGAAGGTGTACATGGCGAAGCTGGCCGTGTTGATCTCGGCGCCGAACACGTAGACGACGCACTGGCCGTCGGCCTTGTTCTTGGAGTCGCTGGTGCCGCATGGGGTGGTTCGATCGGCGAGGAGCACGCCATTCTCGCGGGCAAGCGTCTCTAGGAGGATGGGTATGAAGGAACCTAGGCAGTCGGTGGTGTTAGGAGCTGGTGGTCGACGGGTTCACCTGCAGCAGAAAGGGATCAGGGGCATCGGGAGGATTATGGAGGGATCGTGACGGTGGTGTAGGCATCATGGCGGAGCATCGAGGACATACCGATGGCTAATGACGGGAAGCTTGGTCAGCACGGAGCTCGAAGCAGGATATCAGACGTTCGAAACTCACCACAGATAACATAGGTCTCGGCGGCAAAGGCGTAGGCGTACCAGCCGGCGAGCTCCTTCTGGGAGGTCGGCCTCGTGTCCTCGCCGTTATACCGACCAGGCGGCGAACCATCATCGCGGCCGTAGTGGTCGCCGTTTCGGCCGGACATGGTGGAGTAGTGAAACTGGCGGCGGTAGTAATGGTCGTCGTCGTCGTCGTCGTATTCCGAGTCGGAACGCTCGTCATCGGCCTCGAAAGAGGAGGAGAAGGAGATGAAGGACTTCTTGGAGAAGTTGGACAGGCGAGACCAGAGACGAGGGGCGAGTGGTGGACGGGCATGCTCCTGGCGCGGGACCATGGCAGGCGAGCTGGTTGCGGCTGACGGCCACCTCCCGTTCTGGCCTTCAGGGTACCTGTGACAGGCCTCAGTGGGAAAGGTCGCCTGGGGAGGGCGGCTGACCGGCCTGTTTCAGCTGGGCGAACCACTGGAACTGGGGCGGGTCCTGGCAGCCTGGGACCTGGGGGCTGGAGCCTGGAGCACGCTGGGCCTTTGGGGGGAAGGAGGTCCCTCGGCGCGCCACAAAATGAGCCACTCGGCGCTTTCTTCGGGGGAAGGCCAGACACGGCAGGCGGCAGGTGGCAGGCGGCAGGCGGCAGGTGGGGAGGGGCGGAAGGGGTGCGAATCGTTTACTGCACCAGAGGAGGGGAGGGCAGGAACCAGGCAGGAACCAGGCAGGAACCAGAAACAGAGGAAGGAGGAAGGGGAGAGGAGAGAAGAGAGAGAGGGGGGGAAAAGGTGGACGAGAACCCACGAAACAGAGGGGATGAGATGGACTCGGCGGGCATTTGAACGACAACGAACACGACAGGCCACGTCTGGGCCTCACGTTTTCGCTTTTCCACACTGGGCATAATGGTGCTCGTGCTTCGTGGTGCTTGCATTTGCGACGGCCCTTGAACTTGCGCTTGCGACCCTACCGACGTACTTGGTACCGTCTTTGCCCCCAGGTACAGGCACACGGGCACACGGGCACACGCCGGTCAACCGACGGGGCAGACGAGCAAGGCAGGGAACCGCAAGGCCGCAGGCGCTGCAAGGCTTCAATTCCAAGTTCATGCTTCCTGGCGCCATGGATGCCATGGATGCCATGCCTGCCATGCCCGTCCGTCCTGCCAGAACCCCTGCTGTGGCATCCCCGCTTGGGTCTAGTCGGGCTGCCCAACGATACTCGTATGCCGCCCTCCACCTCATCCAGCGAGGCCACAGAGGTACCAACCACTGCAGCATGGAAAATGCGCCCCGAAAGACAAAGAATGGGGATCTCCACGATCGGCTTCCCGCTGCTCGGGGGCGAATCCCTCGGAAAGGGTGTCCTAGTCCTGCACTAGCCGCGTCGTAGCTCTGTTCATCCACCAGGGTCCAGTCACCAAGTGGGCAGAATCAGCTGCGGCACCACCAGCGGCAGCATCAGCACCATCAGCACCATCAGCAACAGCAGCTTTCCGTCGTCACATCCTGTCCGCCGGCCGCAGGAAGCAGGAGGAGGGCCGATCACCACCCCTCCATCAGCTGCCCAGCCTGCCGGGCTGTCTCTCGGCTGTTTGGCTCTCCGACACATGACCGTCCGAAGATGCGAACCGGTGAGCGCTCTGCCTTGGTTAAGCTGCCCTGTTCTGCAGTTCTTACGCACATTTGTGCCGTGCTGCTCAACGTAGAACCGCGGAGATGAGGATGACGACCAGCCTTCCGAGCTACTTTCCCTTGGCGCGCCGCCTTGACACATCGAGTCGAACTGAACAGCTAGCCGAAGCGCCCAACGGTGGAACGTTCAATATCGAACGGTGAAGGGGGGGCCTGGTGTCTGTCGCAGCCCAATGCCGCGCTTGGCAGACCCTGGATGAACTTGGGTGCTCCATCGTGGAAAAAGGTGCGCTGATGGACAGAGCCTGAAGGGGCAAGGAACGTCGGGCTGTGCCCCACCAGAGGGCCAAAGACGGCAGTGCCGGTTCTGTCACCACAGCGCGCGGTGGGACCCTGGAGGACGATCTGGAGATGTCGATCGCCGTTGCGTTGCGCTGTGAGTGGTACGATGTTTGGGGGTGTCAAGGCAGATAGGTCCGTGTCAGATAGGCAAGTGTCAGATGCCAGCAGATCGTCTCTGCATGTTTGACTGCGGACGTGCATTTTTGCAAGATCGTCACGGGATGCTGAGATGGGCGAGCACAGCTGAAGCATGTCGATCTGTAAGACTCCATTGCCGGACGATGGCGCAACCACCACCGACGGCAAAGGGTATAGTGAAGGGTAATAGCAAATAAGCAGTCGTCCGACCCTCCGTCCATCCATCCCGTTTGTCCCCTCTGTCTGTCCATCATCGCCTCCACATTGCACATCATTCCCCGTGGTATCAAACACTTCCCCCCTCCTCATCTCCCGTCACCGCACCCCCGACTTTCCCGACACACCGCGATCAAGCCGACTTCTTCCCGAACAGCTTGTTCTTCAGCTTGTCCGCGAGACCGACAGGTCCGCCAGCCGCCCGGTGCGCGGCGCTCGCGGCCTTGCCGTCCATGTCGCCGTTGTCCCGTATGGCGCTCGACTCGTAGGCGTTGCCCGCGCCGCCGCGGCCCGTGTGGTAGTCGCCCGCCTCGCCGGACTGGCGGTAGGCCTCGGACGACACGACGTCCTGGTCGGCGCGGCCCTCGACGGGCGTCTTGGTGCCGACGTCGCCGATGTTGCCGGCGCCTGGGTATGTTAGCAATCTTTTTCCTACTCTCTTCTTCTCGTTCTTGGTCTTGTTCTTCGTTTTCATTTTCTTCTTCTCTTGCCTGCAGTCCCCCGGCAGCGCTCTCGTGGACAGCAACAGGCATCGCGCGCGGTGAGTGATGAGCGGTGAGCGATCGAGGGCGTGTCGGTGACTCGGTGAGCAGCCAAGGAACCCAAGCAAGCCACGCAACGCTAGGCTGCTTGCGACGAGCTCTCCCGCGCGCGCGCGCCCAGAGAGATGCGTGGGGCTCATTTCCGCCGCCTTATCAACGCCCAGCGCATTTCGTGATGCCATTTCGGGGTGTGTCCAGAGATAAGGCGCTGCCTGGGGGGGACTGTGGTGTGATGCGACGCATCGATCGTGGTACGGGGGGAACGAAAGGAAGGAAGAGAAGACTCACCTCCTCGGCCGACGCTGTAGGCGCCGTCGTTATGGCTGCCCTCGGGTCCGGCCCGCACGACCGAGCCGTCGACGTACTTTGTCTCGTCGGCGTGGATGTTGCCCGCGCCGCCGCGCCCGTGGGAGACCTCTGACGAAGGCATTGTATGTATGGATCTCGATCGGTCGTCTGGGGTCGTTCGAATACTACTTCGGGAGCGAAACGAGTTTGTCGTCGTCGTCGTCGTTCAGTGGGCGATTGGTAGAATGGGATTCGTGGTGATAGAACGAGCAGAAGAAACCATGACCTTCGTTGGGGCCCGCGCGAACGGCGGGCGCGACAAGCTACTTAAAACATCCCAGGAGGACCAAAGACGTCACTCTTAGTGATACCGCCTACCAAACGAAAACACCAGCATCACCTTGTCTGCCTGCCTACCTGTTTGGCTTCGTACCAGGCTGCTGCCAGGCTCAGCACTATCAGCTCATCAGCTCACAGCGCCCGATAGACGATCCCCAAGCCACCGGGCCCCCCCCTCTCTAAAGCCNAAACCCCCCCCCCCCCCCCCTCTCACCCCCGCTAGCACGCAAAAAAGGTTATCAGCACCACGCCGCGGGTCGATGCGGGATGTCTCTCAACAGCTCACCCACTCACAGCCCTCTCTCGCCGGTTACGTACCTGAATTTGCTGAACAGACATCATCGTTCCCCCTTGCGTCCCCGTCCAGTTCATCGCCCTATCGCGCCGCGTGCGGCCAAGCATTGGTTATCGCTGCTCGCTCGCTCCCCTCCCCCAGGACGCCGGCATTCGCTTCGCGCCTCGTCCTGGATCGGAGCGCACGCTTCCTCGCTGTGCAGCACCTTTATTGCGACCTCGCCGTCTCGTCTTGCTGGACACGGTCATCTATCTCCTGGTCTCCGGTGTCTTTCCTGGGATGCTTCCCTGACAGACAGGCCAGAGGCCCTGATCTGTCATGACGTAATGGACGAAATCACGGATAAGATAACATGTCACTCGAATCACCTCATTCGCCCAGGGCCGCTCTTTACCTTGAATATCGTCGTGACTGACGACTTGAATCGACATGCCATACTAAGGGCCACGTTCACGATACCATTGCAATTCGAGCACACACAAGACAGACAGACAGACAGACATATGTAGAAATTGCATGGCATTGAACGGACCTGTAGCACTCGACTACCCCTCCGTTCTCTATCTAACAGCCACGAGGACAGTCCGTGCCTCATTCACCTCTGTAGCGTACCGGCCCTCACACGTCGCGGGCTATCCAGGTACTTTCTATACTCTACACGAGTAGCCTCGTGAATATGTCTTATCTTCCTCCATGTGCCGAGCAAAATACAGTCCAAAAGCCTGGCCCTGAGGCCCGAGGCCAACCGCTGTAGCGACAAAGCAAACACTGCCGTCGCAAAGCAAAGCAAAGCAAATACAAACATGCCGCTTGTTCCAATGCTCCGTGTCATCAAGTCGTAAAACCTCCGTCCCCTTACCCTCCTGCCCTCCTGCCATCGCCCCTTACGGCGGCGTCAGCTGCGCCGCGAGCATCTTGCGCACCTCCTTCTCCAGGTTGACCTCGGCGTTCTTCCCCATATCCTCCTCCACCGCCCCCGTCACCTTGTTCGCCAGCTCAATCTTCTTCTCGCACGCCTTGAAGATGAGCTCCTCGATCGTCCGCCGCGTCAGCAGCCGGATCACCTCGACATCCCGCGTCTGCCCCAGCCGGTGCGCGCGGTTCTCGGCCTGGATGTCGTCCTGCGGGTTGTCGGACTGGTCAAAGATGATGACCTTGTTCGCCGATGTCAGGTTGATTCCCGTGCCGCCCGCTCCCGTCGTCAGCAGGAACACCGGAATGTCCGTGTTCTCGTTGAACTCGTTGATGAGGCCCTGGCGTTCCTCCACCGACGTCGCCCCGTACAGCACGCAGTGCTTGATGCCGTCTGTGTGTAGCACCTCGCGCAGGATCTCGATCACCTTGGCGAACTTGCTGAACACGAGTACCCGGTCTCCGTTGGCCTGGTACGTATGAATGAGCTCCAGCATCTTGGTCACCTTGCCGCTCTCCATCCACGAACCCTCCGGCAGGTCAAACTCGCCGAGGCACGCGTAGTCGCGGCACCATAGATGCAGCTCAAAGTCCGAGCAGTTCTTCAGCTCCCCGATGAGGTGGTGGAGGTCCGGCTGCATGAGCTCCGACTGCGGTACCTTCCGCATCAGCACCTTGGCCATTTGCTCCACCTTCTTGTCGTCAAAGTATTTGCGGAACAGCTGCGGGTGGATCGCCGCCTTGCGGAGCTGCATCCAGATGTTGTTGACGTCGTTCTGCCGCGCGTTGGCCGCCTTGCTCTTGCTGACGGGGCCGGACTTGAAGATGGTCTCCAGCTCGTCGTAGAGGTCCTTCTGCAGCGGCGGCAGCTCGCAATACTCGACGTTACAGGTCTTGCTAGGCATGTCGGAGAGGACCTGCTGCTTGCGACGCTGCAGAATGAAGGGCTCGAGGATCGTCCTGGCCCGGCTGACCCTCTCGCTATACAAGAAGGCGCCGTTGTTGACATCCCTTGTCGTGACCTTCTGGCTGAACATGTATTGCAGGTGCTCCATGTGACCTTTGAACATCTTAGGATCGATAAAGTTCAGGAGCGACAGCATCTCCATGAGGTTGTTCTGCACAGGTGTGCCCGTCAGGAGCATGCGCCAGTCCGCCTTGATGCGGATGAGGTCCTTGTAAATCTTCGTCTTTGGGTTCTTCATCTTGTGGCCTTCGTCGAAGATGGCCGCATTGGGTCGGAGCGCCATGAGGGAGTCAATGTCCTCCTCCTTGCCGACCTGCGTGTAGCTGGTGAGAACGACGTGGTACTCTTCTGGCGCGCTCAGCATATCCTCGGCAATGTTGGCGCGATCCAATTGTGAGCCCTTGTACGTCAGGACAGACAGGTCAGGGGCAAACTTTTCAAACTCGACCTCCCAGTTCGACAGCGTGGAAGGTGGAACAACGATCAGATTTGGCCAAGGCCGTTTCTCGTCTTTCTCCTCGTCGTAGCTCTCAACAAGATGGGCCATGAGCGAAATGACCTGACATGTCTTGCCCAGGCCCATCTCATCGGCCAAGATACATCCGTACCCGCTGTTGTACAACACAGACATCCAGTTGAGGCCGTACACCTGGAAAGGTCGCATCGTGCAGTGGCCCTCCATGAGAGCGGGCTGGCGGGGAATCGGTGGTGCCGAGTACTTCTGTCCCTTGAAGCTGTTGGGCGTCATGGGGAGGTTATCGCTGTCCGTCTGCGAGACAGATCCCTCGCGCGAGTGGCCCTTGAAATCAATGTCCCAGAGGCTCATCTCGTTCTTCACACGGACAGCCTTCTTCTCACACTCGGAGACGACGGTGTCGATGGCGTTGACGGCTCGGGTAAACTCCATGATCGCCTCGACAAGGGATTCACCAATGGCAGCCTTGTTCGACTTGCGACCGCCAGCCTTCTTCACCAGCGTCACCCGCTCCACTTGTTCAATGTCGTCGAAGGGGCGTTTGGTACCGATGATCTGAAGCTCATCCTGCTTGAGATTGGTCATGGCAGAGAGGTCCTCGATCGAGCTGTTGTTGATGGTGTTGAGGGCCTTGTCGTATAGGCTCTCCTTGACAGTGGCCTCCATCACGTCGTCTTCGTTATCGTAGTCATCGTCCTTGTCATCCGGAATGACAATTCTCTCTTCTGCCAGTTCGTCGACCTCATCATCCACGTCAATCACCTCCTGCACCTTCTGCACAGGCTGTGAGGTCGGGGGAGAGGGTGATCGGTTGGGGCGGCGACCCTGGACGAGTCGCCTTCGAGGCTTCGCTTGCTTTACTGGGCTCGGAGTTCGGGGGCTGAGATCCGGAGTCTGGTAGGAGCCGGACCCGCTGCCCTTAGCAGCGAGCGATGGCTTCGACTTGAGCGGATTCTTGGTCGACAGCGGCGCAGATGTGATGCTCGGCTTCTTGTCCTTCAGCAGGTGCTTGCCGTCGTAGAGGTAGTTAACTGCATCAGAAACGTTATTATGACAGGCCAACAGAGCTTCGCGACAAGCACGAGACGGGAAGCTCTGACCAGTTGCGGTAGAGACCTGCTCCGTCAAGGCTGTCATCTTTTCCAGCCTGTCGGTCCTGTCGGCAGGGTTGTATTCGAAGGTCGACATGCGCTTCTTGAAGGCCGTGGGCTGAATGTCCCCCCGCGAAGGGCTCCTCTCATCGTCGGAGGAGATCATGATCGGTTCAGCAGCAGGGCGTTTCGTGCCCCGCGGCATCTGGGGCGGGGGTCGGAAGATAGTGCCGGCAGGGGCGAGACGAGATGCAAAGGGCGCATTGCTAGGCTTCGGCTGAAACGGAGAGGAGGCAGGAACCTCAACAACGCTGGATGCAAGAGGCGAGGAGGGGGCTTCGAGGTGCTTGGGCGCAAGGGAGGTCCGATTGACAACCTGCGTAGCCTGCGTGGCATATGGCGAGCAGGGGATCGTATCGCCAGCCAGTTCGTCCTCGTCATCGACGGTACGGCGGGGAGGCGAAGAGCTGAAACCAGCTGCTAGGCCAACCATTGTGATGTGGGAGCGTGTAGTCGCGATGTTGGTGTGGTGGACCTCGGTTTGTGCGAGGGTGTTTATGGTCCAAATCTATCGGATCGGAATGAGATCGGGTGGAGGCGAACAAAGAAGAGAAAAAAATATGTGAAAGCAATCGGTGAAATCTCTCAGATCAGATGCCGCCTAAAGAGCAAGACCGAGATTGTGTAGACTTGGGAAACAATAGAGGTTGGTCGCGGTCAAAGGAAGGTCCCAATAGCAATGGCCTATTGTTGGCAGGAACAAAAGTGCACAGGGCGGAGCTCTGCCGTGCAAAGAGAATTTCAAGAGCCGGCAGGCGCAGAGAGATACGGGTAGGAGACGCGTCGGAGAGGGGCCCTGGCGCGCGCTAACACGTGACATGCGTCATGGTAATTAACGAATGAACGTCTACAGTGTAATTCATGTCTAGTACAGTGTGCTCAGGCTGCAGCAAACTGTCATGAGCTTCAACGGCTACACCAACCTTCATCCAACCTCATCATTCCACACGCAATCTCATCTCAGTCAGCGTCGCTGAAATTCAGAACAGTGTTTGTCAGTATGCCTGGATCCAATGCATGTTCAGCTAATTGATTCGTTTGCAGCGCCATCCCACCACAGAGGCCCAATTTTTGACAATCCCATCACCCTCACTCAACCTCCTTGCAACCCAGCACACCAACCACCCCCTCTCCAACATGGCGACTCAACGTATCATCTCCACTGAGAAGACTATCCTCGACCAAGATGAACCCAACAGCGCTCCCGCGGAAAGGTCCAACATTGCGCCCGCTGTACCCGCCGACGTCATCATCAAGCTCCTCGGCTTCACCTTCGCCATGATCGTCTTCCCCATCGGCTCCTACTTTCTGACTGTGGCCACTATCTTCAAAGGTACGCATTCCAACTCCCTTCCAACAACTCCCCGAATCCCTCGACGCACAGTCTGGCCTTTTATCCATGTTCTGACCTTTCCCACAGGCAACTCAACCTTTGCTGGCGCCTTCGCCGCTCTCATGGCCAACGTGGTCCTCATTGGCTATATCATCGTGGCCATGAGGGAGGACCAGTCGGAGCAGCTCGACGAGAAAAGCAAGGGAGAGGGCAAGAAGGACCGTTGAGAAATCTGCCTTTCGTTCAAAGCTTGTCATGTACTATCATTGCCTGCTGCCCAACAAATCGACTACTGGATCATGCATGGAACATCACGAATCACTGTGCAGTGAGCAGGATAGAGTAGCGTCTTCTTGGGAAGGACTGATCCATTCATCTCGCCCAGCTTGCTCTTCGCCAACAAGCCTAATACTCTACTTTTAAAGGCCTCGACAATCCGACACACTAGCTTGGAAGGGGATAATTACTAGCCGCCATTTGCCCCTTCGCACTCGTGCTTCCAAATAACGAGAATGTCCCCTATCAGTCATACGCCCCAACTCCAAACTCGTACAAATTCGTATGTGCATGTACCACGATTCATCCCGTCAAACTCGTGCTGAACAAAATAAAATTGCCCACTTCCTCCTGTCGGGACTGTAGAGAAACTGGGGTATCCACAAAGAAAAGTCCTCGCCGCAGAGCCATTCCGCTCACCCTTCGCTCGCCCATGACTAATTAGCCTTGCTGAAGCGCCGCGAGAACCAGCTCTTCCTCTTCTCGCCCACATCAGGTCGTTGTTGCGTGCTCTGTTGGGTACTCTGCTTGCGCAACATGCCGCCTCCGTTCTTCTGAGGAACAGGCGGCTGTGCCATCGGAGTGGGATTCGTGAGCGGGGCGGGTTGGTAGTTTGCGCCAGTCGGCCCAGCACCGTTTGCGCCCGAGGCGAAATTATTAAATGCTGCGGGCTTGTACGCGCCTTGCTGGTTGAAGCCGATGCCGTAATCATTAACAGGCTCGGCACGCTTGGCAGGTGATACGCGTTCGATGGAGCTGTTGTCGCTGCTGGTCGGGTCCGTCTGGTAGCCAGCCTGCTCAGAGTGACCACTGCCTGCTGCCGTTGTGACTGTCTCATATGAGCGGTCTTTGTGAGACCTCGGGTACACCTGCTGCGCACCACGGCCATAGCCATTCATCGGCTCGGACATCATTCTGGATGTCCTCTGCCGGCTGGGCCCGGGCCCATAACCGCCCTGGCCGCCGTTCTGGGAGTGGTCGAAATAGCCAGAGCGGTTGTGGTTGTTGTAGTCCATGTGCGTGCTCTCAGGCCGCATGGAACCGGGACGGCCTCCGTAATAGCTGTCTTGAGGGAATCGAGCACCGTTGTCTGTGGGTGTGGCTTTAGCACTCACGCCATGCTTCGAAGCGGCTCTGTGCGACTTACTGCCAGCGTAATAGCTACTCCGCCGACCAAACTGTGGGACTGATTCGGAGTCTGAGCCTCATGTTAGCATAAGTTATTCGCTTGGAATGGAACAGTGACCGGCAAATACCTGACCGTATCATGGACTTGCGTGAATAGCCTCCATCAATTGCTGCCTCGAAGCTCCGAATGGTATCAAGGGGTCGCTCCCAGCGGCTGCGCGTGGGGTTTGATCGATCCGGCTCAGCTGGGATGCATTAGTCTGCTGGCTTAGCGGTTCGGTTTCGGTGGGTAACTTACCGATCGAGTTGCCGTAGGAATCCCTGTGCTGAATCGCACGGAGGGGAGCCAGAGATGACTTGGTCATTGCCTGAACGGCCGCTGCATGTCGTTAGCATCCGTCATGGTCATAACGGGGGACGGCCGGCGCCGGGTCATGTGCTCACCTGGCTCGGCTTCACTGATGGCCATGGTAGGGTCGGCTTTGCTGTGTAGACGGTGGGACTCCTTCTCGGCTGAGGTCTCATGCGTTTCGTCGTACTTGGGGTGGCTGCCAGAGCTCCGATGCGACTTGCCCGACTGAAAGCTGAAAGTTCTAGACTTGGAAGGCTTCTGCTGATGGGCGACCTGGGCGGGCGGCGGCTGTCGTATCTGTTGCTGGGGTGGGACCTGCTGGGGCTGCTGCTGCTGCTGCTGGGACTGCTGCTGCTGAGGCTGCTGAGGCTGTCGAGGTTGCTGCTGAGCAAAGGTTGGCTGCTGATGCGACGTGGGCGACGGCTGCTGGTACTGCTGCTGGTACTGCTGAGACTGCTGCTGGTTGTAGTCGTAGGAGTCGTCTTGGTGATGGTGGTGTTCGTGAGAGGGAGGAGGAGGCGGGAGGGGATGACGATTGTACTGATGTTGGTCGGCCATGGTTTCGGACAGGGGAGCGATGGTGCTCCTTATGATTAGACGGGGGGGTGGTGGACTATCCCTGTGGGCTTGGCGAAGAGGAAGACTGGAGTCGTAGCGGACCGTTCAAGTCTCGGCGAAGGAGCTTGGATCGGGAAATGGTAGCAAACGTGCTATCGGAAAGACGAAAGGAGGTGATACTGGGTATCGTCTGGGTCCAGGGTACTGGCAACGGCGGTTCCAACACAAGGCTAGCGAGGGTAATTGCCAGGGACGGCGTCGTATCGCGGGCGTCAAGTGGAGGTGTGGGTGTTGGTGAGGATCGTGCTTGCGTGGGTACTGGGTACTGTACAGGCAAAGACGGGCGTCTAATCCGTTTCCAGAGGATGGGAAAAGAAGAACTGAGTCCACTTAAGAAGATCCTGGCGACGATTGAAAAGCGAGTGAACGCGACAAGGTGAGAGTCGTGGGTCGCAAGGTGGGCTGCGGGCGGAGAGGCAGTCGGATGATGTAGTGGGAGTGAGGAAAAAGTGAGGTGAGGTGAGTCCGCAATGGATCTTGTGGTATGGAACTGACTTGTCGCAGGTGCACGCAGAATCAGGGAAGGCGCCCGCCCAGTGTCTCTCTTGCTGGGAGGCTGGGGGTACTTGGGTACCTGGATACCTGGATACCTGAGCTATCCGGATCTTTGCGGCCTGCCTGCCTGCTGGAAGCGGCGTGATGGGTGGAGGGGCAAGAGCGACCAGGCAACCAGAATGTGCGTGCCGGTACCGATGTGGTTGCCAAGGTACCTAGGAACCTTGCTGCTTGGGTGGGCGGTGGGTAGTGGGTAGTGGGTAGTGGTGTGGGTGTGGATTCCGACTCAGACGTGGCAGGGCGGCTGGGTTGGCGAAAAGCAGGCGCAATTGCTCCCAAAGTCGATTGCGACACAGATGGCGATTGCTGTTTTGCTCCTGGTTCGAAGCAGGGTGGGCAAAAAGCGGGGCCCGCTAACGTGCCAGGTCGTAAAATCTGCGTGCAGGGGGAGGCCCTGTAGCTGCTAGCGGCGGATCGCACTCCTGGTGGCGCTTTGGTCTCAAGGAGGTACGTATTCGTTGTCGCCCGTCGCTCTTGCTGTCGCTGTTCACTTTCGCTGTTGGTCGGTCGCGGTCGCGTTGAGGTAGCAACCCACAGCTTGGTTGTGATTTCCCCTGCGGTGAGGTGACGATGTGATAACACTGAAACGGAGGAGAAAAGCGGAAGGGCCTCCACAGTGACCAGGTTCTCGCTGGCGTAAACTGGCGCTCGGGTGTCTGTTCTTCGTCAAAGCTCTCTGATGGCTCTGGTATTGCGAATTGCTCTCTGTCGTCGTCTTTCTCTTCGTTTGTTTCGCCTGTTGTTTCTCGGACGTGCTGTTTGCTACCTGGGCTGTCCCTGTCGTTTCTCTGCTCGGGTTGTTGGCCGGAAAGAGTGCGGTTTCAGTGTCTTCTGAAAACCTTCAACTTCACCTTCGAAAGAATGCTGCTCAACGGCTGCGCACGGAGCTCGGGTTCGACGGAAGCGTAGTGTTGCGTTGCTGAGGTGCGTCTCTGTCTCTGGAATGTGTCTTGTACTGACGTTGAATCAAGACTGCTGCAGCGTATGGCTTTTCGCGTGGTGTTTCAGCGTCTGGCCGCCTCCGAATCTCGGAATGTATGCGAATCAGCCGTCCTTCTGTTCTCGTCGATGCCGTCGTCAAATCACAGGTTGTGTCCTTCTCTGCACTACACTGTCGTGCAGAATGCTATACGATGCCGTCGTCTGAGTCGTCCGGGTGGCGATGGGACGGTAACGGGAAAGTCACGAGCAATCCAAGATTCTCGTCTCTCATGCACCGGAAGGGTCTGCGTAACCGTACGGTCCGTGGCTGACTCGAGAATCTCTCGTGATGCTGTGGTACTGCGATTGGTGTCGAAGGGTCCAGCAATTGGTTGAAATCGATGCGGCGGCGGAACAAACGAGTGACTCTGGTCTCTGGCTTCGCTGGGATGGCGTAAGACGGCGATGTACAGAATGGACGTACTTCTCACGATCTGGCAGTGAGCGACGATCCACGGGAGGCAAAAAGAATCAGGGACCAAATCGGAACATAAACGCATCCCAACCGAGCTTCCGGCGGCGGCGGGTTTCTATTCTATACGAGCTGCGAGGCAGGGCAATCGACCTGTGACAATGCGACAGGCAACACGACACACACCACCGCATCAACAGGAGGCCAACCGTACGACCAGAACCAGACCAGACCAGACCATCAACGAGGCCACGCAAAGCTGCGGCGCGGTGCCCTGCCGCCAGTGGCCGCGCCAGCCAGTATGGGACTAGCCTGCCCCCGAAAAGTTCTGAAATCGGCTTCCACCACTGGCCCTGACTTTGAAGACGGCAATCGTCTCACCCGCCACAACACACCTGCCTGTCCATGGTGCACCAACCCAATCGACGGTCCCTGATGAGCACCCCGATTACGCGTTCCGGCCCCTCATCGGTCTACTGTCAGTTTCTCTGTGTTCCGCTGGGCCCGGCTCCATACGAGGTGCCATGGTTCAAACCTTAGCAGCACTTGCTGTCCCTGGTCAGTGTCTGTTCCTCCAGGCCACTCCAGACTGCCTGCAACTCCAAGTCCCGAAGTCGTCCCAACGTGCTGGGGGCTTGGGGCCAGTGGGCCCGCCGTGCTGATCATCTATCTGATCAACCCTCTTGACGTATCCCTGGGGCGCTTCTGACGACGTCCCTCATCATCAATTACTCACTGCCACAAATCTAGGCCTTGCTGCCAGCAATTGGTTAGCGATTGACCCAACCGAAGAAGAATGGGCCGAGAATACATACGGGCACTTCCCCCTGGATCAGCACGTCCAGATGCCACCGCCAACAACGGAGTCCCACGGCTTCCGCAGTCGACGCCCCCTCCCAGGACCAATGCCGGGCGTCACTCCCCTCACAAGCTGCAAGTGAGGGGCACAACGAGATCGCAGCCACCCACCGTGGTGCTAGCAACAAGGCCCCCCTGGCCCTGTCCGCATTGTGGCCTGCCAGCCTGCCAGCATACGAGACACACCTCGCCATCGTGGCCGGCTGCTTCGGGTTTCCCGCTCGGATTGAATGGAAGCAGGCTCTCCCACCGCTTAGCTGCAGTTTTTCAGCGCGACAGGACTCATCCCCAGGCCCGCGCCTCTTTTCGTCGCTCCAGCCTACCATGCTGGCAGTATGGAGACTTGCTTTGGTGTGGTTTTCCTATCGGATCGCCTTCCTTAAGCTTCTTTCGTTTTGAGTGGGCAGGTTTGTTGGTTGGGGCACAGCCCAAGGCCCTAGCTTGAAGTTTTTTCCCTTGAGTTTCTGTAGCTCTTGGAACAAGATGCATCCAGGTCCCGCCACCCCCAGCTTGCTTGTACCAGCCTCACAAGGAGGTAGGTTGAACCTAACAAGCATTCAGCTCTGGCTTGATTGAAGCCCAGTCAAGGCCAAAGGCCGGTCGGGAACTGGATGCTCAGCTTGCTACCACGGTGATTCCATGCTGGCGCTAATAGGTTTGGTCGAGCTCTCATTGAGCACGACGACAGCCAAAGCCCACCACATGCACCCAGACCGATCACACCGCAAGTTCGATGCATCCAGCCTCAACTTCGTCCCTGTTCGTCCACTCTGTGACACAGGACGGTGGACATGGATTTCGCCGATGGACCCGTTGAGTATGATTCCAGAAGCTCTGGCAGTCGACCATGCACTGCCCCAGATGCTCGACTTCTCCCTACGACATGCGAGCATGCTGACGGACGGACCAAATGTCATTGCATCATCACCTGTTCAACAACTGTGAGCCCCCCCACCACGCCCCAAATCCAGAAGCACGTTTCAGCATCCTGCCCAGTACCAAGCCGCGGGGCACCAACTTGTTGGCGATGAACGACAGGTCTTCGAACCCTCAGTTGCCCACCCACATATGCACCATGCCGTCTGCCACATCAGCCGCCGGACGTCCCCACCTCCATCACACATTAGTTGCAGGCCCCGAGACACCAAGAATGGTTCAATCCAAGGTATCAAGCACTTCCATTGATGTCTAGTATGCAGATGAAGGACCGTTGGCTTCGGCGCCGCTTCACCATCAAGCTTTGGGAGGGCCAGGGACAGACCTGCAGATCATCCAGCTTGGAACCAGCCGCTGACTGATTGCCACTAAACAAACTTGTTTCTCGACGGGAAGTTGCCGGGCAGTTCTTCTTGCTGGCTCCGCTGTTGCCATGTGCCGTGGGAGGTGGCCCTGAAACCCGAGAGTCCGTTTATTGTGGTTTTGCTTGATGGTTTCCATCAAAGGACCGACTGATTCATAAGTGCAAGATCAACCCCAATTACGACTCTAGTGATCTCAATAAAGTGATCTGGTCGTTGTGGCAACGTCGGATGAGGTGTACTCTAGTGGCAAGATCGCGGCGCAAACTGATCTTGACAGGAGGCACACCCGAGTCATATCAAGGCGAGAACCATGAGCAAATTTTCCTGTTATTTCGTACACCGGGGGAATCTCCGCACCAACCAGACACGAGGCTCATATATTCAGAAAAGTGGTCACAGAAGCATGCCGGCGTTGTCGAAGGCAATGAAGGTCCCGTGTATCTTTGACCGTTGGTTTCACGAATACCGGCAAAGTAATGGTCAAATTTACCAGTGCTGCATCTGTAGAGTTGGGTCTCGACGGCCATGGGTTTTGGTGGCCCTATGGTGTCGTTGTCGCAAGCCTGATGATGTATTGCACTGACATTCAGAGAGGGAATAGGCTGACGTGATATCTGGTTGTCGTGTACATCCACGTGAGGCGACGTCAGCTGCCAGAAAGGGGGCGACTTGTCTATCCACTTAGACCTCAGGCACAGCTGCTCCGGCTCATGACCACGAAGAATATCCTCCATTCAACATGCCGCTTACGTGGAGGACTCGTGGTGTAAGACCGCTTCGGCGGGAGTGACGGCCAACCACTTGGTGCACACTACAAGGCACATTCCGTCTACACAAAAGGGTCGTACGTATTGTATCCACTTGGAGTAGCAAGACATGGAATGGAAGTTGGGCAGAATGTGGGCATGTTAATATGCGGTACTACAAGTGGTCGGACCGGAGGAGCGGGCGGCACGTATCGATTCATGGCTGGCTGGATGGGAATGGGCTTTGTTCAAGTCGTGGCGCGAGAAATCATCATGTTTATAACGCCGCGAAAGTGCGACGCATCCTGACAACAGAAAGTGCCGGTCTAACCCATCCCATTACCGAAATCGTTGACAGAAGAGACGAGAAGGAGAGAGGTTGGCGGTGTCCGAAACTCCGTACCCTCCCCCCTTCCCGAACCCCTCGAATGTGCGTCGTCGTCGTCGGCTCCTCATGCAAAGTGTGGTGTTTTTTCTCCCAAAATCAAATCTCCAGTCGGCTGGCTGCTTGCTTTCTCTCTCACGCGGGGACCGGGATCACGCGGGGGATGTGCCAATTCATCTTTCTGTTTCGGTTTTTGTGGTCTTGCGAAACCCCAAGAAACGTTCCGAGAGTTCTTTCGTTGGCTGCGGGGGGTGTGTGCGGGTTTGTGCGGGTGTGTTTTTGACGAGTTTCATTTGGGGAGCCTTGAGCCCAAGGCTATGCTCTGATCCTTGACCATGACCATGGCCAATGCAGCCAATTCAGAAACCATCCTCACTACCAACTCCATCCGAGACGAACCCTCCTATATCGAAGAGGGGTAAAGCATCACGCGAACCGACGCACCGAAGGACTTGGCGGGCAGAGGGTGGCGGAACTTGGCGCGGACGACGCCGGAGTTGCCTGTGGACAGACGAGGTCAGCGAGCCGAATCTGGAGAGAGGCAGAGAGCGCTGTATTTACCGTGGGGACGAGTGACCTTGCCCCAGATGACGCGGATCCGAGAGCCACGGATCTCCTTCTGGGCCTTGTAGACGTAGGCGACCTTCTTGCCGAGGTAGAAGCTGCGCGCAATGGTCAGCAAATGATGCTTTGATTTCGATGATTTGGCTTGGGGGGGATGGCGTACTTGGCACCCTCGGTGTTGTCAACGCCCTCGATCTTGATCAGGCTGGTCTCGGAGTGCGTGACGTGGCGGCTACGCTGGTAGGACAGGTGGCGTCCCCTATTTCCTCAAGTCAGTCTTTCTGGTCCTTCGTGTTCCATTGTTCGGTCGCTCTGTGCGCGCAAGATTTCGCTCTCGGTCGGGGTCGGAATCGGGTTGTGTGTGTCGAAGGGTCGAGGGTTTGATATTCCGAGTCGAGAGTGTCTCCTCTAGAATGCGACGGGTGGTAGTACTCACTTGACGTATACTGCGACTGGTTAGCCAATGTTCTATCCTCTCTCGTGCCCGCATTGCGAATCGCGAAATGCAATCCTGCTGATGCGCCGCATCTGGGATGCGAGGGCGGCGGGGGGTTACTCACGTCTGTGTCCCTGCTCCGAAGGCATCTTGTCGTATTCCCTCACTCCAACGGATGTGCTGTTGTAAGGAAAGTTAGAGAATTGTCGCGGCAAGACGATTCTCTAAGGTTAGTAGCCGGCCGATTTGTCGTGTGAGTCGTTGAGTCGCTGGTCGTGATGGTCGGTGGTGTCAGGTCCACTGGAATAATTTTCGATTCGGGAAAGCGTTGCCCTAGGTCAGGTGACGGGGATTGTGCGTTTTTGTCGGGTCGACAATTGAGGCTGGAGGCTTGTGAAATATCGGATGGCTTGACT
Organism: Verticillium albo-atrum; assembly: GCA_002851705.1. Taxonomy (NCBI): domain Eukaryota; kingdom Fungi; phylum Ascomycota; class Sordariomycetes; order Glomerellales; family Plectosphaerellaceae; genus Verticillium; species Verticillium albo-atrum. Next base: position 468,039 of record NMXJ01000004.1, read on the forward strand.
AAGCAGGCAAGTGGCTGGTGCTGATAAGGAACAACCTGATAAGACAAGTTGACGTGGTCTGTGCTTGGCCTGGTTGTTACTGGTGCGGCTCTCTCATCCAGTTTGGCCGACGGGGTGGATCTCGACGTGTCTGTGCCAATACTCTGACGTGAAGAAAGTCCGTCAATCGCGCGTCGGCTCGCATGGAGCGGGAATCGGGGGAGTCATCAGCCTTGCAGCTGGAGATCTTCGGAGATGCTCTTCGAAACGAAACACGGCGGGTGGGCAACACGGTTGCTCACCTACGGCTACGGGGAGAGACTGGGGGCTCTGACACAGTTGATGTGCCCATACCTCAAGCTCTTCGGAGCTCCTACGACCTACCCAGTGGTGGGTTGACTACACCATGAGACGAATCTGCGACAACCGGACTCGCGGACGTATGAGACATACTCGAGCACTGTACACATGGCTAGCTTCCAGAAGCCTGGCAAGGCAGGAGCATCGTGAGATCATGCAAGTCCCGCTCCACAGCGGTACCTTTCCTTTGCTGGGAGCCGTCACCAGCAATGGCTGACCATATGGTTGGCATCATCGCGGTCACTATCACCCTGACGAAGGGGAAGGATCGCAAAGGATTTAAGGGCTCCGGCCGGATGGCAACACAACACCTGGCTTAAGGCCGCTCAGTCCCATCTCCACCGCGTCAAGTCCGACCGGAGGTCATCGGTGTTGGAAAAGATAGGCCGGATCCAGACGATGGTAGATATCCACCAGGGACGCTTGGCAGGGTGCTTGTCTGCGCGAATTGAGCCGGAGGGGTCGCGGGGTTTTTCGCATTAGGAGCTCCGAAGCGCGCCTCATCGATTGGGCGTCCAAAGTTGAGAGCGCGCCGCTGGCTGGTGGGCAGAGGCCGGCTTCGCTGGAGTTGGCGAGGTCAGACAGGCCAGACTCACCAATTTCTGTGACAACGCTGTGCCTGCCAAGGACCGAACCCACGATGGGATGGATGGGGGGGAATGGGGGCACCCATGACAGCTACAGACGGGGGGTGAAGCGGGAGATACAAGAATGGGGGCGGTCCCAGTTCCCCTCGTGCGCTGTGAACCGGAGCTGTTGACGACTAAGTGAATGCCAGCGAAAGATCACAGCAGTGAAGCCCAAACGCGTATTCAAGTACCTATCCCACAAAGTAAGTTGAAATCCTCACTCAGCCGGCATCACCACTCCCCCCCACCCCTCCACGGCGACTCTACATCTATTCAAATATCGCCGTCTACTCCGTGGACCTGCGGTTCAAGGTTCGTGTTCACTCGCCTGGGCTCTTCAACTACCCGCCAACAGCCTCAACGTTTATAATCAGACCGGGATCGCCGCTCTCGCTCTTAAAGCCGACAGTCAACAACTGCCAGCCCCTCACCTGGACCCCCACCAAGCACCTTGACCAGAAGCAATTTCGTCACTGTTTCCTGCCTGTCGCATCGACGAGTCCCGCACCGCTGGAACCGACAAGCTCCCCCTCCGGCGACCGCGGAGTTGTCCCTTGCTCCCCTTGCTCCCTGGTCTTCCTGTCCCTTCGGTCGCATACAACACCGACGAGCCTCCCACGGCCTGCCCTCCTACTTTTGACACCACACCTACTTTTTTTCCGAGCTCGACCCAGACCCAGACCCTGACCCCTCCTTTTGCTAGACCGGTCGAACGCATTCCGAAGCCGGCGATAACGACCTCATCTCAGGACGAGGTGCGGAAAAGTGAGTTTCTGAACCCCCATGACACCCCCCGTGCCCACGACCTCCGAGCTCTTCTCCGACCGCTGTCCCGCCGCGCCGCTTCCAATCAAACCCCGCCAACTGGAACCGCGAGCTCTGGCCACACCCCCAGTATTTTGGCAAGTGCGCCCGGTGCGGCCCTGGAGCTGGTGCTGCAGGCGCTGGGAAGCGACGGCGGGGCAGTGGACTGCCCTGGAAAGACCCCTCTGGCTTGCGCTTGCCCGTCCACCTCTCTCCCACCTCTCCCAGCCATTAGCCAGCCAGAACAGGCCCAGCCCAGTCCCAGTGCAGTGAGGCGAGCGTGCCGAAGCGTCATTACTAAAATACCCTCCGGCCTACCTCACTCACCTCTCGTCACCCTTTGCCAACCTCTCGTCCTCCTTCGACTTTCTTGTTCTCCTTTCCACCTTGCTAACTGTTGCTTCTCGAGACTCGACCAGCTTCTCTAGCGACATTTCCTACCACCGCCTTATTTCTCCGAGAGTCAATCTCCTCACCCGCCGCCATCATGTCCGAACTCACATCCGCCGCATCGTACGTACCGTATCGCCCTGTTTACCCCACCAGCCGCACCTCTCCAACTTGCTGTTCGGAGCTCCGCCGCCTGTGGCCGCGCCAGCACGATGAATCGCCCATGCTGAGCTCCGGACCATCCGTGATGCATTGTGGCCCGGTTCACTGACACCAATTCGCTTCGCAGGACGCTGGAGTTGAAGGACAACACTGTCATCATTGTCCTCGGTGCCTCGGGCGATCTGGCCAAGAAGAAGACGGTACGCTCAACCGCAATCGCCTGCCCCTCATTATTGGCGCAACCTGCTGACTTTGTCTTAGTACCCCGCGCTCTTCGGTCTGGTATGTGCCACTCGCTGCCTCTGGCGTCCTCCTGCAAGATCGACGACGGAAAAAGGACAAACCCTCCGAACGGCCCGCTAACCACCAAAATAGTACCGCAACCAGTTCCTGCCCAAGGACATTAAGATCGTTGGATATGCGCGAACCAAGATGGACCACGAGGAGTACATCCGTCGCATCAGGTCCTACATGAAGACCCCCACCAAGGAGATCGAGCAGCAGCTGAACGACTTCTGCAACCTCTGCACATATGTCTCTGGCCAGTACGACAAGGACGAGTCCTTCCTCGCGCTCAACGATCACCTCGAGAAGCTCGAGACCGGCAAGCCCGAGACCCATCGCCTGTTCTACATGGCTCTCCCCCCCAGCGTCTTCACCATCGTGTCCCAGCACCTGAAGAAGTGTTGCTACCCTTCCAAGGGCATTGCCCGCGTTGTCGTAAGTGGAAGCCCCTAACCCGACTGTGATGCAGGCTCCTGACGCCCAGCGCCCGCAGGTCGAGAAGCCCTTCGGCAAGGATCTCGCGAGCTCCCGCGAGCTGCAAAAGTCCCTCGAGCCCGACTGGAAGGAGGATGAGCTCTTCCGAATTGACCACTACCTGGGCAAGGAGATGGTGAAGAACATCCTCATCCTTCGATTCGGTAACTCTTTCTTCGGCGCCACCTGGAACAGGCAAAACATCGACAACGTCCAGATCACATTCAAGGAGCCCTTCGGCACCGAGGGCCGCGGCGGCTACTTTGACGAGTTTGGTATCGTTCGCGACGTCATGCAGAACCACTTGCTCCAGGTCCTGACCCTGCTCGCCATGGAGCGTCCCATCTCCTTCTCCGCCGAGGACATCCGCGACGAGAAGGTCCGCGTGCTGCGTGCCATTCCCGCCATCGAGCCCAAGAACGTCATCATTGGCCAGTACGGCAAGTCGCTTGACGGCAGCAAACCGTCGTACAAGGAAGACGACACTGTCCCCAAGGATTCGAGGTGCCCTACCTTCTGCGCCCTGGTCGCCTACATTAAGAATGAGAGGTGGGACGGCGTTCCCTTCATCATGAAGGCTGGTAAGGCTCTGAACGAGCAGAAGACCGAGATCCGCATCCAGTTCAAGGATGTCACGTCTGGTATCTTCAAGGACATCCCCCGTAACGAGCTCGTCATGCGTATTCAGCCCAACGAGTCGGTCTACATCAAGATGAACTCCAAGCTGCCTGGCCTCAGCATGCAGACGGTCGTTACCGAGCTCGACCTCACCTACCGCCGACGATTCTCTGATCTGAAGATCCCCGAGGCCTACGAGTCTCTCATTCTCGACTGCCTCAAGGGCGACCACTCCAACTTCGTGCGTGACGACGAGCTGGACGCCAGCTGGAGGATCTTCACCCCGCTGCTGCACTACCTGGATGATAACAAGGAGATCATCCCCATGGAGTACCCCTACGGTAAGTTTCTGCTGTCGTACTGTACTCAGCCTGGCAACATGACTAATGATATGCCCAGGCTCTCGCGGCCCTGCCGTTCTCGACGATTTCACTTCTTCATACGGATACAAGTTCAGTGATGCTGCGGGCTACCAATGGCCGACGACTGCGGCCTCGGCCCCGAACAAGTTGTAAGTGGCAGAGCGATTGGTGCTTTAAAGCAAACTTCTAGATAGGGAAATGAGACTCATGACGTTTTTTCTTCTTGCACAGCTAAGCCAAGCGCGTCACTCACGTTTTCTCTCCGCGTTCTCTCGATATCCCACGACGACGACCATATACGACGACTTTCCACAAAGGCATGATGGTACTGGATTCCGAGGACATAAATTAGTTGCGACGGAGTCACAAAGGGCAAAGTTATGGGAGGGTAGGTCGGGTCTTTGGTGCTATGTGTAGTTACACTCATGTCTAAAAAAAGGACGGAAAAGAATCTTTTTCTTTACTCTTATTATGCTGTGTGACCCTTTCGCGACACCACCCCCTTTGTTCTGCATTCCGTATCCGAGAGGGAGGGCAGATGAGGACCACTTCCGAAGGGGAAGGCAACCCAGCTGAGTGATGCTCCTGACGAATCAGATCACATGACCTCCCTTCTGCCAAGCCTTCCAGATGGACAACCGGCCAGGACCCGCCCTGGCTCCACTATCCGCCCCCCAACCCAGCGCTCGGCGCCGGCAGCAGCAGTGTCATGGTGCCTGCCTTGCCTGCCCTGCAAAAAACGGAAGGCTCTCTCTACCTTCCATTCCCGCCCGGCTGTTGTCACCTTCCCTAGGATCCCTTCACCACCACCTCACGTCACCCGACGACCCTCCACGACGACGACGGCTTTCCCCTCTGCGCAACCACAGCACAACGCGATACCCCCCGGGATTCATTCGATAACATCTAATTTGACTCGTCCGACATCCGATAGAGCAGCATCTCACGCGCCCTCTCCTTGGGAAGCAACTCTCGCGTACCTCGGAGGACCACCATCTCGGCCTTTGCCACTACAGCAAAAGTCTAATCGACCCTCCACGACGAGGCACTCCCACGCTGCACCTCGGAATCGCAGTCTCCTATTACCCACTGCTGCGGTCGCCTCATCCGAGCGACCTGTCCCACCTTGCAGTAGAGCTTGCGCAATCGGCGCCAGTGACCGAGAACGGCTCTCGCAGCCTGTCTGTCTCGGTCCGAAACTCGAACACCCAGACGGATCATCTGATGCGATAATCCAAACACCAAGCTTCCGGCGACAAGGGCGACTCGGCCAGGCTTTTGGGCGGTGGCAGCGCGGTAGGACAACACGAGGAAGGAGGCCTGGGCTCCATGCCAGGGCTTGTCAGCATGGAGAACGGGGTACAAAACGGCGCGCGCTCAAATCATGACAGAGATCCCAAGATAAATGGCGGAGGACCGGCGGCGGTGGCGAGCCCGGCGACGCTGGACAAGGGGAAGGGTGTGGTGTCGAACGCGACAGAAACAGCACAGAACGGCAACGGCGACAGCGGTGTTCAACCACCAAAGACGCAAGAGATGCAGCGCGCAGTATCATCCACCAGTCTGCCGAATCGCTCGAGAATGAACGACTTGCCGGACGAGATCCAACACATCACCCAGGGCTTCATTCCATTATCAACCATCATCCTTCGACTCGCCCAGGCAACGCACGACGACCTCGAGAAAGCCATCCTGGACGCAGCTCGAATTAAGTACCTGCCACCTGCGTTAAACGGAAACGCGACAGGCGGAGGCGAAATCCCGGACGACCCATCGGAAGCGAACAAGGCGAGGAAGTTGACATTGCTCAAGTTCGCGCAGGACGCTCACACAAAATGGGTCAAAGCCTTGGTCATCACGGACTGGAGCAGGAAAGCTGCCACTGTTAGCAAGTTGATCGACCTTAAGGCGCATCTCGACAAGAAGCGCAGTCTCTTCGACTTCACGCTCACCGAGTTGATCGAGCTAAAGCGTTCCCTGGGGCAGGCAAGACTGCCGAGGCCGGATCTCAAAACAGCCTTGCAAATACTGACCACGGGCGAGGCACCCTGGATCCCAGAGGTATGTTGGCGGCGTTCTGACTTGATGCCTCGTACTCATGACTGACTTTCTCCAGCCCGGTTATATTCCGCCACCACTCCTAACTCCAGAAGAGCAGCTAAAGTGGATCGAAGAGCTGAACACGCTCTTGTCTTTGCGGCTCAATCTCGATGACTACGACAAGATCCCGCACCAGTTCAAGGACTACACCATTGAGTCTGGGCGCGTTACCTTCAAGGTCAAGGGGGAGTTCGAGGTTGACCTCACCATCGCCGACGAGGATTTCGAAAAGCAGTTTTGGTTCATCGACTTCCGCTTCGACTTTACACCATCCTCCGAGAAGCTGTCTGATGCGCTTGTGGCTTTCCTGGAAGGGCAGATCAACGATGTCCTGTCGCGCGAGGGATTGGAAGGCTGTTACCGATTTCTTCATGAGTTCGTTCTGACACACAAGATCAATGAGCTCAAACGACAAGCCATCGATCTCGTACGAAACTCGTGGACTGGTAACCTCAAGGTTGAGCCCCTCAACCGAGCACTCGCCATCCAGTACTGGACAACTCGATACGGCCCGCAGGCACCCAAAAGTTGGGTCATGGTCGCGGTGCAGAGCGGGAAGCAGAAGAACGGTCAGCCTGATCCGAAGCACCCAAGCCGTCTTGTCGCTCGATGGTACCGGGACAACAAAGAGATCAAGGACGTGGATCTTCATCTCAACATCGAGGACCTCTCAGCCGAGGCTCTTCTGAAGTCGGCCATCGCCAAGCATGTCGAGCACATCCTCTCATCTATACATGACAAGCTCGCAGCCGCACCCAGATTCGTGAAGCGACAGGCGTTCATGAGACTAGACATTTCTCGCTCGGAACCGCTAGACTCGTCGCTGGAGATGCAGCTTGGTTGCAATCAGAAGGTCACATTGCTCATCGAGCCCATTACAGGGTTCGCAGCAGTGCAGCCACACACAAGGTATGCGCTGCAAGGCGAATCACGTATCAACCACGGCGGCAAGGACCCTGCCGAGGATGGAGTTGCTTGTCTGGAGAACATCAGGTGGGGCTACATTGTTGACGAATTCAACCGCCGTGGTCGAAGCTCGGGCTGGACTATGACAAAGATGCCAATTGGGAACGAAGAGGTCAAGCGGCTCATCAAGACTCGCGAGCAGTTCCAGCCAGTCTTTTTCCAACGACAAGGCTTAGGTCAAGACTGGTTCGTGATGATGTCCCTGAGCTTGGCCGGCGACGAATGGTGGTTGATCGAGGTGTACGTTGAGAACCCCTTGACCTTTTTTCCGACTTTGACTGACCATGATAGCAGTACTCGAAATGGAGCGTCACGCACGGTTACGACGTCAACACAGCTACCATTTTCCAAGGGTCAGCCCGATCTCAACGATAACTTCTGGAATAACCTGACCAGCTTGGCCGCCGGGATGATCTCCCATGCCGTGGAACTTGGGGAACTTAAGAAGAACCGAATCGACCACACAGCCAAGGACATGCAGAGCCGATGCCTGACACAACAGATCAAGATACCCGTCATTTTCGTCAGGCTAGCACACATATTGTTTCCTCAAGACACGCTGGCCCGCAGCCACTCGCAGGACCGACTTGCACAACCAAGTGCTCCATCCTGGGCTGCTGACACCGTCGAGGTTCATTTCAGAGGCACAAAAGGTGCAACATCACGAAACGACACACCCGCAGGCGCATCTGGGCTGGGAATTACTGTTGAGGCAGTTTTGAAAGTCAAGGACAAGCACAAGTTCAAGCAGCTTCAGGCGCGAATCGATAAGAACGTTGCATTCGACCGCCGACTGGGACAGTTTGTTTTCCATATTCGAGGGTCTGTCGGAAAGCCCGTGTTGCAGGCGCTTGCAGGCCATATCAAGTCTATTGACAGGCTGGTCGGCTTCCTCGATGCCATGCGCTGCGCCAAGGGATCGGTCAAATGTACGGAGGTTGGCCTTGGCAAGGTCAAGTTCTCGTACCCCGATATTGTCCTTCCTGGAGAGACCGGCGAACCCCGGCAGTGGACGGCCGTTCTCGACATGTCAAGGACTGGCACGCGCCTTCTGCTTGAGCCGGACAACCCGCACTTGCGAATCGTCGACCTTCTCACTAAGGTCATCAACACGGACAAGGGCTTGCGCGTCATGATGGCCTACATGACCGATGTTCTTCCTATTCTCCGAGCCTTCGACATTCTCGAGTCGAAGTGGGCAGAGCTGGAAGCGGCGGGCCAGGGGCATATCGAGCTCCTCACCCCGGCCGCCGATTGGTTTGCTGTGCGGTACAATCTGACAGGCACAGAAGGTCGCACGCGTCAACTGACGGTTGACGTGCGATCCAAGGATCGCCAAGGCGAGGCCTACTGGTTTGCCTCGCGTAAGCAGCGGGGCCCGGTATCGCCTGCGGACGAGGAATTTAAGAGGGTTCTCAAGGCCGTATGGGAGTCGCGAGGACAGGGCTGGAGGGGCCTGACGACTGGCGCTGTTGCGCCGCTGGGCATGGGTGTGATGGAGATGATCCAGGCAATGGATGACGTGATGCGGGCGTACGCGACCGGGAACGGCCCGGCCGACGACACCGCCTCGACCGCTGGGCTGCCGACCCAGACGAGCCAGGTTTTCTCCAGCCAAGGGTCGAGCAATGGCACCCCGCAAACGAGCCAGGGGCAGAGCCAGAAGCAAGCGTCACAGATGTCTCCGGGACAGAAGGCTGGCGGCCAGGGCCAGACCCCACGGCCGAGGCCGAACCAGATTCAGGGCCAGAACCAGAATCAGGCGCGCAAACAGAGCTTTGGCAAGCAGGGCGGGGGTGGTAAGACGGGCGGGAAGAACGCACCCGTCGTGGTGCTGGATTGAGAGGGCGGGCGGCAGTTGATTCATTGACCATTTGATACCAAGCGAAGTGGGCGGCGGGCAGGCAGGAAGGCAATAGGGGTTGGCCGTGTGATACCTCAGATACCCCTGAACATAGTCAGATTCCAGACCCCTGACTCAAGCTGTGCTGTGAAATGTGAACAATGCAAGTGAACAATAGTGCGCAGTAGATGTCTCGTTGGCCTCAGTTGATGAGGTTCTCTTGTTGTCGACCAACAAAAACCTTGGGCAGCTCTTATCTTCTCACACAAGGGTACAATTACAAAGGATTGCTCTCCATGAACCGCAGCATCTCGTGGCTTCTCTGGTACCATTCCCCAAGTTGGATACTCTCAGGATCCAGCTCCATCCCAAGTCCGTATGGCACCTGACCTCTCGATCCCGTATCAGGCAGAAACTGATTTGGGAATCCGAGGCCAGTATCCAAACCAACCGGCACCGTCCCGCCGAGGTCCGTCGCAATAACACCCGGCTGCTGCCCAGCTGCACCACCACCCGGCGGCACACCAAAGACGCTAAGGAACGAGTCGAGCTCCAGGTTCGCCCGGCCCTGCGTGTCGTTCTCCCTGGAAGCAGCCTTGGCGCCGACGTACTGGCGGGCGATATCGTACATGGCGCTGAAGATGCGGAGCTGCTTGCCCCCGGTGCTGTAGTAGCTCTGCATGGATGATGCCCTCTCCATCCCCGTGATCAGGGCCTTCAGGTACTTGAGGTCGCTGGCGTCGGATGTCTCGATGATGCGGCAGAAGAGCACAATGAAGGGGACAGAGGGGGATTCGATCAGAGACCTGCAGAAAAGTCAGGACATTTGAGAACACAGACTAGTTATTGGATTGCCCATCGCTTACCAATTGATAAAGGTCTCCAGAATATCAGGTTGCGTGTTATTGTCAACCATCAAGGCCACGCAGATCTCGTGTTCCTCGAGCGCCTTGCGCGCCGTGGTGATGCACTCCTCGCAGAAGCTCGAATCGGAAGGCTTCTCGGCGGGTATCGCGCGGTATATGAGCGTAAGCATGGAGGATACGTGGATGTTCTCGAGGCGCCAGAATATCTCATGTATCCCGTCTCCAAAGACTCGTAGTCTTGCTTCGTAATATTTCTTCTTACGCGGTGATCAGCGGCTTAATTTTGCAGACAGGATCGTGGATATCTTACGATGAAGTCCTGTTCGCTACTGGTGATTTTGGTCAATTCGGCAGCGAGTGCTCTGGCGCGGGATACTCGGACCTCTTGTGGCTGCATGAGGGCCCCTGGGCTGTAGATTTCGTCGAACGTCCTCCCATGCAGTGCTGCTGCCTTGATCCAAGACGGAAGGACTGGATTCAGCGACCAGTCCGCCTTCTCCTCTGCAGCGAGATAGGGCACAGTGATATCACTGTCTCTCATAGTGGATGATCTTCCAAGCCGCAGAGAGAGTAGCTTGTCTGTCATATAGACAGCCCAAAATAATCGCAAGTTTTCTTGCCTTGTGTCTGCGGGCTGATGGCTCATTGCAATGATACTATGAAGGCCAAGAGATAGACACGTCTGGGACGCGGTGACGGAAAAGCTCCATGCCACAGACGGTCGACACATCTGTATGCAATAGCAGGCCTGCAAGGATGGTCAGCGTCGCTCAGTACTAACGGCCGGAGCAGAGACGCACAGCTACGCTCGTGGCCAAGGCACAGTCCTTGGTTAGGGGTGTGTGGAAAGGCAACCTGGCGAGGACGGTCTCGAGGTTGTCCCTGGAACTCAGCGCGAAGTTCAGATACTGTTTCTTCACCTCTGGATCACGAACAACAAGTCTGCAGCCAACGAAGAGCCAGTGGAGTCCGGCATGGACGATAATCAACTCCCAATCAGTTGCTGGTCCTGGGGAGTAGACCTTGAGGAAGTACTCCATGAACTGTCCCATGGTCTGGAACTCCCAAAACCACAGCATCTGAACTAATGGGGACTCTGGTACCTCAGGTTAGCTTGAAAGGCTATCAATAATCAGGGAACGATATTCAGACGTACCGCTGACCATGCGTAGGCACGGGAGGACGACTTCAGCGGGCGGCAGGGGTAGGTTGCGAACGCTCTCGTCGGATGCTAACTTCCTCGCGTTTGGAAATGCCTTTTCCATCTTGTCGAAGTTGCTATTTTTAGATACATCCATTATGTCGTGCAGGTTTCTTATGGCGGACGTCATCTCCATCGAGACATCGATGGAGGGGTTGTTGGTGATGGCATTCTGTATGAATTTGGCGGCGAATATTGCGTGGGCCGACATGGAGGACTCGCCCTCAAACTCCATATTTGGAACAGAGTCATCTTCACTTTCATCTGTGACATAAATGGGCGCGAAGGGCGAGGGGTTCGAGACGGGAGTGTTAAAGGATGGTATAGGCGGATGAGAGGTCAGTCTTTGTGGCTGGCGATGGCTCAGTTGGCTCATGGAGCGCGTGAGCTCATCCAGTTTCTGGCTGATGTGATCAATCTTCCTCTCGCTAAGAGGTCACGAGCCGTCAGAGCTCCATTGTATTTTTGATACTATTCAAGGATGGACTCACTACTGGGTTGAGATGAGAACGCGCTGGCGCTTCTCCCGGAGCTTGGGGGCAGCGGGATAGGCGCATGGTGTCTTTGCGCGAACGCATCCAGAGCATGGCTCGACGCGGTTGCATCGAATCTGATAATGAATTAGAGAACTTGGTCTTGATTGTCCTGGTCAGAGACCGCTACTTTGGTTCAGGCCGATATACCTTTCTATGCCGACAACGATCACACTGTTGGACGAGGATGTCAGCAAAGCGGCGATATTATGATCAATGTTGACCAATGTGTAGCGCAGGTGGGTTTCGTACAGCGAGCTTCTGGGTCGCGAGAGAACCATGTTCATCGTCCTCTCGATCTTCGTCGGAATCGTGCGTTGCATCTTCCTGATCTGGAAGATCCTCGAAATATTGGTCCGCACAGCTGGCGGTGCTCATGTGGCTGGCGGCAGGGGTCACGGGCATCGTGGCGGTAAACGGACGTTTCCTCTTATGACAAGGGAGCATGGGCGGGAAACGGAAAGCGGCAAGTATGAGAGCAATAGAGAAAACAAGAAGCCGGAAACGGGCAGCGGGAGACGGGCAGCGGACAGGAGAACCAGCCGTTATTCCGCAGGATCGCAAAGTCGGACGGGATTGAAGATGTGTGTTTCGATTTGAAGGCTGCCTCCCTGCCTTTAGGAGCCTATGGTGGCCCAGCTACCTATCACCTTCCGCCTTCCACCTTCGCCGGGCCCGCCTATTTCTTCTCTCTATTTACGAGGCAGGCATGTACGAGGCCTTCCTGCTTCTGCCTTCGGCGTCATGGCCCTGGAAGAAGCACCGTGGGGCGGCGCCGTCAGTAGCGCTCGGCGTCGGTGCCTGCGGGATCCGGGCTCGGTGACTCCTGCCTCCCCAAGCTGTTGGTCCTTGCCGGAACAGTCATCCAACTGTGGGCCCGAGGGGCACCGAGTGGATGCCGCTCAGCCTTAATTCAGGCCTATTTAGGTTAGTGACCCATGAACAGACAACCAGGAGTCGAACAGGCAGTGGCACCCCTTCGGAGCGACGGACGGTTGGTCACCCGCGTCCGTCTTCGCCTCCTAACCCTGACATCAAGCCCCAAGTCGGGGAGTTGGCCGATCCTTGATGCTCTGTGAAGCGGCCGTAACGGACGCTCAAGATTCCGCATCCGCTCAGATCCTGCTGCATCTGTGCTTATGATGCTGAATTTGTTGGTGTTTCTAGACGAAATGACCAAGCACAGCCGAATCCGCGGTCTGCGGATTTCGTCAACCACATGGATAGTTTCAGGCGACATTCTGCAAAGACGTCAATCAACTTCTCAGCTGTATTCGTTCAATAAAACCTCTTGCCTTTCCGACTTTACTCTGCCTTTCTCAATTCCTTTTCTTGTGTCAATCCACAGTAGATCTTCTTCTCAAACCAGCCGTTCAGACTTCAGACCTGTTCGCCACTTCCCGTCACTCTCTCACATCGTCCTTCTTACCTACAGATTCCCCTTCTTGACGCTTTCTGGATTGAGAGAAGCTCAATAGCTCACCAGCCCATCATGGCGAAACTCTCCGAAAAGCCGGAGTCAACAGGTTCCGACCCCGGCAGCCAGCTCAACCTCGCAACAGCCGATGTGCCAGTTCCAGGGGAGGAACAGAACTCGGCCTTCAAAAGCTTTGTCGTACGTCGCATCTGCATCTAGCGTACACCTGAGCAGAAGCTCGCAGACATGTAACAGTCGCTGACCCATCAATTTTCCAGCGCGTCTTCACGTACGGTCAACCGATACACTATGTACTCGAGGTCATTGGTATTATTGCCGCCATTGGCGCTGGCACAGCCGTCGCCATGGTCAATGTGGTCCTGGGGCAATTCATGAACATCCTGAGCGACTTCACAACAGGTTCTACCATGCCAGACGACTTTATGGCCAACGTCAGGAAGCACGCGTGAGTACAGCGTCGTCTGGGTATCTTCTTTTCATCTGACAGATTTCAGCCTTTACTTTGTCTACATTGGCGTCGCCCGCTTCGTCCTCACCTACATATACACGGCTCTTTTCACATACGTCGCCTATCACTTCACCCGCAACATCCGACACTCCTATCTACACGCCGCACTCAGCCAGGAAATCAGTTACTTCGATCATGGCACCGGAGGCTCTATCGCCATGCAAGCCAACTCCAACGGCAAGCTCATCCAGTCAGGCATCGCAGAGAAGCTGGGCCTGTCTATCCAAGCCATTGCCACATTCGTCGCTGCCTTCATCATCGCCTTCACTAGTCAGTGGAAGCTGACTCTAATCATCATCTGCATCATCCCAGTGCTCTTCATCGTTGTCGGTGGAGCCTCGACTATCGACGCCGGCCTAGAAGTCAAGATGCTCAAGATCTACGGCCAAGCTGGCAACTATGCTGAGAACATCCTCGGAGGTACCCGTACCGTAAGCGCCTTTAGCCTACGGTCCAGGGTAATCGAGAAGTATGGAACCTACATTCAAGAAGTCTTCGCCATTGGCAAGAAGAAGAGTCTTCTTTATGGTATCATGTACGGAGGTGAATACTTTGTCGTCTTCGCTGGCATGGGACTGGCCTTCTGGCAAGGTGTCGCCATGCTCGCTAGGGGCGAGGCAGATGGAATCGGAACTATCTTCACGTAAGAAGCCTTGACTTTTGCTTACGGCAAACATCGCTAATCCAATGTCAGCGTCCTGTTTTCGGTTACTATCGCGGCGAGCTCTATCCTATCTCTTGCCCCGCATACCGTCTCTTTCGGCCGAGCTGCCACAGCTGCTTCGGAGCTTTTCGTCTTGATCGACAGAAATTCGGACATCAACCCCTTTGATACATCTGGAGCCAAGCCTGACACCACGGCTGGTGTCATCGATATCAAGGGTATTAGTTTCAGCTACCCTACTCGGCCGGATGCACAGGTTTTGGAGGACTTTACCCTCCATGTGCCTGCCGGTAAAGTCACAGCGCTTGTCGTAAGTTCCAGGACCGAGGTCCGTTCAAAACTCCATCTGACTTGATATACAGGGTGCTAGTGGCTCTGGCAAGAGTACCATTATCGGATTACTAGAAAGGTGGTATAACCCAAACTCTGGCTCTATTAAGCTTGATGGGATCGATATTTCCGACATCAATCTCACCTGGCTTCGCACCAACGTTCGACTTGTACAACAGGTAGGTTTGATCTTGATGGCTGTCCAACCACCAGCTGGCCTTCAACGTAGCTAACAGAAATCGCACAGGAACCCGTTCTGTTCGATGGCTCTGTCTTTGACAACATCGTTAATGGACTCGTCGGAACGCCCTGGGAGACGGCCTCTCCAGAGGTCCAAATGCAACGGGTCGAAGTTGCTGCAAAGTTGGCTTTCGCACACGACTTCGTTCTTGGTCTGCCCAAAGGCTACCACACACGTGTCGGACAGAGGGGTGGCATTCTTTCGGGTGGCCAGAAACAACGCGTTGCCATTGCCCGAAGCATTATTTCCGAGCCGAAAATCCTGCTCCTTGACGAAGCCACCAGCGCTCTCGACCCCCATGCGGAGGGAATCGTTCAGCAAGCCCTTGACAGTGTCTCGAAGGACCGGACTACCATTGTCATTGCGCACAAGTTGGCTACCATTCGTGATGCAGACAATATTGTCGTTATGTCTGCTGGCAAGATTTTGGAGCAAGGAGATCACGATTATCTGGTCGCCAGCGACGGCGCTTACGCCAAGCTGGTCAAGGCACAAGATCTCTCACCATCTGAGGTCAAGAATCAGTCCGACGACAGCTCAGATGAAGACTCAACCGTCCACGGCGTTGAGCGGGTCGAGTCTCTCGCCAGATATGGCACGGCCGAGGCAGGTCAGATGACGTTGTTGAGAGACTTGGAGGATTACGACCGTGCGACGCATACCGGCATAGTCCGCAGCATCATGAAGCTTATACGAGCAACCCCGGAGTTGAGAACTTGCTACATCATAGTGCTTGTTGCTTGCGTGTTCGGAGGTAAGTCTTGCTCGCATAACCCTGACAGGGTCAGAACTCGTACAGCAAAAGACCAGATTATTAACTATTCGTTCAGCTGCCGTGTTCCCTGGCCAGGCGCTTCTCCTTGGAAACGTGATGGACATATTCTCAAGACCTGACATGGTGAAGCGCGGCAACTTCATCGCCCTCATGTTCTTCGTCATGTCGCTGGGCATACTGTTGGTTTATTTTACCATGGGCTGGGCTTCCAACATCATTGCACAGGTACGGAACAGGTGACCCAAAATGCAAGTGTAATACAACGAAACTAACACAACTGGCTAGACCCTCAACACGAAGACCAGAACAGAGATGCTAGATTCCATGCTCAAGCAAGACCTTCGATTCTTCGATCGGCCCGAGAACAGCGTCGGTGCATTGATCGGCCGCCTCGACTCGTATCCCATGGCCATCCTTGAGCTTATGGGCTTCACAGTGGCCATCATGGTCATGTGCCTTCTCAATGTGACGGCCAGCAGCATCATGTCCATTGCCGTATCGTGGAAGCTCGGTCTCGTGGGTGTGTTCGCTGGACTGCCTCCCATGCTTCTGGCGGGGTATATTCGCATCCGCATGGAGACCAAGATGGACTCGGACATGGGCAAGAGATTCTCAGCGAGCAATGCCATTGCTTCTGAGACGATCATGTCCATCCGCACAGTTTCCTCTCTCGCCATCGAGAGGCGTGTCTTGGACAGGTACCTACATGAGTTGGACACGGCGATCCTTCAGTCGACTCTACCGTTGTTCCACATGATGGTTTGGTTCTCATTGACGCAGGCGATCGAGTATTTCATCCTTGCACTCGGATTTTGGTGAGTAATTCTCCGGGAGGATCTTGTCCAAAAGACCATTTCTAACAACCGCAGGTGGGGTTCCAAGCTTGTCTTCGAGGGCGATATCGGCTTCTATCAGTTCATTGTCTCCTTTATGGGAGTGTTCTTCTCGGGCCAAGCATCGGCCCAGCTGCTCAGCTTTTCTAGCAGTAAGTTGAGTTCCTGCAGGCGCTGACTGAAACCAGCTAACGATCGCAGGTATCACGAAAGCCAACGAAGCCGTCAACTACTACTTCTGGCTGCGGGATCTCCAGCCCACGGTACAGGAGACGAGCGAGAACAAATCCACGCAGCCACCTAACGACTGCGGCTCCTATGATTTTGACAAGGTCCAGTTCTCGTACCCGCTGGCACCCGACACTCGTGTCCTGAAGGGCGTGTCTCTCAAGGTAAGCAGCCTTCGGCTCGGCGGCCCCTATTGGGATCTCGCGAACTATCAGCTCACATGTATCGTTCCCAGATCGAACGCGGTCAGTTTGTTGCCTTTGTTGGCGCTTCCGGCTGCGGCAAGTCGACCATGATCTCTCTCCTCGAGCGATTCTATGACCCTACGTCTGGCACCATCACCATTGATGGTTCAGCACCCCTCACGACGCTAAACCCCCGCCTCTACCGTAGCCGTCTCGCCCTTGTCCAGCAAGAGCCAACTCTCTTCCCGGGCAGCATTCGCGAGAACATTGCGCAGGGCATGGACGTTGGCGTCACCGGAGCGCCCGCCACCGAGGCCGAGATTGAAGGCGCGTGTCGCGCCGCCAACGCGTGGGACTTTGTCTCGTCCCTGCCCGAGGGCCTCAACACCCCGTGCGGCATGGGCGGGAGCCAGCTCTCGGGCGGGCAGAGGCAGCGCATCGCCATTGCGCGGGCGCTCGTGCGGAACCCCAAGGTCGTGCTGCTCGACGAGGCGACGAGCGCGCTCGACACGCAGTCAGAGCGTGTGGTGCAGGCGGCGCTGATGGAGGCCGCGTCTTCGGGAGACCGCATCACCATTGCCGTCGCCCACAGGCTGAGCACCGTGCGGGATGCGCATCGCATCTTTGTTTTCTTCGGGGGCAGGATCGTGGAGGCTGGAACCCACGAGGAGTTGATTGAGCAGGGCGGCATGTACATGAAGATGTGTGAGGCGCAGAGACTCGACCGCGCGCAGTAGGTGTAGACGCGATAGATTTCTTTTCGTATGGGCTCCATTGCTGAGCATATTTAGATTTTGGGTATGGGAATGTACATACAGACATAGACCGGGACTTCTAATACTACCTACCATTCGTCTCTCAAGATGGTCCGTCCGCGAGTCGAGGTTTCCATCGCTGGTATGGCTTGGTCTACGAGGGTGATCTAGCTTGCTTGCTGCTGAAGGGCATATTGACGACGTTAGGCTTGAGAAATAGATGATAGCCATCTACCTCGAAGGAGATGGAGGGCGTAACGACATCAGCAGATCAAGATGCAAAAGCCAAGGCCGTGTGAGCCCTAAACACCGGCCTGGAGCTTGCAAACACTCGCCAAACGTCACGACTGGCGACACCTCATCGACAATGTCAGTCACGACCAGCGCAGGAGGCCAGAGGAGCAAAAATCAAAAAGATTAGGCGCCATCCGGGGATTGAACCCGGGACCTCTCGCAAGCTAAGCTTCAGGGTGTGACCCTAAGCGAGAATCATACCACTAGACCAACGGCGCGTTATTGAACAAATCCCTGATTGAATCAGGGGCCGGTCGATGGGAAGTTGCTGGAATTGTGCGGTATATGAGGGCTTGGTGTGGTGTTGTGGAGTTTTTTGTTTGGCTGTGGGAACCGGGCGGGATTTTTCCAGGGGTTGAAGGGGAGGCTTTGGGTTGGCCAATGGCGCCCGAGGCGCTGTACGGCGTAGGGTGAGTCTTTCGGCGAGGGTGGGGCACTGTAAATCGGTGGCCTTCCGGGAAGGGATCGAGGGCTGGCTCTGTGATCTCTCTTGATGATCGCTGATTCGGTGAGGTGTTCTTTCAGATATCATCTCTTGATTACGTGAACAAACGATTGTGAGCTCGTTATTGTAGTCATGTTGACAGGTCATTGTCGCTCGACCGAAGGCTTGTTCTCACATGATACATGACAATGGACGAGTATTCAATCAAGCCCTTTCTTCAACAAGTAAAAGAATGGTAAATAAAAAGCAAGTGGCAGAGGCAGCGCGAAGGTTCGATTTCAATAGCCGCTGCCATTAATAACCACCAGTCCGCACTTATCAAAGACAGAGACAGAGACAGCAATACAACCAAAGACAGTGCCTCACGTCACTCCTTTGCTTGGTTGGATTAATAAGACGGGCCTCTGACTGGCGGTAGGTACCTCGACTTGGGTTTTGGCCAGTTCACAGTTCCCAGTTCACAGCGCGCCGGCGAAAGTCTGTAGTTGGCCGATAAGAAGGCACGTGACGTCGTGCGCCACATCGATCCCCGATTAGGTAAAGCGCGCAGCTGCAGGTGCTCCAGGAATTTGCCGTCATCAGAAAACGCAGCAGCCTCTCCGAACCTCATTTACCCACGACCCCCATCTCACGCGTCTCTCGAAGCTACATTCTGCTGCCCACCAACGGATATTCCTCTATCTGCTCGCTTCTTCGCCCTGCGCACCCCAGCGCGATACCAACAACACATTTATCTTCGCGACCATCGCCTACGAGGCGCTCGCAACCATGCCTATCCAAGTTGTTATCGGCACCCCGCTGGCCGATGCCCTCAATGAGGCGATCCAAGGAAAGCTCATCGAGGTCAGCCTGGCGCAGTCCACCAACGATGCCGCCGCCCTCTCTGAGTACATCGTTCTGACTCTTGTCAACGGCAAGAGTCAGGAAGAGATTGTCAACGAGCTTGCGACCGACCTCCTCGGCCTCCCGGCCAACGACCCCGTCGCGATCCAGTTTGTCGCCTGGATGTTCGAGCAGGTCGACACCCTGAACAACCAACTCTCTGCAGCACAGCCCTCGCAGTCCGCGCCGGAAATGAACTTTGGCGCGCAAGACGAGTCTGCGAACGCCGAGATGGACACCGATATGAATGCCAGCGAAGCCTCTGAGCTCAACGCGTATGTATCCCTCCTCTCAGCTTCTACCGACCTTCCTTCCACGTGCCCGATTGCTGACAAGCCTCGCCGCAGTCCGACGGGCCCCCGATCGATGCGAAATGGCAACAACCTCCGAGGCGGCCGCGAGAAGCGCATGCTCGGCAAGGCGCTCGACAGGACAGGCGATTCCGTCCTCCATCGCACCCGGGGCAACGACAGGATCAACTCGCACGCTCGAGGCCCTCCGACCGGCCCCCGCGGCAACATGCGCGGCGGCGGTCGCGGCATGAACGCGCGCGCCGCCAACATCCAGGCCGGCATGAACGCAATGGGCGGCATGAACATGCGCGCCAACGGACCCCCGGGCATGGGCGGCATGAACGGCGGGTGGGGAGCGCCTCAGGGTGGAGAGATGGATCTCATGGCCATGATGCAGCAACAGTCGCAGATGATGGCGCAGCTCCAACAACAAATCATGAACGGCGGCCCCAACAACGGCATGGGCCAGCAGCGCCACGGCAAGTCCCTGTTCGAGCGCACACAACAGCCGCACCGCAACAACAACCGCAACAGGCAACACCAGAACAAGCCTGAGGGCGAGGGCGAGGCTGGTGCGGAGGGCGAGGACGTCGACATGGCGAAACGCGAGCCGCCCAACCCCGAGGACACGGTGTGCAAGTTCAACCTCCGCTGCACCAACAGGGACTGCAAGTTCGGACATCAGTCGCCAGCGGCGCCGCCCGGCGCGCACGTCGACATGAACGACATTTGCACATTCGGTGCCGCCTGCAAGAACAGGAAGTGCGTCGGCCGCCACCCCTCCCCCGCGACGAAGCTGGCCCACCAGGGCGAGCAGGACTGCAAGTTCTTCCCCAACTGCCACAACCCGCAGTGCCCGTTCAAGCACCCCGACATGCCGCTCTGCCGCAACGGTTCGGGCTGCACGACACCCGGTTGCAAGTTCACGCACGTCAAGGTTAAGTGCCGCTTCAACCCCTGCAAGAACCCTCACTGCGCGTACTCGCACGACGAGGGGCAGCAGGGCGGTTTCAAGGACAAGGTGTGGACTCCGGAGGGCGGCGAGCACGTCAGCGAGCGGAAATTCGTGGTGGAGGGCGACGGCGAGGATGTTATGATTCCGGAGGACAGCGCGATGGGGCAGGAGGACAATGCTGTGAAGCAGGAGTTGATTACGTAGATGGCCCCCCGCCATTCCCAAGGACAAGGATGTGCCCGGAGCGGCTCTTGGATGAAAGGGGGGAGGAGGGAGGAAAGCGATGACGAAGGGAATGATGAGAAACCTATTGTAACTGTACTATCGGGCTCACGAGCCATGGCATTCAGCGGCGTTGGGGGAGGCCCGGCGATGGCCCAATTCAGTCTTGATGTTCTGTACATGATATACGTCGTCCCGTCCTCGCTGTCTATCGTCCGCTGTGCGTGTTGCGTGTGCCGCTCGCTATTCTTGGTAGGGTAATGAATGATATGTGCTGTCCGGCGATTGTGACAGTGGAAGGGCAGGGCCGCTGAACAGGGCACCGAGGACAGCTCAGGCGGCTGGGTGGATATCTGAGTAGTAGCATCGTGAAACCTCAACACTATGAATTTATCTAGGGAATACCCTGACCGTTGGACCTGGGTACTACAATATTACAAGAAACGCTGTGAATGTACACATTTTGTCGGCTAGGCATCAGAACTGCAAACACATTACCTTTCCATGCTCGTCATACTACATATGCAGGCGCTACCCTGTGACTCGAAGTGATCACATTACTTGTAAAATATTTAGGCAGGCATTGAACACCTGCTGTCTGGAGTTCTTCCTGAAATTTGTACGTTGTGTTTATTGTAAATGTATTTGTTAGACACGGTATTGCACTAGTATTTATGCCTGACACTTCATCAACTGTACATTGTTGGTCTGCGCCGATAATGGATAAAACATTAATTTGAAGAAAAGAAATCATCTCAACATGCTACGAAATCAGTAGGTTCATTGTATCATCTACCTCCAGGAAACATGGCTTCATAAACAGTCAAGATGCATTCACCAGCGCGCGGATTGAGTGCCGTCCATCGCGCCTTAGTCATCAGGCACGCCCCTGCCGGGATTGGCTCGCTAAGGTAGCCGAGCTGCTGTGGATCGTCAGGTCAGCTCATCATCAAACGACACGGGAAAGCTCGACATTTTTTCTCCTCCTCTTCCCCCCCATCAGCCAACTCTGCCAACAGCATACCACACCGTGCCTAACACCATTGAGCTTACTCAATGGTTTGCAGACACGGCTAAGATGCGTTCTTGTCCCTGCTGAGATCATATCATTTCACCATGTTCTGCAACAAAGCTCTCCAGCGCAGCCATGGCATCACCGCCGCCGCTGCGTCCACGCGCGTGGCCTCGCGGTCTCTGATGACCGTCGCGCCACGGAAGCTCCGGTCGACCTGGTCGACCTACGGTGCTGCGCCAGCATGCACCTCTCCTACTCATCCCCGTGGTCTTGCGACGCACGCCACGGGTGAGCCGGAAAACATCGCCGTCATCGGCGGTGGCATCACGGGTCTGACAACGGCACACTACCTCGCCAAGTCGGTCCCCGAAGGCACCAAGATCACTCTCTACGAGGCGAGCGATCGCCTCGGCGGCTGGCTCGACACCCAAAAGGTCGAGTTCGAGCAAAACGGCCACAAGAGCGTTGTGCAGTTTGAGCGCGGTCCGCGCACGCTGCGGAGCTACGCCAGGGACACCTGGAAGATGGATGACCTGGTGCTCTTCAATCTGGTGCGTTGCCCTGCCTCCTCCCGCGCAGGCGGATCCTCCCGAAGAGCAATTGGCTGATGTGGCTGCCGTTTTCAGCTCAACGACCTCGGCATCATGCCTAGCTTCAGACCTGGCGGCACGCGCTACGTCCGCATCGATGGCAACATCTTGGCCGTGACGCCCAAGAACATGGTTAAGCTCCTCTGGAAGCCCATGCTCAAGGGTTTCTGGCGGATGAAGCGCAACCGCCTCGGCACTTTTGCCGACCACGGCGACAGGCGGCCCCCCAAGGACATGTCCGTGGGCGACTTCCTCCGCATGGCGGCGGGCGAGTCTCGCACCATCGACCAGTTCGCCTCGGCCGTGCTCCACGGCATCTGGGGCGGCGATATCGACCGACTATCCATGCAGTCCGTCATGCCCAAGCCGTGGTACAACTACTGGTACAAGGAGCCTCTCCCCGACCTGTGCCATCTTCCGGAGCACGAAGTCGCTCTGGTGACACAGCTGCTCAGCGAAGAGGTCCGCGACATGGTGAAGCTGAGTCACCAAGGAGCATTGATTGCCTTCCCTGAGGGCATGAGCTCGGTGCCCAAGGCGATCGCCAAGAGCCTTGAGGGCAAGCCCAATGTCGAGATCAAGCTGGGCCAATCCATTTCGAGCGTGCAGTATGATGCAGCCGCTCGCAAGGTTACGGTATGTTTATCCCTCTTACCTCCTTCCCCCAACTAAGCCTTTCATGATGAAATATTGCGGATGTAAACCTTATCGTCTTGTCGGAAAAGCGCAAAAACGATGTCGAAATTTTCCGTTGCCTTCCTTCTGATCCAAAGGGCTCAATCTTCATTGCCATTGTTGAACCAGCAAATGCGAACCTTGGCTGACCACCCTTACTAGCTTTCTACTGGTGACAGTACCGCACCTGCTGCCTATGACAAGGTCATTTCCACCATCAACAGCAAGCATCTCTTCAGACTTGCGCCCAAGCATCTGCCATCCCTGGCCTCCACGGAGTCGGTCACTATCACGGCCGTCAACGTCTGGTACCCCAAGGAAGGCCTCAATCAACCTTACGAGGGCCTGGGCTACCTCCTACCCCGTCATGACAACTCGAACAACGATCTTGACGGTCTCCTCGGTGTCTTCTTTGACTCAGACGCGCTTCCCAAGCCGTTTGATGAGCCGAACGGCACCAAGATGTTTGTGCTCATGAAGGGCACCTACAGCGAGGAGGACGCCAAGTCCAAGGTGCGGGAGATCCTCCACGATCACCTCGACATCGACCCCGATGAGAAGTGCATCATGCTGGCCCGCACCAACAAGGACTGCATCCCGCAGCACCACGTCGGACACCGCGACCTCATGGCCCGCGCGGATGGCGAACTGGCGGCGGCTTTCAACGGGCAGCTCGCCGTCGCGGGACCGTCGTACTCGGCTGTGGGCGTCGTCGGGTCGATGCGTGCCGGCTACGACATTGCGACGCAAGTAACGAAGCCCGGGAAGGCTCCGGTCGGTGACACGGGTCTCGCGCGGTTCCGCGGCGATGATGTGGCCAAGATGCAGGCAGTCGGCCGGTTCGGCCTGCAGGGCGTTGGCAGGCTGATTCCCGAGCGTGTGTCGAAGGTGATGCAGTGGCTTCGGTGAAGGGGTGTTGGAGCATAGAAGATAAGATGTATGATTGTGTGTTCTTGTAGAAGGACGTACCGTCCAGACTGTACAACACCTGTATAATGGCACCTAAGAAGCCAAGAGGGATCCTCAGCGTCAATTTACATCATGACCAAGATTTGTACTGTTGTTGTGAATGGGTCTTCGAAATAAACACAAGTACTACCCGCACGCCCGGCCGACTTGGATCTGGCAAACCCCGCACTGTGGCCAACCCACCGGCGGCCATCACCAATTTCAACACATCACAACCCCCATGATCAATCAACCACCCAACAACCAAACAGAAGATTAGGCAAGAAAAAAACAGATCACATGCCCCAGAGGACTCGGGAGCAAAAGGAACAGGCGCCATCCGGGGATTGAACCCGGGACCTCTCGCAAGCTATGCTTCAGGGTGAACCCTAAGCGAGAATCATACCGCTAGACCAACGGCGCTGTATATTCGCACTGTGTGAAGAAGGCATCATGAGGGTTGGTGCGAGGAGGGCACCTTCACAGGGTTCGTTCCGGTGAAACAAGCGGTAGGATATTCACATTTGAGGCAGGTCTGAAAGGTCCAGAGTGGCTTGTTGTCGTACTTGAGTGTGGTTGTGTGCAGGTGGATGGATGGGTAGGTCGGGTGGGCAGAGAGATGACGATGTTGCAATCGGTATCAGACGGGACCTTACGGCGTGGGAGCCTTCTGAATGAGCCAACCCCAAAATGCCGATCCTTCGAGGGCAGATGCTACTTGACATCATTCTCCCTGTCTCCTGAGCGGAGGGTCGATGGTTGCACGGGAGAGCATGGCCTTGGCGAGCTCCCATAGCTCCAGCTCTAGGTCACAGCTCTCACAGGTCACAGCAGCTCCCTGCCACAGCTCGCCACAGCTCACCACAGCTCACAACAGCTCCCGTCTTGTCTTGGCACCTGCTTCTTTGGCGACATCCAGCAAAACACATGCAAGCAACAAGCAACGAGCAAACGGTGTAACCTCCCAACCTCGTCCCGCAGCATGCTGCTGTCCGGGTCATCATCCCATCCATTACACGGGGCTTGCTTGTCACTGCCACCTGCCACCTGCCATCCCGACATGCCCCAAATACCACGCCCTTTGCCTGCACCCACCCCGGGCGCCTGCATCCATCCATCACCAACATCTCGGCCACATCCCATCCATCCCTTCTCCTTCTCCTTCTCCTCTCCCCCCTCCCCCCGCCACAAGCAACCCCGCAAGCAACGACACACCGCATCCCCCTATCTCGCATCACAAGCAAAGAAGTCATCCATCGTCACCTCACGACTTGCTGCCCACCACCACCTGCTGCCCGCTGCCCACCACCTGCCGCCCTCCTGCCTGCTGCTGCCCGCCAAGCTGACTGAGGTAACGTTGCCGTGCCGCCACCCGCGCCCCTCTCGCTCCGGCTCTGCAGCGCCTCCACAACCCGGCCCTCCCTAGATGCGGCTGTAGATCTCACGACCACCACCAGGACCAGGGGTGGGTGTTGGCCTTGGCTGACTGGCTTGCCTGGCTGGACGTCCGGCCGAATCATCCATTCCCAACCAAAAAAACCAGAACCAAACAACCCCTCTCCTCATCACCGCGGACCACTCCCTACTGCGTAATCGCTTGCCCACCCCTCCCAACTGCCGGCGCCCCGTCAGGGAGCTACCCTACCAGTGGAGCAAGCCCCCAGCTAGCTAGCTCTCCATCCACTCTCGAGGCCTTCCGAAGATCCAAACTACGTCGTACAGCCTCCCTCGAACCTCCTCTCCTCCTCTCCCGTCCCCGTCCCCCCCGGCCAGGAGACAGACCGAGAGCGAGAGTGAGCGTGAGCCCAATTTAGAAGTCCCTGAGGTGACACCAACCAAGAATCCAAAATCCACTGGACACCTGCATCCGAAGACCCGCGCCCGGAGGGGCTGAACGCGACAAGACACTCCTCGTCACCGCGACACGTTTTTATTTTGGCTTTCCTTAACGTCTGACAACATATATTGTTTCCCACCCCCCTCCTCGTGCCTTACTCCTCCTCCCCGCCCCCCCTTCCATTCCATTCCTGTTCCACTGCACCAGGCGCTACTTGCCCTTCTCACTCATTGGCACTCCGAGTCTTCCTAAAATCTCATCCATAGGAGAGAGAGAGAGAGAGAGAGAGAGAGACAGAAGAGGCCGTCTTTTTGATCGTGCCCCCCGTTGCACCGCCATCATGCATCTCCCCTCCCTCCTCCTCACCTCCCTCGCCCTCACCCTCACCAGCGCCAGCATCTGGCCCGCCCCCAAGAAGCTCACCACGGGCAACACAACCCTCCTCATAGACCAGACCCTGGAGATAACCTACAATGGAGGCTCTGTACGCTGGAATTCCCCCTCCCCCAATGACACTGGTGGTGCCTTTGCGCAGGATGCTGAGACCCTTTTGAACATGCAGCTCCCCTACACGTACGGCTACACCCCCGACCCCAGCACCGTCTTCGGCAGCAAGGCTGTCGTCCAGGGCGCCGTCTCCCGGACCATGACCTCCATCTTCCAGCAGAACTTCGTCCCGTGGATGCTCCATGAGAAGAACACCCAGTTCGAGCCTGACGTGCACGCCGGTGGCCTGGGCCGCGTCAAGTCCCTCCGCATCACTCAGACGGACACGGATGACGAGGAGAGCCCCTACAAGTCGCTCTCCGGCGATGTCGACGAGTCGTACACCCTGACCCTCTCCGAGGACGGTGCCGCCGAGATCGAGGCCGCGACGGCCATTGGCGTCCTGCACGGCCTTCAGACCTTCTCCCAGCTCTTCTACGCACACACGACCGAGACCTTCTGGTACACCACGCAGACGCCCGTCTCCATCGAGGACTCGCCCAAGTTCCCCCATCGCGGCCTCCTCATGGACACGGCCCGCCACTTCTTCCCCGTCAAGGACATCCTGCGCACCATTGACGCCCTCTCCTGGAGCAAGATGAACAAGCTGCACATCCACGCCACCGACTCGCAGTCCTGGCCCCTCGACATCCCTGCCATGCCTGACCTGTCTGCCAAGGGCGCCTACCGCAAGGGCCTCTCGTACACGGCCGAGGACATCAAGTTCATCCAGGAGTACGCCGTGAACAGGGGCGTCCAGGTCATTGTCGAGATTGACATGCCCGGCCACACGGGCTCCATCGCCTTTGCCTACCCGGAGCTCATCGTCGCCTACAACGAGCAGCCCTACTACTGGTGGTGCGTGCAGCCGCCTTGCGGCGCGTTGAAGATGAACAGCACCGAGGTCGACGACTTTCTCGACACCTTGTTCGATGACTTTCTCCCGCGCGTCGCTCCTTACACAGCGTACTTCCACACTGGTGGCGACGAGCTGAACAAGAACGACTCCATGCTGGACGAAGGCGTTCGCTCCAACTCGTCCGAGGTGCTGCAGCCCCTGCTGCAGAAGTTCATGGACAAGAACCACGAGCGCGTGCGCAAGCACGGCCTCGTGCCGATGGTGTGGGAGGAGATGGCGCTTGAGTGGAACATCACCATGGGTAAGGACGTGGTTGTGCAGACGTGGCTCGGCGGGCCGTCGATCAAGAAGGTGACGGCCCTGGGTCACAAGGTCATCGACAGTAACTCAAACTTTTGGTACCTCGACTGCGGGCGGGGCCACTGGCTCAACTTTGACAACGGGGCCGCGTTCGAGACGTTCTATCCGTTCCAAGACTGGTGCTCTCCTGCCAAGGGGTGGCGCCTCATCTACTCACACGAGCCGACTGAGGGCCTTACGGAGGAGGAGGCCAAGCTGGTGCTCGGCGGCGAGGTGACGGCGTGGAGTGAGTCGATTGACGCGGTGAACCTGGACACCGTCCTGTGGCCGCGAGCGAGTGCCGCGGGCGAGGTGCTGTGGTCCGGGCGGACGGACGCGTCGGGGCAGAACCGGAGCCAGTACGATGCGGCGCCGCGGCTGTCCGAGTTCCGGGAGAGGATGGTTGCGCGGGGTGTTGGGTCGGCGCCGGTGTACATGACGTTCTGCTCGCAGGCGACGCCGGAAGAGTGCGGGTATCCGATGTAAGCACGGGTGTTGTTGTCGAGTGGCTTATTATTATGATAGTGGGCAGATGCCAGCCAAAGTCAGTGAAATTGAGTTGCTGATTGAGTCCGTCGGACGAACTGGTTGCCGACCCCCGTGATGTTCACATGAAGTTCTGGATGGACGAGAACCAGGGTTGGAGCCGCGGCATGCGTGTGAGTGGGTGTGCAGGCGTGTGAGGGGTTCCCCATGGGGTCGATCGCCAAGGGTTGCACCAGCGGCCTACTGAACGGCACAGCAGCAGCACGCTGGCTGGCCCATTCCGTTTTCGAGACGGTGGAGTGCGGGCAAGGGGGACCTATCAAGTCAACGACGAAAGAAAGCAGCGTTCGAAGAGGTTCGTGTTGGTCCACGAACGTGTAGAACAAGATCCATGTCCAACGCTCGCTAGTGGGCGGATGCGGGCATGCTCTAGTAGCGGGAGAAACGGAAGAGATGCGGGGGAGGAGAGGGAGGAGGAGGAGGAGGAGGAGACGAGATTCTTCCCTTTCTGGGTATTCAGATCGTCTTTGTCAAGGACTTGCGGTGGGGCGCCCGAGCACTGTGTTGGAGATGGAGTCATGCTCTTTCGAGAAGTGCTTGGACGTTCGTAATTGACATGGAGCTTCGGTCTTTCTATTGCTGTTTATTCTTCTTCGATGAGGTGGATCGTAGAGGAGGAAAGGAACAAACGGAGCTCGAGTTTGAAGTCGAGGCTGTTGTTTGATTCAGACATGGTCCTGCATGATTCAGCGCATGGGTGGAGGCAGGCAGGCAGGACCAGGACAGACCAGCAGAGCAGGCGGAACTGGGAAGTAGCACTCTATCCCGGCACCCACCTGCACCTGCCCCCCCTTCTGCCCCTTCTGCCCCTTCTGCCCTGCACCTGCTCTCAGTGCAGTGTCACGTCGTTTCATCGAGGAAACCGTGCCAAATCCTATTTTCTTCCCGTCCACACTGTCCTGGAATGCTGTTCATGGCAGTCATCGTTCCACTTCCCATCTCCACATGTTCATCACCAACTTGATGACCGTAACCATGATATCTGCATTCACCTACGCGCAACCATCCCTGCTGCAGCGCTCATCATCGGACTCCGTCGAACTCTCCGCCCCCGTTCAAAATTTGACTCCGTTTCCGTTCCATTGTCCTCGTCTCCCGCGTCCTACTGCAATCACCAAGACCACATCCCGCGAGAGCTGATGTGTCTGTACCACACGGGCTGCGGCTGGTCGCGGCTACGTGCTGTTCCTCCACCCATGGACCATGGATAGGGTTGTCTCCCCTTCGTTTCGTTTCCAGAAAACCCCCTGTGCGGCAGCATTGGATGACGGCTCCTGCCAGACAAGGCGCACTGCTTGAAGCAGCCGTTTACCGACCTATGAGGGCTCGCGTCCTCGCATCGGCTTCCATTCGCGGTCAACTATGGAGTCCGGAGCTCGAAGCAATGGCCAGACGCCGTGTGCCCGTGTGCCCGTATGCCCGTGGGCAACAGCACAAGCACAAGCCAGGGAAGGACCCTCGGGATATCTCTCGACCACTGACCCCGTGCTGGCCAGCTAACTAACCTACCGTGTCCTGTCGCCAAACGGTCGAAGCGGGACACCAAGCACCTAGCCCAAGTGGGGGGCCCGTCACCGCACCGGCACAAGCGTCACGCTCCGCCCCGGCTTGCCACACGAGACGAATCTGGACGAACGCCAACTTCGAGGGGTTGGTCCATTATGCCTATTAAGATCGGGGAACCTCCCGTCTCCTTGCCCTGCGTTTTCTTGGTGATCATATAGTCTCGACCTCCTCTTCTCTTCCGTTCACCGAACCTTGGATTGCCCTAGGACCCCAAGGAGTTTTCCCTCTCTCCTCCCTCCTCTACCATTGTCTGCTGTCGACCCCAAAAGGCCTCTGTCGTCTCATAGTCCAGGTTTACGTTTCTCCAACGTCGAGCTCGCCAGATCCAGCAACCGTGACGCCACCACGTGCCACTACCAACGTCCAGCCGAAACTCAGATCACTTCGTCCGTTGACGTCCCTCCTAGACCTTGCTCACCATGGGCCTGGTCGAATTCGCTGTGGAGAGCATCTCCGCCAAGACTCTCGCCGCCTTCCTGGGGTTTGCTACTATCCTCTGGGTCGTCCTCGGTCGCATTGACGAATATGTTCGACTACGACGCCTCGCCCCTTACACCTCAGGCAAGGTCTACAGTCTGACCTACCCCTTTGGCCTCCGTTTCGTCTTCAAAGCTATTCAGCACGCCAGGGCGCACACCAACCTCGAATTTTGGAACAAGAAGTTCCGCGAAATCGATGGCTACACCGGCGAGACGAGAGTCCTCGGCCAGCGCATCGTCTTCACCGCCGACCCCGAAAACATCAAGGCCATCCTGGCGACGCAGTTCAACGACTTCGGCAAGGGCGAGCCCTTTCACCAGGAATGGAGCGAGTTCCTTGGTGACAGCATCTTCACTACCGATGGCGACAAGTGGCACACCAGCCGCCACCTCATCCGGCCCCAATTCATCCGCGATCGTGTTAGTGACCTGCACTGCTTCGAGTCCCATGTCCAGACGCTTTTCAAGGCTATCGCCAATGGTGGTGCTCTAGATGGAGAGAGTCAGCTGGTGAATGTTGAGGCCGGCAATGGCAAGATCCTCGACATCAGCGACATGTTCTTCCGCTATACTCTTGATGTTGCGACAGACTTCCTCCTCGGCAAGGATGTCAAGTCCATGTCGTGAGTGACCTTTCTATTGCTGAAACAGGCTGGATAGTGGCTAACAAAACTCTAGAACCCCTCGCCAGGACTTCGCTGAGGCCTTCAACGAGGTCCAGCGCGTCCAGAGCATCATTGCACGTTCCAACGGACTGCGGCGTTTCGTGCCCCGTGCTTCCTTCCGCCGTGGCCTCCGTGTCATCAACGACTTTGTCAACCAGTACATCGATCGCGCGCTGCGCCTCAGTCCCGATGAGCTCTCGTCCAAGACCAAGTCTGACAAGGACTACACTTTCCTGCACGAGCTTGCGGGTTTCACACAAGATCGCAAGGTCATCCGCGACCAGCTCGTCGCCGTACTCCTCGCCGGACGCGATACCACGGCGTGTACCCTCTCGTGGACCATCTACGAGCTGTCCCGCCAGCCAGAGCTGGTTCGCAAGCTCCGTGATGAGATCCTTCAACACGTCGGGCCTGACCGCGAGCCCACCTACGCAGATCTCAAGAGCATGAAGTACCTCCAGAACGTCATGAACGAGACGCTCCGCCTCTATCCCGTCGTTCCCTACAATGTTCGCCTCGCCCTGCACGACACGACCCTCCCGCGCGGTGGCGGGCCTGACGGTACTCTCCCGCTGCCCGTTCTCAAGGACACCCCGATCGGCTACTCTCCCCTCGCCATGCAGCGCCGCGCAGACATCTACCCCGCCCCTTCGGCCACCTTTGCTCCGCATGACGTCTTCTCCCCGGAACGCTGGCTGCACTGGCAGCCCAAGCCTTGGACGTACATCCCCTTCAACGGCGGGCCGCGCATCTGCATTGGGCAGCAGTTCGCCCTGACGGAGATGAGCTACGTGCTGTGTCGTTTGTTCCAGCGCTACGAGCGGGTGGAGAGCTTCATGGATGAAGTCGACGGTGGAAAACCGTGCCTCAAGTCGGAAATTGTGCTGCAGCCAGGCCAAGGCGTCAAGGTTGCCTTTTGGGAGGCGAAGAAGGCGTGATTCGAGGGACTTGGGAGAATGTAGCGTATGGGACTGGACTGCATTTTTTGTTTTCAATGAACATGACATGAATATGAACATGAGTCTGGATCTGACCATGAACTATATGCACTGCAAGACATGTCGTTAAGATAAGCCCGGGGATGTGCGTGTAAGCCGTAAGCTTGATCTGACTTTGGACCCACATGTGCTGCGTGGTGTTGAGGGCCACACGGCATCACCGACGACCACCACGCGCAACTCTGGCGTTCGAATTCATGTGGACAGGAACACATTGCTTGTATTTCGAAGAGATACGAGTTGCGGTCTAATTTCGGCCAGAGCTTAGAGACCAATGCAGAACAGGAGAACACATTCGCCGCCGTCCTCCGAGGCGCTGAGCATTTACTTCCATTTTGCATGTCTCTATGTTGTTGGGCGCGTCTGTCAGAGTTGTGAGGCCTGTGACTGGGAATTTGACGTGTAGGTATGATGCTTCCTGCTCAATTGTGGCCTTCTCAGACTTTGACCAGTCTGCCTACGGACATGTTCACGGAGAGCAGTACTTCAGGACATAAACACGACAACACGCCGGACGAGCACCATCACACGCCATCTGACATGAATACACTCCATCTCTGTTCATTCGCTCGCAAGTCTAGAGACAAATACCCTCTAACATTCGAACCCCCTTTTCATCCACCACCTACCTCCCTTCCTCCCCTCGCCCATCACGCCCGCTTATTTCTGGAACGGGATGAACTCGGGCTGGCCCGGGATGTACTTCCTCAGGACCTCGGGGACGTTGAGGCCCTCGGCAGTCTGGTAGTTCTCGAGGACGCAGCAGAGGGTGCGCTCGGCGGCGGTGAGGGTGGCGTTGAGGGCGTGGACGTACTCCTTCTTGCCGCTGCCGGGGGCCTCCTTGGCCTTCTTGACGCCGAAGCGGATCTCGAGCTCGCGCGTCTGGTAGTCGGTGCAGTTGGAGCACGAGACGAGCTCCTTGTACTCGGCCTGGAAGGGGAAGTAGGCCTCGAGGTCGAACTTCTTGGCGGCCGAGTTGTTGAGGGCGCCCGAGACGATGCTGACGACCTGGTACGGCAGGCCGAGCGACTTGTAGAACTCCTCGGAGATCTCGATCATCTCGTCAAAGTACTTCCAGCTGTCCTCGGGCTTGCAGAGGATGAACTGCTCGACCTTCTCGAACTGGTGCACGCGGAACACGCCCCAGGCGTCGCGGCCGTGGTTGCCCGCCTCCTTGCGGAAGCACGTGCTGAAGCCGGCGTACTTGATGGGCAGCTGGCCGGGCTGGATCCACTCGTCCGAGTGCAGGCACGAGAGGGGCTGCTCGCTGGTGGCGATGAGATACTTGTCGGCCGAGCCGTCGGCGCTCTTGCCCTCCGAGACGCGGTAGAGCTCCTCGTCGAACTGGGAGAGCTGGGCCGTCTTGGCCATCTGGTCGCGGTCGAGGAAGTAGGGGGGCTGGTTAGGGGTGTAGCCTGGGCGGAGTTAGCGGGAGGAGGGGTCTTGTACAAGAGGGGAGAGGGGGGGGATGAAAACACACCCTTGTTGTAGAGGAATTCGATGCCGTAGCTGACGAGGGCCTGGTTGCTGTGTGCGTGTGAGATGTGATGCCCGGCGCGTGATATTGCGTCCCGACCACTTACAGGAAGTAGCCCATGCCCGTCAGGCAGTAACCGCGGTGGCCAACAAGCTTGACACCACGGGTGGGATCATAACCGCCGAGCTTCAGCAGGACGTCGTGATGCGACACGGCGGCGGCAAAGGGCTTCAGCTCGCGGCCCTCGGGCTTCCAGGTGCGGATGACCTTGTTGTCATCCTCGGTGTTGCTGACGGGGACGGACTCGTGGACGTAGTTGCCGATGATCCGTGTCTTGTTGCGCAGCTCTACACGCGCGGGTCAGCCTCGAGTTGGGGGGGGATCGCACGCCCGTCGCAGCGCAGCGCAGCAAAAAGGCAACGCACCCTTTTGCTTCTCGGCCGCGGCGGCCTCCTGCTCCTTCTGCTGCCTCTGCAGGTCGGTCTTCTTCGTCTGGAGGTCCGAGTCGTCGACCTTGTTCTTCCTTCGCTGGCCAATCTCCTTCTGGACAGCGCCGATCTGGGCGTTGAACTGGGTCACCTTGTACTGCTCTGTGAAGAGATCGTCAGCATGTTGTTCCGGGGAAAAGGAGAGGAAGTAAAAAAAATTGGTAGGGCAAGGATCATGAGGGGCATCACGAACCGCTGCGCGCCTCCTGCCACAGGGCAATGACTTCGTCGACGAGCTCGACAGGGTCGCCACGCTGACGCTGGCTCTCGCGGATCTTCTCGGGGTCGCCGCCGCGTTCGGCGATAAAGTCTAGGGCGTCCAACATGTTGGGTGGTTGCGTGGGGTGGTGATGGTTGGGTTTTGGTGATCGGGGTCGCGGAAGTGAGGGGCAGTTTTCGCGAGTCCGGGCAGAAGAGGGGGGCAGATGTCGATGCGATTGATCTTTCGCGGGGACCGTGTGTGAGTCAGACCGTTTTCGAAAGATGCACTGTGATGGAGGGGCTGTCGCCTGTCACTGCCACGTGACCCCACCCCTATGTTGCTACATCTCGAGTTGATGCTTCAAGACTGAAGCTTTTTGAATGAAGACATCTTTCATGTTTGGCTAACCTGTTGTTCTTCCTGATACGCATGGTAATGATGTTCATGTCTGGCCGTAATGATGCAAAAGTCCCAACTCCAGCTCCCCACCCCATTCCATTCCCAATGCTTCCGAATTTCAATCAATCCCAGCCATGCTGTTCGAGATCTCTTAGGGCCCTTCTCTTCTCTTCTCCTCATGCTAGCTTTATCCTCTAGTTTTCTCGACATCATGCAATCCTGAAATCTTGAATTCATCCCATCTCCTCCCCTAGTCGATGCGGTAGGACTTCCGGATCGCCGCCCCCAATCGTTGAATAGCGGTGCTCATCGCCTCCTCGGACGCACTCGCAAACGTCGCACGGAAGAACATCTCCTGCGCCGGCGTGTCAGGCTCGGCGCGGAACCAAGAGCCCCGAGCGCAGAGCACACCGTTACCGATGGCGTTGTTGAAGATATCCTCCTCAATCTCAAGCACCGAACGCTGAGGGTGGTCGGGGTGCTTCGCGGGATCAACCTTGAGCCAGAGCTGTGCTTGGTTAGTAAAGGCAAGAAACAACACCTTCAAAGGCACGGGAAAGGAGTCCAACGTACGAACATGCCTGCGGCAGGCGGGGTCCACGTCACTACATCTCTCGGAAGATGCTCCTCACAGGCGGCGAGAAGCATGTTGCGGCGCCGGGTGTAGGTCATGCCCAAGTCGATCAGCCACTTCAGATAACCTTCGTGTCCCCACGTCTCGTCCAGCAGCTTCCACAGCATGACTTGCGAGAAGCCGCTCGGCCCCTGGTTCGCCACCTCGGCGTGGCGGATGTATCGCTCCACCATCTGCGCCGATGCCGTGATCCAACCCAGACGCGAGCCGGGCACGAGCACCTTGGAGAACGAGTCCATCCTCATCACGCGACCATCGATATCCATGCTCAGCAGCGAGGGGATCAGATTGGTCAGGAACTCGTCCACGCTCGCAGGCGGGGATGGCACAGCGGCGTCCTTGCCTGTGTACGGCTGCATCTGGAGGAAGTAGTACGGCTCATCCTCGATGATGTAGAGATCATGCTTCTGGCAAACGGCATAGATGGCGCGGCGACGCTCGGTTCCCTGGGTCGCACCGCTGGGGTTCTGTCCAGAGGGAACGGTGTACAGGATGTGGGGCTTGCGAGCCCCGCGGGCCTTCTCATCCCACGACGTCAGCAGCTCGTCCATGCTCTCCGGCAGCAGACCCTCGGCGTCCATCTTGACGCCAAAGGTCTTGATGCCCAGGGGTCCGATGGTCTCGAGGGCGGTGGAGAAGCTGTACTCCTCGGTGAGGACCGAGTCGCCCCTGTCGCGATCGCAGAGCATGCGCAGGGCCTGCTCGAGCGCACCGGTGCTACCGACGGTCTGGCAGACGCGCCAGTCAGCGTAAGGAGGGTTGTAGACGAGCTCGGTGTGCTCGGTGACGAAGCGCATCATCTGGGCGGCGCCGGTGGACTGGCCATAGTTGAGAGCGATAGAAAGGTCGTATTCCGACTTGCCGTCGCGGACGTCGTACTTGCCAATGCTGATGGTCTGGGCCGTAGCGCTGTCCGCAGAGAGGTTGTCCTTCTCAGCGAAGTTTGGCGGCGTGGGCACGCGCATGGTGAGCTCTGAGATGGGGAAGTTTTCGCTCGAGGGCAAGCCGCCGCCGAGGGAGATGAGACCCGGGGTCTTGAGGAAGCGAGCAGCCTGCTTGAGGGTGCACGGCTTGCGCACGACAGCCTCGTGGCTAAGGTGGTCTACGTGCGCACGTGTAAGTGGGAGGACAGGGTACAGGCCAGAGTTCTGGATTCCTTACGGTCCCATCGTTTGGCTTCTGGCTTTCCGTAGGAGGGAGCCTTGAACATGTCACTGTCGGAGACGGCAGCTACACCGGCGACGAGCTTGCCGGCCTTGGCGCGGCGTTCCCGTATGCTGTCGAAGACGGAGATCTGCTGCTGGTTCTCAAGCACGGCGTCTTGCTGAACGGGAGCAGCCTCACCAGCCGAATCGAGCTTCGACTTGGCATGGAAAGATCGACGCGGCGCGAGGCCGACTGGTGTGACGAGACAGGTGTTGGACATGGCTCTCAGGTTCCGCAGGCGGAGGGCACGGTGGGCTGCTAGGTGGCCCATTGTGAAGGGTTGGCTCGAAGGCGGTTTTATGGACGTTTTCTTTCTCTTCTTCTCTCTCTTTCGGTCAAGGTCAATGGTGGTGATGGTGGTGGTGGTGAATCTCGATAGGCAGTACCCAAAGTACACGATCAGACGGAGAGGTGTAGGAAGGGCGGTTTCATTGTCCGCTCCTCCGTTCATCGATCCTCTTACACATCGTGACTCGAGATAAGGAGGGGGGTACGACCGGCCGACGATAGGACGGGCAGGTGGATAGGCGGGGCATTTCCGCTGGTACCCGCAGCTACCCATGTCGCCATGCCACCTGCGACCGCTGTGATTCGCCGTGGTTTCAGGGGTCCAGCGCTGTAGCCCCTCCTTACAGCGCGCCCTGCGGCGGCGCCCTGGGGAAGCGCCTTGCACAGCGCCCTGGACAGCGCCCTGGGGCGTGCTGAAGGGCCCTTCGGATGCGGCATCGGCGGGCAGCAGCGGCTTCCGTTTGACGTCACGCGCTCGGTGAAGGGCGAGCTGTACCTGAAGAGGAAGTCGGTCTGGATGGTGAGGAGGGGAAGATGCGGCAGCTGTGGGGCATGGATTGCAGATTGCATAACAATTACCCTCTCGATACCTGTTCGTCTCTCCGTGCCACTGAACAGGTATCGAGTTTGGCGGAGGAGGGGTTCTGTAAGAAGATGCCCTCACGGGAGATGCTGCCATGGGTGGACCTCTTATCGGTGTTCTTATCGGTAATGGACATCCACATCCAAAGCGAGCCTCCCTCATCAACAAACGTCCCTTTGTGGATGCCAACAGGAACAGTCTTCGAGAACGCACCGGACCCCACGGTCTCCGGCCCATGACGACACATCCAATCGGCAGAGAAAGCGCAAGGCCAAGGCAGGCATTGTAATTTCAGGACAAAATGATGCGCGCGACTAGAGTCTCGAAGTGGCCTCGACGTGGCTCGACGTGCCAAGAACTCGTCATCCCAGCCACCGGGATTCCTCCAGCCACATGTTTTCAGCCACCATTGTCCAATCAGCACACTGCATTCTGCTCCTTAGGCTCCTATCCCAACCTCCCCCAAATCTCCCCACGCCGTTGATGCGACAACTGGACCCCTTCACCTCTTCAGCTTGCGCCTGACGGGCCACGTCAACAGGGTCTGCGCTTCGTATTCCTCGACCAGCGTCCGGGACTTGCTGAGCCAAGCTGTTTCCAAGATCTTGAACGGCTTGCCGCTGCAGTCCATCCCCACCGTCCCGTTCGTTGGGCCGCCACATCCCTGAACCTGCAGGCTGGGAACTCGCCCATATAGTGTCTAGTGCTTCCATGCTGCCATGCTGCCGTGTCTGCCCTCCATTCTGTATTAACCTAGTCGTCGCATACCAGTCACATACCAGTCACTCTCCTCCTCCATTGTCCTCCGTTACAAGAGACATCTCGAGACACAACATCCCTCGTCTGAAGCATCCGAACCGATACTGAGCGCCATCTACCACACCCAAGTGTCTGGCTCAAGCGAGGCATCCACCCCCACCTCGATCCTCTCTTCTTGTACAACTTCTTTGGTTTCAAGCGTTTCCTTTCGCAACCCCTCCACACACAAAATGTTCTTCTCAAGAACAAGGCTGGCAGCAGCAGCAGCAGTCGCCGCCTCTACATTCTCAACCTTGACAGCAGCCCAGACATGGACGGACTGCAACCCCCTCCAAACCAGTATGTCCACACCACTTTCCTCACACCTCCAAGACATCGTCGCTAACAACCCCCACCAGCATGTGATCCCAACACCGCCCTCGGCATGGCCATCGACGTCGACTTTGCCAACGGCGCCGTCGACACCTTCATCGAGGCCGGCGCCCCGACGTACAACGACGAGGGCGTCTCCTTCACCGTCGCCTCCTCCGGCCAGGCCCCGCAGCTCATGTCCCTCTTCTACATCATGTTCGGCCGCGTCGAGATCACCCTCAAGGCCGCCCCCGGCGCCGGCATCGTCTCCTCCCTCGTCCTCCAGTCCGACACGCTCGACGAGATCGACTTTGAGTGGCTCGGCGCCGACCCCCACGAGGTCCAGTCCAACTACTTCGGCAAGGGCCAGGTCACCTCCTACAACCGCGGCCAGTTCCACAAGATGGACAAGAACAACCAGGACGAATTCCTCACCTACATCTTCGACTGGACCAAGGACCGCACCGAGTTCTACGTCGACGGCACCCTCGTCCGCACCCTCACCTTCGACGAGGCCGACGACGGCCAATACCCCCAGACCCCGATGCAGGTCCGCTTCGGCGCCTGGTCCGGCGGCGACCCCGCCAACGCCGAGGGCACCATCGCCTGGGCCAAGGGCCCCACCGACTTCACCCAGGGCCCCTTCAGCATGGTCGTCCGCGACGTCAAGGTCGTCGACTACTCCACCGGCAAGGAGTACAAGTACACCGACAACTCGGGCAGCTGGCAGTCCATCGAGGCCGTCGACGGCAAGATCAACGCCAACGAGGGCAACGCCGACCAGGTCGCGGTCACCGCCACCGCCGCCGCCGAGACCGGCGGGCCCGCCCCCACCGTGCCCCCCGGCGGCATCGGCACCGACGAGGCCACCGCCCAGCAGACCGGCTGGCCCTGGGACGGCGGCGACAGGCCCGACGGCGGTTCCGTCCCCGAGGGCTGGCGCATCACCGAGGAGGGCAAGCTGCGCGCCATCGGCGCCGGCGCCTCCCTGCGTCCTCAAGTCCTGCTCCTCGCCGTGTCGTTCCTCGCCGGCGTCCTGGCTGTTGCGAGGAGGTGAAAAATGCCCGAGGAGAGAGAAAACCAAATCTGTACGACCACGATACGATATCAACTTTATAATGCCGCTAGGGAAGAAAAGAGTCTGAGAGAAGAGAGACCTGAAGGGATATGCATAAGGAGCATTTGAATCATGATTTTAGCATAGCGACGGCCCGTGGGCCTGGAATTCGAGAATTTAGACGTGGAATCATGAGCAACATGACCACAATAGCAATAGCACTAGAGGAAATATATCCCCCGATACCAACACTACCGAAATTGCCTTTCGTTCTTCAAGTTGACAATTGGAAGAGACCCTGAAATATACTCTTGTATTGTGTTCGCTGGCTATGCTGCATGATAGGCCTATTTGGTGACACACGTTCCATCGCCTTGAGTAGAAACTCCCATGTCAATCAGTAGAAAGTCACAGGCTGCACACACACCCGCTCCGTTGCTTCATAGATTCGTTTTAGTTTGTCTGGCCTGTCTGCACTAGACTATTGCGCACGGAATGCAAGCGGACCTCCCCTGCAGCAAGCGACTGGCAACGCCCACCATCGCGTGATTGTCATCCCCTGACGGCCTGCCCCCCTAGATCCATGATGCAAAGCAAAGCACTCAGAATGCCGACCCCTCCCAGCTAAGTGATAACAAACGCCTTGCTTGAGACCCGGGCCCCTATTCGCGGGAGGTCAGCAAGGCGGGCGGCAGCGGCGCCAGTCTTCTAAAACCAAACTTGTATACAAAAGCGCGGCGACGAGCTACTGTTTTGCTGCTCTACCGCTTCGGAGATGTACCTTTTAGAACTCCCAAGTATCATCGTCCACCGACTGGATGGCCCAGTTGAACTTCTCGCGCATCGTCTTCGAGAAGAACTTCTCGATGGGCACGTCGAACTTTCGAGAGAAAACGACAGTGAGACGAGGATCGATGTAGTTCTGCGAGAGGTTAGCATGGCATGAACGAAAACTGTGAAGACCTTCCAATCACTTACGAGCTTACTGGTGCCCAGGGCAACCTCCTTGTTGCCGTCGCGGTCCTGGGCTTGGAGTTCCAGGTTCTTGACCCGCTCCTCAATCTTCTTGGCACCCTCCAGGAGCTTCTCCACGGTTGGTCCCCTGCCCTCGGCCTCGACCTTCTTGGTCTTGTGCTCCTTCTTCAGCTTTGTCAACAGCTCGTTGGCTGCCTTGAGACGCTCCTTAAGCTCCTTCTCTGGCAATTTTTTGGAGCCCTCGGCGACGAGCTTCTCGTTGTCTTTCTCGAACTTCTTCGTGATCTTGGTGTGCTGCTCCTCGTAGAGGAACTTGAGGTGCTCCTCGATCCACTGGTCGTCGAGATCCTCGTCGACCTTGAAGAACTCGGCCCCCATCTTCTTCTTCTGCTTGGGGTCGACATCGAGAATCATCATCTTGGTGCGCCACTGCTGGTACTTGAGGCCCTTGATGCGATCTCCAAGCTTGTCCATCTGGGCCTGGTGGCCGGCTCCGACAGTACGCTTGTGGTTGCAGAGAATGGCGACCTTGCGGTTGCAGTCATTGTAGAGCTTGACCTTCTCTGCAATGGTGGCCTTCTCGACCGGCAACTCCTGGAGGAGGCGAGACATGGTGAAAGAAGCGTTGTAGGTACGGAACACCTTGGCGGTGAGGCCATCCATGTAGCTCTTCAAGTGCTTGTTGAGTTGTGTCGTGGTCAGGCGGTCGAAAATATCGTCACCCTCACCCTTCGGAGCCTTCTTGAAGATCTTGAGATTCTTGAAGACTTGACGATCGACAGTGAACTCGTCAAAGAAGCGAATACTGTCTTTACCCAAGAAATCGAAGACGACGGTATTGGGCTCCTTCAGCGTGACATGCTCAAACTTGAGCGAGCAGCAGCCGACGGTCTCGGCCTCTTCCTCGGCGTTCTTCTCGTTACCAGCTCGGAGCGCGAACTTGTCGAT
This sequence comes from Verticillium albo-atrum, assembly GCA_002851705.1. Classification (NCBI taxonomy): domain Eukaryota; kingdom Fungi; phylum Ascomycota; class Sordariomycetes; order Glomerellales; family Plectosphaerellaceae; genus Verticillium; species Verticillium albo-atrum. Next base: position 509,029 of record NMXJ01000004.1, read on the forward strand.
CAGGTACATGGCCGTGGCCCGCTGTCGATCTGCCATCGTCTCGCTCTTGAGGTCCTTGCCGTAGTCGCGGCGGATCCTGTCGATGTGCTTCTTCAACTCGCGAGCCTTCTCGAACTTCATGTGATCCGACTTGCCCTTGACGGAACTGCTGGAGCCCGTCATGACATACTTGTAAGCGCCGTTGATGTTCTCCTGCCACGACGCAAGCCATGTGGCCTTGTTGTCGTGCACCACGGCCTTCCACTTGTGGCCGTTGGGGGGCTTGGGAACCTTGGCATCCTTGCCGATGTTGATGGTAATCTGCTCGGGGAACACCTGCTTCTTGATTCTGCCGGTCTTGGGGTGGTCGCCACGGCCTCGGAAGAGACTGGGAGGTTCCACGCGGAAGTTGCCCATCTTCTCCTTGCGGCCGTTCCAGACGCAGTACTTGAAAGGTTCTTCTCGCGCGTCTTTCTCTTCCTTGATCTGCTTCTTCTCTTCCTTGGTGCGGTTCTTCCTCTGGGCGCTCTGCATTTCGGCAAAGTCGGCCATGGGTTGCCAGTCGATCTTGTGGAAGTCCTTGATATCGACCTTCTTGCCGTCCTTGTCCGTCGCGTGGCCGTGCTCCTTGATAACCTCACGGAAGTCCTCGAAGAAGTTCTTCTGGAAGGTGGGGTTCTCGACGTTGTTCTTGGAGTGGAACATGGAGCCGAAGAACCATGCAGCCTCCTCGACCTGTATGGGGAGGTTGAGTGGTTTGCCGTCGTAGACGAGCTTGACGTTCTTTGGGAGCTTCTCGTATACGTAGTCCATCAAGACGCCGTTGTGCTCGAGAGTGGTCCACTTGACGCTGTCGTCCTCCTTCTTCGGCTCGTTCCACCATTCGTCAACCACTTCTTCGTCCTCGGCCTCCTCACTCTCCTCCTTCTTGGCAGCCTTGCCCTTCTTTGCGGGAGTGGCGGCCTTGGCCTTGGCACCCTTGGCGGGTGCTTTCACGGGAACCGCCTTGGCAGGTGCCTTCTTAAGCTTCTTTGCGATGGGTGCATCGGAGTCGGACTCGTCCTTGACGACGCGCTTCTTCGCAGCACCGACGCCATTTGATTGGCGCCTGGGCTTGGCTAGCGGCTCGTCGTCTGAGTCGTCCTTGATCGCCTTCTTCGCAGCAGGCTTCTTTGCCTTGCTCTCCTGTGCTCGGATAGCCCTGGCCTCCTTTGCGGCGTCCTTCTCAATGCTGGCCTTCTTGGCTGCGAGCTTGACGCTGAGTGGTTGATCGTCGTCAGAGTCTGACTCGGGAAGCGCAGTTTCGGCATATGAGGGAGGCATCTTAGCCCTCTTCTTCATGATGGGCACGTCGTCATCGGAATCGGACTCTTCCTTCTTGGTCTGGGTCCTTTGTCGCTTGGCCTAGGGGGGATGGTCAGTGATGTCTTGAAGGCGCAGTCGTACTGGCTACTACCCACCAGTGGCTTGTCGTCGTCGCTATCTGAACCGTCTTGGTAGTTGATTTTTGTGATTGAGGTGCGTGCCTTCCGCTTCGCAAGTCCATCCTGCGCGGGCGAAATATCCATCTCCAAGACGGGACCGTTGCGCACCGAGATGCCCTCGGGCGCGGGTCTGGCCTTCGAGGCGGCTTGGTCCATGGCTCTGTCTTCTGCCTTCGAGATTGTGGGAGCGGAGACTGTTTTTCAGGTGGTTAGAGTCTGACAGAGTGGAGAGAGGCGAGAATAAAGGTGGTGAAGAAGGCGCGTCGAGTCCCAGAGGCAAGTGACACGTCAACAAGGCTTTGGGGGTGGATGGCGCATCGAGGGGGAGGAATGCGCCGGAAGAGGAAATCGAGAAAATCTTACCATGTCCATTAGACCTCGCCAGAGGCATATCATCGTCGGAGCTGTCGGCCATGGCGAGTGCTAGCCCGTGGGGTTGCTGGGCTCGACACTAGCGGGTTGGTATTATGGAGTTCGGACTTGGAGAGAAAATCGCAGAGGCGCGGTTGCTGTAAGCTGTCGACGTGGTTCGCAGTAGCGGGTTGTCGATGTCGATGTCGATTGGCGGTTCTTGGAAGATTGGAAGTGGAAAAAGATTGTAAAATCGGCCACTCCACGCTGGAAGCCCCACGTACGATGGTTTGTAGGAAGGATGGGATCTGCAGGGCAGCAGGGCAGTCACGAAGAAAAGAAGGAGACGAAGGCCTGGCACTGGCAGGAAGAAGGGAAGCTTTGGCTTTGACGATTTGGCTGGGGCGGCCCCAGGAGTTAAGGTGGGAGCAATACGCCCGGGCGGCTGAGGTGGCAGTGGCAGGAAGGGTGGAGCCTCGCGCCGTATTATTCCTCTTCCTCTTCGCCCATAGGCCGTCCACTCTGACTGGTCAGTGTCAAGCCCGCTCAGTCAAGGTCGTCCAGTCCGGTCCGACCAGTCCAGCCTGTTCCGTCCACCCGTCACGTGACTCTGTTCCTGCCAAACCCGGCTAGCCGGGAAAGTCCGACATTGGCTGCTCGCCCGTTGCCGGTTGAAAATAGCCTCTCAACCCCATCGACAGCCCATTCAAGCACTCGCCCCAGCCTGTCAATTGGCCTACCAGACGATCCGCGGTCAATTGAAGCTTCCTCCGGTGCAAGGCTCTTCCACCTCCCTAATCTTTCACAATGCTCTCCCGCGCGGCAAGGCCAGCTCTGCGAGCTGCTGTTGCGGCTCCTCGGTAAGTGGTCTGGTCCGGTCCTTGGAAGAAGAAGTTTGGCAGAGTCTGGGAAACGCGGCCTCGCGCCCCGTCAATTGGGCGATGCGAGACGGAAGACGCACGAGAAAGAGCGACAGACGCCAAACGAATCGATGGTGCGATGGAATCATGATGCTGACGGCTCCGATGCAGCGTCGCCGCGAGCGCCCCCAGCACCGCCGCCACCTATGCCACTCTTCGTGAGATCGAGGGCCGCCTCAAGTCCATTCGCAACATCGAGAAGATCACCAACACGATGAAGATTGTGGCTTCGACCAAGCTCACCCGCGCCACTCGCTCCATGAACGACTCCCGTGCCTACGGTCAGACCTCCAACCAGGTCTTCGAGTCGGCCGAGACCAAGGCCACCGAGGGCGAGGGCAAGAAGCAGCTCATCATTGTCTGCTCTTCCGACAAGGGTCTCTGCGGTGGTATTCACTCCGGTCTCTCCCGCTACATCCGCCGCACCACCCCCGACGCCGGTCCCTTCGACATGGTCATCATCGGCGAGAAGTGCAGGTCCCAGCTCCAGCGCACCAACGCCAAGAACATTGTTCTCAACTTCGCCGGTGTTGGCAAGGACGTTCCCACCTTCAACGAGGCCGCCGCCATCGCCGACCAGATCGTCCAGCTCCCCACCGAGTACTCCGACGTCAAGATTGTCTACAACAAGTTCTTGAACGCTCAGAGCTACGAGCCCGCCGTCATTGAGGCATTTGACGTTGAGGCCATCACCGCCTCCGGTAAGCTTCCAGCGAACGAGACGTGACGCGAGGTCCATCTGTCTGACATGTTGTTTCTAGCCAACTTCTCCTCTTTCGAGGTCGATGAGGAGCTTCTGCCCAACCTCCGCGAGTACTCCCTTGCCAACTCCCTCTTCTGGGCTCTGGCCGAGGGCCACGCTTGCGAGCAGTCTGCCCGTCGCAACGCCATGGACGTGAGTATCACCAGCAGCATCACAGCGGCGCGAGAATTTCATACTGACGAACCCCCAGAACGCTTCCAAGAACGCCGGCGAGATGATCAGCAAGTTCCAGATCCTGTACAACCGTACTCGCCAAGCCGTCATCACGGGCGAGCTTGTTGAGATTATCACGGGTGCGACGGCCTCGGAGGACATGTAATCTGCGAAATGCATCGCGTCGGAGAATACCATACCTCTTCCCTTTGTATCAAGCTCTCGAACGATGGCCACCCATGCCTCGGTGTACCAAAGCCTTCCCAATAAATCCTTGACCTAGAGATGAGACGGTCACGTTTGAATATCTGCGTTCCGATGAAGCCGAGTGAACATGTGTATGTATGTATGTGCAATGTGTATTGACGAACTATACCGCAAAGCAAGGTCCCTAATCGAAAAATAAAACCAACCCTGTTGTGCTGTTCGCCGAGTCCGCATGCCCGCCTCGCGCCCCCCTCGCGCCGCGGCAAAAATGCCGTAAAGGGTATGTACCGAGAATTCCTTAACACCGTATCGCCGCTCGGCCGGGACCACCATCACCGTCCTCAATCCAGCCCGAGCCACCACGCAAGCCCCCAGGATGTAGCTCAGACGTCAGGGTCACTACCATCATCCTCCGCATAATCCACAGGCTTGCTGGTCCGCCTGTGCTTCCCATCCGCCGCGAACGACCCGGGACTGATGGCATGCTCCTCTTCATACTGCGCCCGCAAGGCGACGTACGATTCGTCCCACTGGATCGACTTTTCGTTATACTCCTGCACGGCATGCGCATGCACGGCCTTGGCCTCGAGGGCCTCTTCTTCAAATGGCTTGCGCTCCTCGGGTGTCGCGGCCTTCCACATCTTGGACGTCATGACCCTGACGTCGTTGGGACTGACCTTCTTCTTGCCGGAGCGTTCTTGTTCGCACCTCCTTCTCGCGGTGTTGAAGAAGGCTTTGTTGTAGAGCACGTACGCGTTGGCGGCGACCTTGCCGGGCGGGACTGGTCGCTCGCCGATCTTGCTGACTATGTACTCCCATGCTGCGACCTCGTGGGCATCGAGACGCGCGCGTTCTGGGTCCCGCACCTCATCCGGGCTCTTGCGCTTGATCAGAATGGTGTTCTTAGGGAGGACCAGAGGCGACGGGATATCGATTGGGCCTAGCATGGACTCAAAGACCTCCGATGCCGCACGAAGGCCAGACATGTACGCGCCGTGGACTGTAGCAGGATGCGTTCCGATAGTGTGCTCTCCTGCAAAGTACAGATTGCCGATAGGCTTAGCCATAGCGTCGTAATCGTGAGGGTGCATGTCAGGCCCAGAAGACGAGTAGCTGCCCCTGCTGAACTTGTCCGATCCCCATCGAGTGATGACTGCCTCGACAGGGAAAGGGACTTTACGTCCGAAGACGCCGCGGAGGATCCCTGTGGCTTCCTTGACGAGATCCTCATTACTTTCTCGTTCAGTATCGAAGCCCGCAACTCCAGCCATGAGGGCCACAAGACATGGCAGCCCCGTCGTTTGAGTGACGTTGAACCACTGGAAAAAGCGACCCCGCTGCGAAGCATAGTCGCTCTGGGCTAGACTGTGTCGGTTCGGTGCGTCTCGCAATACACCAAAGATGTGTCTCTCAGTATCCCAGAACGGCTTGTCGTACACAAGGATCACCTTGTTGAGGACGCCAAATCCAATACGTTCTATGACATCCGTCTTCCAACCTGGCATAGGCGGGTCAAATTCAACGCTGCCTTGCTTCAAGACTCCGAGTGGTATTGTTGAGACAATGTAGTCCGCTTCTACGATCGAGCCGTCTTCACACTCGACAATGGATCGTTCCGAGCCATCCTCGGCGGCGTACTTGATCTTCTTAACAGGGGCATTCGTCTTCAGATCAAGCGGTGTGGGACACAGAGCCAGGCCACGAGGTACACTCTGGTACCCGCCCGCGACCATGGTATGCTTGCCCTCCCACTCATTTCCGGCATCAATGTCCCAGTTGCCGAGACTGAGATTGTGCAGGCTTGTAGCGTTGCTGTACTCTAGATTCGCAACGTGCCAGTTGATGAGGCGGTGATCTTGCGCAGTCAGGTCGACGAGGTTGCGGTACTGGCCGATGGCATCATCGAGAACGGATCCTAGGGTAGAATCAGGCCGTGCCGCCGCTTCGGCCAGATCAATATTGGCATCTGGGGCTATTGTGCTCTTGAGCGTCCAGCCCATTTCCTTTGCCTTCTCAGAAGCCTTGCTTGTAGCTGGTGTTCCCGGTTCGGTGTGGACGCGCCCGGTCAGTTTATCTGATGACACTGGCACGCGATTCACTCGTTCCGGGACGTTCTGTTGCGAGACAGGCGCTGCATGTGGCAATGCGGCTGCTGCTTCTTCAGACTGTGCGATAGTCTTGCTGCCATCCGTTCCGCTGTCGCGACCATATTCGATATAATCGTGGTTGCCTCTGATGAGCTTTGATGGCTGGTTATGGTGCTTGTACTCGCTGACACGGTCTAGACAGTCGTTGTAGAGTTTCTCGACAAGTTCGTCTCTCACAGGGTCCACGGGTCGGCCATTCGACTCGTAGATAGTAGTCTCCGGTCGTAAAGCCCGATAGTGAAGACCCAATTGACCGCGTAGGAGGACGTTGATCGGGTTTCCACGCTCAAATCCCGTGATGATCATGCCGCCCATCTCGGCTGTGTATCTTTCTCCCGGGAAGCCGGGTACGGACAATGTCGGCTTTGTGGTGAACGCTCGCGAGTAAACGCGGCCGCCTACTCGCGTTCGCCCCTCGAGAACGATGACCTTGGGAGGCAGTTCCCCGTTTTCACGGAATTGATCCGAGTACTGTTTTGCCAGGTTTTCCAGCTGCCTCGCGCATCCGAGGCCAGACATGCCGCCTCCGATCACGACGATTGTTTTTTGTTTTGATGGTGGCAGTTCTTGTGGTTTTTCATCGGGCCTCGCCGGAAACTCGACGCATCCAAAGTTGATGAACCCGTTGCGTACCAACCAGTCGTAGCAGACGCTGGCTACGTCGAACCATCGTGCGCTGGCACAGCCAACAGCTTGTTCTCGTGTCACCGGTATGCGCGGGTTGTGGTACCAGAGGCGCACAATGCCGTTCCGGACGTTGAGATATGTCGTCACTTGAGGATGAGTAATGTGTTGCCGCAGAAGCTGATATTCCCCTTGATGCAGGGAAAAGGGATCCAGTCTTGAAGCCTCGACGGCTTGGATACACTGGCTGGCGTAGGCGATCTCGTCGAGGTCTGCAGGAACGGAGGACTTCGGTTGCACATTATATGTTCGTCTCGGCAATTGACGAGGAAGTGAATCTTGGGCCGATGAGATGGCCAAGTCCCGAGCTGTATCGAGGTCGACAGGAGTGGTGGCTTTGCTAGAGACCGAGGAAAGGAGAGAGGAAAGCTCTGATTGCTCCGACCCGTGTGACATGGGGGACTCCAAAGAGTCACGATTCGTCTGGAGGTGGTCGGGACGGGGCGAGGGTTCTGCCATGTCGTCGATGCCTGAGAATCTGAATGAGGTTAGACACAATTGAAGATATATCCTTACAGGTGCCGTTCAAGGCGAAAGCCGGCAGGCCGCTGCTTCATCAATCTTAGAGGATGTCTACATACTCAGCTGGTGAGGCGACAGCAGAGGTAGCCATCGAGCTATCGTGAATCGAGTCGTCCAGATCCATCTCTTCGCCTTGGACGATGATCTCAGATGCGATTTCGGACATGGCTTCAGAGGAAATTTGACTGCTGGCTGACGACGTGGGATCCCTTCGAGGCGATATCGAAAATCGGGTCTTGGCCGTCCTTGAAAGTGGTGACGAATGCGACATGTGAGAGTCGAGGTATCCCAAAGACGTTAACAACTCCTTCCCAGACCCAATTCCCAGCTTTTCCCTCGACCTGGGACTTGTTCTCATCATACGATCGGCAGGCGGGATAATCGGGGCGGTAGTGAGTGGAGATATAGAGAGGGTAGGTTGGTGATCGGTTCTGGCAACGACAGGGCGCTACTCCTCATCGCCAAAAATGGGTGGAACGTATGCGAGCAGTCGGGGCTGGCACCATCATCGGGCATCGAGTGCTGGATATGGTATCCTGGAGCCATACATTAGTACCATGACATGAGGGTCTTCTCACGTTTGAGAGCCAATATATGAGGTTCTCTTGCCGTACCAATTGAGCCGAGTCCCTAGTGAGGCAAGATGCAGCCGTATCGGAGAGGGCGAAAGGGGGCCCCAATTAGTCGGTCCGTGGGCCGAAAAGCGAGGAAACGAACAGTCCGTCGAAAGGACTAAACATGGAGGCCTTTTTTCGAGCCGCAACAATGATTCCAGGTCGATGATGGTGGATATAAACCCGTAAGACCACTTCAGATGGAGTTGAGCCCACTGGCGCTGTTTCCAGACTCCGCTGTAGAGCCGAAACAGCAGGTCACGTGCACTTTTACCTCCCCGTGGCGTCTGACCTCCAGCGGCACATGGTCCAGATCCAGCGGACCGACCTTCGTTTCCTCTACATTCCTTCATTTAACTACCAACATCAATTCACTACGGCCATGGCGACGATTTGGTTCATGTATCATGCCATTGCATAACTGGGACAGACATGTCTCACTCGAAGCACTGCTTGATCTCGGATGGCCCGACAGGCTTGATTCTGTAATGCATGAGAACCCCGATTGAAACGCTAAGAACGACGCTGGAAACAAAGTGCACTCGACGTCGCCGCTCGACATTAGCCAGACTGAACTGGCAAACATAATGTTCCCGTTTGCTATTGCGGCTGTGTCGCTGGTTTGACATCCTTTGCATACGACTCCGTTTCAATCGCAGCGTCCATCATCCTATTCCCGCTAATGATCGAGGTTGCGCAGATAACGATGTTTCTTCGAGCTGTTGTCAGACGCGTTAGCCGCTGGCCCTCACCCCCATGTAATACGATAGGAGAGCACGCTTTCGACATACCTTCTTCCTGTTTTGCGATGAACCGAAGAGCCGCAATCTCGGTGAACGTGATTCCCCCCACAAACACAACGAACACCGTCTGCTTCTCGTTCCCGCCCGAAAGAAGCGCTCGGGCTTTGACAGCCTTGTCCTCGCCCTTTTGGAGATTGTAGAAAGTTTGACCACGGACATGTTTGACCGCCTCATCGAAGCCATGCCAGCCTTGGGCTGCAGAGGCGCTATTCGATCCCGTGACACCGTTGCCTTTGGTGACCGTGAGAAGATACTGCTTCTGCAGCACGCACTGAACCAGGCGAACCGAGAGCGGCGCATACCCACTGTATACGTACGCGATATCATTGGGGTCGTCTTCCTGAACCTCGTCGACAATAAGTCGCAGAAGTCGCCGGAGATAAGAGTAGTTCGTCTTGTCGCCAGAGCTTCCAATCATACCAGCTAAGGGAGACGACCGGGAAAGGAAGAGCTGGAGCCTCTCCAGTCTGTTTAGGGTCATGATGTGTTGGTAGCCGTAGCCCTGGAGGATCAACCGGCGGAATTGGTCATATTCTTTAGGCTTAACGCCCCCAGACATGCAGGAATAGATGCATAGCAGCCTGAGGACCTCTGGCAATGGCGTGTCGCGTGCGATGAGCTCTTCGATGGCGTCAAACTGTGACGATGGATCCGCACCGGCTGCCAGGTTTTGCTGAACCTCCAAGAGGCCCTTGAACTGGTCCGTCCTGGTGTACTTAACAATTTCTTCCGCCAGGCCGGTATGTATCCTGAGGCTTTGGTGCTCTTGTTGGTATGTAGGCAGCTTGTTGACGAAATCCTTAAGCTCCGCGATCGATTTCTGGTTGTTCCGGCCCTCGTAGTCCTTCTGTACTGTTTGGAGTCGCCGAGCCTGCTGGCCCAACAGATTACCAACAATAGCAAAGTTCTTATCGCGCAGCTGTTCAAACTGTTTGTCGGATGAATCCAGCTGTATCTTCCTCTTGCGTGTCTGAGCGCTGGCTGCTGTTGACTGAGCTGGCGCTCCAACCACTGTCGTGTCCACCTCTGCCTGATTATTTTGAATGCCGAACAGTTCGTCAATGAGGCCCTCATACGTCAGTTGAGTGAGAAGAGGTGTGGCGAAGTCGACCTCGCGGTCTATGATTATAGCGCTCTCGATCGTCGTGCTCGGGGCCAAGCCGCCATCTCGTTGGGCCTCATTCGTGTCATCGCCAGCCAGAACCTCTTGACGCATGCGCGCCAGCAGTTCGGCCACCCGTTTGGCATTGTCGCCCTTGCCGATGATTCGAGGGAAGAGTCCATGGTTCTGTTGGATCTCCATCAAGGCTTTTGCCATGAGAAACGATGGCGTCCCATCTTTGTTGAGGTATAGGTCGGTGAACGATTCGTCGAGCTCGAGTGAGAGAACGTCCTTCTCCAGGGGGAAGAAGTGTAGAGGCAGCTCAGAAATGCTAACATCACCCAAGACTCCCGCCTCTTCAAGCTGCTTGTCTGATACGAGGGTTCGTCGGGGCACCCAAAATATGTGGAATTCGTGGCCTGTCTGGCTTTCGCGCTGGAGACGTCTGATATGGGCTGGTGGGCGTCAGTACGTCGGCGCCCGTTCAAACACGTAGAGGTCCAAGGCTCCAATCAACTCGAAAGACCAGACAGTTCTCCATTTGAGTGATTGGGGGAGCTTCGGCAGTGGAGTTGGTGTGGGCAACCTCCGTCGGGGCCGACTAACCTGCTATTGTCGGCGCATTTCGAGCACACTCGCCCCTCGCAATGAAGACAACATTGCGCTGGCTCGTGTCTGCATTGTCGTTCTCTAGAAAGAAGAACTTATCGACGCCGTACTCCTGAAGTGTCGCGACTTTGACGATGGCACCGATCGGACCGGCCAAGCTACGTTCAAGGACGAGGTTGAGCTTTCCTCGGACCTGAATGCAAGTAGGCATCGATCAGCAAGGACGTCATTGTCATGGAGGCCAGGAACGCCTTACTTACTCCTTCAAGCAGATTAAGCAGGTCTTTTCGGGCCTTGTCCCTGATCTGGTCAGTGTCGAAGCTGGCTCTTGGGGCCATGTTGAGCTGCCCGGAGGGTTGGTGAGGGAGTGTGTGTCGGAGGCCCTGTTGAGATGCAGGAGTGACGACGGAGCTATTGGAGCTTGAGGCTGGATCGGCCATTGGTGTCGCGAAATTGGGCGATGGCTGGTCCGGGCCACTGTGGAAGGGGAAATGCGTCAGCGGGGCATGCACGGTTGGCGGGGAGCTGGAGCTCCGCCTCAGGGGGGGGGGGGGCTTCTGAGCAACGCCTACACCAATGCGAAAGCTGATGCCCACCATGCCCCTCCGATTTACCATCAGATAGATATACTGTTTTTTTGATTGCGCTTCTGTTAAGACCTGATAGCAACCACAATATGCAGCGCGCCGTCGGTAAGACGAGCAACAACCATGCCGTTGGTCGATGGCCTATCGCTTATTGCACCGTTCCCATCCACCGATGCCTCATGCAGTGCTCCGTCACATTTGGCTGCATTAAAGCAGCGNGGGGGGGGGGGGGGGGCTTCTGAGCAACGCCTACACCAATGCGAAAGCTGATGCCCACCATGCCCCTCCGATTTACCATCAGATAGATATACTGTTTTTTTGATTGCGCTTCTGTTAAGACCTGATAGCAACCACAATATGCAGCGCGCCGTCGGTAAGACGAGCAACAACCATGCCGTTGGTCGATGGCCTATCGCTTATTGCACCGTTCCCATCCACCGATGCCTCATGCAGTTCTCCGTCACATTTGGCTGCATTAAAGCAGCGTCTGACCAGCCAGAAATTCAAATTATGCCCGCTATCCCAAACTCCCATGTAAAGACTCCCACTGAAAGGATCATCAGCGGTCGCCGAATGCTTCTCGGCCATGGGTCACACCCATGCAAATGCCCCCTGAGCCAGAAGAGATTGCCCGACTCTACGACTTCGGGCCAACGCTTTCCCTCTCCCCGTGTAACTCTCTTCCACACCTATACCGTGTTATCGTGGTAGTAGAAGTCGATGTCTCGCGGGCGTTGTCTGTTGCTTCGAACGAATTCCTCGTCGCCGGGCGGTCGTTCGGCCTTGGAGTTGCCCGTCAGCATGCTCTGTAGGCTCATGCAGATCGTCTCGACATTCTGCACCGGACTCCAGCCCTGGGATCCAAGCAAGTCAAGGCAGATGATGCCATTCGAGTAGATATGGGGATGCAGCGGAATCGGTCGATCGGTCGTCTTGGAGAAGGTCACTTCGGGAGGTTCTGTCAGAGGGTCAGCAACCAGGTCGCTGCGGAAGTTGGTCAATGGCGACGGCCAAGCGATGCGACCTACCGATTGGGTATTGGGGAGAGAACTTGAACTTCAGCCGGTAGACCTGGTCGCGGTAAATCGGGTTGTCGTCGAGAACTCTTATGTCCATGAACCACTCCTCAAAGTTGTCCGCGGAGATCAGCTCGATCCCAGGTGGCAGGCCGTTGTTGAGCTGAGTATGCATGGTCAGAATGCATGCTAACATGTGAATGGGGGGTAGTGCAAGGTACCTTGTTAAGCTCTTTGGCAAGCCGCTTGGAAGCAAAGCTCACGGCCATATTGTAAATCTACCTAATAGCCTGTTGAAAGTCTGTGGGCTAAGGGATTCTGCGTGGGTGCTGATGGGAAGCTGTAGTCTGCGACGTGTAGGGTCGCGTGGTTGGCTTGGTGAGGCTGGATGGGTGGAGGGGTTGAGTTGGTGGGATGTTAGACAACCCCACGAAAATCCTCTACGCGCCTAGGCACCTCCCACTCCCAGTCAGGCGCTGGTGCTGGTCGGTGCCTTCCTACTACTACTAGTGTATGGCCACTTCCTACTCCACGAATCCGCATCACCATGACACCAGCGATTCCGTTCGCATAAGCACATCAAACACAACTCCTCAGATATCAACACGCAATGATATCTATTACGTTGTAGGTAGGGCTGTCACACCAGTTGCGTGCGGTTGACGTAGTTCGTTCCCCTCAACAGAGATTGGTCTGTGCCGGCTGAACCCAAATTCTTCTGCTTTGCGTTGTCTCTTAGGTGTCTACCCGCTGCCAGCCCAACCATTTCAGACCCATGCTACCTTGCCATGTGAATTTCATCTGGCTGTGCTGTATTTAGGTATCTACTTGAAGATCTGGCACTGCGGGTACACTCGAGGCCTTCCTGACAATGCCTAATTTCGGGACTGTGCAGTGAAGGAACGCCATGCTGACGCGATATCGGTCGTCGACATGCCTTGGCATCTCGAACCAAGGACTCTGGAAGGTAGCACATTGCAGCGCAGCTTCTCCTTCATACGTCAACGTCATTCATGTCAGTCATCGAGGTCTCCAGCCGTCGTAGGCCTCCTTCTACGAAATACCTCCCTGGTCCGCCTCCGGTCCAGCCTTATGACATGCCGGTAGCGCCTGTCCCGCCCCAGAGGCCCCTGAAGGACCAGTCGTTAGCGGGTGTGCGGCAATCCTCCGCCACAATAGCGCCCTGATGCTGCCCCAAAACCACTGTCATCCCCCCCTGTTGGGCCTCACGGGCCTCCCGTCGACCTCTCACAGGCGTCGTCACCCCCGCGAGGTAACCCCACCACGGTGATAACCGGTCGCTCCTCCTCCAATCCCGCCCCCCTCTGATCGTGGCTCTGCCCCTCGTTTCTGCCTGCGGCTGAGCGTCGAGCCTTGGATCATTCTCTGCCGCTGCAGCAACCCTCATCACGGCCATCTCGCGGCAAGGCTCCCTCCTCTACAGCTCCCTCCTGATCATCTCCGACTCTTGAGCCTCCACTTAAAGAGCGAGAGGTTGCTGTATCTGTTCGCCAGGCATCGCCTTGCGCTTATTCTATCTACTCCAATACACCCCCTCCTTACGCGTATCCACCATCGCCTCTTCGGCATCTGGCCACCAGGTTCGCTTTACCCCACATCGTCAGCTTCGAAGATCCCACTCAGGCTGTCTTCCACCATCATCCCTCGTGCGTTCCTTCAGCCCCCAAATAGCCTTCCCGCCTCAGCTCTGGTCTAGCTGTAGCCGGTCATCCATCTGCAGCAAGTTCTTATTCCGTCTCAGCAGCACCCGCAGCTTCATTTCCCACATCCTCTTTGCTTGCCTCGAGTACCTCGAGCTCCGACCCCTCCCGCCTGCCAACTTGCGCCTCGACGCATCGCGACCACCTCCCACCAAGGCATCATGAGTTGTAAGTCCCCCTTACGTTCTTGCAGAGAAGATCCCTTCTTCCTTCTCTGCTCTTGCTCCGGCGCCTCCCTTATCGCTGTCCTTCCCTGTCCTTCCTGCTGTCATTCAATCATGTCGCTCAAGCTGACCGTGATACCCTCACCCCGCAGTTTCCAACATGCTCAGCCGCCTCCAGGGCCAGCCCGAAAGCTACGACAAGAAGTGCGACATCCTCCCCCCGCCATCGTTGCGACAGCTCAGTCCTAACGAGTGCGCAATGTCTAGGGCCAAATACCGATTCGGTCGAACCCTGGGCGCTGGTACCTACGGTATCGTCCGCGAGGCTGACGGTCCTACGGGCAAAGTCGCCGTCAAGATTATCCTCAAGAAGAATGTCAAGGGCAATGAGCGGATGGTCTACGACGAGCTGGACATGCTGCAGCGTCTGAAACACCCCCACATTGTCAAGTTCGTCGACTGGTTCGAGTCCCGCGTGAGTCGACTTCCTGGCAGCGGTTGGTACGCAACGCCTCTGACGCCCAACATAGGACAAGTACTACATCATCACCGAGCTGGCCACCGGCGGTGAGCTGTTCGACCGCATTTGCGAGCAGGGAAAGTTCACGGAGAAGGATGCCTCGCAGACCATCAAGCAGGTCCTCGATGCTGTCAACTACCTTCACATCAACAGCGTCGTTCACCGAGGTAGGCCTAACGAATCAGATCTGTTATGATCCGGCTAACGAATTCCACGCAGACCTGAAGCCTGAAAACCTTCTCTACCGCAGCCGCGAGGCTGATTCGGAAATCGTGCTGGCTGACTTCGGCATCGCCAAGATGCTCGACCGCAAGGACGAAGTCCTCACAACTATGGCAGGCTCCTTCGGTTACGCTGCGCCGGAAGTGATGCTCAAGCGAGGCCACGGCAAGCCGGTTGACATGTGGTCCATGGGTGTCATCACATACACTCTTCTCTGCGGCTACTCGCCTTTCCGTTCGGAGAACCTCCAAGACCTCATTGACGAGTGCAGCTCCGCCCAGGTCATCTTCCATGACCGCTACTGGAAGGATGTCAGTCAGGATGCCAAGGACTTCATCCTGCACCTGCTGCAGCCTGAGCCGGAGAAGCGATGGACAAGCGAGGAGGCCCTGCGTCACGCGTGGCTCAGCGGCGACACTGCTACCGACCACAACTTGCTGCCTGAGATCAAGGCTTACATGGCCAAGGCAAGGCTTCGCCGTGGTATCGAGATGGTCAAGCTTGCCAACCGCATCGAATCGCTCAAGCTGCAGGAGGATGACCCTGATGACACGGATTTCCGCGACGACGCCTTCACGAAGCACAGCTCAGTGCCGCAGGATAAGAAGTCGCTCTCCAAGGCCGTCAAGGGCGCCATCTTCCGCGAGGTGGTGTTTGCCAAGGTTCGCGAGATGAAGCAGCAACAGGAGACCCTCACGGTCAAGGAGGAGGCGGAGAAGGAGCACAAGAGGCGTAGCTTTCACGGATAGGACGCACAAAGTTGCGACGATTGATATGGGACGACCGCCTCGGGAGCAGAAGATACCATGGAATGGTGCGGGCGGTAGTGCGTTTTCTTCTCTTTTCTTCGTGCGCGGCGTAGAGGGGCAACTCTTCAAGGCGAGTCCTTCACGCGGCAGGGTAATTCTCAAACCTTGCGGGTTTCTGGCTATCTGTGTTCATTGTTTCCACTGGTTCCCGAGATGGCAAGTGCGTCTGCCCGCTTTGGAGCCATACCTTGACGATGAATGGATGGATGGATGGATGGATGGATTGAACGGATTGGCGAGACGGAAGGGAAGGATGATGGCTCTGGTCTAGCGGTTTTATTGAGTCAAAAGCAGACGGCCTTCGGGTTCCTTTTCTTGTTTGATCTGCTGTTTTGTGTTTCGTCCCGTGTAACAGCAACACGCGACATCACCATGCCGGACCACAATCATGGATGGCACGAGCGGGGGGAATCTTAAGATCTCATGATATTCAATCAACATTGCTAAATTGGTATCTGCGGTTCTTCAATCATCGTCCTCCAGAGCCGAGCGATTGGCTACGGCCTCTGGGTGTCGTACCTTGCTCTGAGGCAGGGTTGGCATATCTGTACAGTGGCCGCCGTCTCCTGTTTTGCACCTTCGCCCCATGTCCCCCGAAACTAAGAAATTAAAGGATGGATGATATTCCGTGAAACTCCTCCGGTCCCTGGCCCACCTGGTCCTGTCCTGGACCATCATGCGTGAAATGCGTTCTTCAGATGTACATGTCCATGCTTGAGAGGCATGATCTGCGTGTTCGCGACTAGCGCGAGTAGGAAAATTTGTGTGCGCGTAATATGATATTAATGAAAGTGGTGAAAGTGAAGAGGATGGGTAGATGGCGATTACGCCATCTCGGCGAGAACGCTTTCGCGCAACTCCTCGTATCGCCGGGGGTTGAAACGCTGCCTCTTCCAGCCCGACGCTCGGAGGCGTTCAATGCGAGCCTTCAGGTCGAGGGCCCGCATCTCGTCGTCCACATCGGGTGTGCTTGCCCGAGATGGCAGGCTGAAGCTAAGGCGTTGACTGTGGATTGAGGAGGGTTGGGGAGCCAGCTGGGTATCAACGGCAGCCAAGTGAGAGGCAATTTGAGATCGAAGACTGGCGAGGAGCGCACAATAACGGTGGATGGAGCGTTCACGGAGGTAACTGAAGTCGTCCTCCTCGCAGTCTTCCACAGGCGGCTCCGGGGTCGGTGCCGAAGGTGGTGGCATGATGGCGACGACTGCAGCGGGCTTGGACTTGGGAAGTTCGTGGACCGAGGGCAGGTAGCGAGGTCCATCGGGAGAGCTGCTGCGGAAGTCATCGAACCCAAGAGTCGGCGAGTCGGGTCGGATGAAGGGCTCTTGAACCAGAGGCTCGAGATCATCGGTGAAGGTGACGCGCTTCTTGAGTTGCAGAGGCGCGGGGGTACTGGCGAGCTTGGCAACGGCATCCTCGAGGGAACAGATAGAAGCAGTGGGTGATGAAAGCTCCGTGGAGTTGCGAGAGGAGACGGAGCACGAGGGTGAGTGCAGGCTCGGGGCGGTGGTCGCCGCAGAAGACGGGCGAGAATAGTTAGAGATGGTCTCGTCGGCCGTCTTGATGAGGTCCGCAGCGCGCGTATAGTGATTACGAGCTTGGTTGAGGAGCTTCACCCGGTAGGGAGATGACGGGTTCAGAGGGCGCGCGAGCATCTCAACGGAACTGGCAGCGTAGAAGTGGAGATAGATGAGATACGTGGGCTCAACGTTAGCCCGATCCTTGAAGTTGTCGAGGATCTCGCAGCACCTCGCCGAACAAGTACGGTACTGGCGGTTGCTGTACTGGCGCTTGACTTCGGCGACGGCCTTGTTCCACTCGGCAGTGGTGTAGGGAAGAACGGGTAGGCTCGCGGGGGCCTGCAGGGACAGTCGCTTAGGGCCCCGAGCCTTCGGCCTGGCGGCGGCGGCGTCCAAAGAACCCATTCTCTTGTGGGCGGTCTGAGTAGGAGGCGGTGACGAGAGAGGGAATGCGCTGGTGCCGGAGTTGAAGAGGACGCTGCCTCGGGACCCCGCGCTGGGCGCATGGAGCATCAATGGTATGAGTCCAGGCATGATGGGAAGCTTGAAGACGGAGGCTTCTAGATGGAAGATGAGCGGGTTCAGTGGGTGATAAGTCAAGTCGGACCGCCACCTGATGTCTGAGGTGATGCGCGTAACCGTCGTGAGCTTGAGCACAAGCTGAGGGGTGCCAATGAGAGGATGGACGAGGTTGAACAAGGCAATGGTTTGGTGCGAGTTGAGGTCTGGTGATTCAATTGATAGGGATGACGTTCTTCGGTCGAGAAGGGAGAGACCAAGTGAGGGAGGCGGAGGTAATGGTTGTCGCAGCTTTTCGGAAGGCCGTAGATTCCGTGAAGGGATCAAACGCTGGTCCGTTGGCGAAGTTGTGGGCTGGGGGTCTCGAAGTCGTCTGAAGAATTTTGCCGAGGCGGCTGGGGTGGTACTCCAGGTGTTGTTGTGGTCGCGAGGATCGTCGACCAGGATGTCAAATGTGAGGCGCTCACCTCACCAGGAGGCGTGTTGATGTGGTATTAAGTAAATTGCTCGCTGGGGTGGAGCGGAACGGCAGTCGGGAGGCGAGCTGGGAGAGGCACGAGAGGCAGATTTGACCTCGAGCGGTTTGCAGGTTATCTGAAGATCTCCCGTTTGATTGCTCGATGAGGCCAGAAGGGGAAGGGCGTATTAATGAGACGCGACCAAACGTGGAAAGGGGGTGATTGTTGGTTTGGTGGTCGGGAGCTAATCGGTAGCTAGACAAAACCCACAGCAGGGAGGCAGACAACGCTGGGCAGACCAATGACGATGAGGTGACTTGGGTGAGTCGTACGCGAGTTGGGTGTGAAGTATGGCAAGGCGCTGGAAAGACCAAAGCAAGACAGTTGACGATTGAGGGTTGCGATGGACCGCTTGGATGGGTGGCGCTCCCTCAAGTACAAGTCTGGTGTCCCTCGTCCCCTTTCTCTCCCGTCTCTTCCATCTTATGAGGCCCATTATCAGCTCGTGTCGTATGTCTGTGTGTTAGGTGGTGGACTGAGCGCAGACGACAAGGAGGTGGTGGGGCGAGAGGAGATCCCAGGTCCAAGCTGTTGTCAAGCTCCAGTGTGCCGTCCCCAGTCTTGCCAGTCTTGCCGTCGTCCAGGCCGGACCAAGACAGGGGCCCAGCTTCCAGGGGCCAGGGGTAGATCCACGAGGAGGTTTTTTTTTCGTGCTGCCCAAGTGCCACTTGCCAAGGGAGTGGATTGCGATATGGCTTTCCCCTGGGCTTAGCATAACCGCATGGCAAGCCATCCCTGATGCCACGACATGAATGGGCAATGCTGCTGTGGTCCGATGGGTCTGCATGGTGGTCAAAGTCATGAAGCTCGTGGCAAGAGGAGGGAGAACAGCTGGAGGACGAGGCGTGGGGAGGCGTTGTTGCAAATTGGCCGCTCGAGCGCTGTGGTGATCGTGGCTTGGGCCTCCCGGCGCCATGGTGCGCACCATGGCCAAGTCAGGCACCTCACAGTGCTCGACCATGGTTTGGCCGCTGGTCAGGGGACGGACGGGCAGTGCATGGTGCGGGTGAGGGCGTGAGGAGAGAGAAAGAAAGGTGTCGTGTACCACACCATATCGGATGGATGGTGTGGGATGGCAAATCCGGAATGTACGTGTACGTGTACCATGATCATGCAGAGGGGGGGGGTCCGGACGAAGTTCCTACTCGTCCGCGCCCATCACGTCCCCCGAGGACAAGGGGGCAGTGGTCGTGGTGACCGTGGCAATGATGAGGTGGGTGGGTGGCAGGGTGTTCTTGCCTCGACTCGGCTCGTCCACCTCATCCGAGAGAACGCAGGTACCACCCACCAGCCTGCTGGCAGTGAAAAATGGCAGGAAGGATGCAGCATGGCCATCCCTGCCTCCATGGCGAGGCCCTTGCATCAGATCCTCGCAGCCAGCCAACATGTGGTCCTTGCGTCCTCGTTGCTGCCCTCCTACCTCCGCCTCCCCAGACTGAACGCCTACTCCGTCTGCCGTGATCTCCGTCCGTCCCCAGCCTTCACCTTCGGGCTTTCAGCCATCGGCCATCGTCAATCGAGACATCGTCGCCATGTTTTGCCCTAGTGCGACCCTGACTTTGGCACCGGACATTCTGGCACACCGGTGCATGAACTGTACGTCAGGGGAACCTCCTTCGACCCTCGACACCTGAGACCTAAAGTGGACGGGCAAAACGGTCTCGCCTCGCAGAAACCCGAAAAAGCATTCATTGTCAATCAAATCGTCCTTCGACTTGTGTCATCTTCGGCGCATCCGTCGAACCAGA
The DNA here is from genome assembly GCA_002851705.1 of Verticillium albo-atrum. Taxonomy (NCBI): domain Eukaryota; kingdom Fungi; phylum Ascomycota; class Sordariomycetes; order Glomerellales; family Plectosphaerellaceae; genus Verticillium; species Verticillium albo-atrum. The sequence goes on from NMXJ01000004.1 coordinate 528,711, forward strand.
AAAGCAACAAGCTTCCGTCTTCTTCCTTCGCCAGGGCACAAACAAAAAAGATACTCAGTCACCACCCCCATCCAGCATCCCCCCCGGAAGCCGACCCCTGTTTCGAGCATCTTTTTCAACAACCCTACCATGCCCTGTCCATTTACATCGCCGCCCTTCACCACCAAAGAAGCAAGGACAAGATGAAAATCGCGCGAGAGCCCACTTCCCCTCAGGGCCCTCAGGGCTCGAAGCCGAAGAGAGAGGGTCACAGCGGTCTCCCTTTCTGAAACGAAACATTGTTGCTGGGTGAAGCCCGCTGCCACGCACAGATGCTAAGGCGTCATTACCGTTGCATCTCATGGCCCTGGAAGCCTCTCTATGCACGCTCGCACCTCTTCCGCGTCCGTGTCCCCAGTCGACGCCCCGGGCCCAGAGCCCGTCCCAGTTCCTCGCGCCGCTCTCTTGCGTCTCTCGCGGCGTTCGGACGAAAATTCAGCGTAGAATCCTGACCTTGCTGCATGGCCAGCCCTGTCAGCGTAGGAGTGTCGCCCTGACCACGTTGCTCTGTCAAAGCTGTCTTGTCTGTCAATGGCCTGCTGTCGTCTGCACTCTGCAGCTCACAATCAGTTCCCCCGCTTGTCCTTCACGTCAAAGCGCAGTCCTGCTGACCTTGTCATACCAAAGTCAATCGGCAACTAGGATGGGATGAATGCTCGTCACCGTCCCCTCTCCAACAAGTCGGTGGACAGACGAGATAGCCGGCTGCTGCTGAGCAGATCTGGCTGGATTGGCGCCCTTGCCGCCTGGTTCACCACAGATCGCGCCATGTTGCGCAGCATCGTTATCGCATACAGATACAGACAGGATGTGCGAGCCACGTGACTTCCTGACATCCTGGATCTCCGAATTGAACCACAACACACGAAAGCCGGCGACGTGGATTGTTTTGTTAGCGAACCGCCATTGATTCAGATGTAGACTACCAATGTAGACTTGGGGTGCATGACAACGCAGCCGGAACGAGAGTTTTGATCCGTTCGAATCTTCTTCCAGAAGGGAAGCGATGCATTCCCCAAGCAAAACAACGGGTCCGCGGCCTGACGTCAATTAACTCGACGCGTGCGGCTAGTCCGGGGACCATCCAGAGCGACGGGTGGCATGACGCCGAGAAACCACTGACGACCTTCTACATTGATGTTGCTTTTGTGGTTGGAATATCTGATGTTCGCCCTCTGCATCTGACAACCAGGGGAACTTGCCGCGAGGCCTGAGCCTCCCTCCGATTCACCATGGACCCGTCTGCTCCCGCCGCCGACCGGCTTCGCCAGAGCCATCGTCCCACAAGTCACGACAGGGAGGCCGACGGAACAGCCAACCAAACTCCTCTGAAGGATGCCGTGACAGAGTATTCGCATCAAAAGCGCAATCAAAAGTCCTGGAGGCGAGTCATCCTGGGGTTTGAGCCTTCTTGGTTCAGTGTCAACATGGGTACCGGCGTCGTGTCCATTCTGCTTCACAACCTACCGTACAACGCGGCATGGCTGTACTGGACCTCAATCGCCATCTTCTGCCTGAATGTGGCTCTCTTTATCCTCTTTTCTATTATATCTGCACTACGGTACACTATGTTCCCGGGGGTCTGGCGCTGCATGATCCGACACCCGGTGCAGTCGCTCTTCTTGGGCACTTGCCCCATGGGCTTGGCGACAATCATCAATATGATTGTCTTCGTTTGTGTCCCTGCTTGGGGCTCAAGGTTCGCCACCTTGGCTTGGGTACTTTGGTGGATAGATGTTGTCGGTGCCGTTGGCACCTGCTTCTATCTGCCTTTTATCATCATGTACAAACATGAGGTGGGTAAACATGTGTGAGAACCGTTGCGGAGTCAACTGACACTGACTCCTCTCAGGCCCATCTAGCTACCATGACGGCTGCTTGGCTGCTTCCTATCGTGCCAACCATCGTCGCTGCTGCTTCGGGAAGCATCGTTGCGTCTGTCTTACCGAGTCACCATGCCGTTATCACCATCATCACGAGTTACATACTTTGGGGCTGTGGTGTGCCGCTCGCCCTGTTTACCATGGTCATATACTTCGAACGTCTGACCATGTGCAAGCTGCCACCGCGCGAAGTCATTGTATCAGTCTTCCTACCTCTGGGACCACTCGGCCAAGGCGCATTTGGCATCATGAGGCTCGGCAAAGAGACCTTGCGAATTACAGACGATGTTGGTTTTCTGCCCGAAGCAGCCGTTGCCGGCCAGGTCTTTTATTCCATGGGCGTCTTTACCGCGTTCATCATGTGGGGATTTGGCCTGGTATGGCTGTTCTTTGCAGTTGCCTCGATTACCCGCAACAGATTTCCCTTCAACCTCGGGTGGTGGGGTTTCACCTTTCCTCTCGGGGTCTACTCGACAGCCACCACAACATTTGCTCAGGAAATCCCATCCGCATTCTTTAAGGTTCTGGGAACTATTTTCTCTCTGGTCGTGGTCTTCCTATGGATTATTGTCAGTACCGGGACCATCCGGCATGCATATCGTGGCGACCTTTTTCCTGCACCGGATACCAGGACTTCACAAGCTGAACGGAAGAAGAATGATGGCATGGAAGGCCTGCGCAGCCCTGTCTGAGCAGAGCCGTGTGTCAGCTTCCAGTTTTAGCAGATTGCTTAGTGTAAACATCCAAGAGTCTACTTGAAGCAAAAAGTCATTGGAATACCAGCACTGTTTTGCTGATTGCTCAGTCCAACCTGTCCCTGAGCTCATCTGCCATCGCATCCACAAGCCTGGCGTGTTTCAACTTGTCGCCCGAGTGATGGCTTCCGAGGCTGCCGCCACCGCGCACCTGAACCTCAGATGAAGCCGCCAGAGCACCTATATTCAGATGGGCTGCGGCCGCCCCTCATCATGTCATAGCGGTGATCAACTGTGGATAGCATCAGGTGTCTGGCCTGAGCGGTCGCTTGAGCGGGTGATCGTCAGACTCGCGTCCGCTCTTGGCTGCAAGGCGGGCCGCGTGCTCGGGCCTCTGGAGGCCAACAGTTCCTTCGGCGAACTATCACGAGTCGCGCCCGCGAGGGCCAGCCCGCTTGGCCTGGGACACGGACTGCAAAATGCGGCCCTCTGGGCCATTGTTCTGACTCGCCTATCGACAAAGCTTCCCTCAGTGCGTTGTTCACGAAGAACTAGAAATCTGATTTTCAACGGAACGATCAGTCTTGTCATGGTTCTGGAAGGAATAAGCGCATGGCCCGGCTTCTGCGCCTCGAGCGCGTCAACCTTCCCGTCCCTTAAGGATTAGCACCACAGAAGCCTGCATATGCGTCGTCATCAATTGGAGCTACGACAGATCAGTCAAGGACAACGAGTAAGGTATTTTGAGTTACTTACGAACTGGAACACACCCCCGGTCACCGAAAATCGGCTGGAGTGTGTCGGTCATCAACTTCATGGCCGCCGCCAGAAGCACGGTGCTCAGAAACCCACCCAGGAAGCTCGGGACGGCCATCATCACAAACTGATACAGGAAACAGCTCAGCTTCTCTGGGTCCGTGGCCAGCTGGGTGGCAGTGTACGCTCCACCAGTCAGGTCCGCCGGGTCGACGCCCGCAAAGGCCCCAGGCGTGCCGGTGTTGCCGCCGAAGGATGTGAGTCGCGGGTGGGCTCTCTGCAGGTCGACGACGCCCGAGGCTGTGAGGAGGAGGCCGAACTCTGTGGGGCGGCGGCACCAGCCTTGCGGGATTCGTTCGTGGCCGGGCTGGTGTGTGAGGATGCCGGTGGGAGACTCCGTGATGGCGAAGAAGGACTTGAGGGTCTCCTTGCCGAGCTTGCCTGCAGGGTTGAGGGCAGAGTGGTGGGAATAGAGAGCGGCTGTTCCAAGTCAATCAGCGGCATGGGCAAGAGACATGATGGGTTAAAGGCAGTTCACTTACGAATCAGCACATGGGCAGCCGAGCTTACACCTGTCGCAACCGATAACGGCCAGAAGAAACACGGGTTCTCGGCGCGAGACTTCTCAAAAGTAAAGTTCCGGTGATTGGAACTGTCGGTAGAACCCTGATCAGCCAGCCGCATTCACCGTCGTGTGAGCAGTCTTACATGACTTCAAAATCATAGTCTGGATCCGGGTCGTTGCGCTGGAGGTTGTACAGGTAGGTGAACCGCTCGATATCAACAGTAGAGACATCACCGTTGCTCGTGCCGAAATCTAGATGATCAGAATGGCTGAGTACGAGGGGGGGCGGGCAACATACCGCCTCGCGTGGCGCTCGCGTCAGACTCGTACACATTATGACTCCCGCTGAGTCCAGTACCGCCATTCAGAGGCGTCAATGAGCCGAGGGCCCCCAGGATGCTCCCCGGTGGACCGCCGATACTCCATCTACAAGTATTTGGTCAGGACGCTCCTGGCGTCAAGGAAATGATGCGTACCTCTGCGTGATGGGGTTCCCCGTCACCATGAGGGCATAGAGGCTCAGCACGTAGGCGGAGTCGGTACCCATACGGAAGACCTCGATGCAGGCGTCGGCGATCTTGTGGAAGTTGTCCACGCCGGTGTGGGAAAAGAAGCCGTGGTTGGCGAGTGCGTTGAGACCCGGGCAGGGGCCGCGTCTGGAGCGGTGTTAGTCGTGTTTGCTTTGCCGGGGTGGGTCTCGGGGATCAGTTTACTTGTCATTTGGCCCAGGAGGTCGGAAGGCATGCTTCCCGGTCGTGTCGATGCACTGTTTTGATGCGTCGAAGGGGGTGTCAGAGGGGCTGAGGGCTGTTCGACCGAGATGGAGGGAAATGCTAAGGCACGGGAGATGAGGAGGACGATGAGAATTTGGCTTAAGATCATGGTTTCTGTTGATTAGGTGTCTGGTATCTGGTTTTCTTTTCTTGCTCTTATTTGGCCTGCTGGCCCGCTTCGTATTTAAACTGTTTGCTCGATTCTTCACGCTCCGCCCTTTCTGAGTATCACGGTCGAGTAATCCAAGGTCTGAAGAGAACGGGAAACATCATAGGACAAGATCACACCGATCTGGAGCGTATGAGATCGAGCTTGAACACAGCCAGACATTCCAAGATGATGCTCGATGACCACGACACGCCTTTCGCTTCTTGATAGTATGGCTCCTCGTGGGTTCATCAAGGCTCAGCGCACTTGAGACATGAATACACAAGACAACACCAGTGTTACCTCAAATCAAGCCCAGATAGTGTACCCCCAAGATTATCACTCAGTAATCGTATTCTCAACCCATGTGTCTTGGCGATCTGGTCATACAGGGTCCGCGACAAGAGGCCCTAGCTGGGATCAGACACCTTCCGTAGCCTCTGAGATGAGACTGCATCTGAACCGTCTGTGCACCGAGGTATCTGTGATTACTTGTAGCCGGTAAATGCCGTGGTATGTCTTAATTAAAGACCACCTAAACGAGATAGCCATGAAAGACCAGGTAACGATCATTGTCTTGCTTGCGGCGATCGGACCCGAGAAGTGGGTAATGGGTAACTTTTCGTCATTTGTGTATCATATTCAACCTCCACAGTACATCTCTACTGCGCATCCGCAGGCTTCACCTCCTCAGCCGCAGGCGCGGCAGCCTCGGTCGCCGGCGCGGCTTCCGTCGTCGCAGGCTCCGCCTTCTTCGTCTCCGCCCGATCAATATCCTCTCCGCGCAGGCCACCGACAACCTTCAACCCACCAGCTTTGCGCGAGATCTCGTCCAGCTCGCGCTTTCGCGCCAGGCGCTTCTGCACCTCCGGAACGAGGTTCTTCATCTCCACGAGCTCGCCGTCCTTGTGGGGGTGGCCCTCGGGCAGACCAAGCTCCTTGATCTTGACAACACCCTTCTCGATCTCGTCGTCACCCAGGATGACCGCGAACGGCGTCTGGCTGGACTCGGCGGCCTTGAACTGGGGGGGCAGCTTCGGCTTGACCTTGTACAGGAACTCAGTCTGTCTCAAAATTAGTCACTGGCCGCGCAGTTGAGGGCAGATCAGTCATACCTTGATGCCGGCATCCCAAAGCTGGGCGCTGACACGGAGACGCTCCTTGACCAGGCCAGCCTTTGAGCCGAGTGCCATGACGTAGACATCGACAGTGCTGGGGGCAGCCTCGTTCTCAGCTGCCATCCTTGCCTTCATGAGACTGCGAACTAGTTAGTCAAGACAACTTGCACAGCCGTAGCGGGTTACAAACCTGAAGATACGCTCAATACCAAAAGAGATACCAACGCAAGGGACCTGCTTCTTTCCGGAGAACATGCCGACAAGGTTATCGTAACTGTGCCGTCAGTTAGTGAGGGACCATCGGATGCTTTGGAATCACTGACCGGCCACCTGCAGCCACACTGCCAACGCCAACGCTCTCGGACTGGTCGTCGCCGGACTTGCTCTTCTTCTTCTTCTTCGCCTTGCCCTCGTCTTCCGGAGCGGCCACTGGCGCGGCCGACTCAGGCACACGGACTTCGTAGATGATGCCGGTGTAGTAGTCGAGACCACGGGCCAGAGACAGGGAGAAAGAAACACGGTCCAGGCAGCCGAAGACCTCGAGGTAGTCGAAGAGGATCTCAATGTCGGAAAGACCCTGCTGGATCAGCTCGTTGGCGGCCATCTTCTCGTCGGCGCGCAGCTTCTCCACAACGTCCTGCTTGCCCTCGAGGATCACCCACTCGCCAATCTTGTCGGCGACCTCCTCATCCAGACCCTTCTCCACAGTCATCTCCTTCTTGACATCGGCCCAAGGAGCCTTGTCGAGCTTGTCGACGGCGGAAGAGATGGCGCGAATCTTGTCGTCGGGAACACCGCAGACCTGGAACATGCCGTCGAGGATCTTGCGGTGGTTGATCTTGATGGTGTATGTGTCACCCCAGCCGAGGGCGGAGAAGACTTCGGTGGTGATGCGGATGACTTCGGCGTCAGGAAGCATGGGGTCGTAGTTGGCACCGGCAAAATCGATGTCGGCCTGGTAGAACTCGCGCTGGCGGCCCTTGTTCATGGCGGGCTGGTCTCGGCGGTAGACCTTCTTGATGGTGTATCGCTTGACGTTTCTGGAGGGGTCAGCAGGTTGTACGTCGTAGATCGCGAACGCCAGGCTATTGGCGATTCCTTGAGGTCCAGGGAGGCCTTACTCGATAGCGTTCTGCGCCAGCCAGCGAGCCATCGGCACTGTGCAGTCGTAGACGAGGGAGGTGTCCTCTGAAATAGAAGGTCAGTATGAAGCCCTCAGGAGACTGCATCAAGATATTTACCTCCACCCTGGTCAGCAAGCTGGTAGATCAGCTTGCTGTCCTCGCCGTATTTGCCAGTCAAGATCGGGGTCAGCTCAAAGGTGGGCGTGTCCAGCTCCAGGGCGCCGTGGCGCTGGAAGACACTCCTCATGACGGAGAAGATCTGCTCCCGAATGATCATATCGGGACCGAACCCTGCTACAGTCAGACCATGGCCAGAACCGCCGTGTTGACGCGAAGCTCACAATCCTTGGTGCCCTTGGGGGTCTTTAGCTCGAACTTGGGTTTGGGCGGCATGTTGGGCGATTCGTCTCGGTTTCTGAGGGTGGGGTTCGAAGTGTGTAGTGTTCGGTGACGTGGATTGTTGCGGTATCGCGGGGTACTCGATGGAGGAGGGGCAGTCGGAGTCTGGGTCGCAAGCGCGAATCGCGAGGGATGAGTCAGTGGTGAGGGTGGTCGAGAAAAAGACCTGGAGAATCGTTGAAGTGAGGTCTTCATGAACCGACTGGGGGGAGAAAAGTGCGCCGGAGGTGAAGGCCGGCGAAGGCGAGGAGAGTGGAGGACGGGAGTGAGGGGTGTGGGGGCAAAAAAACGACTGGCTTCGTGGGAATTGACGCGGTGTTGAGAAAGTGTGATGGTAGCTGGCGGGGGGAGGACGTTGGATCTGCAAGGCTACCATCAATGCAGAATCCCCCGCCAACTGTGGCAGGTGGCAGGTGTGGCTCGTGCGGTTGAATAGCGGCTTTCAATTGGCCATGAGGCATTGCACTACGGCGGACGACTGCGAGGCTACCTTTCAGCGGGGGGCTCCTTGTGGTCTACCGTAAAACCCTCGGCCTGACTCAATAGCTGTGAAGCCTCAGATCCGACCACGATCTTGCGATGGCCAGATACAAGGCACCTATCAAGGCTGGCGTCCGACCCAGCGACCTTCAGGGCCTCTTACTACCTCATCGCCTTTTACCATCACTCCGCTGCCACTGTGCCAAGCATTCCTGATTGCACCTGGCACACCGAGCAATGGGTCCGATGACCTCGCTAGACTGTGTCCCACCTCATGATACTGGTCCACCGCCAGTCCAACCGCGATCGAAGCGCTCCGAGCCCATGATGCGTTGTGATTCTAATGTTCCAACCTTTTTCATCGCCCTGCCACTCGATATCTATCGAATAGTCTGTCGAGCACATCGTACATGACCCGGTGGAGTAACGGCAGGATACGAAATACTTTTTGGGATCGTACCATTTTCCTTCGTTTGCCTCAGCCCTAGCCTTCAGTTCGGGAAGGCGGTCGTCTGTGGAAAAGCTACCCTTGTGGGTCGTCAAGTGCCTACAAATCCCAACTGGCGATTTGTCAACGAACGCTCGTAACTCCCGCGCGTTTCCCTCTGAATGTGACAGGATTACGATTGATGAAAGGAATAGCTCGTCGTCGATGATTCGTGCGCGCCATGCCGTGGACCTGTGCACTCGCGGAACCACGTACGAAGAGTAACTTGATTCGAGGCTCGCGATGCCGAGCCCATGCGCGTCGCCGTAAAAGTGCCGATTCATTACCACGCGCGCCAAATAACCAGGAAGCCGATGTATATCTTGATGCGTGACCATCCGTCCCCAGCAGTTGGACCTTTTGTAGAACCTGGGACTGCAATAGTTGACGGAGATATTACCAGACGGAGATTCCTCCCACCTATGAAGCTTGACGCAGTCGTAGCACAAGTACAGGCTGGGTATGTCCTTCTCCAACATCAGCAAGAGCTTCTCCTCATTGCCCGGACTCAGCCTCCGGGAGAAGGGAAAGCAGAACTGGTGTACGGTCCGACAGGTCAGGGCGAATGATACTCGAGATAGGTCGTCGAGATACGCTGCTATGGCTTGTAGTAGCTCGGGGGGTATAGCGAGACGCCCAAGTTCGGGATCGGGACGACGGGTGGCAAGACGCCTGGGGTCAGGATTAGGACCATTATGGGTAACGAGAAGTGGTCGCGGCGAGCGGGCAAATAGCCGACTGAAGATTTGCGACAGTTTAGAGCCCATAGTGATTCCGGAGCAATGAGAGAGTTTGAGAGATAGAGGTGGATTCAAGATGCAAGATGTTAGTGGTGCGATGAACCAGGCTTAAGTACTTTACCTTACTGTTCGTATGGAAGTTCCTCTATAATTGAGTTTGAGGGTCTTCATGGTCGGAGCAGGCCGCGTGATCCCAGCGAGGGGTCCATCAAGGAACCTCAAAATCAAGCTTCTGTAAAAGATGCGCTACTAGCATATACCTCTGACGTGCTTGAAGCCTTCTGTTGAAACGATCTTGTGGCGTGAAGTTGCTGCTCGCTGTGGAGTGTTTCCACAAGTAAAGCTTCACCTCATGGGGGCTGACCTGCTGATACACACCCTTCTGCTCTTCACGTGCTACCAGCCGAATGGATTAATCACCCTTATCCTGTTGCCTCTACTTGAGGATCGTCGTGGTGGCGTACTAGGCTTCACTTGTTCACCTCAGGAGGGTTCGTGACAGCGTGAAGGATAAGTCCTCGCCAACACAAGATTCAGAGCCGAATTAGCAGCCAGGTTCATCTTGGGTTCTTGACTGACATCGACGTGATCATACAGATCCGCTGCGTACCTTCCGACAATCTTTACTCAGTGTCGACGCGAGGAGCCATTGCCGGCGAGCTGCTGCCTCAATACCTTTTCAAGTAGTCACCGTAGTGCGAGGACAACCCCAAAGACTAGATCATCCTAATGGTGAAAAAAAGGATGATTGCTTGCTGAGGCAGCTGCAAATCGACTGATTTCGAGAGTGGCTGCTGGCAACAGGGCATATGACTTCATCAGCCCGGTGGGTCTGAAATGAGTGACCATTTTTCGGCGGCCTCGGCCCCCGAATATTCCGCGGCGTCCCCACAGCGCATCCTACATCGTCCCGAGAGGCCTGAAAGAGACCTGAGCCACTTCCCTTTCGAGCCCTGCACCACCTCAGGGACTTTTGTCAATCGTTGCTGCAATTGGGCAGTTTTGCCTCAGTGGTTCTAAAAGATGGAACCGGCACTAGGTGCCGAAGCACCCCAGGCGCGCAGCAGTCCGGTATGCCCAGGCGGCTCGAAGCACCACCTTCTTGGCTAATCCCCCTTTCACAGTGTGACGTCTGCAGGGCGAGGAAGGTATGGCTGACAGTTCCTCTTGATGCTCTCGAAACAACGCGTGACTGATCATCCACCCAGGTCAAATGTGACAGAGGCTCACCCTGTTCTAGCTGCAAAGCAGCAAACATTCCTTGTCGAACGACCAAGGCCCTTCCGGAAAAACGACAGCGAGTTCTAATCTCACCTCGCTAGTGAGTCTGCATTCACTTCCGACTGCACTGACCTGGTCTCGTCAAACTAAACCCTGAAAGCGAACAGGAAGTGGCCACTGTCAACAGTCGACTCGAGAGATTGGAGAAGCTTCTGCAGGAAGCCCTCGCTACCTCTCGGCCGGCCGTCTCCAGTGAGGCACCCACTGGCATCATCGATAACCCTCGCCAGTCCCAAAATGTCTCTTTTGAAGGCGAGACATCCTTTGCTACGCATGCAAGACACGCGACCACAGAGTTTGAGAAACTTGTGAGCAGTTTGCCGCGCTCCAAGGATGGCGAAGATGCGGTAGCATCTCTTCGGCGCATCATCAGACCTAGCCATGGAACAGATACTCAGGACGACACTGACTTCACGATTTCCCAAGCGGAATTTACCGGACTGCCCCTTCCGCCACGGCAACTGGTCATTGAAGTCTTGGGATTCTGCAAGAGTAAGTTACCCCCGAACACAAATGAAGATGGCCGACCAAGTTGATCAATCAAAAACAGACACAGCCACTAGGTTCTTCAGAGATTCCCCGTTTCTGCCTGTCGCAACCTTTACGGAGATGTGCCAGCAAGTGTACTTTCCAACTCAAGGCTGTTCGATGAGTGTCTTTATTATCGTCAACGTAGGTCTCTGCAATGTTTTCAGAGATCTTAAAACGAGTGTTCTTGACAGCCTAGGTTTGAACGCTGCCGCTGTTGCCAGCAGCATTTCGATATGCACAACGAATATCAAGAGGGCTGTGAAGGAGCTGCGACTGACTCTTGATCCCAGTTTCAACAATATTGTTTCTCTAATCCTTTTGGTTTGTCTTACTGCAACAATCCTCCCGAAACGTGAGAGCCCTTGGCTGATTTATTGAAGGCTTCGATGCGGATGGACTGGGACAAGCCATCTTTCGACTGGAGGTTGATATCTCATGCAGCCATCCTAAGCCAAGAAGCAGGTTATCACCGACTACCGAAATCTTCAACGAGCGACGAGAATTTGCGTAAACGTCTTGTTTTTTGGTTTGTGAGGGGATTCGATATCATGTTCTCGTTCAACCTTGGCCGCAGCCCAACAGTTCCAGAAGACGATATCACGACAGAACCCCTACAATGCCCTGGCGACGTTGATGCCCCTTGGGGATTTGGTTTTGTCGCATGGCAAAAGTCTATCAGGCTGCAGTATGAAATCTACCAGGCATTGTACTCTGGACGAGCCCAAGCTCAACCAATCGAGCTCAAGATCCAAGCTGCCCAGGTTCTAGTGAGCAAACTCACAGAGATGCGGAACTCTTTCTGGAATGTAAGAAACAGTACAACCTATTGAGTCGCTTGACGAGAAAAAGAGCTAACGCGGGAGAAGGTGGATTGCGAACTAAGCTCTGGCGACCTTGACTTTGTCATCCGGCAGTGGAACGAGCTCATCTTCTACTCCTCGCTCACTCTAGTTCATCGTGCGATCCCTCTTCTGGAAAAAGGTCACGCTCTTCAGTCTTCCGATGCTTGTACATCGGCGGCGAGGAACGCCCTACGTATACAGAACAGGGCATGGGAGAGAACGGGCGACTCGGATGACGAGACCTGGAAACTGTTCATCCACTGGTGAGTTCGACAGCACTCACATCTTGACCTGAATTGACATTCGAGAAAAGGACAATGCTTCATTGCCCATTTGTACCATTCATCGTGGTCTTTGGAAATCTTGTTGCAACTGGTGACGAGGGCGACTTGCGCCTCTTAGACAGGAGCGTTGCGTCTCTCGAATCAGCTGCCCGACAATCTCCCACCATTGCCAAGCTACACCATGTGTGCAGCACATACTACAAAGTTGGCAGGGTCTATCTAGATCAAGTCCACAAGATCAGCAATGAGCAAATGGTAAGAAATGACAGTGGACACAGTCAGAAAGATCAGACCGCTTCCATCCCTTTTTCCATCGGGGAGGAGTCACTCCCAGTGCAGGATTGGGACACGCTCCTCGACGACTGGAACCTCGGGTTTGGACAGCAGAACGCATTGGAGGTATCATCCTTCTTCTCAAATTACTTTTCGGATAATCTGGAGCATACACAGTAGGCTCTAGTTACATGGTGTATCATTCGGCTTTAGAAGCCGGTCATGGGGTTGAGACGCACAAAGCGAGAACTCGACAATGAAAGTTCTTCGGCGTTATGGATGGGTACTTGGACCCTGGCAGAGTTAAACTATACGGAGACTTCCGCCCCGAATCCTTCGATGGCCTTTTGGCAACCCTGGCGGTTGTCCATCCGCGTGAACCAAGCGGCGACATTCTTGCGGCCCGGAATGTTGAACCATGGGGCGACCGCCAGCATGGGCTTGACGATTCCATAAAGAAGAATATCAGCGGCGGAAAACCTATCTCCGCAGAGGTATTGCTTTCCCTCCAAATCGTCCTCCAGCATGTTCAGGGCCTGGTTGATCTGGACCTTTTGTGCGACCTTGGCTTCCGGAACAGGGATGCGGTTGCCTTGGTAGAAGTCGATGGTCTCCTCGCCGTTGCGGTACCAGTTGATGAGCGGCTGTGCAATCTCGATATCCATACGGCGCAGCCACATGCGGGTCACAGCTCGCTCAGCGGGGGTCGAGCCATAAAGGGAGCCTCCGCCCTCGGCGATCTCGTCGAGATATTCGCAGATGGCAGTGATCTCCGTCAAGACGGATCCGTCGTCCAATTGAAGAGCAGGAAGCTCGCCACGCTTGTTAACCTTGGTGCGGTACTCGAGTCGACGGTTCTCGAGGTTCATAATGTCAACTGCGCGGACACTCAGTGTCAGGCCGCCGCGCTCCAGAATGAAGATCCGCACGACGAGCGGGTTGGGGGCGTAGATGTTATCGTAGAAAAGCATTTTGGCGTTCTCTTTAGTCGGTTTTAGGATGAGAGGTTGAATGTTGATGGATCTAAGGGATCGTGTGTTGAAGTGGAATGGTTTTGCTGCTTGTTGATTTAGCACAAGCAGTGCTTCATTTTAGACAATTGACAATGTATTTAAACATCCCTCTGCTCGGACTTAGTATGGACTTAGTATGGATTTAGTATGGATTTGGGCTTGCAAAGTGTGCTACGGTTGTGATGTCTCGCCCATGCCACAGGACTATTCGGGTCTGGAGTTTAGGCGCCCTCCCCGTTACCGCTAGTCGGCGGCCGAGGCCGCCGAAGTGGCAACATATCTTTTCACATGCACCGAAAACCCAGAGATCTGCCGTTTGTTGACTTTTAGGACTAGCGCGAACCAGCTACCGGGTAGGCGATGGAGACAGCAATTCGAAAGTAGGCTATTGCTTGATGTGCGCAGCCAGCCGGGAGATCCTGTTTTGACAACATCAAGGCATCCTCGTCTCGTCTAGTCCAAGCCCCCCAACGTGAAAGTTGATCATCCTCCTATCCTGGAATTGAGCACCTGATAGAATGTTCCCCTACTCAAAAGACCCAAAAAATAGTCACAGGGAAACTATGACTACAAGGTCCGCCCATCTTCCATCGTCAGCTCTGAAGTCCAAGTCTGGCAGGAGGTGGGGCGCACCGGGACAACCTGCGCCCACCATCATTTGCACCAGGTCGCGCGAGTTGAGTAGAACACCAAATCAGGAAAAATGTTCATCATGGCTCCTGCTTTCTGCATAGAGATCTCGAGTGCCAGAGCGATGACAGCCCCGAAGACCCGATTATCCAATTCAATGGCCGATGGTCGCTGGTGGATCGACGACCACGAAGGAGGGGAAAGAGGGGTAGCCAGACATCCTCCGCTCCGAACATGTCGCAATGTTCATTTCCCAACATCAAGCATCATAAGGAGTAATCATGTCGAGTTACAGCAACAGCCATCCGATTGTCCTCATAACCGCTGGTAGCGCTGGACTCGGCGCCGCGGCCGCCAAACTGCTGGCTCAGAAAGGGTACCGGGTCATTATCAATTACAACACCAATCAGGCGCGGGCGGAGGCACTGGAGAAGGAGCTGCATACTCTCTCGCCCCTGGAACAGGACGCCCGGAACTTTCTGTCGGTGCGAGCTGATCTTGCATCTCGAGCTGAGATCGAATATCTCGTCAAAGCGGCGGCGGACTTCTCTATTCTTGGCGCACCAGACGGCACCCCTAAACGCCTCGATGCGGTCTTCTCGAACGGTGGCTGGACGCATATCCGCGATATTCGGAACCTGGACGATAACCTTGTTGAGGATGACTGGGATCGATGCTTCAACATGAACGTGAAGAGTCATCTCTGGCTGATGAATGCTGCCAGACCATACCTCGAGGAGGCCGAGGGTGTCTTCATCACGACAGCTTCGTTGGCAGGGGTGAAAGTCAGCGGAAGCTCACTGGTGCGCAATGCCCTCTCCAGTCCCTTGCGAATACCATCAGCTCACCCGGGGCGTACAGGCCTATTCCGTGAGTAAAGCGGCACAGATTCATCTTGTCAAGGGCCTCGCCCTTGCTGCAGCGCCCAAGATCCGGGTGAACTCTGTTTCTCCCGGATTACTGTTAACGGTATGCCTGCCTTTATTAAACTGTTGCTGACAAAGGCTGACTAGATCGTAGGATTGGGGGCTTCAATTCCCGGAGGCGCAACGAGAGCAGACAAGGGAGCGAACGCCGATGAAACGGATTCCCACTGTGGAGGATGTCGCTGAGCAAGTATGGTGCTTCATCCAAAGTAAGACCGTGACAGGCGCCAATGCGGTGATTGATGGCGGATTCTCGCTATAGAAGGACTTTGGGTCGTACGTGCGGTTCGAACGAGCAGCCCTCGACTGACTAAAGGCACAATCGTGTAGGAATAGATGCTTGATTCCGACGATGCTCAATGACGGTGGCCGTGGGCCGAGGTGCACGAGTAATGAACATGGTTTCAGCGACGCCACAAAATGTGCGCCACATAACCCGGGAGTCCTCCCACATCGGAAGCAGACGGGCGCAATTTATCTCCGAACATCATCTCCTCCCACAAAGCCGAATCTCACACCACCATCGTCCACCTCACCGACAGATCTGGGTCAATTGAGGACCCGCTTTGGTTCAATCACATCTTGGCTATTCACGTCTTAGGTGCTGGCAAGACCGGATCGTTGGGCAGCCGATACGAAGCGAGCTGAGCTGGCGGCCATGGCGACTGGACCCTCGTCACTCTCGAATTTGCTTCACCCCCCGCCGACTGCCGTCGAACCCGGCCAACCACCACTCGCGGATCACCAGCCGCCTGTCCAGGGGCAGTCGGGAGGCGCCTCCTACTCCGGCCTGGCCTATGATGGTTCTGTCACTGGCGGGACAGACTCCCAAGCCAACGATGCCGTACCGCCGTCCTCAGCCCCCACCCACGCAGCAACTCCGAGCCTGTACCAGTGTGCCCATTGCCAGAAACGCTACTCTCGCCCCGAGCATCTTGCTCGGCACATCCAGACGCACACTCTCGGTAAGCGCTTTGCCTGCCAAGTCTGCGGCAAGGCCTTTGCTCGGCAGGACCTGCTAAAGCGCCACGCTGCCAATCATGAGAACGATGATGACCCGAACAAGAAGCGACGCCGGACTGCAACTTCGCCGGCTGCTGCCAGGGTGTCTCACGCCTGCCGTGGCTGTGCGGCAGCTCGGGTGAAGTGCGAGGACACCAAACCTTGCACCCGATGCCGCACCCGGAACCTAGTTTGCGAGTACTCTCCGACGGAGGCCGGCTCCGCCGCTGCCATGCATCTTTTGCATCTGTCTGCCGATCCCCGTTCCGAGACGACCTCTCCCGCGTCCTCAGCATCTCTCAGTGTAGGCGATGTGCCACGTCCGCCCACTCATCTACCCATCCATCAGTCCGCCGCATTTTCTACTACGGCCTTGGGCCAAGGCTCGGCTCTGCCAGTGTTGCCGGTAGTCGACCCAAGGACAAGTCAGCTCCCTACCCCTGAGAACATCTCTCTCACAGGCAAGTACCAAGATGAAAATGGTAAAGATCCGTTCATTGACTTTGTAACAGGGAACACTGGCATGGTGCCGGCGCCACATACCCATGTCTGGACAGGCAACCAAGCTGTCGACGTAGCTGGGCAGACCTTCTCCGGTTTTCTCCAGAACGTCATCTACGAACCAGGATACGACGGTTCTCGGATGACGGAAAGCCAGGGCCAGGCCCCAGGCCTGTCGGTTTTAGATCTCAGTGTTCATAACAACATGGACCTCACCGACGTTGACTTCAACCTCCTCGACTACTGGAACGTGGACTTGCTCGGCGATGGCTTGCAGTCACAGACATTCACGCCCAAGGCTGAAGACTCTGTTGACCTTGCCCAGATGCGGAAGAATCTTGTCAACGCGTGGACCGAATCACCATGGCGATGGGACATCTTGCGAGTAGATTCGGGGTATGGAGAGCAACCTAATCTTCCAGTGCCTTCGGCAGACGCGACCGGGGCCCTTCGCGAGAGTCGTAAGAAACTAGGCGACACAGTGGTGACCGACCGCCTGGACCAAACAGCACGGGATGGAGTGCTGGCAATTGTGCTGAAAACGTGCAAGACTAACGAGATGATGGCTCGCGTTGCCTCTTCATTTCCCTCGGCCGAAGTCATGGACAGCCTGATCCATATCTTCTTGGCTTCGCACTTCTGCCAGACATCGCAGTGGATTCACCAAGCAACGTTCGACATGAAGATCATGCCACCAGACTGGCATGCTATGACCGCGGCATCGGGCGCCGTGTTGACACCCGTACCGACGCTCCGGCGCTGGGGTTTTGCCGTCCAAGAGGCCGTGCGTGTCACGATCCCGGAAAAGTTCGAGCGAGTCAACACCACGATCAACCATGTCGGTCTTGTGCAGTCCCTTTCACTCGTACAAGACGTAGCGCTTTGGTCGGGGAATCGAAGAAAGATGGAAATTGCCGAGTGCCACATTGGCATTCCTGCGAACGTAAGTTATCTCGTCCTCTGCCGTTGGATCATGCCATGCTTATACACATGTCTAGATGATGCGATATCGTAACAAGTATCAAAGAACTCTGTATCCTCTCGTAGAGATCAATGCCTCCGACAGCAGCGAAGTGCTCCAACAGAAGTGGTTGTCGTGGTGCGAACGCGAGTCATGGAAGAGGTTCGTTGGACCAGTGTGCAAAGGCACATGAGCGAGACTTACTGACACGGGAAACAGACTCGCCTTCCATTGCTTCATTCGTGACGCACAAACCTCCATGGCCACGCTCGGAAACCCGGGCATGTCATATGCAGAAATGACACTGCCGCTACCGGAAGCGAAAGAGCTTTGGTTTGCAAAGACGGCACTGGACTGGAAACATTACCACCAAGAGCTGACCGCTGGCTACAGCAAGCGGGCGCCGTCCATCGGCGACCTCTTGCGAGACCCCAGCCTTCTTGCAACGAACCGGCGTCGCCTAGACGTCCAGGCATCCGTTTCCGTCTTCCTCCATGGATACTGGTCCCTGATTGTGGAGTACCAGCGGCTGTGCTCGGTGCAACGATTCCGCCCATGGCTGACTGGGGCGGGAACAACAAGCGAACAGTTACTGCGGTCCCGACACGAGGAACTTTGCCGGGGCCTTGACCAATTCCAAGTCATCGTATCGGATTGGCACGAACTTTCATGTCAGGAGCATCTCATGTTGCACCTCCTTCTCATGAACCTCCACCTGTCGCTCGACGATCTGCAGCTCTTCTCGGGCAAGGAAGGCGAGGAACAAGCACGGCGCGTGCTGACGAACCTCCGCCGGTGGGCGGACAGTATCAATGGTCGAGAGGCCGTCTGGCGCGCTGGCCAGGTGCTGCGACAGGCCAAGTTGTTTCCACCAGGACATCTGAAGGACTTTTACGCTGTGGCGATGCACCACGCAGCGTTGGCGCTCTGGACGTACGGCGTGGTGACCAAGACAGCAGAGCAACAGGGAATCACCACGTCTCAGTCGGGGCAGGAGACAGTGTACCTGGACAGCACGATCTCAGGGGTAGTGACAGAGTTCATCCACTTCGGCCAGGGCAGGCCGGTGGTCCAGGGCCCGTTGAGCCCGTCTGGCGTGACAGAGGCGGCGCTGGAGGACCCCAAGGGCTGCATGGAGGTGGTGCAGCAGGTTCTGCGATCAAACTTCAGGGGCAGCCAGGAGATGAGGCCGCAGATCATCGAGAACATGTGTCTGGTGATGAAGCAACTGGGAGATGCTGCGTGGGCAGTTGGGTTGTGTTAAGTAGAGTGCCTTTCCCGTCCGATGCTTCCGAACCGGAGCCGATGAGCCGGGTTAGGGCGGGGGCACGTGGATTCCCGGGTGGGCCTAGGGGGGGTCCTTGGGGCCCAACGCTAGAGACTACAGGGGTTAAGCCGCTGAGGGGTTAGCGGTCGGGATGCCACTGTGGGGGAGCCAAGACAAGACGTCAGCCCTGGAAAGAAGCCCTGTGCAGCGACGTCACCACCTGGAACGGGGAGGACCCTAGCGAACCGGAATGGGAAACAGCACGTCAGCCCAGCGCAGCGACGCAGGGACAGCGCAGGCACGATCCTGCTTGTCCAGTCGGGGCAGGCACGTTCCCGTCTTACTCGGGGGAGGCAGGAAGCCCCCACGACCACTTCCTTCAGCCCGTGGCCACACGGCACCTTCGGATGGGCTGAATCTTGAGCTGACTCTCCCACGTCCCATCCCTTTCAACACGCTTCTTCTATTTCTGCCTACCCTCCTGACCTTGTGCACCCCGTCAGATATCGCCGACCACCTCACTTGCCGCCTCACCTGACAGCCGGACCGCTGCAGACAAAGGCCTCATCATCACGGCCCGACAGCCATCTGATCTCACTCAGCCCTCGCCTTGTATCACCACCACCACCGCCAAACAAAATGACACGAGCCTCTCAGCCCGTCGCCTCCCTTGCGACGTCTCAAGGACGAGGAGCTGAACCGCTGTCCTTCTCCTCTTCCACCTCCTCCACCACCGCATCCTCGCCCGCTACACCCATCATGGACACAATCTCACGCCTTTTGGACGCTCGTCCAAGTGCCGATACCCTGACCATCATAGCGGCCACCGCCGTGGTCACCCTCGCTACCTTCTACTTTTGCCGCTATGTACTCTATCCTAAGTGGATGCGCGTTATCCCCAGTCCCCTCCGCGCCTCCCTTGACAAGGAAGCCTCCCAGCTCCTCCACCGCCACGTCTACAACCCGGACACCCTCCCCGGCGGCCGCGATGTTACGACCCCGTACGGCACCATCCGGGTCTACGAGTTCGGCAACCTGGACGGACCCAAGGTTCTCCTCGTCCACGGCATCTCCACCCCGTGTATCACACTCGCGCCTCTTGCCCGCGCTCTCGCTGCCCGTGGCTGCCGAGTCATGGCCTTTGACCTCTTCGGCCGCGGCTTCACTGATGGAGTCGGCGACCTGCCCCATGACGAGCGTCTGTATACTTCCAACATCTTGCTAGCTCTCGCCTCTTCTCCTCTCCCTTGGTCCGGCCAGCACGGCTTCCGCCTCATTGGGTATTCTCTCGGCGGCGCGCTTGCCGCCTCCTTCGCCACGGCCTTCCCCAACATGATCGAGTCTCTGATCCTCCTCGCCCCGGCCGGCCTGATCTCCGCTGCCGACTTTGGCACAGTGGCCCGCATCACCTTCCGCTCCGGCCTCGTCCCCCGGCGCCTCCTCGCTTTCGCCACCAAGCGCCGCCTCCAGCGCCCCATCGCCGCCTCCACCACCCGCAAACCCTCCCTCCGCCAGCAGCCTTCCGCGACGGGCAAGATCCTCGATGTCGCCGCCTCCGAGACCACCCACCCCACCATCCCACCCCCGGAGATGCCCCTGGAGCGCCGCGTCGACGATTATGTCCGCTGGATGGTCGCCCACCACGCCGGCTTCGTGCCCGCCTTCATGAGCTGCATCCGCCACGCCCCGCTGACCGACCAGCACCCCACGTGGGCGAAGCTCGGCCAGGTCATGGGCAAGGGCCGCACGGCCGTGCTGCTGGCGCAGGGCGACGAGATCATCGACTGCGCCGACTACGAGCGGGACGGCCTGCCGCTGCTCGGCGGGGCGGACCACGTGCACTGGCGGGTGCTCGGCGGGAGCCACGACTTTGTCATGACCCACACGGGAGACATCGCCGCCGAACTGGATGCCTTCTGGGGGATGAAAGCGCCTGAGGGCTCTGATTGATTAGTTACTGTTGTTGCATAGCGATCTGGCGTGTCTGGAAAGATGGTTGTAAACCAAGGAGTTGGTAGATATGAATTTTAGAATTATTTCTCAAGCCTTTACAGAATTTGGACTTTTGCATGACTTCCCCATACTAGCAGGCGAGATTTGCAAATCATCATCATCTACACCTTCGACCGTGAAGCAGATGCCGACTTGGCGTGCCGGGCAAGCTAGATATAAATGTATAATTAACATCTAAATGAATGGTGTCTGTATGTAACAAGAAGAAAAACTGAAGCGAAGTGCAAGTAATTTTCCATCTAGTGGATGAGGGAAAGGGGAAAATGAGGTGGGTATCCTGCCGAGACCAAATATCTATCCAAACATGCTGCAAAGTTGCAATCATAGCACACCGCTGCCGACTCGGGCTCCATTACCGATCGAGAGCCTGGCTCTGACACTGTGAATTGTTAGCGAAATTTCAAGTAGGCGGGAAAGAGGCAAACATACCATGTGCCAGTAAACGCCCTTCTTCTTCAACAGCTCCGCGTGGTTCCCCTTCTCTAACACCTTGCCCTCGCCCATCACGAAGATGACGTCGGCGTTCTGCACCGTCGCCAGCCGGTGTGCGACTACGAGCATGGTTCTCCCTTTGCTGGCGCGCTCAAAGGCCGCCTGGACGAGCTTCTCAGACTCGGAGTCGAGTGAGCTGGTCGCCTCGTCGAGGAGTAGGATCTTCGGGTCGCGGATGAGGGCCCTCGCGATGGCGATGCGCTGCTTCTGGCCGCCGGAGAGGGAGACGCCCTTGGAGCCAATGTCTGTGTTGTAGCCCTCAGGCAGGGAAGCGATGAAGTCGTGGATTGAGGCGTCGCGGCAGATTGCGTGGAGGCGCTCATCGGGCACGTCACCATCGACTCCGAGCAGGATGTTCTCGCGAATCGTGCCTTGGAACATGTTGGGCTCTTGTGCAACAAGAGAAAGAGCTTTTCGGTACTCGTACATGTTCAAATCGTAGATGCTCTTATCGTTGCAGAGGATGTCACCCTTCGTGAGGTCGTAAAAGCGCTCCATGAGAGAGACAATGGATGTCTTGCCGCAGCCGGAGGCTCCCACCAAGGCGGCAAACTGTCCCTTCTCGACCGTGAGGTTTATGCCCTTGAAGACGGAAACGTTGCGCGTGGGGTACTTGAAGTGAGCATCACGCAGCTCGATCTTGACGCCCCCTTCGGTGTCAGGGATGGTCGCTGACTCGGCGTGGGAGTCCCGGTTTCGAGAGTCGCGCATGTTGAGGATGCGGTTGGCGGCACCGCTGGCCTGAGCGGCGTTGGGGCCGAAGCTCAGCGCCTGTCCGGCCGCTTCGGCACCTTGAATAGCTGCCATGAAACAAACGAAGAAGGTGATCATGTCATATTCTCTGCTTGCCAAGAGTCTCCCACCGTACCAGAAGACGAGTCCTTGACAACCGAGGCCTGAGCTCTCAGCAAAAGCAACGATAAAGGAGGCCAATCTTGCCTTCTTAAAGGCATTGCTTCTGAGGTCCTTCAGGAGGGTACCGTAGCGAGTGTTGATGGAATCCTCCATTGTCAGGGCAGAAACTGTGCGGAAAGCGCCAATCGCTTCCGCCGCGAACTTGGCACTTTCCGCGAAGACGGCGGCGTTCATCTGATCAAACTCGAGTTCGTATTTGAACCTCCAGTAGGCGGAGAATAGTCCAATAGGCATGGTGACGAATGTAGCGACCAAGGCCAACTTCCAGCCAAACGAAAATGATATGGCCAGGGCTCCGATGACCTGGAGCAAACCCATGAGAAGGAATGCCATGTTGATTCCGAGGAGCTCTTCGAGCTGTTTCGGGTCGCCAGATACCCTGGCGGTCAAGGAACCCTGTGAATTTTCTTCTTCGTCGAAGAAAGAAGTCCGTTGGAACAGAATTGTGCCGAAATATTGTCGTTTGTAAACGGCGCTGATACGGTATTGGAGGAAAACGGCGGAGGATATGACGAGAAAGTAGCTGGTTCCGACACCAATGGCAAGGACAAGCCACATTAGCGACCAAAAGTCGCCCTCCTTCCTGATCTCGTTGCGGGGAAGTGTGAAAACGTTGACGACCTGGGCGAGAAGCCACGCCTGCAACGGAGTGGAAGAGGCTGCACCCATAGCAGCCACGGCGACGACCACATAGAATGGCCACCGCGCTTTCTGCTCAACGAGCAGCTTACCAAAGCTGCTGAACAGATTGCGCGACTTACTTATCGGCGTCTCGCGGGTCTGCTCCGCTTCAGAGTGTGCCGCGCTCTTCTCTCTCTGAAGAACGGTATGGAGGTCTTCTTCGCTGTCTTCCGTATTGGCCTCTGTTGGGTCGCCGAGAGAGAGCTGCTGAGCGTGCACAAGGCCATAGTAGAGACCGTTCTCGTTCTCTAGAAGGTCATGATGGGTACCCTGCTCCATGACCTGACCCTTCTTCAAGACGACGATCCGATCGGCTTTCTTGATTGTTGAAAGACGATGAGCAATGGTGATTGTGGTTCTGTTGCGAGCAACCCTATCCAAAGCTGCTTGCACAATCTTTTCTCCTCGGACGTCAATAGCACTCGTAGCCTCGTCAAGAATGACAATCTTCGGCTTTCTTACAATGCTCCTTGCGATGGCGATACGTTGACGTTGTCCACCTGAGAGCTTGGCTCCACTGTCACCAACCTGCGTGTCGTAGCCCTAAGGTATTGCGTCAGCTTTGTGATTTTTAGGAGCTCCAGTCGGCGAGAAAACCTACATCGGGGAGTCGATCAATAAATTCGTCGGCGAACGACTCCTGGCACGCCTCCTTCACAAGTTGTCTCTTAGTGTCTTCAGACTCGTTCTCCCAAGGTGAGCCGATGAGACCCTTGGCAACATTGTTGAAGATGGTATCGTTGAACAAGAAGGGCTCTTGCTGGACGAGACCAATCTGGCATCGCCACCACTTGAGCTCGATGTCATCCAGAGAATGCCCGCCAGTCGTGACAGACCCGGACAACTCGATAGCAGGTCCGGTCTCCTCAGCATTCAGAACGGGTTCGTCATCATCAGACTCGACGATGCCTTTCTTCAGGTTTTTCTTTCTCTGCGCCTCTTTTTGTTTGTCCTTCTCGACCGTCTTGGCGATTACGTATTGGTGCTGGAGAGTGTACCACCTCTGAATGAGTCCCACAATGGTACTCTTTCCAGAACCCGAGGGACCGACTATGGCGGTGTTGCGGCCCTTTTCGATGCGCAGGTTGAGGCCATCGAGGACCTTGACGTGTGGCCGGCTTGGATAAGCAAACGTCACATCCTTGAAAACAATGTCTTGGTCCGCCGAGACATCAGGCTCCTTCAAGGTGCCTGTCGGGGGTTGAGGCGCATCGATGACGGTAAAGAACTCGCAGGCGGCCACCATAGCCTTGGTGACGGCGACGAGAGGCGTGGCGATGCGCTCAAGCGAGATGACGACCATGATGACTGACATGATGACGATGATAACAACGCCAGCATCGTCGATCGCGCCGTTCAGCATCATGGTGGTGCCGTGCCAAAAGGCCAGGCCGAAAGCGCCCATAATACCGAAGAACTGGAAAGCATGTGTTAGTCCAGGAGACGTCGGAGGACCGGAAGTCGGGGGAAAGACTCACGATGAGACCCAGCTGGGTGGCAAGCAATGGAGCAGTGGCCTGGCCCTTGCGCCTTGCGTCGTCGACCCAGCGATCATAGCGAGCAGTGATGCGCTCTTCGGCACCGCAGGCGGACAGCATTCGAATGCCGCTGAAGGCTTCGCTAGCAACGGCGTTGGCCTTGGCTTCCGACTTGGAAATGGCACTCGTGCCCTTGATGATGAAGGGCAGGATGGTGCCGATGACGAGAATCAAGAACAACAGGACAGAGGAGGTGACGAGGGTCAGTTGCCAGTTCCAGGTGAAAGCGACGATGATGGCGGTCCAGATGGTTCCGTTGTACTCCATGAAAGTTCCCAGCTTTTCCGAGAGGCCCAGCTGCAGGACGTTTGCTGTGGTGGTGATGGTACCAGCGGCAGCACCAGGAGGCATGGAGTCTAGGACGTGGATGGACTGGCCAAACAGGCTCTGGATGTAGTGCAGCCGAATGGCGGAGGAGAGGCGAATGCCGATCATACGGAAGCAGAACTTGTTGATGTAGGTCAGAGCAAGACGGCCGAAGAACAGAGCCATGATGTACAGTGCTTGTTTGTCTAGGAGAGCCTCAAACTCGGAGCGGCTCGTCGTGGGCGGGAAGGAGAAGTAGCCGGTAAACTGGCTAACCAGTTGGCCAAAGATGATGTTCATCAGGGGCAAGGTGGTTCCAGCGCCGACGGAGGAGATGGCGGCGACGACATAGACCACAATGTCCCATTTTGTGGCGTAGTTGAAGACTCGAATGTAGTCTTTGAAAGTCGGCTCGCGCTCTGGTCGTGTCTTGACATCGCGGGGCTTTTCGTCGATGGTGGATGGGACACTGGCTTCCTGACTGGTCTCCGCGGCAGGAGCGTGTGCCTTGGCGTCGGCCATGGCGGAGTGCGGTCGAAGGTCCCCCGTTGAAGGTTAATGTTCAAGAGCAACGACAAGAAGGGAGGGTGGCGAAGAAAAGAAAGAAGCAAGAGGGTGAAGAGCAGGTTGAATGACGACCAGGAGACTTGTGGTACGGTTCGTCGGGGAGAGGCTCGCCTTAAGACAGCTCGGGTTGAGCAGGCAGAGAGTACGAATGAGGGTCAAGATCCATGACCAGGACGGCTGGATGTACCTGATGTACGTAGGTAGGTAAGGTAGTTTGACGGGATGACACGATGATTTGGTTTGCCTCTATCTACTGACTGCGTCAAAGAAGCCCTCAGCCCTGGGAAAGGGTGTGGCCTGACCAGGGGTACGCGGGAGAAGGAACAATCGCGAACGGGGCCCCGTGATTGCCGAGTCGTAACTCTGAAAATGCGAAGTACGAGTGTCGCGCTTGCCTGGATGCGAGAGCGCCTCCCCTTAGATACGACGCCTGCATATGCCAAGCACCAATCAGCGTGTCTCTATTTTCCACTCGCACGTGTCGGCCCCACTCGATCATTCTGACGGTTTCCCCATCATGAGGACTTGGTGTCATTACCATAGGACTCGGGCCCTCGTAAATAGCGAGCCTCCCTCCGATGCGAGAGATGCAGTGCAGTGATGCAGCCAAGGTGGAGGAGAGGGACGAAACCAGGCCTGCCTTTGCCTGCCCGACCCCTCCAAGGTCCCACAGTGACAGCACGGCCCACGGGTGCCTTGGATACTGGAAAGGACCCCTTCTTGCCTCCCCATAGCGTGCTGTTCACCACAGTCCACCAAAGGAAAGACGACCATCAGGAGACTCTCAGTCCAGGCAACGAAATTAACCTGCGCCTGGCTGAATGCTCAGACAAGCTGCCTGGGCGCTGTGGCTGCTGTTGCCTGATACCATGCGCCACGGCTGAGACATCGGAACGCAGCAGACCGTCATCCAAATCACCAGCGCTTTGTCGCAGACACACAACACTCATCCGTCGTAAATAACTCGTAAATCGATCCACGTTGTAAACGGGCCCACCCCACCCTCGCCGCCGTAAAAGGTTAATTGCACCCAAACATCCCCCGGAGCATCAGATCGGCCGCTAACGCCCCCCCGTCGCATCTCCACCAGATCCCGGTCTTCGGAATCAAGCGAAGAGCCCGTCCCGGCGCGGAGCAACCTGTGTGAAGCCTCGGACAGATTCAAGAGCCACAGATCCAGGCAGTACAACCCACAACACATTGTCTCCGAGTCCGCTGCGCTAGTTCACCCTCCTGCGGTCTTGGTCATATGTGGGACTTCCGCCCTTATACGCGTATCATCATCACAGGGGGAGAATGAGTGCCATTGCGCCAATCTTTCCACCTCACACGCGTTCCAAGGCCGGCTTTGCCCCGGCGTCGAGAAGTAATTGAATATTATGCTCACAACGCCGTGATGAAGCAAAATCCAGCACCGTGGATCCATTACGAGACTGTGCAGACACATCGGCCCCTTTTTCAATGAGTAGTTTGACCATTTCGGTAGTGCCCCAATGGTCCACAGCCACCATCAGAGGTGTTACCCCATGCTTGTTCTTTGCTGTGGGATCTGCTCCGCGGTCTAAGAGGAGGCGAACGAGTTTGAGTACAGTATGATCTAGCCCGGAGCAGGCGCAATGGAGAGGAGTGCCCGAACCTTTGGTCGATAGGTTCACGGCAGCTCCATTGTCCAGAAGTAGCGTCGTGATTCCCAGACTACTTTTAGCGATTGCCTCGCAGAGGGGGGTTTCGCCAGCTAACCCCCGAGCATTGACGTCTGCCCTTCGATGTACGAGGAGCTGAGCGATGTCGAAATAGCCATGACGCACAGCAAAATGCAAGCTCCGCAAGCCATCACTGTCCCCAGCCTCGATATCTGCCCCTCTGTCTACGAGGAGCTGGGCCATCTGCGGCTGACCTCGCCGGCAAGCTTCGTGCAAAAGACTTCCTCCCTCTTTTTGCTTATCGTTGGTGATATCAGCTCCCCGATCCAGAAGAAAAGTGGCCATTCCGACGTTCAGGTTCTTGATTGCAGCTCTGAGCGCACTTCCGGCAGAGCCCTTCTGTGCGTTGATGTCCGCTCCATTGTTAATGAGCAATTCAACGATGTTCTGATGTTCAAATGCCGAGGCCATCTGGAGGACGGAACCGTAGACCTTGTCCGCCTTGTTGACATTGGCGCCCTGTGCCAGAGCATATACTGCCAATCTTTTTATTCCAGACTGACACGCCACATGCAGGAACCGGTCTTGGTGCGTCATGGAGTGTCCAGAAAAGTCCTCGAACAAGGCTGAAGGTGTATCTTCCTTCAGGATGAAGTCGATCACTGCCTCAAACACATGATCAAGATCCTCGGCTATTGCAGCGTGTGTCGCCCAGTACGGTGCAGCATAATCCTTAAAGCGAAATGCCGGCACCCAAGCGATAGGCTTACTCGTGAATGAAACTCCATAGCCCTGCTGCTTTTCTATACTGGACATGTATGCCAAGCAAGCGAGTGTAATGGCGCCATTTGCCATCACAGGGGCCATATAGCCACGCTCCCTTTCGAGCAGATACTCCTTGACAGAAAAGTGGGCTAGGACTAGCTCTGGTTGCGCCTCGTAAAATACATTTATTCCTGTATTAGTGATGGAAATCATGCTGGGACAGTATTCCAAGATGTCAAGTTCTCGAAGGGGTCGATCTTGGTCGCGAAAGCCCGAGTTCTGGCCGTCGATGCGGGTGGCGACCACGTCTCCAGCTTCGGCCGGTTTCAGAGGGCGCTTGCCGTAGACAAGGAATTGAAGCAATAGCATGGTTCGATTCCTAGTGTCCGGGTGTAATCTATCCAGGATCTGTGAATAGGTCTCGTTGAGGTCCTTCGGCAGAGACCTCAGCGTTTCTGTGATTGCGGTATGGCTAAGACATTTCGCCAGACGGTCCAGTTGACAAGCCACCCATCGAAACCTACTTGCACGTTAAAGTTTGTACGTGTTGCCTGTGTACGCCATATACTTACATGCCTTGAGCTCGATTTCCTAATTGGTCGTTGATCTCCTTCAGAGTACTAGGATGCGACGAGAACCTTCTGAACTCTTGACTCCGGAGCCGTGCTGTGATGTATCGCCGTATGTCGAGGTCTACGGACGTTTTATCCATCCAGATGCAGTTTTGGGTACCGAATAATTCGGGAACACAGCCTCGTATGTCCGCTTCTGGCCGACTGGTCGCAATTATTCGGAGGTTGCTGAAGCTGGAACTGACAAGCCCCTCCAGCCATGCAAGTAGTTTTGGCCTCTCCCAACACTCATCCAGGGCATCTAGAACAAGGAATATATCCCTGGAGCCTTGAATCATTATCTCAAGCGTCTTTGATAGTTCTTTGGCGTGGGTTTGAGTCTGATCTCTCTGATGAGACTGAAACAGGCTTTCCAAAACGCCTACAGACCGAGGCTCTTGGAGGTAAAGTTGATAAATGAGGGCACGTAACATAATCTCCCAGGTCTGTTTGTTGGTGCTTGTAGAGTCAAATGTAAAGGCCAGAATTGCCGTGTTAGGTCTCTTCTTGAGCTTGTCAAAGATGATGCTGCTCAGAACAGTTTTTCCGCATCCCGTGATGCCGTAAACCCAGAGATTGCGACGCAGCCCACGTTCCCACTCATCGAAAGCAGTACTTTGAAGGAACCAGAGCCCTGAATTTTTCTGCCTGGTATGCCTTGATTCGTTTAATCTGACAGAGACATCCAGAGGAAATATCCATTCTTTGATCTGGTTGTCTCGATCCCTGGTCTTTAACTGTCTCAGAGCGATATTTGCCTCGCTCAATTGCTCACTCACTGTCAAACGGTCAGATTCCGTGATGAGCTCCGTTGCCGAAGACACTGACCAGAACCAAGCACTTGGCTTATCGTCGTCTGACGCTCAAGCACGCTGGGATGCACCTCGCTTAGGAGGTCTGTCGCATAAGCGGCTGCCATCATGGCGGCGAAGCCCTGCCATTCATCGTTCTTGTGTGTGTCCGAGTAGTCGCAGATACCACGGATGACCAGACAAGGGAATGTGTTGATGAGACCGGCAGCCTCCATCTCGAAGCAAAGGACATCTTCAGCTGCGGCTAGCCGGTCCCGGAAGACTGCATCCTTCACAAGGCGGTTCCCAGAAGCAATGAGCCCATAATGAACCGCGAGATTATCTTCATCTTCGCCTCGGGCCCTCCGAGTCTGTAGCTGTGAGCTTTGATTGCAGACTTTGCGGCAAGGCTCAGAGGATCTCTGAGGGTGTGTGAAAGAGGACAAAAAAAGCCTGTCGGCTGTCGGGGGTGGGCGGCGGTATTTTTGATGCCGTTTGATGTTCCCCAATGCCTTTTCCACATCTTCCTCTAGGCTGTGGCCCTGCATGTCATACTTGGCCTTGAGACCGCTCACAGCAGTCCGAAGAACAGTCGGCGGCTGATTCAAAAACCCTATCAGTTCGAATGACTGGTTCTGTTCCGTCTTGACAAAGTCGTACTGAAGCACGCCACCTCTTGCACCCTTGGGGCTACTGACGACGATGTCACCGAGACGAATGTCGTTCTTCGCGCTTGGAGCGCCGCCGCCAATCCCGACCATGAGCCCGATGCGAACATTTGGGAAACTGTGCAACATATGCGTGGCGACAGCAGTGGCCGAGCTCGTTCCATATCCCCCGTCAGGCATGACAGCAATAACGACATGGTGTTTCCCAATCTTCCCCAGCGCGTATGTGTTCGCGTCATTCGCGCTCACTTGCTCCGGCTTTCCGTGGGCTTCGCTGAGGAAGGCTTGGGCAGCAACGAATTCGATGGCAAGGGCGCAAATCCAGCCAACGGTGTAATCAAGAGGGTCTGGCATTTTAAATGCGGACAAGTTTTGGAATATCGAGTGAAATGTCAGTGGTGGTCTGGGACGAAATGGATTGCATGGTGTTTGAGAAAGGTCGAAGAAGGGTTCACCGCTGTGCCCGAAGTCGACGTGGTGGCTGCCTCGAAGGGCTGGCGCTTGGCGACTGTTAAGCGCCAACCGACATCGGATCAGCAGCAGGCTGCAGACCAGGCAATTGAATTTGATTCGTAGCTACTATATTTTTATGCATTGATGATACGTCAGACAGGATGTCTCGGCGGGTAATCAGTCAATGACCACGCAGTCATCCTCACATCACTCGTTGGCCAGTCAGGTTCCTAGCATTATTGGTCTACAAGTCAAAGTTTCTTGCAATTTGCAGAGCCAAGCAGTCTACATGCAGAGACTGTACATAGCATCGCCTACCACAGCTTGTAGCCGCCCTTGACAGCCTTTTGGAAAAGAGAGCTGGGGTCGTACTTGCGGCTGACAGTCCTCAGGAACTCCAGGTTCTCCGCGCCGTAGCTGGCCATGGGATCCTGGTACCAGGCAGCATAGTTCGCGAACTCGAACGGATGATCTTTTCCGATGCTTTGAGTGTACTGCTTGATCGACCTGTACCACTTCTCGGAAGCAGCGTGGACCTCGTCATCGTACTTGGCGTCGGACCATAGGGGCATGATGAAGACAACTGGTTCAAAGCATTAGCTCGATTCCTCCGGTTTGAAATCGGAAACCATCCGTCGAATTGAACTCACTCATAAGGTCCTTCTCGGCATCGGCGACACCCAGGATGTTCCCACCTCGGTCCTTACTCGCCTTCTGAATATGCCGAGACAGGGGCTCGAACTGAAAGTCCCAAGTCAGTCCAGGAATATGCGAGACCTCGGCGAAGATATCCATCGTAATGTTGTAGACACCTTGGAGAGTCTCAAAGTCATTGACGAACGTGGCATCGCTCATGAGAACGCGCTCAACCGGGGGGATTGAGGACGGGTAGTCGGCAATGGCCGTCTGATGCACGAGGTTGAGAATTTTGGGCTCCATGTCGAAGAAGGGCTGGATAGCCTCGTGTGTGCCATTGGCCTGCGTGTCGATAAGCCAGAGGAGGATCTGGCCCTCGGAGCCGTCGGTGGGAAGGAAGTACTCGGCCTGAACGGCTTGGCTGCCGTGGACGTTGCCGGTTGAGTCGTCAGTGAAGCTATGCAGCTCCTTCAGCACCTGGTCGCTTGAGCTGGCGGGGACAATGGCGAGGCCGCCGTAGACCTGCTGGCTGTGCTGGATGACGCCCATGTCGAACCGGGTGACGACGCCAAAGTTGTTGTTTCCACCGTGAAGCGCCAGGAAGAGATCCTTGTTCTCCTCGGCGTTGGCGTTGACAATGTCGCCAGACGACAGCACAATCTCAAAGTTGACCATGCTGTCAGACACAAAGCCAAGCTCACCCGTGAACCACGAGTAGCCGCCGCCGAGAGTGACACCGCCAACACCAGTTCCAGGGCAACGGCCGCCCGGGAATGCCACACCCGAGCCGTTCGTTTTCACGTAGGCATCGTGCCAGAGGGCACCACCCCCCAGGCTGACATAGGTGCGGTCGTCAGAGATGACCACCTCGTTGAGATCATCAAGAATGACAGCAATGCCGTCGTCAATGTTACTGGCGCCAGCCCAAGAGGTGTGACCGCCACCCTTGATGGAGAAGGGGCAGTAGTCGTGGCACCGACCCGCACCCACGGAGAAGGTCTGGACGGCAAAGGAGACGTCCTCAGCCGACGCGGGGCGGAAGATGCAGGTGGGCGCCAGCTCGGCCGTGTCTGCCCAGCGCTCGTTCCACGCAAGATACGAGGTGCTGTTGGCGTAGACGACTTGGTCAGGGTATTGCTGTGCCAACTTACTACACTACGACGGGTTAATAAAGATGAATACAACCACAGGGGAGGATGACAAGCATAACATACACATGCTGCCACGTTCCGTGCGGTGGAGCTGGAGTTACCGCTTGCGGCCGACGCCTCGGCTGCCATGAAGGCGAGCAGAGACGTCAAAGCATACACGCGGGATAGAGCCATAGTGTGTATCGACCTGTGTTTCGACCTGGATGCCTGTGCAAGGTTGCGTCTACTTTTCGAACCAAGGTTCCGACCGAGCTGCCCAGAGGGTCACAACTCAGAAGTGGCAGAAGATCAACGCCGAATTAAGTACTCCTTCGACAATACGTGTGGTGGAGCCGGCCGAGATGAGAGCGTCCGGAGAACAGGGGGACGGACCGGAGTCGCTGATCCCTGTGGCCAACTCGGCGGGATACGACGTGGAGCGTGTACTCCACCAGTATGAGCGAATTCGCGAGAGTATGTTACCGGCATGGATCTCATGGTTCTGGGTGTCCAGTTTGGGAGAAGATAGCATTCTTGAAAGGTCGCTGTCAGCTTACCAAATGGACATGAAAATTGTCCCAGTGAACAGTGAGGTACCGAAGAACGCAGCTGCTGCAAGAATTATGCAGAGCCCGACCTCCTGGATCCTCATGCAAGGACAAATAACCAAGAGGACTTGGCCTGCAGGCTCTTGGACCTCCTGCATCTGGAAACCAGCACGCCTGGGGAACATGGCCCGGAGCCGTCATGCCCTGCCTGTGGAGACGTGATTCTGTAGCACAGGGCTGAGTCGATCCCTCAGTGGACCTTTGGTATCTGGAGAACATCTGTGCACGCTACGCCCCATCTGAAGAACTCCATTTCCCCCTACCAGGTTGCATGTCGAGTATGCTCAATATCTGGGGCCAAGGCCTAAAGGATCTTTGTGCAGCGGAGTCGTTGGGGGATCCTGGTCGATACTCGACAGGGATGGAAGCATATTGGCCGTCAGTATACTGCCCTGAGGGTCTGCACGCTGAGGATGAAGCTAATCATGAAGATGAATAAAAGGGGTAAAGGGGAACATTCAAACCAGTGCATGATATTTCGAAGTAGGTGAGAATACGAGACCTCAGTCGCTCGACCGACAAACGAATCACTCTATGGAAGCAACTTAGGAGGCAGCCCGGCATGTCAGATATCACACATGGTCCGGTTTTCCGGTTCTCCGGCCCTGCCAAGTCTGAGGTCTGCATCCGCCAACCAGGGCAGATTGACATGAGGACATGGGCCGACGGATTTTCGAGGGAGAAAAGTGACAACTGAAGATGAGACTTGGCACCAAAGCCGCATGAAGCCCACGAAGGATCCTTGGTCAAAATGCAACCAGATGTCGAGTCCCTTCATCCTGACCCCGGCATGAGCGTGGGTGATCTTGCTGCCCCTGCGTCGCCGTCCTTTCTCGCTTTCCCTTCAAGCGACGGGTGTACAACTGGGTGACCCTCTTTATCAGACTCTGGAGTACCCTCTTTCTTTCCAAGATGGAAGTTCGTGCTCTCTCCCCGCTTTACGGACGCCTCCCAATACGCTTTTGTCGATCTCTTGAGGACGAGCTTCACAAC
Organism: Verticillium albo-atrum; assembly: GCA_002851705.1. NCBI lineage: Eukaryota > Fungi > Ascomycota > Sordariomycetes > Glomerellales > Plectosphaerellaceae > Verticillium > Verticillium albo-atrum. The sequence goes on from NMXJ01000004.1 coordinate 562,239, forward strand.
CAGCCATGTCGAGCGAGGACGCCATCGAATGGGTAGAGGACCCTGACGCCCCAAACAACGGTCCTACCGTGAACATTGCTGTTTGGTGTCTAGTGGCTTTGGCTACCGTCTTCCTCAGCCTCCGGGTGTACTGCAAGTTCCGGCGGCACAAGGGTCTGTGGTGGGACGACTACACCCTCATCGCATCTTGGGTAAGGAGAAGGGCACCGAGCCGCATCTCCAACGGCGCTCTGAGTAGTACTGATCGTGGTTTAGGTCTTCTTCGTCGTCGCAGCATGTCAACTCAGCGTCAACATTGCGCACGGCTTCGGCAAGCCAGGCACCAACATCAACCCCGAGTACTCGTACCAAGTAGGCCTAGGCGGGCTGATCGTCGGCACGGCCGTGCTGATCGCGCCGGTTCTGGGCAAGACATCGTTCATTCTCACGCTCAGCAGGATCTCGGGGCCCAAGCTCACGATCGGCCTCTGGGTCATCGCCGCGTCCATGGCCGTGTTCCAGACGGCAGCCCTCCTCGTGCAGTGGATCCAGTGTACACCGTTGGAGAAGGTCTGGCGGCCTTTTATGGACGGCGGATCTTGCTGGCCGTATGATATCAATCTTGGTCTCTCCATGGGAAGCGCAGGTATGTGGCAGTCGCCGGCTCTTGCGTCGATTTAACCTTGTCAAACTTGCTAATGGGAGACAGCATACTCTGGCGTAGTTGACCTGGCCCTCGCTGCTGTACCTTGGATCGTACTCAAGGATCTGCAGATCGCGAAGAAAGAAAAGATAGGCATCGCCGTCGCCATGAGCATGGGTGTCGTGTAAGTTGACTGGTTTCCCGAAGCAAAACAAAGCCACTGATCCTTTATCCAGGGCCGCTGCGACGGCATTCGTCAAGTGCGTCAAACTCAAGATTCTTGCAAGCAGTGACTTTACGTGTAAGTCAGCCATCCCTCAACCTCACCGAGCCGTACTGATGGAGATCGCAACGAACAGTAGAGGGCGGCGAGCTCGTCATCTGGGCATCCACCGAAATATCCACCACCATCGTGGCAGCCTCGATCCCCATTCTCCGCACGCTCGTGCGGGAGATCAGCACGGCCAGAGGGTCCGGTGCTGGCTATCTGCGATCTACCTCGTACGGCGACGGTGCCGGGAGGATGGCACATCAGTCTCGCCAGTCTCGCGCCAACAGGCCGCGTCCGACGTCGGTCGGCCATGTGTCGCCGGACGAGGCAAGTGATAAGAGCATACTTGAGAACAATAGCGGAGGTGGCAGGAAGGCCGCCATATCGGAGGACAGGACAAGAGACTGCGGCGCCAGTGGTGATGCGGGCTATGAAATGCATCGTTTCGGGCAGCCGAGCCATGGGTCCGTTTAGGAAAATTCGATAGAACATAGCTCTATGCGATCAGAATATCTTCCGGTCTCATCTCCGGTAGTTCCATCCAAGGGGCCCAGTCTGCTACACCCTGCCATGTCCACCCGTGGCGATCGGGTGACGTGCACATCACAACAATCTGCCCGCGTTCTCCTTCCCTGGCATCCGGATCGGTCGATATCGGAAAAGACTTATCGCTGTCGTCTTGAAGGGGCAGCAGCAATGCCACGTGCTTGTAGGATTTTGCCAGCTCGGAAGCCCGCCGCCAGCACGAGTTGACGACTCTGCTCTCTTCGAAGTACACCGTTCGTAGAACTCCATTTCCATCGTACTCCCTGAACCGGAAGGCGACGTCACGATACATCTTGTCATGACGAGAATCATAGTCATACATGAGCCACGAGCCTTTGATTCCATGGTTCGTAATGAGAGCTTCTCGGCTGCCAAGGCCATCATAGGCCAAGTGAGGCCATACTTTGGCACCAGTTTTCGTCGTCGGGCCTCGAATGTATGGAGTCGTAGACGCCCAGGAGAAGCCAGTCACGTTCTTCAACCTTGCTGTATCAGACACCAGAAAGGCCGAAGGAATCTTGCGGCCCACCAGGCCTTTCCAAAAGTCCTGTGGTGTGAACGATACCGGGAGGTTGCTAAGGAGACTCCAGATGACCATATCATCGCCCTCTCGAGTGGCGTGTCGAAACCCCAGGATGCTACCCGCCTTTTCGACTGTTCGTCCGGGCGGAGCCCCCGTGGAAGAGACTGCTGTCGTCGGTGCCGGAAGTAAATGTTGCACCGCAAGACCCAGAACAGCCAAGTCGATGCGTCCCTGTTCTCGAACAACGGCAAGACAATCCCTCAGTGGTACGGTACGCTCGTCCTTGCAAAGTAGCACCAGGCCTGAACAGCCCTTGACAGCCTCAAGCATGGTCCACGCGCGGACATTCCAGTCACATACCAGCACCGTCGCGAAGAGCCGCTCCTGCACGGCGATCGAAGCCTGCGCGACATTGATGCTCATGAGGTCGCGGTCCAGGACAAGCACGCACGCGCTGCCGGCGAAGACCTGGTTGATGTACCCAATCGCCTCCTTGCGGAGCTTGTGCTCGTCCGGAATACACATGACATCCATCCAGTACGAGTCGCAACCATGCCTGGTCGCCAGCCGGCTGAAGCGGCCGTGCAGACACTCGTTGATCCCTGTGTCTGGCCTTCCGCCGTGACCGTGGCTCCAAACGTGGGAGATGGCCATTGTCGATGCCGATGCGCCCCGGTATTTGACGTGCCTTCCGTCCGGCGACGGCTCTGCAGCGACAGCCACCGGTCCCTGGACAGCTACATAGGAAGCGCGGTTCCACAGCAGCTTGGTACATTTGCCAGGTCCACAGGTGTTTGTATGAACAGACTGGTCGCCGTGAACGAGGCGAATGTCTTTGAACCTACCGCAATCCGTGGGGTGGTCGCCCTTACACGTGGTGCTGAGCTGGTACAGACATCGTGCTGTCTTCCCCTCGTGTTGCTCTTTGAAGCGCTTCAAGAAGTGGCGATAATCTAGGGCGCCAGCAGGTCTGTCGGACCGTAGCAGCCGGAGTGCCCACTTGCACATGTACTGCGGCCCGTCGACTTGCTCCCTTGCGCCCGGTACGGCATCGATCGCTTTCTGGTACCTGTCATCCTCGATTGTCGGGACGGTGACGCCGGCCGGCTTGGCCTTGAAGGCTAGCAGCGCGCTCCAGCGGGGATCGAACCCCGACCTCGCCTGTGCATCGAGAGCGAGCCAAAGGTAGAGTTGCGAACACCGTGTCCAGGTCGTGTAAAGGAAAGCGTCGGAGACTAGATCCCTCAGCGTCTGCTCTGCGCTGTGTGTAGCCGGGGCAGTTTCGATAACCACTTGCAAGGCCTCGCGGAGAGAGTTGAAACCGAGAAGAAAGCTTTTGAGTGTCCTGGCCACGTTGAACGAATCATCGACGGAGCCACCTTGGCACGCTGCGACGATAATGCCAACCTTAAGTGTGATATTGCTGAATCTTGTGACGGCTTGGAGGTCATCCCACGGGAAGGTACCGCGCCGACTGCTCTCGGTCTCGGCATTCCCAGAATTGGTGTATCTCGACAGATCGGGAATGCCTTTGGGTAGATGAAGGAACCAGTACTGATTCGTGTACTCAGGCGGCTGTGGAGGTAGGCGACGGAGAAGGTCTACTGCCTTGTCCACGAGACAGAAAGCCGGTGTCGTGCTAGCCTTGTGCAGGCGAAGGAGAATAGGATTTGACACCATGCCGTCGATGTGACGGAAGTGATCTTTTGCGGCAAAGGGCCGATCCAGTAGGTCCGTCATGGACGGCTCGCCAGGGGCGTTCGTGACGCCATGAGGGAACCCGTTGTACTGAATGGATAGCAAGGTCCTGTTGACGGCGTAGGGCGAGGCTGACCAAGAGAAATCGCCTGGTCCGGAGGCCGCCGTCACGACGTCTTCCACCTTCTGCCTTGTAAATGTATCGTTGGAGAGCCCTATACTCATCTTTTCTTGCTCGTGAGTGGTTTCTGCGAATGGAAGTAATAGGGACGAGCTGCGCCGCCAGTGCGAGGAGGTCCAGGGATGCGGCTTTCCTTGAGGGGTTTGAAGTTGGGTAGCCCGTCTGGTAGCCTGACATGCACGTTTACGGCACCTGTCAATCTAATCTGGGCTGACTGCGGGGGCTGCGGCTGTGGATGATGCAGCCTCTGTCGAGCATCGTGCATTGTGAGAGGTCGATTGCTGTACAGCCGTATCACATTGCCATCAGTATCTTGGGGGACTGGCACCAGCACTGAAAACTAGTATCTGCCTTGATCAAGGCCGATACCAAAGTAAAAATGTTTACCGCACAATTTCAGGAGCTGCAGTTGGCGAACCTTGCATAAATTAAGTCGATCGAGTATAGGGGTTACTTCGTACACCTTAGCAAGGGCTGGTCTGCTTCATCTTTCCCCTTTAAAAGTCGGGCGCACAGTAACATGTGATATTCGTTCCATCTGACGTCTGTTTACAGTACCTCGACGGTAGAATCTAATAGCTTAAGCCAACTTGCCAGCCGGATCTCCTGGTGAGCGGACATTATGGTTCGCCCCTTTAAAGCCACAAAAAGCTCAAGGAGCTGCCGACATTGTGCTTTCCGTCAGACCAGGTCAGTCTGCCAAATGCATTTCCATCCGCGGTCGCATTCTTGCCCATCTTGACGACCACGTCAAAGGTCTTCTTCTCTCCTGTCTTGGTGAACGTCAAGGTCTTGGGCTCAACGGTAACAGAGACCGCAGAAGGGTCAGTGACGGAAACGTCCACCTTGTAGGTACCAGTACCACCGACGTTTGTGACGGTGCGCTTGAACCTGGTCTTGTAGGCGCACTTGGAGGTCGAGGTCGAATCGAACACGGCGGAGAAGGACGGATAGTTGAGGTCATTGGCGTTGTACTGCTTCTTCGGGTCGCAAACAAAGCTTCTCCTGCTGATCTGGGCGGCAAAGTCGTCGTTGGGGTCAACGGCGCACAAGAAATCGAGATAGTCGTCGGCGCTGACTTCATAGACCAGACCGGGGTCCAACGCCGCGGTCGGGTCAACGTGACCATTGCCGTAGGCGAAAGGGTCGGCAGGGCCCAGATTGGCCGAGTCAATAATAGGAGTGTCCGTACCCTTGAGAGTTGTATACGCGGTTGTCATGATGGCTGAGCGGATCGCCGAGATGCTCCAGTCGGGGCGCCTAGCCATGATGTAGGCAGCGGCACCGCTCAGATGGGGGCAGGACATGGAAGTGCCGGAGATGACGTTGAAGTCAACGTTGCGCGTATCCTCCACGAGACCCGTTGGGCCCTTGCCGGCCCAGGCAGCAAGGATCGATACACCAGGACCCGTGATATCAGGCTTGAGAATCCAGGGCACCGGCAGAGCAGGACCACGGGAACTGAAGGCCGCCATCTTAGGCGCGGGAACGCCCAATTTGGTACCATCAAAGGCCAAAAAGGCCGTTGCCCCGTCTGTCTTGGCGTAGGCCTGGACCTTGCTTCCCTCTGTAAATCCTAGGTGCAGTGCAGGCAGGATATGAGCATCGGCAATGAGCTCCTCTCCCGTTGCGGCGGTGTTGATGACAACCATGCCGCTTCCGCCAGCATCCCGGACAACGCCACCCTTCGCAACTCTTCCATTGTTGCCACGGACGCAGAGGACAATCTTGCCAGCAACCTTGACAGGATCAAGACTTCCCTCGAGACAGAGGTTCGCATCTGCTGCTGTACTGTTCGCAGCGGCGGCATTGCTACCGGCAATGAAGGGAAGTTCATGCGTCAAGGGCTTGACTCCGGGCACGGAACCATCGCTGTAGAGAGACACGCCAGTAAAGTTCTGCCCGTTGCCGAGGCTGACGGTGGCAGGGAAGTCGCGGTCAAGGCTGCTCGCGGCAACAGTCAGGACCCAAGGCGCAAGGTTGGATGCAGTCGCGGGACCCGGTCCGCTGTTACCAGCAGACATGGCGACAAAGATGCCTTTCTCCATAGCAGCCCAGCCACCCTGCAACATGGTGTCGCTGGGGCTGAAGGAGGGGTCGCCTCCAAGAGACAGGGACATGACGTTGACACCATCCTCGATGGCTTTGTCCATGCCAGCGAGGATGTCGGCATCTGTGCATCCTCCGGTCCAGCAGACTTTGTACATGGCCAGACGAGCGTTCTTAGCCACACCGCGGGCGGTGCCGGAAGCCTGGCCAAAAAGACTAGCCTTCACCACGGCAGAGCCGCCAGCAGTCGACGATGTGTGTGTGCCATGGCCATCGTCGTCCCTGGCCGACTGGAACTCGCCGGCTTCGGTCCAGTTGAAGGTGGTGCCACTGCTTGCCTCCGTAGCAGCGACGTAGCCAGCCCAAAAGGCTCTGCCACCGATCAACTTCTTGTTGCAGTAGCTGGGTCCGAATTTGTCTCCAACCTCACACTCGCCCTTCCAGCGAGAGGGGATGGGACCAAGGCCGTCATCATTGTAACTAGGCCTTTCAGGCCAGACACCAGTGTCGAGGACTCCGATGATGAGATTTGCCTCGGCCTCGGCGCTGGAGGCATCCCGCTCGCCCAAGTAATTCAAGGGGCTAACGGCATCGCTACGGCCAAGTAGGGCTGAGTTGTCGAGGCCGAGGAACTGAGATGTTCTCGTGGTATGAAGCTTGCGGATTTGGTTCTCGTGGACACCTAGCACGTCGGGTCGCGCTCGGAGGGTGTCGGCCTGCTCCTCGGTGATCTGGGCGGCATAGCCGTTGATGGCGTTCTCGTAGGTGTAGAGAATGTCATCAGCGCTGGCGGAGACGGACTTCAGGGACGAAGTAGCTTCATCTCTTCGGCTGAGGCGGTTCGGCGAGGCCTTCAGCTGGACAATGTATGTCTTCTTGGTCTCGGCAGCCAGGGATTCCCCCGCCAAGAGCAGGTTGAACAAAACGAAGAGCGACAACTTGGCCATGACTATGGACTGAGAGACCGGATCGATGTGAGGCTTGACGTCGGCTGGTCGACATCTGGGCTGGTCTTGGCGATCGCCAAGAAATGGGGCTCTCTATATACTTCCCCAGATTGTTCGCCGGCGTCTTCCAGCACACAAATCGCATGGACCATGGAGTTGACACCCTTGTCGTGGAACTAAGATCAAATCAAGAAGCTCGAAATATCGGCATTTTCTGTTGCCGTCAAAAGGAGGACCTGCCTATCTGGCATCGGCAATCGTGGGTCTTGACGTGCGGCAAGTCCATGTGACAGAGGCTCCTCAGAACCTGTCGCCATAGATCACTGGCTGGAACCATGTCGAGTCGTGTGGTCCTGACCATCAGGCACGCGGATGTCGGAAAGTTAGGTCGGTTTGTGCCCCTGACGAGGACATTATGGTAGCATTCGGCATGGAAGTGCCGTTTGCACGGATGTGTCGGCCACCAAACAGTAGGAGATATCCCCGCAATAGCCCATGGCGCAACGGCCCTGGCCGCATCAATAGATAACCGATCTTGCGCTATTCCAGTTCGAGGTCGAGTCAACAGGTTGTAACCCCGCAGATCATCTCATCTCCCAAGGGGCACCAAAGAGAACACGAGTTGGCGAGGTGCCTTCGCGCGACCACTCCCTAAGGGGCTTCCTATTTGGGAATAAACTCACTTTACTGGCCTCGGCCGAGCAACCCGCTTTGGAATGGCAGAACGGCTTCTGTCTCCCGCCGTTTTGTCGCGCTGTCTCCTTGACGGACCTCGAACCTGTCACCAGTAATGACTCCATCCACTCTGAACTGGCGACCCAAGCTATTCTGCCTCTCTTGAGTTGATGCCAGCCGGGAATCTCCTCAGTCGAGCTGACACCTATGTTGTAGGGTCGTGGAAGTAGACAGCGGGCACTAGCTGAACACTAAGTAACGTAGGTACGGATTGAATTTGATTGGCCGGGCCAGAAATTCAAAAAGCTAATTCAGATCCTCGATAACTAGCATGATGTGTGAATGCACTTAATTATACCAGCATATCCACCAAGGTGGTATGAAGCATATTAGCTTAGAACTTAGAGTAGTACCATAGCCGGACAGGTGAAATAGTCCGTGGGGGAATACCACGCTCGGCAGCGTCGGAATGGTAGGTGACTTGCGAACGGGCTCGATCTTAAACACAGCGTCCCACTTCTAGGCTCTAGATTTCCTGCATGGCCAGTTTTAGGGTTCTAAACCAAGTAAAATAGAGTCTCAGGCAGTGCTACGCTATGGTAAATAAGGGGTCAGCATAGCCTAAGTAGGATGAGTAAAGCTATATCAGGGTAAACCGAACTAAGCCGAGACCTAGCACCCTCTAATATCCCCCTAAGAAGAAGCGTCGATTCATTGTGTGGGTAAGATAGTGACGTCATGCTCAGGTAAGGATCTTAGAACATCCAAACCAAGACCAAGTCTTCGATGGTTTCTCCCCATCATCATCATCCCGTATTATGAACCGATCTGGATGAAGACCATCAACACGGCAGCGTACCTGGATGTCGATTAGCATTAAGACAGTTGTGACGCGTAGAGAAACCTACGCAGCAGTGGCTCCGAGCGCTTCAAACGGTTTCGCCACCATAGCCAGTGAAAGGACGAGTAAGAACAGGGAGATGAATCCTGTGATGACCGCAAGCTTCCTCTTAAGATCTTCCATATTCTGCAGGACCCATATTGGAGTGATGAGCATTGTCACGCCAATGGCAATGATTAAGGCAGATGTAAAGGCATCAATGCGCTTATTCGAATAGTATGTGACATCCTGGGCATCGTAGGTAGGGATGTCAACGTTTGTGTGTTTCCAGATTGGTAGTGTGCGAAGGCGCAGGGAGCTATCGATGGCCTGCCGCAGAGGCGTTTTTTCCTTGTATGCCACAGACACGAGGTCTTTATGGTCCAGATATCCTTGTTCCTCCTTGGCAATTGCCGCGCAGTCGTGATTGTAGTGCCAATTCTTGAGGTTTTTTCTGTCCCGGTTCGGCGTCTTTGGATACCTTTTTAGGGCCGTCTGTTGAAGCAGAAACTCATCTTCTGGTTGTCAGCATGTCTCGGTGATTGCTTAGGATGAAGATTTGCTCACTGTAATGCCTCAGCTTTTTTGATAGTTGCGTCAAAAGCTGCGTGCGGTCCTCTATATCCCCCCTGAAGGTTCCGTTGTGGTAATCCTGCCCATTGACCTCGCTCGTCACGTCGTCAAAGTTCCCAAGTTCCTGTTCAAGTTGGGCAATCTCATCTTGAAGTGCGAGTGCCACGCGGACATTCAGGACATCAAATCGACGAAGGAGAAAAAAGTCATCCTCTGATGAGACGAATCTCGAGTAGCCTCTGTATCCGATGTACTTCCACGGCTTACGCCCGATCTCATCCTGAGTCGGCTCCTCAATTGCCAGGTGGATTGTAGGCTGCTCTTCCGTCTGATCAGAGCTTGCTGATGGTAATGTGCGACAATCTGTTGACTGTCGAGTAGTCATTTTGTCTTCTGCAAAGACTCGGCAAGCGTCACGCCATTTGCGGTTTTCCGCCGACTTTTTGTGGTCTTCTGAGGTAGGCAGTCCGGGGATGAACATGGCCGCTTGACAGGGGTTGACGAGGGCAACGGTCCCTGATTTGACAAATGTGCTGGCAAGGCAGAGTCCAGTGGGCTGGCTGCTATTTCAAGGCCACTCGTTCGCCAAGGCAACTGGTTCGCAATCAGGTAGCTGTCGATGGCGTTTTCTTTCCTTTTTCAATTTCGTATGCGATGGCTTATTCGTCCGCCGTGGCTGCGGCACACACAAAACTGATGGCCACGTCAGGAGGCCTCTGAAGCTAAATGCCCTTCTGGTGGCTGTAAGCAATCGTTGGAGCTGGGGAGGAGGAGGAGGGGGTCAGGAAGTGGACGCGCTTTGCAGCCTGGCCTTCGGTCAGGCAATCCGGGATACATCGTCGAAGTACTGATGCATGGAAAAGTAGGGGACCTAGATTTCGAGAAAGTAAGACACAACTCAAGTATTTCTCGGTCAAGAACTCATAGTGGTTACCAAATCCTGAAACTTTTGTTGGGTGCGAGGCTTGGGCATAGGGTACGACAGGCGAGGTAGCGATCATCCCGTCTCATTGCCACCCCTTGTGGTCGCACCGCATATGATCGGTTGGCTGCCTTCCCCATTTCTCCTCGACTGGTCCTCGCGGCACAGCCCCGACCCGGGCCAAAAGGTGCCTGATCGCCTTACTACATCTAGGCAGGATGTTTCCTTGAATTTCCTTGAGCTCGGTTGAAACCCGTACTATCTGACACGTTCGTTCAATACATCATTCTACCCAAATCATAATCTTCACATTCACGCCTTGTTACAAGCCCTGCTGAACAGATTGCGGCAAGCCATCGCAGCATGGAGCCATCCGAAGAGCCCTCGAACCAGAACCCCTTTTTTCACGCCCAGCCACTGGAATCGTTCCCCGGCATACATGTGCAGGCTGGAGAGAGTCCCGTTCTTGACCACCAGAGCCAGTCGCTGCTCATAAACAATCTGAGCCTGACAGCTCCCTCGCATCGAGAGGTTCCCGCCAACGTGCGTCGGAAGACAGACAACACCGCACGAGCGGAAGCACCACCGACCTCCCAGCCACAAATCAGCTTCTACGCCCAAGAAACCTTCCCAATACATGCAACGACTGCGACTCAAGTGCAAGCTTCAGAAAACACCCAGGCCAAACAGTCATGTGGCAACTGTGGTGGTACCGTAGCGCAAGGCCGATCCAATCAATGGCTAAATTTCCAAAACATGTGCCACTGTCCAGCAGCTGAAAGGACAGTTACATCGGCTCGGTCGGCAGCGGTCCGAAGGACACAGGGCGGCATCCGCCGTACGTGAAGAGAGGTCGAAGAGAGCGGACGCAAGACAATACAAGACCTCCACTGTCAGCTTGGTTACAGGCGACAGCGACAGCAAGAGTAAACGCTCAAGCTGGAGCAACAACAAGGGCAGTCAAACGCAAATCATCAGCTCGAAATGGACGACTCGACATGGATCGAAGCGAAGCTGAGAGATCTCAAGGTTATGCACGTGAACCGTGCAGTACTCCTCAAGCCCGCCCTGTCCGGGTGACATCCCAACGAAGCTACCGGAGGACCATCCAAGAAAGGCGCTGTCCGAGGACCGGGAAGATTTTTTCATCAGCGTCGAGGCTTGTGTGATCAAGCGCTGCCGGCTTGTATTCCTCAACTCTTCGCGCTCGTATTTGTCATGCCTAAAGGACTCCTCCGCACAACTGCCTCAATTCTGCAGAAATGGGTACGACATCATCGACAGAAACCCAAACACCAACAGGTATCTGACGCACATTGTCGTCGAGATGTACCGAGGCTTGAGGGCGCACTTGGACCAATCTAGTTCCAACGACATCAAGGATGCCAACGCCACAGTTTTCCTCCAATCCAAAGTCGATGGCCGACCAACACATAACTGGGAGGCCAACCCGTTGATCGATGGATACCTCTCCAAGATCTTTCAGGCATTGGAAGACGTCGCTACCAAGAACGTAACAGTAGAGTAAGTGAGCGAGGGGTATTTGGACGTGACGCGATTGTTCGACACGTCCCGCAACAGCAGGCACCTCTCAGCGGCCTACCAAGATTGGATATGCTTGGGTCATGATGTTGGACGAGTCGCCCAGTTAAGCGATCTGTGGCTAGCTGGTAGACAGAAAGCCGAGTGCGACACGTTTATAAGGACTTTGGCGAGGGCCAATATCTGGCAAGAATTCTGCTTGAACATACATCGGTTTGGGGCCGTTTCGGTGGTTTTGTTCAAGGGCGGCCTCGCGACGACGGTCAGAGATATTCCCGCCGGAACGCTATCAGACATTGGATGGTTTAAAGGCCCCCTGGATTCTGAATACTGGGAGTATCAATACCGCAGCGCGTATTCCATGGGAACGAAGCATTCTGAGAGGTACCTTTTCAAGGTTTCGATGGACTACGAGGTCTTGGGTATGCATCTGCCGAATGGGACGTGGATCAAGTGGGATGAGAGTGTAGCGGCCAACGTCAACGGGATATCCACCGGCGCCATCGCATAGGCAAGGAGCATATTGGCCATGAGCGTGCACTTAATATCTTCAAAGCAACTCAGTTCCGCTACCTGCAATTTTGGGATGATGGTGGTACACGATACAGACAGAATTGGCATGACGGCAGGGATCCTCCCACCGCTTGTCCTCCAAAGCTGGGGAACCACAAATGGCCCCTGAAAACAAAAAGATCAAAACGCCTCTTCCGTTTTTAGTCCCAGTGACTCGTCGCGTTCCTGATCTCCTCTTCCTTCCTAGCCTTCGTCGTCAACTTGACTTTCGTCTTCGACTTTGACTTCCTCGAATTTGGGACAGTGCGTGAGCGAAGGCCGCTAGTAGTTCAGCTCTCCACCACCACCCCCGGCAACGTGGTCGAGATCCTCATAGCTCTTCAGGCTGCGACCCTGTGTAGCCTCTCGAGGACCAACTGCCGCGCCTCCTGCGCCACCGTCACCCCATTTGCCAGAGCCGTTGCGCCCACGGGCCCCGTCATATCGCGGATTCGGTCGGCGGTCGTATGGGCCGCTTCTGTAGTTACCACCACGACCACCACCGCCCATGCCGCCACGTCGAATAGGACCGGGTCCATCGCGACCATCGCCGTTCCAGCCGGAAGCTTGCCCGCCGCCTGGGACGAAGCCTGGGAACCCTCCTGGGGGCATTGGGAACCCTGGAATCGGCATCATGTTGTTCATGTTGAACGTGTTGAGGTTGAATCCGCGGGGGGTTCCTGCGGCAGCCTGTCCGTTAGGAGGCGGGAAGTGGCCATTCGAATTGGCATCTGTTCGCGACGGTGCGATGTGCGATGGGTCCATGACGTAGGCGTTGATGAGCTCAATCTGCGTTTTTGTTAGTTAAGGGTCACCGGAATCGGCACTTCAGTTTTGGCAGCCACATACCTCCTGTTTCAAGCCCTCAAGCCACTCAGGATGGCGCTTCTCGACGTGCTTCTTCCAGAAGTGATCCTCCTTGAATAACTTCTGGCAGTCAGGCACTTTGCAGCGGAACTTGTGCTCATCCTCCTGCCTCATGTACTTGAGAAGCTCTTCGTCCAACGCCTCCTCAACAGGTTTACCACCAAGCTTGCGAAGGTCAACCGAGTCGGGCTCAAGGATCTGCATGATCTTGTCCTCGAAGGTCTTGACCCAATTGTAGGCACGTAGCAGCTGTTGTTCCGCCTTGCCCCCAGTGTTGCGGAAACGCTTGTCGCCACCCTCACCCCCCTCAAGCTCCTCGTCTCCTTCGCCGCGTTTCTTGCCCGGGAAGGGTTCTCCGAGTGCACTAGCCTTGGCGACGGCCTTGGCAGCAGTGCTGAGCGTCGCCCGAGGCCGGCGGAGATGCCCACCAGGACACTTGCGGGTGAGTTCGTGGACCGAGTCGCTCTCGAAGACGCAGTAGAAGCAGAAGTTGAACACGCGACGAAGGTACTCAATCATGAGATCGAGCTGCTTCTTCTTCGTGAGAAGGTCATCGTCGTCCACCTCATCGTCCTCTTCGACCGCACCTTCGTCTTCATCTTCCGCACCTTCGTCCATTTGCTCGGCATCATCCATGCCTGCGCCGGCGTCGGTATCTCGGCGGCGTGCAGCGCTTCCCTTGGGCTTGGGGGGTACCGCAGGTTGCAGGCGGCCTGCGTTTCGCAGTTCGTCCACTCGCTCTTCAATCTTGAGAATCGCGTTGAAATCAGAGCCGTAGTCCTCCTCGAAACGGTTGACCAGGCGTTGAATAAGGACTAGATCCTTCTCAACACGCTCGGACGTAGAAAATAGGTCCCAGAGTGCCTTCTTTCGAGGGGCTTGCGGCGGGTTGTGTACGCCGACGTGGCAGGTGAAGTCTCCTCGCGATTCGTCTTTAACAGTCTTGCCGTTGATCGCATCCAGCGCCTTCTCCGCTGATGACACGGCGACAGGCGACTTCGCAGTTTCGATATCTTCGTCGCCCGGGGCTGGTCGGTCGAGTGTTGCCACATTTGTGTCTGTTGACGGGTGAAGCATGACCCAGCCAATGCGATGGTAACGCTTGCTAGGATTCGGGTCTGAGAGGGAGAGCCATTTGAAGCCACCTTCGTCTTCTCCAAGGTGTTCCTTACAGAAAGCTTCGAGGTTCTGGCGACTGACGTGAGGCGCAATCGTTTTAAACAGCAGCGTTGGCTGGAAGAGGCTCTCGTCTCGAATATCAGCCCCGTTCGCAGCCACGAGGTCGCCCACACCCAAGATCTCGTTGGTCGCCATTGCTTCGCCCTCCTCCTTCTCAACGAGGCCGCCTTGACCATTGCTATCGTTCTTTGGCAGGCCTTCCAAGGAAAACTCGTCGAAAATGCCGGACTCCAGATCCTGGTCCCATTGGCTGTAGGCGCTGCGGCGAAAGTCGCTGATCTGTAGGCGGAGCGGATCGCGGACTTCGGGAACGTAGCGCTCTCGGAACCACTGTTCTTTCTTGTGCTCCGAGACGAAAGTTCGGGCCATTTTACCCTGTAGGTCCTCCTTGTAAGCGTCGTACGCGGCTTGAATCTTGGCTTTCTCCTTGTCACGCTCTTCCTGTGCCTCCCGCGTGCCGCGTGCCCGCTCCGGCTCGCGCCGTCTGCCGGTGCGTTGACGTTCCTTCTCCTCCTTGATTTTCTCGTTCATCCGCCACCACTCTCCGAAGTACGAGAACCCGACTTGGTACGGCAGCTTGACGGGATCCATCAGCGGATTGGTTGTCAGATGCGGGCTGCCATTGTCTTGCCCGGGGACGTATCGATCGATATTAGCCGGGGGAGACCCGATGCGACGGTCGCCGCGCCGGTCCTCCCGCTCGCGGCCATGGTCTTCTCGGCGCCCCCGAGGCTCGTACCTGTCGACGGCGGCGGGCGACCTCGAACGGCGTCGGTCTCTAGAACGATCTGGGCCTGGCAGAAGTCAGTGATATGTTGAAGAGGCGGATGGCAAGGACAGGGGCAACGGCGCCGGCGAAGGGGACCGGACGGCGAGGGAGACCGGACGCCCGCCACGCCGAATTTCGGCCGGAAGTATTCTGGGCAAGAGGGAAAGAGGCTATGGTGAGGAGTGCAGCTATGGAAGGCGTGCGTAAAGAGTAATTGAAGAGATGTACACACCAGGAGAGCGACCACGGTACGAGTCGGAGCGCTCAGGCTTTTCCCAATTCCTGTCGCCCGGGGACCGAGCAGGCTCGCGGTAGGACGTGTAGGAGTCCATCTTTGCTCGGATGTCGTGTATGTCGGTCGGCTCGTGTGTTCCAATGCGCGGGCGTAGGTGACGTGTCTTGTATCAATTCGGTCTGTCGGTCGGTTGCTCGTCAGGTGATGCCGCTACCAGGCCTGATGATGGTCGGTTTGGAGGTGATGCTGTTTGGCGACATGTTTGCGGTTAGACAAGTCAATCGCCAAGAGAGTTTGTAGGGAGGAGCCAAAAGAGACGAGAAGCAATAGAGTGATGAATGGTTCTGAAAATGAGCCGAACAATATGGCAAGAGAGAGAGAGAAGACGACAGCCGATACAGGCCGATGAAGGTGAAGGGGAGATTGGTAGGCAGGAGGCAGGAGATGGATGACAGGGCCAAGGTAATGGAGGTTGTTGGTTTGGAGAGGGTAGCAGGAGGGTATGAGTCGCAATGAAGCAGGACCAAGTGAAAAGGGTAATAACGAACAATGAATCGAGAACGAGTGCGTTGAAGCGCGCGTACGTGCAATGGCGACAGGGCGCTGTCGACGATGCTGTTGCGAAGGCGCGGCTTGCGAGACGAGAGAGGAACTCTGGACCTGTAGCTGCAGGACGCGAGGCAAGGTAGGTAGGCTCCGGCAAAAGGGCGATCCAGGATGGGTCGGTCCATTCACAGCAGGGACACTAGGCTAGAAAAGACTAGCGCAACAGATAACCGTTTAGTTGCAATGCATGTGAGTATTCTAACGGGGCTCTTTGTGGGGCGGCCGGTGGTGATCATAGGCCCGAGCTCTTGCCTGTCGTCTTTCCAGGTCAACTTGGGAGACATGGAAGAGTAATCAGGCTGGTCTTCAAAGTTAAGTGGCATTCTCGGTCTTGGGGAATCTCTCTAGAGTTCATTGCCAATCATATTAAAACCCAAGAAGACAAGATGCGACGTGGATGTTGAAATAACTTTCCTAGCTCTTACTGATGGAACTGCATTTCCGCCTCGGCATTCTACGTCATCGTAGGTTCATAGCTTCGGGTGCCTGAAAGCACCGATGGACCGGTCTCTCAATCCAAGATAGCATCCCTGACATAAGCAAACCTACAAGCTTCCGATGAGTTGCTGTTAATGCTATTGTCATATCCCACGCCAGCCAGCCACAGCGAAATGTGTGAGAGGTCTAAATTGGGTATGGGTGTATGTAAAGGCGTTCGGGGCCTGTACTGTAGGATCTGGGCTGTGATTGGATCATGAGTCAGAGGGCTGGTGCACAGACCTCATAAAGCCTCAGGTCTTCCGCATCGCCCTCAGTCACTATGGCCGAGTGGTTAAGGCGCCAGCCTCAAGAGAAGAGCATACGTCTCTCCCTTATCCCTGATACAGGCGATTGCTGGTATCGTAAGATTCTTGGGTTCGAATCCCAATGGTGACAATTTTGGCTCAACACGAGTCAACATCAACTTTTCGTCTTCCGCTATTGTTTCTTTTTTAGGTGTGCCGGTTTCTTCACTCGATCTGTCCATAATACAGACCATCGACGTCATGGGAATACGATTCCCACTAGTTATTATTGGGTCCACAAGCCGCGTGCATCCCCTCAAGGTACAAGGTAGGTTGGATATTGGTTGATGTCGCGTAGTTGGTGTGGTTCTGAAGCCCATCCACAGTATGCCCGCGGGCCCCAGATTTAGATGGCTGACTAAACCACTCTGGGCATCCCCCGCGGAACCGAGTGTCGTCATGTGAACCGGGAGGAACATGTTTGCTCTTCTCGTGAGTGCATCATCCAAAGATACACCAAAACATAATCAGCTTTGCGACTATCAACATGACAACATTCATTCCCGCGCTTACCCTGCCTCGCCAGGTCTTTGACCACCCGGCGACCGCAATCCTGCTTCCCATCGCGTTGGGTACCGGTGTTGGCTTCGCATCGAGTCGCAAGTCTGCCCACATCAGTCGCCGTCCCTGGCGACTTGCCGACGAACTGTCGCTAACTGACGCAAAGGTGCCAGCATGATCAAGACCTACGCCAGAATCAAGAACCCTCCCGGCAACCCCCCTTCCTATGTCTTCGGCCCTACCTGGACAGTCCTTTACGGGTACATCCAATCCCCCTGCCCCCGGACGATCGCGACGCGAAGCTGACCACGATGCGCTTGTAGACTGATGGGCTACGCCGCCTACCGCGCCGTTTCCGTCGGCCTTGCCCCCGGCGCGACCCCTGCCCAAGCCGACCTCACGCGCCAGGGCGCGACCCTCTACTCGATCCAGCTCGCCCTCAACCTGGCCTGGACCCCGCTCTTCTTCGTCTTCAGGCGCCCCATCGAGGCCACCGTCGACATCGCCACCCTCCTCGGCGCCAACGCCTACCTCGCCTACATCTGGGGCCAGGTCGACCAGACCGCCGGCCTGCTGCAGATCCCCTACCTCGGCTGGTTGAGCTTCGCTACGTACCTGTGTGCCGGCGCCGGATACCTCAACAACTGGGACATTAGCGAGAAGAGCGAGGCGGAGCCCAAGGGAAAGGGTAAGGCATTGTAAGGCCACCTGGTAGCCTCGATCTTTGGGGGGAGAAGTCGGGTATGCTTTTTTTTAGTATCCTCAAGCAGTCATCATGAATATAATTCTTGTGTTAATATGTAAATGAAGAAAGTATGATTTGATCTATTTAAATCATCTATATAGTGCAACAGCACCTGTGACTTTTTCCAACTCGTCAGATCTCCAAACGCCTGCTAATGCAACGAAAATCGCCTCGCCAGAGCTCCAAGGTATCAACATCCTCTACTGTATGGGGAAATGTCGCTTCAGGCCATCAAACACCATGAAAATAAACGCTGAGCTGGGCGCCGATCGCAGACACGTCATGCCGCAGCCCCGGTACAAGCCCGCCAGGCCGTACTGCCTCCAGAGCATAGTGCCCTCCTTCCAGAACGTCCGCTCCTTGACCGACTCGCCGATCGCCATGGTCTGCAGCCGCGACTTGATCGTGTCGGCCGGGAAGAAGAGGAAGTTGTATGAGATGCCGGCCGACGCGCCTGCCACGGCCTGCTGCCACAGCGGCAGCGGCGCGGCCGCCAGCCTGTCCCGCTCCGCCTGCGTCCCGACCGCCTTGGCGTTCAGGGCGTGAAACATCTTCGTCGCCGTCTCCTTGCTGCCGAACCACGCCGCGCCGCCGCCCGATTCGCGAATCAGGCAGCCCAGCTGCCCGTGCCAGAAGCCCTTGATGCCGTGGTGACGGTAGATGTCGCGGATCACTGGAAGTGGCTTCAGCGGCGCCGGGGCGCTGCCGTCCGCCCGACCAGGCACCTGGATCTTGCACTTGACCAGTTCAATGGGCGTCAGAACGTAGGAGGTGAAGAAACCGGAGAAGGCGCCGGTAAAGTATAGAGAGGCGAGGGAGAGGGGCTCATCCCGCGAGACCACCCCCGACATGAATATGGCTTCTCGGCCAAGGCGCTCAAAGAAAAAGAGGCTGCTCGTCTCAGCCGCAGCGCCAACAAGGGGGGCGGTAATGCCTCGGTAGAGTCCGAGGACACCGTCGGCCTTAATAGACTGGCGGAAGCAGTCGATGGGTCCTTTGTAGCGGAGGGGGAGATTGTCGGGTTGGGATTGAAGGCGGACCTTGACGGTATCGAAAGGGTACTCGATGTATTTACCGATAACGCCAGCAGCCTGTGGAATAACCGTTAGCATTCAGATCTTGAATCGGCTGACCCGTGTTCATTTACCGAGCCGTACACGACGTCCTCCACGGCCTCTGCCGCGGCCGCGCGGGCTGTCACCGGGGCGACAGCTTCGTGCTGAGATTGGGAGATGTCCATGATGCTGGCCGTGGTCTCCATGGTACACAGTTGTATATGGCTCAAGGTTCGGGCTTGGGCGCTCGTGTTGGAAAGGCGAAATATAGCGCGCGCCTCTTCTGGCGAGGGCGGTGAGGGCGTGTATTGGGCCGACGCAAAGGGAGGGTCCGGGTCGACACGCGTCGAGAAGAGCGGCCAAAAGGATGTCCGACAGACCGAGATCCCGTCCGGTGATCTCCTTCGTACCCCTTGCTCGTTGAGAGGGTGGGCGAGCTCGAAGCTCGTGGAGTAGTTGATTGTCAACGAGGGGGCGCGGGGCAGTGGCGGTCTAGAGTCACCTCAGCCAGATGCGAAGCCGATACCGGGGTGATTGCGATGACGACTTCGTTAGACTCTGCCAACCTCTCGCGACGGAACAGCCAGTGTTATGAAGGGGCGCGAGAGTGGAAAACACCGAGAAACCTCAAACCCATTGCTTCACGACGGTGGTAGGGGATTGGTGTGGTGTGTGTCGATTTTTTCTTTCAGGTACAGAATTGGGCCGTGACATCAGGGCGGCGGCGATAAGATTAGATAAGATGCATCACGGGTGTCTCGTCGGGCCTGGACCTCGGGCGCTTTTTTGGCGTTGCGGGGTGGATTCGGCGGGACACTGCCGTTGCGCCATGCCAGAACCATGCTCCCGTCCGTCTAATCATCTCGGCACATGCAACGGCTCGGCCGTGCAGCATCTCGGACCGTCGGATATTGAAGATTCTTGGATCACCGCTACTTCAAAACGCGCAGGTGCTCCAAGTCTAGGGCAAAGGTCCGCAATGGCGACATGGGAGCACAGGATGACAGGGGTGAAAATCGTGTAAAGACCTAGAATCAGGACAAGCATTGCGGCGATCACCCGGTTGGGACCACACAGCAACTACCGAAAGACTACTAGACAACAGACAGACGACTACCGGAAGGCGACAACGACCATGTCAGTCAGGCCAAAGACATCACCAACGGGATTCGAGGCAAGTACATCAAGGCTCCAATCGGCGTCTTCGAGTACCACTTGTAACTACTCATGGATGCTTGGGTATCTATCTCTACATCTACTTCTTATTGTATCCACCCTTCTGTGGCTTTTGCTGCGCCGATTCGTGTCTGCGCAGCTCTTCCGGCACTTTCGATATGGCGCTCTTCGTAAGGATCTGCTTCATATCGTACATCAAGTCCGAGTCCTCGGGACCTAGGAATGTAATGGCGACACCGCTCTTGCCAGCACGACCCGTACGACCGATACGATGAGTATACGACTCGATGCTGTTGGCCATGTTGAAGTTGACGACCAGTGAAACGTCGGCAACATCGATACCACGTCCAGCAAGATCCGTCGCCACCAGCACGTCTGTTTGCCCGTTGCGCACAGAGGCCAGTGCAGCCTCTCGCTGTTCTTGCGTCTTGCTTCCGTGGAGTGTGACCGCAGAGAACCCCATGTGCTTGACGTCTCGTGCAACGGCGTCGCAGTTTCGTTTGATGTTGACGAAGACGATAATGGGAGCCGGGAAATCGCCTGAAGCCAGAATCTGCTGTAGACGTTTCTTGCGCTTGTCCTCTCCTGAGACAAACTCGACTCGTTGTTCGACCGTGTCAACAGCCTCGCCGATGTTTCCGATCGTAACAATTGCTGGCCGTCGCAAGTATTTCTTGGCAATCCTCTCAACGACGCTCGGCATAGTGGCCGTGTACATCATCGTCTGCCGGTACCGATCTTTTCCACCTAGGTACCTCTTCATGAGTTGAGCGTTCTCAGCATCGTCCGTATCGGGCTTTTCGTTGGTAACGGGCAGCGCGTCCAGAATCTTATTCACGGGCTCCTCGAAGCCGAGATCGATCATTCGATCTGCCTCGTCCATGATCACATAACAGCATTGCCCCAGTACCAGCAGACGACGCTCGATACAGTCTACAAGTCGACCAGGGGTTGCGACGATGATTTCCGCTCCATTGCGCAAAGCAAAAGCCTGCTCTTCCAACGAGTGACCACCAACGATGCTGACAACCCTGAAGCCGAGCGGCGTGGCAAATTTGTTGGCCTCGGATTCGATTTGCTGGACCAGCTCTCGAGTAGGTGCGAGGATCAGACCGTATGGGCCATCGTTCTTGTTCGTCTCGCCCAGTGGTGGCAGGTCGGAGATGTACACCAGGAGGGGTAGTAAGAAAGAGGCCGTTTTGCCGGAACCTGTAACAGCGACACCAATAAGGTCTCTTGCTTGCAGGGCGATCGGGATGGCAGCTCTCTGGATAGGAGTCGGTTCGTTGTAACCAACCCTGTGAACGATGTCCAGTAGCCGACCAGGGAGCCCGGATTCGTCCCAGTTTCGCATCGGGTTTGGAATAAGGCCGCCCTTTGTTGCGATCCCAAAATCTTCCTTGAAGATTCTCCAGTCACGCGGCTGCATTTCTTTGAGAGTCTTGTCTGTCCAGCGCTTTCCGAAGCCGAAACGTTCCTCACGTCTCCGAGCTAGGTCGCGACTGTTGTACCATTCGTCCATGAATTTCTGGGCGAGCTCAGGTCCGTCCTCGCCATATTGCTCTTCGATTCGTCTAGCGCGGCGACGAGCTGCTTCCTCGGCCTCTTCTCCGAAGTCGTCGCCGGCGCCTGTTCCGGATAATGAGATGACTTTGCTGCTAGTGACCCTCGGGGCTAGTTGGTCGTCCTTGAGTGTGGTGTCCTCGCCTTCGTCCCAGTCGAATTTAAATTCGGTAGCACGCTTGCGCTTCTTCGCTGCTGAAAAGCTCGAGTTGCGGTTCACCTCTGGTCCAAGGTATCGTTCGCGTAGCTGTCGCTTTTCGAACTCTTCCTCGGTCATCCTGACGTCGCTTCCCTTCTTCGCCGCACCCTTTGGGCCTTTTCGATCTTGACGATCAGGCTGTCGTTCGGGTTCCCGTTCGCGTTCGCGTTGGACCTCTGTAGGTGCAGTTCGCGCCTTCT
The DNA here is from genome assembly GCA_002851705.1 of Verticillium albo-atrum. NCBI lineage: Eukaryota > Fungi > Ascomycota > Sordariomycetes > Glomerellales > Plectosphaerellaceae > Verticillium > Verticillium albo-atrum. The sequence continues at coordinate 584,100 of NMXJ01000004.1, forward strand.
CGAGCCACCTCTTCTCGGACTCGGCCTTCTTACGCGCATCTTCCTCTTGTTTGCGCCGCAGGTCTTCGGCTTCGTTCTTCGCCTTTTCTGCGGCTTGACGCTCGCGTTCCTTCTTCGGAACGAAGCGAAGCTTCGGTTTTTCGGCTGGGAGAGGCATGCTGGGGTTGGACGTAGTTGTACGGAGGAGAAGGTTTAGAGACTCGGGACCTTCTAGAGCAACGGCGGGAGAAGGCAGCGACGGACTAGGCTGTTTCGGTATATGTGCATGGGTGGAGTATATATACAGTTACCGGATATCCAGTCTTGGATAGGCGGATACTTGGCTTCCCTTTGCTAGGGCTATTGGGGTGTGTATCACACGAATGGAATTATGGTCACGCAATACACTGGAGGCGCTGAGGATACTGGGGATGCAGGACACCTGTCACGGAAGACTGGGCACAGGAGACTGGAAACCAGCCGCCGAGTGACTGAGATATTGGGATGGACCGTACTTTTAGCTTATCTCAGATAAGGACTTGGAAGTCAAAGCTGCCATATCTGGACCAATGTCCAGACCTGATATGGCCATATTGAAGCTCGGAATCAGAAAGCGCCAAAGGTTCCAAGTAAAAATCTTGAACTAATGGCAATTGTATCACTATTTGAGGTCTCTTCATTAAAATCCAAGATCTTCTCCATCAGAATCCGTAACTTACCTGGGTGGAACTTTCGTCTCATCCACCAGGCAGGACAGGGTTCCACTTTTAGTATGCAGCTACAGGGTCCCGTACAGCTCCAAATTTTGAATCGCGATCCGTCATCCGCGACCTTCTCCCGACTCCTGCACGGCACTCCCATTAATGCCATTGTCGCCCCTCGCCCACACGTAGCGAACCGACATCACCATGGCAGCATCACAACCCTACTCGCAGCTCGCAAAGGCGCTCCCGGCCCGCCTGCAGCGCTTCATCGCCCGCTACCCAGCGCCTTCCATCCTGCCCGCCGGCGCCACCCCCGAGACCTTCAAGACGGGCTACCAGGAGGCCAGCGCGAACCCGTTCTCCCGACAGAAGCACCCCGTGACGGGCGTATGGCACGAGCCCGTATACTCGCTGCGACGACAGGCTGAGCTGGTCAAGCTGGCACGCGAGCACGGCGTCGAGGAACTGCTGCCGGCAACTGTTAAGGGGTCGGAGTACCAGCTCGCTCACAGGGTCGAGCATGGTCTGAGGGTCAAGGGTACGGGTGTGGGACAGAAGGTCAAGGGACACCAGCACGAGAGGATGGTCATGCCGAGGTATGTGATGGTCCTGATGGGGATTATGATGCGGTGGGATCGGCTGACACGTTTCTACAGAATGGAGAGGAGGAGAAACGCCATGTTGAACATGCCGGACTTGATGAGGCAATGGAAGAAGGTCAGTTTTGTTCCCGAAGTGTTTTTGCATCGCCAACTAACATTTCCCAACAGGTCGGCAAGTACAGGTGGAAGAAGTTCCCCAAGTCGGTCAGCGGTTGAACCACGAGACGACCTCAGATCGAGAGATCTGTGTATACAATATTGTATCATGTGTATCAGGCACGGAGAAGCCAATCAACCTATTCCTCGTTCAAATTCATATCAGGCGATTACTGCCAAATGGTCCGATATCCTTGAAAGCGCGCCAAGGCAGAAGATTTACGGCCCGATCAAAGCGTACCAGCCAAGCGAAAGAAGTTCCAGCAAGTGCTTGCAACTGTGACAATCAATCAGAAGGGCTATGCATCAACAGATCAGGCGGACTCGACGGGGTCTCGTTGATATCTTCCAAAGTCTGGAACACGGATGATGCTCACGTGACCTATAAATCGCAACAAACCGTGAATTGCCGAAAATTTACCTGTCTAACAGAATTCCCCAAGCTCACACCAGAGCACGCCGTCTGGCTCTCACGATGAGCGACTCACCCTTAGATGCGGCTGGGGCGATATCAAATCACTACGAAATTCTTGGGATCTCGTCGGCTCTCTTGGACACCGAGCGGGAACAGCAATCCCAATTAATCAAGCGCGCTTACCACCGCGCTCTCTTGCGACACCATCCTGACAAGGCGAAATCTGAGTTGGGAGCTGGCACAGCACCAAGCATTGCCATCGGAACTCAAACGACCTCCGGCAAGCCGCAATTTACCGTGGATCAAATCACCAATGCCCACAAGACGCTCTCGAACCGTGAGGCGCGTGCAGCATACGATGTGCTGCTGAAGGCCACCCGGACCAAAAAGGAACAGCAGAGCTTCCAAACGGGCGTGGAGAATGTCGACCTCGACGACCTTGAGTTTGATGAAGTCAAGGAGCACTGGTATCGCAGCTGCCGGTGCGGAAATGATCGGGGGTTTCTTCTCGGTGAAGGAGATCTCGAAGAGGCTGGAGAGACTGGCGAACTGCTGGTGGGCTGTCAGGACTGCAGCCTCTGGATGAAAGTGCATTTCGCCATCATGGAGGACTGAAAGGAGTCAGTTGAAGGGCCAGTCAGCTTGGAGGCTTCCGTGTTGGTCCCAAATGGTGTTGGCAGGTCATATGCCGGTCATGGTCCCCGGACCTGGACGCTGGTGTGCCCGTTTTGGCACTGCTGCTGAGAACTGCGCACGTGAACCGCCTCTTGCGGTCGGACCACAGAACTGGGAAGGAAACCAGACCATCAAGGCCTGGAAATAACCATCCAGTCAAGGCACAAGGGAGCGAGCTGTCAACGGAGGCAAGCAGGGGAAGGTCCGATCGAGCGGCTTGCCAAAAGCCACCAACCAGTACAAGTACAGGCCTGCTCACTTGAACCGAGTGGCGTTGGAGGTCGCAATATTGAAAGGCGCCAAGAGACGCGTCTTGGTTATCTAGGAGCTTACATGAAGATGGCGACACCTCGGCAGCAGACAAGGTTCTTCAAAAAGATACCGCAGCTGAGGGGGTCCCACGGTGTTGCGCAAAGAAAACCAATATCTCAGTAAAAATAGCAAAAGGTGTGCGATCTTGCAACCATCACCAGCCTCCCGTTGGGTTCTCCCGGTGTGTGTGTGTGGCATCAAGGAAAATGTGACGACCGAGTTATTTTAGGCATCTTGGGGTTGCGGTCGATGCATTGCAAGCGAATGGGAACGATGCAGGCACATCACCCCGCTTGCAGCTTGGGGGGGGCTTAGGGGGCACTGGCGAGACAGGCCAGGCGGGCCGGGCTGTTCTGTGGCTGGCTTCCCCGCTCCAACTTCTACCCACCACCACAACCATCAGGCTCAACACCTTGGTTTGGTCTCTGAGCCTATGGTCGCGCATGATCAACAGCACCATCTCTGACGGAACATTCTGACGGCTACTGCAATGCCTCAGCATGCCCATTTCGCCACCCCGCTGCCCCGGCACACCCGGACCATAGCATACATCTGTACTGCACGGTGCTTGACCTTGGCACGGGGAAACAAAGAGCGGTGTTGTAATGGCTAACGTCAGATTTTGGGCAACCTGCTGTGCTACAAGCAACAAAGTGGTGATAGCCACGCCAAGGCAAAGTCGGCGGTCTTGGATCAGTCAGGCTGACCACGTCGCCAGCCGCAGGTCGCCCAGCTATCGTCAGATCAGCCCATGTTGAGCCGCCGTCAGAAGGACTCGAGACGCACGAAGAAATTCCGTGGACACGGCAGAACAGACCGGCCGATTCATCAACCAGACAACGAGACGGTTCTGTCAGTCGGCCAGACAAAAGGGCCAGAGCGTGAGAGATGCCGCCCAAGACAAGTGTCGGCGTCAACACCAAGCGTGCTCTCTTGCCGCCCGGCCTGCATGTGGCTGGGTCGACATCACGCGGTTCAGGGCTCCGATTGGTCTCTTGTTTGCTGACCCCTGGTCCCCTCAGCATGTGGCACACAGCGCGACTGCACGACGAAGAACCTATCACATCTGCACATCACGCAGCTTGGGGGTGGCAGGCGGCAGGGTATCCAGGGTATCGACCGCTGATCCGCTTGGAGGGCCTGAGTTGGCGCCGGAGCTTGTCAAGCTTGTTCGAATCGCCCCAGGTAGCGCCGTCGTCGTCGTCGCGCCCAGCCAACCACCCGTCGCTCTCCCGCCTCAACGTCGCCCGCCGCCCCCGCCCCTTCGATCTTCGGGAGTCCTGGTCCTGTGTCCTGGCTCCAATCAACATCCCCCGCGTCCCTGTCGAACCATGCGGATGCTACCTCGAGGACTGCCAAGTGCCAGTCAGCGGCCTCGAACCTGCGTGCTGTACGTGTACCATGCCTTGTGCATGTACTCTCGGAGCTTGGTGCTCTGTTCCCTCTTTCTGTTCTACCGTTGGACTGGCGGCGTGCCTCCCAGATATGCAGCTTGGGTCCTCTCCCCCTCCCCTCGCTTCTCGTGAAGACCTCTCTCCCGCTCCTCGTCGCTCTCGTGATACATACCGAACTGAACTGGTTGTCACTCTTCCTGCTCGACGAGAAACTGGCGTTGCCAAAAACAACTCTGTCCCCCCTCTGAACATACATCCCCGTCCGTCACATATCCACGCTGCTAGGTTGCTACCCGCCCCGAGTTTGGTGCGGTTTCTGCAAGAGACCTCTTCCCTGGCTCCAAAGCTCGGCGCTTCGACCACGACCCTTCCTGAGCGTCTATTTCCCGTCTCGACCGAATCATTGTCCTGGGACCGGGCCGTCACCTACCAGACCCTGCTTTTTGCTGGCGCCATAACTCCCCCGCCCACGCTACAGGTAGGGATCCCATTTGCCTTTCCCTCTGCTCTTGTGCCACTTACACGCCGCTGATCCCGACCATCCAGGCATCATCTCTCCCACGAGTGGTAGCGCTGGCTCAAAACCACCTTCACTCCCATCCGCACCGCCCGTTGGAAGTCTTGCCTCCCTTCTTCCTTCGATAGCTGGTCTCTCTCACACAAGTCTGATTTCCTACTGTGCCTCAACTGTTCCCTCCCAACTCACCTTCCACGTCGCCCGTCCGCATACCGAAGCTTCATCCTGCCTTTGTCCCAAGTTACAACCAGGTGCCTCGTATCGCCTCACATACGCAAGCACTAAGGCGATTGCCTTCGGGCTCTTTTTCTGCCCTGTACAACGAGTTGCGCAAAACAAAACAAAAACCCACACACAATGTCTCCTCAAGGTACGTCTTTGTTCCCACGCTGCGCATGACGAATCTCACACTGACACCGCCCCTTTCTAGATGACAAGAAGCGGCCTGCCGCCCTCAACCTGACACCGAACCGGTCAGCATCCACAGACTCATCCTCCTCAAGCTCCTCCTTGAAGCCGCCTCGCACTCCTCGCTTCGCGGAAGCCACCTCGGTACACTCGCCCGTCGATGCGCCCCTGTCACCATTTGCACCCAACGAGAGGTCCGAGATGCCTCAGTCTCAGCCAGGCGACATCGGCTTCGGCTACATCAACAACCGCGAGTCTGTCAACGTTCCCATGACGCCCAAGACGCCGCTCAAGAGTGCCATGAAGGTGCCCGGCACCCCCGCCAGGAAATTCGAGAACCCCATGAGCCCTACTTTCAGGGAGGAGGAATTCCTCGACAAGAGAGAGTCCCACACCACCAAGGCTCAGAGGCGTGATCTGGTATGTTTGTCCCAATAGACCTAAGTCCAAGCCTTGTACGTCCTACTAACCAACCGCAGAGGATCAAAACCCGTGTCCGAATGGCCAAGTTCGCTCTCCGCGGCGTCAGCTTCAGCTGCGCTCTCATCATCATCTCCATGCTCTCCGCTTCATTCTCCATCTTCAACGCGACACGATCACTTCCGGCCCAGAGCGGTTTGCCCGCCTGGTCTGAGAAGAGCAAGATCTGGCCTCAGATCCTCATTCTCGTCGTCGCCGGTATCTCGCTCCTCGGCTGCATCATCGTCTTTGCGGCCTATTGCAGAGGTGGACACAAGCGAGCGGAGAAGGTTGCGACGTACTACACCATGTTCGCCATCGGCTGGTTCATCGTCTCGATGATCATGTGGGTCATTTCTGCCGGCATCTTCCAACACCAACGGAGTTCAAGCGCTGGTCGCGACATGTGGGGTTGGAGGTGAGTTTCCCAGTCCTCTGCGCGTACCCGAGATGAAACTAACTCTGTCAAAGTTGCAAGGAGAACCGACGCGCTGAGCTCTACCAGGACAAGGTCGACTACGCTCTGGTCTGCCGCCTGAACAACTGGGTCCTCATCTGCATCATCATCGAGGTCGTCATCGAAATCATCGCCATTTCCCTCTACAGCATCGTCTTCTACCGCTACTACACCAAGCGCCGCCTCACCAAGTCCATGGACATGCGCGACAAGGCTCGCTCTGACCTCTACCTCGCCCAGCTGCGCAGCCAGTCCGCCCCCAACACTCCTGGCCTCAAGTCCCCGGGTCTCTACTCCCAGTACGCCCTGTCGCCTCGCAACCCGGAGAAGACATTCGCGTCGCTTTCCGCCATCGAGGAGCAGCAGCAGCCCAGCTTCACGCCTGCGGCGCGCTTCGTCGAGCCCGAGTCGAGCTTCGCAGGCCAGCAGGGGGCCACCTTCAAGCTGCAGGCACCACCTGTCAAGGCCCCTTCGGCGACGCCCAAGCTCGGACAGGGCAGCTTCACGCCCACCTCAACAACGGCGCCCGCCCTGCCAACGCACCCGCCATCGCCGCCACAGCCGACGTACAACGAGCACGCACACGCCTCCGGCGCGGCAGACGAGCCGGTGTACGATGCGGTTCCAATTCCAGGGGCGTATGCCGATGCGCCGGTCAAGGCATACGGTCGGTAGAGGGGCGAGGATACGATGATAGAATGACGTTGTTTTATTTTTCTTTGTCTGTTTCGGCTACTGGCCGGTACACACCCCCCTTTCCTTACCATTTTATCGCACTATATACCATCTCGGCGTTGAGGGTCATGGAAAGAGTCTCCTCGACGTGGGTTTGCTGGGCTGGCCTGGAGGGTTCGGCACACTAGTCTTTCCGAATAATTGTGAATACTGTATAAACGAACGTGTTTGCTGTGATGTACGTGATGCTGTGATTAAATGTGATCTGGCAGACGCTGGATCAGCGAAGTTGCTCGGTCGCCCGCCTAGCATACGAGACCCGATGTCAGTAACCCTAAGTGGTCACCAAGATCCGTCTGCCCACTTTTTGAGTATGTTGTTCTTGGCATTCATGAAATAGAAAGAAAAGAACAAAGTTGGGGATGTTTCTAGAAGAATGAAACAATAAGATTGATTTGAATAAAACAGAAGATTATGCCTCGCCCTCGCTCTCACCGAGCAGCCACAAGGAGAGCAAGGTGTCTCGTGGATCTCGCGGGGAAACACACGGTGAGGGGCAATAATCCTTATCAGACTATCATGCCCAATCGGGTTTAGCGTCAGAGTCACACCCAGGACTGCACAACTACGAATTTTGATGTGCCAAACAAGGCGAAATCACTCGGAGAGCGAAGGCACGTCAAGCTACCACGAAGAACCACCGCGGCAAGTGCTCCAGTCCGACCTTCCGGTGTCCATCAACAACGTCCCGTGCAAACCTCCCAACCTTGCCGGCCCAAATTTCTCCCGCGCCCACGCGACACCACCAAAACCTCCCACCCAACGCCCGACGACCCCGCCACGGCGACAACCGCAATCATGGCTACCGACGACCCCAAGTTCGACGACATCGAGTCCGAGTCCGACTCTGGCGAGTCCAACATCGACGTCCAGGGCGAGGATGAGCAGGACCTCAAGAGCGCCCTCAAGAAGTCCTCCAACCCCGTCACCGCCGAGACGAGCGCCGTCCAGCGCCCCACGCTGCCCCCTCAAACCGACCCTAAGGACCTCGACGTCAAGACCCTGAACCCCCTCACAGCCGAGATCATCGCGCGGCAAGCGACAATCAACATTGGCACCATCGGTCACGTCGCTCACGGAAAGTCCACCGTCGTCAAGGCCATCTCCGGCGTCCAGACCGTTCGTTTCAAGAACGAGCTGATCCGCAACATTACCATCAAGCTGGGTTACGCCAACGCCAAGATCTACCAGTGCGATAGCCAGGACTGCCCCCGTCCCGGCTGCTTCAGGAGTTACAAGAGCGAGAAGGAGGTCGACCCGCCATGCGAGCGCGAGGGCTGCGAGGGCACCTACAGGCTGCTGCGTCACGTCTCGTGAGATTTTGCCCCCTCCCTCCCCCAAAAGGATATCCATCGCCCGACTTGTCCTTGCTAACATTTTGATAGCTTCGTCGACTGCCCCGGTCACGACATTCTCATGAGCACCATGTTGTCGGGCGCCGCCGTCATGGACGCCGCCCTGCTGCTGATTGCCGGCAACGAAACCTGCCCCCAGCCCCAGACCTCCGAGCATCTTGCTGCCATTGAGATCATGAAGCTCGACAAGATCATCATCCTCCAGAACAAGGTCGACCTCATGCGCCCCGAGGCCGCCCAGCAGCACTACCAGTCCATCCTGAAGTTCATCCGTGGCACCGTCGCCGGAAAGTCGCCCGTCATCCCCATCTCCGCCCAGCTGAAGTTCAACATCGATGCCGCCCTCGAGTCCATCGTCAACACCATCCCCGTCCCCGTCCGCGACTTCACCATGGACCCCCACATGATCGTCATCCGTTCCTTCGACGTCAACAAGCCCGGTGCCGAGATTGACGAGCTCAAGGGCGGTGTCGCCGGTGGCTCCATCCTGCACGGTGTGCTTAAGCTCGGCGATGAGATTGAGATCCGCCCCGGTATCGTCACCCGCGACGAGAAGGGCGCCCTCAAGTGCACGCCCATCTTCAGCCGCATCGTCACCCTCAACTCCGAGTTCAACGAGCTGAAGTACGCCGTCCCCGGTGGCCTCATCGGTGTCGGCACCCGCATCGACCCCACCCTCTGCCGTGCCGATCGTCTCGTCGGTTTCGTCCTCGGCCTCAAGGGACGCCTTCCCGAGATCTACAGCGAGATCGAGATCAACTTCTACCTGCTGAAGCGTCTCCTCGGTGTCCGCACCGCCGACGGCAAGCAGGCCAAGGTCGCCAAGCTGGCCAAGAACGAGGTCATCATGGTCAACATCGGTTCCACCTCCACCGGCGCCAAGGTCGCCGCCATCCGCAACGACGCCGCCAAGCTCATCCTGACGAGCCCGGCGTGCACCAACATTGGCGAGAAGGTCGCCCTCTCCAGGCGTATCGAGAAGCATTGGCGTCTGATCGGCTGGGCCACCATTGCTGCGTGAGTTTTTCCCCGGCCCCTGATTATGCATTTGAACGAAACTGACAGAATGTAGCGGTGTCACCCTTGAGCCCAGCACGTCTTAGGCTGTTGGTGAAAGGATAGGAGAAGGAGAAATGAGACCATGACTACGGTTACGGATCGACGTTTAGATAGCAGATAGGCTTAGAAAAAAGGCCGTACAGACGATGCTGTTTTGACTGAGGTGTACCTCTTGTTTACTCTCCGTCCGCTGCGCAACACTTGTTCGAATACTCGGAGCATCGGTCACATCCCCGGGAGCGTCAGTGCCTACTGCGAGGCACTCAGCTCGGGTCATACCTGTTGTGGGCTACTTCTGACTTGTCGTAACTGAGTGATCGAGTGCCCATCTTTAGATGAGATGTCACATTACACTATGACTGAGACGCGCCGCCGACAGGGAATATTGCTTCTGCTCAGCGACATTCATGTCGACCTGTACCTCAGGGACCACAGCGTACTCGACGATAATAAAGTAACGGGCCCCATCGACCTTTATGGGAACAAACACCAGCTGAGTAGCACAGCACAAACGCCAGTGGCCTTCTGACGTGAACCCAAGTACAAATAATGGCGACTTTCCACCCTACTCCCGACTCCCGACAGAGTTGCGCATCATGATCTTGACCCAGCATTAAACCCCGGTTCGTCAAAGTATACCAGCAGCCTGCCTTTGGGGACCGCTTCGTCGAGCATGAAAGAGTTTCTGTGACCCCCATCTCACCCATGCTCCAGACCTGCCGCGAAGCGTGCAATATGGGAATGTGCACACAGGCCTTCAGCAAGCTTAGCATTTCTTCCTCGGAAACCGGGTCATCGTACATTTGGGTCAATTTTAACGTCGACGCAACCCAGCTCGACGGCCTCATCAAGAAGCTACTGCCTGTTGACGAGCGGGAGCGCATCCGGTGGCTGAGGCTCGAGGCCAAGACGTGCGTTGCCTTCCGGAAGTCCTCGATGAAGTCCCTGCCGGGATTTCGGCGGCTAGAGAAGCTAGATATTCTGAGCAAGTCCGTTGGGGGACTCTTGATTTGGGAGAGCCATGTTGGGCTGGGGCTCGACTGGGTGGTTCATGAGGACAAGGTCACTGTTATTAATGTGCGGTCGAGGCGCTTTCAGCATTATGATGCCCACTTTGAAGAGACCATATTTGAACTGGATGAAGACGGCGCACAGGGTTGCATTTATATGACAGCCAGGGCTTCTACCACTGCGCAGAAAAGTGGTTTGATAGTAATGTGGTGGTGGACCATGGCGATTGCTACGGTTATACATATGTGCCTGGTTGTCATGGTGCTTCAGGGGGGCTGTGGATCTCACGGTGCTGCATGTGTTTTCGGGTTGCGGGATGAGTGACACGCAAGTGACTGGAAGAATGGGCTGATGGGTATAATATTAGGCTTGTGAACCACATGGCACTTGCGTGCCAGATACCTGGCTCAACCTTGTCTATGCCCTCCTGTGACACCTGACAGGCCGGCTGCGGACTACTTTCTCGTCTTTCTCGCATGCTTGACCAGATTCTCAATGACAGCTTCGAACGCCTCCCTGTCACCAATCTTCTCGTCCGTCTTCTTTTTCCAATGCTCGAGCACCTCCTTCGCGGTATTCTCTAACGCCTCCAGCTTTTTAATGTGCTCCTTCAACTCGTCGTCCGTCATGCCGTTGAGAGCCTCCTCTGTCGTAGTAGCCAGCTGCCGCCCAGCAACGAGATCCAGCTCCGGCGCCGGCGGCGGTCCCTTGCGTTGGCTCTTGCTTGTCGGACGCTTGGCGTTGCCGCTGGAGTCAAGGCTGGTCGTGGATGCGTTCGCTTCGGATTGGCGGACCCGGGAAACGGACCGAGATTCTGATGACGTGCGGAACGATCCGTTGGAGGTCTTGCGGTGTAGGGACGGGAGCACGAGCTTCTTCTGCTTCGAGGCGGGGAGGATCTCGTCGAGGTCAACGGGGACGCCGAGGGAGACGAGGAAGAGGCGGCGAATCCGCGAGCGGATCCAGTCCGGCGGGGATACAGGTGGAGGGGCAACGAGCTGGGACCACAGTGAGGCGCTCCGTTGCGAGAGGAACACATTATTGTCCCTGGACAGAGGTGGCAGGCTGGGAAGGTCGAGCTCGTCAGCAGGGAATAGGGAGTGCAAGTAGTTGTCTACTGCATCAGACATATCTTCCCCGTCGAGACCATCAAGGTCAGGTATGGGCTGCGAAGTATGGTCAGCTGTGTTCGGACAACAAAGGTGGCACTGCAACTCACGAAGGGTAGCGTGGCCAGCGGTACCCCTGGTGGAGGGGCAGGGGCAGCTGGTTCAGGAGACGCTTCGGCTTCGGGCTGCTGGAAGCCATCCTCGAAGTCGTCAAAGTCGGCATCGTCACCGCCTTCCTCAAAGTCGTCAAAATCGTCTCCAAAGTCTTCGTCCTCTTCTTCTTCATCTTCATCTTCGTTGTATTCGACAGCTTTACTGTCGAATTTACCATCGTCATCACTGCCGTCGTCACCTTGTGGTATTGTCGGGGCTACTGCAGCTACTGGCGTTTCTGGCGTTGACTCTTCAGGCTCTTCGACCTCGCTCGAAACCTCAGGAGTCGTCTCGGGTGCATCAGAGGTTTCCGAAACCACTGTGTTCTGCGAATCGGATGTGGGTTGGGGCGCATCGTTCTGCTCTGTGATGGGGGAGGCAGGAGCAGACACATTCTCTGGAGATGCAGGAGTATCTACGAAATACGAGTGAGCAACATTGATTCATTTCTTCATAAGGAGACGACTATATCAGTTCATACCGGTACTGTTGGATTCCTCAGTCTGGCCATCCGGCTTCACGACAACGTCCGCATCGGCATCAGCCTTCCGCTTCTCCAAGAACTCCTCAGAGTGCCCCCCAGTCGTGCCAGAGGACTCCTCGACGACCGTCTTGGGAATCGGCTGTCCACCGGGCGGCGTTACAGCCGCGCCGACATCTGAGCCTTCCGACTGCTTGTCCTCGACAAGGGCAATCTCATCTGGCTCTGCGTCCTCCTCCCGCTTGCGGTATGCCTCTGTGCCAGGTACCTCGCCATAGGAGGGCTCATCGTCAATCTTCTCCACCCGTGTTTTCGGAATGGGTGACTTCGGGGAGGCGAGGGGGGCCGACTGGGCGTCGGAGAAGTGATCGTCGTCAGAGGACTCGGCTGCACACAGGTCAGCTATGCCACTACCAGTGCGGGGTTCGACCAGCATACCAAGGTCTTTGGCTCCTGGATCAGTGGTCCCCGTCCGCTTGGGAGGTGAGAGGTTAGTAGGGTCCGACATGGTCGTCGTGGTGTTTTTGGAGCAAGTAGAGGTTCAGGGCGTAAGTTCCAAGCTCTTGGTTGCTACTGCGATGCAGGGGTCCCAGCTTGGGTTGAGCTCGAGTGAGGCTCAGTTGGCTAGGGTCGCTAAGCTCCCGACGGTGGATGAATGTTCCGTAGCTCTGTCAGGTGTTGGTTCCCTACGTAGGTGTATTTCGACAATTAGGTAGGAGGAGAGTTCGTCAGGTTCCAAGGCTGGATCTGCAAGAGCCTAGGGTCTCGAGTAGGACAAATCGACTGCACGTCGTCAGATGGTCTGGACCACGAGTGCCAAGAATGCACGTCGAAGGGGACTTTGAGCATCGGCCACACAGTGTTGGCATGAACCTTCGGTACGGCTATGGGTCACGTGACGGCACTCTGAGCGGCCTGCTACCTTAACATAGGCCAGCTGGAGCCACATGGCACTCACAGCCTCGGAATACTCAACATGGTTGCTTGCCATTAAAACATTGCATCAACATTGCATCCCAAGCTTCTAGACATGTTTGGCAGCCGTTCCATTGATATCCACCATGACTTGAGAATACTCCCATAAGCAGAAAACAAGTTAGATAGACGTAAGAGACCGTGAGTGCAAGATTTGGCAATGTTGCGAAGGGGACATGACGGCCAGAGTCAAAGTCGAAGGAGGGCAACGAGATATCAACCACTGCTATTAAACCGAGCCAGAATAGCCCACGATTATCAAAGGAAAGCCGATAACCCAACCTGAGCAAGCTGGCAAGCTGATTCCTATAGTTGGAGATCTTGAACTGCACCCTGTGTCCATCTGGGCATGGTTGCTGGGTGGGGAGCAATGACCCAGGCACGCGGGCGTTCCACGTGACCTTGATTGGAGCAATCAGAAATGGGTCCGACCTTCAACAGCAACATTACCAAAAAAAGCTACCAACACTATCCAGCTCTTCCCTTGACAGCGACAAGTCGAGCTGCCACCTTCGCACCACCACGCGCATCTTGCCTTTTGTCAGGTACGAAACGATAATCGACAATACCTCCCCCGACCCGAAACGCGACTCAATGCGATAAGCCCAACGCGCTGATTCAACGAGCTTGCGCCCAAGCTAGCGAGCTACGCGTCCAGGCACATATCGCCGCCTTCTTCATAACGATTCGAGCGACGCATACCAAACTTCGTCATGTCTTTCAGCTTCGGACAGCCTAGTTCGACACCGGCTTCGAATGGCCAATCCAACCCCACAACTTCGGCACCTGCGTCCGGCGGTCTCTTTGGAGCTGCTACTGGAACTCCCAGCTTCTCCTTCGGCAACCTAGGAGGCGGATCAAACAACAACGCTGGCGGTGGTTCGGGCGCGAGCACCCCCGCTGCCGGTGGAGGTCTCTTTGGCGGAGGTGCTGCACCAAAGCCCGGAGGTCTGTTTGGCAACGCCGGCGCAGCATCTACCACGCCTGCAGCAGCACCGGCTGGAGGCATGTTCGGGAAGCCTGCAGCTCCTGCTGCCTCGTCTACACCTGCCTCCGGCGGCCTCTTTGGCAACGCCGGCTCCACGACCCCTAGCACGTCTGCGCCAGCTTCAGGAGGCCTGTTCGGCGGTGGCGGCGCTGCTGCACCTTCAACCGGGGGTTCGTCGCTCTTTGGCGGCGGTAATGCGGCCGGCGCTGCTGCTGCGAAGCTGGCCGGCGGTCTGTTTGGCGGAGGTAACACAGGAAGCGCTTCGCCCGCCGGAGGGCTCTTTGGAGCCCAAAATACCAGCCAAGCGCAGGCACCAGGTACTACAGCGAGCCCTGCCCCTGCCGCAGGCGGTCTTTTCGGCGGCGGCCTGAAGCCTCCTGGGACAAACCCTCAGCAACCCCCCAGCGCGTTCGGTTCGCAAGCAACTCCCGCCAAGAGCCTTTTCTCCCAGCCATCCACGACGCCTGCTGGCGCGCCGCCTGCCGACAACTCCAAACCCGCGGCTGGAGGACTCTTTGGCGCTGCCGGTGGCAGCCAACCCGCCAGCCAGGCACCAGCTACAAGCCAGCCTGCCGCTGCTTCTTCAGGTCTCTTTGGAGGTGCTGCACAGGCTTCGACCACACCTCAAACATCCGGAGGATCGGCACTCTTTGGGGGAGGCGCGACGCCCGCTGCGTCGTCCAACGCTGGTGGTCTGTTTGGCGGACAAAAGCCTGCGGCCGCACCGGCTGCTTCCTCTGCCGGGGGCCTTTTCGGGGCTCAAGCCCAGTCGTCCACTCCCAGCTCACAGCCAGCTCCAGCAGCAAATGCCGGAGGTCTCTTCGGCGCTAAGCCTGCTGCCTCAACTACACCAACCACGTCTGCGCCAGCGGCATCCACGGGTGGCCTCTTCGGTGGTGCTGCCACCTCTACTGCTGCTCCTGCTGCGCCCGCTGCTTCCACACCTGCTGCTGCTGGTGGCCTGTTCGGAGCCAAGACTGACGCACCATCCTCTGCTACCCCTGCCACTGCTGCACCCGCTTCCTCTGGTCTGTTCGGCAACCAGGCCTCATCCACGGCGCCAGCTAAGCCGGCTGCCGGCGGCCTTTTCGGTGCTGCTGCGCCGGCATCTACCGCTCAGCCCGCCGCTTCGACGACGGCTCCCGCGACCGCCCCGGCTACTTCCGCGACCCCAGCCGCCGCCGGCACGTCGGCACAAACCACAACTTCTGGCAACAACCTGGGCGCCTCGACGACAGGACCGACCTCGCAGCTGCCGCGCCTGAAGAACAAGTCTATGGACGACATCATCACCCGCTGGGCGTCAGATCTCTCCAAGTATCAGAAGGAGTTCAAGGGGTATGCCGGTGAGGTCTCCGACTGGGACTTTACGCTGGTGAACAACGGAGAGAAGATCCAGAAGCTATACCTCAGCACCTTCGAGGCCGAGAAGGCGAGCCACGAGATTGAGCGCCAGCTTCAATCTGTCGAGAGCCAGCAGGACGAGCTCGAGGAGTGGCTCAACCGGTATGAAGGTGAGGTCAAGGAGATGTTCTCGCGCCAGATGGGCCAAGGCGAGACCCTCGCCGGGCCCGATCAGGAGAGAGAGCGCACCTACAAGCTCGCCGAGAAGTTGACGCAGCACCTCGACGAGAAGAGCCGGGATCTGTCCAAGATGGTGAAGGAGATCAACGAGATTTCTGGCACGATGAGCAAGGGCACCAAGCCCGAGGACCCGGTAAGTGATGGATATACCCCTGACATTATCTGGGAGCAGGTGACTAACGATTTCATAGCTGAGCCAGATCGTTCGCGTCCTCAACGGACACCTCACACAACTACAATGGATCGACCAGAACGCGGCAGCGTTGCAGGCGAAGGTGTCTGCAGCTCAGAAGACGGGCAATAACATGGGTGGCCACTACGGCACCTCCGAGACCGATGCGGCGGAAAGCTTCTACCGTTCCTACATGGGCAGACGGTAGAGGTTGGGTAATGAGGAGTGTGGTAGCTTGTATTCGGGCTCAGGACTGGGACATGGGGGAGAATTAGGCACGAAGAGAAAAGCATACAGAGGATCAGCCACATCGAGGTCCCTGCGAGGGGCTCGAGGAGGATAGAGCTGCACTTGGGATGCTTTTGCTTTTGCATTATCATTTGTACATGTACACTAGCCTGAACAATGGTAATACCAGATTGGACGCAATTTGGTTCCACGCGATACAGGGCTGCTACAATTGTGCTTCGCAGGCATACGCCTCGAGCTGGGTTCGTAATCCTCCGAGTGATCCGCCAGCTGCACGCCGGCAGCTGGGGCGATGATTTCGCATCGATACGGTAGTAAGTGTGATAAGTAGAGGGTCAATCTCTTAGTTCTTCTCGCCGCCCTGGTCCTTGGTGATATCGTCGCTGTAGAGTGGAGAAAAGCAAGGTCAGCCAAAGGGTCGAATAACGTCATCCGTCATGAAAAGGGAGAAGGAGAGGATGCGGTTCATTTCTTGGGGACGAACATGTGGTCAGCGAGCTGCTGCAGGTGGGCCTGCTGCTCCTTGATCTTCTGCTTCATCTCCAGGAGCTTCTCCTTCTCACGCTGGCGGATGGCGTAATCCTCGGCGGCCTTCTCGCGCTGCTGGAAGGCGTCGCTGTTGAGGGGGTTGTGTTGTTAGCCGGGTATGTCCTTGATCGGCAGAGCGGAAGAAAGGAGGGGGAAATGCAGCTGCGCGTGGATTGCAGAAGCTATGAGGATAGAGCTGTGAAGACGTACCCCTTGCCGCCGGTGCTGCGGACGGAACCGAGATCGCCGTCAGACATGGCGCGAGCGGTGGTGGTGAAGGTAGCGCGCGAGGCGATGGACAGAGGGGCCCGGATGGCCTTGGAGGTAACGGTGCGGAGCATTGTGATGGATGTGGTTGAGGAGAGGAGGTGGAAGATGGGGGATTTGGGGTCTCAAGTATTTGCCGCGGAGGACAATGGTCGATTGGTCTGTTCAAAAGGTGTGGTTGTTGAAGCGAGGTGGGTGGTTTGGAGCTGATCGCAGTGTCGTCAGTGAGGGCGGCCGGGTTCAGTTGCTTTAAAAGCCCATTGGATGCAGGGGTATGCTGACGGCTGGGGAGCTTGGGGCAGACGGAGCTCGCGATAATGACGTACATGCAGTCTGGTGGGTTCTTGGTGGGCTGGCAAGTATCTTCCTAGCGCGCTGGGCGGCATTTCCCGGCTCGGGGGAGTATCAGACCACCTTCCAGAGCGCAGGCTGGGCTGCCTACGATTCCGGGGGATCATCAGTGGTGGACACTGCCGTCTACGTGATTCTACAGGGCGCCATTAGTGGGGGCATCCCGGTTTTGGCTCCTCGTGACGAGTTGGGACTGATGGGGATAACTGGAATGCATGCTCAGGTCAGGCAATTCGTGCATGCAATTGAGGCCTCTCTGGATGTTTCTCTGAAGATTTGTCGTTTGCTCACGGGCTTGTCTCTTGGAAGCCTCATCATGTGCGCATCTTTTGGGTCTGTCCACCTTGAGGGCATCGTATCAGGAACAGGGCATGGTCGGTTTCGTGTTGGCTTGATCACGAACAACTTGCAGAGTGTGTCACCAGAGCATCTCGTCTCAGTGGAGAGGTAGACTGGCATTGAAGATGGTGACTCGATACTCGCAGCCTCGCTATGAGAAAATCAATTGTCTTCTCGACATGCGTTTAATAGTATTGTTGGCGCCAGGCTGTGCAACTCCTGGTTCAACCGTCCTGTCGGGGCGATGAGACGAGCAGACGAGCATTCGAGGACTCTTTGTGTCTGCACGAGACATGTGATCTAGAGATCCTTCCGCGCGATGAACCTCTAGGATTGCGTTCTGCATATCTGTTCTTCTCAAAGGGGCTCCTTTGTTCGATCCTATCTACTTGGTCTTGGAGGGGGAGCCCACCCACTGTCCTAGAGACAGGCCAGGGCGCGACTTGACACTAATGACTGGGGCATTGTCTGAGCTGAGGCTGCCTCAGGGGGGGTATCAGCGGCGACGGCACACGAAATCTAACCGCGCAGCATCGCACCCTCAGCGGCCCATCAGTGGGAGGAAGGATCCGCAATAGATGACTGTTTTAGAGCGTCCTTGGACCCATTGAGGCTTGTCTGACGGGGAAAGAGACGATCGATGACAGTCCATGAAAATGGAGGATCGTGGGGAGAGAGTGTCCAGGCTTGGAGGCTGGCTGGTGCTGTTGTCATTGAAGGAGCGCATGCATCGCAGTCCTCAGGCGGGCTAGACGGCGCGCCGTTTCAAGGAGGGGGAGAGAGACACGCATGAAATGATGAACGTGGTGCTTCGGTGAGCGTCAGAGAGTCCGGCGGGCTGCCTGGGCCTGAACCCGCGCCCGAGCCTGCCTGAGCCTGCCTGGGCCTTGCCTGAGCCCGCGCCTGATATTACAGTGACGTCGAGTGATTTGCGGCAGGTGAAGATCAGAGGGAAAGTGCCTACCAGGTTCCTTCCGCACGCGTTTCCAGCAGGAAGGTGCACAATACGAGGAAGGAGGTACCTTCTGGGGACTTCCTTCCACGCAATGCACGTGAGCTTGGTGAGGCAGCCATGCCCGTTCCAGGGCTAGCTCGACCAAAACACCCAGGGCACCTGCTCCCTGCTCCCACCCTGAGGCAGCAAGGGGATTGGTGCGTCCCGCCCGGTCGCCTGCTATTGTCCGGCCGTTGTAGTGGACTCACTGGCTCACTGGGCTGCCCTGCCCCCGGCCAGAGCCCCAGAGCCCCAGAGCCCGCCGAGTTCCTCCAATTTCCATCACCTCAGCTTTTCGTCCAGTCTCATCGACCGCTTGCCAACCTGGAACCCGACCCAACGTAACGCAACCTGCTCCCTTTCACCACCAATCCATCAACAACACTTCCTCCATTTTCCCTCCTGCACCCTCCCCACCTTTGCACCGGAATACCCCCAATCTCGACACGGGCATTCATCGCTGTCCTTGTTCATCACGAATATCTCAACCTCCACTACACACCAGGTACGTTTCAAGACCCAAGTCGCCGTCTTTGTCCCCGTCCTTGTTCCCAAGTCGCCGTCCGCCTCCAGGTCGCCGCCCCCTCTGTCGTCATCGCATCCCCCCTTCCGCCCTTCCACGATCCCCTCCGAGGCTGCGTCCCTGCGATGCAGCCATCGACGAGCATCGGTCGAGCAATCGCACCCTGCTCTCCTGGCTCCTCACCATCGACCGAAGGCCTCACTGCTCTCCGCCGTGCCGTATCTCGAGACGTCCGGCGCGAAACCCCACTCGAAGCGGGGGGGCAGTCGCCTGGTCCCGGTGGTGAAGTCAGCGAGTCGCAAGCCTCCCTTCGCGGGCTATTGAGGCCAGAACGTTCTCTCGATGAGGGCCCTTGGTCCTACGAAACACCGTGTCTGGCCATCTCCTCGCATTCGCTCGCTGTCTTGATCACATCACTTTTCTTTGCGCATTTTGCCTGGCCCGCTGTTTCGTCGCCTGCACCGTCACCGTCACCGCCACCGCAACTACCATACTAACGTGCGCCTCTCGACACAGAAACCACCAAAAACCGACACCATGGGTCAAGACGATGCCGTTTACCTGGCCAAGCTCGCCGAGCAAGCCGAGCGATATGAGGGTATGTTTTCCACCACGCATCGTCTCCCGATGGATTTTGCTGATGATAGGGGCTTCCAGAGATGGTCGAGAACATGAAGATCGTCGCCGGCGAGGACCGCGACCTGACCGTCGAGGAGCGCAACCTTCTCTCCGTCGCCTACAAGAACGTCATTGGTGCCCGCCGCGCGTCTTGGAGGATCGTCACCTCCATCGAGCAGAAGGAGGAGTCCAAGGGCAACTCGTCCCAGGTCGGCCTCATCAAGGAGTACCGCCAGAAGATCGAGGCCGAGCTCGCCAAGATCTGCGAGGACATCCTCGAGGTCCTCGACCAGCACCTGATCCCCTCTGCCAAGTCTGGAGAGTCCAAGGTCTTCTACCACAAGATGTAGGTCTTCGTCCCCGATCCGCTAACCCGCCGGGCCACTGCTGACATGCGCGATAATAGGAAGGGCGACTACCACCGCTACCTGGCCGAGTTCGCCATTGGCGACCGCCGCAAGGACTCTGCCGACAAGTCGCTCGAGGCCTACAAGGCTGCCACTGAGGTTGCCCAGACCGAGCTTCCCCCCACTCACCCCATCCGTCTTGGTCTCGCCCTGAACTTCTCCGTGTTCTACTACGAGATCCTCAACGCCCCCGACCAGGCTTGCCACCTGGCCAAGCAGGCCTTTGACGACGCCATTGCCGAGCTTGACACTCTGAGCGAGGAATCCTACAAGGACTCGACCCTGATCATGCAGCTCCTGCGTGATAACTTGGTATGTGGCGCTCGAATGAATTCCGTATCACGCATGTGCTTACCAGCGACTAGACCCTGTGGACCTCGTCGGAGGCCGAGCCTGCCCAGACCGGATCCGGTGAGAGCGCCGCGCCTAAGGAGGCCGCCGCCGAGACGGCCGAGGCACCGGCCGCGGCCGCGAGCACCGAGGAGGCCCCCAAGGCCACCGAGTAAGGGATGGCTGGTCGCTTCACTTTCTGTACGCCACGGTCATGGCCGGGCTTGGGTGGTCAGGTGTCTACGGAGTGCGGACTGAAAGACCTCGTTTTTTTGCGAGTCGGCATGTTTTAGGCAAATGCAATTGCTGCGCACAAGACTTTTCTTGGAGGGGAGACGGCAGGGTTTCCCTTCTGGGACCGGCGGTTGAGGAGTGGTAGGGGACGAAGAAGCATTGAGGAGGGGTTAGACCTTACCATTGCCTGCTTTCTTAGACTCTAATCCGATGCCGTCTGGACAATGAAAAAATACCGAAAAGGGCTTCCGAGAAGCACCATTATGTTGAACAGGGGCGGCCACGATATGATGCAGCGAGCTCGAGTCTGAGTTCGAGTTTGACGTGTTGTGACCACTCGCGCCATGTTACTGGATGTGATTGATCCCTTGTCATATTGCTTGGTTGAGTCATAGGGTATCCTGGGAGATCCCCCTCCCCCCCTCCCGCTCCGTGCTCGGAACCAGGTGGTGACATGTGAGGAGTCGGGCTAGCCCTCCTTGGGCAGACGGTTTCCCCTCGGATGGCCAACCAACGACGAGGCCTTTTCAGCAGGGCGATTTGAGTGGCAACTGACGGTCTGACAGTCTGACGGCTCTGACGGTTCTGTCGGGGGCTGAATGCAGGACGGGATGCTCCATGCATGCCTCCACCGTGACCGGCCCGCCAAACGGAGCTGAGCTGTACTGCACTGTAATGTACTTGGTGACATGAACTTTTTACGGCGGGGTCCCTCCGTCACTGTGGGCATTGGCACGTCTTGGGGGGAGCTGGCGCCGGCGCTGGAGCTGGGAGCTTGGAGCTGCGTGCCCCTCCAAACTTTGAGCGGCCAGGCCGTCGCCGTCAACCCGTAGACTCATCGCCAGGTTGACTCGTACCATTGACCTTTCTCCTTCTCCTTCTTCTTCTTCTTCCTCCTCCCAAAAATCTTCTGACTCCTTCGATTTAGAAGCAATTGCATTGGTCCATTGGTGCCCTTTTTTTATTTCTTGTGATACCCATTTGCTCTCCCTCTCCATCATCTGCTCCTTCACCGCCCACCATGTCTGTAAGTGCTGAGATCACATTTCCCCCCTCCTCCGCCTACCTGCCTTCCCTACCCCACGCCACTACAGCTCCAGGGGACACGACGATTCTGACTCACCAACAGCGCTTCTTCATTGAGAACAAGAATGTCGGCAATAAGGCCGACAGCGAGGACTGGAGGAGTAGGTCTCGAAAAAGCCCAATGCCCAAGATGTCTAGCTAATTGTCCCCGCGCACAGTTCGCGGCTACAACCCTCTGACGTCCCCCGACCTCCTCCAGCATGAGATCGCCCAGACCGAGAACTCCAGGCAGACCGTCCTGGCGGGCCGTGAGGAGTCCGTTGCTATTGTCAATGGCACCGACGAGAAGCAGCGTCTGCTGGTCATCATCGGACCCTGCTCCATCCACGACCCCGATGCGGCTCTGGAATACTGCGACATGCTCGTGAAGGCCAAGGAGCAGCACAAGGATGAGCTGTGCATCGTCATGCGCTCCTACCTCGAGAAGCCTCGCACGACCGTCGGCTGGAAGGGTCTCATCAACGACCCGGATATCGACAACAGCTTCAAGATCAACAAGGGCCTGAAGCTGTCGAGACAGCTGTTCATCGATCTCACCGACAGGGGCATGCCCATTGCCAGCGAGATGCTCGATACCATCTCTCCCCAGTACCTCGCCGATCTCCTGTCCGTCGGTGCCGTCGGTGCGAGAACCACCGAGAGCCAGCTGCACCGTGAGCTGGCCAGCGGTCTCAGCTTCCCCGTTGGTTTCAAGAACGGCACCGACGGATCGCTGAGCGTCGCGATCGATGCCATTGGCGCCGTCCGCCACCCCCATCACTTCCTCTCCGTCACGAAGCCCGGCGTTGTGGCCATTGTCGGCACTGTCGGCAACGAGGACTGCTTCGTCATCCTCCGCGGCGGAACCAGGGGTACCAACTACGATGCCAAGAGCATCGGCGAGGCGAAGGCCGCGCTGGAGAAGTCCGGCCTGCCCCAGAGGCTGATGGTGGACTGCAGCCACGGCAACTCGCTCAAGAACCACAAGAACCAGCCCAAGGTCGCCGCCGACCTCGCCGAGCAGATCTCCAAGGGCGAGACGGCCATCATGGGTGTCATGATCGAGAGCAACATCAACGAGGGTATGCTGCTGCCCCTGTCTTCTGACCACGACAAACACGCAGGACTCGTGCTAACGCTGAACAGGCAACCAGAAGGTTCCCAAGGAGGGCAAGGCCGGCCTCAAGTACGGCGTCAGCATCACCGATGCTTGCATCCACTGGGACGACACCGTCTCTGTCCTCGACACTCTTGCCAACGCTGTCAAGCAGAGGCGCGAGATCCTGGCCTCCAAGGCTTGAACGGGCAGAGTCTGGTTCGCATGCATAGGGGGGCATTATGTAGGGAAAGGGGTCATCGGGGAACTCCCGGATTTACGATCAAAAAGGGGGTTGAGGAGGTCGCGGCGTATATACCACTCGCGCTCAGCGGGATGTCTAGTCACAGCGGAAAAGCATCATTTTTACCACAGTCTCGCTCTGTCCCTGTCTGACTGTCACATACTTGGGCATTCTAAGCGTGAAAATAATTTTCCCCTAACTCAGATTCCCTCTGCCTCATGGTCCATCGGACGACAGCGTCCACATATGGGCATCCCGCGCAGGCGAAGCCGGAATATTCTCTATTCTAACCCGCCCCAACCCTGCGCCCTTCGCCGGCCCCAGCGCCGTAGCCCTCCACGCGAGGTGATCCGCGTGCGGCCAGTAGTTCACAAACCAGGTCATCTGCGACGCCAGATCCAACACGCGGTGCGAGCTCCGCCCCATCGAGAACCCCTCCACCCGACTGAACACGACGTCCTGCCCCTCGCGCAGGAAGACGCCTCTCGCCCGCGCGTTCGACGACATCATCCGCGCCGTCGGCCCGCCTGGCTGGAACATGAACGTGTCCATGTCCACGGGCGTCGGCGTCGTGACTGTCAGCGGGCCCCACGAAACGCGCATCTGCGCCGTCGCGCGCTCAGACGTGCCGTACAGCATGCGCGCCGCGTTGAGCGCCATGCTCTCAGCGTTGAGGAACGGGAGCATGGCCTTGAAGTACGCGATGGGCCAGGGCCCCGCGTCGGCACCCGCAAAGTCGGTCAGGACGGGCCACGGCTGGATGAGCGGCATCCAGGGGTCGTCGGGCTCGAGGGTGTCGATGGACGGGTGGTCCAGGGGACTGCCGCTGGCAGGCTGACACGCGAACATGCGCCGCCAGCTCGCTCTCGGGTGGCATATTGGCCCGTCGGCGAGGGGACTGCTCCACGTATCGACATCCGGGAGTCCCTCGTAGGCCTGGCGGCTGTGGTGTTCCTTGTAACCCTCCCAGCGGATGGCGAGGACATGCCAGGACGCGAGCACTTTGGACTCGTACTCCTTGCTTCTGTGTTCGAGGGTCGTCGTCTGGTTCTCGATGTTGACCCTCCATTTGTAGAAGACGAGCCCCAGGAACGGGTTGGGCGTGAGATTGGTCCATGTCCGTAGCGCTGGCTGTTTGAAGAACAGCTTGCACTGAAGCATGTGCGATGAGGTTATCAGATTATGCCAGTACCCGCAGACTCGTTGAGCGAGGAGGAGCGTTCCCTCGTCGACGAACGAGAGGATGAGCTCGAGGAGCTCGGTTGTGAACATGACCTCGTTGTAGCCAACGTACGTCGGGAAGGCCTTCTTCAGCTTGCATTTCCCATTCGGGGTTGACGGGTCCCATAACCCAGTCCTCTTTGTCCTTGATTCAGAGGTGAACCCTCGACGTTTTTTTCTGCTGTCCATCAATAGCTTTACTGCTGCGGCTGCCTTTTGCTTGGTACTTCTGTAGATGCCGGCTGCGAGGGAAATGCACATTCTAGGAGATGAAGAATGGGGTTTCAAGGGCTAATCCTGCAATGATGTTTTATTGCGTGAGCGTGACTCTTTGGTGACGGAGAAGGTGACCTCGTGGGGATTACCCGTAGGGTTTGAAGAATCGTGTGACAGAGGAAAGCAGGATATTTATGTCCGCCATCGAGGCACGGAGCGCCTCCTCAGGTGAGGCCACGAGACCCTGAAGTAAGGTTCTGTGTAGCAGCAGCATCATGATATGTAGGAAGCTTTTGGGGACTTGGGCGTTTTCAGTCCGTAGTCCTTCTGACATTTTAGAGCAAGGGATTGGTAGCAAAACATGCTAGACTTGAAACCCGTTTGACAGACCAAGGCAAGAAAGAAGGAGACAAACTACAATGGTTTGCTCTGCCTCATACTGAATGGTGGTGATAAGGGTGCGAACAATAGTGAATGAAACACGAAAATGGCCACGTTCAAGGTTCCAGGGCTGAACTTCGAGAGTCATCGCAATCACCAGCGAGGTTAATCCGCACAGAGATGTAGATGCATCTTTATAGCCGTGTTGGTAACCAAGGCCGAGACGTGAGTTATGATCGGGCGCCAGGCCAGCTGACGACGAGCACCATTCCATCCTGAGCCAAAGTTGAAGTCTAATTATCAAGACAAGGATAGTGGGCGATGCTAAGATGAACGGGAAGGTCAAGCACATCGACCTCCTTTTCACTGATCCTCAGTGGAACGATGAGGCGCAGAGGCGCCGTTACAAAATTCTTCAGTTGACAAAGTAGCCTCGGCCAGACAATGTGTGGCTTCGAGCATGCACCTTTGGGTCCTTATTCGAGAAGCATCCAATGACAAGTTGAGTCGAAGATCCTCAAGGTAACCGGCGGGCCGGTGAACGAAGAAACACAATAGGAAATCATAACCGAGCGCTCGGTTTGTCTACGAGTCTTCTCCAGCGTGCACACTTAGCATGATTCGGGGTCCATACCCCACGATAATAAGGTGTGAGAGAGTTCAATACAAGCTTAAGGTGATAATGGTCATCAGGGTCAAGTATGAGGAGCGAAACGAGATGTTGCGGCACTACCCGAGCACCTGCCCGAGATCCCATATATTCATACATGTGATAAGAACAGCTCGGATAACGAGACCCCGATAATGACATGGCTGTTCTCGTGACCGAGGTGAAGAGTGGGTGGGACCCGACTGATGAGCCGTACAATCACGTGGTCTCCTGCTGACTAGCCAACAGCCAATGAGCATCGGGCCATTTCGGAAACTGCCTCATCTCTCTCAAGCGATTTTCGTCGACCTTGAACCAGTTGACTTTTCGACGTCAAGTCTCCAGCGACCAACAGCCCATTGCCCCTCGATACCGACAGCGGCTGTCTCAACGGCTGAGGATACAGCTCGCCCATCATGTTGGCAAGGTCCTGCCTGCGCTCGACGCGCGCCTTCCGAAATGCCCCCATCACCATCGCCAAGGTATGACCTGATCACGATTTCCGGTTCCCCGAGGCCATCATCTACGACATCGACGGCCAACGGCGTGGCATCAATCAATTGAGCCTGGGTCGGAAACCTGAATTGAGAATCGAGGAGATGCTGACTTGTCCGTCTACAGCGCGCGGCGTCTTCGTCTAGCGGTGCTGCCGAGGCCGCCCCTGCTTCTCTGAACATCGCCGCCATCGCTTCGACCGCCGTTGCCGCTGGCTCCATGGCCTGGTACTACCACCTCTACGGTCCTACCGCTTTCGCCATGACGGAGGCTGAGGAAGGGTGAGTGCGACGTTTCTTTACTTCGAGTTTCGCGTCAAGGGAGATGGGTGTTCTGAACACGTCGATGGATGATGCGGCATATCAAACATCAGGCCATCCTCTCTTGCTTGTACGCATTCACCCGGAACATTCAACTGACAGCTACAACAGTCTTCACGCTACCAAGTACCCCTGGGTTCACCAGCAGTGGTTCAGCACCTTCGACCACCAGGCGTAAGTTGAATCCCTCGGCACGCACTACTTCACCCGCCATCCCTAACAACCCCGACAGCCTCCGCCGAGGTTTCCAGGTCTACCGCGAGGTCTGCGCCTCTTGCCACTCTCTGGCCCGTATTCCCTACCGATCCCTCGTCGGCTCCGTCTTGACCGTCGACGAGGCCAAGGCCCTGGCCGAGGAGAACGAATACCCCGGCGAGCCCAACGACGAGGGCGACATCGAGATGCGCCCCGGCAAGCTCTCCGACTACCTCCCCTCTCCCTACAAGAACGACGAGGCTGCCCGCGCGGCCAACAACGGTGCTCTGCCCCCCGATCTGAGCTTGATCGTCAAGGCTCGCCACGGTGGCTGCGACTACATTTTCAGCCTTCTCACTGGTTACCCTGACGAGCCCCCCGCGGGCGCCCAGGTCGCTCCCGGCATGAACTTCAACCCCTTCTTCCCCGGCACCGGTATCGCCATGGCCCGTGTCCTGTTCGAGGACCTCGTCGAGTACGAGGACGAGACCCCTGCCACCACCTCGCAGATGGCCAAGGATGTCGTCGAGTTCCTCAACTGGGCCGCCGAGCCCGAGATGGACGACCGCAAGAAGATGGGCATGAAGGTTCTCATTGTCTCTTCGACTCTGTGGGCCATCAGCGTCTGGGTGAAGAAGTACAAGTTCGCCTGGCTCAAGAGCAGGAAGCTCGTCTACCAGCCTCCCAAGCAGACTGATGTTCGCCGTTAATGGGAGCACTTCGGTTGTCTCTGTGTATGTTGTACTAGGCTCTTAAAAACAAGCTCCTTTGTCTGGTGGAGGTGACAGAGACAAGACGAAGCGGGATTCGTCGTTGGGAGCAAGAGAGCGATAGAGTGTAAATCAGATGACCCTTTTCTCAATACCTAACCTAGCTTGTTTCACTGCTTTTTTGATGTGCCTGTGATGTCAAAACATGGCCGATTTCCAATGAACTTTGAAACCTACGAGTGTGACATGGGGGAGGGAAGCTACGAATATTAGAGTGATGGGGTGCAATGCTACGTCAACAATCAAGGCGAAGGACATGGCCAGAGTGAAAACACGACGTGGCTGAAAGCATGTCATGGCGCGAGAAACAAAGATCACTACTGCTATTGAATTCAATTATGCGACATGCCATGATCAGGCGAGTGAATTGTTGAACGTAATCGTTGTTGAGATGTTATTCTACCTGCGGAAAGCTGTTCCGGTAAATTGACGGCAAACACAGTGGCGGGATGCCGGCGCTGAGCGCGCCTCACGACTCGCCCGTTCAATTACCCGCTGGTTCCACGCAGCAACCCGACATGGGTCGCCCAGTTGCCTCATAGCAGGTCACAAACAACCTCGCACTCACGACACACTCGAGGCAAATGCACGTCTTGAACTGGCTTACTCTGTGCATCTCCTCTCCCAGTCTTCGATCACCGTCTGTCGGCTTCCTGTCGAGTTGTCGTCTCCGTACGGACCCGCTGGTGCCTTCGACTTGCTCCACCGACCTGGCCACCGCCAGCCAGCCGCCGACAACTTCACACCTTCTGCAGCTGCTCGTTGCTTGAAAGGCTACCGCCATCTTCGACGCATCCAACCACCTGCGATTCATCCCTACCACAAAAATGCCCTCTGTCGCTGAGGAACACCCTCGAGTCTTGCCCGCGGGCAAGAAGCGCAGGCGAGATAACGATATGGATGGCTTGCAAGGCGCGATATACGAGTACGTACAAACCCCCCCTCCAAACGCTGATTCCTTGAGAACCCTACTGACGAGGCCTTCAACAGACAAGCCCAGCACCACATCCAGCAGCAGTACGCCTTTGCTGATTTCGGAAAACTTCTCCAGCACCACGACGCTGCCCTCCCGCTCGGCGCCTTCGACAATGCCTCCAGAAAGATCATGCCTATCAAGCGCCAGCGCCTCTTCGGAGGCGACGAGGACAGCACGGTGCACTACCCTGATGGCCACCGGGCCCGAAGACACAGCCGCTCGCCCTCGAACACAGCTGCCCGGCCGCAACCCACCCGCCTCAGCTCCAGCATCGTGCTCGCGCCGTGCCACGTCTGCCACCGCAAGCCGACCAAGAAGTCAGACCTCGACTCGTTCGCCGAGTGCCACGGCTGCAAGGCCCGGACCTGCTTCGTTTGCCTACGACAGTGCAAGGGCTGGACACCTGAGGCGCAGCGCGGCCAGCAGCCGAGTGCAGCGGAGAGCAGGGACTACGAGGAGGCGCTATCGCGCTCCTTCCACATGGAGGACGCTGACGACGACGTGGCACAACGGGACCATGGTCACCAAGGGCAAACATTGACGAAGCAAAACCAAGGACGGATGGCTGCAGATACGAAGCCAGGAGGAGACGGGTGGAGCTCTACCGGACACCAACAAGTTGTTTGCAGCAAATGCTGTATCGAGAGGGGCCAGGAGGGAGATGTTGTCTGCCTGGGCTGCCTTTCTCAAATGTAATGGTTGAGATATGATTTCGGTGGATATGAGCGAGAACACGGGGATGGAGGTCTACGGACACACACACGACGATTCATGATACCACGGCGTCTGCGTTTTATGCACATTACCGACATGTCATGGTAGGCAAGTGACGCACTGCCACTTTGGACGGTCCCGGACTTGGACCTGGGCTTTATCGCGGCGTTTTGAGAATTACAGGGACAATGGGACTTGGTAGATAGATATAATCTCTGGGAGCGAAGGCCGCTCTCCAGATTCACGCATCAGCGCGTTACCCACCTGCCTCTTGATGTGAAACCAGATGTAACAAGTGTCTTCCTGGGCGAAATAAAATAAAATATGGATAATGTTATTGTGTCAACACATGTTCATGTTTAACATCACTTCAGCTAACTCAACAGTCATAATCTCGCAGCATGATCTATTCGCCCCGAATCTAGGTATCATGCCCCTCTGAAACCAGCCGATCCTATGCCTATAATTACAGCTCGAATACACCCCCATCAACCCTCCGCTTAGTTGTACTGCATGTAGCTGGCGGTCGAGTTGAACTTCAGGTTGCCCTTGATGACCTTCTCCACCGCGCTGAGGAAGTCCTTCTCAGTCGCAACCTTTCTCCTGGCACGAATGGCGAACATGCCGGCCTCCGTGCACACACTGCGAAGCTCGGCTCCCGTGGCGTTGGGGCACAGACGCGAGATGAGCTCCCATCGAATATCACGCTCGACAGACATGCTCTTGGCGTGAATGCGCAGAATGTTGGCGCGACCCTCGAGGTCGGGAAGCGAGAACTCGATCTTACGATCGATACGTCCAGGTCGCATCAGGGCAGGATCCAGGGTGGAAGGCCTGTTCGTGGCGAACATGACCTTGATGTTGCCACGGGCGTCGAAACCGTCGAGTTGCGTGATGAGCTCCAACATCGTCCTCTGCACCTCGTTGTCGCCACCAGCACCGTCGTCGAAACGGGCGCCACCCACAGCGTCGATTTCGTCAAAGAAGATGATGCAGGCCTTCTTCGTCCGCGCCATCTCGAACAACTCTCGGACCATCCTCGCGCCCTCACCGACGTACTTCTGAACCAGCTCGCTACCAATGACGCGGATGAAAGTGGCGTCTGTTCGATTCGCGACAGCTCGGGCGCAGAGAGTCTTTCCAGTTCCGGGGGGGCCGTAGAGCAGGGCACCCTTCGGGGGGTCAATACCCAGGTTGACGAATCGTTCTGGCGACAGCAGGGGCATTTCGACGACCTCTCGCAGCTTCTCGACCTGCTCCTTGCAGCCACCGACATCGCCGTATGTGACATCGGGCTTCTCCTCGACCGTCATCATGGTGACGCTCGCGTCGATCTTTGGCGGCAGCGGGAGGAGAATCTGGTACTTGTTCCTGTCGACACCCACGCGCATGCCCTCCTCGATATCCGTAGGGCTGACGCGCTCGCCGAGTTGAACGACGAACTTGGCGATTTGCTTGACGTTGATAACGTATTTGCTCTTGGCATCGTCCTTCTCGTCCAGAATGATCTTCGTACAGCGGGCGACCTGAAGAGGCTGTTCTTCCGACATTCGTTGACGATCAGCTGCGATATCCCACAGGTGCGGTGGTGCAAGGCCGGTATCCGATTCCTGGTTGCATTTGTTAGCCTGACGTCGGCCAAGTCTGTCCCTCACGATAACCCACCTTGACGCCAATCTTCTCGTCTACGCTCGTTTGCTTCTCCTTGATCTGCTGCTCCAGCTTCTTGATGGCGGCGCCGTACGGCGCGGCACCGTAGGTCTTCAGGACCTGGATGTCCCTGGAAACAATCCGTTAGTCGTGACAAACGGCAGGCTGGTGGAGCGGTGTCGACGAACTCATCGGTAAGGGGTGTGATCTTCTTCTCCTCGACTTCATCATCGGCGAAGTTCTTCTGGTACTTCTCCCAGCTCTGGCCGGTGGCGGAAGGCTGGTTCTGATTAGCCACTGGGGTGGTGATAAAGCAACGTAAGGTAGGGGACCTACCATCGCGAAAGCTGAGGATGCAGCACCCTGAGACCGGCTTGATTTTGTAGATGCTGTTGAGAATTACAGAGCAGACTGCGTGGACGACGTGTGAGGTTTGACGAGGGATCTCAAGACGTTCGATGATGGTGTCGGTGGATGCGCGTTTGGGTGACGGATGTTGAGGCGGGAAGCTGGCAACGTGCAGAGGTTCCGTAATCCCCAGTTGCCTTGAGCTTCCACTGCGAGCACGGGCCAGATCTGGAAGCAGCCCCAGGCAAGGGGAACGCGAGGCTGCTGCTGCGACAGGGTCGCGCTAAGCCTAAATAAGACTAGACCCGACCTTCCATTACGTTCCGGCCGTGGAAGAACTGAAGTGCCGCTTAAAAAATATCCCACTGCTAAGGGGAGGATAGTGGGCTACAGCAAGGCGACAGCGGGACACAGCATCGACGAAAAAGCTCAAGCCTAACGACTTGCGAACTCTAGAGGCAGCTTTCCATCACACGACTTCGACACATAGACAAGCGCATTTCGACTGTTACAGAATGGCGACAACCGCTTCTGCTGGTCCCACCGCGGGGGCCAACTCCAACACTGCCTTCAAGGTGAGCATCAGGAGCTCCCCCCCCCCCCGCCTCACAACTACCTATCTACGTCAGGTAGGGAGCTACGAGAGCTTCAACTAACATCATGATAGGACAAGGAGAAGCCCGTCGCTGTCCGATCCTCCAACATCGTCGCCGCCAGAGGTTTGTCGCCGCCTCTCTTCCTCTACCTCCTTTGCAGATGCTGACCAATCGACCAGCTGTCGCCGATGCGATCAGGACGTCGCTGGGACCCCGTGGTATGGACAAGATGATTCGGAGCGGAAGGGGCGAGACCATCATCACGAACGACGGCAACACCATGCTGAAGAGCATGTCTGTCATGCACCCCACGGCCAAGATGCTGGTCAACCTCTCTGCTGCTCAGGATGTCGAGGCCGGTGACGGCACAACGTCAGTGGTTGTCATCTGCGGCAGCTTGCTCGGTGCCGCCGACAGGCTTCTGTCCAAGGGTATTCACCCCTCAGTCATCTCAGAGTCGTTCCAGAGGGCGGCAGCTGCGGCAGTCGACGTGCTTCACGACATGTCCCAGCCCATCTCCCTCACCGACACATCCGCCCTCCTCCAGGCCGCCAACACCTCTCTATCTTCCAAGATCGTATCGCAATACACGAACCTGCTCGGTCCCATGGCCGTCAACTCGGTTATCAAGACGATCGACCTCAAGACGGCGGAGAACGTGGACTTGAAGAACATCAGGATAATCAAGAAGGTCGGAGGCACGATCGAGGACAGCGAGCTGGTCGACGGCCTTGTCCTGACGCAGCCTGTGATGAAGGGTGCTGGCGGCCCGGCACGGATTGAGAAGGCCAGAATTGGTCTTATTCAGTTCCAACTGAGCCCGCCCAAGCCCGACGTAAGTCTACCCCTGAGAACACGAGTGGCAATCCCAGACCATATCGCTAACCCTCTCCCAGATGGAGAACACCATCTCTGTTAACGACTACCGCCAAATGGACAAGATCGTCAAGGAGGAGCGTCTCTACCTCCTCAACATGGTCAAGAAGATCAAGAAGGCCAAGTGCAACGTTCTCTTCATCCAGAAGTCCATCCTCAGGGACGCTCTTAACGACCTGTCCCTACACTTCCTTGCCAAGCTTGGCATCTTGGCGGTCAAGGACATTGAGCGCGACGAGGTCGAGTTCATCTGCAAGTCCACTGGCTGCAAGCCCATTGCCGACATTGACTCCTTCACCGAGGACAAGCTTGGCTCGGCCGACCTCGTTGAGGAGGTGCAGTCGAACGGTGCTCGCATGGTCAAGGTTTCCGGCGCCAAGGCGACTGGTAAGACCGTGTCCGTTGTTGTGCGCGGTGCCAACTCTCTCATCCTCGACGAGGCCGAGCGCAGTCTGCACGACGCCCACTGCGTTGTCCGCTGCTTGGTCAAGAAGAAGGCCCTCATCGCTGGTGGTGGTGCCCCTGAGATCGAGATTGCCGCGCAGCTGTCCAAGCGCTCCCGTGAGCTGACCGGTACCGAGGCCATCTGCTGGAAGGCCTTTGCCGACGCCATGGAGGTTATCCCCACGACGCTGGCTGAGAACGCCGGCCTTAACAGCATCAAGGTTGTGACCGACCTGCGTCACCGCCACGAGCTTGGTGAGAGGAACGCGGGTGTGAGCATCAAGTCGGGCGGTGTCAACTCCAACATCTCCAAGGAGAATGTGCTGCAGCCGCTCCTTGTCTGCACGAGCGCTATTGAGCTCGCGGCGGAGACGGTGAAGCTGATCCTGAGAATAGACGACATTGCCCTGACTAGGTAGATAGGAGGAGGGAGCTGAGATATCCACGTCACGATCAGTGTTTGGCATGACAGGACCCCTTCAAATTACGGGATTCAGAAAAGTAGACACAATCACGGCGCAAGCGCATATTCGTCCATCCAACCTGTGTTATGTCGTGCATGTTGGCATTTCGCCTTCGAGTCTCACCCAAGACGCGCCCACGTTTCCCCTTTTTCCGAACGCCCCGGAATCTTCCACAGCGTGACTAATATGGGTGTTGGTGGCCCCTTTGGGGGAGGGGAGGGGAGAGGCACAGGCGGCGAAGGTCCCCTAAGAGGGACGCGGCCACTGGTTGGGCAGCTAGCACGATAAGGCGTCACAAGGGTCCCAGCCAGGGTTGCGATAAGAACCTTCGGTCTACAGTAGTCACTCTGTGCCTAGGACTGGGCCCGAGGAACAAATACAGGTGCTCGCGTGTCTCGAGCTGCCCCTCCAAACACTCAAAAAAAGACATCCCGAGCTGGAGCCTGCTTCTGGGCCATCTGCATTCGTCGGTAGCTTAGTTGATCAGCTGAATACTCATTAGACGGTATATTGCAAGTAACCTTTCTTTTGACAGCCTGCTAGTTCAGCTCCACCTACACCTCCATCAGCACGACTGCATTTCGTCATCCGTGCTCGAGCTCCGAGAGCCTCGAACTCCCGACGACACCGCTTATCCCGACCAAGCTCCTCACCTCCCACCCTCAAAATCGGATACCTGCTTCTATCGCTCAAGCCCGAGGAACGAACGTCGACCTGCGATCCCTCCTACTCGCCGATATTGTACCCGATGTTCTGAGATGGCAAGCCCCGGCGGAGGATTTGGGCCCAACACGGCAGAGGACGACGACCAGCGTCGCTACATCGAGATATCCTCAGACTCTGAATCTGACGGATCATACGAAGACAACGATTCCATAAACGCTTCTAGCGTCTGCCGTTACCAGACCGCTGATTTCTACGACGGCGAGTGTCTGCGCTACTTCGACTGCCCCTCTCACATCGTCGAGCGTAGTCTCTCCGACGCCGAGGACGAGGGTGACGACGACGTTGATATGGATAACTCCGAAACGGCAAATGCTACGGCGCCCGATCCTGCCACCGATGGCGAACCCAGCTCCCAAATACCACACACGGAAAGCGCAGGCTTCGCCCCGGTGGACGCAGCGCGCATCGGATCTCTTCCCTTGAGCTCGAACGTCACAGGTGGACCTGGAAATACAACCTCGAGCACCAATACCCCTCAGCCTGATGCTGTACCTACGGCAGTATCTGGTTTGAGCACGCAGCTACGAGGACCCCAGGATCCTGGACCGTCGGTGCCCTCAGTTCCATCAACCGCGGCTGCTGTTACACCTGCCGACCTTCCTCTCAGAACCAGTAGTCTACGGAGACCAGACCTCACGGAAGACTCCATCCCGCCCCTGCCGACACCACCAGGTGCGCCCTCCGTAGCTCGAAGGGGAAGTCAGCGTGAATCAGGATCGAGCAGTCGCAACCCGCAGCCTGTGGAGAGAAGAACTGGATCATCCGATGTCGTTTTGCCTCGGTGGCAGCCTGATGCGGAGGTTACGTTCTGTCCCATTTGCCGCACGCAGTTCAGTTTCTTTGTTAGGAAACATCATTGCAGGTTTGTATCCCTCCTCCCACGATTTATGCATCCGGTTTTCTGACTGTCGTAGAAAATGCGGGCGAGTTGTTTGCAACGCGTGTTCGCCGCACAGAATCACGATCCCCTACCAATACATTGTGCAACCAGCGGAGCAGCCTCGCCTCTCTGCGCAAAGATACCCCTCCTCCCTTATCAGCGGCGAAGGAGGTTACGCCGATTTCAGCAGCCTGGGTGGAGGAGAGCGAGTTCGACTATGCAACCCCTGCGTCCCGGACCCTAACACCAGCCCGCCGCAACCGAGAGGCTCACCAGCTCCGTTGTCACCCCGTGGGAATCACCAGAGAGCCCGTAGCAATATGGACTCGGGGGTGACGGGCGATCCACCTCCTACAAGGTTTCAAGGGTATTTCACGGCAACCCCTGGTCAGGATGCATTTGTGAGATCTAGAAGTGTCACGGTAAGTTCTCGTGCCTTATTCGCAACGTCCTTCGTGCTGACATGTCTAGCATTCTGGCCCTGGTATGGGGGGTTCGTCGGCAGCCCGTGGAACGTACTACTCGACACAGAGTAGAATCCTGGCAGGAACACCTCCCACATACTTCCCTGCATCCACCTCGGCCTCTGCGTATCCCGGCGCAGTGCAGAGCCGGCATCGTTCCATGCTGGACGTGGGCTCCTCGTCTTCATCATCCGCGCAGAACCGGGCGTTGCCACCCCCGCCGCCTGTTCTGGCTGAGGAAGACGAGTGTCCTATCTGTCACCGGGAGCTTCCGCCTCGAAACCTGCCGAACTTTGAGGCTCTACGGGAGGCTCACATCACCGTATGCATCACGTCCCACAGCACCTATCTCAGCGGAGGCGGTGGGGCATCCAGTGAAACTCCCCAGGATTCTGTGGCCGGAACGCCTCCCCTTGCTGCTCGTCGAACTGGCATGTTCCCGTACGTGGCGACGGAGAAGGACTGTGTAGACTCGGCAGAGTGCACCATCTGCCTGGAGGAGTTTGTGACCGGGGTTCACATGGCGAGGCTGGAGTGTCTCTGCCGGTTCCATCGCTCGTGCATCTCGGCGTGGTTTATCAACCACCCAGGACGCTGTCCCGTTCACCAGCATGATAGCTACGGGTACTAGTGTCCATGCAGATTGAGAGGTTGTGATTTAGCACGTAGCGGAGTTTGGGCGGCATTCTTTCTTGTCAGTTGGCTTGGAGCGTTTGGTTTGTGGCATGCGCGCGTGGCATTTGTTTCGCGACCTTCTTCCAGGGGTTCAGCAGGCGTGCGACTTTGTTTTTAAAGCGAAGACATTACGGTGGTCGATTTCCTCTCATTACTTACATTACCTTACTTCCCGAGATCCAGGCTAGATAATGTCATGACGAACACACCACTGCCGTGCCGCCGAGCAAGCACTGACAACTGTGTTAATCATTTTATCTGAAACTCGCCTCTACAAACAGGGGACCCGACTCATGGTAACGCGGGCACTCTAGCCTCAACCAGGTCAGCGCCACTTGCCAAAAGCACGGTACCTGAAGCCTGAAGCCTGAGCCGAGTGCCGCCCGCCAGTTCAACGGTCCCATCGTGACTGCGGGGTGGTTCTAGGCCCAAGGGCACATCGCCCATCGCGGGCGCGTCGGTCATCGGGCCAGGGGTCCCTGGGAGCAATCAAATTCGAGGTGGAACCTGCTCGCGCTGCGCCGGCCGGCCGAGTCCCCACTGCTCATCTGCCTCTGCACATTTGCAGCGTTTTTCTCGCGAGCGAATCCTGTCATCTGCAGGAGGGTGTGGTGAACAGGATCATGGTGGCGCGGGGGTGGGATGGCGAGGGCTTGGGCCATCGCTTTGGATGATCGATGCCCCCTTTCAGAGGCAGCGTCTGTCTGTATGTCTGTGTCGTTGACGATGTGATGTGCCGAGGGGGGGTAGATGGTAAGTCGCGTTACATCGAACGAGTCGAACGAACGATAATCATCGAACCAGATAAAACGACCAGTTTGACTAACTTCCACCCCCTCCACCTCCTTTCCCCGCCTGTCAGAACCGCGGCAGCCCTATTGCAACGGCCAGCGCAATGTACGGCGCACGGCGCCACACACCTTCTCGACCCCCGTCACTTTTAGATGAGCGGAATGTTATTTCTCTCACCACCATCTGCAGCTTCGCGGCGAGTGTTCTCGTGGAGGGATCCGGCCTGCCGGCACGTCCGCAACAAGTCATGCGTTTGCATGTGTGTGTGTGCGCCAGTTTGTCAGACCTTGGCCTAGGCTTACTTTGTAGTAGACGCCGACCTACCTGTTTAGATATATGTAATCCCAACCTGTACTCTTTCCCTCTGGCTTTGTGGTTCTGGTCTTCACCTCACTTTGGTCTTGATTCTGTTCTACCCTCGCGGTATCGTCATTCATTACATACACTCCTTTTCGATTTTTGACTATTTGCACTCGTTCCGTTCGCTTGTGAATACTATCAACCCCACGCTCTTTTACCAGAACGACCATAACCACCTACCCCTTCATCGAATAACCAGACACGTCCCTCGACACAATGAGGTTCC
Organism: Verticillium albo-atrum; assembly: GCA_002851705.1. Taxonomy (NCBI): domain Eukaryota; kingdom Fungi; phylum Ascomycota; class Sordariomycetes; order Glomerellales; family Plectosphaerellaceae; genus Verticillium; species Verticillium albo-atrum. Next base: position 621,483 of record NMXJ01000004.1, read on the forward strand.
AATCGCTCATTCTCGCCGCCTCGGCCGCCCCTGCCGTCCTCGGCTGCGCCATCCCCAAGACCAGGACTGTCGTCGTCGAGGTTCAGCTCTACCCCGTCGCCACCCGCGTCCCTTCCGGCCCCGATGTCCTCTACCCCGTCCCGGCCGCTGTCGAGACGCCCAGCCTCCCCGCGCCTCTCGTCGAGGTCAAGCCGTACGCCACGCCCTCGGTGGCCGCGGCCCCTAAGCCTACGGCCCAGGGCGCCTCGGCGCCGGCTCCTGCCAAGGAACCTGCCCCAGCCAAGGCTCCCGTCAAGGAGACTGCTGCGTCGCCGTCAGCCGGTGGAACCAGCGCCGCTGTCACGGGCAAGTCGACCTTCTATGGCGGTAACGTCTCTGGCGGCACTTGCTCGTTCACGGGATACACCATCCCGGCTGGCCTGTATGGCACGGCCTTCTCCGGTTCGGCATGGGACAGCTCCGCCAACTGCGGTGGTTGCGTCAAGGTCACTGGACCCAACGGCAACTCCGTCACGGCCATGGTGAGTTCCCCTGCCTTCCTAACCTGAAGAACCACGGACTTGTGCTAACAGATTTGAACAGATCGTCGACAAGTGCCCTGAGTGTGACGAGGGCCACCTCGACCTTTTCCAGAACGCGTTTGAGAAGCTCGGCACCCTGTCGGCGGGTATCATCTCGACGTCGTACGAGTTTGTGGACTGCGGCATCTCGACGCCGATTGTGCTGAAGAACAAGTCGGGCACTTCGCCGTACTGGTTCTCGATGCAGGTCGTCAATGCCAGCGAGCGTGTGGCGAAGCTTGAGGTCAGCACCAACAGCGGCAGCACCTGGAAGTCGACGCAGAGGAAGGACTACAACTTCTTCGAGGAGCCCAGTGGGTTCGGAACGTCGTTTGTCGACGTTCGTGTGACGAGCGTTTCGGGCAAGGTCGTGGTGGTGAGGAATGTGGAAGTCGCGTCCGATGCGCACAAGACCGCCTCGTCCAACTTCTAAGGGGTTTGATTAGCCCCAGGGTTCGAACGAGAGTGTGATGAATCTTCGCTTCTTGTCAAGGCGCGCGCTTGCGGCCCGAGGTTTTCAACATTAGGGGGTTCGTGGAGGTAGTTTGATATCTTGTGTGTATGTGCCCAGTTGGTTGACCAGCTCTAGAGGGGCCGCATGAACATATCAACAGAATGATGAGCTGGCCAGGCGTGAACACTGGTTTTTGACTCGAACTTCGTCGCACGCGCTTCCTTCGTGAGTGGTCAATTTGGTGATGTCGGGTAATGCATGTGGCACGCAGGCTCAGGGGCGGGCGACTCAAGCTCTTGGGAGTCATGTCGGACGGGCAGCGCGAGGCGTCAGACGAGTGCGACATTTGCGTGAAGAAGCTCGGCGAGACCTCGTCGAGACAGAACCCTAGATGATAAGGGGTATGTTTATTGTAGGGATAGGCGGAGGCTGGGCGGTCCCAGGGAACAAACACGCGCATGTCTCGTCTCGGACGGTTGATGATGGAGGATTGCACATACAGGGCATATGTGTGGCAGCTAATGGTTCAATGGCTCGCTGGCGACATCATCGTAAACGCTGTCGTCGCGGGTATCATGCCAGCAGGTTTCGACACAGGGCACGGTGTTGGAATCGGTGGAGGGATGTGCATTTCAGTGGCCAAATCGAGCAGGTGTTGCCAGGTTTGTCGTCAGAGGGAGCCCCCACAGGGTGACATTGATGGAGAGCGAATCCAGGGCAGAGGCATTCGGGGCCAGCGGTCGGACAAGGGACAGACAGAAAGAAGCAGAGTCAAGGTTCGGCTATGGTTCTGGCGGGCCCGATCGGTCGAGGAGCAGGGAAGATGCGCTGCAAGGATGGAACGGCGACTGCATGTGATTCGGTGTCGTCGGGAGGGGAAGTGCGGAGGCAGCCCATTGGTGATGAGGATGAGGGTGAGGGTGAGATGGACTTGTACTGATGATGGCTACCTTATGGGCAGTGCATGTCTTCGGGGTGTCCGTGAGGATATGAAGGCTAGAGATGTTGCGACGGGGTTGAAGGGGTGGTTGAAGCTGAGGTCTGTGTGGACATTTGAAGCTTGCCATTTTGACAACACAGCTGAGGCAGGTGCGATGAAGGCGATGAGTCGACGACACAGCCCGGCTCGGTGGACCCTGCCACCCCATCTTGGTGGCAGCGTTAGCGCTCGAGATGCCTGGAGCCAGGGCCTCCCCGCTAACCGTGAACCGCTAAGTGGATGGGCAGGAAGAATCCAAGGTCCCCATACCGAGTGCGCTTGCCTGTCGAGCTGAACCGATTACGTCGTTATCCGCCCTCTCGTGCCAAGACTTGTGGAAGCTCCCGACAGCTTGCAATCTGCACAGCTCAGCTCCAACTTGGATCTGGAACCTGTTCGCTGGAAACCACGCAATCCTCATCGCCAGCCGGGCCAACCCTCACCCTCGCCCTCACCACCGTAGCACCACGCTATCTTCCTCTTTTCTTCTTGTCTTCTTGTCTCTCCCCCCCTCACTGCCCAACCCTGCCTTACCCTTCCCTTCCCTAAGCTGTCTCCCCTCCCTCTCACTTCTTCAGCCCCAATATCCAGGTAGCTTCGACCTGAGGGCTGCTCCATTGAGAGCTATTCACCACCACCTCCACACTAGCAACGCCTTCCCTTCCACCTAGGCTCACACCACCATCGCCAACCTAACCCAACTGATCGCCCGACCCCCGACCAGCCACCGCTCATCGACCCTCCCTCGCCGATCGCCATCTCTTCCGGGAAACTTTCTACACAACCCATCTCGGCTTCTTCCTCCATCGCGTCTTCCTTCCTTTTATTCCCTTCGACTTTCTCTGCCTCGCGAGCAGCCTCTATATCCTCAATTGGTCCACCCTCCAGCAGCTTGGTCCTTGACAACCCGCGCTGCATGCGCCATCACGCGCCAGCAACCTAGACATCTCGTCAATTGACTCGTCAGATCACCACCATCATGTCTACAGCAGCCGAAAAGAACGAGCTCAAGGTCCAGGGCGCCGTTGAAGCTGCGCAGGACCCCGAGAGCAATGTCAGTGCCGACGACGCCCAGAAGAAGATCCTCGAGGAGTCTAGAAAAGCCGGCGTCACTGCCTTCACCTTCGACCCCGACGCGAGTCCTGAGGAGAAGCGCCGCCAAGCTCGAGCTGTACGTGACCCTTGCGCTCCCGTGCCTTTCTTTTCCCCTCCCTCTCCAAACCAATCTATTGTGATGCATGGAGCTCAGAACTGACCATTCTGCAGGCCGTTCCCGAAGGCTTCCACAGCAACCGACCCCACGGCGTGTCCGTCGTGACCGATGTCGCCGGCGACGACAGCGCCCCAACCGCTGACCTGCCTCCCCCCACCAAAGACGGCGTCATCGAAGTCACCAAAGATGCCGACGGCAACATTGTCGAAGATGGAGCTGGTCCCGGAGGCGACACAGAGAAGCCTTACGAGCGCACAGGCTGGGCACCCCAGTTTGGCTGGCCCAACGAGAACTCCCAAGAGGCTGAGAGTCTTTTGGACCACTCCACCTGGGTCGAGGGTAAGATTCCCGACAAGTTCTACGGAGATTGGTACCACAATGCTGCGATCATTGTCTTCGCCTGTATCTCCTCCTGGCTTGTTGCCGTTCTCGGCGGTGGCCTCGGCTGGGTCTTCATGCTCATGGCTGTCTGCTCGACCTACTACCGCACCTCGCTCCGCCGCGTCCGCCGCAACTTCCGCGACGACATCAACCGCGAGATGCAGCTGAAGAAGCTCGACACCGATCACGAGTCACTCGAATGGATCAACTCTTTCCTTCTCAAGTTCTGGCCTATCTACCAGCCCGTTCTCGCCCAAACCATCATCAACTCGGTCGACCAGGTTCTCAGCTCGGCGACGCCCGCGTTCCTCGACAGCTTGAAGCTCAAGACCTTCACCCTCGGCTCCAAGCCACCCCGCATGGAGCATGTCAAGACGTACCCTAGGGCCGAGGATGATATCGTCATGATGGACTGGAAGTTCAGCTTTACCCCGAACGACACGGCCGACATGACTTTCAAGCAAATCAAGAGCAAGATCAACCCCAAGGTTGTTCTCGAGATCCGTGTTGGCAAGGCCATGATCAGCAAAGGTCTCGATGTCATCGTTGAGGACATGGCCTTCTCGGGCATCATGCGTCTGAAGATCAAGCTGCAGATTCCTTTCCCTCACGTGGAGAAGATCGAGATGTGCTTCCTCGAGAGGCCTGTTATTGACTACGTCTGCAAGCCTCTCGGTGGCGAGACGTTTGGTTTCGACATCAACTTCATTCCGGGCCTTGAGACCTTCATTTTGGAGCAGATTCACGGCAACCTTGCGCCCATGATGTATGCGCCCAACGTCTTCCCTATCGAGGTCGCTAAGATGCTTGCTGGCACCCCCGTCGACCAAGCCATCGGCGTGTTGGCTGTCACTCTGCACGGCGCGCAAGGCCTGAAGAACACTGATCGCTTCGCTGGTGACATTGACCCCTACGCCGTCCTGACTCTTAACAGGAGGCAGGAGCTCGCGCGTACGAAGCACATCAGTGACACTTCGAACCCCCGTTGGAACGAGACTCACTACATCATCATCACGTCTTTCACCGATTCTCTCGACATTCAGGTCTTCGACTACAACGACATCAGGAAGCACAAGGAACTCGGCGTGGCCTCTTTCCCGCTCGAGCAGGTTGAGGAGCTGAATGTGCACGAGAACGAGCGCCTCGACATCTTCGCTGATGGAAAGAACCGTGGCCAGCTTTCTATCGATGTTCGCTTCTTCCCCGTCTTGGAAGCTACCAAGCTCGAGGACGGCTCTGAGGAGCCACCCCCCGACTCTAACACTGGTATCCTTCGATTCACCGTCGAACAGGCGAAGGATCTCGATGGCACCAAGAGTCTGTCTGGTTCCCTGAACCCCTATGCGACTCTGCATTTGAACGGCCGGGACGTTCACAACACCAAGAAGCTTAAGCGCACCAACAACCCCATCTGGGATAACGGTTCCAAGGAGATGCTCATCACCGACAAGAAGCACGCGAAGCTCGGTGTCACCATCAAGGACGATCGCGACATCACTGGCGACCAGGTTATTGGTAACTACCAGATCAAACTTGAAGACATCCTTGAGTGCAAGGACAAGGGCCAAGAGTGGTTCCATCTGTCTGGAGCTCAGACGGGGCGTGTCAAGATGATGGCTCAATGGAAGCCCGTGGCTATTTCTGGTGTCTTGTCAGGCACCGGCGGTTACGTTACGCCCATTGGTGTCATGCGCTTCTATTTCAAGGGAGCCCGAGACCTACGAAACTTCGAGACTTTGGGCAAGTCCGATCCTTATGTCCGCGTGTTGCTGTCGGGTATTGAAAAGGCTCGTACTGTCACGCACAGGAACACGCTCGATCCGGACTGGGATGAAGTTCTCTACGTGCCGGTCCACTCCAACCGAGAGCGCCTGACAATGGAGGTTATGGACTCAGAAAAGATGGGCAAAGATCGTAGCCTGGGTCAGATTGAGGTTGCGGCTGGCGATTTCGTCCATCAGGACGAGCACGGCGAGTACCGAGTTCACGACGAAAAGACCATCAGGGAAGCCGGACTCCGTCTTCACGGCAAGGGCATCGCCAAGGGTCTCCTCATCCACAACGTATCCTTCTACCCTACTCTCAATGTTGCCGATCCTGAAGAAGAAGAGGAGGAGGCAGCCAAGGAAGGAGAACAGAAGACTGAGGATGGCGAGGAGCAGCCAGTTGTGCGTTCTGCGACGGCTGGTAAGTTCAGCTCGACTCTTGATAACAAGCCCCAGGAGGCACAGGAGGCAGACAACGGCTCTGCCCTCGCCCCCTTGACACCTACTTCAACAAGAAAGTCCAAGGAGGAGCCTGAAGGACCACCCAAGATCCACCTGTCACCCGAACAACTGCTCAAGTACGAAACTGGTCTACTTATCTTCAAGCTGATGGAAGCCGAAATGCCCGAGAGTGACACGCATCTGGAAGTGTGGGTTGACGACATGGCCTTCCCCTCCTACATCTCTTCTGCTGCGAAGCACCGAAAGCACAAGTTTGACGAGATTGGAGATTGCTTCATTCGTGAGCTAGACTTCTCCCGTCTGACCCTCAAGGTTCGCGAGAAGGGCCAGGCGGTCGGCGGGACCGAGAAGGATAAGGAGAGCACCATTGCCAAGTTGCAGGGCAACACTCTGGACACCTTGAAGCAGTGCTTGGTAAGCTATCATACACAATCATGTGCATCCGGCCATTCACTAACGATTTCCAGAACAACCCTACTATGCTGAAGCTCAAGGACAAGGAAGGCCGTCCCAGCAACGTCAAGGTCAGCCTGAAGTACATTCCTGTTAAGATGAAGCTCGATCCCAGTGAGAGCATCAACAACATGGGAACACTTCGTGTCGACGTACTCGACGCAGAGGACCTTCCATCGGCAGACCGCAACGGCAAGAGCGATCCGTACTGCAAGTTCGAGCTCAACGGAGAAGAAGTTTACAAGACGAAGGTGCAGAAAAAGACTTTGCACCCGGCTTGGAACGAGTTCTTCGAGGTGCCTGTGCCATCGCGCACAGGCGCCAACTTCAAGGTCGTCGTCTGGGATTACGACTTTGCGGACAAGCCCGATCTGCTCGGTTCTGCTGACATCAACCTTGAGCACCTCGATCCTTTCAAGCCAAGCGAGACGAAGCTGTTGCTCGATGGCAAATCCGGCACTGTACGTCTGAGAATGCTGTTCCGTCCTGCGTACGTGGCACGAACCCGACAGGGTACCTCGACGTTCTCGGGTACATTTGCCGTGCCTGGACGCATTGTCACCGGTGTTGCCGGGGCGCCCGTCAAGGCCGCTGGAGCTGTCGGCTCTGGAGTTGGAGGCCTTGTGCGAAATGTCTTCTCGAGGAGCAAGAAGGACGACGACGACAAGAACACGGCTACGGCCTATGACACCCCCACGATCACGGAGAACGGCAACGGCCTGAAGCGCTCTGGGCCAGTGCCTGACGGCGATGAGTCTCCGATCAGTACCCCTCCTGGCACTGCCAATGGTGCCACCCTTGGGCACAGCCGAAACAGGAGCTCTGGTGCAGCGTCCATCTACAGCACCAACCCCGCATCGCCCGGCTCTGGCACCGCCACCTTCAGCATTGTCTCTACATCTGGCTTCCCTCCTTCGTCGGAGGTTTACGTCGTCATCCAGCAGCTTACACCCAAGCACAAGACGGTCGGCAAGACTGAGAAGCACAAGGAGCCTAGCGGCGTGATCCAGTTCAACGAATCCTTCAAGTGGGTCTGCACGCCCGACACACAGTTCAAGATCGAGGTCAAGGGCGACAGGACGTTCCGTAGCGATGACGACCTCGGCGAAGTGCCCTACGTCGTCGATGATTCAGGCACCGGCACCGAGCGGGAGCTCAAGGCCGGCGGCGGCACCATCACCATCAAGAGCACATTTGCCGCTGCACCGCAGGAGCCGGACAGCCCGCGGTCGACGATGCGGAGGAGCTTCCTGAGCAAGCGGGAGAGCAAGAGCCGCGAGGGAACACCCGTCTAGAGCGTGTTTCGCCCCGGTGTGTCATGTTTTGTGTGATTCGTACTGTTTGCGCGAGACTCGATTTCGCTTCTCGACAGATACCTTTTTTATTGCCCGATAGCGCTGGGCTGATGTCAATTGATGGCTTTCTTCTTTTTTTCTCTCGATAGTTTCGTATCTGCTTCTCTTCTAGCTGCTGCTTTGGTAGTTCTTTTTCCAAACGGAGGATTGGTGGGTGGGTGCGTATGGTAGGGGAGGTTAGGACGGAGGATCTCACAGGGAAATGGAAATGGGGATAAGGTCTGCAGTTAGGCCCGAGGACGTAGTGACTGGAATTCTATGATTGATGCCGCTCTTGACCCTCTTGACCCTGAATTGTGATGTCGGTGCTCTGCTTTATGAAGGTCTGGAAAGAAGTCGAGTATAAGTATCCGGTCCCGGCTGGCCACAACATAAGCACAGGAGACAGGTATCGTAAGCACCACCAATAAGTCATGCGAGTGTAAAGGTAGAAATTAGGCCGTTTCTTCATTGCTTGTCACGGCCCTGATAGCCATCTAGCGACATTGCCGCGGTACTACTGTGAAGCAAGGCGGACCGAACGAAGCAACGCCAGCGAGTCCGTCCAAAGTGAAATATCCCCCCCGATTGATGTAGTCCCTCCTCACACTCGCCTCTAGTCATGCCACTTGTTGTCTACGCTCAGCATCGCTGTTGAGCCCCCTTAGCTACCAGGCGCAGCTGCGGCCGCTGCGGCCGCTGCCGCCTTAAGCAGGGCAGCCTCTTGCATCGTGAAGCCGTTGCCCAGGTATGCGAATCGGTTGACCTTGACGGCGCCGCTCTCGTCATCGTACGCATATTCCCAGTCCTCGCCGCGGAAGTGCGCAAGCAGGGCGATGAAGTGCATGCGGCTGCCGGGGTGTAGACCCACGACGGGCGCGGCAGTGCCGGCCTCGCCCTGCTTGTACCAGCTGCGGCAGCCGCCGGAGAAGGCGGTGCGGGGCATAAAAGCTGCGACGTGAGCGGCGTAGTCGTCGACAGCGGCCTGGGAGGGTGTAATGGAACGAATGTTCTCGGATTGTGTCTTGCTGATAATGTTGGCAATGTAGGTCGCAATGTGTTCCGAGAGGGTGAAGACGTCGCCATGGGCGATGGGGGCGTTGGGGCCGAGGAACTCTGTGGGCTCATTGTTAGTTGACATTGGCAGAAGCTTGAGGTGTACAAACTGACTGAAGTAGTTGGGCAGTCCCGCGACGGCAAGAGACATGTAGGATTTCGGAGTCTCGTCGGCCCAAATGTCCTGCAGGTTGCCTTGCCTGCCAACAAGAGGGAAAGGAGGACGGAAGGAAGAGTCGAAGCCAGTGGCGCAGATGATGGCATCTACCTCGATGACTTCACCCGTCTCTAGTTCGATGCCTTGAGGGACAAATCGCTTGATGGGCGCGGTGACCAGCGAAACCTTTGGGTCATGGAACGACTCAAGGTAGCCGGGAGCAGGGGTCATGCGACGGCAGCCAAGGGGGAAATCCGGGATCAGCTGCTGGCAAAGTTTCTCATCTCCCTTGAGCATGGCAGTCATGAACTCGCGCACCTTGCCGGCAGCCCACTTCTGCTGCGGGCTATCCTTGATCAAGGCAATGGCAAACTTGACGTTGGAGTCCATCTCGAGAGCCTGGGCGAACTGCTCTCGGAATGCTGGGTCCGACTTGAATCGCTCGATCTGAGCGGGTGTAAAGTTCTCCTGGTCGTCGAGCTCGATCTGGTTGATGATGGAAGCGGCGCGGCCCATCTTCATGGTAGCTATCCTCGGGGGGAGGATGGCAGTGGGAGAGCGGATCAGGTGGTGAAGCTTCTTGACATCTGGTGAGGTTAGTCGTCTGTAATCAATCCTGTTGCAGGCTGAGAAACTCACGAGGCCTGATAGCCGGGAGAATCTGGACACCGGAGGCACCATTGCCAATGACAGCAACAGTCTTGTCCTTGTAGTCAAAGTCCTCGGGCCATGCTGCCGTGTGTACGAGTGTGCCCTGGAAGTCCTTAACACCCGGAACCTCGGGCCACTTCCACTTGCTTTCGGGACGGTTAGCAGTGCTACATCACGGGCTATCATCTTTTTGGAACTCACTTCAAGATGCCAGAAGCGTCGATGAGGAAGTCGGCATGGTCCGCAAAGACGGCGCCCGTGGTCAGATCTTGGACTTGTAGTTCCCAGACTGCCCGGGATTCGGACCAGACAGCCCCCACGATCTTGTGCGACGTTTTGATCGCGGAACGCATCCCCTCGTCGTCGCACAGCTTGCAGAGATAGGCCTCGATCTCACCAGCCGGCGCAAAGAAGCTGGACCATTCAGGGTTCTGCCTCCAGGAGAACTGGTAGTTGTGGGAGGGCACGTCGCACTTGCAGCCCGGGTACCGGTTTTCGAACCAAGTACCGCCCACGTTGGCGTTCTTTTCGTAAACAACGTTGTCGAAGGAGGACGCCGGAAGGGTCTGACGCAGGGTCCGGATCATGTTCAGACCGCTGGCCCCGGCACCGATGGTCACGATGCGGAGGTACTTAGGTGCTCCGAAGGGGGCCTCGCGAACGGCGTAGGTGGCATGGCTGTTGCGGACTGGCACGGGGCCGGCGCCGCTGCTATTGCCGTTCAGCTCGGTGTGACGAGAGAGGTTAGGAACGGCCTGTCGCGTCATGGCTGCTGTCTAGTTTTCCGAGGAGATGAGTCGGTGTTCTTTTGGTTGACTTGATATACTTGATGTATTGCGGGGGCGGTTCGTTTGTCGAAGATGCAGTCGAGGGTATAGTCGAGGGGGTTGACGAGGCTAAATCGAGCGGTTGCCGGCAAAACTAGGGTGGCACCTGCTTCGGGCGAGAGAGGAAGGAGGAGGAGTATGTACGAGGAAGGAAAGATGGATGATAACGGTAAAGGCAAGTGTAGTGAAGCTGCTTGAGACAGATTACGGGCAGGGACGGGCATCAGACTTATACATGGGAAGGAAGGTTGGGGCTCTGCCAAGGAGGGTCATTCGCCATGCAGTTGATCCAAGACCGAGACGGCCGGTGGCCTCGTCCCGCATCCATACACCTTGAACAAGGGTCTGGATGGTGTGGATGGCCTTCCCAGTGCCATACTCCAAGGGACCGGCCTTCTTCCATCTGCCAGGGCGCCAGTAAGTAACGGTACTAGTAGCAGATCCATTTGAGACAGCGATATGCGAGCATGACGGCGGCGCCATGGAACCCCCCCGTTCGGCATCCACTCGAACGGCCGAATCACTCGTAGGGAACGCGAAGCCCAGGTCTTATTCTGCGTCGTCGGTGGCAAGGCGAACCGCGCCCGCACAGCTCAGCAGGCCACTCGGACAAATGAGCAAGCAAGCCAGGAAGCAAACAGAGCCAGCAGATCCGGTCAAGCTACCCTTCCTGTGAGGGAGGGGCAAGAATGGATTCGCTCGTTCCTTTTGGCTCGAGCTCTGCAGCGCTGTTGGACCAGGGCTATATCATGACAGGTCGCAGGTCGCATTTGACAAGCTTTGATAGGCTGCGAGGAGCAAAGGACGTATGGTAGACAGGCATAGACAAACGAAGGAAGAAGGAGGCGAGTCGAGTCAAGACTGATCGTGGGGGAACCCAACCCCACATCGAACGCCATTGTTGGCTGGTATACGATGCGGAGGGTTCCCCATCTTGGAGTGGCGCGGGTCATGTACAACAGCTGTTACACGCGTGCTGAATGCGAGCTGCAAGCTGTGAGCTCCGTGCCGTGTTCGCTCCCTAGGTCCAGTGAGTCGATGATCGCCGTGAGCAAGTGTCCCTGGTCAGCACTGTCATGGCCGACCGTGTTCAGAGGATGGCGAGGAGGCAGCACAGCTAGCCTCCATCCCCTTCTTGTGACCAACGACGCGGCACGGAGGAGTTGTCGTTGACCCTGAGTTGCGAGTCTGGACGGGATCCTGGACAGGGCTACCGTAAACCATCCAACCACGACGGGGCAAACCTCGGCGGGCTAGAGACGACAAGCTTTGTCATGGGCCGGGGCTATGGGCTATCGGAGGTCAGGGCAAGGAATGGAACGAGCAACGCCTGGATGCCCCGCGTCTCCTCCGGCGGGAGGATCCTGGCGGAGAATTGACTTGCATCCTGCCGTATTTACACAGTACGCGGTACTGGGACTGTTCAGGTCGTCGTCGCAAAGCAGCAAAGGGCAGCTGTGCCATCGAATCGTCTCTCGTCGAACGGTCTGTCGCGCCCACCGTGGCGTTGGTCCGGCGTATTTGCCAGCGGCACATAATCAAAGCCGAACCGCGTCCCTGGTAAAATGGCACTCACTAATTAATGGTAAGGCGCGTGGCTTGCTGCCGTGTCGCTATGCAGTACCGGCCTCCAAAGGACATGGTGCTTGCCATCTACCGTGCAGCGCAGTGCATCCCGCGAAGGGGCGACGGCATGGCAGCAATCCTTCGCCAATCGACATGCCGGGCGCCAAGCCAGACCCTGAACCTGTTGCTCGACGAAGGAGCCGAAGAGGGAGGATGTGAAGGAAGAGGCGTCGAACGGCTGATGGCGGCTTCGGATTCCTCGTCTCGTTGCAAGACGAATCAACGGGAGGCTGGCCAATCTGGTCGGGCGCATGGTGGCAAAGTCATCAAGTCTCTGCTCTCAAAGCTCAGTGGCTGCAGCTGCATGCTGCACTCCGATCGAGCAGGTTAGGTAGCTGGTGTTCAGATTGCGCAGCTGAGATGCAAGTGGTCTCGTCCGTCGAGAAGCGTAAAGCGTTGGTTCCGAATCGAAAAGCGACCGAGCAACCGACGCGCCAACATTGCCACTGATCCTCCGCGCCGTCAGGCCCTACAAAGCTGAAACCTGCTTTGCATGGATGAATTGTCCGAGGCCAGCCTTGCGCTGTTTGTTCCTGGTCTTGTTTACGAGGACACTCTTGTGATGGATGAGATGAGATGTTGCTGTGATGGACAGTGTTGTAGGAAGAGTCGCACAGCGGGGACATTGATCCCGCTAGAGGGATGAGGCAGCCAGGCGGGTTGCGCAGAGTCCCACCTGCCCAGTCAGGGCAATCACCACCCACGCACCGCGCACGGATCACTACACTCCACGTGATATCTAATTCTTCGAACCACCACAGACCAGCTTCATATCGATCCTTGCCTGCCGCCACTACCCCTCTCCCGCGACACTCTCGGAATGGCTTCCTTTTCCTTCTCCTTTGGAGGAGATGATATCGACGGTGCAGATGCGACCTCTGCCCCTGAATCAGAGGTCAAGCCTCAGCAGCCCGCAACCGCAAGCGCTTTTCCTGTGCTTGGAAAACCTCAACTGCCTCCCACCAGCCATGACTTGCAAGAGTTGCTATCACAGCTGCCCTCCAAGATCGCTTTTAGCACATTGGATGTGACGCTGGACAGTGGGAGCAATGTCCAGCTCCCGCGCCGTGAGCTGTGGGACGTGAGGGTCCAGCTCATGGCTGAGGATGATGACGCCGCTGAGGGACCCGAGGGTCTCGGCAGCCACGATGTGAAGACTGGTGTTTACGAGGGTGGCTTTAAGAGCTGGGAGAGCAGTGTCGATCTCGTGAAGGTCTTGGATGCGGAGAAGCTCCTAGTCCCCTCCCGCGAACGAACAATCCGGATCATTGAGGTACGTAGCTCAGGATGAATCCCCTCGTGACATCCAGACCGGCCCAGACTGACCAAGTGACCAGCTCGGCTGTGGCACGGCCTTGCCTTCGCTGGCACTCTTCAAGAGCGCTGCCGCCATCTCATCAGGGAACTCGCCGCTGTCGTTGGTCCTGGCAGACTACAACCCCTCCGTTCTGCAGCTCGTGACCTTGCCCAATTTCATACTTGCCTGGGCTCTCGAACGGAGGAGCGACACTGCAGCGCTCGAGCACGCATTTGATGAAGAGGGAGAGCTTGAGCTGTCCCCCGAGGTCATCGCCGCGTTCCAGGCCTTCCTCGGCTCGTCCAACATCTCGTTGAGCTTTGTGTCCGGAGGTTGGTCGCAAGAACTCGTTGACTTGCTGTATGGAACCACCGTCATCGGCGAGACGAGCGGTGCGTTTGACAGTCTGATTATCGGCGCCGAGACAATCTACTCGCCTTTTGCCCTCGATGCCTTCAACGAAATGGTCTTTGCCATCCTTTCCAAGGAACAGGCCGAGCGAGCCGACTGCCAGTGTCAAGCGCTGGTGGGAGCGAAGAGGCTCTATTTCGGAGTTGGCGGCTCGCTGGATGATTTTGTCGCCAAGGCAAGGGGCAAAGGGGCTACAGTCACCCAACTGCGCGAGGAGACTGAGGGAGTTCGACGCGGCGTCGTTCGGTGTGTCATCCCCTCGGCTTCAGGCTGACGGCGGATGGCAAACCTATCATCAATAATCAGGAGCTCTTGGTGTGGTCTTGCTGCGCCTGTCTGACCACTATCTCGCCACCATAGCTTGGCGTTCTGAGCCGTTGCCGTATATGCGACCAATGAACCCCAGACACCAGACAGAGTCACACAAAAGCGACGACCACACGGAACCCAATTGCGGCGCAGAGGTGGCAACGACAAGGCAGCGATGACCTCCTTCGCCTGTTGAAAGGCGTTCGTTGGCCGATGTAGCCGGTGTGGTGCTCTATCAGATGAGGCCGTTATTGCCTGGATGGCTCGGCACGGCCGTGGTGCGCAATCGGCGTGGCTGTGAAAGCCAGATCTTGCGCTCGTCCTGCCGTGCCGAGTCAGGCAAGGAGTGCGGCACGGATTAATCCTTGATGCCCGACATAGCCGTCACTCAGTCGGCGACCGGTGGATAGAAGGCGTAGAAGACGTGGATCAATCAAGAATGGTTGTTTGGATTCAGATGCTGGCATTGAAGCGCGGAGAAGCTGCGTGTTGTTTGTCTGTTGTGGTCTCGGCCGCATTCCGCGGTGTCCGATCGAGAACCAGTCCGCGGCGTCCGAGTATCTCCACCAGGACAAATATCATGATGACTGTTTGACGATGATTGCGAAGACACGAGCCGGCATTGAAACGCAACCTAGAATAGACATTGCAGTTCTGAAGGGCTGGCTGACGTCAGTGATCGGGAGCAACAGCTGGTAATTCGTGCTTCACCGTGTCCAGGATACCACCGTTCTTGTCCCGTCTCTTCACCACCCCAGCGAGCCAGTACACTTGCACAGCCATGTCCGTAGGTAAAGGACGGGGTCGACAGGAGTCACAAGACAGATATGGAGAACAGGGTTCCGTCACTCTCGGTACGCGCCGCGGGGGCAATCACACAGCAATGGAACAATAGAACACCACCGGGAATTGTTAACAGGGGCGAAGCAGGATAGGCTGGAGGATCCCCGGACAACAGGCCATGCCAGGGAGAAAGCCCCGCGCGTCGAAGACGGGCCTTGCCTGGAAATGCAGGAACACTGGCCGTTGGGGGGACGGGCAGACGGGCTCCAGCGTAGCGCATCCGGGGAGATGAGCTCCTCATAAGACCGTCTCCACCAGGGGCGCATTGAAGAATTTGACTTTGATGAGGAGCACGCAAGCTCCGGTGGGCGGTGGGCAGCGGGAATCGATGAGTGTCTGTTTGTTTGCTTGGCTATGGAATACTGGAGATGGGGCGCCTGCCTCTTGGCTTCGTTCGTGTTGATGTTGTTGCTCGCTCGATGGAATCGATCGACGAAGGGAGGGACCAGCCGGAGTCGTCCATGGAGTTCCGGGGGTTCCTTGGCCCAATGCGTGCTCTCTCTTCCACCTGGCAAGGCATCCGGCGCAGTCCGCGCAGTCCACGCAGTCCGCGGGGACCAGACAATTGCAGGCCGTGCGTGCGCGTCTCTCCAGGCTCTTTTGCTAGGCTGCCGGGATGCTGGTCAGGCTAGACCGGGTGACAGGTGGAGTGGAGAGCCCGGCTTGGTCGGTGTTGGTCCTTGGTTGGGAGTTCAGGAGTCTAGAGGGTGCTCTCTTGGTGGTTCTGCGTGCATGCGTGCCAGATCGCGTGGAAAGTCTCACCATCCCCCAAGATCAACACGAGCTGGAATGGAGGGCATGTGCTGTGCAAGAGTGGATGGAGGTGACGCCCAGCGAGGTGTTGATTCGTGGCGAAGGAGACGAGACGGGAGCTTGGAGGAGGCGATGAGGTCGAGCGGGAAGGCAGGTGCAACCCTCAAGCTCCAGCTGCGGTAAGCTTCCAGGTTCTGGCCATGGTCTTTCCCACCGATTCAGGCTCATCCGGCTCATTTGGGCGACGACCATAGTGGCCCAGGCCACGCGGGCTCAGGAACCGTAGGCGCCATCGTGGTGCTAATGACGACTACCTCTGCCGCTAATTGCCCCCCGAAGGACGGGGAAGGGGCATGGTGCCAGTGGCCTGTGGATGCGCTGCTCTTTCCCTGATGCTGTCCAGGTGGTGCATGGGCCCAAAGCTTGGTTGGCTGCTCGGCCTGATTCCTCCATCGAACGCCTTGTCCAACAAAGACTAGCGCCGAGCACTAAGGCCCACTATGGACAGGCCCCCCCCCTTGTTGCCATGGCAGGGCCTGGCTTCGGTGGCCGACGAGGGAAGTCGCGAACCTGGCAGGCATGGCAGGCATGGCTTGGGGGCCTTGACTGCCTGCCTCATTTGCGGCGTCGCTTGGCTGCCCGCCAGTCCCTCTTTGAGGTGTGAGTGCGCATGTTCGGGTGTGTGTGTGTGTATTGCCGCCGGTTGCTCCTGCCTTCCCCCCTTAAAGGAGCTACCTTCCTCGAGACGTCGCGACGACACATCTTGCTCCCGTTCTCTCCTCATTCAGATCCCAAGTTCAACCCAGTCTCTCGCTACCCCATCTGTCTCTTTCACCACCGTCGTTTCGCATCGTCAACCACAAACCGTTAGACCTTCGTCATCAAGCTTTTACTCGCGACACCCTTTTAATGTAAGTCCCCCTGGTCACTCCCAGTCGCGCTTCCGACACATACACGGCGTCAGCCCCTCAGCCGCCACACCATACCTTGTTGCCTACCACTACGCCCACGACCACGAGCACAACAACACGGCGCTTCCGGGTGCTTGTGTGTCACTGCCCACCTCCTAAGCCTCTTACCCTCACACTCTCGCCTCTCAACACCTTACACACTTCTCTCTCTCTTCCCGCCTCGTCCCGAACATCCTAAACCAACACCAACACCTCACAATTGCGCACTGGCACCTTTTCCTGACACCTGCAGCAGCCACAACAACAATCAACCGTCAAAATGCAGTTCACCAGCGCCACCATCCTCGCCGCTCTTGTTGCCTACGTCCAGGCCAAGGCTGAGTTCACCAACACCCTTGAGGACTTCGCCGGCATCATCCCCGGCGAGGACTTCACCCTCGAGTGGGCCAACGCCGAGGGCCCCGTCACCATCCTCCTGAAGGAGGGCCCCAGCGACGACCTCAGCACCGTCGAGACCCTCATCTGTACGCATTCATGAATCCCTCCGTTCCAACCGCAGTACGTGCTAACACCCGCAAAGCCGGCGAGACTGGCAACTCCTTCACCTGGAGCGTCCCCACCAACCTGCCTTCCGGCCAGTACGCCTTCGAGATCGATGACGGTGATGAGGTCAACTACAGCCGCCAGTTCCCTCTCCAGGGTGATGGCTCCGCTGTCGTGAGCTCCGCCACCGTCACTGTCACCAGCGCCAGTGTCACCGAGACCGTCACCAGCGAGATCCCCGAGTCCACCAGCTCCGAGGCTGCTGAGTCCAGCTCCGAGGCTGTCAGCGAGACCTCCTCCGCCGTCGAGAGCTCCGCCACCAGCGAGGCCTCCTCCACCCTTGCGACTGAGAGTATGTTCCCCAAGTTCACCCGCATCTTTTCAATTCCAGCATCACTAACACGAATGCTTCCAGGCACCTCCGCCTCTGCCTCCGCCACTGAGTCCGAGTCTGCTGCCGCTTCCTCCGGCGCCGCCGAGGTCCCCGACAGCAAGGCCGCCTCTCTCGGCTCCCCCGTCGCCCTCATCATGACCCTCGCCGCCATGCTCTACTTCCACTAAGCGATCTTCCGTCCCGTTGGCCTCGGCATACACCAGGGTCACTTCTTTGCTCTTCGTTAATGGATGATGACCCTTAATGCGGTTTATCATTATTACCCCTCGATGATTTAGGGATAACGTCGGGGGGCTTGGAGTCTCGGGCACAGGGTAAATCGTCAAATACGACGCGGCTTGCGACGATGTGCGTGGAACTGTCTTGCATCGGTCTAGTGTCTTGGGCGGTACGACTTGTACACAAATGTCCTTCGGTCCATAGGATCAAGAAAACGCATTTTTTCATGAATTCATTTACCTCCCTCGTGACGTGCGTGTCTGCGTAATTCAGCCCCAACAATTTGTCCGACCGGACGGTGGAGGGGAAGTAACACCTTGCCAAGTCGAACGTCGTCGATGGCGCAGACGACCGCTGTCCCCCCCATGCTGTGCAACACCACAATCCCGGACTCATGCAGCCATGACACCTCTTCACGACATGGTGTGCCACCAAGGCGGCCCCGCGTTGTCTCTGTCCGAGAGCGCGCTACTGTCCTGCGCTGATGCGGCCGCGCCCCCCCCTCTTCGTGTCTCTGCGGTCTGCGCCCACACGTGTGCGCGAGGTCTCGGGGGCTGACAATCGCGTATCGGAGAACATTGCTTTTTGCTTTTTGTTCCGCCCCGACATTCGCTAGCAAGGGAGGATGGATGGATGGATGGATGGGGTGGATGGGGTGTCAGTGGACTGAGTCTAAATGGCACACATGTTCTATTTCAGCCCCCAACAGTTTTCAGCCGCTGTTTCTCTCTGTCGTCTTTCTCTCTGTCTCTCTCGCTCTCTCCCTCGCAATGGCGCGTACTTCAGAGTCCAATACATCCGGTCCTATTTTTATAGCCATGTGGCTTTTGTCCGCGCGTCTATATTTGTTTTTCCAGGATTTCCCCCAATCCCCCGCCTTCTGCCCTCCGCCTTCCAAAGTAATGATAATGGATACATCGTGAGAGCCCTTGATGCTTGCTAGATTATATGCACGTAGTGTAGATCACTCTTCGCCCCCCTTGTAAGATATAGAGAAAAGTGGAAACCGCCCCGATTACAGCTTGCTCTTCGGCGTGGCAGCCTTGGCGTCATCGGAGACGATGGCCACGACGACCACGATGTCGTCGACCTTGCCGCCGCGCCAGTTCTCGTGCGGGTACCACTTCTGCACCTCCTTGGCAAAGGGCCCGTCGAGCTTGCTGTTGACGCTCGCGGCCTTGGCGGCCGTGACGAGTTCCGTGGCCAGGACGCTCTGCAGCGTCGCCGCGGACCCGGAGGATCCCGTGTTCCTCTGCTCCGTGAGGGTGTGCAGGTCGTCGACGACGCGGATGCCGCCCTCGCCCTCGCCCTGGCCTTGCTGGCTCTCGCCCTTCTGGCCTTGGCCGGCGGTGGTCACCCAGGCGCCGGCGCCGGCCATGACGCGGCTCGCGACGCGGAGGATGTCCTGGTTGAAGAGGTTGTCCCAGACGCCGTCGCTCGCGAAGATGAGGACGTCGCCGTGGCGCAGGCCGTGGCGCGAGACATCGGCGTCGCGGGGGAAGTCGCTCAGCTGGGCGCCGCCAAAGGCGGCCATGCGCGCGGCGACGGAGGGGGGCACGACGGAGAGCTGGAAGGGCGTGTTGAAGGCGTGGGTCTGGGGCTCGGAGGCGGCGTGGACGGCGCCCAGGCGGAGCTGGACGAAGCCCGAGTCGCCGAGGTTCGCGACGTCGAGGGAGCCGCTCGGGTTGGCGACCGCGACGCAGGCCGTGCTGCCGCCGGCGCGGATGGAGCGGTCCTCGCAGACGGACTGGTAGCCTGCCTGGAGCAGGGCGCGGGCTGATGGCGGGGTGGAGGGGTCGGCAGGGGGAGTCGACGAGGAAGGGGGAGAGGAGGAGTCGTGTTCGTAGGCTGCCGTGGCGACGTATTCGCAGAGGCCGTGGGAAAAGTCGGCGGGGTCTACACCCGAGTCAACCCAGCCGCCGACGCCGTCAGCGACGCCCAGGGCGACGGAGCCGGTGTCGCCAATGCGACTGACGAAGAAGGCATCGTGGCCGCTGTCCGGGCGGGAGCGCTTGTTGTGCTTGGTCTGCTGGATGCGGTTGTAGGGGTTGAAGTGGAAGATGTGCGTCGAGGGGTCGTATCGGCGATCCTTTCCGATGAAGGAGGCCGCGACGTGGAAGGAGAAAGGTCCCCCTCTTGGTGTTGAGGACATTGATCGTGTAGGGACGGGGTGGCCGGCTCGGGTGGACTTGGGTCGGCTGCGTCGAGAGAGAGGGTTCGATATCAGGCCAATGGCTAGAGGGAGGAACGGTCAGTGATGAATTCCTCCGGGGGCATCGCCAGTGGGTGCTCACCGATGCCAATGGGCCGGCTGGCTGTGTAGAGTGTCAAGGGTTGACGAGCGGCTGTTAGCGGTGCAGCCATTGTTCTGAGTGCGCTGCGAGGTGTCGTGCTTTCTGGAGATGCGGTCCCCTGCTCACATCTCGCATATTCTTATGGCGGTATTTCGATTTATGCTCCAAGACTTATGCTCATGGTGATTATGTAGAAAGAGTGGTTAGAGTAGAGAGTGCTGGCCGAGGTGGTCCCAAAGTCGACTTCTCGTCCGGTGGCAGTGGCAGTGGCAGTGTCCGCTATAACCCGGGGACCCCATTTCCCCATCCGAAAAAGAATCACGATTTGATGTCATCGGCCCCCTTTCCTGGGCCGCCATCCGAAGTATTACCGTTGGTTTTATCACGTGCAGGACGAGAATCGGTACTTCCGATTCGCCAGGCCCATCTTCTGGAGCACCACAACGAAGACATGTCAAGATATCTCTTCGCTGGGGTGCTTGTTAGCTATGCACATATTTCGGCTAATCAATACTAACATCTCATTTTCTTCCGTTTCGGAATGCTCAGTTCGAAAACTCTAAAGAAGCTAATGCTATGCCTACCTTAATGGGGCCTCTCTGGCGGGACCCCTTTAAGACGATGGCTTTCAGTACCCTCCCATAGGTATCACAGAGTGGAAAGACGGGTGCCTGTCATCGACTCACTACACTCCAGCTAGCACAGTCACAATATCAAGCAGCACCAATCTTCATTCGGTCTACGCGCTCTATCACATCATCCCCGCGATCAACCCCCTTCCGCCCCGTCTTGCGCTCGATAGCCTCGTCGATGAAATCCAACACGTCGCACATGTTGGTCAGCGCATTCAGCTGCGCCCGCTCCGTCTTCGTCAGCAGCGCGTTCTTGTCCGGTCCCATGCCCGGCCCGCACATCTCGCCCAAGTGGTGCAGCACCAGCTTCAGGTGCAGCGGCGCGCGCGCGAGGTGGCGCAGGAAAGTCTCCACCGTCTCCCAGGGGCAGGACTCATGGCCCGCGTACAAGGCCGGGTTGGCGAGGATGCCGCGCGCGGACATGAGGCCTGCAAGCTTTGTCGTGCTGGGGCGGAAGAGGGGCAGACCTGAACTCATGCCAGGGTCCGAGTGCGCGGCCGTGGTGATGGTCGGCTGTGGGCTGAGGAGCGGCGAGAGCGGCAGGGAGGCCAGGGAGAAGACGTCGCCGGAGAGGAGGATCGGCAGCCGGTCGCCGTACTTCTCAATGAGGATGGCGAGGGAGTCGCCGAAGATGGGGGTGCTGGAGGGGGTGCTTCGGGTGCGGGGGTGGATGGTGAGCCAGTCAACGTTGCGGTTCTGCTGGTCACCGATGACCGTCTCGATAAAGTCCATCGTTTTTCTGTCCATGTCAGTTGTCTGTCTGGTCGATCGTATGGCGATGAGGGAGCATACCGCAAGTCCTTGTGCACTCGAATCTTGACGCTTACACTCCGCCCCTGCGGGTTGTCGATGTCCTTCTCCATACCCACACCCCATCCTTCCCGCTCCAGCGTCTGGCGAGTCTCGATGACCATGTCCTTCACAAGCTCACGCTTCTCCATGAGCGCAGCACCCAGAGTCTCGGCGCAGGCCCATGATTGCGGGCAGCCGCAGTTCAGGTCGAAGCCGTTGACGTAGGGAGCTGCCAGCAGGGATGCGCGTGCGATCTCCTGGGGTTTGTTGGCGCCCCACTGCAGGATTGTCGGCGGTTGGGTGCCTTGGGATGATACGGTAAGGTCTATAAAGGCTTGTTCAGTCTCATTTCTGCAGGTCGCGTTGTCGGATAAGCCTACCGCTGTCTCGTGCAAATTGACTCCTGTTGAACTCCTTGGATAGAATCATGGGCGTGTAACAAATGTCGGTCCCGTATTCAAAAACGGTTCTCCTGAAAGCAAGCTACACTTGTAAGCATTTCATGATGTAAGATCAGGCAACTTGATCATACTTTGCTGTATCTCACCATGGGGGCGGACACATTCAGATATCGATCTTGACTTTTAGCGGCATCGAAAATCTTGAGGGGGCTAAAATATGGTTAGCCTGGATCTCATGTATGACGACTTTAGAACTATTGTTGGCCCATACTGTATACTCGGGCAAGTTGTCTCGAATTCCCCGGAGCCCGCCATTGTGAAGACGAAGATCCCTGGCTTATTGTGGTTGTGAGATGAATAGACTCATGTTCATCGAGACCCATTGTGAGATGAGTCTACCATGAAGTGGTGCCCCACCACGGGGCGGCAGGAGGCAGAGGTCTGATTACCTAAGGCAACGCTGTGGCGCACACCAATGCCGCCAGAAGTCTTGCAGCGATTGCCTATTGTCGATGATGAACTCACCATATTGCTCAACTTGGTACGCATATCTCCTTTCCCGGCATCTTAGCAGCCTCAAGGCCGTACCTCCGTTTGAATCCGAGCGGGAACATTGCAAGTCAGGATATTGACCGGCGACGGAGGGCCGATGACCGGAGGTTTCCGGCTTGGCGGCTTTTGTGCCCGCATCCGGTAAGGTCGGAACTGCGCCAGCGTCCAGTTGCTTCACGTTGCCAGCATCTCGTGTTCCCATTTCCACGGCACTCCGACGAAGCTACATAGCAGCGAAACGGGTTTTCTATGTTTCCAATGGCCAGAAATGGACAATAAACCCGAACATACTCCCTGGGTGACATATGTCGCCAACCCGTTCAACTCAGCATGAAAATCAGACAGATCACGACTTGTCACACCTGTAGGACGCGGAAGCTGGCCGTAAGTCGTTCTGGGCTATGGACAATCAGGAACGCCCGCGTGACTCTCATGCATGCTTCAGCTGCTAATCAGAAGGTTGGAAGTGCGATGGAAAGACCCCTGCTTGCTCACAGTGTGTCAAGAGCGGTAGGGTCTGTGCTGGATATCAACATGACTTGATATTCCGCCCTCCGACTGTATCAAGCCACCACCAGGCACCCGTTAGAAATGCCAAGCGCCGCCGGACTGCCCCTCCGCAGGAAACTGGAACCAGTCGGCGATCCCGTCGCCCGTCAAGGCCGGAGCAACGTCCGAAAGAGACACATGTTGTCGAGCTTCTTCATCATCAGCGGCCCTCTACAATCCTGCCGCCCCTGAGCTGGCCACTGCTTGACATCATCTCCCTGGTGGTCCAGAATTTCAGCCCAGTTGAGTTTCTCGAACAGCCATACCTCATTCCTGCTGCCGCCGGTGCCTCTCCGCAGCGCATATGCGGGGCTTGGGTTGAGGCTCTCCCGGAGCTGGCGAGGGACTCGGAAGCCGAGGGTCTCTTGTCGCCGGCGATCAAGACTTTGGCGATCTCCATCATGTCTCGCGGACAGCATGGCAGGGCATCAGTCTCGGATGCCCTTGAAGCTCATACGGTTTCTGTCTCCTCTCTCCGACGTGGTCTCCAGGAGATGGCTTGTTCTAGCTCCAACGTGATGGCTGCAACCACCATGTGTCTTTTCCTAGCAGAGGTATGGTAGTGTCAAGAAGCAGACGAACCAGGAGCGGCAAACTAAAACAAGCAGATGATACTACCTACGTCGAAATCCAGTGCTCTGGTTCACGGCAAAGGCATCGGAGACCTTTTGCAGCTTCAAAGTCCCGGCTTCTACAGCTCTGGCGTCGGTCACCAGCTCTTTGTGGGCTTCAGACCCGTCATGGTAACTATTATCGCCCAGGGTCGACTTCTTATTTGATGCTAAGCCTCTGCTAGTTTATCAACTTCTTCATGACCCGTCAGAACGCCTTCCTGGGAGAGACCCGCTGGCTCGAGGCACCCTTCAGTATTTCGGGTGCATCTCCACTCCAAAGGCTGTTCAGCGAGCTCATGACCCTACCTCTGACGATTGGGGTTATCGAAGACCTTGATAACAAGACTTCGGATGAAGCTGAGCTTGCTGGTCTTGCCGCTTTCATCGAACTCCAAAACTCCCTTCGAAGGTTGCTTACCCTGGGCGAGGCACTCGAAACCGATGACCCAGATCGATACAGCGTCCCGAGGCATCAATTGGAGGGCGGCACGGCCATCCCCTTCCCAAGCATCACCGCGGCAAATTTCTTCACTCACAAATGGGCCTTTCACATCGTCTGCGCACGACATATCAATCACCTGATTGCACGCTTCCCACCTCTAGGAGACCGGCTCGAGACAGGCATCGAGGGCCTCATCTCGAGAGAAGCGGTCGCACAGCTGGGTTCCTTGATCCTTCGCAGCATCGAGTTCATCACTCAAGACAAGTTCAAGATGTTTGGTGCAGCCTCTGCTATGCTGCCTCTCCAAGTGGTCTGTGAATTGATGCAGGATGAAGGGGGTCAAGAGGAAGAGCTGTGGTACTGGTATCGTGAAGTGGTGCGAATATCTTCGGCGGTGGGGTATGACTTTATGTCGAAGCACGCGGTGGAGTGCTGAGGGCTTCTGAAGAGAACTCGATAGCTCTCAATGAACAATTCCACGAGACGATTGCATCCTTTGACCTCTTGAATATGAATCACGTACCTCAGTCACGGCAGATGCTAGTGTGGCTGTGCGTTGGTGGGGGTGGCTCGTGCAGCCCCACCGTTTGCCGGATCAAGATGGACGTCAACCGCCGATTCGGAAAGTTCAGCGAATTTTCTCCAGTACGAACCTCAACTCACTTACACGACACCCCAGTCACCCCGCCTTCCATCTCACCATGGCGAAGAAACCAGTCATCGGCCTCCTGGGCGGCGGCCAGCTCGGCCGCATGCTGTGCGAAGCGGCTGGCCCTCTCGGCATTGAAATTGCCATTCTCGACGAGGCCGACTGCCCGGCCAAGCAGATCAACCAGAACGCCAAGCACGTCACGGGCTCGTTCAAGGACCCGGAGAAGATCAGAGAGCTGGCCATCAAGTGCGACGTACTGACCGTTGAGATTGAGCACATTAACACTGAGGTGCTCGAGGAGATCGCCACCAAGGGTGTGACTGTCGCGCCCGGCGTGGTGAAGAAGGTCCCGGTCCACCCCTCATGGGAGACGCTCCGCCTCATTCAGGACAAGTACCTGCAGAAGGAGCACTTTGGAAAGGCCGGCATTCCCATTGCCCCCCAGATGGCCATTGAGTCTGGGCCCTCCATGCCGGACGCCCTGCGCCAGGCGTATGAGAAGTTTGGGTTCCCCTTCATGCTCAAGGCTCGCAAGGGCTCTTACGACGGACGGGGCAACTTCAAGGTCAGCGGAGTGCAGGACTTTGAGGAGGCCGTCAGCGTCATGGGCAAGCTGTCTCTGTACGCCGAGAAGTGGGTGCCTTTCGAGCTCGAGCTGGCCGTCATGGTCGTGAGGACAGAGGACGACGAGGGGCAGCTGAGGGACGTGCATGCCTACCCGGCTGTCGAGACGATCCACGAGGACAGCATCTGCACCAAGGTCTTCTACCCTCCTCGCAAGACCGCAGCCGACGTCTCGGAGAAGGCGAGGAAGGTGGCTTCCGATGTCATTCGGACGCTCAAGGGCAGGGGTGTCTTTGCTGTCGAGATGTTCCTCCTCCCTGATGGTACGTCTACTCCACAAACATTCAACGAATGATACTAATCCCCTACACAGGCACCATCACCGTGAACGAGGTTGCCCCTCGTCCCCACAACTCGGGTCACTACACCATCGAGGCCGTGCCGTACATGTCGCAGTACAAGGCCCAGCTGGCGTCCATCCTCGACATCATGCCCCGCTCCATCAAGCTCCAGCCCCGCGTTGCCGGTGCCATCATGCTCAACGTACTCGGCGGCGCGCAAGAGGACTCACACGACGCCCTCGTTGACCTCACCGAGTCCCTCTACGATGATGACATGGATGTCTTCCTTCACCAGTACGGCAAGGCCTCCAAGCCCAGCCGCAAGATCGGCCACATCACCGCCACCTCCTACTCCCCCGCCACGAACCTCGAGCAGCTCGCCGCCCCGCTCATCAAGGAGGTCGACCGCATCCGCCAAGGCCGCCTCGACGCCGCGACGGCCGCTCTGCGTCCCTCCGACGCGCCTTCCTCCCAGACGGCCCCCGCCGCCACCACATCCTCTCGGAACCCTGCCAGCCCGCTTGTCGTCGTCACGATGGGCTCCGACTCGGACCTTCCCGTGCTCAAGGCGGCGTTCGAGGTGCTCGAGCGCTTCCGCGTGCCGTACGACTTCACCATCACGTCGGCGCACCGCACGCCGCACCGCATGGTCGAGCTCGGCCAGTCGGCGGCTGCGCGCGGTATCCGCGTGCTCATCGCGGCGGCCGGCGGCGCGGCGCACCTCCCCGGCATGCTGGCGTCCGAGACGACGGTGCCCGTCATCGGCGTCCCCATCAAGGCGACGCACCTCGACGGCCACGACAGCCTGCTCAGCATTGTGCAGATGCCGCGCGGGTGCCCCGTCGCCACCGTCGGCATCAACAACTCGACCAACGCCGCGCTGCTGGCCGTCAAGATCCTCGGCGCCAGTGACGAGGGATACAGGCAGGCCATGGCTGACTACATGAAGGGCATGAGCGACGAGGTCGAGGGCAAGGCGGAGAGGCTGCAGCAGATTGGCTGGAAGGCGTATCTGGAGAAATAGGCAGGTCGTACTTAGACTGATGAAGAAATGCACACACACACTATGATTTCAAGCTCACGAACGTCACGTCACATCACGTCACCTCTCTGCACGGGACTGTAGCAATCAATATCTTGTGATAAAAAGGTAGGTCAGGTTACGCCTGACTTGGAGGCCAACAGCGCCCAGGCAGGGCACAGCAAAGCGCAATAAAGTAACAGCGAAGAGTAAATTGTTAGCTCGACAGCCATGAACGAGCCAGCGTCGGCGTCCGCCCCAACCCTCTCCTCTCCTCTCACCCTCTCACCACTCCGCCTACTGCTTGCCGTATGCCTTGGACGGGCACGGAGGCGGCGTGAAGGTCGGGTAGGGCGAGCAGTCCGGGTAGCAGCCGCCGTACTTCTTGCCGCAGTCGTTGACCTTGTCGACGCAGATGGTGCGGCTGCAGTCTTCCTTGTCGAGGCCGTCGGAGGGGAGCTGGTAGTTCGAGGGGCAGGGTGGCGGGGCGAAGGTGGGCCAGGGGAGGCAGTCGGAGAAGCATCTATATTAGACATAATTCGTTAGCTATCTCACTGAAGACATGATATGGCAGCAGCAGCAGCAGGCATAACGTACCCGCCGTACCATACGCCACACTCGTTGACGTAGTCCGCGCAGACGGTGCGAGAGCTGCAGTCCTCGGCCTCGGTGTACGTGAGGGTCGGGGTATCGGCATAGATGGGCATCTTGGTGACGGTGGGGGTGGAGCAGGGGGGCATGGTCGGGCTCTCCTCCGGCTTGCAGACGTTGTAGCAGCTGGGACAGGTGTCAGCAGCTTGTAGGAAGCATGTTCAACAGTTCATGCGAGAAGGTGGCCTACCCTCCCCAGCCCTCGCCGCAGTCGTTGATGCCGTCGATGCAGAGGGTTGGGCAGTCGCTTGAGGCGGGGGGCTCGTCGGAGCAGGTGGCCGGAAGAGCGGAGGCCAGGCCGGCGGCGAGGCCGAGGAGGGCGAGGACACGGTTGGCGAGCATATTGAGCGTGAGCAGTCTCGAACCGAAGGAAGGAAGGGCAGATGTCGCACGAGGGTGCTAGGTTGGGTGGGTGGGTTGTGCGGGATGCGAGAGGCGGTATCGTGAGATGTTGCAATCGTTGGCCTCAAAAGAGTCTATATACCACTGCCTAAGAACAGGGCCCCGACCAGACAGCGGGAACGGGAACAGAACATCTGAGGGAACACAAGACTTGTTTCTGCCTGCCCGCCCGCCTCAGGGGTTTAAATGACTGCCGGCAATGTGGAAGCGAGAGTCAACTGTCTCAGGCAGACACGGATCAGAGCTACCTGCTGATGGCCCGCCCTGGCGGCAGCCACGGGATCACGATGAGCGTTGATTCGAGGGGGTTATAGTCCAAACGGCGGGAAGCAATAATGGCAACATGGTGCAGACTAACAAAGAAACGAGTACCAGGCAAGCCATGAACGGGACATCGGGGGGAAGGGGGTGGGCGTTCCCAGCTGCGGCTGAAGGGGGAGGGAGAGGCAGAGGCAGAGACATATGAGGGATAGCGGGAGTGAGACCTTGGCGCGGACAGATCGTGAGCTTGATTTGCTCGGTATGCCATGTGCTGGCTTACTTACGAGACGGGCTTGGTCAACGGCTGAGGGCTGACGGGGACGGGGCAGTTGGCCGAGGTGTCACTTGTCACGATGCCCTTTCATTAGTTGATGGAGTTTGGTGCTTCTTCGACGCTGGCGAATCGGCTGGCTGGCTGGATGGTCCCGTCCAGAGACGGAGGTTCCAGTACGAAGTTTATCCAAGCCTTGATGACAGACGAAAACCCCAAACGAACATCATAGGCCTGGAGCTCGTATTGCTGGCGCAGGGCTGGGCGAGCTGGCAAGCCCAGGGAGGACAAGCTGCAGGGGACCAAGGCAGTAGGGCAGCAGGACAGCAGGGCAGTAGGGCAGCAAGGGAAATCCGGGGTCGTATGCTGCAGCTAGACGGATCTGGAAGGGTGTGATACCGTTGGAGACCTTCGCCCTGAAGTGCCGGTGGAAGGGATGCTTGGGAGGAGGGTTTGTCGGGTTTGTCTTGGATGAGGGGGGCCTGGCGAGAGCCGTGGTTCGTTCTAGTGACGATAGACCAGGTGTACCAGGGAGCAGCGAGAGAGTTGCTCTATATTTGGACACACACCCCGTCAAGAGTGCGCTAAGGGCTCTGTGAGCCCCTATGAGCCTCCGTGAGCCCCCCAAGCACCCCTAAAAGCCGCTGAACACTCCAAAATCCCCTGGAGGCAGCGCCTGTGCGGGGAAGCAGCCTCACTGACCTCCTCCGACTTGTGCTCCAACACACTTTTCTCCTCGGCCAAGTCTTGCAGGTCACATGCTCCCGCGTATCATAGCGATGTAGTCACTGGGATGTCGCCCCGGTTCCCATCCATCATTCATTTCAAGGTCAAGTAAGCTGCCATTGCACGATCCCAATATCAATATTCTTCAACAAACATGGATGGTCTCCCGCACGAGAATAAATAGAATAGAGTGAATTTCCCCCCCCAAGGCAGATCAATAGCTCAGCGGGCCAGCAGGCTGTGAGGCGATCAAAAAATCGATGATGCCTATCATGTGCTGGACCACCCACAGTCATAGCATCATCGGTGCGTTCGTCTGAAGGTTTGGCGGAGCGAACGTGTGCCTTAGGTAACAGACGGACCCACCCCCAGAAACGCCTGTGCCTCGGTGCAATGTTCAATCGGGGTCAATCGGGGTCGGTCGGGGTCAGTCGGGGTCAACCACCAATCGGCCTCACCCGGTTACGCAGCATACCGACGAGCACTGGGCGACGTGACAGAGATGGACATTGAAGCCTCGGAGCTCTCTCTCGTCGCCCACAACCTCGAAAGACCTGTGCAGCCTATGCAAAGCTCACCGGAAGCCTCTCCCAGTCTACATGACACAGTCAATTGTCGTCCCAAAAATTGCACACGTCTGGTGCCCAGGATTCGCCCTTCAAGCTCGGTAACCAAGGTACAGACAAAGTAGAAATTCCTCCCCCAAAAATGATGATGACTAAGCATCGGCGCAAATACATTAGGTTCGCCCCTACCATCCACCACTTTGCCTCTTCACGATCTCCCAATTCCTACCCGCCGCCACCAAGCAGACCCCTCTGCTCCTGCAATTGCCTGCGCGCATCAATTCGTCTGCAGCTCACTCTCGTCGTCGCGTCTCGCCGCTCGCGCATCGCCGTCGCGACCACCCGCCAACATGGCCGCTCTCCGCTCTTCCTCGTCCCGTATCCTCGGCTCAGCCGTGAGGCCAGCCTTTCGCCCGGCAACGGCAACATTCGCCCGCACCATGGCCACCGTCTCAGAGCCCGCCACGACACCCGAACCCAAGTTGAAGTCCTTCCAGATCTACCGCTGGAACCCCGACCAGCCTACCGAGAAGCCGCGCATGCAGACCTACACCCTCGACCTCAACAAGACCGGACCCATGGTCCTCGACGCGCTGGTCCGCATCAAGAACGAGATTGACCCTACCCTCACCTTCAGGAGGAGTTGCCGCGAGGGTATCTGCGGCAGCTGCGCCATGAACATCAACGGCCAGAACACGCTGGCTTGCTTGTGTATGTTGCTGCTGTTGCCGAGGTTATGCCTCCCAAGGAGAGAGCTTCTGCTGATCACGTGCCAGGCCGCATCCCTACCGAGACGCCCGAGATGAAGATTTACCCTCTGCCGCACACCTACGTCGTCAAGGACCTCGTGCCCGATCTCACGCAGTTCTACAAGCAGTACAAGTCCATCAAGCCGTACCTCCAGAGGGATACGCCTTCGCCTGACGTATGCGACTTCTCCCGAATTCCCCACCGGCCAATAGAATCCCGCTAATTAGTCATGATACAGGGCAAGGAATACCGCCAGACCAAGGAGGACCGCCGGAAGCTCGACGGCCTCTACGAGTGCATCCTCTGCGCCTGCTGCTCCACGTCGTGTCCTTCGTACTGGTGGAACTCGGAGGAGTACCTCGGCCCTGCCATCCTTCTCCAGTCCTACCGCTGGCTGGCCGACTCCCGTGACGAGAGGAAGGGCGAGCGCAAGATGGCCCTCGACAACTCCATGAGCCTGTACCGATGCCACACCATTCTCAACTGCACCAGGGCGTGCCCCAAGGGCCTGAACCCCGGCTTGGCCATTGCCGAGATCAAGAAGCAGATGTCTTTCTAAATGTAATTCTTGCGACTGTATTGTAGTTGGGCGCGTGTGCGAAGGAGGAAGGACGAAGGAAGCGAAGGATGAAGGAAGCGGACGAGGGGGACAGGGGAGGAGGAGAGCGTGCGTCCTTTGGGATATACCTAGTAGAGAAGGGAGTGCTTCAAACGGCAACAGCTAGAATTCGGGGAAAGGCCCCGGCTCAAAACGATGGTGACTTCAGTAATCCATTTTATCTCAGCCGATGGGCCACCTGGTGATGTGTTTGACTTGCTCGACTACAGACGATCGTGGGGACACCTTCGCACGCTGGATGCATGGACCGGCAGTGTACGCGCATCCTGTCCCCCGTCGCACGCTCCAAGCAATCTCCCTTGCTCCTCTCACCTGGCTGATCCCGCCCGTGACAGCCCAGTTGGTGTCGATGAGGTAGGACGAGAGATGGATCGGATCCCGGCCCTGTCAGACGGATCGGCACTTGCGGTCATAGCCATCGCCCTGTCTCCCTGTTTAATCATGTCATCGGCATGGTGCTCCTCTCGCGATGCTGTCTGGGCAGCGGCAGATCCAACTTTGGATTCGAGCAAGCAAGCACAAATGGTGAATCTAAGACATGGTACGACACGCTAAATTTACCTTCTCTTCTGCCTTCGCCCGACGCCTCCTTATATGCTGTGCGACACCCAGCTGTCTGCCTCCTGACCGTTGACCTCCTCACCCCAACTATCTCTTCTAATAAACCAATTGAACACATCATCGTCAACTCTCCAGCCCCGCGTCCATCACATCCACAACCATGAAGTGGTCATCAGCCATCCTGCTCGCCCTCCTCTCGGCCCTCACCACCACAGCGTCCCCCCTACCCCAAGATGAACCCGAAACCTACGGCCCCCCTTCCGGCCTCACCATCTACAACCTAAAGATCAACGCGTGAGCACCACCACCCCCCTCCATCACCCCAAACCTCCACTAACAGCCCCCCAAAAGCCCCTCCTCCCCAGACCTCCACGACAAGCTCCTCTCCACCTCCAACGGCCAAGTCGGCCTCTTCGCAGACCACCCCGCCCTCGAAGTCTACCTCGCCCCCACCCCCGAAGGCGCCACGACCCTCGAAACCTACCCCGTCGGCATCGTCCGCGAGACCCTCGTCCTCGCCGGCACGAACGCCCTCTACGACCTCAAGACCACCCAGCCCGAACTCGTCGACCCCACGCCCGATACCACTTTTTCCTTCAACGAGTTCACCCTCGACGAGGCCTCGAAGAAGGTTTCGTGGCGGGGCGCGAAGGAGTCGAACTGGGTTGTCTTTCCCAGCTCGGCTGATCCGGAGGACTTTGAGGTGAAGTGGAAGGATCGTATGTTTTTCCAGTACCCCCTTTTTTCGGACGGCAGAGACTAATAGTAGTAGCGGATGCGATCACCATTCAGAACTTCTTCCCCGTGGAGATTGTCTACCAAAAGGTAGAGCAGTAGCTGGTTGGTTAAGGCGTCAATTTGGTGGTAGGAAGGTGCTTGTGTGCCCAAAAAGGGGCAGATCATATTCTGTATTAATAGGAAATTCGTAGCAAACGATTCTTTTACACGCGCCGAGCTAAAAGCTTGACGTTGCATGCTGACGCGCATGCCCATGATGCGTTGATAAATATCCTGCGCTTGCTATGTTGTGCTGGTATCGAGAGCAGTCTCGGAAGGAAGGCTAGTGAACCACGCTCACTTGGGTCTCAGTCTCAGTCTCAGACCCCCCTTCTCTTCCCGTATCCCTCCTTAAAACGCCGTGCTCCTATCGTAATCCAGCCCTGGGATAGCCCTGCCATGCCCCCTCCCTCGAAAATCATGTGGTATGGTACACTCTGCCTTCTTCCTCTCCAGATTCAACGTGCTTCATCCAATCCGAGCACCGGTCCGCGGACCACGTCGAGGCCGGGTGGTTGCCCTCCTAGTCTTCAGGCACCTCCCCTTCGTCCTCATCGGACAGTCTCGCCCGCTTGTGTGCACGGTCGTCGTCGTCCGACTCCATGTCCTTTCTCTTCGCGGGCGACTGCACGCCGTTGCCGATCGTCTTACTGGCCCCGAGCGTGTGCGTCCCCTGCGAGCCCGACTCCGTCGTCGCGTCGTCTCGGCCGTTGGCTCGCGCCCTCGGGCTCTGCGTAGCGTCGCGGGGTGTGCCGGCCGTGGAGGAGAGGTTGTCGCAGGGCACCGGGTCCCTAGGCCGGCGGGTGCTCTCGATGTCAAATGCTGGGGACGGCAGCGACGGATTCTGCTTCTTCAGGGGGTTCTCGGTGTAGAACTGCTGCACGATATCGATGGCGCGGACGCAGCGCGACTCGTTGCCCTTGAGGGCCACCCACCAGGCCTCGCCTTGCACGTCGGGTATCTTAAACGAGGTGTGGATGCTGGCAAAAAATATGGCCGCCACGGCGATGTCCTGGGGCTCGAGCAGCAGGGGCATCGCCGTGAGGCAGACGTCGTTGCAGAAGGCCCACGCCGACTGCCGTAGGTGTTTGTTGTGGACGAGATCCAGCTGGCCGAGTAGCTCGAACAGCATCTTGTAGGGGTTTTCGATCATCAGGTCGAACGTCAGGAGCTCGAGCATGAGCTCCTCGTAGGCCAAAATGTTATCTCTCCATCGCCAGTACTCTTTGCTCTGCTCGTCGATAATCAACTGCGTGTTCTTCTGCGCGACCTTTGCGACCGTAATGATAATTTCTTTCGTTTTTCGGCAGTTCTCCTCCGTCTTGTTCGCGAGGAACAACGCTGTGGCCGCAATGTTCTGCGAGGGCAAGCACGTCAGCTTTGAAGGTTCACAGAAGCCGTCCTGGTACTCACGTAATGATGGATTCCGCCCTTCTCCTCCACCATGCTGTAGCGCATGTAGAACCGGTGGAAGAAGACGCCCGCCACCCAGAGCGTGATCTGGGGCAGGTCCAGCATGACGCCGGCCTGGTAGATGAAATTGACGCCCTTCGCGCGGCGAAGGCGCTCCTCCGCAGGGGAGATCCCATCGAGTATCGTCGGCGAGCTGAGCACCTCGTTGCTACTGAAGTACCATTGCCCACTGGGCGCATCGGACTTTGACGAGGACTGTGACGCCGGCGCATCCCGTCGCGATTGGGGCTGGGGGGGTGAAGTGCGAGACGAGTAGGCCGGAGGCGACGGCACTGCGGGAGGAACGTCGCGCTGTTTGACTGGCGAATGCGATCGCGCGGATCGGGCGATTGCTGCAGCAGACACGGGAGGCTGGTAGCCTTCCCGAGGGGGGCGGTATCGATCGATGTTTGCCATTGTCGAGATGCTAATGACAGATACTCGGGTGAGCAGTCTGGATGGTCGGAGTCGGAAACCTCTGCATCAGGGTTGCCGGTCCTTTGTCGCAATAGTGGGATGTCCTTGGGTCGAGATGGGAAATCTACAGCAGAGACCTCAAAGCGATTCTGGGAAGTCAAAAGCGCGTTATCTAATCGCGACTGCCCGTGAATGGCCATCACGTGATGTCAAAAGCAGCCTAAGCAGGTGGATACTATGCGCCCCTCCACACCTCTGTTCAGATAAGGAAGGTCTTCAACTGGCGTCAGTGTGCTGCCAACCGAAGCACGTGGCTTCGACCTCCATTCCGTTGCACTATTGTAAATGTTATGGAAATGAAAGGCTAGCTGGAGGACATAGTCACAGTCGCTGAAGTGTGCCGGGCATCTCATGCCACGTGCACCAGGCGGGAGTGAAATCTGGCCGTGAACCCCTATGCAGCCTGTCCTCTGCAAGGGCTGAGGCTGTTTTCTGGTATCCTACCACGTAAGATGTTTGCCGAACGTAGACTGAACCAGCACAGCCGAGCTTGAGTAACATGGCTACTTTTATGCTTTGCAGTCCATCGCCTCACTCGATCAAGGTGCAAGTATGGAAGGAAGGAGACGAAACACATCCGTTGTGTCTATTGGGTATCAAGTGTTGTTTCAATAGCTCCTAGCCACTGACCTCTTCTATTCATCTGGCCCTCAAATGGCTTCCATATCGTTGCGTCCCCAAAGCTTGACGGTCCGATCATGACCTCCGCTGACGATCCACTTGCCATCTCTGCTCACATCCACGCTTGCGACGGGTCCTGTGTGGCCGCTCAGGGTCTGGATGAGACCCCAGTTGTCGGCAGAGAAGACCTTGACCTTGGAGTCAAAGCCGCTCGACACCAGGAAGGTGCCGGATTTCTTGGGAAGCTGGGCCCCCTTTTCGTCCACCCCCGGCGGAACACCGTCCACGGGATCGTCTAACCCCTTGAACCACCTTAGATCTGACACGGCACTTGTGTGCGCTCCGAGGCCGCCTGTCCTCTGCACCTTCCGGACGTCCCAGCACTTGATCCAGCCGTCTGCTGATCCGGTCAGAATCCTGTGGCCGTCGGCACCCCAGTCCAAAGCGTGAATCGGCTTGATGTGCTCGTCCAAAATCATGACCGTCCTGCCAGATCGCAGATCCCAGATTCGCCCAATACTGTCGAGGCCGGCACTGGCTAGCAGGGAACCGTCGGAGTTGAAGCTCACAGCGTAGACTCCTCGGGAATGACCTTCTTGTAGCAACACCTCGGCCGTTGTCTCCACGTCCCACAATCGCCATGTTGTGTCTTCCGAAGCTGAGGCAAGGTACTTCCCCGATGGGTGGAACTCGACGCGGCACACTCGGGCACTATGGCCTTGAAGAGTGGAAAGAGGTGTGTCCTTGTTCAGTGACCAAAGGTTGACTGTGCCTTCCGCACCTCCAGAAGCAAGGTTGACTGAATCTGGCGAGACGTTGCTTTCCGGTAGTGTGGATCCGGGGTACCACGACAGGCCGCTGATCTTGTTGGTATGTCCTCTCAGGTTCATCTTTTCGGTCAAGGATGGCACCTCGATGAGCTTGATGGCTCCGCCCCAGTTGCCTACAGCGACAACCTCGCCGTTTGGTGATAGCCTTGTCATGCTCACGTGGCGGTCGCCGGCCGTCTGACTGCCCTGAAGCTCGAAGCCATCGAGCTTTTCCTTGATCTCTTTCCGGAACTTGACATGTGTTCGAAGTGGTATCGTGGACTCGGCTTTCTGGAACTTGGCGCGTCGCTTTGCGCGAGGCAGAGAGAACTTCGCAATGTCGATCCGTGACTTGAGCAGATCTGGCCCACCACGCGAGTAGAACTCCTCCTCTTGCTCATCCTCCTCCTGTTCACCCGCGTCCTCCATGGCAACATCGCCATCCTCCAAGCCGGCAAGCTCTTTCTGAATGGCGAGAAGTTGGCGCAGTCGGTCTCTCCGTTCGGCCGGGCCTTCTCCGAACAGGGTAACTGGTTCGCCGAGCTCTCGCAGCTTTGCGCGGACTCTTCCGTCGTCGGTAGGCACGGCGATGCTGGCGGCCAGACGCTTGCGCTCGAACTGGGCCATCACAGCAGAGGCTTTCTCTGGTGCAACGCCGGCGGAGCCAGAAGGGATCTCATAGTCGTGATCGAGGGGGACATCTTCGAGAGCGATGCCCCGGTCTTCGTCCATCTCCTCCACATACGCCTGACGCGAGGGGTGCATCATGATGGGCGTATTGTTGCGATCAGAAGCGCTGAGTGGGATCGGTGTATCGGGATGTCGAGCGAATGTGATCAGGCGGAGTCGTGTTCTCGATAAAGTCGGTAGTGGTTGAAGCTCTTGATAGCCCTTCGAGCTTCGATCACTGATGGATGCACGAGAGCTTACAAAATTCCTAGGTCCTGCGGTAACGGGGATTCTATTCGCCGCAACAGAGGTGGCCCAGATGGTCTCCACCCACCTGGCAGCGGAATTGGGTGCCTAGCAATGGCCCCCTGCCAGCTGCAAGACAGGGCGAGATCTAGCGGGCCACCCCGCTGTAAAAGTCCGTCCTTACCCCTCCATCTCGCCCTGGCGCCCTAAAGTTCTGGACTTCTTGGGCTCTCCACGCTGACATCCCCAGGCGAGCTTGGTCGTAATGTCAGCCCGCACCCAATCTGCGACGTTTCTGCCCAAGCGAGTCTGGGGTATGGGTAATCTTGATGCTTTTCTTACAGGGGGCGGCTTCTGGTTATCAATCATCATACGAGTACAGGTGGAACAGCACTTCGCTCGCTCATGCGACAGACTACCACCTGCCTGCCTGGATGCTACGTACCATGATCTGCATTTCGATCAGATGTGCATCGTTAATACATGCCTGTCGATTTGGCACCTTCCGTCTCCAAGCGTAGCAAGTGCAGGAAGCTCCCGCATATGGCCCCATCGGGTCAGGCGCGGCAGGCACATTGGAGGGCTTTAGGGGCACTTGTACTGGGGGAATAAGGCAAGTGCGACACATCCCCCTGCGCCTGCCCAATAGCGGCCCGCGTCGCGCCCGCCCGAGAGTTTTTTTCTGGCTTCCAAGGCCCGAGCAGGCAAGGAGGTTCCTGCCATTCCGCACTGGCGCCGCATGTGAATGGTAAAGTCGATTTTAAAATACTCTTTCTCCCTGCCTGGTTTCACCTCGCCTTCCCTTCTTCTCCCTCAACACCATTTCGGTGAACCGCTCCCCTTTCTACGTTCCCACGAAACGCGACTCGACAACATTCCTCATCGACCCCCAATGCATCATAGCACAAAGCACTGCGAAATCGCTTCTCTTCGGCACCAAATGCGCTGCCCGAGCCACCTCAAGCAACAGCGACGTTACGAGTGCGAACCGCGCGACGACCCCGAGCGCCGACGCGGCTGCTCCCTCCCTATTTGAATCTTACGCCCGCCCTGAGTAAGCGGCGGCGAAGATAGACCAAAACCAACGAATAACTCCACCATACGCCATTCGGCGTCAGCATCATGATAGCCAAGGCGACTCCCGCGCTCAGCACGGTGCGCGGCTTCCAGCAGACGCCGGCCACCTCTGGCGACGAGGACTCCGATCATGGCTCCTGCCTGACTCCACCTACCACGTCCTCCCGGCGAAGCAACCGCCCGCCGCGCATCGATGATGTGGTCAGCGCAAACTGCAGCCCCAGCCTGCGGGCAGCACACTCGCCCGCCGTGTCCGGAATCGCGAAGCTACGCCTGCAGATGGAACCCCTCAGCCTAGACGCATCTTCGCGGACCAGTACCTTGACCAAGGCAAGCAACGGACTCGGGATCGGTGCGGGCTTCCGGAGCGCCGCCATGAGTCGCACCGGCAGCGAGACGGGAAGTGAGCGTTCTGACGCCGGGTCTACGAGTTACGAGGTGAACCTTGAGCACGACTGGGTCGACGAGAGTGTCCGCGAGCGAACTGGTATCTTCCCCGTGACCAACGACGGTGCTCTACCCCCGCGCAAGATGGCTGCCGATGACTTTGAGCCTCTGCGGTGTCTCGGCAAGGGCACCTACGGCACTGTTCTCCTGGTGAAGCAGCGTGCAACCGGGCGGTTGTACGCGCAGAAGCAGCTCAAGAAGGCATCTCTTACGGTTCACAAGAAGCTTATAGAGCAAACCAAGACGGAGCGCCAGATTCTCGAATCGGTCAACCGACACCCTTTTGTCGTCAACCTGTACTACGCCTTCCAGGACCACGAGAAGCTGTACCTGATCCTCGAGTACGGCCAGGGCGGCGAGCTCTTCACGCATCTCAACACCGAGAAGATGTTCTCCGAGTCGGCCGCGGCGTTCTACATGGCCGAGCTGCTACTGGCCATTTCGCACCTGCACACGAACCTCGGAGTCGTGTACCGCGACCTGAAGCCTGAGAACTGTCTCTTGGATGCCGAGGGCCATCTTCTTCTGACGGACTTTGGTCTGTCCAAAGTGGCCGTCGATTCGGGCGACCAGTGCAACTCGATGCTCGGGACAGTCGAATACATGGCTCCGGAGGTAATCCTGGGGCGCAAGTACGGCAAGGCGGTGGACTGGTGGTCGTACGGTGCGCTGGGATACGACCTGATGACGGGCAACCCTCCGTTCCGTGGAGGGAATAACGCCAAGATCCAGGAGAAGATTGTCAAGCAGAAGCTCGTCATGCCCTACTTCCTGGGTCCTGACGCGAAGGATCTCCTGACGAGGCTTCTGAGGAAGGAGCCGGCCAAGCGTCTGGGTTCGAACATGCCCAAGGACCTCACGATCCTCAAGAACCACCGGTTCTTCCGCAAGATCGACTGGGCCAAGCTCGCGGCCAGGGAGATGGAGCCGCCGATCCAGCCGCTCATCACGGACCCGGAGCTTGCTGAGAACTTCAGCGAGGAGTTCACGGACCTTGCCGTCAGCCCCGTGTTGACTTCGAAGGATCCGTGGGGCAGCGTCCCGGCCAAGGACGACATGTTTGGGGGGTTCAGTTTTGTTGCATCCAGCAGCCTGCTGGAGAGCCATGCTTTCCAGATCACGGCGTAGATCCGAGACCGCGAAAAGAAGGCGGCATAGATGGCATTGGGGACAGGGAGCACATACACGGCGTCTAAAGAGTGGGAAAAGCCTTACACAGGCACTTTTGGGATACAGTAATCAAGCAACTGGCGTTGGGTGTGCGGTTAATGCAGCAGTCGGGTAGAGCAAGCCGGTGAGCCGTCTCATCGCAGTATGTGTTGGGACTGGCTTTGTCGGGACGGATGGACGGACGGACGATCGATCAAATCAATAGACTTGTTTTCCTTGGTGATCACGGCCGTGTTGGTGTCTCTGTTTTCGTCGGCGGCTTTGGACTTGTGTGAACGTTAGTGTGGCATTCCGGGGTGACGTGTCTTACGGATCACTGGGAGCCCGGCGGTGCGCGCCATGTTGTAAGTTGACCAGCCGGTTGCCTCCCGAGGACAGCTCCACCAGCCGGACGAACTAAAGGTCGAGACGGAGGAATGGTTGCGCCATACCCCAGGATGAAGAGTGGGCGAGGCCCGGAAGGGTTCCCACCCGGGGGGTTGTTCAGTGGAGAGGTCTCCGCCGGTACGTGACAGGGGTGATGGATGTGGACGGACGGTAAGCTATGTCTTTCGGTGAACATTGGCGTCGAGGCGGAGCATGTTTTGAAGCATCTCAGGAAGGGGAAGCGAGGGAAAGCAAGCAACGGCGCCAAGCCCGCGATCGAGATGTCAGTCAGGAAGTACGTGCTGTCTACATCATCCACTGGAACAAAAGCTCCCCAACGCGACGGACGTCCGACGCGATGACGAGGCCCTGCGCGCGCAAACGGTATGGGCGTCGTACGCTGGAGTGTTTTATCTTGAGGTGATGGCGGTATGTTTCCTTCTTGGCAGACGGGGCGGGCTTGCATGCGTTGCGTACGACGCGCATGTGTGAGTGTGACGGTTGATCCTCGCTCGATATGCATGGCTCTTGGGGGGGCGAAAAAAGGATGAAGAGGTCGCGGGGAAGAGACGTCACGGGCGGTTGGTTGCTCATGTCCCAGTCCGTCATGGGAAGGCAATGCCGGTGCTAGGGACCGAAGGGGGCTCATCTTGTTCCTCATCTTGTGCGATTCAAGTCTCAGCGCCGTCCCCCTTTCGGGACAACCAACGCAACGGCCTGGCGGGTTTCTCTTGATCGTATTGCTGGGGGTGCCAAGACGCAGGTTTCCATTTCCCAGGTTCTGACTCAGTGGTGATGGATGAGGAAGGTTGAAGGGTCAAGGGTTGCGTGGCCCGGCGGCATTGGTGAGGGTGACAAAGGTTGACAAATGGGACAAGATGGGGTCCAGGAACCGCAGATGGGGGCGGAGCGCATCTGCGCATCTACCGCGGCCGGGATGTGGGCAGTTGAGAGCATGGTGCTGGGGGATTGCACGTGGTCTTGGCGGGTGAAATTGAGTTTGATGACGATGATCTGTGGTTTCCAGTTGTCTGCTTCGAGCGACGGTTGCGAGGTTGATAGATTGACTGCAGAGTCTGCGGTGGATCGGTATTGCCGACGTGGGCGAGGCAGAGAGATGTCTTCTGTCTTGGGGTTGGCGTTGGTGTTTCCAACCGGGAGACAGAGAGTGACTGAAGTGGTGTATGGCGGTAAGCCACAGCGCTGTAACAGGCCTGGCTTCACTGCAATGCATTGCACAGCACTTGATCGGACTACCCCCACAGCACACGTAGACAGTATAGAGCATAGAGCAACAGCAAGCATCCAGCAGAGAGCAGACATCAGACAGCACACCCTCACAGAACGCATGCCCAGAGATCGTGCTGCGACAACCCATCCCTCGACCAGATCCGGCCTCCTACCGACCAGACTAACTCTAAACACCGGAGACCACGCAGCACCCGAGGGCTCATCGGCAGCATCCAGAGTCCAGAGCCCAGAGTCCAGAGTCCCAGAATCTAGACCAATGCCCTGATAAGCTACAGCCCAAACCCAAACTAGCACGACGCCGGCTCCAAGAGCTAAGGCACTTTGCAAGTACGAGGCCACGCACGCACGCGGCTGATGATGCACCACGCACCACGCACCAGTGCCACCAAGCACCCAAGGACCCAAAAACCCATCAAGGGGTCACCACCGCCTCACCCAATGACAGCGGCCCCAATGCCAATCCTCAGTGGTCCACTCCCCTAAGCGATGCCCCGAAGCCCCCCCAAGCGCCCTAAAGCCCCCCTCCCCCATGCCAGAGGCCCATGTCCATGCCCACGCCCCACGTCCATGCCACCTGGGTCGTCGTCCTGACATCTTGGCCCGGCCCGACCATCTGCATCTACACCACTGGAACTGGAACCGAACTAGGTACCTGGGAGCTATGGCATGCCAATCCATCCCATCCTGTCCTGTCCTAGCCAGTCCCAACCACCATGATGACCAAGGGGGCTGTGTCGGTGACTGCCGCCCGCCATGCAGCCCGTTCTCGAGACTTCATGGCGTTTCGCCGGGCCACACACCCTCTCTCCCCGCACCGAACAGCAGCAGTAGCAGCATACGTCCGCTGCGAAACACAAAACACAGCCCGCCAAGCTAAACCTGCTCACCCTGCCGATGCTGCTCTCATGCCCGTCTCGTTTCGTCTGCAGCATCTCGAGCGCCATGCCCGACGCGACGTGGCCGGCACCCCCAGAGTCGGTAAAGATATGCTCCAGAGGGTACGCGTCCACCTCTCGGGGAATGGACCAACCCAAACGCCCGCCTGTCCGGGTTTTCCCCCTTCGTTCGTCCTTGTCATCGACTCGGCCAGCTCATGACACGGCGAGGCATGCCATGTGTACACCTTTCAAGGGATGACAGACGTGTGATACCGGCCGGACAAAGAGACGAACCGCCCGTTCCTCGACTCATCTTAAAAATAAAATCATGACAAAATACCCCCCATCTTCGTGCCACACCCCCCTCTTTAAAGGAGATACAACAAAAGATACTATCCTGACAGCAGAATACTTGGTAGACCACCAGTGCTGATCCCAAACAATCAATCCCCACGTTTTATTCTCCTCTCGTCCCGTCTTTCCCCCTTCTCGCGACAACCTGCCGAAACGCAAGAAGAAAAAAGACAAGGGAAGGATTAAAAAGCACTCGTCCCAGGATCCCAGGGTCCCAGAGCATTTTGCTCCCGTCAGCCGTCAGCCAGCCTCATCTTGACTCGCCAGCCCGTGCAGCAACATCTGGCCCTACCCTTACACCCATACACCCTTACATCCTTACACCCCCTCCTCGCTCACACCCCCCTACCCCCATCCCCGTTCCCCTCCCCTCCCACCCCTGGCCTGCCTCATTCAGCTCCCGTCAGCGGCTGTGCCGTGCTGTGTGGATATAGAGCGACCGGGTGCCCCCCCCGTTCTTCACGAGGCGCTACGACCTCATCATCGGCTGCTCGGTATCTGGATACCTCTATTACACTTCTTGCTGCCTGAAATTGATTTGC
Organism: Verticillium albo-atrum; assembly: GCA_002851705.1. Taxonomy (NCBI): domain Eukaryota; kingdom Fungi; phylum Ascomycota; class Sordariomycetes; order Glomerellales; family Plectosphaerellaceae; genus Verticillium; species Verticillium albo-atrum. The sequence goes on from NMXJ01000004.1 coordinate 663,879, forward strand.
AGTATAGCCTCACTCGGTCTTGGCATTGGATACCCTCTCTCGGCTCTTGTTGATATAAGACATAAGGACGAGGAACTGTCTGCACGGAACAATCGACTCTACTTCCTTCGAACAGACGAGAACATCACCACCACACCTCACCTTCACCTTCACCATCACCAGGTAGTACACCGTCACAGGGCATTGCGCTTCACAGTACGACCTGCCCAAGATGAAGTCTTTCATCGCCTCCTCCCTGGCTGCGGCCGCTCTCTGTAAGTCCCTTTTAACTACCCGAACCACACAGCACCATGGCTAACACCTCTAGACAAAACAACCGCCGCCGACCCCATTCAAAATTGCCCCAATGGCAACAGCGGTGTCTGCTTCCAGGTCGCCGTCCCCGAGTCCGCCGCCTCAGCCGGCACCGGCAACATCTACTTCCAGATCTCGGCGCCCGACTCGTTCGCGTGGATCGGCCTCGGCACCGGCACGCGCATGTCCAACGCCAACATGTTCCTCATGTACCAGGACGGCAACGGCAACGTGACCATCAGCCCGCGCCAGGCCTCCGGCCAGGTCATGCCGCAGGAGACCACCAACGGCGCCCAGCTCGAGCTGCTCGCCGGCTCCGGCGTCAGCAACGGCGTCATGACCGCCAACGTCCTCTGCTCCAACTGCGACTCGTGGGACGGCGGCTCCATGGCCCTCGGCTCCGACAGCTCCAACTGGATCGCCGCCTGGCGCAGCGGCAACGCCATCGACTCGACCAACCTCAACGCCGCCATCTCCCAGCACGACGAGGAGACCACCTTCGGCCTCGACCTCACGCAGGCCACCGTCACCGAGGACACCAACCCCTTCGCCGGCACCTCGGCCCCCACCACCGGCAACGACGGCACCAGCGGTGACAGCAGCAGCGGCGACAGCAGCAGCGACAGCGGCAGCAGCAGCGGCGGCAACTCCAACGGCGTCACGCAGACGACGACCCCCGGCGCGAGCCCCTCGGTCCTCCTCGCGCACGGCGTCATCATGACCATCGTCTTCGTCGCCATGTACCCCATCGGCTCCATCCTCATGCCCGTGATCGGCAACTGGCTCGTCCACGCCGGGTGGCAGCTCCTCGCCTTCTTCCTCATGTGGGCGGGCTTCGGCCTCGGCGTCGTCTACGCCAAGGACCACGGATACGTAAGTCTTCATCTTTCCCCCCTCTCCCTGCTTCACTCCCGGGGGCAAAAAAGGAAGAAGAAGTAAAAAAAAGCATGCTAACATGCCCCAGCTCTTCAAGCAGGCCCACACCATCCTCGGCACCGTCGTCTGCGCGCTGCTCGTCGTCCAGCCGTTCCTCGGCATGTTGCACCACTCGCACTACAAGAAGCACCAGGCCCGCGGCGCCGTGAGCCACTCGCACATCTGGTTCGGCCGCATCGTGCTGCTGCTGGGCATCGTCAACGGCGGTCTGGGCATGCAGCTCGCGTCGTCGTCCACAGCCTGGGTCGCCGCGTACTCCGTCGTCGCCGCCGTCATGGCCGTGCTGTACGCCATTGCCGTCTGGCTCAAGTCGAGGCGGACGAGCGGGCGCCGCAAGGACGATATCAGCCTCGGGGGTTCGCCTGTTCGCGATACGCATGAGATGAAGTAGGGCGCGCGCGGAGGGCGTCTGTGACTGGCATTTCGACTGCAAGCATGTTTCGTTTGTCTTTTTATTTGTCGTATATTTTCTTTTCTGGGACAGTATCAAAGGGTCTCATGGGATCGCCCGTAGGGTCTAGAGGGTCTAGATCGGGGTTAGCACATTGTAGATGCTGTGGCGTTAGTTGTCAAGATATCCGCGCGAAGCGTGCAAAATACAGTTCTCCATCGTTATTTTGGAACTTTGTTTAAACGGGATCGATCGCATGAATGTCAGCGTGAAGGTGAAAACAGATGAGACGGGGACGGCTCCATGAGTATCGGAGAAGTTTGTATCGACTCTCCTTCGCGCCTATCCTGACCATCGCGTACGGAGCGTCAAAACAGATGCACATGCAATGATGCTCGCAAGTCGAGTTTTGCTGGCATCATACTTACCGCACCTCGTTCCAGAAGGAATAGACAAACCACAAACTAGCTCGTCCTTGGATATAGAGTCTTTCAAGCGAGACCAGATAGGGATTCGACCTCTCCGTAGAAATGATAAAAGCGAGGCCAAATCCAGTTTTAGTCCGAAGGAGCCCACCTTATGCAGCCTTCACTACCGCTCTTCTCAATTCATTCATTGCATCCTTCCATGGCGACCAAACATAGCTTGCCCAACCGCGTAGGTAGGCGTTCTTGAGGTTTGGTCTTGCATATATATGCATTGCCATACCTCACACGCCCTTTGAATGGTGGTTGTAAGGTTATAGGCGCGGGGTGTGGTTTAGGAATCTTTGATACGGGCCTGGTGTTGATATGAGGTGCTGATTACAATGTTGCCATAAATAATTTCAACCTGTGTCCTTAAGATAGCTGATGGGCATCTTATCTAGGCGTTTGATGATTTGATTATGCTACCCGTGGGTGATCTTAACGCAAGTATCGCTTGGGTGTACGTCAAGCCATTCTCGTGTTGCCGCCATTAGGTGCTTAGGCATTATTTCTACATGTGGCACTCCTTGATTTATTGAATCGGGGTTTTTTTAATAATTTTGAGCTCCTCAGTACTGGGAATGAACTCAGAAACTCCACTGTTGAAGAAGTTCAGCTGTACGCCTTGTTTCAGGATGATTGCTTCCCAAGACGGAACGTTGCCCGTCAAGACAAGCCTGCATCAAGGGCAGTGCTTGGTCATAACGGGATAGAGAGTACCATGTAATCGCGAGGTTTCCCATGCTCTGTATCGTTCCCGGATGCCTCTCGCCGAGAATATCGCGCTGAAGATCTAGTACCTTGACTCCAATCTCTTCAGCCTCGCTATACCGGCCCTGCATATGATATGTCGCACCGAGATTTGCCATGTTCTGCATCGTATCTGGGTGCCTCTCGCCGAGAATATCGCGCTCAAGATCTAATGCCTTAACTTTAATCTCTTCAGACTCGTCATACCGGCCCTGCTCATGATATGTCGCACCGAGATTTGCCATGCTCTGTATCGTTCCCGGATGCCTCTCGCCGAGAATATCGCGCTGAAGATCTAGTACCTTGACTCCAATCTCTTCTGCCTCGCTATGCCGGCCCTGCGTATAATATGTCGCACCGAGATTTGCCATGCTCTCTATCGTATCCGGATGCCTATCGCCGAGAATATCGCGTCGAAGGTCTAATACCTTGATATAGATATCTTCAGACTCGTGATACCGGCCCTGCGTATGATATGTCATCGCGAGTGATGCCATGCTCTCTATCGTATCCAGATGCCTGTCGCCGAGAATATCGCGCCGAAGGTCTAATACCTTGATATAGATATCTTCAGCCTCGTGATACCGGCCCTGCGTATGATATGTCATCGCGAGTGATGCCATGCTCTCTATCGTATCCAGATGCCTGTCGCCGAGAATATCGCGCCGAAGGTCTAATACCTTGATATAGATATCTTCAGCCTCGTGATACCGGCCCTGCGTATGATATATCGTAGCGAGTGATGCTATGCTTTCTATCGTATCCGGATGCCTCTCGCCGAGAATCCTTCGTCGTAGTTCAAGAGCTCTCTGATTCAACGGCTCCTTCTCCCGCCATCGTCCCCGGTCGTGGAGAAAGATTGATACCGCACCTAATAGCTCGGCCGTCTCGACTTCTTTATCACACATCTCAGCCCAACTGCCTACCTGTACAGCATGGGCCAAGTACTTTTCGCATTCTGTCCACGTCTCAGGCTCCGATTCAGGAAACAGCCTCGCTACAGCTTCCAGAGCGGCTGCCGAGAAATACCCCTGTGTATTCTCTAGCAGACCCTCATAGCTGTCGTTTGCGCTGTCGCCCTTCGCAAGCATGTTGACCATGCTGAGGCTATACCTTGTCGCCTCCTGCACTAGCTTGTGCATGTCGTAGCTCCTCTCGCCGGTCTCCGTATGGCGTACGCTGATGAAGGAAAAGTCTTTCAACCGTATGACTGCATCTTGCACGTCCAGTAGGTCCGGCTCCTCGTCGTCGGCCACGCTCTTATCATTTTGACACGCGCTTGCGCCGCTGGCTGCTACTATCAGGTCATGTGGGATGTTCTGATTGTCAACATATGCAATCACGTGAAGAATCCTATACGCCAATAGACTCTCGCACCCTATCCGGTCGATCGAGATTCTCCACGTCTCCAGCACGCTGTTCGGTACGCCTGGCCGCCGATAGCGATCGAATTGGCTTCGTTGCAAAACCTTCCATCGTTGTCTCTCCTGTAGGAGCATGGAGAGGTAATCCTTGGTTGACGTTGACGTTCGCCTCATGTAGGCCCCAGCCTGAGCAATGGCCAGCGGTAGCCCGTGAAGCTCCTCGAGCAGCGCGGTACTCTCTTGATACGCTGGTCCGGCCTCTACTTCAGGCTCGTCGTTTCTTGCCGTCGCTAAAAGCTGTCTGGCCTCGTCGGGCGTCATCTGTGCCACTTCCACGGCTCGCCGGGGACCTACAATTTCGGCCACCAGCGCATCGCGGCTGGTCCAAATAATAGTTCCCGTGCTGTCTTGCGGCAGGTATTTGCTGAAGTCCTGTATCTGTCCCGAAGTCTGCCCCACGCCAAAGAACGACAGGTCGTCTGCATTATCGACAATGAACACCCATCGAGCTTGTGTCTCGACCGCCTCGCGTACGGCCTGAAACAACTGCTCGCCCTCGAGGCTCTTATCGACGCCTAGCTTGCTTGCAAGCGACTTATAGTCGTGCGTGAAGGTCGCCTCGCTGTCGGCGTGCACCCAGAAGACGGAGCAGTCGCCAGCGGCATGCCGCTTATAAGCGTAGTCGAGCACGATCTGTGTCTTTCTACCGTCGTCCCTGTCAGTAAAAGCCGCTGGAATGGTTGCCATCGTGTCTCACCCAGAACCGCCAAGGCCCCATAGCGCTACCGCCTGGTGCTTCTGTCCCGGCGGTAGTAGAGCGTTGAGCTTATCGACGAGGTCTGATCTGTGGATAACTTCGTCGTTGCGGGGGTACGGGATGGTCAGAATAACAGACGGAGCTGGTTGAAGGGGCAGATGAAGGTGATTGTGGACATCGCCTTGGTTGATGGTTGTGCCGTCCCGAAACTGATTCCCGGCCACGCCGCGTGATCCTGGAGGTGGTGTAGCCATAGTGAACTCTCGAAAAGCTTAATGGCGCTTGTTTGCAGCGTTCTCTGCAGTTTCTTCTTACAATGCTCTCTTGTAGCGTTCTCTTGTATTGGCGTTGTTCCATCTAACTTGCTCCCGAGCCTCGCGAGCCTGATCAGGTTGACACCCCGCACTCTGACTGCTTACCAACGCTCGCCTCCCTCCAATGAAGTCCGATTGATCACGTTACCAGGCTACCAAGCCTTTCTGGACGAGCCTTTCGTTGATTTGATGTTATCTGACTATAAGGGTGCCAAAGACTATATTTCTTGGATAGTTTCTGGTTCTCACTTTTACTTCCATCCATAGCATCTTTTTAGTTGGGCTAGCGCACTCACTGCTCTTACCTAGTCTCGGCTTGGTCTTAGCTTAGCCACGACCTTGAAGGCGCAATTTGACGTCTCAAATACTGAATCGGTCATCTTGGTGTTGGAGAGATTGCCGTAATTTAGTCCCAAAGGAATGTCCGGAGTCAAGAAACTGTAATGTGTGCGAGGTATAGCAATTCATATTAGCAGGCCCAACCCTCAAGACCCATCTGCAGGTTATCTGTCAAGGTCAATAGCTGCCTCTAGATCGCTACAGTCTTTTAACTGTGTTACTGACGACCCTTGCGGCCACGAACTTTATGGTCACATCTATATGACCTGCGTCGCGCACTGGTCCCGTATAACAGGAGACCGCCCTTGTCTTCTGATCCTGACGGGGCGTCAAGGCACTTCACCTGACGATTTGTCCTGTATCACAGAGCATACGGAACTCTCAACTCGTACATATATCCCCATCCAGAGGATCAGCACCTCAAATAGCTAATCCATCACTTTGACTACGGAGACATGGAGTGCCTCGATATGACAAAGGAGAAGGCCCAAGGCTGGGCCAACCACGCAATGCCCTCCTCGATCGATAAAATCACCGTCGGGGCCGCAATCGTCCGTACCGGCAAGACGGGGCGTAGCGAGATCCTGCTACTGAAGAGGGCCGCACACGAGACGTATTACCCGGGGGTCTTTGAGATACCGGGCGGGAAGGTCGACGATTCAGACGCTTCGATCCGCGACGCGGTCGTCCGAGAGGTGCACGAGGAGACGGGCCTCGCCATTACCAAGATTGTAAACTCGCTGACGCCGTTCGTCTATACGACAGAGAAGCAGGTGGGAGAGGGGCTGCGTGTGCAGATTATCCGGCGCGTCGCGGTCCAGCTGAGCTACCTTGTCGAGGTGGAAGGAGACGGGGATGATTTTGCTGTCAATGAAGACGAGCATTCCGAGGGTACCTGGGCAAGTCTCGACGCTTTGGCAGCCATGCCAATCACTGAAGAGATGAGGAAGCTTGTGTTGGAGGCGTTAGGGAAGAATACTGAGACGACTGTTTCGACATTTTAGATCTTTGAAAAGAGCGAGGCGTCAGTTCATGTCGAGGAAGGTGGGTAGGTAGCTCGATTGATCAGACGAGGCCCATCTCTGGGTACCCACTCAGGCCAGCAGTGGGGAAGCTGCTTTGCTCCCGCACGTGACCCGAATCTCCCCGATGCAAGCAAGCAGGTTCTCACTCCCAGCCTGAGGCAGCAAATTCTCGTCCCCCGACCACCAGCGACTGGGTGATCTAGCCGACGGTCTCCAGCTTTTTATCGTCAACGACCCAAAACCTCTCAACGACCGAGACGAGACCCCTTCGTGCACCACCCAATTGAGCACGCCACGCCCTTCAAGATGCTCGTCCAACTTTCCAGAGCCACCGTACGTCCATTCCCATCCATCCGACTCGTTTCCCCCCGTCGCCCGGCCCGCCCGGTTCGCCCTCGAGAGAGAGAGGAAGGACGCAGAACGTGCAGACAAACTGGTTCGCTGACCCTTGACAACAGCGCGCCATCCCGGCCGTCACCCGCGTGGCTGCCCGCGCGAACGCCGTCCAGATGAGGAGCTTCATTGCCCCGACCGTTTCCCGACGTGGTGTGTATTCCCCTCCGACGACGAAGATGATACCGATGGATTGAAGACCCGTGGCTGGGTGGTGTGGTGGTGGTGGATGGGCACAACGGGAGGCAACGGCGTTAGGCTGGTTACGTCGATGATGCGGAGAAGCAGAACCGCCCCCCGAGTTGGCAGCACGCATGCACTCTGCATCTCCCCCTCATCGGCGCCAAACCACCACGATCACCTGGCCTCCCTTTGTTGTCGTCATTGTTTCCACCCAGCCATTATTTCCATCCAATCCTCCTCCCCCATCAATCCATCCCATTCGCGTTTCCCCCGACCGTCCGAGCTCCCGCTAACGCCGAACCCTCCCCAACAGCCGACTTCGTCCAGGAGCTCTACCTCAAGGAGCTCAAGGCCTACAAGACGCCCGCCGTCAAGGAGTCCGACGCCCAGGGCCAGGTCCAGACCTTCAACATCCCCAAGACCCCCACCTCCCCCGAGGAGGCCGACCTCGCCTCCTCCCTCCAGGAGTACGAGAGCATGGCCGTCGAGGTCGAGGGCCAGGAGGCCGCCTCCATCGACAGCCCCGCCTCCAAGCAGAGCTCTTGGCTCGTTGACGAGGACGAGCCCGCTGCCGCCGCCCACTAAGTCCTTCCTCGACAACCGAGATGGCCGTTTATGGATAGACGGATGGATGGGTCGTGCGTGTGTGCGTGGGTGTCGTGGATGATCGTGCTGGAGGAGGACGGCTTCCCGGGTTCATTGAACTCTGGCCCGGGGGCTCGATAATGACGCATGAGCAAAGGGGAGTGGTCGAGAAACGAAGAGGCGAGAGAGGAGGAGGGTGAAGGGGACAGATGGACTCCGCGAGCGAGAGAGAAAAGGTCGTCGGGCCACCTGGTTCCCGTGTATATTTCTTCCCTTGACTGAACCCTCCGCTGGTTTGGAATGCGAAATCCGTGCAAGCATCCCCTATGCTTCTCCTGTCAGGTGCGCCAGCGTGGTGACGTGAATGCGTGTTGTTGTTACCTGTTGTTCCGGCGCGCGCTGTGTATGACAAGGCGAATGCCAACAGGTTCGGTCATCCTTGACGTCGTCTTCCGCAAGTGCATGTAGTATGTGATGTTACGATCGTAGCATTACGACGCCGCGAAGCATAGCTCCTCACTCTGTTACATCTAGGTCCCGACACATCGTCGGCAGCAGGCTAATCAATCGAGCACACCTCACCTCCAGTTGTAAACTCAACTATCAAGTCACCCAAAAGTATCGTGAGTGAATCTTCAACACAAAACCACCCAACACGACAAGCCAGATCAAACTCGCTTGGAAAGAATACAAACCCTCACACCACAATTAGAACCAAATGGAAGCCACGTTCTCTTAGCTAGGTAGGCATTAAGCATTATCGAGAGCATTACCGAGAGCATTGCTTCGTGACTGTAGCTAAGATTCTTCCTCGTTCCTATCCCGTACTTCTGTGATTTTTTGTCCTTCGATACGCCGGCGCGGCGTGCTCAGCGCGTCCAGGACGTGCCGGACGCCATGCTGAGGCCGATCGCCGTATCAAAGTCTGCTTCCTGCAGAAATGGTGTGTTGAAAAGAGGCCCTCCCACCGACTATCAGCACACTCGAGTCCCCGGCAAGCCCGGGCGGTCTCGTCAATCAAAAAACCTCGTCCGACTGTCACTGTCCTCCACCCGATATTATCCATCCTCAGTACTGACTGCTTGTGGCCTTGTCCCGCAGCACCGAAAACGAAGGGGTGAGCCTCGGTCCAACGGGCCGAAAGATCGCGAGCAACCCCTTCGAGAAAGACATACCCAGCAGGCGAAACATCAGCGCAGCAGACTGGTGAACGCTCATCGCATTGCCCAAACGCCTGATTCCTGTCTTCGTCAGGTCGCATGCAAAATCAACCGCCCCTATGCAACAAATCCGTCGTGGTTCGTATCAACTTCGTGATGATGGAGAACTCCTGTTTTCTTTTGGTTTTCCGCGCACATTACAAGTGGCATAATTTCTTAATCTTCATCCTGTGTATGGATTCAAAGGACTCTCTAGTCATCGAAATGAGAGTTGCCGATCATCTGATCGTCGTGAGAGTCCTTGTCATCGCGGTCGTCGCGCTTGTCCGAGCGCTCAATGCCACTCATCCGATTGCCTCGCTGGGGCGCTACATCGCCGAGGTCATCCCAGTCGTCATCCTCTTGGTCGCGGTGACCTCCGTGCGCGTCATTCATCTCCTCGTCGTCATAACGGCGATCACGCATCTGATCAGCCAAGTGGCTCTCGTCCACAAAGGTGAAGCCCTGGAAGTTGGCCTGCACCGAAGGCGAGAGAGGGGTCGAGGTGGCAAAGCCTCGGGCCAGATTGGCAGCCCGCTCGTTGAGAGAACCACTGTTGTCGAGGGCATTGGTGAACTCGGGGTCGAAGTACGACACGTCCGTTGCCGAAGTCAGTTTGGGCTTAAACGGCGGCGTGATCAACTTCTTCGCCAGAATGTCCCAGTCAATGTCGGCAAAGAAGGGGTGGTTCTTCAGCTCCTCAGCATCAAGGGTAGCGCCCAAGCGATGCTTGGGGTTCCTGTTAAGAAGCCCCTTAACGAAGTTGCGTCCCTCCTGCGAGAGGGTATCTCTGGGGAAGCGCACTTTGCCGAAGGCGATGTTCTTGTACATCTGCTGAGTGTCTTCTGCGTAGAAGGGGCTCCAGCCGCAGCACATCTCGAAAACGAGGACTCCAAGCGACCAGAAGTCTACCATCTTGGTATATCCAGATTCGTCGAGGAGAACCTCGGGCGCGAGATACTCCGTGGTTCCGCAGAAAGTGTTGGTGGTGGCGTTCTTCGTGAGATTGGCTTTCGAGAGGCCAAAATCGCACAGGGCAATATGGCCGTTCGCATCCAGCAGGATGTTCTCTGGCTTCAAGTCTCGGTAGACAATGTCGCTCTTGTGCAGATGCTCGATGGCCAGGATGAGTTCCGCGATATAGAACTTGGCTCTCTTCTCGTCGAAACGGCCTTCCTTCTGCAAGTGCCAAAACAGCTCTCCGCCAGACATGTAGTCGGTGACGAGGTAGAGATCGGAGGGTGTTTGGAATGAGAATTTAAGACCGACGATGAAAGGCGAGTCGGACATGGCGGTGCGCACGAGGATGTTCCTCTCGCCGACGGTGTGGGCAACCTCCTTCTTCTGAACGATGACCTTCTTCGACAGGACCTTCATGGCATAGATCCGTTCGGTGTCCTTCTTTCGGACCTGGTACACCTGGCCGAACGTTCCCTTTCCAATAAGCTTCAGAATTTGGAAGTCTTCGGGGCCAAAGTGCCGTCGCTCCGTCCGTTGGTAGACGGCTTCGACATAAATCTCGCCAGTAGGTGCGTTCTCTGCCATCGTATCGGCGTGACCAGTGAGCGGGTACCAACCACGGACGGGGTTGTCCATGTTGGCTTGGAAGTCCACATGACCGAGGAACTCTTCACCGTTGGCGGTATGGTCGTACACAGACAAGGCGACGCGCATGTCCGAGTCAACGACATCGCTGGGTCAGGGTCAGCAGGTGGATGAGTGAGACGTCCAAGAGAACATGACTTACAAGGCAGCTTCCGCATCCCACGTGGGGCTAGCGAAGGATCGTCGAGTCCTGTTCCGGAAGTTGTTGTAGTCTGTGACGCTGGTGTTGCTGCTCTGACGGCTTCGCATGGGGATCGAAACGGCGGGACGGCCAGAGTCACTACCCGAGCGCTGAATCGGGATGCCTCCAGGACCGGGGGGTGCAGGCAGGTGGTCGTCGTCCTCATCCTGGACGGAGCGCGGGCCGGCAGAGATGAGCTCGCTCCTCTGGAACACAACAACAACATAGGGGTCCCTCGCCTTCCTAAGATCCCGGGCCTCGACAATGTTGATAGTCAGCTTTCCCTTGGCGGCAGGAACCTGAGCACCGCCTGCGGCCCGAGGTGTCTGGGTGCCGCTCGCAGGTCCGGTCGTCTCGTTGCTGCTTCGCTTGGAAACCGGAGGCCGATCTTCAGACTGAGATGGCTGAGCTGAGGAGAGAGCCCGCGTAGGGGTAGGCGGACCGCTCTTGATACCCGCGCCTTGCGTTAGCTTCTTGAGCTGTTCAAGAGAGGAAGAAATTTCAAGACTGGATAGATCAACTGCTGGGCCATCGGGGGTCTGCGCAGAAGAGGGCGGGGTGAGAGGTTGGGAAGGTACGGTGGGGTTAGAGAGATGCGATGCGTGCACGACATGGGTCGTGACGCCGCTTGAAGGAGAAGACATGATGGTGCTGTAGGTCTTGGAAGGGGTATCTGTGGTACTCTGCTGGCGGAGGGGTAAAGGCCGCGCTGATGATTGTGCAGCGTTTCGCTCTCCGCTCCACAACGACAGACTTCTTGTCAGCCGCCCTGCCGATGACCGTCTTGATATCGGCGGGGTCGGATACTGATCGAGGCCTGGCGTTTTGCGAAGACCAAGCGGAGGTGTATCCCCACTCGCGCAAACAGGTGAAGGAGAGGAGGGCTCTAGGGGATTCTTGGTGATGTCTGCAGCGCCCAGGGATGTGTTCGTGACTGGATCCGCCCCGAACTCTGTGCCAGAAGAAGATGATGCCATTCCCAGAACCTCGGTAGGTGCAGTAGACAAAGCAGGGTCTTGAGTGGAAGTTATACGAACCTGACCAAAGTAGCTCATGATTCCCGGGAGGCGTTTGTCAGAAAGATCGGGCTGTGGAGTTGCCACGCCAGAGCGGGGCGTGTCATAGCCGATCTGGTCCGTCCCATCGTCGTCGGCTGCGGCGGGCCTAAGAATTTGGTCAATATTGTTCATGGTGTCGAAGTGTCATATGTCATGGACGTGGAACGTCGTGGTAGATGCAAGTAGCTTCAATATCGGAAAAACGCGGAGTCGAGCAAAATGGGAAAAGTGCTAGCTGTTGCCGACAGACAAGGATGCTATGGTTTTAGCGTGCGGGCAGCAGCAGCAAAACCAGACGAGGGGGTGGCAGAGCAGGGGAGTGCACATGGGAGGAATGTGCGATGCCTGTGTGTATATGATGGGATGGGGGGGGAAGCAGCGAAAGAATTTTTGGTCGCCGATGCAGGAGGTAAAGCAAGAGAAAGGCAGGCTAGGCAAGGCCGACGGAAATGATGCAACATGTCAGGGAACGGCTCGAGAGTGAATTTTGCTCCGAAGATACCCTCCCCCTGCTTGGGCCCAGGTGAGGGCGATCTAGTCCAGGCTTGTCCCAGCCCAGCCAGCACCAGCACCAGAGGCAGAGGCAGAGGGAGAGGGCGAGCGTGCGGAGCGTAATGTGATGGCGGGGCATACGTGCTTTGCTCTGCTGGATGCCGGGCCCAAGGAAACGGAAGTGGAAAGAGGGGTGATGGCTCAGACGGAGCATGACGAACTGCTGGTGCTGGGCATTGGGCGAGTCAGGCCTCAACTAGAGACTAGAGGCCAACTGGGTGAGGAGCCGGGGCTTGCGGCTTGCAGGCAGGCCCGGCTGCTGTGCGGCGTCTTTCCGGCTGTGCTCCGCTCGTTCTGTCGTTCGCCGCGTGGGCGGCCAGGACGGGCCATGGCTGAATTGAGGCAAGGTGATGATGTGGTTTGCATGTGCAAATCAATTGTGTCGTTGGCAGGCCCAGGCCCACGCGGGACGGGGGATGGGAATGGGGGATGGGGGAGGTGCGCTGCAACGACGCAAGGGACTGGGAGGCGACTCAGGGCTGGAAATGTCGCAAAGGTGCCCTCTGTCGCAGCCGGCTTACAGGCCTTGCAGGTCTTGCAGGCGCGCAGGCGTGGAGGCGTGGAGGCGTGCCGGCGCGTAGGCGTGCAGGCCAGGCGTGCATGGCAACAGGGCCGTGGAGGGGCCGGAGGGGAGTAGGATGCAGATCCGTCATGATGTGTGTTTGAGAGGAAGCTAGCCAAGTCGGGGAACCCTGTCGATGAGGTATGATGTATGAGATGTGAGGTGTGAGGTGGTGAGGGTCGTGATGATGTGAAGGCTGCGGCCTCTCCGTGTGGCCCTTTCTCTCACTCTCGCTTCGTCAATGCCACGCGCTTGGGTAGCATGGACCGGAGCTGGAGCTGGAGCTGGGGAGCTGGCATCGGCGTTGGAGCTGGATTTGGAGCTGGAGCTGGAACTGGAGCTGGAGCTTGCGCCGGGTGGTGCTGGTGGAGGAGAGGAGGGGCTCGGGAAGGAGGGGAACGGATGAACAGTCCAGGCTCGCAGGCCACAAGAAGCTTATCAAGGGTCGATCGAGCTGGCCGAGCTTCCAGGAGGAATCGAGTCTGTCGAAAGGAGGGGCAGTCCTGGCTGAGGGTCGACTCTTGGTTGTCGAGAGGATGCAAAAGCAGCCGGCAGGACGAGAAGGAACAATACAGAAGATCAAACAGATGCAGGAAGAAGAGACGGCAACCCATGCCAAGCAATACGGAATAGGAAAGAGAAAACTTGGGGGGCTTCCCAACGAGAGGATGAAGAAGAGGAGGATGAAGAAAAGCGGCAAGGGGAAAAACGCAGCTTACCTGGGGCTCGAGTTTGACATCATCATGGCTTGTGTCGCCCGCTTCAGCAGGTCGAATCCTCCCGTGCCGGAATTGGCGGAGGGGTTGTTGGTGGGCGCGCCGCCGTTCCCGTTGCTGCTGCCGTCGTTATTCGCCATGGTAAAGAACTCTCAGTGCGTTCCTGGCTCTCGATGCGTGGTACTGCGCAATGGTGCAGTGCTGGCCTGTGCCGTGCTTTGCTGTATCGCTGGTGGGGGGGAGGGAGAGGAGAGGAGAGCTGCTGTTGCTGCTGTATATGTGAGTGAGTATGACGATGATGCAAGATGGGATGCGTGGTGTGGCCCCGGCGCGGCAGAGGCCAGTCAAGATCTGGGCCACAAAACAGGGTGGATGGAGGGGTTGGAGTGCTGGGTCTCGATTGCTAGGCGTGCAGGTGGCAATGGAGGCCGTGCCTCGTCGTTGGTGGCCGTCGAAGTGGTCGTGGAGGTGGTCGTGGTACGGTGGTGTAGGGCGGAGGGGTGATGAATGGATGGATGATGCGGGATGTTTGGTGTAGGTGTAGGTGTAGGGCGTTGCGTCGGGTGAGGTGGTGTGTAGAGGTCTGTAATCGACGACTTGACCGGAGGTCGTGCCTGGTGAGGTCTGTTCACTGTTCAGGCGGGGTCGGATCCTTTCCGCTCGTCTGCTCGTTCGTCTGTTCCTTTGCCCCGGTCTTTCTCGATAAGGCCGGAAAGAGGCAGTCGAGGTACCAAGGAGATGGCGGCGGAAGAGTGGGCGGATGGGATGGGAGGACGTTGCAGGTTGTGCCTCATCAGTGGGATGGCGAGCCTGGAAACTGGAAATAATTGGGTGTGACGGAAGGTTCTCACAGGCAGCACCAGGATGAAGTTGGAGGCTTTTTGGGGTTCGGGAGGGCGGGGACACGCACTGGGAAGAGGGGCGGCGGAGGGGGGCTTCTTTGGAGGGGGGTCTTCTGGTGGGGCGATGGATGGCGCTGGTGCTGGTGCTGGTTGCTGGCGTGGGAAGGAGGGGTAAAAATCCGACTTGAGCTGGGCTGGGCTGGGCGCGGGTGATTCACTGTTGATGACTGCCTCGAAACGTCGCTGCCTCGCCCCTTCCTGCTTCTTCGTCTTGCTGGGAGTGGGAGCCTAGGACGCCTTAGCCCCTCTCGTTGACGGTGGCCCGCTCTCTGCTGCGTAGGGTCGCTGGGAAGAGGAAAGAACGAACCAGAATGCCAGAGTGCAGAATGCTAGAATGCAGAATGGAAGGAACAGAATATGATGAATGAGTCGCCTGCCGCAACTGAATCGTGAGCCGGATCCAAGGCCAGAAGGAAGGCAGCTGGCTAGGCCTCCACTCGAAGCTTCTCTTCTTGCTGAAGTAATCCAGATGCAGCGGGAAAGGTGTCTGCTGGGCTCTTGCTTGCTGGGCTTTTGCCACCTGCTGTTTTAGGTTCTGTTCCAGTACAGGCGGCCGAGGAAAGCTTGAGGACCCGCCCTGTCTGTCTGTCTGTCGTGTCGTCTGATCTGATCGGCTTTCGTCAACATCGCAGATATCAACAAGAATCCCGGGCTTCGCCTCACCATATATGCCTCGAACAACCACCCTCGCCTCATCAATCACGAGCCAGCAAATGGTGCTTACTCCTCTCCCTTGCGACTTGTTGTTCTACAGCGTCTACTATCCTAACCCCTGACCCCTTTCCCAAGACTCTCCAGAACCCCCTCGAGCGCAGGTGACCACTGTAATCGATATATCCCCCAACTCACCTCAGCCCCCCCCATGCGCCTGCCATCTGACAGGCCGCCCGACGTGCCTGTCGCTTCCACTAACACGAGCTTCCACGACAAGACACTGCACCATTGGATCTGGAATGTCTCGGATCCGTCCAATTCCTCATTCGCATCCTGACCTAGACGCACTGGTCGCCTCGTACCCTCGCCACCCGCACTTTCAGCGCGCGACTTGCCTCCGAGGCACCCCGACACACTCATTGGAGCGTCCTGTGTCGCCGTCCAGAGCCCGCTAGCAGAGAGATGCACCGCATTCCGTGCCTTTGAACCCTGGCAGACGTCGGAGGGGTCCAGCTTACCGGGCAGCGCGAGCCGACTGACTCCGACTCCAGCTGACGATGACAATGCACGACCCAGTGGTCTCACAGCTCGCCAGGGGAGGGTGGTCGCGGCTGAGGTCAGCTCCTCCCGTACTTCTTGTCCGCCGGGCCGCATTGAAATCTCAACCACTCGACTCTTCTTCATCACGTTGAGCGGTTGTACTGCTTCCGTCGATTCAAGTGGACCCAGGCCGTCGTTCGCTAATCGAAGTCCCGACCCTCGCGCGGGCCCATTGCCACACTGCCTCCAGAGGATACCATCACTTGTCTGCCTTGTCAGCCCCCCCGGATTTGAAGCCAGTCACGGTCAATGGGCCATGCCCTTCGCAAGCTTCCATGCTGCATGGGACGAGGTGACGTCGACGCACTCCGCGCCACGATGCGTGTGCGACTCAACGGAGTCAAATCTCGCAGGGCCGGCTTACCCAAAGGAGCAGGCGTCACATTCGGGAACCGGATGAGGCTGGAGTCTGCCCCGGCGTGCACAGTGGGAGGCATCCTACTATAAAGTGCTCTCTCGAACGAGGCGCTTACATGTACCAGAATGCACGTCGCCTACATGAGGCGCAATTGTGAAGCGTTGGACGGCTTGCCGATCAGGCACCTGTGATAAATTGGCTGTGTATCGGACGGACCGTCGGCGCATGCGTGTCACTCCCGGTACCGAAAGGATGCACCGCCTGTAGAATAATATGCCGGGCGGCCAGGGGTAGTAATGAGGCTTCCATCGTTGAGGCACCGTCCATGTCGGTGTTGATGCCGTTCGGGGGAGGATGCAGTAGGTAAGATGCCGTCAGATGCTGTAATGTCAGAGTGCCCCACCATGGAGACCCTGACGTCCGTCGGAACCTGCGCCGACCAGAAAACAAGGGCAAGACTTGCAGCAAC
The DNA here is from genome assembly GCA_002851705.1 of Verticillium albo-atrum. NCBI lineage: Eukaryota > Fungi > Ascomycota > Sordariomycetes > Glomerellales > Plectosphaerellaceae > Verticillium > Verticillium albo-atrum. Next base: position 680,533 of record NMXJ01000004.1, read on the forward strand.
TCCCGATTCCCGCTGCCCATTCGCTGAACACGAAGTACCGCGATGTACCGTGTCAGAGCCGCCATGGGACCAACTTCGTAGCGAACATCACCCCTCCAGCACCTACACTGTCGACATTTTTGCAAGAACCCCACAGCCTGACCACAACAGCTTGACCTACCGGAATCCTTTTCCCATTCCATCGATCAGCCTCATCTCGGGAGGAAAATTCACAGACACACATCTTCCGCCGCCGAGACGCAAGATCCGGGCTCTCGTCACCCATCCCCCACCGCCCACCGCTCCCTGCCGAACATCACCACTATGGGAAGCAGAAATACCGTCCCCAATGCTTGGGAGGACGACTGGGAGACGCAGGCCGACAAGTTAGATGCACAGCCCGCGCAGGAACCCCTACCACCACCACCAATGACCAAAGCCGAGCGACGAGCACAGCACGCAGAGACAAATCGGAAGCTCTGGGAATCAGCGTGCGAACCCCTCCCCCCAAACCCTCAGGCTCTCCCTCTTGCAACCATGGCGCTGACAGAATTTCTAGGGAGACCCGCGAGACCTTCCACTTTGTCGAAGCCACATCCAACGTTCCCCTCGCCTCGACCTTCAAGCCCCAGGTCAAAGTCCTAAGCCGCAAGCCGCCGCCGACCATCGCCCGCCGCGACCCCGTCACGGGCGCCATGTCCCAGCTCTCCGTCCACGACGACGACGACGACGATGAAAAGCCCAAGCCCGTCCAGCTGACGCCCGAGGAGATCCGCGCCCGGCAGCAGCGCGAGCGCGAGGAGAAGCAGAAGAGGTACGACGAGGCGAGAGCTAAGATCTTTGGCGAGTCGGCTCCCTCGTCAGGCGCCACGAGTCCTGCTGGGGCCGGGACCGTCACCCCGCCGAGGACGGATTCGCGCGGGAACCAGCGTGGCGGAAGGGGGCGCGGTCGCGGACGGGGAGGCGGCGGTGGGCCCAGTCGTCAGCAGCAGCAGCAGCAGCAGCAACAGCAGCAGCAGTACAATCAGCAGAATCAGCAGAACCAACAGCAGCAAGATGATGGAGGTAGGCGGCCGAACTCCCGACCCGAGACGCCCAGGTCGGGCGCCGAGCAGAGGGAGCTGTACGATCCCAACTTTGCGCCGAGGCCTGGTTTCGCTCTGCAGAGGCGAGGTGACGGCAGTGCGCCGCAATCTGGAAGGAACTCCCCCAAAGACCCCCAAGATCAGCCGAGGCCGGCGATTCGAGCACCGCGTGGGCCGGACGGTAGTGGACGGGGTGGATTCGGCTTCGCCAGGCGTGGGAGCAAAGAAGCTTGATATTCATTATCCCGTCTATCTATCTTACCAGCCGCCGCCGATCTTGCCGGCCAGCTGGACCACGCGCTCCGTGTCTGTTGTCTTGTCCTTGCCGACGTCGCTGACAACCTCACGGTAACTCGTGAAGACCAATCTATCCAAGTCTACGTCCGTAATGCTGGACCAATGCGCCAGGGTATCTCTGATGTACGAAGGAGAAATGCCATCCACCAAGTCCTGCCGGGGCTGCTCGCACCCGGCGACGCCCTGCCCATGGTCTGCTTCCTCCGCGGAGAAGTATGCCTCGTCCACCTCCGACAGCCACTGCTTCTGCTCCTGCGGCCCGGGCTTGATCGCCAAGCCCTTGCGCTCCACGACGATCGGGTCGTCAATCTTGATCTGCCCGCCGCCGTTGGTGCACCCGCCCGGGCACGCCATGACCTCCACAAAAGTGTACTCTAGCCCCGCAGCCTTGCCCGTCGGCCTCCTCGCGCTGCCAAAGGGCTTTCCACCCGGCATGCGAGACGGCCGGGCCGGCTTGAGCTTGCGCACGAGATTCTGGATGTTGCGGAAGCCGTAGAACCGGGCCGCCTTGAAGATCGGCTCGCCAGCGGCGTTGGCAATGATGTATTCCGTGACATCGGCGTTCCTACCCCGGATCACCTGAATCTGAGAGCCCGGGTTCTTGGACACGACGCTCTGTAGGGTGAAGTAGAGGTTGCCGCCTGACGACCCCGCGACCTGCTTCGACTTGTGCGCGCCCTGGGGCGGGAAGAGGAAGCGGTCGAGTTGCGGGTCGGGAAACAATTGGCGCGCCAGGAAGGGGTTCGTGCGGGACAGGCTGAAGAAGTCGAAGCCTCGCGACTCGGCCAGCATTAGGACCTCTTTGCTGGTGATGACGCAGTCGACGTCGCGGACGCCCCGTCCCGGCTTTCCATCTCCTGCCCACACCGAGTCTGTCAACTCTTCGCGACTGGCCTCCAGCTTCTTGTCGAAGCACGGCATGACGGCCAAGTGCCATATCCGGCTTGGGGGGATACCGAGCTTTCGGCTCAGCGTCGTCTTCAACAGCGTTCCCATGAGAGCCTGTGGGGATTTGACCTTGGAGATGTGCGGGAGAACATGGGGGTGCGTCTTTTCGGCATAGCAGACCCAGCCGGGGCAGTTGGAGGTGAGCGTCGGCTTGGGATCGGAGGAGGGCGCGGTCTTGTCTGTGCCCAGGACCTCGTCGGCGCCGAGGACGAGGCAAGCCTCGCGGGCGACGTTGGTGTCGAGCACCCACGTGAAGCCATTCTGGAACCTGCCGGCCGACGCCAGGCCCTCGGGCCCGCTCAGCAGCCTGTCCAGCATGTATCCCGCCTCTTGTTCGGTGGTGCCGTGGCCCGCGGCCGCCGCGAGGCTGGCCCTCGTCTGCGGGGAGACGCTCGCGACGAGCAGTTTGCGCGACTCGTCCTCCAGCCCGTCGACGCGGAACTGGCCCTTCTCGTCGGGGCCGATGATGCGCAGGGAAGGCCCGAAATCAAGCGTGTTCAGCACCTCGGTGTGGCTCTGCAGGCTGACGAGCACGGCCTCGGCGGAGGTGACGCAGCCGGAGCAGGCGAGGCAGTCGGTCAGGGAGATCTCGGCGGGGGCGTTCGGCTTGGGGCCGCCGGAAGGAGCGCCGGGCTGGCCATCGAGGATGACTTCGTGCTCGAGGAAGCCGTCGGCGGGCGGGGGCGGGGCGGCGGGGAGGGTCTCGACGGGCTTGATGCAGGCGACGCCGGGGCTGATGAAGTCGTTCAGGTCGTCGGCGGAGAGGATGGCGCTCATCGTGGATTGAAGCGTCGCTCGCTGCGACGGGTTGTTCGAGGGATGGTTCGAGGGAGGGTTCGCGGTGTTCGTGGTGGGGTGACGGTTCGCTCGATGAGGGCTGAATGCGGAACACTCGAGTTGGTGAGGAGGAGGAAAAGAAGACTTTCCAATGCGCGCGCCGTGTCCCGAATGAGTGTGTTTCCCAAAGATGAAGGCGCGTCCGGTGACAGCAATGTATGTGTGTTTGTCCTTTGACGACGGTACCCGGAGATGCGAAATAAAATCATAGATTGACGACTGATTGGAAATCGACACCCCACCAGTGGCATGTGTCAGAGTCCGCGGCGGGTGGGAGTGGGTGAATGCGGGAGGCGACCCGACATCGGATCGGTATAGGGTGGCGAGCGGCAGGTGGGCTCTGGGTTTGACCACTCCCCATGACGCTAGACTAGTCAGGTTAGCGCCCTCGCCGCTCTTGTTCTTGCTCATGCTCGGTTCGGTCGAAGCTCAGCCACGCCTTAATCGACTCGAATTTATATATACTATGCGAAACGAATAAATGCTGAAACGGTGGCCTTAATAAGACTAAAATTGAGATAGGTGAAAAGATTCCGTATGCCAAGTCTGTGCTTGGGGGCGGCCGTTCAGGGCACTATTGGCAGGACTCGCACTTGTTGGTGTTTGGTGTAATGACGCCCCAAGTAAGCCACGCCGGCCAGAATGACAAAGAATCTCCTGCCAACCAACACGCCAGTATGCTATACTATTGAGACATACTCGAACAAGCAGTTGAATTCGGGGTTGACGCGTAGACCTTTCCTTTAGGTCTTGCTCAGCCGCTCCACGTTGCTCCCAGGCGAGACTTCTTGTCGAGATTTGGAATTCATAGCGCTTGACTTGAAGCTCTGTGCGACTATTGGAGGTCATCTCCGAAGTCTGCAGCGGCTGAACCCCAAAATCGGCATAAGGAGTTAAGGGGGTACCGAGATCACATTGGTGCCTCCAGAAGCCAGACGAACAGGTTGCTTCAATAGATAGGCATAGCTGACGTTAGAACCCGACTGTGAAGACCGATTGTACTGGTCTTCAGGCGGATGTGTACGCTTGCATAGGGATATTATGGAGAATGTGTATGGTCTCGCAAATAATGTTCATAAGCAGACGTAGTTAATAAACCACTCTGCTTTCTACCCTAGTCCCTTGGCCCAGTCGCTCATCTTGATTATCCCCATATGCATCAGCTTCACAGGATCGATGTTTGGGCGTTCGTGAGCTGGCTCGAAGGCGTCTCGCTCTATGCCTACCCCTGAGAAAACCCGGTTCCTTAACTGACCTACGTTACCGAAGGGGTTTTCCCCGTTGCCATAGACAAAGTCTTCTGTCTCGCGATCAACATAAATCGCAATTCCATCGCCTTCTCCGCCTCCTGGGTCTGTGGCGATAGTGATGCGTGGCCTTTCTGATAGCGGCCGCTCGCGCCACCCGAGCTGATCCCTGACGTCAACAATGAACTCCCTGTATGAGCCTTCGACTGTGAGAAAGAACAAAAAGCTGAGCTCGACCGAACGTAGCGTGGGAGGCAGTACGGCGAGCAACCCGAGAAGGTCTGACTGCTTGACGATGAAGCGCGAGAGGCCAAAGTGTTGAAGGTTCGACCAGGTGTCGACTGGGAAGATGGTTTGGAGGGGAACCCACTGCTCTAACGCCTCAGCTTCGGGCCTGTCTAAACACAGGGCAGCAGGATAGACATTGGTGAAAAGGCTGACGTGCTGGAGGCCCCGGGCCTGAGCCAGAGCGCTGCGTAAAGAGGTGCTGCGGAAGGAGTGCCAGCCCTCCCATTCCTGACCACCAACCACGAGGCTCAGGTCGATGCGCGAGAAGCCTGGCTGCTGTAGTATGGTGACTAGATCGTTGTACTCGTGGTTTGGTTCGTCAAACACACGGCAGCTTATGCCGGAGACAAGGTGGTTCGTGTCGATGATGAATTCCGGGATGGCCTTTGGCGGCTTCGAGCTCTGCTCAAGATACGAAGCCAAAACGCTGGTAATGACGCGAAAGCCACGCCACTTGTTCTTTTCGTCCTCGTCTTCCCATGGCTCCGCGACAGGCATGTCATTGCTGTCTGTCATTGTGGGCCACCCATAGGGAGTGGGATAAATGAAGCCGTAGGGCAGCTCGCGGATCATGGGTGTCTCGTACAGTGGCCTAAGGTCGCGACCGTGAGTGGCAGACGTGAGGGTGATTCTTCTTAGTCGAGGGAAACGCGAAAGCCCGTAGCGCAGAGCCTCGGCATCTGCGTTGGCGCTGATGGCTTTGTTCTGGTGCCTCAGAAGTTTCTGATACTCCCTGTACGTCTTCTTGACATTGAGTCGAGCCTCGAGCCGCGCAGCCCTGGCAATATGATCGGGCCGTTGAACCTCAAAGGATCGCCAGTTCTCTAGTCTCTCGACCAGTTCATTATACGCACGAGCATACCAGTTTGGCACCCCTGCCCGCGGCGGGTCATAGAGGAACGCATACTCGGTATCTTGGTCCGTTTCAAGTGATTCAGGCAGACGTGCGTCATCGTAGATGATCTCGGTGACCCGCTGACGATACGTCTGGTGTCGAGCGATAGCTTTAAAGACCTGAACATTTCGAGGATTGGGGGAAAGGAATATCCGGGTGAGGCGTAAGTGGACGACGTCTCGAACGGACTTGCAAGTCAGCCGTAATGCCTTAATGTCGCCGTTGGTTAGATACGAGATAACGACCTCGAGAAGCTCGGTGGGAAGGCGGACGAGCCGACATTGGGCGCCATCGCCGGAGGAGTTCATGATAAGATCAGACTCGCTTTGCTGCTTTGCTGAGGCGGTTGGGCATGTTGTTGTGGCATGAGGTTGTTGGAAGAGTACTCTTACTGAAGGAGGTGGTGGTGCAAAACCGAGTATAAGACAGAAAGAAAGTTTTGGAGGCCACCCACACGTACAGGTACAGAAATGGCACTCCTGTCCGTTATAACGTTTGCAGAGTTTTTGTATATTGCAGCCAGGTGGTGGAAGGCGGGAACCAACTGCTAACTACCTATGTTGGTTTGCCTTTAGTTAGGTGACTAGAGCTTCCGTCCTGCCACGGACAGGGTGGGTAAGTCACTGTAAGTAGACCCACCCCGGCTTTTTCGGCGAGTGATCCCTTGGCAACCCACTATTCAAGAAAGCCTCAGGGACCTAAACACCTCATAACAGGCGCCCTAAGTCAGGCAAGAAAGTGCCCTTCAGACCTGGACACACGCCGCTCTTAGCATAACCTTGATCGACCTTGACTCACTCATCCTGAACTTACAAGTCAAGCAAGTGCCAACTTGACTTGCTTCGGGTGTAAAGGGTTGCATGCTGAAGGGGGCACATTTGATAAGCTTTATCTCTCAACATGTGGCATTGTCGACCCTTTTATCCAGAGCACAATGTACAATCAAGGGTCCATGGCTTATATTGATGTTGTTATCGTGCTAGACCAAACCGTAGCTCTCCGAAATATTCACAAAGAAATTAGCCATGGCACGCCGTTCGCCGCCCAGTGCTCCCGGCTAGAGGCCAGAACATGGCTGGTTTACCAAGTTGCCCGCCTAGCAAGTGATGGGGGTCAACGGAACGTCCTGCTCGCAGTATCCACCCCTGGTCTTGGTCTCGGCCGCGGCACAGTTGTCGGGATCCTCGGCATCACTAGGTCACGCAAGTTCAGTTGACTTGAATTATATCAGCCCTGGATACGATTGCTTACCGGAGGATCTGTGCGAGGCACCAGTTACCCGTACCCAGGGCCCAAGTGTTGACAAGTCTGTTGCTCGTGAACTTGTGCTGGAAGCCGCGCTGGAAATTAACGCAAAAAGACGAGGTTAGAAACACGCTCAGTAGAAAAGGGGGAGTTCAAGAAGTGAGAACCTCGACTAGTTCGTAGCAGCAGGTGGTCAAGATCGGTTGATCAGACTCGTTCTGCGGCAGTGCCATCCCGGCCACGGTGGCAGGGAGAGCAAGAGCAAATGGAACGAGGGCGAACTTCATCTTGGGAGAGTGTTTCAAGCAGAATATTATCTCAAAAATGTACAATGTTGGGTCGGATGAAGGTGGGATGAGGTGGTTGTGTTCGAGGAAGTCGTGAGGAAGGCAGTGGGCTATATAGACCGTGATGAATTCGATCCTTAGTCAGAATACCTGGTGAGTCTATCCCCAACTTTACTGTTCCAGCAATGGAACGTCAACATCATGTCGCCAAGTACCTGCGGGGGATCAAGTTCATCCGTCGTCCGATTCTTCTGGTAGCCCTCCGACTTGGCACCGCGGTGGAGGGATCTCAAGTTGTGATGCTCGGCAATGTTGCCTTGTGCGGCCTTGCACAGCCTGGACCCAACCAGAAGCGGCATGTGACCTTCCGTAACAAGAACTATATCTCCGAAAAATCATGACAAACTATCATGGGCAACTGAAAGGCCTTGAGGCACCTGGCAAGACTCGGCGTGCCATAATACGAGAGTGTGACTTGAGAACCCCATCAATTGACACTGACAAGTGTTTCACTAGCTATGTCTGTGGTGATGAAGTGCGCAAGTGCTCTTCACTCAAAGCATCAGGTACAGACCAACTCTTGGGAAACCCAGATTCGGTCCGGCGCATTGCGTGTTCCGTGAGAGGCAATGTGGCAACACTGAATCGGCAAAGCAGCCGGCATGATGAGTCTCTCCGTCCCATGTATCGCCTAGGGAGTAAACAAGGTTTGAAGAGGAACCTTGCAGTGCAGCTCATCTGGGAAATAGTTCCCGCACATGCTTCCCGTGGCCGGGTTTCTGTGCCATGTCAGGAGCTTTGCAAGTCCGCACCGCTCAACACCCAACCATCCCAGCGAGAAATCGACCTACTGCGCTAAACAGCTTTATCCAGGCTTCCATTTGCAAGGAATCCTTGCATTGAGAAGCTATGCTAGACTTCACATGGTAGGTGACGCGTACGGATTGGTGGCAATCCGCTTGGCGTGTCGTGACCGGGCCACAGCGCAGGCTCCTCAACCCAAGATTTCAGTCCCTCTTCATAGCCAGGAACATGCATCTTGGCAGTGCAGACGATTAGATGTGACTGATTAAGCGCTGACAAACACCGCAGACACTTTACCGGCAATCTATCGTCGGCAGTTCCATTAATTAGTCTGCGGGATTCCCCGCACTTGAGAATGATCCTGGACTCTTGACTCAACAATCTTGACAAAGGCGAACTTTATGCAGGAAATTCCTTGGTACCACGTGTAATCATAGACCGATACCGTCTCATATGAATGCACACCCATGGGAGGGCAAGCTTAGTATGTCGGGTTTCATTTATGGTCGCCAGATGACAGGTGGTAGGTGCCCATGGAGAAATAGTCGTAGGGACCGCAAAGCTTAATAGAATGCTTTCACCGAGGATCATCATCATGCTTCAGGAGTATTTAATCGATGCGTACGCTCTCTTCGTGATAATGTTTTATTCCTTCTCTATCTTCGGACTCACCTCGTACGTCAAACGAAAAATTTCAACACATCACAATGCGTATTCTCCACTGCTTCATCCTCGGCTTCACGGCCGTCAACGCCGCAACTTTCAAGAACTTTCCCAAAACCCTCGCATGTATTCAGAATGATGGGTCCATTATCTCTAAGACCTCCACAGAGGTGCAGCAGATTGTTGTGGATGGGCCATCGTTGTTGTACAGTACTTCCGCGTCTGATGTGGCTTCTGGAAAATGCATGAGCATGCGAAATCTCCCTTACCTGCTGGTGAGCTCGAACCCCTTCATATAACCAGAATGGGCTCCGTTGCTTCTTAGTAGCGAAACAAAGATCTGACCAGTCTGTTGCTTATCAGGTTGATGATGCTGCTTTTGGGGTTGTGGGCTACGCCTTCAACAAGACTGCCGACATCTACCATTTCTGTCACGGACTCGGCGCCCCTACGGCTGAGACTGGGGGCTATCAAACTTTATGTGAAGAGACGTACTAGTTGGAACTCGCAGTGGGCGAATAGTATTCCTGGTCTTAAGAATTAAAGAACTTCCGAGGCGGGGATGCATTCATCATCATGAAGCCCCAATACAAAGAGTAGTCTCCCTGCGACCTCTCCTATTGCTTTTGCGTTTCCTTTTGTGAACATATCGAACGAAGATGATGCCAATTGATGTACATGTCACGAGCAGAAATTGTCTCCATCTATCTACTTACTCCCCATGTTATGTCTCAGTATACAGATCTGAACGTACGAGTCATCTCATGTTACGTATTGCTAGAGAAGAGAGTTGTCAAAGGGGTGCTTTGATGTTTGCAATTGTCTCGGTTCAATCTCATTTTTTGTAAAAGTTTTCAACTATTTTTAATGGTAATGGCTAATTCTGTATAGCTAAATGTGTACTGTATACATCCAACCGCCCTTTGTTGTTCACAGCCGGTTTCCCATATTTACATGCACAGCCTTGATTTGCGAATAGGCATCCAAGCCAGCCTGCCCAAGTTCCCGTCCAATGCCACTTTGCTTGACTCCGCCGAACGGGATTCTAGGGTCGCAATCCTGGCTACTGTTGACCCAAACCATTCCCGATTCAATTTCCGAAGCTACCCGGTGTGCTCGCTCAAGATTTGTCGTAAAAACAGCTGCTCCGAGACCGTAGACTGTATCATTCGCAATACGGATCGCTTCTTCCTCAGTGTCGAAAGCTTTGATGACAACCACTGGCCCAAATATCTCTTCACGCCAGATGGCCATGTCGGTGTTGACGTTGGTGAAGACAGTCGGTGCGATAAAGTAGCCCTTTCCATTGCCGATGGACGTGATTCGTTCTCCCCCTGTTGCGACTGTTGCGCCAGACTCTAGGCCGCTTTGAATGTATGCAAAGACGCGGTCGCACTGCTGCTTCGATACCTGGGGCCCTTGGTATGTCTCTGGATCCCACTGACTTCCCACCTTGCTCGTTGTCTTCACTTCCTGGACGAATTTCTCCACGAAGGAGTCGTATATGTCCTTTTGAACCAAGATCCTGGATGTGGCAGTGCAAATTTGGCCCTGGTTCGACATGATCCCTAGATGAGACCACTTGACAGCCTGTTCCAAGTCGGCGTCGTTGAAAACAAGAAGCGGGGACTTCCCACCCGTCTCCAAGGTGATGTTCTTAAGAGTTGGCGCAGCCATTTTCATCACTTGTGTTGCGGTTGCTGTCGAGCCGGTGAAGGCAACCTTATCAACCAGAGGATGAGACACAAGCGATGAACCAGTATCCTTTCCTAGGCCGTTGACGATGTTAACGACACCAGGGGGGTACCCCGCCTCTTTGATAAGCTGACCGAGTACCAAGATGCTAAGTGGCGTCTGTTCGGCCGCCTTGATGACCACAGTATTGCCGCAAGCAAGTGCGGGACCAAGCTTCCAAGTAGCCATGGCGAGGGGGTAGTTCCAGGGGATAATCTGCGCGACGACACCAATGGGCTGGCGGATGGTGTAAGCAAACTTGTCGGGGACCGAGATAGTTTGACCAAAGACTTTGTCTGCCCAGCCGCTGTAGTACCGAAAGACGCCTACGGCCTCCACGAGGTCGTTGGCAAGCGCTTCCGCGTATGTCTTGCCTATTGAACATTAGCTCTGAGCAAGGCTTGGAAACAGCCTGGGAAGATTCGCACCGTTGTCCCATGCGTCAATCGTAGCAAGCAGCTCTTTGTTTGATTCGACCAAGTCGGCCAATTTAGCCATCAAGATGCCGCGATCAGTCGCAGACATCTTTTTCCATGCGTTTGACTGGAGCGCAGCATGAGCTGCTTGCACTGCCTTGTCTACATCCTCAGTGCCGGCAACCTGAACAGATGCAATTTCCTCCTCGGTACTGCGAAGTGGTCAGCCGTGTTGCTAGCTGCAGGGTGAACAGAACCCCTGGACTCACGCTGGGTCAACTGATGTAATGGTCTGCCCTCCCGTAGACGCAATGAACTCGTTGTTGATGAAAAGACCTGTGGGCTGGGTCCATGATCGCCCGTTGGGCGCTGTGAGATGGACAGAGAGAAACGTCATGTTGTATACACGTGCTTGGTTTCCTGGCGTTTTGGAGAAGTCTTGGTGTAGAAATGGGATTTAATGATGAGAATGTGAAGCCGCGGGTTTGCTCTGGGTCGTCCGGTTGTGAAAAAAGCAATGGCCGGAACTCATGAGCTCTCAGGATAGCTTTCACATACTTATCACTAGCAGCCCAATTGGCCCTTGTATAGATGCTTAGCATGCTTCTCGTGGAGCCTGCGCTGTATCTGGTTGTCCCAATTTGGTGTTTTCAGTCCCGGAAGGTCCTGCCGCTGATCAGCACGGCCGTTGCAGTGTGTGCGGGGTACGTTTTTGTGTCGGGGATACCTGCCTGGTGCGGATGGTTGGCAATGGAGGAGGTGCTTCGGATCGCACAACAGGAGGACCGAAGTAAGTGGAGCCATGATTATTCTTTTCGTGTGGGAGGGAGAAATTCACACCTGTTTCTCCCTTTTGATAACAATTGCTGCACAGTGCACTGAACGGGCCGTGTCGGGCAAGATTCGTGGCCACCGAAGACACCCCCCCCCAAGAGCGATGCCATCCACCTCGTTCGGAATGTTTCCAATCTATTGATGTGCAATCGATGCCGCAGTGTCATTTCAAATCATTTGGAATTCATTGGAAGCTCTAGGCAATGAAACTATGCAAAAGATCTCGATTCACGTCCCGAAAGACCTTTAAAGCCGAGCGGCCTCCGTCTCCACGAGCCTGGCAATCTCTTCTTCTAACAGAGGAGCCTTAACAGCATCCGGGTTCCATCCAAGATGATCGATTCCTCGGCGGGCCTTGCTTCGTGCGTTGGTGCCAAACAGTATCGTCCCGTGCGGCAGAACTTGGTTCGCCTCGTCACCTAGGACCTCATCGACTTCATCACTGGGAATCCGCCCTTTTTCCTTTGCCGCAATTGCAACGAGCTTAGATATTTCGCCGAAGGACTATGCAGCATTATTAGTTGATCTTGCAAGATTAATAGTATCCGCGGATGCTGCTCACCTTTTCTCTCAAACCAGTGAGATAGATCCCATTGATATTCCAATGCCGCGTCTCACTGTGATCGTCGACGGCTTTCTCGACGAGGGAGATGAACAATTCACTTAGCTCGTGGATATGAACATTACCCCATCTAGAGAGTCCTCGGCCAACCTGCACGCCTCGCTTGCGTTGCAGTGTCGCCCTGACAAGCTCGGGGATCTGCACGCTGCGGTCCTTGTGGCCTCGGCCTTTCCCGTAGATTATGGGAGGAAAGACAAGAGCAGTGTTAATCTGAGGTGTGTTTCGAGCCACATTCAGAATGTAATTATCCACTGCGCGGCCAGGATGTGCTTCAATAATGGCGCGTACATCGGCGACTCCATCAAGGTCGTCAAATACTGAATCCGAACCTGATCCAGGCACGCGAGCTTTGTCTGCAATCTCAGCCGCGCCAAGGGCACTGGCACCAGAGATCTGGATCCAGTGGGCTGAGGGATGATGGCGTGTGTTAGGGTTGAACGATTATTGACCCAAATGGGTTGGAGGTATCTCACGTACCATCCTTGTCCCTCTTAGACAGTGCCTCATGGATGACCTCGACACTCTTCAGATGCCCTGTTTGAGCCAGATCTAGGACACATTAGTAACAAAACAACCAAGGCTACCTAGAATGACTACTTACTGAGGATTATGTCGGCGCCAGCAGCCTCGCGAGAAACAACGTCTGTGTCATCTAGGCTCCCCAAGACGACATGGAAGTTGCTACCGAAGCCTGCTTCCTCCAAATCACCAGCGACCTTCTGGTCTCGAATCAGGGCCCTGATGATGTAGTCGGGATGACGTTTGCTAAGCTGGGATAGCACGTCACCGCCGATATAACCAGAGGCTCCGGTACTGTGTGGATAAAGCTTGTAAGTATGTCTGCCAGATGCTAGTGCTTGAGACAACATACAGAAACACTTTGACCATTGTGAGTAAAACAAGAGGTTCGTGGATTGCGGTATATTTATTACTTCGGGTCAGGATTTGACGTCGCCTCGATCAAGCGAAGGTCTGACAGTAGAGGGCAATGGGACGTTATATACTAACGCGAGGGCTGCGTGTTTGATTACTCAGGTGCTAGCAATGCGATCTGAAAGCAATATGACGTGATTCACCTTATAATCATTGGCCAGTCATGAGCCGGCCGTCTTTTTCTTGACCTTCCAAAAGCAGAACAGTAGACTCCAGGCCCCGCCTCAGCTCGATGTGGTGATGCCCAGCTATTAGTAATGCTGCCTTTGAGATGATGAAACCACCTTGATTTCATCGAAAGGCGAGCATCAGTGAATAATTATGCAAACATTTTTTTTAAGTTACAACTATCAAATGGGCGATACGCTGTGTTATGATTGAATACTATAATATCTGTCGCATTAGGTCAGGCCAGCTGAAGGTTGAATCACCCGTCACCTCTCGTTGCTTCCACACCCTCTGCGCTATGGTACTTGGCTTCTCCGCTTCGAACGAGATGCCCTGATCATCGATCGTTTGTAGATATCCAAGCCCCCGTTGCTGAAGCTCTGGCGTCGAGGCCTCGCAGACGGTGATGAAGGTTGTCCATCCGATTGTGGTAGCAAAATCTTGGTCATGTAAACCAGCTTCGATGCACGGCTCAAGAAAGTCAAGGGCTTTTCGCACCGAGTCCTGAATGATCATGACGCTCATGTTGTAAACCCTTCGGTAGAAGTAAATGATAAGTGCCTGGTGCATGGCAAGAATCATGGACCTTGCGCGAGGTTGATCTTGAAGACTGGTTAATTCTGTTACCAGAGCTTCTGGAATTGAAGGACCAGCAGGAATCTGGGACGACTGCAATGACCATGCCCATATGTTCTGCTCCAACTTCTTGACGTGCCGTGAAAGCGCCGTTGAGACACGGTTGTTTTTCTGACCAATTGCCTCCAACCTCGGCTTTTCATTGGCAAGACTGATGGTCTGCGAGAGCAGGGTCATGAGTGACTCCGGAATGGCGTATATGTCAGGGTAAAGAGTGGCGGCCCAACGACCTGAGATATCAAGATGGATGTCATTGTATCCGATCTCGGCAGGCTTCTCACGCGACAGATCCAAGTCGCTGCCGAGACAGCTTTCCGCAATGCTAAATCTGCGCAGAGCCACAGCAGTTTGAGGCAGGTTGGTGGGCTGTTCTGAAGCTACTGCAGGCATTTCGACTGTTGACTCCGGACATATATTTGTGCTTTCAGCGATGATTCGCAGATGTGTATATGTATGATGCAGGACGCGATGTTTGAAAGATTTAGTCTTCGGCAGCCCGCGCAGACGGATCAACCTTTCAGCATCTAAAAGGAGTTTCTTTGCCACCTGCGGACCCTGGAATAGCATCTATACCGGAGTTAGTAATTAAGTACCGCTTAAGCTGGATATTAGGGACAATACCGAAAGGAGACATAAAGCCAATATAGCTACAAGCATCTCATTGTACTTTGCCTTCGACTCCCCGTTCACTTCAGTCTTGAGTGCCGACTTCAGATGCTCCTGTGAGTTCTTTTGGTGGCTCAGAGCAACTTCAAGCCAATGCGAAGAGTCCTTAGGGCCGTGATCTTTAGACCTGTGGAGGTGGAAAGCGCTTCTTGAAAGGAGAGCGCACAATATGCTTCGTCGAGTGAATGAGGTGGTATTCCAGAGTGAGATTTCTGCGAAAGTCTCAAGGGCGCATGGAAGTAATAGAAGTTGCCACGGCGAAGTTCTCGAGCTGCCAAGCGATATCTCGCATTTCAAGACTTGCTCCTTGTAGTAGCGTAATAAGGACGCTGCGTAGGGGGGAAGGCCTGATGATGTGCAGGGTCCGGTGCTATCAGGAGGGGATGATATCTTAGAGGGAATAGATGAAGCTGACAACGTGTCCATGGACAATGATTGCGGATGCAAGACGTTCCGGTCGGATTCTTGCAAGAGGGGGAGAGTAGGTTCAAAGCCTTGATGGACCTGGAGAGGCGTACGGGGAGATCGGGGGGGCGAAAAAATGATATTCAGTCCCTGGCCATCGATAGACAGCAGTTGGTTGATATCACCAGTGCCGTCGAACGGCATCCACGGTTCAAATTGGTCGAGATCGAGGACAAAGGAGGTTAGGTCGAGATCTGGAAAGTCGTGGGACAATGCATCCCGGCCGGTCGAAACTGTTGCATCTGGACGTAAGGCTGGCCAGTCACTAGTTGGCAACAACTCTGTTTCCTCAACGCTATCGTGATGTATCATCTCGATGACGCTGTCCGCAGGGGATGTTGGCGGCGATGAAATGGGACCTGGTTCTGTACCACATGGCGAAGATACCCGGGGCACCGTGGTTTCGTCGAACCCACGGAAGACACCGAAGGGGCCCAATGACCTTGAGGCGTTGACACCCGAATTGTCGGCGTCCAGGTCCGTCACAGCACGACTAGCCGATTGCCCATTGAGGCTTTCGACAAGCATGATGCTCATCGAGCTTCGAGCATCCTCCGTAAATAGCGGGTATCGGTATGAGTTGCCCCGGTGGTTGTGCTTTTGGTCCACAGAGAGATCATCTTCTGCCAACCAAAGCAACCGGGGGGTATAACCCTCACATGCCAAGTTGAGGCGACGGCAAGACGAGCACGTGGGCCGAGCTTCATCGCACTTGAGGTGCCGACTTCTGCATGTGCGGCAGCCAGTGAATGTTCTTGCGCGTGGTTCGGTTCGCGTAACCGTGGATCGTTTTCGTTTAGGCGGGGCAGTCGTCTCCATCTTCTTCGATCTCTTCGTGCTCATGCTCGCTGACACCAGAAATGCTGGAGAAGAATGAGCAAGGGTGGATGTCGCATTGGCAATGCGAAGCGCTCACTGAGACGACTCTCGATGTTATGTGGGATGTGAAGAACAGAAGGCCATGCCGGCCGGAGCCACTCGGGGATCAGTACAGGCGGGCCAGCTAATAGCCGGCAATCTCTAGCGCCGCATCAGTCGCGATTCATTCACCTCGTTTTAAGTAGGTTTCCGCGAAGACTAAACCACGCGTGGGGAGTAAGGCACACCCCGCATGATATCGCTGATCCACCCACTGATTGTGGCGCTCCATAGATTCACAGGCCGGACAAAGGCGCGTACCTGGGACAAGTACCCTTAGATAACAGCACAGTAAATCGAAATCATCTACTATTCCGCCGGGGAGGTTCAGGACAAACGAGCCATTGCCACTCTGAACGTCTGAGAAACTAGGTGAGCTGTTGGAGGCCTAAAGGACACAGCTGACAGTTCACATCCTTTTTCATGAGGGCAATGCTGAAATAGCCACTGCGAAATCATAATTTAATAAACCAACATGTCGAAAAAATGAGACATCACTTACAGCATTCTTTCTAATCCGGTGGCTTTGGATTTTGTTTGACTTGTCTACACAGGATTTACACATATCCCTCGGGCTCGACTTAATGGGTATCAGCGTTACCAACCTCAGACATTAACAACTTTCCAGTGAAGGCCACACCGGCTTCGTGCATATTGTATGTTGTCATGGGTGAATTGCTGTTTGAAAACAATCCATCTAAGAGAGTAGGAAGACAACCATGTCCACCTAAGCCGATGACGTCTACGCTACTATTTCAACACCTGCATCCTTCAGCAACCCACGGAGCTCTTCCCTGGCATCCCCTTCAAGAATCGCAAACGGCTTCCTCATGCCACCGGAACTCCAACCCCGCAGCTCCATGCCAGTCTTCACCGCAGCAGCATAGTTGTGACTCTCCAAGAACTTGCAGACAGGGAACATTTTCCGCCAGATATCCCTACCTTTCTCCAGGTCTCCACGGGAGCTCAAGGCATCATATAGTTGCATGGAGAGCTCAGGGAGAATGTTGGTCGCTCCCCACACAGAGCCCTTTGCTCCAGCAGCCAGACCGTAGAAGGTCAGCGTATCCCAACCATTGAAACAGGTGATCTTTTGAGTGACACTGGAGCTGAAAAGAAGCTCAGTTAAGGCCGGTCCATTGCCCGAGGTGTCCTTCAGGTACTTGACGCCAACATCGCTAAGCGAAGCAATTTCGGTAGGCGTGAGGCTCACACCGGAAGCCGAGGGAATGTTGTAATAGACAATAGGGAGCTGAGAGGCAAGGTGGATCTCGCTCAGCATTTGTCGCAACTGAGTAAGGTTGACCGCATCATAGTAGGGAGGGACGACCATGAGCGCGGCAGCTCCGGCCTGTGCCGCATGCTTCGCAAGGTCAACGGCCTTATGGGTCGAAAGGTCACCGATGCCAGCAATTACGGGCACACGACCCTTTGCGGACTTGATAGTTTGCTCGAGAGATGCTTTTCGTTCCTCGGCCGACAGAGCGGTGAATTCGCCTGTGCTGCCACCAGGGACAAGTCCATGAACACCGGCATCAATAAGGCGATTGACGTGAACGTCAAGTGCCTCAAGGTCTACAGAAGTCTGACCATCCTTGAATGGGGTGATCAGAGCAACCAAGATGCCCTTCAGTTCGTCATTGGACGCCATGGTGATTCGATAGGTCGTATCGGAAAGGGTTGGAGAGTCTGTTTCGAGCAATGTAGGAAATTGTTGAGGGTTTTGGAATTGTCTGAAGGGTCTACTATCAAGACCTTTTGATGCAAACCACAGGGGAAAGCTCGTTAAGTATCGAACCGAGAGAAACTACCCAGCGCCTAATTCGTGGAGGTGCCTAGAAATATGGGGCCAGAGGGCAGTGTGCTCTGATGAAGTTCAGGGTCGTCCATACCAAGCAGAATCATTGTAGCGTACACTGGGAATGCCCGCGTCACTTTCTTCTTCGGGAATGTTAAGCTCTGGATGCTGGAGTTAGTGCATTCGCCACGTAGTCCATTTCCGTCAGCGACCGCGTCCGATTGTGGTGCGCTTTTCATAACCGGGATAACCTACTACTTGTGGAAGCGATGACACATCATTAAGGCCGCTGATGTTTGGTGGATATTCAACCTTCCTGACGACGCAATCGGGGTCTTTCCAGATCGGTCGATAACGATTAGAAGGCCCCTGGAGCCAGACTTTGGAGAATCAGAGGAAAACGAACAGAATCTGATGGATGCTATAGATTCGGCGGTGCTTCCAACTGTTCGAGACGGCCCAGCAGCATTATCGAAGTATTGATGTCCATGCGAAGTGATTCACTCGTACTCATGGTGCAGATCTTGTTTGTTAAGTAACACCGCTTTCCAGGCCCTTCCAGTCACCGGAGAAGCCTTGATTGGACTTTTTCATATTCATGCATGCTAGGAACACAATTTATTGGTCGTTCAAACCATGTGCATTGATGATATGTGATAATCTACCGTTCCTCCCCTCCCTCCCCTTGAATCAAGCAGGCCTGGATGCAGTTCATGCAGGTAGATACTGGGATCACAGCCGAGCAAGTATGCCATTACTGTTCAGGAAGGCTACATGGCTTCGGTTTATGTCTTTGACTGTTCGACACCTATGAAATCTGGTTAATATGTAGTCATCATCTTTTAGTCATAAAAGCCCGCTGAAGGAAAACCCAACTCACCCTGCGAGTGCCATGCAAATCTTAAACTCATACATGAGAAGTTTTAGAGCCAACTCTACGCCCTCTTGACCATTGTACTGTGTCGAGTCAGCTTCAATCTTAACCCTTTATAGTCGTCCGATATGTGGTCTTTCGGAATGCCTATGATGGCTGTGACTTACAGCAAGGCCCCAGATGGGAATTCGTCCAACAAAACAATGTGATGCACCAAGGGCAAGGGCTTTGAATATGTCTGTTCCCCGACGAATACCTCCATCAACAGCAATAGGAATTCGACCTGCAGCCACTGGTGCACAGACTCGCAGTGCATCAAGAGTTGCGGGAACACCGTCAAGCTGGCGGCCTCCATGATTTGAGATGATAATGCCATCTAGTCCGTGACCAATGGCCAAACGAACATCTTCCGGCGTGTACACTAACACGAGGTGAGTGATATGACGACTGGTCAAAATGTAGGAGAGCTTTACCTCCTTTGAGCCAGAGCTGCAACTTGGTGTGTTCTCGTAACCATGGGATTGCTGTATCCCAATTCAATGAGGGATCTAGATCAGATACGGTCAATAAACCAGGCACCTATACTGAACATGCCCAAGGATCTTCATACCGAAATCATGTGGACTGGCTACTGTGGGATCCTGCTCGGAGCCGCTCAGCTCGCTCTTGCCATCGGACAGCAGGTTAGGCCATGACATATCTTCTGGCAAGACAAAATTGTTTCGATACTCATTCAAACGGCGGCCCAACAGTGGTGTATCAACTGAGAGTAAGATAGCTTTATAGCCAGAAGCTTCGAAATCGCGTCTCATTAGTAACCGAGTTGTAACCCAAACTCAACATGGACTCACCTTCCGCCCTCTCGAGGATCTGAATGGTCGTTGGACGGTCTCGAAGCACACAAAGCTGCATGATGTACGGGTTGCCCAATCCTTCCGAGGCTACGTTTTCGAGGGATTCAGTGGCATAGGAGGATAAAGCCATGCACACATTCATTTTAGCTGCAGCTCTTGAAGTTGCAAGCTCTCCATCAGGATGCGCCAGTTTGTGCATTGCGGCTGGGCTGAAGCCGAGGGGAAAAGAAACCTTCCGGGAGAATCAGTATCAAAGATCAGGTGTGTGATTGGTCATATCAACTTTCGTACCTTGGCACCAAATATCTCGGTACTCATGTCAATGTTGTCAACGTTAACAAGGATGCGCGGAATGATCTTGTATCGATTGTAGGCTTCCTCATTGTCGCGCAAGCTGCTTTTCATCAGTTGACGTGTACGAGGGAAAGGGGCTTTTTTTGAGTGACGGACGTAACAAGATCCATCGCGCCTTCGTTGAAGTAGTCACGATACATCTTGGGGAGATTCTTGCTTCCATACTCCTGGAGGTCCTTGATGGTATGGACCTTTGGGTCCAGGGAAACACTGCGATTTGCCATTCTGGAGTGTGTGCCTTTCTTGGTCAAATGAAAGTGAATAAGAGCATGAAGTGTATAGAATCAAGAATGAATTGACTTGATTTACAGCCACTGCCAACCGATATGAGGGAGCTAGATATTTCATCAGGTTGAACGCCACATACGAGGGACGAGGTGGTCATATCAGACATCCAATTAGCGTCTTTCTTCTGGCTTTCCAAAAAGAAATCAGATTTGGATGAACGAATTGGAAATAGAGGGACACCAAGATCCGTCCATCACCTGCTGCCTTTGTGTCTCCGCGGGGTAAATTGCCCGAGCCAGAGTGGACCCGAGCTCGGGGAAGCCTTCCCGGAAGGTTATTTGCGATTGCTCTGGGTTCCCAATCCCGCCAACATGATCAAATTAGCAGCCATGGTGCTTGACCTTGGGCGTGAGACACGGGATCTGACTTGGGCCAGGCACAAGGTCATGCACCTCCATCGCTGAGGGATCGACGACGTGCTGGGTGGGGACCTACACTACATGTTTAGAGCTACTCGAGGTATACAACTTCCCGAAAGCGAGGAGTTTCAGCTGCCGCTTTAGGCCAAGTCAACCATGATTACAAGCTCGAAGCTACTCCGCTTCTTGACGACCCCATGGGAATGCCAACCCGGGCTTCTGTGCGACGCCTGCTCATCCCGATTCAGGCTACTCGACTTGTGTCCAAGCTTGGCCACCGGATGGAGTTTCTTGGAAAGTTCGGGGCCTCTGTCAGATTCGATCGTTGCGCACCTGAGAGCGACTACAAGATGCGCTATATTTCTAGGGAGTCAAAAAAGAGCCAGGTCATGATATACAGTGCGTCCTGCAGGTAAACATTGAACCCAGCTTTCTAGGACCTATCACAGAGCCTTTCTTTATCTTGTTACGCAGCTCACCATCTTGGCCGCCATCTTTACAATGAGACCAGGCCGCGCCCCCTCTACATTCCGTTCCGCGGTGGCGAACAAGCTGCTGCCTCGAGTCTCTACCATGAGAATGGGAACGACGGCATTGAAAGCCAACAACATGACCTGGTCTATGAACCATGCAAGCACCGACAAATCCACGCCGGCAATGAACTTTATCAACAATACGTTTCTACCTTCCTCGGCAACGGAATGGGTCGACGTACACGACCCAGCAACCAACAAGCTCGTTTGCAAGGTCCCTGAAAGCACCGACAACGAACTGCGGCAGGCAGTCCAAGCTGCGGCTGCAGCCTTTCCATCATGGAGTGCTACGAGCATCCTCAAACGCCAACAGATCATGTTCGAGTTCACGGCACTCATTCGACAGAATTGGGACCGACTGGCAGCATCGATTACATTGGAACAGGGAAAAACATTTGCAGACGCCCGGGGCGACGTTCTTCGTGGCCTCCAAGTTGCCGAGACGGCCTGTGGCATTACGACCCAGCTCACTGGAGAGGTTCTAGAGGTCTCGAAAGATATGGAGACACGCAATTACCGAGTGCCTCTTGGAGTTGTGGCATCAATTTGTCCTTTCAGTAAGTGGTTTCAAAGCTCGCATGATGGGGAGTTGGCCAATTCCCGCAATGCTTGTACTCTTCATACGATACTAACACAGATCTCCCTAGATTTCCCCGCCATGATTCCTCTCTGGTCGATCCCACTCGCCACAATAACCGGCAACACCCTAGTCCTCAAGCCATCAGAGAGAGATCCTGGAGCGTCCCTTATTCTTGCCGAATTGGCGAAGGAAGCTGGCTTCCCTGAAGGTGTCATCAACATCATACACGGTACACACCGCGCTGTCAACTATATTATCGACGAACCCCTTATCAAAGCTATCAGCTTTGTAGGTGGTAACACTGTCGGGGAATACATCTATGCACGCGGTTCAGCCAACGGTAAAAGGGTTCAGGCCAACCTTGGGGCAAAGAACCACGCAGTCGTTCTACCTGATTGCAACAAGCAGCAAACCATCAACGCCATAACTGGTGCGGCTTTCGGTGCAGCAGGTCAACGGTGCATGGCTCTGAGCACTCTGGTTCTTACTGGATCCCATACATATTCGTTCGTTGACGATCTAGTCTCAGCTTCTCGCCAGCTGCAAGTCAATGGCGGGTTCGAAGATGGCGCCGATCTTGGCCCGGTGATCAGTCCACAAAGCCTGGCTAGGATCGAGTCCCTTATTGCTAGCGCAGAGCAAGAAGGTGCTGAGGTTGTTCTTGATGGCCGAGGGTATCGTCCAGCCAACTATCCGAACGGAAATTTCATCGGGCCCACGATCATCACCGGAGTCAAGCCGCACATGAAGTGCTATCAGGAGGAAATCTTTGGTCCAGTTTTGATTTGTTTGGAAGCAGAGAACCTAGCAGAAGCTACCAAGTTGGTGAACAACAACCCATATGGAAATGGTGTGGCAATCTTCACAAACTCGGGGGCTTCAGCATCCTGGTTTCAGAAGAATATCGAGGCTGGCCAAGTGGGAATCAACGTTCCAATCCCTGTCCCTTTGCCCATGTTCAGTTTCACAGGCAACAAGAAAAGCATTGCCGGTGGAGGTGTCAATACGTTCTACGGGAAGAGTGGCCTGAACTTTTACACACAGACCAAGACGGTTACATCCTTGTGGAAGACGGATGACGAGGCGGAGGCGCGTGCTGCTGTGGTCATGCCTACACAGCATTGAGCTCGGCGTTCGACCTAATCTGCTACATCATGTATTGAATGAAATATAATGCAATTCTCAGACTCAAACCACAGGCACCCAAGGCTTGAAGAAACAAAGTAGGGAAACATTTATCGCTGAGGTGATCGCTGGGCGACTGGGCTCACAAGTGGTTGCGTCTAATCTCATCTCAACCGCCAGCAGCAATGTCGCATCTACACCCGAACCCGGATATTGTCACGCACTGGCGGATTGCTTATCCGGGCGCTGACCTACCGCAAGATCTATATTCATAGTCAGACCCTGGAGTCTTCTGGTGAGATTCGTCAAATTATGAAATACAGGTTGATCGACTTGATGACGCTGAGCGGCCAACGTTTCCGAGAAAGTGTCACATATTTCCTCCACAATCCGGAAGGTGTCGGCGAGTGGATAGCGGCTCGAGACCGCTTTTCCAACCCGATGTGTGTTGGGAGATTGTGTCGCCGATACCATCATGCCAAAGGCGGGGGCCCCACCGGCAATACCGGCAGGAATTCTTATCGGACTTTATCTGGTGACGGATTGGTACGTTCCTATCATCGATAGTAGGCGCTATCTCTCCATGGGTATCTCGATTCTGGAACGCACCGCCTGATAAGGGCGATTTCCCTACGGCTAATTAGCGTAAATTTCCCAATCCGACTCACCTCAACGCGAATCTGAAAGTGAGTAGTCACGGAACACAATCTGGACAGCTTTCTGGTACATCAAACGCCCCGTATCCAGGCACCTGCAGGAAAATTCTACCTAATTGATTCCCGTGAAACCTGGGGAATTCCGGGGAACCTAGTCATGGATGGTCCAGCTCGTGGGGCTGAATGCGGGGTGAGAACGTGTTGAAAGCATTTCAGGAAAGTCACAACGACGCAGTGGAGCACATCCGAGTCATGAGAGCCTATCTAGGCTGCTTGGAGAATGGCTTGGGAGCTGTGACAGAACACCCACGGCACCTTTCCCCTGCCTCACTTGACCACGGCAACCTTGACGGAGTTGTGATACCAATCTACAGACGCCTGAAGCATTTCTTGATTGAGTCCTCCTGATCCAAATAATATTTAACATCCAAGAGGCTGCCCCTCAACCAACCTTTGCATATCTCCATTCCTTCAGCTTTTATTCAGTTAACAACATTGATTGTGACTGATCACAACCAGCAAGAACACGAGTTTCACAACCCCAAGTCGCGGTCATCATGTCAGAATCTCAGATCGAAACGTCACCATCCGAAAAAATGAAGAGCACCACCGAAGCACAATCCGACCTCGAACTGCAACCTGCCGACTCCCTATCAGGAGGCAATGCATTAGCTCTCACGGCACAAACAACGCAACGAGGGCTCAAGTCTCGGCATGCGCAGATGATTGCTCTGGGGGGCACCATTGGCACGGGTCTTTTTGTTGGAGCCGGCCAAGGACTCAACATGGGTGGCCCTTTGTTCTTGTTGCTGGCCTACATCATCATCACGTTGCTGCTCTACGGAGTTGCCACTGCGACCGGCGAGATGAGCTCATATCTACCGGTTGACGGTTGCTCAATGGCGTACTATGGACATCGATTCGGCTCTCGAAGCCTTGGGTTCACTCTTGGATGGGTGTATTGGTACATCTTCTCCATCACCGTTCCCGCGGAAATTACGGTCACTCAGCTCATCATACAATTTTGGTCCCCGCCACTTCCAGTGGCTGTATGGCTTACCCTGATTGGGCTCGTCATGATCGCCATAAACTGCTTCCCCGTTCGAGTTTACGGCGAAGCGGAATTCTGGTTCGCTAGCATGAAGGTCTTCGGAATTATTGGCCTTCTGATGCTGACGACGGTGCTGTTCTTTGGGGGTGGTCCATCTGGTGACCCGCTGTGGTTCTCGAACTGGTCGAACCCATCCCCGACCAAGGAATATATCCTTGAAGGATCTTCAGGACGGCTGGTCGCTTTCATATCGACCATCACCTTTTCCGTGTTTGCATTTGCCTTCGCACCGGAACTTCTTGTCGTTACAGGAGGCGAAATGGAGAACCCGCGCCGAAACCTACCCACCGCCACTCGACGATACTTCTACCGCTTGATCATCTTCTACATCCTCGGAGTTCTGGCCATTGGCATCATTGTCAGCAGCGAGAACCCAGACCTCCTCAGCGGCACAGGCACCGCTGCAGCTTCTCCGTGGGCTCTGGGCATCAAAGATGCTGGTATCAGGGGCCTTGATCATGTTGTCAACGTCATCATTGTGCTCTCTGCTTGGTCAGCGGGTACATCCTACCTCTATTTGGCCAGTAGAGCCCTCTATTCAATGGCTGTTGCTGGAAACGCGCCCAAGATTTTCAAGCGTTGCACCAAGTCGGGAATCCCCTATTACGCCATCGCTGCCAGCTCTTCCTTCAGCCTGCTTTCCTACCTGAACGTTGCTTCCGCCGGATCCAAGGTTTTCAACTGGTTCGTCAACATCATCAACACCGGAGGCTTCCAAAGCTGGGTATGCTGCTGCATCATTTATATCCGCTTTCGGAAAGCAGCGGACGCTCAGGGTGTAACAGACTTGCCATTCAGGTCTCGCTTTCAACCATACACGGCCTGGATCAGTATGTTCGGCTTCGGTATTCTGCTTCTTCTGAACGGCTTCAAAGTCTTTTTGGACGGCCAATGGGATGTTGGAACCTTCTTGACCGCTTACATAGGCATCATTGTTTTCTTTGCCATTTATTTCGGGCACAAGTTCACGGTGGGGAGAAATGATCCGTGGTTGATCGACCCGATGGACGTGGACCTGATCACAGGCCTGGCTGAGGTAATTGCTGACGAGCGGCCGATTCATCCGCGCAACAAATGGTATCAGAAGTGGAGGGTCTTGTTCGAGTGAAGACATTGAGCAGGGCAAAGTCCAACAGATATCGACTTTTACTCAGATCACTAGTCCTTAGTAGCAGATCAAAGGAATGCTCAAAACCATTGAAATATGACGGATATACGTCTTGTTCTGCTCTGACAGTCGTAACTAAGAGATGGTAGGGCTACGTCATCGACCACTATGTTAGCGCCAGGATTAAATCAGAAGTCGTGCGTCAACAATGCAGTCCAGTCCAGTTCATCTTTGCGTATGCGTGCCACACATCAAGGAACTAATCGGGGTCCGCCTCACAAGGAGGGGTTTACCATGGCTATACCACTACCTTTGAGCACGCTTCCTGTATCATCAAGCTCATCGCCAGGAAAGGAGGTGGCTCAAAGATCGGGTGCATTATGGATCCACCTCCCTCCTTCAAAGGATGGGTCGAGGAAGCTGGTTCTGAGGTCGTCAACTCGCAGATCTAAGCTTCCTGTCGAGGTTTCCCTGCAGGTTCGTTCAGGGATATCCTGTAGTGGAGCCAGGAAGAGGTGCCTGTGAGTTGACGCGGCTTCACAGAGAGCATCTTCCGCATGAGGGATGCTGGGCATAATGGCGGCCCCGCGCACGAGCCCTGATCTGCCTGTTCCTGTACCGCATCAGGGTTGCCATGGACTCAATTCCGTGGAACCTCACCTACAGATGCTCATACAGGGACCCATGGGTGACATCTGTGCCCCTATTTCTCAGGTCGCCGAGTGCGTCCATGAGAAAGAAGATGGGGCCCCTCTTTGTTCTCCGGTGTCGATCTCGTGCGTGCCACATGCCGCTAGAATCGGGTGGCTAGGTTGACGAGCAACCGGTACAGGGGTGCGCGGGCGTCGTAGAAGGAGGGGTCTGCGTCGAAGGCATTCGCTAGAAGGTCTGGAGGGAACAGGGCGTTGACAGCAGGGTTGTAGTCAAGGGCACGAAGACATGTGCCAAGAATGTCGTCGGCGCGCTACACACTGTCCGAGAAGTAGCAGTCGATGCTACAGCATATACGCTAAGTTTGAGGGCGTAGGAATACGACCTTGGTGCAATCTCCTCGTCTTGCTCTTCCTGCTTTTTTTGTTCATTATGGGCGTAAGGGTGGCTATGATTCAGAGCGTTAGTGTCAAACGGCGGTAACTCCGAGATGTGAACCCGAGCCATGGTCGACACTACGCGGCCTCAATAACCTTGACGGTACACTTCTCTCTCGATTCTCGTCTGTTGCCGCATTACAAATCCCTCACATCGGGTGACTCCATCACATTTATCGACGGAGTATTCGACTCGTTCACTGACTTGTGGTCGGCACCATCGGAGATCGGCACGACAAACGGCCGGCACACTCACAACGAGAAGCCAGCTGAGCTGACACCAATAGACCAAATACCCGTACTGTCGGAAAGGTACCTGTTTTGACTACTATGGGGAGTGACTGACAAATGTTTTAAAAAGAGGGCACCAGAGGTTAGTGACGGAGGTTAACACCACTTAGCCGAGGGACACGTAATCTTGTGATCCAACTCTCCCTCTCCCCCCTGCCATGGCTCTTCCGGGACGTGGCACTCCCAAATGATCTCATCCCATGATTTCTTCACGTTGTGCTTTCTTAACGAGGCCAGTTCCTCCTGACAGAGTGTTTACCAAACTTTCATGCGTGGGCCTTAGTAAGATTTTGGTTAATACGTTGGCAAGATTATCCTTCGTGTTCAACATTGAGTGTTGAAAACCCCTTCGTCTACTTTGTCATGACTGAATGATGTTTGACATCGATGTGTTTTGATCTGCTGTGGAAGCCAGGGTTTCTGGTCAATCACGATTTGGGCGGGAGCAACTGGTTCCGGTGGTATTATAGACTCGATTCGCTGCATTTCGTGGGAGGAACCACCCAGTTTTGGAAACGCGAACCGCTGGCTTGTTTGGCCCACTCACTCATAAACGTACGTTTCCCTTCAATTGCAAGATAAGACGCTGTGGCTGGATTTCTACCAACGAAATACCGCCTTCCCCAAATGAATTTTCTCAAAGAGTAAAAAAGGACTGCTGTAAGGCGTCTGCTAGAAGAATCTCGCCCCTCGTGATCCGCCATATGTTAGACGATTCAACAATCTCGCGGCAGCCCTCAAATACCCATTCCCATTTTGCGAAAAACTGCGGAGTCACCTCCCAGCTCTCCATCAAATGAGGCTCGCCCCATAGGATAAGACCATTGCCAAAGAAGATAGCTGTGTTGCTATGCTCCCTCCATGGGCTCAACATGGGCATTGTGATCTCCTGACCTGGACGCATACAGGGCGGCTCTAGACTGGATGCTGCCCCGACAAGATCTCTAAAGAAGCTCTTGTGGTCGAACGAGTATTGGCTCCGGATTAGATTATCTCGCATCTTGGGAAAGGGGAAGACGTCCATCCACGTGGGGTGCGGAGAGTTCATCTGGAGCTGGGTTGGTAGGAGACAAGGCGGCATGTTCGAATCTGCTGGCCGGACCACCGCAACCCCACATTCTGAAGTGCCCTCGGTGGGTAGAGGTGGCATCGGCATCCCTCCAACGCTGATAAAGATCGCTACGCGGCTGAGGGCTTGCTTGTTGGATATAATAGCTCGACAAACATTGTAAGCGATAAGGCTGATCAATTTGTGATCCGTTGGCAAATCAATTTCGTAGTAGGTATCGGCCGACTCCAGTTCTCGGTCAATTGATGCTCGTCCAGACACCCTCCTCTCCTCTGTGTCTGCCTGATGTGGCAGGACTTGTCGATTGAGCGTATTGTGCTCGGAACTTTGCAGCAACGCCGCATTTTCAATGGCTCGCCATCGATGGATACGGAATGGACGTCTCGAAGCCCTAGCGCTTACGTCCTCTTGACTTTTCATACGTTCTCCTGCCGCTTGGGTGAACTTGATGAAGCAGCAAAAGATACGGGCGGGGTACTGTGAACTTACTGCGTGCTCTCTGGTTCCGTCGGTTATTCTCTTTCTTCCGTTCCTTCCGGTCCTCGGCTGAGCCCCCTTGATACTTCATCGCCATTTCTCCTCAAATGCAGGACGAGAGCCCAAACGCCGGAGTGAATGAACCCAAAGAATTCAAGAACGATGAAAAGGGGAATTCCTGTCACTGTCACTCTATTTTATGAAGCGGGTTCCGGGCGGTCTACTCGGTTGCTAGTACGGAAGTACGCAGGGCTTTCTTCGCCATAACCCAAAAATAGTAACACAAGGCCATTAGGTCTACCCCTGTAGGCCCTTACCCAATAGGAGCAGGCCAAGGTAGATCCACTTGCCAGCTGCCTGGAGCATTAATAACCCTAACCCTATAGCCGTAGGAGCAATAGCTATCAGCCCCCTATAGCCACAATAGCCATAGCGGCCACGGCCGCAACAGCTATCAGGGCCCTATAGCCACAACGGCCACAGCAGCCACGGAAGCCACGGCACGGCGGCCGCGGCCGCGACAGGTATCATAGCCCTATAGCCACAACGGCCACAGCAGCTACGGCGACTACAGCAGCAACAGCTATCAGGGCCCTATAGCCACAACGGCCACAGCAGCCACGGCAGCCATGGGGGCCACGGCAGCAATAGCTATCAGGGCCCTATAGCTATAGCTACTATGACCATAGCTACTCTAGCCGCCATAGCTATTATGGCAGCCGTAGCTACTGTGGCCGTTTTGGCTATAGGGTCCTGATAGCTATTGCTGCCGTAGCCGCCGTGGCTGCTATGGCCGTTGTGGCTATAGGGCCCTGATAGCTGTTGCGGCCGCGGCCGCCGTGCCGTGGCTTCCGTGGCTGCTGTGGCCGTTATGGCTATAGGGCCTTGATAGCTATTGCTGCCGTAGCCGCCGTGGCTGCTGTGGCCGTTGTGGCTATAGGGCCTTGATAGCTGTTGCTGCCGTAGCCGCTATGGCCGTTGTGGCTATAGGGCCCTGATACCTGTTGCGGCCGTGGCTGTAGTGGCTTCTATGGCCCTAGGGTTAGGGTGTTACGACCTGGCGATTCTCCAAAGGGGATTATCGTCAGTACGGACGTGGGTGCTTTGCTAGCAGTAGTTCAAGTAGTGACTATGAGCAGGTGGGTGTCGTAAGGCGTTGCGCACTCGTTACAATGAATACAANCAGTAGTTCAAGTAGTGACTATGAGCAGGTGGGTGTCGTAAGGCGTTGCGCACTCGTTACAATGAATACAAGGTAAGACTTAGATTGATCACTGGCGTGATAAAAGAGTGTATCTACAGGTACAGGAATGTCCTCCTTATATATCCATCCCTGCCTGCCCCGTTGGGCGGTCTTGTGAGGGGTTGTTAGGTTGGCTCACGGTGTGGTCGTGATCCTGTTATGTTTGGATCATGGATCGTTGTGATCCTGTCCTAACCGTGATCCTCCTTTGTTAGGATCACTGTTCCCGGTGATCCTGTCACGTGACTGTTCTTGGCGTTCCTTATCTTATCGAGCCCGCGCGTGTTTCCCTGCGCGGGGCTGCCTGGCCTCCGTTGGTCCCTTGGTTGTTACATAGGGCTCCTGCCAGCCTGTTACAGCCGGTAGCTATACTAGCTTCGGATTGCTACGAAACGCCCCTAGGGTATATCTACTAACAAAAACGAGCATTTTGGGTTTTGGCGAAGAAAGCCCTGCGTACTTCCGTAGCTAGTCCCAAAGAGGCGAAATCTGTCATCCGGCTTACACAATCAACTATGTATGGCTCGACCGCTAAGACAAGAATGGCAGAAAGGGTCAGCCACAGGATGTCACATACAAGGACAGCTAAGTTTTGGCAGTTTACTAGCCGGTGGGAAACTACAAAGATGGAAAATAAAAAGAGGCCACAGGCCCCGTAGTCAAAGCCAGACTCGGATATGCGCATTCTATAATTTGTCAAACAATCGTCCATCATCATGTCTTCCGCTAAATTACTCGTTGTTTTTGGAGCCACCGGAAATCAAGGTGGCTCTGTGGCCAGCACATTCATTGAGGAACCAGGGTGGCAGGTTCGCGCCTTGACTCGAAACCCTTCGAGCCCCAAGGCCCAGGCTCTCGCAGCCCGTGGTGCCGAGGTGGTTCATGCTGACCTGGATAACCCCGGAACATTTTCCGCCGCTTTTGAGGGCGCGCATGCGATCTTCCTTGTCAGCGACTACTGGGGCCAGTATGCGGATCCTGTCAACCAAGGCAGAGCCAAACCAGGACAGCCGTTGACCGCATGGGTGGCCGAGCATGAAACCCAGCAGTTGAAGGATGCCATTGACGCCGTGGCTAAAGTCCCGACTTTAGAGCGCTTTATACTGTCCTCACTCTCGAACGCGACAAAGTGGTCGAATGGAAAGTACCCCCATGTGTATTACTTTGACTCCAAAGCAAATGCAGAAATATATGGGCGGAATGAATACCCCGAGTTGTGGGCGAAGACGAGCGTGTTCCAAGCTGGGCTTTTCCTCAGCAACCATGTTGGCAGCCCAATTGGTAAGCCCACAAAGGTGAGAGCCCATCTAGCCATTCCGTTCGGAGGAGAGGGTGTGGCTAAAAGAAATATAGAACAAGGAGGGGACCGTCCAGTTCTTCGGAACCTTAGAGCCCGAGGTTAAAGTACCATACATCGCTGCCGAAGAGGACACTGGCCCTATTGTCAAGGCCCTCATCAATGAGCCCGCAGGCAAGAACGTCATCGGGTACAGAGCGTGGCTTACTGTGCTGGAGTTGGCCCAGACGTTCACCAATGCCACCGGCTTGAAGGCCGAGTCTGTCACGCTATCCAACGAAGAAGCTTTCCAGTACTTCCCGGACGAGTTGAAAGTGTCTGCTGGGGAGGGCTTCAGCTACTACAATGAATTTGGATATGAGGGTAGAGATGACCCTACCATCGTTCACCCTCGAGATGTAAGTTGGTTTCGACTGGCAACGTAAGAGGTGATGTTGACTACATGACTGACGGCCTTGATACAGTTGGAGACGACCTTATCGCTTGGTACTGTGGAGGAGTACTGGAAAAAGCAGGATTGGTCTAAAGTCTTGGGTGTTTGAAGGTGGGAAACTTACAGGCATACATCAGCGATCTGGAGAATGTGGTATTCAGCACCATCTCTCCCCTAAAGATGGATGTTAGTCACCCTGTAGCTAGGAAATGTTCCCGTAAAATATCACTGCTCAACTATCTCCGTCCTCTTCTTCGTCTTCTTCGTTACCGATCTGATTTAAATGGATGGGATTAAAAGTTAGGACGTTTCGGCATCCGAATTTGGCTGTACTTGGCCTCTCTTAAAGGAGACTATGTGCACAGAGTCAGTTCATCTTACAATCCGTCCGAACGACCTCTGTTAATCTGGCGGTTGAGCTTGTTGTGTAGCAGTTGAGATTAATGGCCTCGTCCTTTACTCTGATCTTTGGCGATGCGCGAACCCCTAGCACCCACCTTTAGAAACAGATTACACTTCGGGGATTTCATGGAACACTAGATGCTTCATGCACGACTTCGAGGTGTCATATCCATGAGTCGTCCATTCGTACCGCCACGAAGGTCAAGGGAGACGAGGGCGAGCAGACCTGGACGGCCTCGCAGGCCTGAACCCATGGACCGTTAGCAAGCTGGAATCACACTAGTCTCTTAGCAACACCATCCGGAATGTACCGATTCCTTCAATGTTTCCCGGTGTGAGTGGAGGTTTGGTGCCAAATAAATTACAGTCTGAACCGAAGCCCCTGAGGATAGTTTAGGACCTACTATTCTGCATCCCGGTCTGGTTTGAGCGACTTGCTCAGGCTAACGTTAGGGCATCCCCAAAATGCCCCCGTAAAAGCTCAATCTTTTCACAGCTGCTTTTCCTTTGCAGGAACAAAAAGCTTCGCAATGGCTCCAAAAATGAGGATGACCTATGGAGAAGCATTAGAAACAGCATGATTAAGAGGCGTTGTGGAAAGACTCGTACCAATTGATCAAAAAGCTTGCTGTGAAGTGGCGGCACGGATACATACGTATCCCTATCGAAGCCGCACCGCATCATACGCCAAAAGCCCGGCAATTTGGAATCAAACACGTCGCTGAAGAACCTAAATACGAGTTATTAAATATTTGCCTCCCCCGGGCCCGGTTTCCGTTTGGTTCTGTCACTGTCTGGACTCCGAATTCACTTACAGCGCTTTGTATATGCCCTCGGGGTCGTTCCTCTCTTCAAACACCGTCCTCTCCCCTTTGAATCCTGAGAAACTATGGACATGCGAGCGGGGCACGAAGATTGTTGCATCACCTGCAGACACAATTGTTGTCTTGCCCTCAATGACCACCTTCATACGGCCCTCAAGTACGGTAATATACTCGTCATGATTCTTCAATCTAAAGGTCAGCCAAGCCTTAAAATTATCGAATAATGTAGGACAGAGCTACCTTGTGCTAATGAGGTGGAACATGAAATGGCTCGGAGTCCTTATCCCCGTCAAAGGTTAATATGGCTGCGTATTGCTCTTCAGCTTCCTCCAGTTGGACTAGGTCGAGCAATGTGCCCTTGCAAAAGTCAGTTTCCATTTATTTGGTAGAATGGTACGCGATATTAGATGAGGGATCAGACGCACCTTGCCCATCTGAAGGGTTTTGAGGGTCTTGGTCCGGTTCATTTTGTGACATTCGAGCCTACTACTGAGAAGATACCGTGCACGCTTAGTGTCATTCAAAATACGATACGCCTACGTAGCTTTGACGCACCTTGAAGGGACGAGTAGAATATATGTTATAATCGTCCGGAGAATCTTGTACCTTTCGACAGATGCGCTGTGTAATTCGGCCCCGTCAGTAAGCCGAAACGCGAATCCGGGGGCCGTGGAACAATAATCGGGATCTGTTCTCGGAGTAATCCGTACAAGCCCCACCGACAGGTTCGGAGTATTCCCGCCACGGCACCGCAAAGCAAGGAATACAATCAGAGTTGGCCAATAGTACAAGGCGGGACAACCAGGACCCCAATTTAACATTTAAGCTCTCGAGGCCAGCTTTACACTAGGCCGGATCAGGGGAGGGAATCTTAGTTTTGGCGAAGGATCGAGGACCTAACTCCGTTAAATACGTTCCCGACCTCCCTGAAGGAATTCTATACAAGAGCAAGACTTATATACGCAACATTTACCCTCTTCGTCTGTGTGCCATGTCCGGCGGTGCCTCTCTGATCGAGGGGCAGGTGAGCGGTTGTCTGTGCAGCCGCTGGGCCCATGCGGCGGAATTTGATAATTGTGTTCACCTGACGATGTGCGCAGTGACATTCAGCTATGCAAGCATACCATCCCCACATCATCCGCCATCAGGGGCTTCAGTCGCAAGCCCTGCCCGTCTTCTTGTTCTTGTGGCTGGCCGTTCTTACAATGCCGCACAGAATCACTCCCAGAATACTATCGACACCGCGGGCTTCCCATGACTTTCCCAGTGTCTCCTTGTGATAAATGTCGTAGAGAAGTATCAGTTGATGAGCTGTTAGATCATTGTCCACCATTATCTGGGCTCACGGGCCTTCCTAGAAGAATCCAGGGATATGCAAACGCCCGGAAGCAAGATCCCCGAAGGGTATGACCTAGCACATTACTGAGCCGATTGCACCTAGACATATAACAGCGCTTGTAGAAAGCCGAGGATCTTTCGATTTGTTGGATTGACATCTGGTGCCTACGCTCCTATATTCCCAGGGCTTCCTCACCTTCAGACGACTTGAACTGAAGGCTTTTTTCACCTCTCTGCCGTCGCCAGTGATTTGTTGCGACGAGTATTTCATCGCAGCCCTCTAGAAGCCGCCCCCATCTCTTGAGAAACGGGACCGTCGCCTCCCAGTTACGGGGGTCCCAAGCATCGCCCCAGACGACCAAGCCCGCCCCTACCGTGCCATTACCTGGCCCCTCGACAAGGCAGCCCACAACTGTTCTTCATCGTCCTCTGGAAAGGACCTCTGACACACAAGTGACAGTCAGAAGGTTGTCTCGCATTCTGGGAAGTGGGAACAGATCGATCCATAGATGATGCGGAAATCTCTTTTGAAGCTCGGTGAGGATCAACCACTGCGGGACAGCTGGAGAATCTCCGGCTTGCACTGGGCTGATGTATCCAAACGGAGAGATTGCATGGCAGATGAGCCAATAGACTGACAGGTTGGGGGCTTTTGCGTTTGATGTCATCGCATTGATGGTATTCAGCTGGATCACGCTCATTAACTGGTCGGGATTCGGCCGCTTCATCATATAGTTCTGCATTGCCCCGAGAGCGAGTTGACTGAGAAGCTCTCGCCTTCGCCCAACCGTTCTCTCCGTGATTTTTTCATTGAGGATTTTGGGCCTTGACTGGGTGTGCAGGTTTTGTTCGTTGACTACTGCGGCTTGGGTTTGTCTCAGGCGCCCTAGCATTCCATCGTTGATTAGTCGCGCCCGAGAGGAAATGTTGTTAGTTGAAAACCTACGGGCTCTCTGATTCAGTCGGTTCTGCAGCTTTCTCCTCTCCTTTTGATCGGTGACACCAGCCCAGTCGTCATCTAATCGCTGAACCAGGCACTGATGTGTCATGGGCTGCAGCGCGATTTGCTGCTGGCCAGGGCCGTGAGGAGCAGCATCCATGGTGCGATGAGGTCGGGGAGGGGATTTGAGGTAGAATCGAGCTTGTTGAGAGGGAACATGGCGCAATCCGGTGGAAAATGCAAGCGGCTGACATGCTATATTTCGAATCTAGCATGGTCGATCATCGTCTCACGGGTCCGATCTTCGACCCACAGATACTC
This sequence comes from Verticillium albo-atrum, assembly GCA_002851705.1. NCBI lineage: Eukaryota > Fungi > Ascomycota > Sordariomycetes > Glomerellales > Plectosphaerellaceae > Verticillium > Verticillium albo-atrum. The sequence goes on from NMXJ01000004.1 coordinate 715,863, forward strand.
CTTGAACAAGAGTTTGAGCTAATGCACCCCTGGGCCTCAGGCGGGGCCAGGTCTCCCGACCCAAGTTGAGAGCTCCCCATTTTGTACTTCCTGTTGTTTTCTTCTTCAATGTCCGGCCACTTCCCCCACACATGCCAGCTGGAGGGCCCTCGGGATGGCGCCTGCCCTGGATCAGGAGAACAGGCTGGGGTTGGGTTGGCTGATGGGACCAGCCCCTAACGTCCCTTATTGGTTCACTCGGGATTGCCTTTTGCCAATTCGTCCGCCTGTCTCACGAAATCCAGTGGGTTGGCCACATCTTGCAATTGGGCGCTACATCATATTTCATGTCTGCATACTCGGGGCAAGTGAGCTAGCTGGCCGCCACGAGACACCCAATGTCAGCAAGGTGCATGAAGTGGGCTTTTCGGTCGATTCCCCCGGGTGAGTATCGTGCTCGGAGTGTTTGACAATACAATTTAATGTTGACTGAAAGGACTTTTGATTCACATCGTCGCCGTCGTTTACTTTCCTCATTTCTTGTTTCCGTTTTGCTTTATGCGCAACTCCGACCCAACATCGGACAGGATGCCATTACCCTCGGACTCGTTGCCTAGTGGTGCTAAGCTATGGGTGAGTGAGAATCCAAGACCTGAGTTGATCACATTTATCTCATCTCATCGTTTCAGCTGCTGAATCTCGGCTACCTGGACATGGATGCCGCGGTGGTTCTGGCAGGCGCCAACATGTTCCCAGCTCAACTCCCTCCCCAACAACATGAGCGACGGAACCTCATTATGATTGCAGGATTGCTCTTTTATCCAGGTATCGGGCTCATCCTCTTTGATGCTGGCTCTTGTGAGGATGCCATCACGAACTGGGGACAAGCGTCCCTGGAGTGTACTCCTCGAATCTGGGAAAAGGAGGTCCACGGTCTCCCCGAGGCCATCAAAGCCACTGGCGCCGGGGACATCTCCGATGTCAAAATTGTAATCATGAGCCATGTGGCTATAGGGCCATGATACCTGTTGCGGCCGTGGCCGCCGTGGCTGCTATGGCTATAGGGGGCTGATAGCTATTGCTCCTACGGCTATAGGGTTAGGGTTATTAATGCTCCAAGCAGCTGGCAAGTGGATCTACCTTGGCCCGCTCCTATTGGGTAAGGGCCCATAGGGGTAGACCTAATGGCCTTGTGTTACTATTTTTGGGTTATGGCGAAGAAAGCCCTGCGTACTTCCGTACCACTGCTGGCAGGCATCCTTTTTAGTCTAAGGTACCGTCGGGTTGAATACGATGCATACATATCACGCCACCCCTTCCCCCGTCCAAGTCCTCCACCGTCTCCGGCCTCATTTCTTGCACTTGCATTCTCTACTAGTCGTACCGCCTACTAAGTAGTATTCTGTCCGTTGGCTGGCACGCTGAACCTTTCCTTCTCCCGTCCATCCACCGCCTCATTTCTACCGGAAAACTCGGTACCGAGTGAAATCGTACGTCTCGCTTCGAGATCTGTGCACAGGACCATACTGAATTTCTCACAGTCACCAACCACCCAACCAACCAACCAACCAACCGAACATGGTCATGCCTGCTCCATGGGTGGATCTCGTTGCTCTGGAGCGAATCTCGGATGAACCGCCGGTGCACTACGTCGAGCCGCTCTTCCTCGACCTAACCGTGGAGGAGGTGGCCACTAAGACGTCTTGGATCGGGGTGGTTGAGCCTTGGGCCACTATGTATGTTGACGCCGTCAACGATAGACGCTATGGTGATGCCGTCTGGGCGCGTTACCACATCTCGGGGCAAGTGGTCGACGGCGTTATCCCGCAGTTAGGTCCCGTTGAGGCTAAGACGAAGACGGTGCTGGAGGCCATCGAGGAAGATGCGTTGGAATACTGGGAGGACAATCAGGACAGCTACTTGAAAGCCTTGCAGCTATACAGTCAGACGAAGGAGTCAGACAGCCACAAGGACGTTATCGAGCTTTTGGTCCGCTGCACAAAAGGAGGACCTGTGGCGGCCAGCAAGGAAAAGCTGTGAGCTAGGATGAAATGCGCAAAATACCCATCCATGGCTTCCAAGGATTGTTCTGCCGCGCATGCCAAGTCAATATCGTGCTGGCCAGGCCTTCAGGTAGAGAGGCCTCACCGCCGCCGGGCGGGGACCCGGCATGTCATGATGCGGGACGGCTCGGTGATGGATGGCGCTTCATACGAGGAGCACCAACCGCCCAGAACCCCTGTCAGATGTCACCTCATCCCGCGACTTGGCCCGCCCCTATTAAGCCATTTTCCTGGCTGGTCGAGAGCGTCCAGATGCTCCTCGCCCATTCCATCACGAACGCCCTGAGACCTGCCAGGAAAGTTTAGCCATGGCCTCATATCTCACCCAAGTCTTACTTGGTAGTGTCCTTTCTTGTCTCTTCTGGCAACAACAGGTCACGGCCGCCCCGCCTGGTCCACCCACCGCGAACGAAACGATCTATCCCGAACCTCTGTTCCTCGACCTCACTAGCCACGAAGTCGCGACTAACACTTCATGGATGCCACTTTTTGAGCGGTCTGCCTTATAAGGAGGGGAAATCCTATATTATAGACTCGACCTATCTTTTACTCGAGCTACTATTTCATTCCCTTAACTCAATCAGAAGAAGCCATCATTAGCTCTACCATGCTACCTCTAAGGGGAGTTAGATAGTTATATGGTTGCTCTATTTTGATACCCCTTCAGAGGGGCTCATCTCGGATTGAGTGGCCATAGTTATAGTCTAACATACCCCCTCTACCCCTTCGCTCTACCTCGACTTTTTCTTTTTATTTTACAATACTTAGGTGCTTTGACTATTAATCCATCTTGTGAAAAGGCTTCGACTACTGCAAACTTGCGACTACATGACGGAATTCCACCTTATCTTCAGTCATCAGCGCATCTCTCCACTCTCGTGCGAATCAAAACCTATCAGGTTTTCTCCTAGTTCGCCTGCTCCAAGTCGCTCATAGATGACTTGCCCGCAGGCATTTGACTCCTTAATCTGCTTGATAATCAGCACGTAGCAGGAGGGAGACCCCAAGTCGCTACCAGGCTGATGCTTGCCGAGTACGACGCATCGCAGATAGTCGACCTTGTCGTTAATAGTACCCTGGCGGTCAAATGTGATCTTCCTGCCCAGGTCGACTGGCTGTAAAGTTGCAGCCAGCTTGCGAACTTTGGACAACACCAACACAGGCGGCGCATGGTTCCCGTTGGCTTCCCAGTACTGCTTGCCATTTTCGCCGCTGCTGGTGTCGAAAGGGCTCTTCACCTCATGCGTCCACTCAACCTTGGCAAAGTCAATATGGATGTACGAGATGGCCCCAGAGTATGCCATCCACGACCAGCTGGGCACGTTCCTCACTTCTGAGAAGTCTATTGGCTTTAAGCCACCCTTGACGGAAGCTTTCCACAACAGGTTCCGCTCAAGATATTTCTCAAACACGCCGTAGCCCCCTCGCGTCTGGAACGCGGACGCGAGACGTTTCTCGAGGCCTGAGATGCCGATGGGCCGGTCCGTGGGATTGTTGAAGTGCAGATTCGAGTACAGCTCGTAGAGGTCCTGGATCAGCATGATCCGCTCGCCCCTGAAGAATTTCTCGGCGGACTTTGGGAAATCCGAGTCTCCGAGTGTGGCTGATTTCGCGCTTTTGATTGTGCGTCAGCTGGCCATCAAGGATACCGGCATGCATCGTACGAGCAGAGAACTTACTTTGACAATTTCATAAGACTCTCACAACACTGCCCTTCGCCGCATTCGAAGTACGTCTGTGCAGCTGCAAAATGAATGGTGCGACGTGCAAGTGCCCTCTCCTGCAGCACCCAACCTCTGGTGTTGAGAACGGATTCCTCGACGTCCTGCTTGAAGTTGTCAATGTTTTCGCATACATAGCTCTTGACCCCAGACGAGGACGTCAGCGTGACAAAGTTACGGGCCTTCCGAGTGTGTCTGAGGAACCCATCAGTCGTCAACGCAGCCGAGCTGGCTGCCAGCACGCACTTGGAGTTACTGTAGACCTGCTCCATCCTGACAGACTCTCGTTTCCAATCCTCTTTGTCGTGTTGGATGATACAAATGGAGTCTATCCAGAGATACCGCACCCCGAGGCCGCGAGCCACTTCTATTGCATCTTGGAAGTTGAGAGGCAGCTCATCAGGGTCAATGGCCGTTTGGCGCGCGACATAGTTCTCTGATACCGTCTTGCCGAAGTGTAAATCTTTTCTTGGGCCCCAGCAGTGGCTTAGCGCGATGTATTCCTGCGTCACCATGTCCTTGCCGTCCAGGAGTCGCAGCAGAGGCTGCGCAGTACTTCCTACGTCGATTACGCGGCTTGGGCGGTCTTCGACTGACAAGACTGCTTTGGCGCCGGTATGCGCGTGGGTTGTCACGCAATTGTTGATCCAAGCCTTCATCAGCTCAAACTGATGCTGGCTCGCAGGCTCCGGAAGGAGGGGAGTTCCTATCTGTACGTCTCCGTTGCCTTGGCTGACATGCTCTGTACTTGTCAGTAATGCTTACTGTTTGATGCTTAAGGTTGTGAGATATGACCAACCTGGATCGACATATATCGAGAGAATGGGGGTATCAGCAGCACCAACGACCAGACTACTGCCGACGCGTGTGATGCGCAGTTGCTCGTCTTCTGGGTTTCCAGTATGCTTGAAGGCGACGGTAAGCAGCTTGCACAAGCGGCAGTGCCGGGATGACTCCGTGAGCTCTTTGTTTCGAACCACGAGTTGCAATTCCTCTGCCAAGATGTCCATGGCATCACAACGATCGCAAAAGTTATTCGCTTGTGACAACTCAGAACTTAGAGGCCGTGGCCACCCTGCCTTCTGGAAGAGGTCTTGGAGGAAAGTATTGTCGGCTTTTGAAGTCCATCTATCATTGTCGACTTGGCCAAATTGCTATATATACCTTTTAGCATTTCTGTTGCCCAAACTACATTGGCGACCATTACAATAACTTACAGACTACCATATCATTTGTCAGCAAGGGATCTCAAACTTATTAGTGGCCGTCAACTTACAATCTAGAGAAGTTCGTTCCCATTAATTTCGGGCAACTTATAGCGTAATTTATCAAACCTTTTCAGCGGCAAATTGCACTTACATACTGCCGATTGTCAGTACATGGAGGTTGAGTGTTGGAAGAGGTTCACTTACTACGTACTAAAAGTCGCGCCACCAGAGTCAGCATCGGGCACAGATATATTTCATGCTTGAGGTGTACTTACGTTCTTCTTTGTAGGGCTTACTCCTCTTGCGGGAGACTCCAGCGCATGTGAAGCGAGACTCTGACCTGTCTCATCGCTGATCCAGATTTCAGGAACACCCATGCTGAGTGCCTTGACTGAGGCGTCATCCGCAATGTCCCGGGACACTGGAGCCGAATTGGCTGTTCTATGCGTGTCCAACCTTGAACCGAGACTCATGTCCAGGAGATACTCTTGATCAGCCATGGCACGGTCGTAGATCTCGTCAAGCCGTTTCATCAATTGGTCGCCCCTCCAACGCTCTTGGTCAACCACCAGCATCCGCGTTTCAACGAGGTCCAGCACGTCGTAGAGCGCCGCTGGAGATAGGTTGTCGCCGCTGAGTATCTCTTTGAGGTCGTCAACAACGGCCTTTGCTGCCTTGTGCAGCGATCTCGGCTGCTTCGGCCCATTGTCTTGCCAAAAATGATGCATTCCACCTCTGCTCAACTCATCCAGCCCTTTGATCCCCGACGCAGCCCAAGTGACAAATTCGAGGAACACACAGCCTAGCGACCACACGTCTTGAGACCGTGGCAGTTGTCCACCTATGTTGAGAACGAACTCGGGCGGCGCGTAACGCGATGTGGCGGTATTCGTTCTGGTCTTCTGTTCCCGCCTCTTGCGCTCGCTGGTCACGTTGGCGTGGAACCTCCCAAGCCCAAAGTCTGCAATTTTCAAAGTCCCTGGGGTCGATGCCGAGTCATGGAACAGCAGTATGTTTTCTGGCTTGATGTCGCCGTGCCGACCCTCCTTGGAATGAAGAGCTCTGAGTGCGCCGCACAAGCCATGAATTTGTGTCAGTGCCCAATCAGCCAGATGTCGATTGCTACGTCGGGCCGCACCATCACGCAGCTTCTCGCCTCTCCACGCCTGGGCCAGATTCCCGCCGTCTGCCCATGGGAAGAGGAAAGATCCTCTATCGTCAGATTGACGATACGTGAAGCTTGCAAGGGGTCTGATGAGATGGTGGTGCTCTACCAGTCGAACAATGTCTAGAAACTCTTTTTCTTGCGCAAAGGCCTCCGCGCCCTTCTGGATTTCTTTGAGTGCTGCTTTGAAAGCTATTTCTGATCCTCCTGAAGGAAAGACCGTCTGGTGAGCTTTGTGGATGGCAACCTCATAGACTGAGCTGTAATGACCTCTGTCTCTGTGACTGTGGTGGATTATGAAGGGTAGGCAAGTGTCGTCCTCGAGCTCATGGTGAAATTTCTCAGGGCTGAAGACTGGTGCAAGGAACGTCCACTGTCTGAGACCAAACATGTCGATGTCGTCGAGGTCCCATTTGTCCAGTACTGGCCAGAACTCGGGCTTGCCGGACTTGGAAGTCCAGTTAACGCTCCTGAGAGAGTTGCCTGCGGGATACGCCGGCAAGTCAGCGTCGCCGTAGCCATGCGTTGCAAGGTCTAAGAGCGCATCCAGGTTCTTGATGTGCGCCATGAGCAGATACAGGGCCGTTGCTTTGGTGGACTCGGCGACGACATAGTCAGCCAGCCATTGGATGTCTCTCTCGTTGCTATACACGCGTCTTAGCTCAGTCACAACCATTTGTCGGGTCGTCAGTTTCTCCGCCTGGTCAGCGGGTAAGAAGCTTTGCTTCTTATGATTGCGCATGAGCATGCTCTTGATGGTCTTGCGCAGCTCCTTTCCTGCTGCATCCGTTGGTGCAGACATCGCGCCCTTGTCCGGCGTTTCTCTCCTGTCGTAAAGATGGACTGATCACTGTTTACTTTCGTGGGCGGGTTTCTTTGCTCTCTGCGTGACGGGTTGGGGCAATCGAACATCTGCCCGCCCCTCCAACACGCAATCGTCACATGCAATCGCCCTGCTTAAATGCGACAGGTGATAGGCTGCCTCTAGGGCGACACAAGACTGCTGTACAGGATTGACCTGCGGACAGCCTGGAGGGAAGTGGAAAAAGGGGGTGGAACCCGGGAGGCGCAGTGCATGGGGGTCGTCATTCTGGCCCTTTCAGCCCCAATAGGCCCCCAATGCGACCGTACTGGATGCGCCACAAGCGGCAAGGTCATGAGTCCTGGACCCTGGAATTGAAATAGACGAAAACAACGGCGTCACCCTCCAAGAGCCACGTCTCTAGAGGCTGCAGGGGGGTCCGTGTGGCATGGTTCACATCATTGCGAGGCAACCCCGATGACTTGACGATGGAAGGATACGCAGGCATGGGGCCGGGGGGCCACGAGACTGCTCTCTATTATCTAGATGTATCTTCATGTAGGAATCAAGTCACTGTAGGCGAGAAATTGCAAAAAAGTTGCGGTGGAAGATAACTAGATTCCGCTGCAAACAAAAGGGCTATTCGAAATCATTCCCAGGGCCCATCATTCCCCAGAAGACCAAGAAATAACCAATTCCTTCCCGTCGTTCCTCTCGCTAAAACAGATTACCCGTGCTCGAAGCAGCACGATCTCGCCCGGGGGTCGTTCGAGGAGAGACCATGCATCGTCTTGTTTTCCATCGAGTCGTGTTCACGAGTGTCATGCACCTGTGAACGCCAAATCAGCAATGTTCTCTTCACCTCAGGCAGTGTGGTGCAGGACTCACAATCTGCGTTGTATGTCGAATCCTGTTGCAAGTCGTCGGGGTTGGGGTTCGTAAAGATCGTGATATGGAAGACATTGTGCCTCATCTCGACCTGGAAAGAGTCCTTGCCATATTTCCTCGCCAGGGCGTCGAGGAGGCCATCTGTCGGCACATATCTTGTTGGCACCTCGATGTACTTCTTCCTGGTCGCTGTTGTCGAGTTGACAGCATGACCCGAGGATGGTTCCAAGATGCGCGCCGGCATAGCTGAGAGACGAAGGTCAGAGGATCTTGGTGGTAAGACTGCCGAGGTGATGCGTTTGACTGGGTTGTAGAAAGATGCGCCTGTCTGGGTTGTGGATAGTATGGAGGAACGAGTATAAGTAGTGGGTGTATCTGGCCCCAAGGCGAAGGGAAACAACAAAGCCCCTAGGGGAGGTTGGACCTTAAGAATCTCCGGACGGCAAAAGGATCCGCGTGTACCACTGTTTCGGGTAGGATGCGGCGAAAGTCCTGCCACACCCATGCATGACCAGTCAGGCTCCTACACTTCCAAGAAAAGGAATCAATTGGACGAAAGTAAAGGCGGTCATGATCCAGCGTCCTCCGTCGGGCGGCGCACATGGCAGCCTGCCCTAAGATACCGAACCACGTATGTTCAGCTTGCATATTGAACATCCTACTTGTTCTCGTGGCAGATTGGACGGCATCGCGGGAATTTACCCTGGTCAACGAAGTGAAAGAGGCGTTGGTCCGTGGTCTTTTCGTCGAGTCTTTGGGTGTGTGTGAGGAGGGAGGGGGGCGCAGCCGCCGGGGGCAGTACACCAACACCGCAGATATAGAGGCACGTCCAAGTAGAAATACCCGCCAGCCTGATTGACCGACCCCATGATGAAACCAACTGCCCGTGTCTCTGCGCCTTCGGCCCCCAAGGCGGCCATGCAGGCTGTCCGTGGTGGTGAGGGCTGGACAAATATCCATTGGCCGACACCCCAGCACACTGCATGTGTCCCATGCAATTCTCAATAGACCAACTCGCATGACGGCTACTCTCACCTCTATCCTTCTTTTTGGCGAGGCAAGGCTCTGGGAGTCCTCCAGCCGTGATGCGCTCTGGGGCGGCAGGCAAGCACCCCGCCAAGGCTCTGCGTCAGGTCATACTTATCCTCATCAATTGCATTCTCCTTCTCGATGCACTCCTGGTTTCTGACATTTGTGTGGTCGCCTTACACTTTGTTGCCTTTCCGTACGTTTGGTTTCTCCCTCAGCACCAACAGCCCTACCCAGTGGAGCCTGACGCGAGCGGCGATTAGCACTTATTTGCAAGCCTGTCCTGAAAGGCAAACACTTCAATCACGGCGTCGTCTTTACGGCAGGGCTGCCCAACATGACGCAGGGAAGCCGTATCATGGGCGTCCAGTCCAATCAGGAATGCCACGATGACTTTCCCGGCAGCAGCATGAGTGACGAGCAGGCGCAATGGCCAGGGGAAATCCTGTCAGATATAGTCAAGTTTCGCAACACGACGGCGACGCCACCGGCCACAGAGATGCCATGGAAGCAGAACGAGTTCCATCACATCGAGAACCGCGATCTACTCTCTCCCAATGGCCACAGCTCTCGGCCGAGGACTGTCTCTGAGTCCGGCGGCTCTGGCCCTTCGAGTGTCACTTTCAAGCGAATCGAGACCATGCCGGCGAGGGGCATTCTGAGCCACGCCTCATTTGAGCACCGCGGGTCCAAGTGCGGAGTGGGCCGGCCGTCTCCTTCGACAACGACGACGCTGCCGACCGAGTCTCCAGCCACCGTCAAATCTGTCCGCGAAACGCTGCGGAAATCCTTCGTTCCCAGCGGGCTGAAAGACACGGAAAACTTTCTCCCCCTCAACAAACTAAGTGAGATTGTAACACCTGACGTTACGAGGGAGATGCTGCTCAAGTCCGAGAAATGCAACTATTCCGAGGACGAGGTCGAACGTATCGTACAGGGAGTCTTCCAAGAATGGCCCAGCACTGCGCTGACCCCGGACTCGGGCGTCGGCAGCCGCGTCGCGGGCTGGCAATCAACCCGCCGCCGGAGAATCCTCACGATCCTCATCCTCATCAACAGGGTCAACTTAATTCATCTCTTCATCAGTAACGACATCGACGACTTGGCTTTGCCTATAGACTGCACCTACGACGCACAGCAGAGGCGGCGCTACACGAGTGGGAGTGACTGGGCCCGCCACGAGCCTCCCGACTTTTCCACGCGACTCAACGCCTGCTTCGAGGGGCTTGGAGATAAGTTCGACTTGTTCAAGGTCAATCAGAAAAGGGTCCACGTGCCCTTCTTCCAGCTCTCAACCCATGACGACACACAGATCTATCACTACAACCTGGATGCCGAGTGTGTCCTGCCCATCATCGCTGTCGGGGAGATGAAAAAGGGTGGCAACGCGACGGTGCAAAAAGTTGTCTTCCATCCCGCCAGCTACAACTACAAGGACTTTCAAGGCGTGAGTTTGACCCTTCCTGTGTCTTGCTGTGAAGCAATACACTGACTGAATCTTGTCCTGCCAGCGCAATGATGGCCCAGCACAGGAGTTTGCACTCAAGAGGCTCAAGAGTCACGGCGAAGAGGCATTCCGCGAGGAGGTCGAGATCTTTGAGAGACTAGTCCACAGCAAGCGGCCCAGAAGCCCAGACCACCTCCTACGCCTCGAACTCGCATTCATGCACGGCGAGCAGGGCTATCTCCTTTTCCCCTGGGCCGAAGGCTCCCTGAAAGAATACTGGCAGAATGAAAAGCGCGACCCAACAGAGCTGCACAATGCACAGTGGTTCTTTGAGCAGTGCTACGGGCTAGCTCTTGGCTTACGCCGACTGCATGACCCCAGCAGCTACAAAAGGTCCCAGTCCCACGGACTACAACTCAGGATAGGTAACTCCGACGATAGTGACGCCGTTCCGGACGGCGAAAAAAGCGAGGTCGATAGCCTGGTTCGCATGGCCAACAGTGGTGCCGCCGGAGAGGACACCACGGAGGAGGACAAGTTCGGCCGCCACACCGATGTGAAGCCAGACAACATTCTCTGGTATCGCCAGTACGAGGAGCATTGCCACCATCTCGTCCTGTCGGACTTTGGGTCGGCCCAGTTCAATAGCCACGACACACGTTCCAACGTGCTGCCGGGCGTGGCCGGCCGGAAGGGGACTACGAATACATACCAGGCGCCCGAGCTCATCTTTGGCAGCGAGGTGACGCGCAGATACGATATCTGGTCCCTGGGCTGCGTCTTCCTCGAGTTCGCCGTTTGGTTTCACCAGGGAGGCTGGCCGGCCGTCGACGAATTCGCAAAGCAGCGCACCCATGACAGAAAAGACATCGAGGGGCACAGCTACTCGTTCTCGGAGGACATGTTCTACCTGGTCGTCCCGAACAACACGCCTCAAGGCAAAGCCTGCATGGGGATCAAGCCATCGGTTGCCGCGGTGAGCAAACTCGCCTTCTCGAGTAGATGAACTGACCGTGCTGATGGAAGGACTCGCAGAAAATCAAGGCCATTCGTGGCCTCGAAAGCTGCTCCAAGGCCACTGAGGCGTTTTTGGACCTGATCCAGAATTACATGCTCGTTGCCGACGCAGCGAAGCGATTAGATGGCGACATGATCCGCCATAGCCTGAATGATATCCGTAGAAAGTGCCGGAAAGACTTCACCTATGCCACTTGTGGTGGTGGCTACGAAGCAGACTTTCAGGCTATGGGTGTTTCCCCGACGGCCCCGGGAGTAAGTCCTTGGTTTTCCACACCTAGGTTAGGCTGCTTTGATTCATTGCTGACTATCTTCTCGCAGTATTTCGACGGCACATCACCAGAGACACAAGCAACAGCCTTCTCCCGAGATGCAGAGGAGACGCTCAAGCCCGCGATGCAAGACACGCCCGACGCCATCGATTCTGCCGGCCAGGAGACCAATGACGACGACACACCCCCGCGCACACCCCCGCGCGCAGACACTGGACGTACTCGCAGTCGCATGATCAGTGCGGAAGAGTCTGCACATACCGAAGCGAGGACTATTCGGCCAGTAACTCTACCACCAATAAAACAAGAGTCGACTGCATCAACGTCATTATTTAGGGTTAACGGCTCCTTGTCGCCCACGGCGACACAAAACACGACGCAAATGACGACACCGGAGCGTATAGAGTCACAGCCATGCACCGAAGAGTCGCCCATGGTCTCCGTCAAAGAGGCTGTCCGTGTTATAAAGGCCGGTTCACCCTGCCAAAGCCCCGAGGAGATGGATCCGGACGACGGGAAGACATCAAGGCTATGTCTTCCGAGAGCCGCAGACGAGGGGTGCGTGGTCATTGCGCCTCTCGGGTCACCTCCATCACAGCCTAAATTTGGCTCAGGGGAGCCTACACCACGAGCCTCGAGTTTCAACGGGTATATCACATCAAGAGAACCTTCCAGAGCTTACTCAGGCCTCGTAGTAGAGAAAGCAGAGACACAAGAGAACACGGAGCATGCCCCACGATCGAGACGGAGAGACCAGTTGAAGAAAGGGTTTAGACGATTGTTCCCAAAGGCTGCAGTGCCAGCTTCAATGTGATACCCAAGTTTGTGGGGGGGTGCACGTTCTTCGGTTGTTTTGGTCTTGGGCTAGATTCCGGTCTTCGTCTTACAAATACGCCCATCACCCGTCCGGGGGGGCAGGGGGCACATGTGGATGAGGTACATTACTGCATTGAGTAACTAGTCGCTTCAGGCGGGGTTACACTTCTATGTCTCATATAACCAGGTAGAGTCAATATATCTAAGTGATTACCTATCTAGAAGAACATATTTGATAAGGCACAGAATTTTGGTTGACCCATACACGCTAAATCTGGAATCTGGCCAAGTCTTTCGAAGCTACCCTCAAACAGCGCTGTTTAGCATGGCTGTCTTTGCTTTGTCTGTTACACTAATTTAGCAAGGGAGGAGTTTTGACAACTGGAGCCAAGATGAACGTTATGTTCAAGATGAGATGCCCGTAAGCCATGAGGCCCGTCGCTACGGACATTGGTACGCCAAATTTCCAGTCGGTAGAAATGTGAAATGATCAGTAATCTGGCAGGATACCTGGTCAGAGACAACACACTGAGTGGCTGCAACCCTAATGAACAATGAAACAAACAGCCCGTGTACCGGGTTTCCTATGAGTGTGTGAGGGCACACTGCAGACGTCCGGCGCCTTCGGCCACTTTTGGGTTCGGCTAGGCTGTGAAAGCGATGCGAGGGCTTTATAAGGAGCCTCCGAGAGGGTCTTCTACTGTGGAGGAGGCAGGTTTCTGATTTTCCTCACGCATATACCTACGACTTGTCTATCTATCCATTGCGGACCGCGCTGTTGAGAGACCTCTTCCTTCACTCTGCTGATATCGACGCTTGACAGAGTGCCCAACACATGTCTGCCTTTTGTAGCGATGTCGTTACACTGACCTCAAATGGCAGCAGGATTCATCTTCAAGGTGACGGACACAGCGAGGAGAAAGTAACATGACAGAGTGATATTCAGGCTCGGCGGATCTGGAGGCATTGGCTTACATGCGACATGGTGAAATGAAAGCGGAAGAGGGGAAGTCGTTCCCCCCGGTAAACCAATGGCGTACCAAGACAGGCCCCAAACGCCGAATAGTATCCATCGACTACAAGATGTATTTTTAGGAGGAACTCGACGGTGTGAAGGTGCCCCCTCCTCCTTGGCGAAACCCACTTTGAGCAACACCGTGCCACTTACCATGACCGAGCGCGTCGACAGTGAAACCTCACAACCTGCGGCTACAATTGGAGGCGTAATGGCGAGACTAGAATCTTACTCAGACTCATTCCTGCCGATTCGGAGATGTGGAAGACATCTTAACTGCCGGTTCCCCAAGTGATATGCGGGGAAGAGGGGAAGAGTGCGTCACCAACGCACCAACAGCATCAAGACGGACATGAGAAGAGCACTTGCCGTACCTCCGGACCAGACATAGCTTCTCCCTGGCCGCATAGCTACAGCCATCGTCGTCCAATCCAATTACTGTGATCCCCATGCCCAGTGTTGAAATTGGGGCACAGCTGGACACCACCAAACATGAGCGGGCGCAGCACTCCCTTCTGACGTCGAAGTGGTATCATTGCCAAGCAAACGCCCAACACACATCCCCCGCTGGAAGAATCCCACATCCGATCAGGGTGGTAGTTTTTATCTATTTGCCGTTGCCAAGGTTGCGGGGTGCAGAACCTGGGGTAGATGTTTTGTCTTATGCATTCCGAACTATCACCGAACGGAACCCTCGGGATGCTGGACAAAGAGTCTGGTTTGGGGCAATTTGAGGATTTGAAAGTAGAATCAAAGGCGGATACATGTGTATTGATGATTTTCATATCGATCAAAGTGCAACGAGGAGGTAGGAAGAACCATATATGGCATGGTGTTCAACATTCGGTTTTCTGGAGGTTTTCTGGGCAACTACCGGTCAACGAAGTGACATTGTCAGTTCCAAAGTTTGAGCCTTGTAACCGACGGGAATACTCATCCATGAACTGTACCCGCCGCATCCGTCAACATGCAAGTCTGGTCCGTCAACCCGCCTGTGCCGGGCGTTACCATCTACTCCTCTTCTGACAGGCGAAAGTGACTGGTCCCAAACCCCCGCGCTCGGGAAGAACCAACCAAGTCAGGATACCCAGGTCAATGAGGAGTAGGGTGTGCGTACATCGCCACGTTTGATGCATCTTCCTGGTCGAATAGGCATCGAGAGGGGGGGGAGCATGCCCGACTGACAGGACGCGTGTAACAAAGAACGCCGGCCCTCCAACAATCAATTGGCCAATAATGCATGGTCGGGATGGAGGTTGGTGGGAGGAGCTCCCAAGCATCAGCCTGCATGGAGCTGTCCAGATCATCAAGAGAAAGTGAGGGGTCGGTCATGTGGAAGCTGAGGATTCCCCGGATGAGGGGGCATTCAAGTCAGGGTGGTTGTCGTCCGTCCAGCTACTAATAGCCTCGTCTTCCTCCGATAGTTCATCCCCTGAAGTTTGCTTCATTGGCATCGTGGTACAATTCTCTCCTATCGAAAGCTATTCTACCCCGATCTGAAATATCACAGTTCGACTATCAATCAACGTTGGCGGTAAACAATATGAGCGGCTCACTTCCTGACGAGTTCGATATCATTGTTTGCGGAGGTGGAAGTACAGGATGTGTTGTTGCTGGGCGGTAAGTCCCATCTTGCCGATGCTCATGAAAACATGTCACTGATGCTTTGGTCTGTAGTTTGGCCAATCTGGACCATAAGCTTTCCGTCCTCCTCATCGAGGGCGGAGAGAACAACTTGAACAACCCATGGGTCTTCCGGCCGGGCATCTTCCCGCGGAACATGAAGTTAGACTCCAAGACTGCTACCTTCTACGAGTCGAGGCCTTCGGAATGGCTTGCTGGAAGGAAGGCCATTGTGCCTTGTGCCAACATCCTGGGCGGTGGCTCTTCCATCAACTTCATGGTGAGACGCTTGAGTTCCTTTCAAAGCTTACATTGTCTGACGATTGGCAGATGTACACGCGTGCCTCAGCCTCGGACTACGATGACTTCCAAGCCAAGGGTTGGACCACCAAGGAACTTATTCCTCTCATGAAGAAGCACGAGACCTACCAGCGCGCTTCTCACAACCGGTAAATGCTGTGATGTTAACGTGGTTGGTTTTATCTAACATCACTACAGGGACACCCATGGTTTTGAAGGGCCCATCAAAGTGTCGTTCGGCAACTAGTAAGTGTAGTCGATTGCGCCATTTGTACAGCATATTACTCACACATTCCAGCACTTACCCCATCAAGGAAGACTTTCTTCGAGCGGCTGAGTCCCAGGGCATCCCCGTGGTTGATGACCTTCAGGATTTGACCACTGCTCATGGTGCTGAGCATTGGCTCAAATGGATCAACCGCGACGTATGGTTTAGACCGTTCTTGCATGATGAATGACTTGGGCTAACCAAAACGTGTTAGACTGGACGTCGCAGCGATAGTGCTCACGCTTACATCCATGCCACCCGAGCTGTGCACTCCAACCTGTATCTGGCTTGCAACACCAAGATTGACAAGGTCATCATCGAGAATGGCCGCGCCGTCGGAGTTCAGACAGTGTAAGTGCAATCCCATACTCATGTAAACCAAATCTCACGCAAATAAGGCCAATGAAGCCACTCGACCCGGCTCAGATCAAACCCCGGGTCTTCCGAGCCCGCAAGCAGATCGTGGTCTCTTGCGGAACCCTTTCATCTCCTCTCGTTCTTCAACGATCAGGCATTGGTGAGTGATGACCAGACCACGTGGAGACACCTGAACCGTGGCGATGCTAACATCGAATAGGCCATGCTCAGAAGCTCAGGGAGGCTGGTGTGCAGCCTATCGTCGACCTGCCTGGTGTCGGCCTCAACTTCCAAGATCATTATCTCACCTTCTCGGTGTTCCGAGCCAAGCCCGGCACCGAGAGCTTTGATGATTTTGTCAGGGGTGACCCTGAGACTCAGAAACGTGAGTGGCTGAAAGCTTCAACCGTTGCCAGAGATGTTTCTTACACTTACTCATCTAGGCGTCTTTGATGAATGGAACATCAAGGGTACTGGTCCTCTGGCTACCAACGGCATTGACGCCGGAGTCAAGATCCGCCCAACCGCCGAAGAACTCAAGGAGTTCGAAAGGTGGCCCACTCCTCATTTCAAGGACGGCTGGAAGTCGTACTTCGAGAACAAGCCGGACAAGCCTGTGATGCACTACTCGGTCATCTCCGGTTGGTTTGGAGACCACATGCTGATGTAGGCTTCACTCCCATCGTTCGCCTGAACCTGGTCACTGACTTTGCTCGATAGGCCCCCCGGAAAGTTCTTCACCATGTTCCACTTCCTCGAATACCCCTTCTCTCGTGGCAGCACCCACATCACGTCGGCTGACCCCTACGCCAACCCGGACTTCGACGCCGGCTTCATGAATGACGAGCGAGACATGGTCCCAATGGTCTGGGGCTACATCAAGTCGCGCGAGACGGCCCGCCGCATGGACGCCTACGCCGGCGAGGTTGCCAACATGCACCCCGTCTTCAGCTACTCGTCGCCTGCCAAGGCGCTCGACCTTGATCTCCCCACCACCAACCAGTACGCTCTGCCTGGCAACCTGACCGCGGGTATCCAGCACGGCAGCTGGACGCAGCCGCTGCGCGAGGCTGAGAAGAAGTCCGACACCAAGATCACTGTTTCTAGCAGCTGCAAGGATGTGAGGACACCGCTTGAGTACAACTCGGAGGACATCAAGGCAGTCGAGGAGTGGGTGAAGAGACACGTCGAGACAACCTGGCACAGCCTCGGAGTAAGTGACTGCGTGACGCTTGTAGCTGAAGTTAACGATGGCTAACATCTGAATAGACCTGTTCCATGGCCCCAAGGGAAGGAAACAGCATTGTCAAGCACGGCGTGCTGGACGAACGCCTCAACGTTCACGGAGTCAAGGGCCTGAAGGTTGCTGATCTTAGTATCTGCCCTGACAACGTGGGTTGCAACACGTAAGTTATCCTGTCATGTATTTGCTTTGGATGCCAGTATCTGACCGAAATAGGTACTCGACTGCCCTTCTGATCGGCGAGAAGGCCGCCATGCTCGTCGCGGAGGACTTGGGCTACTCGGGCGACGCCCTCAACATGAAGGTTCCGACCTACCACGCGCCTGGAGAGTTCTCGCTCCACTCTCGCCTGTAAATTGGTCCAGGAAGTGCTTTGCTTTTTGTCTTTTGGGTCCTTGTTTCTTTTGCAGCGTGTACTGGGAGAATGTAATTTGGTAGTTCGTAGTCAAAACCGCCAGATTGAGTATCGAGCGGAAGTTATGTAATGAATAACGAAATTGAATTTGAACGATAAGCAATGATCCATTCTCTTTGTTCATTGATAAGGCGGCTGCATCCAGGCTTTTTGCTGAGGTTCTTGATTGAACATGAAGCTTGTGGCCCGCTGGGAGACTGGTGAGGGTGCCGGGGCGAGTTGGTGAACTCCGTTGTAAGCGGGCACCTTGGGCTGCGTGTGATTCCTCGCGCAGGGGACCATCATGGTCAGTATTCTCAAGCTCTATAGTCGAATGGAATTGGCAGTGAATATGTGCCTCCTTTCGTAGAGGCGCCACGAAGCTCCGCTTAGGGTCCGGTTCCGCCCATCTCAAAAGCAGCGAGGTATCGGACCGCATCCATTTCTGAGGGTCGAGGTGGATCTAGGGGGGTCAACCAAGGGGTGCAGATATTATGCGAGCAGGGTTCCAATGACGTCGTTGGGGCACGTCGTGCCACCGTCACCTTGACGAAGCGAGGCTCGGCCGGGAACGAACTGGGATGGTTGGAAGGCTCCAGTTCCCGATCGATTAGCACCTGTAGCTGGCGACGATCCCTCTATTGCTCTTCGCTACATTCTGTAGACATCACTTTTGTCAATTGCCATACTTGACCCAGAGAAATACAAGCCACCCATCATGGACGTGAGTGTCCCGCGCGCTGCACCAGCTGCACCAGCTAACCATGCAGACCGTATCCTCCTACGCATTCGGCAACCTAGGCTGGCTCAGCCTCCAGGCCTTCCCCCTCATCATCTGGCCAAGCTTCATCACGTCCCTCCTCCGCAGCGAGTACCAGCCAGTTAGCTGTACGTCTACCAAGATGCCTCCTCCCTACCTTCGAGGTAGTCATACTAATGACCGTAGCCCTCGAGACCTACTTCGCCCGCTCCCTGGGCTTCGCCCTCCTGGCCCTCGGCCTCACCGTTCTCCTCCTCTCCGGCGCCCTCCCTATCGCCGCATCCGACGCCTCTCACCCGGAGGGCACCGCCTCCCCGTACGCCGACGCCGCCGTCTCCGTCTCCGCTCTACACCATGCCACCACAGGCTTCTACTGCTACAGCCGCTGGCTGCACACTGGCCAGACGGCGAGCGCCATGGGTTGCCTTGGAAGTGTCATCTTCGCCGTGTTCGGCTTGTGGTTCGTCATGTTCGCCGGCAGCAAGGGCCGCGTGAGCAAGAGGACGGGCTTCGACAAGGACACGAGCGGGTTCCCGTTCAAGAACAGCGAGGCATACCGACGGAAGAAGAGGACGCTGTAGAGAAACAAAAGCTTCGCGGTTTCGGCGCCATACATGGGAATAGATTGTTTCGTTGTATTATACTCGCTGCTGAGGCAGCAAATGGGGCTTTTGGCCCGACTCAAGTTTCTCATAACACCGTACTGCCGCCGTCGTGACTAGTGTACAGCGCCCATTTTAAGGGCGCAATTCTCGAACCCGGTGATTTTTCCTGCTCCGCTGCGGGCAAATGTCTATACCACCCCTGTGGTTTCGACCCAGATGTGCCTGCTCTCCCGGCGAGCCGCTCGGGACCTCAAGGGGGGCGGGTCGATGGGAGAGTCGGCATCGGACGACTAGCCCTGGGATGCAATCTCGGTGCTCTCGCCGTTCAGACCATGCGTCTCAGACTTTTCGATCGTGTCGATGGCACCCGTTCCGTTCGCCAGTTCGGGCGTCTCCTGGCTCTCAACGACGCCCGGCACCCGGACGTCTGCCGCGCCTGAGAGGACGGCCATGCGCCGGTCATGCCAGTCCGCCTCGCTCTGGATGACCTGCGACAGGAGCACCTCCTTCTCCTGCCACTGCTTCTTGTACTCGGCCTCGAGAACCTTAATCTCGTCGTGCAGCTCCTTGGTCTCGTCCTGCGCCCACTTGACCTGGAAGCGACAGAGCTTGTAGAGCTTGTCGAGAGGCATGTCAAGCTCCTCCTTCGTGAAGCCCTGGTCTTCCGATAGGAGTGTGAAGAGGTCCGATGACAGCTCGATCTCGTCGTCTCCGCCGTTGATGGAGTCGTCCTGGCCCGCCGCATGGGATTGTGGTGTCTTGATGATGATCTTCAGCTTGCTCTTGCTGGTGGGGCCGGATTGCATCGACTTGGGGACTGGGTCGGATGGTCGCAGCGCCTCGGTTTCGTGTACGGTGCGCATGTGCTTGGCCAGCGCATCGGATCGTGTGAATGCCCTGTCGCATTCTGTGAGTTGTTAGCAGTTGCGCTGCGTGGCAGGCGAAGTTGACTCGGCTCACCTGGCAGGTAGCAGTAGAACGGCTTCTCCCTGGTATGGCTCCTCATGTGCGCCTTGAGTGCATAGCCGCTGGCATGCGCCATGCTCTTTCGGTTGCAGCCAATCCATTCGCATGTGTACTTCTTCTGCCGGCTCTCGATGTGGTCGTTATGAATGTGCTCCACGAGCTTATCCATGTTGCCAAAATCACCAGCATCGCAGCCGTCCCAGGCGCAGTGGGTGATTTGCTCCTGGTAGTCTTCCTCGTCGAGACGCGCGTTGATGGGCGAGCTGGGGATGTCGCCTTCGGTATCCTCAGAGACGTCGGACATGCCATCGAGAGGGTCAGCCTCGGGCTCAGGCTCAGCTTCAGGTTCGATCTCTGCCTCGACCTCGACCTCTGCCTCGGGTTCGACCTCATGGTCTGGTTCGTGGACGGCAGCGGACGAGGTTGTCGAGCCCTCTCCAAGCTTCTGTCTCTTGGCCGGGCGGTAGGCGTCGTAGGTCGTCGGGGTCTCGTTGTCGGAGCTCTCGCTGGAAGACATGGAGGAGAGAGGCGATTCGTATGGGGACATGTTGCGGCCGATTCGTTTCACCATTGTGATACGCGATCCGACGCGACGGTCGGGTGATGCGTGAATGTTAGGACTGGCTCGGGGTCGACAATGTTTGCCAAGAGCGGCCAGAAGTTGTTGGTGGTTGGTAGAGATGCCCGGTGATGGAGGTGAAGATTTCGAACCGCAATTGGTGGCTGTTGGAAGAAATGGTTGAGGGAGCTGTTGCGTGTCTGATCAGAACTTACTTCCGCTTGAGCTAAGAGGCGCAAGGCAAGGGCAGTCGTTCCTGGCAAAGGCAAAGGTGGACAGGAGACTGGATGAGCACGGGCCCATATTTCTCTGTTGCGCAGCATGAAACGGTCATCCGTAATATAGACGGAAGGAATCAATTCATAACGGTTGGGGCCAAGTCTACTGCTCCACTCTACGATTTTCTACCTTATTCGTACCTCAACCCATTCCACCACAAGGTCAAGGGCTTCTTCAGGTAATAGGCGCGTTTGGTCAGTGGTTGTGGCTCACTCGCATTCATCACATTGGGTGACGTTTTATTAGCAGATTTGGTCCCCGTCTGCAACATATTTCGCGGCTCCCGTCGGGCAGTGTCAATTGAAGGTCTCGTCACGGCGAACGACGTGGTTCATCGTGAATGTCCCTGCCCGTTCTGAACTCCTGACCTGCATGATTTGGTTTCCTGACATGAGCATACGTAAGTAGGCAAGTCACACATGCATCTTGTGTGGCTGCAAATGCACTGCATGTGTCAAAACAGGCTATCGATCTTTGAGGACAGATTTGCCGAATACGGGAGGCCTATACCAATTGCAGCAGAGGGGGCTTGACATCGACCTCAGCCCCAGGCAGACGCTGATCACTTCGTTTGTTAAGAACAACTTGACACAATCGTCTCGCCGTCGAACCAGAATCTCGATGAGATCTCATTGCAACATCTCATATCCTCTTTACAGTTGATGATATGTTTTCTGGCCTTAACTCCTTCTGCTAATTAGCCAGCCTTGAGCTCCCCATTGAGGATACCATCCCGCAACTCTACCACCTCGACACAATGGCCGCCGACTCGTCCTCCTCGAGAACTTGGGTCTTCTCTCAACGAGGACTCCCCTGGGATGTCCTGTCCCTCACATCCCGTCCCATACCGACGCTCCCACCCCCGCTCCCCCTCCCCAGTGACGTGCCCAACCCCGAGGAATGGCTCGTCATCAAGGTCGCCTTTGTTGGCATCAACCCAGGCGCCATTTTCCAGATGACTCTCGTCCCGCCCCTGATACGCCAGAAAACTTGCGTCCCGGAGATGGACTTTTCCGGCACCGTCGTTGATGTCTGGCACCCGAACACGGAGAGCTCCACTCCATCCGGGGCCGAAGACTCCACCACCGGGCATACCTCCGAAGGCGGTCCCCGTTTCAAGAAAGGCGACAAGGCCGTTGTCATGCTTCCCGCGAGCCACACCCTGCCCACCGGCACCGGCGCTTTGGCCGAGTATGTCCGGGTACCCGCGCGGTATGCCGTGCAGAAGCCTGCAAACGTCAGCTTTGGCGATGCGGCGGGCTGCATGCTGCCGGCGCTGACTGCGCGCCAGATGGTGGAAGAGTCGGGAGCCAAGGCGGGTGATCGCGTGCTCGTCAACGCAGCGAGCGGTGGGATCGGAACGATGGTGACGCAGATGGTGCGGAACATTGTCGGCAGTGAGGGCCACGTCGTGGCCATCTGCAGCGGGAAGAATGTGGACATGGTTAAGGGCCTAGGCGCAGATGAGGTGAGGCTTTGCTCTGTGATGAACAACTACCCCGGCCGAGAATGGACAGCTGGCTGAACCCTTTTCAGGTGATAGACTACACTCAACACCCCAACGCCCTGCCTCAACACCTCACCACCCGCTTCTCGTCCACTCCATTCGACACTATCATTGATACGCTGGGCCACCAACCCCTCTACCTCGCCTCCCCCGCCTACCTGGTCCCTGATGGCGCTTACTCCTCAGCCGGCATCAAGCCCCCCACCTTTTTCGTGCCTGACTTCCTCCGCGCCGTCCTCCAGATGAAGCTCAACGAATGGTGGCCCGTATCGCGCTGGCTCGGTGGCGTCGGGCGCCTCTGGCGCGGTGTCAGCATGATGAGCCCTACGCTGGAGGATCGACAACATATCATCGACATGCTGGGAAGGGGAGACATCAAGCTCGTCAGAGACAGCGTCTGGGGCTTCGATCAGACGAAGGAGGCGTATGCGAAGGTTGGAGGGCTACATGCTTCGGGCAAGGTGCTTGTCAAGGTGAATGCCGATGTTGGCGATGATGAGTGTTAAGCTGGGATTATGGGCAGGTGAGACCGAGGAGGATACTCTGTGGTGACCATCTCATATTATACTCTACTCATTAACATACTTTTCTGGATTACCTCAAGAGGGGAGGAAAGACCAGGCTACATTAGAGACGAGGCAGTCGTAAGATGCGGTGCAGGTCACGAGCTTCGTTATCATTCGATATGGCTACCGTTGTTGTTGGTGGTCTGGTCAATTACGCTTCAAAAACCGTGCCTTCCCCATCCAACGACACAGTTTGGCAGCCACTGCCATCCAACCACCAAACATTCAATCTCACCGCTCACCTCCAACATCAGCAGCCACAGCGCACTTTCCATTTCATTGTTGACAAAAGCAACAGCTTCGAAGAACACCGTTCGATCCCAGGGTGTATCCAACATCACGACCATATGCCTGCTTTCATCTGATGACCCCCCTGCGACTATACAAATTCCTCCCTAACCGCCCACGACGGTTGGCATCTTGCCAACGTCAACTCACGACCAGTCTGCGCTTGAGAGCCGAAATGGCTAAGAAACTGGCGAAGTTCACCCCCCACGTACCCCTCCTAACAATCAATTCACTTACGCAAGAATTTTGAAGGCCGGACGCATGAGATGAATGGGGCCGAGTAGCTCCGAATGTCGCAAGGCAACACGCTCCAACGCCTCCAACACTGAAATATCACGGCAGGCCACGATTGCTGCCGCATCAGTTCCCTGGGCACGGCTTCCAGGCAGAGGCCATCAATATATTTAGGACGCCT
This sequence comes from Verticillium albo-atrum, assembly GCA_002851705.1. Taxonomy (NCBI): domain Eukaryota; kingdom Fungi; phylum Ascomycota; class Sordariomycetes; order Glomerellales; family Plectosphaerellaceae; genus Verticillium; species Verticillium albo-atrum. The sequence continues at coordinate 739,415 of NMXJ01000004.1, forward strand.
GTTGTTCTCAAAATCATGTTTCATGGGCGCCAACAAGCATCCGGAGACGGTCGCCTTCTCGCGTCCGTTAAGTATCCTGGCTAACAATGGAACGAGTCTCGAATCGCTAACGAAATGCAGTCACCAACACCAGATGAGCAGCTTGTTTATAAATGCATCACGATCCCAAAACTCTTGACTATGATCATCAGAACTCATCCGACGTCTCTCACCCCATCTTCGTCATCGTAATCACCGTGCTGTGCACAACCCTTTTACGACAGATACATACATCGTTATTCCTACCCTCAACTTGGTTATCCTCCTCTACACAAGCTTTTTACTATATTCGCACACATAAGCATCCTACCGTTATCGTGATTTTCATCCTGCCCGCAGCCATTTTATCATACTAGCAGACATCATTGTCCCCGTCCTCTTCCACAGTTTTCGTCCAAAACAATGGCCGGCTCTTCTGTCCCTCGCAGCATCAAGGAATGGCACGAGTTGGCTGAGCCTCTTCGGTCGAAGACCAGGAAGCTCGGACGGAACACTATCTAGAAAGGTCAGTCCGACGCCGGGAGAACATAGCTCAGGGCAGCCGTCAAAGTATTCCGGCTCGCCGCCCGGCGCTTTGCCCCGTGGCAGAGACTCTGGCTCAGAGCACTCGAGCATCGATATCGAAGCCAAAATTCTTGCACGGCATCGCCCTGATGAGGCCTTAGTCAACATGTCCCTCATCCTATATCTGCAAGGAATTCTCGCTTCTCTTGGACAGAAAAGTAAATACGCGCAAGATTACAACTGGTCCATTTCGCACAAGTCCTTTCATGTCAGACAGCCCAATGATGAGGCATCTGCCGGGTCCGCTTCTGAAATGCCTATTCTCTCCGCTAAGACCGATGGCTGCCTCGTAGGCCGCCCGCAGACTCGACTTGCCGCGGAAGAGAGTGTTCTTTCGATCATCGAGGTAAAACCGTTCAGGCGAAGCATTGGAAAACAAGCCATTCGGATGCAGGAAGGGGCTGAGATGGCGGCGTGGATCTCCACCGAAAGTTCTAAAGGCCTCCTCCCTAGCCTCCCTGGCAAGTACCGGTATGTAGGTGCGATGCATGACAGCCCAAACACTCAGTCTTCTAATACTAGGTTGTACGTAGTCGTTTACTTATATCCCAAGACCTTGACGAGATTTACCTTGTAATGGCCGAGTATGACCACAAGTACGTGCAGTACATCCAGGGCAATACGAAAGAATGGCCCCGTTCGAACGCGCCCCCGCACACCCCCAGCAAATTAGTGTCTGCGCAGACTACACCAGGCATAGGGCAGAGCCTGCCGGAACGGCCAAGAGGCCGAGTGGTTGCGCCTGGGAAGCCGAAATCGACACGAACTCCAGAACCAGTTGCCACAGCTGCGACTCCGTCGTCGTCCGGTGGTCCCACAACGCCTAAGAAATCGTCTGCTGCGCCTCCTGGCACACCTGGCGCACCATACCGGAGCTCTAGGCAACCTGATAACGATGACTCTTCGGCTGGTTTTCTTGTTATGCATGAATTCGCTAAGATGCATATCAACGATTTAGAGGACCTGAAAGAAATTACATTACTCCTAGTATCGTTAACGGATCATCTCTGCTGCAAGGATAACTTTATGCACTTGAACCAAGCTGGCAAGTCTACCGGAGGTCTCGGGAAATAGGCACGAGGTCAGAGGCCGGACACCGAGAACCAGACAGGGACCGGACAGGGACCGGACGCCAGGGACCGCGGGCCATACACAGGAAATACTAAAGGATTCTTCGCTTCTAGAGAAAACTGCTCTGCTTGTTGCTGATTTGGTAGAGTGAGTATTTTAACACAGGGGCATCAATTTCAAGTCATGTAAGAGGGAATGCAATGCTTGACCTTGTCTTTCGTGTACATGATCGTTGCGGTTGACTGTTGCTGACATTGCTAGATCGTGATTTTATCAAAATACGCCAGCCTGTCCTAAATTTCCAGCCCAAAGGGGGAAGGTTAAGTTGCCGTGCTGAAAACATTCAGGGGCTGCTATGCCGTCAAGGAAACTTTTGATAGCTCCCCTGTGATGACTTTGATACTGTCAAGTTCCCGCTCGACAGGTGGAGGCCCCCGGGGGGTGCGCCGGGTCTGTCCTACGGGGTGGCTGTTGAACCACCTAACCAGAAGCTTCACGTCGGACGTCAAGAAACGTGTATGTAGGTTGATCAGCCGCGACGTTCGGATGATGAGGCGGCCGTCCTGGAGGTGGGCCTGGACGATACGGGCCGAGAACCGGTTGTGAAAGCTGATGACGAGAACCTCGATACCATGTGTCAGCGCCCAGGGTGTTATCGGCAGGAGACGGGCAGCCGTACCGGGAGTACGAGGTGGTCGAGGTATATCTTTCTGCCTAGTCCGCGCGTCTGCGTCTTGATGAGAGCAACAGCCATATAAAGTTCACTCCGTAAAAGGCCGCCACGAGGGCGAGCATTATCATAGACGGTTGCTACGATATGCGGTATGTCGGGGTCAGGTTCCGGGTCCTCGGGCCTTACTGTTCGATAATAAACGTAGCCATATTCGAACCGATGACGGTGCTTGCATCCATCAGGAGTTTCTTGCCAGATGTCGCAGAATGGCAGATGTGCGTCGAATTCGCTAGAGGCCTCTGAGCACACGGCAGGCAACGGAACGAGTTGCCCCGGACAGAAGTAGAGAGCGGAGGAGAAAGACGACCATACAAATTGTAATCCCATTTCATCGTTCTAGCCGCAATCTGGGACATATGATAACCCATGCTACCGGCATCGTTCTCCCCGGTAGTGAACAGAAGTTCTGACGCGTAACATTTATATCGGATGGCGAAGTGATGTTCGATGGGCCGAAACCGTGCAGCAAATCGAGGCCACTCATCATGCTCTTCCTCCATTGCAGTTTCCATGTCGTCAACTGGGCCCGGCAGGAAGTAGCGCATCTCAAAATCAATGGGGTCGTCAGAATCGATGTCGAAGGAACCGAAATGGACGACACCTGTGTCGGCCAGCTGCTCAACACTGAACGAGGGTATGGCTGACTGATGCCTGACCCATCCCTGGATCTTGTCAAGCAGGTAGAACTCCTCATTCCGTATCTTTTTCCGCGGGTCGACGACGCGGCGCGACTTCCCTTTCCTCCTCTTCTTGCCAGAGCGGTGGCGCGCCATAACCAGAGGTGATGAGCAGACCTAGGATGGACTGAAGACTGCGGGGTGCATGAGCTGGGGCGAAGCGATACAGGCGAAAGAGACCGAAGAACTAGCTTATGGGGAGAAAAGTCCAGCTTGGTGACAGAGAACGTGTTGCATGGGTGATTGAGGTTGTACATTTTAATCCAGTGGCCGTCCGTGGCGGCCTATGGTCTCAGGCTTGCATTCGCATGCCTGTCACCGTAGCGAGCGCCGTCCGTTGGCCACAGTGACGTGACAGTGTTGGTTGGAAAACGCCCCAGCTGGCAACATGTGTAAGCGAAATGCCCCGCCAGGAACTCTGGCAGGCCCAGACGGGTTCCATTGTGGTTTTGATAGTGTGATGTTACAGAAAAAGGTTGTCTAGATGCGTATCTACTCCTATCGCCTAATCCTAGAGTTCTTACCATATGACTATGCCTCTAAAATAGAAGGTCCCCCCAACTTGCATTGTATCGGAAATCGGCATGATCAGATGCGGCCTACGACTGCCCAGAAGGAGGCGGTTTACCAGTGTACCAGATCATGAAGCCCGCCAGAGCTAATACACCGGGGTCTATTGAGCTGCTACATCGAACCGAGTTGTTTCTGACGTGGGAACTTTCAGCGTACCATACTCGCGCTCGACACTGGAGGACCCAGAAGGACACCGTCGAGTGTCTCCGACTGGGCGGCTGTTCATCCACCTGACAAGTAGCTTCACATCAGGTGTCAAGACGCGGGTATGGAGATTGAGCAGGCGTGACGTGCGAACGATGAGACGGCCACGTTCAAGGTGAGCCTGAACGATACGTGCTGAGAAGCGACCGTGGAAGCTGATGACGAGGGCCTGGGTCATGTCAGTACCGAGGTAGAGTTGAGTGAAAGGGGGCACCGACCGGAAGGACGAGGTGATCAAGATAGATAGAGATCCCCAATTTGCGAACCTGTGCTTTGATTAATGCCACAGCTGTGATGAGCTCGCTTCGCAACAGACCGCCGCGCGGCCGGGCACCGTCACAGATAGTCGCTACTGTGTGCGGCACGTCAGGGTCAGGGTCGTAGGAATCATCATGCAGCAACCGCTGCCACATATGGGTAAATTCGAATTGATGTCGGTGCCAGCGTCCATCGGAGTCTTCCCATCTATTGTCGTCTATTGGCAGATAATGACGGGGGAAGGATCTAGGATTGTACAGAGCATCGTCAGTAGATGCCAAGTGGACCAACGAGTTGCATGATTGGGTACAGGGCAATCTACCGATGACGATCCCAGCTTGTTGACTTAGCTGCAAGCCAACTGAAATATTCACCCATGTTGCTGGCCTCGTTGGCGGAATGGATCTCGTATCTCATGTTCTCCGAGCTGCTGGCCCTCCGAAAAGTGCGGTTATATCTGAGGGGTGAAAAGTCTGACACGAACTCTGGCCACGGGGTATGATGGTCCTGTATGGCACGCTCCATGGCTTCGACAGGGCCTGGGAGAAAGTACCGCATCTCAAAGTCGATGGGGTCTTCGAGATCGATGTCAAAGGAAGTGTCGTGGACGATGCACGTATCAGCCAGCTGCTCAACGCTGAGCGACGGCACAAAGTTCTGTCGCTTCAGCCATTTCTGGGTTTTGCCGAGGAGGGAGAACTCTTCGAGCCGTGACTTTACACGCGGGTCGGATTCGTTGCGCACTTTCTTCTTAGTCTTCTTGTCATAGCGGTGTGGCATTGTGGTGGTATCGATCAAGTCACTGAATGGCGTCCGACTGTCGAATGCCGTAGGGGTCTCGACGCGGAAGTGTCAAGTCAAGAAGCGAGCATGAATTTGGTGAGGAAAAGCGCGATGATTGAAGTTTGATGAGGCATTCGGCTAATTGAGAGTTTGACTCGAATGAGTAGTGTTTACTTGTTTGCCTGTTCGTGAGGTGGCCATGGAACGCGACCCCAAGGTCTTAAGGCTCGGGTTCGCATTTGTCACTGTAACAAGCGTTGGCCACAGTGGTGAGGTGACAGTATCGGATACCTAGCGCCCCAGCTGGCAGCATCTGCAAACGGAATGGTGGGGCGGGCGCACCGTTCATCAGGCTCACCACGGGTGACCGCCCCTCCGTTACGGTCCGTCCCTTTTTTTTGCCCTGCACGCATGGCCATGGCGTCTGTTGATGTTGCCCCTCCCCCACCACCCAAATCACCAAACACACTCACCGGAGCCCATTTCTCCCCTCACTCCCTCACTTCCACACCACACCGCATACCTGCCTGCATCTAGCCGTGTCTTGCACCAAGACCCTGCTCTTTCTTTGATTCTTTACGACTTTACGCACCTTTTCTTCATCATGGCGACCACTCTCAAGCTGTTCTCCCTCGAGGGGAAGGGCCTCAAGCTCGACACGGCCGAGGACCTCGAGGCGCACATCGCCGACCTTCGTGCCAACGACGTTGAGGAGGTCAAGGTCCTAGGCAACACCTTTGGCATCGGCGCCTGCAAGCTGCTCGGCGAGGTCCTTGCCGAGAAGAAGAACCTCCAGGTACGACTACCCCCCCTTCGCGCCGCGCTGCCTTCTTCATAAGAAGACGAACGCCGACTAACCATCCCGGCGTCTCTAGTCTGTCGACTTGTCCGATATGTTCACCGGCCGTCTCCTGAGCGAGATCCCCGAAGGCCTCTCCTCCCTCCTGACCTCGATCACGAACCTCCCCAACCTCCGTACCATCAACCTCAACGACAACGCCTTTGGCCTCAACACCCAGGCGCCGCTCGTCGCCTTCCTCGCCGCCCACGTCCCCCTCCAGCACCTCTACCTCAACAACAACGGCCTCGGCCCCCACTGCGGCATCCTCGTCGCCGACGCCCTGTCCGAGCTGCACGCCAAGAAGGAGGCCGCGCGCAAGGAGGGCAAGGAGGTGCCCTACCTCGAGACGGTCATCTGCGGCCGCAACCGCCTGGAGAACGGCAGCATGCAGGCCTGGGCCAAGGCCTACGGCCTGCACAACCGCATCAAGGTCATCAAGATGGTGCAGAACGGCATCCGCCAGGAGGGCGTCTCGCACCTCCTCAGCGAGGGCCTCGTCCACGCCAAGGGCCTGCGCGTCCTCGACCTCCAGGACAACACCTTCACCGTCCAGGGCGCCCGCGCCCTCGCCGGTGTCGCGCCCGGCTGGGCCGACCTCGTCGAGCTTGGCGTCGGCGACTCGTACCTCACCCCCAAGGGCGGCCGCCTGCTGTCCGGCGCCCTCGCTAAGGGCCAGAACACGAAACTCGAGACGCTGCGCCTGCAGTTCAACGAGCTCAACGCCAAGGCCCTCGCGGGATTCGTGCCCGCGGCCAGGGACGCGCTGCCGGCGCTCAAGAAGATCGAGCTGAACGGCAACATTTTCGAGGAGGAGGACCCTTCGCTGGTCGCCCTGCGCGAGCTCCTCGAGGAGCGCAAGGAGAAGAGCGGCGGCGACGTTGTGGTGGAGGACGACTGGGGTCTCGGCAGCCTCAGCGATCTCGAGGAGGAAGACTCAGACGCGGAGGAAGAGGAGGAATCGGACGAGGAAGAGGAGCTGTCGACGGAGAAGAGGGCCGAGATCCTGGTCAAGGACGCCGAGGAGGCGCAGGAGGAGCCGGTCGTGCAGGTCAAGGACAAGGAGGTGGAGGCGCTGGCCAAGAAGCTCGAGAAGACGGCCATTTAGAGGGCTGCTCTCTGGCGTGCCTGCTTGCGGAGCATAGACGATGCCTGATCATGTTGAGTGCGGTTCAGGCTTGGACACGATACCCCCCGATTTCCCCTTGATAGAATGGCATTACGTAGAGCTGTGCCGATGCGTCTGAAGTGCATGTGACTGAATCGTACGCTTGACATGTTGTTGCGGTTGAGGCCGAGGCGCGCACTCATTGACCGCAACCACGAGATGTGGGATCTCACGTTACATCAGCCCACCACAGCAGAAGTCAACCCACCAGGAAACGACGAGATTCCCGATCGAATACAAAACAACACACAGGCACCATGATTTCGATACGGGCCTACTCACAACCAAACATATCACTATTAATTTCACACAAAGAAAAAATGTCACACATCACGCAAACAAAACACACAACACACCAAGCGATGCCCCTCCCCATCTTCCTCAACACCAAACTCACCGTTGTCGAGACACTGTGGGACCTGGCCCTCGCCTACTTCACCATCCGCACGGCAGCCGTCTACGCGCTCATCACGCTTGCGGCCGACACGCTACTCGCGGGGTGCGCCGCGGGGCCAGCACCAACGCTCCCCGTGGTACCGCTGCGTGTGCTCCTCGTGGCGGCATGTGCGCGGACCGTCGTGGTGCGGTATGAGATGCCACGGGACTGGAGGTTCAGGGGGGCCGTGGGAGGGGTGGCAGGGGCTATGATGGCTGTTGCTGGTGGGCTTCTGGGGGCTGGGAGTGTTGGAATGGGGACCGAGGTTGGGAGGACGGCGGTGCTGGCGGGGTTGATGCCCTTGCTGCTGATGGTCTTCGAGGGGAAAGAAGGCTGGGAGAAGGCGGAGCGACGGTTGCCGAGCGAGAAGAGCGCTGGGCTGTGACGTTGGTCAGGTCATTCGGTGGTTGAGTAGGGGTGTAGCAGTGTAGAAATCAAGGCACATGGTCCGCATCTGGATACAGGATCCGCGAAATCGGAAATGGCGTTGGTGGCAGCCGTTCCCTTGAAGATGCCATTAAACGTGAGACACGTTGAGGCCGGTAGAATATGGTATTGAGATACCCGCTAACGGTGGTGGCATTCCTGGGCCTGGCGGATATGTCTGAGGTGCGACGGGCCACGCGAGGAGGAGACATTGGATGGCCGTTCCTGGTCGAGCATTGAGCAGGACCATCAGCGGGATGCTCTAAAGATAGAGATTCGAGGGATGACTTCGATTCTGGATGTGGTTTATGAGGCGTTTCGAGATAATGAAGGGCAAGATACCATGTCTCTCTGGTCAAGCAATGGGGGGAGGAAGTAATGGGAGGGGGGAGTGGTGAGGTAGGAGTAGGGTGGGGTGATGTTCATGGTGTGGCACTGTGGCGTGATGCGCGATCCGGCGTGGCGCATGCATTCCTTAGGGAGGCGCGTCAGGGGTCGCGTCGGTCTAGACCTCCCAACTTCACCTCCCCCTTTCTTTCACCTTCAACTTCACAATCCACGATGACTTGGCTGAATTCGGCATTGGCCAGCTCTGGGACTTGGCTTCACCACGACGGAAGCTGATCCAGTCGCTAATCATCCTGCCTCCACCTTAATATCGAAGACCTTGGCAGACAGCTTCCCTGCCCCTGAACATCACCAGATGGATTGCTCTCCGGAATGCATCCCCAATGCCAACATCCCGAGGCAACAGCCGCGGAGTCAAGATGCTCCTTCATAGGATTTCTTCCGGCGTGAATAGCCAGCCCTATGCGGAACAGAAATTACTTGCTTGCCGGTATGTACGGCGTCTCCCGCATGAAGCCATGCCCGCTGTGCAGACGCCCCTTGCGGCCACAGCAAGGTACCGAAGCCTCTTCGACATGCTTCCGATCGTCGTGCATTCCTCGGATAGCTCATATCCATTGTTCTTGAGATCCGCTGGTCTGGACCTCCAACGCCTACTGGCTTCGTCTGGGCGAGACACTTCTCGTTCTCGTGGCGAGCTGGGATGGCCAGTAGGCACATTCCTCGCCGGGAGCGAGTGTCTCGCATTTTACCCGCCTCGCATGGCAGGTCCATGAGCACCGAATTCTCCAGAGTATAAGGAGCCTTGAAATCTTTGCCCTTCCAATGTGTCTTCTATTTCCTCATCACCTCCTCCAGCAGCTTCACTTAGCAAGCTTTACTCAACAAGCAGCATATTCATCATGTTGGGAAAAGACCTCCTCACTGCCGCGCTGATCTTTGCATCGGCCGCCAGCGCAAGCCCGCACAAACGTGTCGACTACTCAAAGTCTAGTGCTGAACACAAAGCCGTCGAGCCCGTGACGAAGACGGTCCATCTTGACAGCATTGTGAGATCAACGCCCGTCACGGCCGTCGACGAGCTCGACTTGCCTGTGGTCGAAGAACCTATCGAGGACCCCCAGAACATTACAGATCGTTCCACCGGTGTGGGCTTCAGGAGCGCCCTCTACTTCACCAACTGGTATGACGCATGTGGCATCACAACTCCTGACAATCGTACTGACTTACTATAGGGGCATCTACAGCGCCAACCACCAGCCGTCCGACTTCCCCGCTGATAAGACAACCCACCTCCTCTACTCCTTTGCCGATATCAAGCCCGACGGCCAAGTGTGAGTGAACTTACATGTTGAACCCTGCCGTGCCCACCCGCTGACAGCCCCAGCGTCTCCTCCGACACGTATGCCGATTTGGAGAAGCGATTCCCTGGCGATTCGTGGAATGACGTGGGCAACAACGCCTATGGCTGCATCAAGCAGCTGTACCTTCAGAAGAAGAAGCACCGTCATCTCAAGCTTCTCCTCTCCATCGGCGGTTGGACCTGGTCCCCCAAGTTCGCCCCTGTCGCCCGCACCGCCGCTGGCCGCCAGCGCTTCGCTTCCAGCGCCGTTGCCCTCATGGCCGACTGGGGTTTCGACGGTATCGATATTGACTGGGAGTACCCCAAAAACGCCGCTGAGGCCCTCGACTTCGTCCGCCTCCTCGCCGCCTGCCGTCAGGCACTCGATGCCTACGCCGCCACGAACGCCAAGGGCTACCGATTCCAGCTGACCATTGCCGTCCCCGCCGGCCCCGCCAACTACCGCATCCTCGACATGAAGAAGATGGCTCCCTTCGTCGACGGCTGGCACCTCATGGCCTACGACTACGCTGGCTCCTGGGAGAGTACGACGGGCCACCAGTCCAACCTCTTCAAGAGCAAGACAAACCCCGCGGCCACCAAGGCCGACACGGAGACCGCCCTCAACTACTACCTCAGCCAGGGCGTCGCCCCACGCAAGATCCTCCTGGGCCTTCCGTTGTACGGGCGTTCCTTTGCGCGCACCGACGGGCTCGGCAAGCCATACTCGGGCCTCGGGCAGGGATCTGTCGAGGCCGGCATCTACCACTACAAGGCGCTGCCGCTGGCCGGCTCCGAAGAGCGCTGGGACGCCGAGGCCGCCGCGACGTGGAGCTACAACAAGAAGACGCGCGAGCTGATCACGTACGATAACCCCAAGTCGGCGGTGCGCAAGGCCGAGTACCTCGTCAAGAAGCAGCTCGGCGGCGCCGTGTTCTGGGAGTCGTCCGGCGACCGCAAGGACGAGCGCAGCTTGGTACGGACCACGTCGCGGGCGATGGGCGCGATGGACCTGACGAAGAACTGGCTGTCGTACCCGAAGAGCAGGTACGACAACATCCGGAAGGGCATGCCTGCGAAGTAGGGCATTCCGTGTGAGTGCCTTCTGTGAGGGCACCTTGCTTCTGGAACAATGATGTGGCATAACGAAACATGGGACGGAGTTTAGCATGGGCATTTGATTTGATACCATTAGACAGGCAGATGTGATTTAATATTTTATTTTTTTATTTTTTATTTTCAATGAATTTTCTTTTCATGTGAACGTTGAGTTGATCCTTTTCGTGTTCGAGTAGGCCCTAGAGGTCTACATCGTTGTACAACATCAGGCTCCCTCTAATATCTTATATGGCCCTCGTATTACTTGCCATTTGCATCCACCCATCATGTACACCCAGCCGCGCTGGTCACCTAATGTAAGAACACTACAGGACAAACACCACAGCCAGCATCATGATCAGGCCCGCAAAGCCCGTGACACCAACACGTCCCGCGGCGCCCTCGTCATCTTCAGCGTTGAGCGTTCCGCCGTTGGCACCCGTCGTGACGGCCTCGAGCCCGCCGTTCACTGGCGCCGTCACCTCGGCCGCGACGCCGGTAGCGAGGCGGAGGGTAGTCTGCATGGTGATGTCGGCGCCGAAGGAGGACGTGGCAACGAGGAGCGTGTCAGGGACGCTGACGGTAGGGTTGGGGACGATGCCAAGGCCCGAGGACTCTTCGAGGGCGGAGGAGGGGGCGCTGCCGTTGCCGGACTGTTCGGCGGAGCCGTTGTCCGAGTCGGCCTCTCCCTCTGCGTCTTCATTCTCCTCGCCTTCTTCTTCCTCCTCATCGTCGCCTTCGGACTCCTCTTCATCGCCCTCGGAGCCCTCTTCCTCCTCCTCGTCTCCCGATTCCTCTTCGTCCGAGTCCGAGTCAGATTCTTCCGAGTCGGAATCAGAATCAGAGTCCGACTCAGAGTCAGAGTCGGAGCCAGACTCAGACTCTTCTTCACCCTCGCCGCTCTCGCCGTCCTGCTCCTCCTCCTCGTCAGACTCGGGGAGAGGCTGGAGCTCGCCGCTACCGGAGTCGTCCGTGCCGGGAAGGGGCTCCAGACCGGTCTCGCCGCCGGACGGGTCCTGAACCTCCTCGGCGTCACCGGGCGTGGCGGGTGCCGACTCGATGGGGACGGGGGCGGCGGGCAGGTCCGAAGGGGTGGTGGTGGTGCCGTTGCCGATGATGGCGGAGGGGACGGCGCTAGGCTGGACGTCCCCGACGGGGAGGGCGGGAATGGGCTCGGATGTTTGCACCTGCTCAAGTTAGTCGCGTGTTGGTGTATTTTGGGAGTGTAAGACTTACAGGAACCTCGGGGAGGGTCGCGTTGGAGGGAATGGCGGGCAGGCTCTCGACGGGCGCGACGGGTTCGAGAGGGTTGGCGGGCTGAGAAGGCTCCAAGGGGGCCAGAGGCAGACTCGGGACGGCGGATTCGACCGACGCCGAAGGCTGGAGGAGATCGACCGACTCGCTGGGAATCACAAGCTCGGCAGACGCGGTGGGCAGAAGGAGGTCGCTGGACTCGGGTGCGAGAGGGTCGAGGACCTCGACGGGCAGGCTGGGAGCAGCCGAGATAACAGGCGCGCTGGGCTCGAGAGGTGCGAGGATAGGGATGGCCGACTCGATGGGGAGAGCAGACTCGACTGGCGCAGATTCAACTGGCGCAGCAGATTCAAGGGGGGCTGCGGACTCGACAGGGAGGACGGACTCCACTGGCAAGAGAGACTCAACCGGCGCAGCAGACTCGACCGGAGCGGCGGATTCGATAGGAGCGGCAGACTCGATAGGGGCAGCAGACTCAACGGGGAGCGCAGACTCGACGGGGATAGCAGACTCAACGGGGAGCGCAGACTCGGCAGGGACAGCAGACTCAACGGGGAGTGCAGACTCGACCGGTTCAACGCCTTCCGGCGGCTGAACCTCCTCGATCTGCTCCCCACCGGTACCGGGCAGCGGCCTCAGCTCGCCAATGGTCTCCTGGAAGCCGGGCAGAGGCCTCAGCTCGGCGCCCTGCTCACCGGCCTCGGCGCCGTCGGGAATGCCATCCTGGTCAGCGTCGGGGAGCTGCGCGGGTTGTTCGACGGGGACCTCAGGCGCGGGTTGTTCAACAGGGACTTCAGGCGCTGGCTGTTCGACGGGGACCTCCGGTGTGGGCTGTTCAACAGGAGGCTGCTCAACAGGAACTTCAGGAACAGGCTGCTCAACGGGCACCTCGACAGGAGGCTGCTCGACGACAGGTGGTGCCTCAGGAACGGGCTGTTCGACGACTGGCGCCTCGGGCACCTCCACAACAGGCACATCCTCCTCCTGACCCGGCGCAACTGGTTCCGGCACCAACGCGGGCACCTCGCCTCCGGCCTCGCCGGGCGGGCCCTCGGGCACGACGGACGGCGCCGCGCCGGGCACCGCGGGGTCGGCACTCTGCGCTGCGGCGAGCGAGGCGCCCAGCAGGACGACGAGGGCTTTGAAATGCATTTTTCGTCGTTTTGGTCGTGTGATCGTCTACTCGAGGTGTTTGTTTATTTGTTTGGTGTATAAGGATCGTGAGAATGTCGTCGGTAGGCGGATAGGCAGGACGGAATCGAGTTCCAAGAAGGCGGACGTATTAAACGGGACAAAAAGGGCCACTAGGGCGTTGAGAAAGAATCGAAAGGGGAAAAAAAGAGACACACTGGTTGAGGGAGTGTAAGGAGAGTGCTGGCCGGCAGTCAAGAAGAGAACGACACGAAACGGAGAAGACAGGCAGACTTCACTCAAGAAGGATGAAGGAGGGAAGAGAAAGAGGGAAAAGGATCGAAGACCGGCTTGGACGAAGAGCTGAAATGGGACGGCTGAGGGATGGACCACGGACGAAAAGGGGAGAGATGGACATGGCACAACGGAGGGCATGGCTGGGTGGGAATGGATCCCGTACATGATCCGCGACAGACGCGGTCTGATGTTGGGGCGGCGTGAGGCTCTGGGGTTGCATCGCGGTAGGGCGGCATGGCACGGGGCGGGTTGGCGTGTCTGAGCGGGACGGCCGTGCTGGGCTGGTCGATGTAAGGGCAGCCGAGGGTGAACCTGACGGGGTCTTCCAATTGGGGGAAAAGCACCAGTTGAAGCAGGAGCTGATGTTCAATGCTGAAGTTGTCGTGGAAGGAGAAGTCTCGAAATGAGTTGTGGTGGCTCAATCGAACAAATCGTTCTGCTACGATCACCAACCCATCTTGCATCTGTCACCCAAGTCAGTCCCTCACCAATTGCAACACCATCACTCACCAAACAACGCCCAGAATTTGCCATCCCATCCATCAATGCACCGTCCCATCCTCGGACGACATCCGTCATCCAATCCTCTTCCAAGAAGCTAAAAAGCCAAAAGCCAAAAACCAACACCCAAAGCCAGAAACCCAGCCCAGCCCAGACCACAGCCTTGGGACGACAAGCCGTCGCAGCATCAAGGAGGCGATCCCGAAACGCTGCCCCCTGCAGCCGATCAAACCCCGGCTCCGAACGAACCAACGCCTCGCAAAACCCCCGGCCACGCCAGTGACAGCGCCAGCGCCAGCGCCAGGGGCCCGTATCACCAACAACAACACCCTACCTCGCCTCCGCGTTCAGGTCCGGGCGTCCGCTCCTCTGGACGGTATCCTTCTCTTCCGTCTGACTCGGCGTGCTGACCCAGAGAGACCAGACCGCGAACGCGTACGTCACCCATATGTCGCCCTCTATAACCAGACCAAATACAGCGAGTCACGAAACACAATCACCACCAGCTCGGTGGGCACACAATACAATCGTAGCCATTTTGCTCGTGTACAGCTATCTCTCGGCAATTTGAATCCCTGATAACACCGGTGCAATTACACACATCCTGACGAAGCCCAGGCGCATCGCATCGCATGCATCGCATCACGACCCACTGATGCTCCTCCTGCGATCCGGCCCATCTACCCATGCCAGCCTGCCCTGCTCTCCTGAAGCCTGGGCCTCAAATGTCAACCTCCCTAAACGCCTTCATAGTCATGGCTGTAGAGACAGTCAGCAAACCCTTTCGTCGCCGGCAGAGAGGGGCTCGTGGAAGGGACATCACATGTCCCGGGCAGGCAAGAAGTGCGAGGAACGGAGCAGAAACGGTGAGGCCTCACATGTTAAAACAACCCAGTGCCGCGTCCTACACGCCCTCGGATTGGTTCTCCCCAGGCGTGTCCGTGTTCACCGCTCCGTGGAACGCGTCTCCAAAGGCCGAGTCTTCCATCTCCATGTTCAGATCCAGCCCATCGTCCAGCGAGCCCGCACCGCCGTCGAGGCCACCTTCGTAGCCCGCCAGTGCCTCGCCCGCCGTGTCCAAGTCGCCGAGCGAGCTGAAGTCGTTGTCGCCTTCCGTGAGCGCAGGAGTGCCGACTGCTGAACCTTGTAGAGGCGCAGCAGCAGAGGCAGAAGCGCCTGCTGCAGGTGCTGCCGACGGCGCTGATCCTGGTGCCGGCGTAGAGTTCGCGTTCGAATCTGGAGACACGCCGCCCTTGGGAACCACCACCCAGTCGCCGCTGCCCTGATCTTGGCCGCTGCCGCCGGCTGGAGCCTCCTTATTGGCATCCGTGTTGCTCATTGAGACATCTTGCTCCGCGCCCGCCGCCGCGGGAGGCGCCGGCGAGGGCGCGCTCGCGTTGGCCGGAGTCGCTGCACTCGAGATGATTCCCGAGGGAGTCGGGAAGTTAAGCGGCGTGGACGTGGACGAGAGGCCCGTGTGCATCTCATCGAGGAGGCCTGCCGCTGTGCCACCCATGTCGATATCAGCATCGTCGCCGGCCGCTCCACTTTGCTGAGATCCTGCCTGCGATCCAGCCTGCGAAGGACGACGCGACAAATCGTTCGACGCCGCCCTAGAAACCGGAGCAGGGACCGGCGTCGGCTCCTTAACCGGTTCCTGGACCACGGGCTCCTTGACCGGCACCTTAACCGGCTCGGGCAGAGGCTCCTGGTATCCGCCTTCTTGCACCCGGTTCACGGTGTGGAGCACAGCAATCTGACGACCGAGATGCGCCTCGACCTGCGCCACGATGTCGTCGACCTTCTTGTTGTGCTTCTGCGACCAGGCGCTCTCGCCCTCCTCCGAGTCAGAAATCTGTCCCTCCAGACGCCAGAACTCAGGGCCGTATTCCTCGACCGAGTGCCGCAGCTCCTTCTCCGCGCTAAGGATGGACGCGTTGGCCTTGATACTGGCCATGGTAGCGGCGTGCTCTGCCTTCATTTGCTCAATTTCGGCGTTGGTCGTGTCGAGATGTTTCTGCACCCGCTTCCTGAGCTCATCGGCAAGGCCCTTGTCGAGTTTGCCGACGTAAGGTTTCTCAGGGTACTCCAGGTGAGCCTCGGCCCCCTGAGCGGAGAAGATGCCCTCTGTGAGCGGCTCGAGCTCACCCTTGAGGCCGAGACCCAGGTCGGGAGGTACAATGTCCAAGAGTGAGTACGGAGAGGTCCAAACCTCATCCATCCACATGTGGTTCTGCTGGTACCGCGAGATGGCGATATCCCGCGGCGTCAGGGTATCGAACACATCGCCGTAGATGTCCTCCTCATCCATCTCAAGTTGAAGCGCGGCCAGAGAGCCTGGGGCCGGAGCCGCTGCGCTTGCCGCAGCCGCTTGCGCAGCGGCCGCCGCCTGCTGCTGCTGGGCTTGGGTTGGGGCCTTGCCCCGACGGCCGCCGCCCGGAGCCGGCCCAGTATGAGCGGGATACGCAACCTGCTGCGGCACGCGCCTCGACTGGATCGGTGCGTACACCTGCTGGCGGCCACCGCCATTGCGCGGCCACGTGATCTGCGGCCAATTGCCACGGTCGGATAGCATAAAGTCCTTCCGCGCGATCTGGCCGCAGTTCTGGAGGTAGTTGCGCTGGCTCATCATGTTCTGGGTGTCCTGCGTGTAGGGAATCATGTTCACCGGGAGGCGATCCTGGGGGTCCGCCTGGCCGTAGTGGACGAGCCAGAGGCTGACGTCGGGCTGGGGCGAGTTGATGTTGGGCTGCTGCGCCGGGATGAGACGGAACCTGCGGCGGGCGCGGAAAGCGATTTGGTCGCCAGGCGCGAATCCCGTCTTGTTGTAGTAGATTTCGAGGCTCTGCGAATACAAGAATATACGTTAGCAGGTAGATATTTCCGCGCGGATGAGGTCTGATGCATACCAGTCCATTGCCGACTTCCTGGCGATGGTATTGGTCGGGAGCCCAGATGATGCCGTCACTGGCAAAGTTGGTGTTCAGCCTCTTGAGGGGCTGCCACGTCAAGAAGGTATGGCCGTCATTTGGGCGGTCGAGATAGGTCCAGAAGAAAGGCGCCTTGTCTTTGGCGACCTGGGGAGCCGACATCAGCCATTTGGTGACGAGTTGCAGGTCGAGTCGCCCTTGGTTCGGGTACTGGTTCGCCGAGACGAGGTGGACGTGCGGGAGCTATTTTCCATGTCAGTGATGCCTGTTGATGATAATGATGATATCGAGAGCGAGATGGACCTACCAGCTGGTCCTCAATCGCGTCGCTCGGGTCGAGAATCGGCTGTTGCTGCGCCATGGTGGAGGGAAGGCGCGTCGCGACCGATTGGGAATTGTCAATGGGCAGTACGTGTATCCTCGGGAGGGACTGGTGGGCCTCAGAGCAGGCAGCTCTCGAAAGAAGACGATGATCGAATTGAAGGAGGGGGAGGGGATGATGTCGCGTTGCGATTGACACCGTGGTTGATGAATGTTCAGCCTGGTCCCTTCCGGTCGCTTGCACTGTTCTGGCTGGAGCGCGCCCCAAATTTCTCGCGACGAGGCTGCGCACGGACCACCACTTCAGACACGAATGGCACCTGACCGGATCCGGCTTAGCCCAGGAGAAGCTCTCGGCGCACGCGCCCCGCGTGAGCACGACGACCTGGTCAAGCTCTCTACTATACGACAAACACGCATTTCACGATTCACGACATCTTCACGCCATGTGCTTGCATGTGTACAATTGACTTCATTTCATGATCCAGCATCTGGCTGGCAAGTACGTAAGATCACTCCATCCCATCCTAACCCATTACCAAAACACCCTTTTTAAGCCTGGTAAGTAGACGCAGAAACGTTGCCGCCACGGCCGGTCCAGTTAACGTGGATGTCCGTGTCGACGGGGTACTTCTCGTTGGCGTGCTCGGGCTTGACACGGAAGGTGTGGGCACCGAAGTAGTCACGCTGGGCCTGGAGAAGGTTGGCGGGCAGGTCCTTGGTGCGGTAACCGTCGAACCACGACAGAGCGGTAGAGAAGGCGGGGGTGGGGATGCCGAGGAGCGCCGACTTGGCGACGACGTCTCTCCAGCCGGGCTGGGCGGTGTGGATGGCCTTGTTGAAGAAGTCGTCGAACAGAAGGTTCTGGAGGTCGGGGTTCTTGCGGTAGGCACCGGTGATGTCCTTGAGGAAGACGGAGCGGATGATGCAGCCACCGCGCCACATGAGGGCGATCGAGGGCTTGTTGAGCTTCCAGCCGTACTCCTTGGCGGCCTACGATTCTTCTTGTCAGCACAGGTCACCACGGCCGAGAGGGGTATATTGGGGGTGTTGGGGGGGGAACTCACCTCCTGCATCAGCATGAAGCCCTGGGCGTACGAGATGATCTTGGAAGCGTACAGAGCCTGCTCGAGGTCGTCGAGGAACTGCTGCTTGTCACCCTCGAACTTCTGGACGCGGCTCTCGAAGTGGAGAACGCCGGAAGCCTTGGTGCGCTCGTCCTTGATGGCGGACAGGCAGCGACCGAGGACAGCCTCAGCGATCAGAGTGACGGGCATGCCGAGGTCAAGAGCGTTGACGGCGGTCCACTTGCCGGTACCCTTCTGGCCGGCCTTGTCGAGGATCTTCTCGGCAAGGGGAGTGCCATCCTCATCGTTGAAGTAGAGGATGTCACGGGTGATCTCGATCAGGAAGGAGTCGAGGACACCAGTGTTCCACTTGGTGAAGACGTCACCCATCTCCTTGTAGGACATGCCGAGACCGCGCTTCATGATGTCGTAGGCCTGTCGTCGGTCAGCATGGCACGTCTTCGCAGGGAGAGGGGGTGGGTCCTGTGGGAAGGGGAGTTGCTCACCTCGCAGATGAGCTGCATGTCACCGTACTCGATACCGTTGTGGACCATCTTGACGTAGTGACCAGCACCCTCGTCACCGACCCAGTCGCAGCAGGCCTCGCCGTCGCTCTTGGCGGCGATGTCCTGGAAGATGTCCTTGATGAAGGGCCAGGCCTCCTCGTTGCCACCGGGCATCATGGAGGGGCCGTAGCGGGCACCCTCCTCACCACCGGAGACACCGGAGCCGACGAAGCGGAGGCCCTTGCTGGCGCAGTATTGGGTGCGGCGGTTGGAGTCGGGGAAGTGAGAGTTGCCACCGTCAATGATGATGTCGCCGCGCTCGAGGAGGGGGATGAGGGTCTCGATGTAGTCATCGACAGCCTTGCCGGCCTGGACGAGGAGCATGACACGGCGGGGCTTCTTGAGCTTGGAGACGAACTCCTCGATGGAGTGGGCGCCAACAATGGACTTGCCCTTGGCCTCGTTGGCGAGGAAGCGGTCGACCTTGGCCACGGTACGGTTGAAGGCGGCGATGGTGTAGCCGTGGTCGGCCATGTTCAGGATGATGTTCTGTCCCCTGGGCCAATGTGTCAGCACCGGGCATTCCGGCAGACCGCAGGGCGGGCTGGAGGGGAGCGGGGGGGGGAGCATCAAAAAAACTTACATGACAGCAAGGCCAACAAGGCCGAGATCCGCGCTTGCCACATTGTCAGTATTGGTCGTCGTCAGGGAGGAAGATAAAGCTGGAACGACACCGCCAACAATGTTGACGAGACGAGCGCTGGGTCGGGGCGAGGAGGCGTCAGAGCGAGGGGCACCAAGGTGAGCGAGAGTCCATCGATTGGGCGGAGGGGAGAGCCATCACTCGAATGTTCCCCCCTCCCCCAAAGAAAAAAGCTGCCTGTTCATGACAGCCCTCTCGATGGCACAGCAGTCTGCCGCGAGTCGATTGCGCGTGCGGGAATTGACCTCCGTGTCATCGTGGAAGGCACCAGAGCAGGGCGAGCGAAAGAGTTGAGGAGCGGGGTGGTGGGGTAAAATGCTCGGGTTTCCGTCATGACGAGAGACGAAGGGGGAGATAGAAGGTAGAGAGAGGTAGAGAGAGGTAGAGAGGTAGAGAAGTAGAGGGGGAGATGAGGGGTTCTCGACTTACACGGCGCCAGACATGATGAAGGTCGTTTGATGGGATCGGATTGCTTGCGATTGAAGTTACAGCAGCAAGGTGGATTCGACGGAGAGGATGAAGGGGTGGGAGGAGAGGTGTAGATATTTATCTCCAGGCGAACGGGATCGGAGGAGAGCTGAGGGGGGGGGCCTGCGGAAGTTATTATTACGGAGTTCCTCTGGCTCTCAGGCTGGTCTCTGGGCTCCAGGCTCTAGGCCATGGGCATTGGGCATAGGACGGGTGATGACAGAGCGAGTGCCCCAATCACGGGCGGATGTCACAGTACCGGGAGGTGAGGGGCAGTGAGGGGTGGGGCATTCCTGCTTTCCGTGAGGTGAGGTACCGTTAGTGGCGGGGTGCTTTGTCGCGTTGCTAGGCCTTGGTGGCCCTGCTCCCCAATCTGCACTGGGCTTAACGCCGTACAGTCAACATGGGGACATTGGGACATGAGTAGCGGATCAATGATCATGACGCTACAGACCCAACGACGTGGGGTGAGTTTTGTTCTTCTCCTAGCCGCTTGCCGCTTGCAATCACAGATGCCTCTCACCAAAACACAATCAGGCAAGCCTTGGAAGGGAAGTACAACTGGAAGAGAGAGAAAAAAAAAACATCTGAGGAACCAGGGGGTGCGTATCACCCGTCGTTGCCCTCTCGCATCAGAAAACCCTTCCAAACACCTGCTTGCTCTAACCCTTGCTGATCAAGCCATGCACCGTACCCCTCCACCCCTCCATCCCTCCTCCATCATCGACCGCCACGGCACCCAGCGAGCAGCGAGCAGCGTCGTCATGGGCGCGCATGGAGGGGCAACCCGAGCCAAGCGGCCCATAGCCCAACAACCAGCCCACACTACCGGTCCAGGCCAAACAAAACAGCTGGCGCCCGTGGACACGAAGCCATCGTGGACCCCCAATCCCTCCAAACTGTTTGGCACTGTGGTCCGAATCGGCTTCGGCCGGACCATCCCATTGGCCGCTTGCCATGTCAGTTTCTGCCTCACACTGCGGGTGTTCCAGGGGGGCACGATCTGCGACTGCGACGCCGGAACTCCCAAGGCTGCTTGCCTGCCTTGACCGAGCCGAGTGGCGGACGGCCCTGCGAGATATTAGAGCGCGATGTTTCGAAATCCGGTTCAATACGCGCATGTTGACCCCCAAATGACCCCCATCCCTCTCCCGAGACCAATAAATGGAACGCCCGGGACATCCCCCTATTGCCTCCTCACTCTCCCTCGTCTATGGTTGTTCTGTCGGCCTACCCCTCGGCCTAAACCGAGCGGCTGCCTCACATGTACGGATGTCCGGGCCTTCCTGATGATGACAGTGCGCGCCCCATGCGAAGACGCTTCTTTCGAGGGGCATCATGGTCAAGCTCTCTCAGCCTTGCTTCGGACGCTTGCCCGGTAGAGAAAGAAACCACCCCCCCCCCTCCCTCCTCGAGACGGGGGAGGAGCGCTTGCATCGGCCATGTCTCCGATGGCGCGCCTTCTCACTCGTGGAGTTTCCGCCTGGGCCATTGGTTCCTTATCCCCTCCCCTTCGGTCGTCTGGGAGGCCTGGGGGCTTGGGGTGGGAGGCTCGAGCCAGCGCATTCTTATCCGTTGGGATCCACGCTAATACGGATGAATGATGAGAAAATGTCGCATCCCGCCGTCTTCGGGGCTGCACCGAGTCACCGGGCGCCCGCCCGAAGACTCCGCGGAGACTCCGCCGCGCGACAGAGTGCCCGATGCGATATGGCTGATCTGAAAGGGAGATGTCATGTCCAACAATTCCCTCGCGACTAAATTTTCCGGAGAACCGCACGACGTGGGGGCCACGCACCAGCCACACCTCGATGTCGAGTTGCAGCCACATCTCAATCCCAGCACGTGATACTTTTGAATTCAAGCCACACATCCCGCGCGCCAGGCTCCCCGTCCGTCCAAGGCTGAAGTGGGTACGGTTTTTTCCACCTTCATCAACACCACGATGAAAAGATCGCCATCACGACCCGCGCCAGACTCAGTCCCTACGATACCCCAGACATCCAAGACCCTTCTTCTGTCGCCCAAAACACACTGTGACGCAAGCGCAGGCACTCTTTGAGCAGGAAACCGGCTCAGAGGTACGTTCCAAAACAGCCAACACCGCACCGCGCCTTCCAAACCACAGTTCATTCATCATGGCCTACCCGCCCCCTCCAGGTATCTCAAACGCCTCCTCCAGCCAGTCCCACCCCTCTCTCCCCGCTCGCCCACCTCCTTCGACCAACGCGGCCTCCAGCGGCAGCGGCAGCGGCAACGGCGGCGGTGGTAACGGCGGTGGCGGCTTCAAGTCGTCCTTCAAACCCGCCTTCTCGTCCGCCCAATCCTCCTACTCCAGCGCCCCCAGCTATGGCGCCGGCAGCGCCCCTGCCACGGGCCAGTACGGTCCTTCTTCCTACCCCTCCTACCAGCAGCCTGCCGCCTCCGTGAGCGCGGCGCCCTACCAAGCGCAACCACAATCCTACCAATACCCCCAGCAGCCACCGGGCGGCGGCGGCGGCGGCTACCAGCAACAGAGCTCCTACGGAGCGGCGCCGAGCGCGACGACGTACGGCGCAAACCCTCAGATCCGCAACCCCTTCCCCGCCCCAGGCGCCGCCTCCGCTAGCGCCGACCCCTCCTACGACCCTGAGCTCGCCGCGCAAATAGCCCAGTGGCAGAGCGCCTACTCCGGCCGCGACGCCGCGCCTTCCTCCTCAACCCCGGGCGTCGGCCCCTCCACCATCCCGGCACCCGTACCCGACGCGGCGGCCACGGCGGCGGCCGCGGCAGCAGCAGCAGCAGCCTCCGGGAACGCAGGCGAGAAGAAGAAGACGGTGGTCCGCGAGGGCGGCGGCAAGAAGTGGACAGACGACACGCTCGTCGAGTGGGACCCGTCGCACCTGCGTCTCTTCGTCGGCAACCTCGCGGGCGAGGTGACAGACGAGTCCCTCCTCAAGGCTTTCGCGCGCTGGACCTCGGTCGCCAAGGCCCGCGTCGTGCGCGACAAGCGCACGACCAAGTCCAAGGGCTTCGGCTTCGTCGCCTTCAGCGACGCCGACGACTTCTTCCAGGCCGCCAAGGAGATGAACGGCAAGTACATCCAGAGCCACCCCGTCGTCGTCCGCAAGGCCAACACGGAGATCAAGGTCACCAACGCCAAGGACAAGGGCCGCGGCAAGTACGGCAAGGACAACAGGAATAAGAACCGCGGTGGCAACGGCAGCGGCAGCGGCGCCGGCGGCGGCCGTCAGGAGGGTGGCAATGATGCGGCCTTGGGGCCGGTGCACCACGGTGGTGTGTCGAAGCCGGGACAGAAGACGAAGAATGGCCTCCGACTGCTGGGTTAGCGCCCGTAAAGTATAGTGTCAGGAGTTAGATGCAGGAGACGTTGGATGTGGACGCCGAGCGACATGGTAAAAGTGTCGTTCGTTCTTCTTCCTGAGGTCCAGGCATCCTACGGAGTAGGAAAATCACGAGTCACAATTAGGCCAATTTAATACGTCATTGATCAAGCAATGTCTTCTTCAAACCCAAGTCGGACTTGTATTCGGGGTATCATCAGATTAAATGCAACAGCACTAGCCACCTCTTGCGAGGGCTCATGTGGTCTGTTCCTCCGCGCGCCAGACGGTATGCTCCCTGGCCCCTTCTATGGGGGCGCCAGTCTTATGTACTGCCGTCCTCCTTCTCCCATGGCTTCCTTCTGGCTCGCCGTCTCTCCGCGCCAAACGCCAGGTTCCTATCAAATGATGCCGATATACGTGAGAAATCTTCAAAGAGAATAAGCCAACCTTAAAACACATCAGTTATCCCGGTGAGCTTGCGCTATCCGAGATCCCTGCGCCTCTTGGTGTGCCTCTTGCGCGGGGTTGGGGATGATGTCCCCATCAATAGTGACGAGGTTTTCGTCAATGTCGACGCTGTTTCGGGCCAGTAGACCAGCATTCTCGCCCGCAGCATCTTCGTTGTCGCTGCCGCTGTGGCTGGACGTGCTTTCGACGTCCATGTGCCCACGGTGCACGTTATCTTGGGCATCCTGGCGCATCTGGCGAATCTTCATCCAGTTGTACGCGGCGATGGCGATGATGGTGGTGACTAGGCCAACAGCGTTGACGGGGGTGAGATGGTCCTCGAAGACGAGAGCGGCGGCCGAGATGGTGACGACCTCCTTGAAGATTCCGGCGATCGACAGTGTAACGACGGAAGTGCGCTGCAGCAGGGCGAACTCGGAGGCGGTCATGAGGAAGGCGATGCAGCCTGGGAACAATAGGAAAAGGGGGGTCGTGATCACACCCCACTCCTTAACGAGTGCTTTGAGTCCCTCGATGAGGGCAGGGAACCCCTCGACGGGGATGGCGATGGCCATCAGTACTACGAACATGACAGGGGCTAGGAAGAAGATGCTAGAAAAGGGGTTGGACGTGGCGGGGTTGCGCAACAGGAGGATCTGGGTCAGGGCCCAGCGGAAGCCGGAGAAGAAGGCGGCTGAGATGACGAGGACAAAGCCACCCAGCTTAAACTCGACCTCTCCCGAGACCATGAGAATAACACCGAACGTCATGGCGGCGATAATGGCAACGAGTCTCCAGGTCGGTTTCTCGAGGCGGAAGAGGAAGGCGAATATAAGAACGAACGCTAGGGAAGATGATTTGCACATGGCTACATGCACGTTAGCGAGAGAACATGACAGCAAGGGTACCGGCGTAAACGTACTGTAAAAGGTCAGGGTGATGAACTTCAGGGATGTGTTGCCCAAGCCGATATCAAGCCCGGTCGCCGCACCGCAAGGCCCGATGCGGGTGAGATAGAATAGTTTCGACATGAGGGGCCGTTCGGGCTCGGTCTCATGCCGTGACCGGCCAGCATCCGAGTTGTGCTGTGCATTTTGGGGTCGTAATGAGGGGACGAAGAAGAGGACTAGTGCGGAGAGGGCGAACTGGACGAGCATGTGACAGCTCGTTGTGAAGAGGGGAAATGCGAAGTTCAGGCGGTCCTTGTCGAACATCCATTTGTTATACTGTCATTCGGGAGCCACGTTAGCTTTGAGGTGATCCGGAACGGGGGGGGTGATGAGGCAGGGCGTTGATGTGACGTACCAGAGAGATGCTCAAGGAGAAGATGTACCACAGCAGGATTAATGAAGAGTTTATGGCGAGGTTCCTGAAGACGTTCTGGTCGGCCTCCTTCTTCTCTTCGGCCGTAATATCGCCTCCCCTTGCTATCCTTTGGTCGAGGAGCGTGTTGCGCCTCTTCTTCTGTCGCTTCCGCCTCTGGTCCTTCTTTGTGAGTCCCGTCTCCTCGTCGTCGTGGAGGTCTTCGTCGGAGAAGCTGTCGTCGGCGGGATCTGCGGATGCTGACGCGACACCATCTGGTGCCTCCTCGGAGATCTTGGGCTCCTCGGTCAAGCCGCCAGGCGCTCGACCGGCGGGTGTTCGAAGGGACTGGGCGCGAGGGCGGGCGGTCCTGTCGGGGGTGCTGGCGCCGACGCTCTGCATCAGACTGCTGCGGCGCCGGCGGTGGCCGACACCGGTCATGGGTTCCATCTCAATGACGGGGCCGGGCGAGGGCGAGGGATCGCGGGCGGCGGAGCGAGAGGGGTTCGAGGAGGAAGCTATCGAGGGATCGAGAGCATTCGAGGCGGTGGTCGCGTGGTAGGTGGATGATGGGCCGGACAGGGGTTCGAGGGTCGCCTCGGTATCGCGGAGGGCGTCAAGGGGGGAGGAGGAGGAGGGAGAGGAGGATCGAGCGGATGCGCGGTCGTGGGCTTCTGGGGTATCGAGGGATGGTCGCAACGGGTCAGAAAGGAGAGGAGAAGCAGTAGGAGGGTCGAGCAGGCGGTCAAGAGAGGGTGAAGGAGGAGACATGTTTTCAATTCGTCCCTGGGCCGATCCGCGATCGAGTGCCAGTCCAGTCCTGTCTTGGAGTGAGGGAGCGAGATGTGCCCTGGGCTCCAGTCTCCAGTCTGGACGCCAGTCACCAGTTGCCAGTCACCAGCGTCCCGGTTGACCACGGGCGGGTCCACGGCTACAGCCACCTCACGGTCCACTTCGCGCGCGCAGGAGGGTCGAGCAGGATCCACCGGCGGGTCATAGTCTGGCGGCTGCCAATGGCTGGGCTGGGCTGGGCAGCGGCTCTCCAAGCCAGGTACAACCATACAACCGTACAACGAGCCTGGCCCGGGCTGGTCCCCGCCGGCTGGCAGTGTTGGCAGCAGTGTTGGCGGTGCTGGCAGTGGTGAGCGGCAAGGGCAGGAGTGGCTGGGCGAGCGCGGAAGGGATGGTCCTTCCCATCCGGTGGCTCCTGCCGTGTGTGTGTGTCATGGCCTGGGTGTGGTGCCTTGGCGTGTCTTTCAGTGGACTCGCTTGGTCGCCTGGGCGCCAGGTGGCCCATCAGGGTCAGTCACAGGCAGAACTTGGGGAAGTCTCGGGGGTCACCCCCTGGCGGTTCAGTGCCTTAGGGGCAAACCGGGGGGAGCAGATGGTGCAGCCAAAGAGGGGGGGATGCAGAAGCCGTGTGCTGGCATCATGCGACTCTTGATGCCCCCCTCCACTGCAGGCGAGGGTTTCCTGGGTACACGCTAGCTATGCCAGCTGTAAGCTGTGAGCTGTGACGGCGATCTGCCATGGGACTCGGTCTCGCCGCTTTACTTAATCTCTCCAGCAAGATTTCACTCAGCTTGACAGGGCACACACCTACTTTACTTCCTCGAGGTATGATGTCAAGCGAAGCTGCACTGCCCAAACTCTGACTATAGGTTGAATGACGGTGATATCCTCGGCAAATGAAATCCAGGCACAAGAAGACACAAGAATAACTCATTCTGCCCTACACTGCCAGGTAAATGGAGATGGCCAAGACATCCATCAGCGGGGCTAACCAAACCAAACCAAACCCCCTTTTTTTCCCATGCTTCTCCAGCACTTCCAAGGAGACACTTCAAAGCAGCGGCAGTAGAACCCAAAAAACCCACATGCCGAAAGGCAATGATGTACAGCGCTGATCAAGTCTGGGCTCTCTCCTCTCTACCCCATCCATCCATCCACGGCCCCCCTTCGCACATGTCTTGCGCATTTCATGCACCAGAGACAGCCGACAGTCGCCCTTCACCCAGACATCTCCGACGGCTTCGGTGATTGTGCCTCTTTCAATCAAGTCTGAGTTTGCTGCTCAGGCGAGCGGATTTGCTCCTCTTGGGGTTTCAGCTTGCCGACACACCCACATCCTTGTCCTCCTTTTGGGATGAGTGTGCTATGCTGTGCTGTGCTCTGGTCCCAGAAACACGGTTTCGGCACGCGCAGGCCAACCGATCCGAAGAACATGTCCTGACTCTGTGTACTTGGGAGTCTTGGGGTCTTGGAGCTCTGAAGTCGAGTCTCCCATCCTCGGGCCTTCACACACGACCAGTCTCAGCCAAGTTGACACAACCGCCCATGTGACCACACCGCCCGCACCTCCACCACCCGGCTTTCAACCTCCAGCATTACATCGAGTCAGGCTTGGCTGCTACACCGCACAATCAGGAGGAGGGTCGGTCGGAACACCCATCCATCCATCCTTCGACAGCTATACTCGTTGCTTCTTCTGTGCGGGGTACCGTCAACCGGTCAGTCCTAGCGCTGGAGCTGGGGGAGCACAGCTCCCCTCCGCCAAAGTCGCTAGGTGCCACCGTTAAGCTTAACCCGTTAGGAACACCAATCATGGGGGAGATGAGACATGCTCTTGTGATCCCCCAGCTGTTGTCATGATGTCAGGGTCTTCTGCTGGCATCGCGCCGGGCGTCCTGGCCAGACCCCGTGATCGACATGATCGATGTGCCCCGATGCATTATGTATTCACAGAGTGCTAGGACTGATCGGTGTGGTGTGCATAGCGTTCATGGCACAGTTCTATCCGCAAGTTCTCGGTTTACCACCACCCATCGTGCTGGACTAACCGGGTTAGCGTCATCGCCGCTCTTGCTCAGGCTTGGCTCAGTGTAAGCTCAGCCACGCCTCAGTCGAGGTGAATTTGTGCGTGTTGTGCACAACAAACAATAGAAAAGCGGTAAGCCTTGAAACGGTAGCCCAATTCCGTATTGAGGTCAACAGGGCCAAGTCTTTCCTTGATTGACCCTCACAACCTCAGCAGCGATTCTAGTGACTCCGTACTAGGCGTCTCTACTATAGTTGTAGGAAGGTGTTTTAATTTGGTACATCGAATAGTGTATTGTTAGCTATCATCCTTGATTGATAACGCGTAAGTGACTGAGGGACGCCTCAGGCCACAGAAAGCAGGTAGGGTATCTGAATTATAGGGACCTTACTTCACTACAGTATGCAAGAGGGTCAAAATGCCGCTTGGGATACCACCCACACACGCTGTGCCCACATGACATCCGTACTTCATTCATACCCTACTTAGTCCTGACTTCAACACCCTCGCAATGCCTTGGTGTCTTGTCTTTCTTCCCTTTCTTGCCACATCCCACCATCGTTACCGCCACCATTCTGCACAAGAAGCTACTGCTTCTACATCGCGCGCCATGGCTGTACAAGACTGCCCCGCGGATATTCGACTCATCATTTACGAACAGTTGGAGTCGTCCGATCTGGCATCACTCTCCGCCACCAGCAAGGCCATGCGCCAGCTCACCGAGCCATTTCTGTACTCTGCCGTCCAATTTACATGGACAGAGGATACACAACCCTCTATCATGCTCCTTCTGCGGAGCTTTCTCGAACGACCTGAGCTTACACGCTACTTAATAAGCCTTACACTTGTCGGCAAAGATGATCTTCTCAGAACTGGATGGCAAATGCACGCAACGCCCCTAACGAACATTGTCGCACAACCTGAAAGCCTGTTCGACGCGGTGGCATCTATCGGTCTGTCGCCCAGCGAGATCGACGACTGGATGGCGAAAGTCCAATCGGGCTCTGCCGATGCCGTCGTGGCAGTTCTGGTTTCCTTGGCCCCGAATCTGGCGAACCTTTCGCTTTCGCCCAATTGGGCTTTTGAGACCCGACTGCTTGGGCACATGTTCAGAGCAGCCCTCTATGATTCGGCTGAGGGTTCTGCTGGTACCGTCAGTTCACGCATGGTACATAGGTTCGAGTCACTGACACACGTGTCACTCACGCCGTGGCTGCATGCCCTGTGTATGTTGGATCCACCGAAGGATATAGATCACGACATTCTATCCTTGTTCTACCTACCTAATATTCAGGATCTGTCAATTTCGGTACCAAACTTCGATCAGTTCACCTGGCCCTATGAAAAGCCCCCAGTCGCCTCTGCTCTAAAAAACCTAGAGCTTTTCCGAATTCGCGAAAATTACCTAGAACCCATCTTGTCAGTCGCGAATAACTTAGAACGCCTTCACTACAACTGGCGCTTCCATGAAGGCATCGACAGACGACTGAGCGAGCGCGCTGTTGATTTGGACCAACTAGGAGGGGTGCTTGGGAGACATGGACATTCTCTGTCTTTCTTGAAGATCACTGCGCGGTCCGTGTTTTGCCCTGGTATGGGTGGCCATTGTCCACTTGAGATTATTATCAAGGGTGCTTTGACTGGACTGTCGCAACTCGACAAGATCAAGACTCTTCAAGCTCCTTGGGTTTTTGTTATAGACGACGATTCGGAACCACCCAGACGTCTCCGTACAATTCTGCCACCGGGTCTGAAACATCTCGAACTAACGGAAGATCTTGAATCGGCTGAGATGTTTATCTTGGAAAACAAGAAAGTCATTTCAGCTATCAAAACAGAGCTCGAGGGTGGTTTGTTATCTTTCGCAGAGGGTCTCAAAGTCATTATGATGCCACCATGTGATGACGACAGTGATGATCCCTCCCAACTGTGTCAGGATGAAATCGCCCGTCTCAGCGAAAGATTCAATTTGGAGTTGAAGAAATTGCCAATAGGGCCGGAATGTATGTATGAGCCTTAAGCTAGATTATTACATGACGAAAATTGACAATGACAAAGGTTTCCTAGTCCTTTGATCGAATAACGCAATGTTCGAGATCAACCATTACTCTCAGATAACCGATTCGGAGCATGCCTGAATCTGACCCTTCCTGTCAACTCCTCCCGCTAATTTGGTCAATTCATACGCTTCTGCTGCACCAGTCTTTCTCATAAAATTGATGTTCCCGCCTCCTATTTGTTTCACCAGACGGTTACACCCCCAGTCAGTCTACATTTGTGTTACTTATGTTTTGCTCGGCCATCAATCCAACCCAGAACCTATTTGAACGTACCTCCGAGTAGTATCCGTCGGCGTGTTCGCCACAAGGCAGAATGATTTTAATGCCATCCTTGAAACGGTAGACAGTCGTCACTCTTGGTTGAGGGCTCAATGCCGCTATTTTCAAGTCGTGTACCTCGCGGAGTTCGCCAAAGCTGCTTAAAATGATCTGGCTCGGAGCTATGCGGTGGGCTACCGTTTCCACTGCCTGTCGACGAAGTCACTCCGTTGTCTGTACGATGCAGTGGATGGTTTACGGTGGACTTTTGTGTATCTGTGGCTGGTTATGCTCGCTAAGCCACAGCCTAACTCCGGGTAGCTCAGGCTCGGCTCAGACTAAAAGCAGCGAGGCTCTGGGACGCATCCGGTTTAGATGGGGCTCGGTAAATCCCATCTCATCTCAGGGGTTCTGCTCCTGTATGACGAACTGCTTAGGGAGTCGATGGCTTGGAAATGTTCAATCTGAACGTAATAGCTTGCCGTTACATGTCATCAATACTAGGTGGCTGCCCGTGCGAAATGGAAGCTGTGGGCGCAGCATCCACCGTGACGACACGAACGCTCGCCAGGAATGTCTCGATGGTAGACCCTTGCCTCTCGGCCGAAACATTTGACATCAGATGTGTTAGAAACAGAAACGCCGCGCCTTGGCTGTCTGGGCAGGTCCGTCGAGCTCGGTGAAGATCATTCACTGACTCTATCGTTTTGTCGGTCATCACATTCAACTAGACTCCTTCCCTTGTTCTGAAGTCAGGCTTCCAGGCTCACCGAGCCTCCCTCGGTGACGGAGCGCGGCGGCGCCACGTCGTCATGGTCAACAGAGGGTCCACCAACGGAACCAGCGGAAAGCTGATGGCTTTGTGTAATGAAGATTATGTGTTCATCCATTGAGATCTCGGTGTATCGCAGCTTTGTATCTCCAAATCTCGGTCATCTGCTTGCTGAGTCAACCTTGAAGTCGGAGCTGCGGCTGGGCTTGCTGGTGTTACTGAATCCGGCGTGACGGCAAGACATAGTCAGCACGGGGATTGGCTCTCCTGGCGCAGCGGCAAACCTTCCAACCGCCGCGAGGAAAGCATCGTGGACTTCCGCAGCCTCGGTTCTTCCCGAGCTGAACACTTCTCCAGCTTACCCTTCCTGCCTGATCACCTACAATTCCATTCAGGCTCGTCACCTCTTGACAGCCTCATCTCCATCTCACCTGTGCCTTCATCATTATCAAACTGCCCTCAACAGCGAGCAGCTGTCTTACTGTCATCATGGCTCATCAATGTGCGACAAAGCACACTCAGGGTAGCTCCACGACGGGCTACCAGCCCATTGAGGACTACGGAATGATCGGAAACATGCACACATGTGCCCTCGTAGGCATGAATGGCTCAGTGGACTTTATGTGTTGGTGGGTGTTCTCAAATCGCCATTATGACAGCCCTTTTCGATGTGTTGTATTATGATGGCTAAGGCATGAGTAGGCCTGACTTCGATTCGCCTTCCGTCTTCTGTCGCCTCCTAGACAAGGACAAGGGAGGCCACTTCAGCATCAGCCCTCCGCCCGACGTCTTGTGCACCACCAAGTGAGCCCTTCCCCTGCTCATTCCAGCCAGCCTCAAGTCTCATCCCCGCAGGCAGCAGTATCTTCCGTCGTCCAATATCCTCCAGACGAGGTACATTCATGATGAGGGAGTCGTGGATCTCGTCGACTTCTTCCCTCGTCCCAGGACGGCCACCGCCGTTCTCAAAGACGTCCGGCACAGCGCCTATCGTGAGACATACACGATCCAAGAGGAGCTCAAGAAGTGGCTCGTCCGTCGTGTGGAGTGTATCCGCGGGACACTCGAGCTAGGTACGACTCGATCTCTGCTAAGGGATTCATGTGACTGATCAAGTTGTCAGACGTCGAGATCTTCCCTGCTTTCAACTACGCGCAAGAGACACACACCACCACCCTCCTCCAGACATCCTACAACCCAGGGGCGGAGAGCAGGACGGCCACCTTCCACAGCGTCAGCACGCAGCTCCAGCTCGACGTCATCGTTGATCGCGGTGACGTCGAAGCCGGTGCCGCGCCGGCCATCTGCTTCCACACCGAGAAGCGGGATGGCATGCCCGGTGAGGGTGTCGTGGCCCGCATCAAGATCCACGAGGGCCAGGCCATCTCGTTCGTGCTTCGGAAAGATATGCCGAACCACGTCACGGAGAACGTCACGACTGATGTGCTCGACAAGCAACAGCACGACACGCAGTCGTTCTGGTACCATTGGATCTCGCGGAGCAAGTACAAGGGACGCTGGCGCGAGGTTGTGCAGCGGAGCTTGATGATCCTGAAGATGCTAACGTACGAGCCCACCGGTGCCATCATAGCAGCACCGACATTCTCTGTCCCTGAGGATATCGGGGGCGTAAGGTATGAGATCTTCTCGCATAGCGTCAAGATTTAGGAAGACAGGCTGAAACTCTCTCCAGGAACTGGGACTATCGCTTCTCATGGGTCCGGGACTCGAGCTTCACCATTTACATCCTGCTCCGTCTCGGCTACTCCGAGGAAGCCGACGCGTACATGCACTTCATCAGCGAACGCTTCCTGAAGTCCCGCGGCCCCAACGGCGCTCTACCCATCATGTTCACCATCCGGGGCGAGACGGACATCCCGGAGACCGAGCTCGACCACCTCGAGGGCTACAGGGGCAGCAAGCCCGTCCGTATTGGCAACGGAGCGGCTGATCACCAGCAGTTTGACATTTACGGCGAGCTCATGGACGCCATCTACCTGTACAACAAGTACGGGAAGCCGATCAGCTGGGATCATTGGTGTGCCGTGAGGCAGATGCTCGGTATGCTGGCCTGTTCTTCACGTTGCTGTCAAGCTAACCGTTGTCCCCAGACTTTGTGCTCACCCTAGTCAACCGTGAGTGTCCCGGCCGGCAGAAGAGATGATTAGAGCTGCGCTGATAAACCCTCAGAACCCGACATGTCGATCTGGGAGGTCCGGAACCAGAAGCAGAATTTTGTGTACTCCAAGGTCATGCTGTGGGTTGCCTTCGACCGCGGCATCCGCCTTGCCGAGAAGCGCAACCTGCCCTGTCCCAACCGCGCCAACTGGCTCGCAGCGCGCGACGGCCTCATGGAGGAGATCATGGAGAAAGGTGCTTCCCCCCCTCCCTCCTTACTCGCAAGAGCCCCAATGACTGACCGCCGAGCAGGCTACAACAAGGAGATGAAGTCCTTCGTGCAGAGCTACGAGAACAACACAATGATCGACTCATCGATCCTTATCGCGCCGCTCGTCTTCTTCGTCGCGCCCAACGACCCCCGCTTCCTCAACACCATGGACCGCATCCTCCTGCCCCCGGAGAAGGGCGGCCTCACGAGCGCCGGCCTCGTGTACCGCTACGACACGGAGCTGTCGGAGGACGGCGTCGGCGGCCGCGAGGGCGCCTTCAGCATGTGCACCTTCTGGCTCGTCGAGGCCATGACGCGCGCCAGCATCTACGAGCCGCGCTACCTGCCGCGCGCCGTCAACATGTTCGAGAACGCCCTCGGCTTCTCCAACCACCTGAGCATGTTCTCCGAGGAGATTGCCCGCTCCGGCGAGCAGCTCGGTAACACGCCCCAGGCCTTCAGCCACCTGGCCCTCATCAGCGCGGCGTTCAACCTGGATCGCGCCACGGAGCACCGCCGCTGAGATGGGGGGAGCTCGCTGCTAGGAAGCCGAGGGTGGTGGCATATCAGGACGAGAGGATAGCCTGGGAAAGAAAATGAGTTATGTTTGATTTAAATATGTACAGTTCGGATATGCGGTCTGCAACGTAGTTTGTCCACGCCCGTTCCCGTTGATTGTGTCCGTAGTGGAGTAATACCGAGCAAATGCAAGTGTGCTTTCCACCGCATTCATGCCCTCTCCCGTGTGAGCCAGATGCCCCGAATACCCGCAGCAACGCAGCAACGCGTGCTTGGCCAGATTTTTCCCAACCCAAAACGCCTGCGCTATGCCCCCCGAATCGATAATAGTAAACGCCAGCCAGACCCCTCCCCCCCGGCCGCTAGGACAGATCCATGCCGTCGCGCTCGTCGCCGAGCCGGTCGCCGACGGAACTCAGCCCGGAGCTCGGCGGCCTCGACTCGGTGTTGGACGGCGTGGGTGACCCGGGCGGCGACGGCCCGCGCATCATCTCCATCCACTTGGCGATGCTCGACAGATCGCCGCCCTCGACGAGGACCTCACCCGTGTGCTCGTTGCCGCGGCCGAGGATCGTGTCGTGGAACTTGCTGTCCTCGGCGGACTTGCTGTGGCGCGACATGAGGGCTGGGGCAGGTTAGCAGGCAGTTCAAACAGGGTAACAAGATATGGGGGGCAAGAGATATTGGAGCAAAAGATGTGGGAGCTCCAGTAAGCAGAAACAAAGGGAGTGGCTCACCATGTAGGTAGTCCCCCGCCGGCACATCCCCCTCCTGCGCCGCGGACCCCGTGCCGACGACGCCCTCGCCGATGCCGTCAACAGCCATCTCCCTGATGGCGCGGCACCGCGCGCCGCCGAACCAGGCGGCAAACTCGTCGACGCCGCGCGTGTCGTCGTCGCCGCGGCACGCGCGGTAGGCGGCGGCCTGCTGGTCGGTGAGGGCTGCCGCTCCACCTGCGCCGGCGGCGGCGCGGCCCTCCTCGGGCTCGACGAAGCGCTCGACGACGCCGAGGGCGCCGACGTCCTCGAGGGCCATGCGGACGTCGGCGACGCGCAGGGGGTGCTCGTCGGCTGGGTCGTGGTGGGGGTTCGAGTCGAGGGCGCGGGCGGCGGTGTGGCGGCAGAGGGTGAGGAGGTAGCGGGCGGCAAGCTCGGTGAGGGTGTCGAGGACGGCGGGTCGGGTTGCGTGGTAGCCCGTCGCGCGGAGGATCTGGAGGATGCAGGGGCGGAGGAGCGCGTGGTAGAGGGGTGTTGGGGGGGCCATGGCGTGCTGGTCGTGGGTTTGTGCGGTGGCGCGTGTGTTGGAGTGTCTTCGGGTGTGTATTGTAGGTGGCGGTCGAGATCGTGGGTATAGTTTCGAGACAAGACGCAATCTAGTCGTCAGACGGGTCTGGATAGCTTCGGTTCAAGCTTCGATTCGAGGTTCGAGGTTCGTGATTCGAGATGTAGCTCCCAGGTTGAGGTCGGTAGTTGGGTCTGTCACCGTGAGCTTGGCAGGCGCGTGATGGAGCAGAGCATGATGCAGCGATGGTCGCGTAGGTCGATTGAAGCCCTGGGGGCGTGATCGAGCTGTTGGAGACTGTCGTCGTGGGTTGGCTGCTGTTCTTGCTTCGGGAGGTGCAAAGGCAGAGGAGAAGCTTTGCGAGCTCGAGTCGGGAGGGCATGTACGGTGCTGAAACCATTAACACTGTATTCAACACTGTCCCATCTTGACGACCCCTCCTGTTATATCATGAATTAGGCAGACATCATCCCGTCTATACATCCGATCACACACCAAACACGCAGTAATTGGGCCTTCTTTACCATCAAGAGCTTATATTGACCGAAAAAAATACTGGCTTGGCTAACCCTGCGATATGCTCCATGCTAGACCTTCCATACACACATCCGCCGTCGTATATCATCCATAGTAACCAACTTCATGTTGCCCGTCTTCAAGATCTCTCGCTTACTTGCTGACACCAGAGTACTTGTTGATCCAGCCCAGAACCTCCTTATGCCACACCAGCGAGTTCTCTGGCTTCAGCACCCACTAGAAACGGTCAGCTTAATTCCCTTCAACTCCACCAGGCTACTCACGTGGTTCTCATCCGGGAACATCAACAGCCGGCTCGGCACCTCCCGCGCCTGCAGCACGTTGAACATGGCTAGGCCCTCCGAGATGGGCAGACGGTAGTCGAGCTCGTTGTGGATCACCAGCTGCGGCGTCGACCAGTTGGCCAGCTTGGTCGCCGGATCCCACTTCTCGTACGTCGCGCGGTTCTCCCAGAGCGGCCCGCCAAAGTCGTGCAGAGGGAAGAAGAGCTCCTCCGTCGACCACTGGTTGAGCGTCGAGAAGACACCGTCATGGCAGACGAGCGCCTTGAACTTGCGTCCGAGCTCATTGCCCTGGATCCAGTCTGTCTCGGGTCAGCCACTATTCACCCGGTCCGGTCGCACCAGCCATTGTCACTTACTGATCATGTAGCCGCCGTACGAGGCACCCAGCGCCACAGCCCTGTCAATGTCGACGTAGTCCAGGTTCTTCTCAATGTGTTCGAAGCACTTGACCAAGTCCACGTATGGGAGGCCACCCCACTCGCTTTGGATAGCATCGGTGTGGTTCTGGCCGTATCCCGTGCTGCCCACCGGGTTCGGCATGACGGCGATGTAGCCCTGCTCCGCAAAGATGGCCGGATTCCATCGTGTGCTCCAGTTGTCGTTCCACGCACCTTGGGGGCCGCCGTGGATGAGGAACGCCAGGGGGTACTTCTTCGACTCGTCAAAGTCGGACGGCTTGACGACCAGCGCGTGAACGTCGTAGCCGTCTGCGCCCTTGAACCAGAAGTCGCTCAGCTGCTTCTCTGACAGGCCAAATGTCTTGCCGTGCTTGGAGCTCGAGGAGACGTAGTCCAGCTTCTTGCTGGCCGGGTCGAGCACGGAGAAGAGCGAGCTCTCGATCTGCGAGTTGGAGCTGACGAGAAGCTTGCCGTTGCCCTCGAGCAGCCTGGCCTCGATGATCGAGCCCTTCTCAAAGATGGATTCGGGCTCATGGACCGCCTTGTGCGGCGTCGAGGGGATCTTCCACAGCCGCACGCGGCCGTGCTTCTCGGCCGCCACGTAGAGCTCCTTGTCGTCCTTGCCCCAGGTGATCCACTCGGGGCGCGCGTCCCAGCCGCCAGCATGGTCCTTGGTGACGTAGTACTCCTGTACACTGGCCAGGTCCGTGATGTCGGGGATGAGCAAGAGGCGGGGTTTGTCCGACTCGTACTGGATGTTCTTCATGCGGGTGAAGACGACCTTCTTGCCGTCCCTGGAGAAGACGGGCGTGGCTGAGTAGCCCTGGAGATTGCCTGTCTTGACAATTTGGGGTGGCGCGGGCTTCTCCTCGGTGAAGGTCTTCAGCGGAATGTAGTAAAGATCCGACTTGGTGTAGATGGCAGGAGACAGCTTGGGGTCCCGAGCCACGAAGACGAGACCAGACTGGCTAATGTCAAAGTCGGCCGAGCCTCCAAACGGCGGGATCGGGGACTCGAGTTTGGTGCCGTCGAACGCGTTGACCAGACCGGGACCCTGGAGCTCGTAGGTGCTGCCCTTCTTCTTCAGAAGGCCGTACCAGAGAGAATTCCTGTTCTCTGTCTGCCACGTATCCCAGTGGCGGGCATACAGAGTAGAGTACGTCTTGGCAGAGGACAAGGCCTTGGTCTCAGACGAGGGGCGGAACATGGCGCCAGCCGGGGTCGTGACGGCGGAGAGGACAATGGCGACCTCATCCTCCGAGAGGCGGAAGGCCTTGAGGTTGGACAGGCTGCCGTCGAAGTTGCGGATCTCCTGGACGCTGTTGGAACAAGCGGTTAGTGGCGGGACCTCTTGCGTTGAGCATGTTTCCTACACTGCTGGGAGGCTGGAATGTCCAAGCATCAGGCTCGTGGAACCCTTGTCGCCGCTCTTGAAGAAGAGGATGTCCTTGTCGCTGATCCAGGTCGGCTCGCTGTAGGAGCCATCCTCGTACAGGAGGGTGGACTGGCCACCGTGGATGTCAATGAGGCGGATCTGACTCGTCTTGTTGTGCTTCTGGAACGAGTAGGAAGACACCTGGAAATGCTGTCAGCATGAGGGCGGCGACGGAGGCGCTGGTCCAGATGCTCACGGTGTAGAGGGCCTTGTTGCCTGAGGGGTTGGGGACGGCGGGAGACCGCCTCGGCGCCGAGAGCAGCACCTCGGGGGTAAACTTGCTGGCCTGAATGGTCATCATGGAGGACAGCGTGAGCAATTGGAGGCAGAGCCACGATGAGACTAGCATTTTGTCAGCTTTGGCGCGAGCCTTTTGACGTGCAGTGGTGGTGAAGTTGTGCTGCGCTGCGCTGCCAATGTGTTGCGGCGCTGGTAGGTATGAAGATGATGCTTCCGAGGAGACTCACACAGAGACGGTCAAGAATGCCCTCGTTACCCAAGCTGGGGTTTTCAATGACAAGCAAGTCTGGCGAGCAGATTGATTCCAAGGTAACGTCGTATGCCGTGGTAGCCGTGATCGTCGGGTTATGATGCAAACAGAAGGTGACGTGCTGAGGGGAGCTTCATATGTATACGAGGTGGGGGTGGTGAAGCTCACTCACCGTCTCCTGGGAGCTTCGGGGTGGCCGCCAGCTCTAAGGGGGGGGGGAGGAGGGGCAGGCGGCCAGTGGCTGACTCTGACTGACTGGTGCAGTGGTGGGGGCCAGAGATGCGCACCTCTGTGGCCTGAACAGGAGCTACCCCGCATTCTGTTTGCTTGTTTGCAACGAGCTTCCAGGGGGGCGGATAGCGGAAGAGGCTCCAGATGCACCTAGCGCCGATCCCGGCTTGGCTTACCTTCGGCAGTCTGTCAGTCTGTCACTCGTTCCACTGCCTGCACTTGCGCCCTGCACCTTCCGTCTTGGCACTAGGACGCATCTTTGCTCATCTATCTTGCTGACCAGACCTCGTCATAACTATCATGGAAAGCTACCTGACTTACGTGTAGGATGCCTGCGATGTGGGAGGCTGCAGATACCGTGCCCGCCCAGGCCAATCCTACGGCCGCGACACATGCCGTGGCTCCAGCTGTGCCCCTCAAGAAGACCTCGCCACGCCGGCTTTCTGAGATATCATTCTCCTCTGGCCTGACGTGATCGGCACGCTGCTTGCTCATCCTTCTGGAAGCCTCACTTACCTCCACCGGCCCTGCTGCCAGCGTCATTCTCAAACGGCAGCATCGGGTCATCCTCGCAGTCGCCCCCCCAGGTCACATACCCCTCACACCCCGCACCTGTTTACAACTCGATAGTATTCTGTTTGCTCGAGCACTCGATGGCCATATTTCTCGAGTCAGCTTTGTATGCTAGACTTCTATTACATGCCTCGTCAAGTTGGTAGTCGCTTTCGGTATCAACCCCGAGCAACTTTCGGTTCGAGAACCCGCTGGGCGGCGCTCTCACCCTCGCGCTCGTGCCGATCTCTGGTTCATCAACTGCCTACAGAGACTCTGCCATCACATACGACCATACCTATTGGAAAACTCGGGATCCCGTCCGCTCTCCCATCGATAAACCAATAAGGGCCGAACTAGTAGTTGGGTGGGTGACCACCAGCGAATCCTCGGTGTTGTATGTTTTGTGTTTTTGGTGCTTCCCGGGTCATCGCAGCCCCTCTCAGCAGATTAATGTCATGTCACTGTGGCTATGTTGTATTCTTGTTGATTTTGTACTTCGATTCCCGTGGGTTGATGCGCATCGGTTGCTCATTGCCCATACGGCTGATGAGTAGCATGAACTCTGGATGTATCCTTGAATACCAGTATTAAGTACAGTGCGTGGTGCTGTTAGTGAGTCGAATGTTTGCGGCTTAGAGTGAATACAGGCATCTCTCGCAAGTGCAGTATGAGTGTGGACAAGCCCTTGCAGTTGGGTTCTGAAACCTGTGATGCGGCCGAACTTCCAGAGTCCTCAGACTCTTACCGTTGTTGGAAGGAGTGGCTATCGTTCTTCTCATCTGTCGAGTACCGAATGAAATCGGTTGGCCTATTGCAGAGGAAACCGGCACAAACAAGAAAACGCAGCACAAATTCTACAGGATCACAAGCAGATCTTGAATCTATCAGGCGTTACACTCCAGAAACGAGACGAAATTCCCCGTAGGTTCTACGGCAAGCTGACTTGTCGCCCCGAAAATTGAACGAATCAGGAAACTACATTGAAGAATTCCCGGTGTTCCTGCCAATTTCTGGATCTGCGATAGAAGCCAGGCCCAAAACCATCAGAAATCCCGGTAGATTCTAGCTGCAGCCTGGCTTGTCGCCAGGAAAATTGAAGTGGCAAGGCAACTAGGTCGGATTTCGGCCTTGGAGCCTGGCTGAACCTGAATCTCTAACGAGTAACTAGCAAGAACCTGACCAATCTCTGCCTGATCCATTCACAAAATGACAATACTGGACCATTGCTTGACAAATCCATGTCTGCTTGCAAGAATCCACGATGCCCGTAGCGCCTACTGATATTCCGCCCCGGCACATGACCACTTACCTGACAACAATCTAAATGTGAGCGACGACGCCATGAACGCGCAACGCGAACCGCCTTCCGTGTTCAGCGTTCAACACCCACGTCATCGAAACCTCGACACAGCACCAAGACGAACTTTGTACGACCACATGTCTGTAGATTCTACCCGGGTATCGATAATCACAACCCTAACGCCAGCCCAAACCTGCCTGCCCATTTTCCCATCGCCCGTGAAACGCCGTCTATCATCCAACACGCACTCTCCCCGCAGGCAATCACTTGCGGGCAGCGCCAAAGTTGATGCGCTTCTTGTTCGGCGCCTGGGACTCGGCCTCGCTGTCCTCCTCGTTCAGCTTCTTGTTCTTCTTCCCCTTTGCGGCGGTCGTGGACGTCGGCGTGGCGCCCTCCTTGTCCTTGAACGAGGTCGACATGGGCGTGGGCGCGTGGGACGCGGGCGTCGAGCCCACGGATCCGGGGGTCGTGACTTCCTACGTCACGTTAGCTTGCGATCATGATCAAGGGGGGTAGGAACGAGGCTTACACTGCCCGGGCGGTACGAGATGGAGGAGCGCGAGAAGACGCGGTGCTGCTCGGTGGTGCCCTGCTTGCGACGCTGGGCACCGGCGCCGCTGGTGCCCTTGATGTAGTTGTCGAAGCCAGCGATGATGTTGCCGTGCGGGGTGCTGTCGAGGTAGGTGGCCTCCTTAGTCTCAATGTCGGCCTCGATGGCGGCGAGGCGGCGGGCGACCTGGTTGCGCTGCTCGAGCATGGTCTTGAGCTTGATCTGCTCCTGCTTGTACATCTGCAGGGTAGGCGTGGCGCCGGCGATGCCTGTCGTCGGGGCTACGTTCTCGGCCATGGCGGGGGTGTGGACTGGTGTGGTGATGGGGTTCGTGGAGGGGAACGCGGTCTCGATGGATGTTGGTGATGGAGGACGATTGACGATGGACGAGGCGCGTTTGGAGCCTCGCGGGCCGTGGGGTCTGATTGGTGGGGGTCACTTGGTGGGATGAGTGGGGTCAACCCAGGCAGGTGCTGTGTTGGGGTACAGTGAGAGATACCTGTTACATACAGTAACGTGCCTCAAGGTAGAATGACACTCTCCTCCTCCATGCATCCACATCACCATCTCCTGTCATCTGAGCACCGTTCAAGCTCCGTCCGTCTGCCCCATCTGCGGCATGCTCTCACGAAGCACAATGGCTGGGCTAGCACATTGGGCGCCCCAAACCCAGCCACGAACCAGCAGCTGAACACGGAAGAGCCGTCGCAACCGACCCCTGAACTCGTGTTCCGACGGCTCATCCAATCAGACCCCCCATGCCGCATTGTTTCGAGAGGTCTCGGCGCCTGTCATGTTTCACCGCCATGGGCTTTTCTTCTCGTCAAACCACCGTCGCCCGTCGACAACCTCAACGACATGTCTCTGGCTCGCCCCCTTTTCTTCTCGTCGCCCTCTTGTGCCGGTCATCCGCGAAGTGTCGTGCCAGGTGACCATGAGTGGCCGGTGGGCGCAAGGGAGGAATGCTGCTAGTCGACTCCCTCGGCTCAGAACAGCCACCTTGACAGCGCTTGCTCTCTGCCTGGCACGGATGCCACTGGCATGAACATCGCTAGTCTTCGGTTCAGGAGGCTTAGTGCTTAGTTCTCGGTGCTCAGGGGGTTGGTAAAAGCAAGGCTTTGCCGGTCAGCGGAAGTCTCCAGCGACCCGTCAGCGCGCGGTATAAGACTCGGTCTTGACCCATCTCACCATCAT
Organism: Verticillium albo-atrum; assembly: GCA_002851705.1. NCBI lineage: Eukaryota > Fungi > Ascomycota > Sordariomycetes > Glomerellales > Plectosphaerellaceae > Verticillium > Verticillium albo-atrum. Next base: position 781,297 of record NMXJ01000004.1, read on the forward strand.
CGTGGTTACACCGCACCGCCTCGCCTTCCGTTTGCTCCTACCTCGTTGCTCGTGTTGCTCCGCCGCTCTTTCCCCGTCTCTCATTCATCCCACTTGTCCACCAGCCAGACTGTGCCTTTTGTTCTCTGTTGGACCGGCTCCAACCTTTCATTCTCTTTGTGCTCTGCATCACCAACTGCTGTTCCGAAGCACTCGGCACCGGTACTATATAGGAGACGCTGCCTCTCACTCTCGATTTACACTCTCAACACACCCTTCCCAAACAACTTGTTGCGCAACATCCGCCACGATGCATCTCTCCACCATTTTGCCCGCGACTCTCCTCGCGACCACCACCCTCGCAGCCCCCCTCGCGAACCCCCTCGCCCGGCGGGCCTCCCCCTCGGCCGCGTCCATCATCCTCGCCACGGCTCCCAAGTCGGCCTCCTGCGACCCCGCGGCCGACTTTGCCGACGAGTGCCGCACCGCCGCCCAGGCCGCCCCTCACCTCATCACCGCCTTCGGCAAATACAAGGTCTACGTCCCCGCCGAGATCGCCGCCCTCCTCTCCCTCATGGCCTTCGAGACGGGCGACTTCAAGTACAACCGCAACCACTTCCCCGCCCCCGGCCGCCCCGGACAGGGCACCCGCAACCTGCAGATGCCCAACTTCAACCTCGCCTATGCTCTCGACATTCCCGCCCTGCACGACAAGGCCCTCGAAATCACCGGCGGTACCGGCGGATCCGCCCCCGACGCTGCAAGCCTGACCGACGAGCAGAAGGACAAGATCCTGGAGCTCGTGCTGCCGGACGAGTACGCCTGGGGGTCGGCCGCCTGGTTCCTGACCACGCAGTGCGACGCCAGCGTGCGGACGGGTCTGCAGGCCGGTACTCAGGACGGCCTGACCAAGTACCTGTCCGAGTGCGTCGGGACCGAGCCTACCGAAGACAGGATCGCGTACTGGCAGCGCGCGAAGGACGCATTTGGCCTGAAGTAGTGTTCCAGAGGGAAGATTCTCTCGAACATATTCTTTCGATTTAGCATTTTTAGCATGGAGCTGGGGCATCGATCCAATGATTTAAATTTCCCACTTTTCTCGTGAGCCCAAGTCGTTGCCTGATCATATTCTGTGACATGACAGACAGCAAAAAGCTAGCCACGGGTGGGTTCGAACCACCGACCTCCCGGGGAAGAAGATAACCATATTCGGTTTTAGGTCTGCGGAAGCGGAGTGTTCATAGGAGGAAGAAACCCGGGCGCTCTACCGCTGAGCTACGTGGCTTTTGTTGGGGGCCTGTTGATGGGTGTTGGTTATAAAGGCATGGGGCATTTCCTCACTCTCTGGTATGGACAGGCAGCTTGGTGGACTACAGTCATCCGGGTATCTCGGGCTGGATCTGGGCTCACTGGAGGCACCTTGAGAGCAGCTGCCTGTTCATAGCACGCGGCTTTCCTCATCCTGAGGAAGGGTGAGCTTCCTTTCACAGGCCGTATGACGGCGACGACGCATCTTCTGGAGTCCGCCGAGCCGGAATCCAGACATGGGCCGAAGGCAGCTACAAGGTGAAGCTTCGCTCGTCATGATCGTACTCTGCCTCTTCATTACAGGCCTCTTGCAATGCATTGTAAGCACGACTCCCCTTGCAAAGTGTCGAATCAACACCTGGAACATGCCATATAATCTGCCTTAGCATCGCAGCGAGAAAACATCAGAGGGACTTGCTTTTATATGTCTCGTGAAGATCTCTCTCTTCAGAGATTGTCGAGTAAAGTTCCACCGAGGACCGGCAAATGCTGCACACCCAGAAGGAGAATGTCTCGTCGACCCCTTTGGCACTGCTTCCTCGGGTCTTCAGGGTTCTGGGGTAGATCAGGTTCCTGGAGTAAACCTAAACCCCTCAGCCTTTCCAAGGCAACTCTTCTGTTCTAGCTCATTATGAAAACACGCAATCCTTTCGTCTTTTCTGCTTGCCCTTCACTCGTCTGCAGGGATCAAACGGGTGCCATGAGTAGCTCCACCTAGGGTGCTTCTGCTGGTTGCAGCCTGCCCCATGCCCCTTTCCAGCCGTGGCTGGCTGGGAGATATTCGAAACTTCATTTCGGTGCAATCTCTTCATTGCTTGGAACTCAGCGTCAAGCCAAAGACTGCGTTTACCGTAAAGCAAGCATAGGTAGTCACGAAGTAGGGGGCGGCTTGAAAGTCATGCCTTGCATCGTGGAACATGTATATTCAAGCCCGTCAAAACCACCAAGAACCGAATGCTAAATACGAGGGCAATATATACCAAGAAGCGAACCTCCCACGAACACCCCTTACCCCATGCGAAAATGAATGACTATTGCAGCGGCGTGCAATCACCGTCACTCGCCCGTCCATTCAGGTTAGCCGTGTGGTCCTCGCACCGGTTCGGCCACGTCGCCGGCCCCGGCGCCGTGTAGCTCGTGACGGGCGGCCAGTACAGGTTGATCTTCAAGCCGGGCTCCTGCCCCGTGTACGCGCCGGGGAACTTGACCGTGGGTCCCGGGGTGCCGGTGCCGGACCCCTCGACCTTGATCTGCGCGCAGCCGATGTAGAACTGCGCGCCGCCGACGTTCTGCGCGGCGTGCAGGCCAATGTGCTCCGCGCGGAGGAGGTACTCGCCCGGCGGCGTCTGCGCGGGCAGCGTGAAGGTGAAGTTGCGGATGCCGATGCTCGCCGGGAAGGGCGCCCAGTCGACGCCCGTGTTGGGGTCGAAGCGCCGCGACGTCAGCGCGTAGACCTTGGCCCAGTCGCCGTCGCCGAGGTAGTCCTTGGCCGCGCCGGGGGCCTTCGAGAGGTACACGGACAGGGGGCCCGGGTGGCCGAGGTCCGCGTTGACGGCGAAGCCGAGCTCGTCGCCGGCACGGACGGTGCGGGTCGCCGTGCGGGCGCGGATGTCGGCGTTGTTGCCGCCCTGGTTGCACGTCATGGAGGCCGAGGCCACGTTCTCGACAGGACTGTTCGAGTTGGTGGTCGAGCGGACATATTGGTAGGGGCCGGTGACCTCGCCGTTGACGATGAGGGACTCAAAGTTGTAGTGGGCCGAGACACCGACCAGGGAGGTGGCGGCCACGGCAAGAAGAGAGGCTTTGAGAGAAGGCATGGTGATTCAGGAGGGTGAGAATGGTGGTGTAGTTGCTGATGGAGATGTGTGATCGACAAGGAACAGAGATGATCGTCCTCTTATACTCACCCTAACGCATGCCGAGAGGCCCCGTCCATGAGGTGCCCATGAGGTGACTCGGGGTCTCCCCGACGTGCAGTTACTTCGAGAACCGAGCAGGCTTCAGAGCCAAGAGCACAGCCATATAATTTCATCTTGGTACATCGCGGGGACGACCTTGTTTCTGGGTGTTGATCGTCCCCCCTTACCCCTTTCCCACCAATCGTGAAACCCGCAAAGCCAAGACGATAAACAGATGCGGTCCGCACCCCGGCAGGGCGCTTCAACGCCGGGCTCCGCGAATCCTGAAAAAGGCAACTCGTCGCGGCCAAGACTTGACGAAGCACGTGTCGCAGCTTGGTGGTGTCTGGCGACGGAGGCTGAGGGTCCGCAACTGGGTCCTTTGGGATGGATGCAGTCCAGACACGAACTGAGTAATGATGAGCGATCCTAGACAAAATGCCCCAGATTATAAGCACAAGATCTTAAGCGTTCTCTGGTTCCGATCTTTTGGCGTAAAAGTGATCGTCGTGAGACCATTTGCCGGGACGAGGAGATCATCATAGAGGCCCAAGTCTCGACCACCGCCAATGTCCAGATCCTTGCAAATAGACAGACAAATACTTCGCAGGCACTGCTCATCACGAGAGTCAGCTCAACCTGTCAGCTGTAAGCCTGCTCCAGCCTGAGAATCGCCTGTCCATCCCCGTATCGGGCAAGCATGAACACACTCACCTGAACCGGCCCAGGACCGAACCCAATCTCGACGGCCCTTCTTGGCCCCATCGCGGACCGATCAGGTTTCTGTGAGTAACACGCCAACCACCCAACTTGTCCTCAAGTCTCCCTCGGCTCTCCCCTCTCCGCCAGCCAAGAGCTGGGGAATGACCAGGTCAGCTTCAACTACCGTGCCCTCTCTCCATTGGGCCGCCTCTCACAACACTTCATCGGAGACGTGGGGTGACCAAAGCAAAACGCGGGGACGGTGACGTGAGGTCTGAGCTGTGCAATATATCCTGCAGCGCCCCCGTGAGGCCGACCATGGATGAAGGGCCGGCAATGCGACGGTTCATCAGGGGGAACCAGCGATGGACCTGCCCTCCCCGCGCGGCCGTCCGATCGCCCACTTGTGATCCTACGACAGCATGCGACAAACTCGTGGTACACGAGGTAGAGTTTGAGGGGAATGTATTGAACCCGTTAACTCCGAGAAGACTATTCAGATCCCTCTTGCCTATATTCAACCCGCTGAAGTAGTGATTTTACCCCCCGTCCAGTCAGGGCTTTCATTACCCCTCTCCGTGCCGTCTCTTTCCGCTTTACATTTCGTCATCTCATATTGTACATCAACACATCTCTCATGCACTGGGCATGTTGTTGGAGTTCGGATACCCGTATCCCGTATTTTCATCGTTAGGCAGATTGGCGTTCGTCTGGCCGTTTTGCGGCTGGCCCGACTGTGACGCCCCAAGGAAGCCGAAACCATTTTCGGCTCCCCAGTTGGCGCTCTGTGTGTAATTCTCGAAAGCATTCTGGAAAATGTCAGTAAGGTGCCTAGATGACCCAAATACATGTGTTGCAACTCACCCAGTCAAAGTTGGCCATGAGATCCCCGCCTGCCTCCAGGTTGCCAAACATGGAGAACGGGGACTGAGGCACATTCATGTCGATATCTTGGGGGAAGTTGGGCGTCATGCCCGTCCCGCCCGTCATACCATAGTCCACGTCACCAAAAGTGCCCTGCTCCGGCTGCATGGTTGCGAGCACAGCTGCTGTGTTGGGCGTCATCCCTCCAGAGAGCATGCCCAGGGTTACCGCTGCCGAATGCTCTGGGTGCATGTCCTGAGCGGGATCGTCGGCCGAGAACGGATCTGTGCCCTCAGGGAACGGCGCAGCTGGCTCGGGCGACCTGATCTTCTCCAGCATGATGTTGAGCACTTTGTACGCCTTGAAAGCTTCAATCGACGTGTCCGCGAGCCCTTTCCAGACATCCCTCGTCAGCTCCAGATTCCCAAGCATGTTCATCCGTTGCTCTGGCGTCCAGAAAAAGGCTCCCTCCGACTCGCGTCGCTGTCCAGCTTCCCGCTTGTCGATGTGCAGGTCCATAACGACGATCATTGCCGGTAGCAAGAAGTCCTTCGTGGCTGTGGAATTGATGTACCACTTGACCGATCGAAGTCTTCCATTGGGCTGTGACTCTCGGTGCAGAGTGGCCAGGTGTTGTAGCGTGACCAACGACGCCTCAATCGCAGTACGGCGGGAGTGAGCATAGCGTGGATTCGTCCTCGCTCGCGTAAGGTATTTGCGATGCAACACACACAGAATCTTCTGGTACAGGATGTCGGTGCTGAATCTTGCCATCAGTAGAGTCACGGGATCGTGGGATCCTTCCAAAGGCGTCATCTTGAGATGTGGTGGGAGCTCCTGGATGATTTCGCGAAGCCTGGCGTCAAACCGCAGAATCTCATCGTAGTGAACTGGCCTCCCAACTCGGCCAGTGGCCTGTATGATGGCACCGAGCTCAAGACCAAGCCTGCACTTCGCGAGAGCGTACGCCATGGGGGTGGGTTCTGACGCCGGGCGCGACGGTGGTAGGACTTTGCTGTCAGGACCGAAATCTTCATCGAACAGGTTGCTCGGCAGCTCAGTATCGCAATCGTGGTCGTTGATCATCGAAGGTAAAGATATCTGCTGCGACAGGAAGATATCGCCCATCCTGACCGTGGACCAGACACGCCGTCGCATCTCCTGAAAATTGGTGTCAGCGTCCATGCTGCTGAAGCAACTGGGGAAGTAGGGTTAAAGGTGATTACTTACAGCCTGGTAAGGTGTGAGCGTCGGGAACCACTTAGGATCCCGGTGATAGCCCAGTCGAAATGCGACCCTCGTGATGAGCGAGGTGACTAACCAGAGAGACATGTCGGCGTCGAAACGTGCTGCGTACTCTCCAAAGAGGTAGAGAATCATGGTTTCTACCGTGAATTCGACCGGCTTCGTGTAGTCGACCTCGAGTAGACATTGTACCGTTCGCGAGCGGTATTCTGCAGCCATGTCCAATGTCCTCCCCTTCCACTCGGGCGGCTCGTCCCCAACTTTGTGGTAGCTATGCAGGGCCAGACACAGGACCGCGTACAGGCTGCCCAGCCACATCAACGGGGTTTCGGTCGGGTTCTGGAAATGTGCTCGTAGCTGCTGCTGGAAAGCCGGAACGTGAACAATCGTCAGAGTGTTGTCCATCGAGTTGAAGTATCTCCCGCAAAGAGCAAGAATGCTCGACTTTGAAGGCAAGCCAGCTCGAATCTCGTCGGGGGTGGCACGTGTTTGCCCGAAGAGAAACGTCGGGCCGTCTGAAGCGTTTGCAGGCTTGGAGTTCTTGACGGTTTCGTAGCCCTTCTCCACTTCCTTCTTGTGGTTGATAAAGTACGACTTGACCTCGGAAATGTCGGCCAGAAGCAGATGCCAGTGCTCCTGTCCGATATACATGGATTTGCCCTTATCGGTGTCAACTTTGAGCACACCGAGCGACGTGGCGAGGCCATCATCAATATCGCTGTCGTCGTCCACATCGTCCATGCTATTTTCTGCCTCCTGTTTCGTGGGACCGGAGGGCGATTCGTCTGTTCCTCCAGGTGTCGTGTTGGCCCGACTGGAGGAGGAAGAAGCGCCAACGGCAGCATTAGAGATCGGTCCATCCCCGCTGCCACCGTTGTGCATCAGGGACAAGACCAGGCCTTCCAGTCGATCGATGCGGTTCTGCATATCGTCTGGTGTCGAAGCGCCTGCTGTAGAACTCTTTTTCCGCGCAGAGGGAGTCGCGTAGGAGCACGTCGACACATCGTCCCCTTCCCTTTTGACACAATTGCTGCATGGGTGGCTCCTGTCGCACTTTCTATCACAGGGGTCAGTTTCGTGATCTGAACACGCATTGGGCTGGGGTTGTTTCCTACAGTCTGTTCACACGTTAGCATATTGATGGTCGGCCAGCGAGGCTCGGATATACTCACTTCCTGATTCTACATGGGTGGCAGCTGAGGGGAATTCGATTCCTCTTGCGCACCACACGGAACTGCTCCTCAGGGGAGCGACCTGACGAAGAGGTCCCTGGGGGTGTGGGGCTCATGTTGGATGTCGGGGTGGACGAGTCTGGATGAAAGACGTGCTGCTTCTCGCGGGTCGCGATTGGGCGGCAGCCGGGTGTGAGATTGAGACTCAGTATCGAGGGGTGAACCGTGGCGGATCAGGTATGCGCCGACTGGCCTCGTCCTTCTGGTTCTCTCTCTCCAGCGTGCGCACCTCCTCCGGTAAGGGCAGCTCAGCCTGACGCCTTTGGTGATATCGCTTATCAGGAAAGTCGAAGTCGGTCTCTGGTTACTCGGCACGACAACGTCGATGTTGTGATGCAAATCGATAAGCCCGTAGGAGAGGGCGTTGGGCGTTTGGAGCTGGGTATGGGATGCGCGCGCCGGATCTAGGCGGTTCGTTCCTCTCTCGCGGGTAAACGGTTCAGGCAGGACGAGGGGAGGGAGCGCTCGTCAGACGGGCGCCTTGCGACTACTAAATACGTTCTAGAGTCAACGATCTGTGTGCTCGTGGTGTGGCTTGCGAGTATTCCCGGCCGTAGGATTCGATTGGGGCCACGCGATGCAGAGGGACTTACATCAGTAAGCTCCAACCAAGTCCCTTCAAAGTGCCGCCTCCAATTCAGTAGTGGCTCGACGATCTGATAGGCGACAGTACGGGCCGGCTGCCGACTCGTCGAAATGTGCGCGCCGCGGGGTGATTCTCGAGGTGTCGAATGGTGGGATGCGACAGAAGGTGGTGAGGGCGAACCAGGGCGACAGCGAGGAAGAGAAGAGAAGAAGATGAAGAGAAGTTGGGATCGGGTTGACTTGAGATTGAAGGAAGGAAAAGTTCCCTGAGGATGGTAATGCGACAGACTAGGAAGCTGGTACGTACATCCCATCCGTCGTGCAGGGTCGAGGGTCGAGGCACGAAAGAACCACACGCACTGCAAGCGTCCATCCATCGTCAATGCACCGTCAGGCGGGGATCGCTGGGCTGAAGGGACCCCATCCCCGTGTACCTCCACCCCGCTACTGCTCGCAAGGTAAGTGAGTCGGCCCGTCACAGGTACTTCCACGCTCTGTAGGCACCTGGCCATGCCCACCCATCCCAACCCTGAAGTGCAGGTGCTACCAGCCTTGTCAGTTGTGGCAGGCACGGCCGCGTACAGCAAGCAGCTGCCTGGAAGCATGTCCCCCTACCACCCCCTACCTTCCACCTACCCCAAACTGGTTCATTTCCCCTCCCCATTCCCATGCCCATCCGTCCATCCCCTCACCAGGCGACCCCCATTTCGACTGACGACGCAATGAGGCTTGGACGACGCCCGCTCGGGTACTTTCCCTTGGGAAGCTTGTTGCGTTAGGGCAGGTTTAGAGTCGAGCCACAACCCCTGCCAGACGCCTTGGATCGGCAGTCTTGGAGGGGGATGCGCCGGACTTTGTCTTAACTCCGGATTATCCTCCCAATCCTCACGCCTTGGCCCTATCACAACCCTCGACCTCATGGACTTAATCACCCTCGTGCAGCAGAGGTCGAACTGAGTGCCGGGTTGAGACGCCTTGTACGACAGTTTAGTCCCTCGCCGGTGACTCACCGTATGCAGCTTTGCAGTGGACGTGTCATGATTCTTTGATAGATATCCTCTCGACCGCAACTTTCTGGGGCGCCACAGTTTTGGGGTTGTGACAACCTTCTCGACTCACGACCATGTCCTGATCCCGCCTGCATTAAGATCGCGCCACGCCCAACGGTTCCATGAGCCCGCTTCCTTTAGTTCTGATGTCAACCAGGCTGCCAGCCGAACAGTCATGACCGATGAGGTGCTCGGCGTCCCTGCCGACGGTCCAGACACGACTCGTTGTCACTTGGGGCTAAGCCTAGCGGACAGCCAAGAGAGGCATCACAACAGGGGGGTCACGGAGGAATGCGACTGAGGAAGTTTTCCGCGCTTTACCACGCTTTACCAAGAAGCACCTACTACACACCTCCCTGAAACCGAACAGCAAACTCCCAAAGACTTGCACTACAGCCCGTTCGCAACGGCAAGCATCACCACGTCCCATACCACGAAGCCTCCAGAACTTGGACACGTGCAATAAGAGAAGACAGGTGAAAAAACTGATGTGAAGGGGATGACTCCAGGTTCTGGTCTACAACCTATGGCGAAACCTGGCTCACGAATGCTTGGTAGGTAGTAAAGTACCGTGGCTTCCTCTTCGTGATACGTGTGCCGTCAATGCGCTGCCCTCGGTTGCACTATAATCTGTCGAAGACACCATACTGAAGATCTCGTTGCCATCTCGAGCGCAGATTCTTTTCATCACGAGATGGGTATACCACGAAGGAGAGTCGTCCGAACAGAGAAAGCCAGATCGTGCATCATCACACCGGTCATAAACCATCCTCTCTCTCGGGCATCGCGCGTGGACGTGTGTCACGAAATGCAGTGAAATCGTTTCAAAATTGTGAAAGGTATTCTTGAACGTATAAATCATGATATATTCCTTGTCAACCATCTGCCTATGATGCCGCCTCTCCCTCCGTCTTGACGCTGTACTCCGCGAAGAAGTCGGCGTTGTTCTCGAGTTCCTCCTTGACCTGCTTTTTGTCAGTTTGAGTCGACACCAATCAAGATAGACTGCACTTACAATGTCCAAGCCACCCACGAGCTCGCCATCCACCCACAGCTGAGGGAAAGTCGGCCAGTCCGCGTACTCCTTCAGGCCTTGTCGCACCTCGTCGTCCGCCAGAATGTTGAAGAATCCAAACTTGACAAAGTTCTCCCTCAGGATCGCCACAAGCTGTCTGGAGAAGCCGCACTGCGGCGAGTTGGGGGTGCCCTTCATGAACAGCATCACCGGCGCGGCCTTGACGAGGTCCGCCAGCCTCTTGAACAGCTCCTCCTTGGCCTTCACCGGGTCGACGGGCTCCTCGGAATTCGCAGCCTCGCCGCCGGCCACCTGCTCGGTGCCGTTGACCGTGGCCGCGGCGGCGCCGTCGCCCGTGTTCTTCGCCTGGGTCTCGATCGCGTGGCGCACCTTGACGGCGCTGCTGCCGCTGACCGTCTCGAGGACCTGACCGTTGCGGATGAGGACGAGGAAGGGCACGGCGGTGACCTCGTAGATTTCGCTGATATCGCTGAGCTCCTCAGCGTTTATGGACACCCAGGACGTCTGTAGTGGGCTCGTGACGGGGTATTCTTCTGCGGCGAGGGTCTTCAGGACGGTCGCCATCTGGGCGCACGGGGCGGCCCAGGGCGCGTGGAAGGAGGTGATGAGGAGGGTGGTCGGGGGGAGCGAGGTGAGGTGCTTCTCCCAGTCGGGGACACTCGTGATCTCGGTAAGGGTCGACATGATGGGCGGGTGCTGTTGTTGGTCGGCGCGGGGTCCTGTGGCGGGGGCGTTTGTGCGACAAAGGTGAACTTTCTCAGCCCCGCGATAAGGGGATCGTTCTGGAGAATCGTCGAGTCGATGAGGAAAGAATCTGTCGTGGGTCGAGAGTAAAGTCGATGAAATTCGATCTGATCGGTTGCGAAGCTTTGGTTGTATCCGCACGAAAGAAGCGGGCGGATTGCACTTTAGGTAGATTAGTAAAGTGCGCGAAGTCGTTGGTAGGCCTGTGTCATGGAAATGTTCCCCGTGGACCGATCGCGGGGCAGCCTAGCTGAGGGAGTTTTCGGAGAAGCCCTGGTTAATCGGATATCTGACGGCCAAGTGCTGCTTTGTTGCATGGAAATCGGCTCATCCTCAGAGTTCCGACCGGTTGCGTCATATGGTGCAATCCACATGCAGCAACCGGGGATTTGCAGCCTGCAGCTGTTTCCTCACCGAGCTCCCCGCCCCTCAAAACGAGGTGAAGCTCGCTGAGATGGTCGTCATGCCCCGCTCCGCGCTCGCTTGGCGCCGCAGGACTGCGTAACCCGGCTGATCGGTGCCTTGTCGCCCTGTCACCCATTCCCAGTCTAGGACCCAGTCTCCAGTCTCCAGTCCCCCAGGCCCCAGTCCTGGTGCACAGCCTCTCCGGCCACTCCGTCCACTCTCCAACTTGAGGTCGCAACTGTTTGCTACCTTACCTTGCCTTGCCTCATACACGTCACCTTCCTGTCGCAAAATACAGTAACAGCTGATTGCTGCTACGAACATTACCACCGTATCCCTCCACGAATACACCCCCTCTCCTCCCCCTCTCCATCTTCCCCTCGACTTGCGCCCGACGACACAACGGCGGCCTAGCCATCAATCGCTATGGCGTCACTCAATCTGTCCTCCAACGGACAGTCCATCAAGAGCAGCTACCAGGGCGTCATCAACGGCCCAGCGCCAAGCTCGAGCTCCCCGACATATGCTCAATGGGCCCTGTTCTCCGTTCAGGCTCCTCTGGCCAATGCGTTCCAAGATTCTGGCTCCAAGGAGAGCATCCTGAAGGTCCAGAGCACCGGAGGTGTGTAGCTCCCTCCTCGGCATGCTTATGCTATGCAACACCCGCTGACCACCGTATCCGTAGATGGCGAGCTCGCCGAGCTCATCGAGGACTTTAGCGAAGGTCGCATTCAGTTTGCCTTCGTCAAGGTCAAGGACCCCAACAGCGGCCTGCCCAAGTACGCCCTCATCGCCTGGTGCGGAGGCGGTGTTCCCGAGAGGACCAAGGGTTACTTCACCACCCACACGGCCGCCGTCTCCAAGATCCTCCACGGATACCACGTCCAAATAACCGCTCGCTCGGACAGCGACCTCGAGCCCGAGTCGATCGTCAAGAAGATTGCTGATGCCTCTGGCGCCAAGTACTCGGCCGGCTCCTCGTCGACTGCTTCCCCCGCAGCTCCACCCGTCGCCTCCAAGCCTGTCTTCACCCCCACAGCGTCCTCTTCCTCCTTCAACCCCATTGTCGCGGCCCGGAACAGAAGAGGCGGAAATGTCGACGAGGATGGCTGGGGCGAAGATGCTCCCCAGGTCTCTCGGTCCGAGCTTGAGAAGGTCGGCTCCGCGTACAAGCCCACAAAGGTGAACATGGCCGAGCTCACTGGCCAGCGCCAGGAGCCTTCCAGGTACAGCGCTCCTCCCAAGCAGGAGGATGAGGGCGACGTGGTGAGAGGTGGCTACCAGCCCATTGGAAAGGTCGACATTGCTGCCATTCGCGCCGCCGCAAAGTCCAAGGGTGATGACCGACCCACGACCGTCAAGGGCGCATACGAGCCCATTGGCAAGGTTGACATTGCCGCCATCCGCGCCAAGGCCCAGCAGAAGCCTTCCGAACCCGAGCCCGCCCCCCGACCTGCTGCCGACGATGAAGAGGACGGCCAGCCCAAGTCGCTGGCCGCGCGCAGCGCTGCCTTCAGCCAGTCTTCTCAGCCTGAGCGCTTGACTTCGCTGCCCAAGCCCAAGGTGGCCAACAAGTTTGGTGGAGCTGCTTCGTACGGCGGCACCAAGCCTCTGACGCCCGGTGGTCTGGGCTTGCTTGGGCCTACTCCGACCACGCCCTCGGCAGCCCCTGTCGGTGCTGCCAGCCGTACCTTTGCGGATCAGGGTGGCAAGACGCCAGCCCAGCTTTGGGCTGAGAAGAAGGCCAGAGAGGGAGGCGGCGCTCCTGCCGCGGCCCCCATCGCTGCCCAGAACAGCGGCGCTGCTACGTCCCCTATCGGTGTGCAGAAGAGCGGCGAGTGGAAGAGCGGCTACTCTGGCAAGAGCTGGGGTGCTGTGCAGACGGGTGATTACGGCCGAGGCGTTGCTGGCAAGCTCAGCCAGGACAACACGGGCGAGCCCGAGCAGCCCAGAGAGCGAAGCGTCGAGCAGCCCGATTCACCTGCTGGTGGCGTTGGCGCGCTGAAGGACCGCTTCAAGGATACGGCCCCCATCGGTTTCGGTGCGCCTCCTCCTCCCGTTCCCTCATTCTCGCGCGACGAGCCCGAAGAGGAGGAAGCCCGCGAGCCCTCGCCGCCCCCGCCTCCCGCCAGCGATTCGCGACCAACGGGTGGATTTGCCCTCCCGGGTCTGCCCTCTCGCCCGCCCCCTCCCACCGACGAAGAGGAGGACGAGGAGCCCCCCGCACCTCCCCGTCCGGCTGAGCGCCCAGCCGAGCCTCAGCAGACCCGGTCCTACGAGTCGTACGACGAGCCCGAGCACTCGCCTGTTCGTGTTGCCGTTCCCGTCGCCCGCGGCCAAGAAACGGAACTTGAGCCTGCGGAGGCCATCCCGCCCCGACCTATCCCCACCCAGGAGGTCGAGAGGGAGCTGCCCAGAGAACAAGACCTGCACGAGGAGGAGCCCAATGTCGGCCGCGGCGCCGCTGTGGCTGTCGCTCAGCAAGAGCTCAGCCAGGCCAATGTCCCGACCCCCCCTGCCCCGGCCGGCGGCCAAGCCGGCGGCAAGCGTGCTGTTATCCAGTACGACTACGAGAAGGCCGAAGACAATGAGATTGAGCTCCGCGAGGGCCAGTACGTCACCAACATTGAGATGGTTGACGAGGACTGGTGGATGGGCACCAACTCGAAGGGCGAGAGCGGTCTCTTCCCCAGCAACTACGTCGAGCTCGTGGCGGACGAGCCCGCGCAGCAGTCAGCGCCTGCACCTGCCGCGCGCTCGCTCCCGCCCCCCGCGCCCGCGCAAGCTGAGCCGGAGCCGGAGCCGCAGCAAGCCGGCCGCTCTGCCACGGCACTCTTTGACTACGAGGCCGCCGAAGACAACGGTACGTCGTGATGAATTCATATTACAGGAGAGAGAACTTCGCTAACAGCATGATAGAACTCGGCTTCCGCGAGAACGACAAGATTACTGATATCGAGTTCCCCGACGAGGACTGGTGGTTCGGCCACCTGCGCGGCAAGCAGGGCCTGTTCCCTGCCAACTACGTTGAGCTGGACCGGTAAGCGGGTGGTGTGAAGGGCGCAGAGCAAAAGTCTTTTTCGGACGGGGGGTTCACGACGTGACTTGATTTCCGGTAGCAAGTTTAGTTCTCAGCCTTGAGCTCAATGTCATTATCTAGCTACTCATGTCTGCATGTTCAAGCAAGTGAGGTTTACATCATGTTTTACGTGACCATAATTTCTTCTCACAGCCACGAGAGAATCTTACTGGTGGCCTCCTGTCATGTCGGTTTCATGCCTGGCCATGAACTGGCGGCTTGTTTTTTTGTATCACAAATCAGAAAACACACCACTCACGTGAAGCGTTCGCATCACACCGCGTGAAGTACGTCATATATCCAAAGTATCATCATGTATACACTTCAGATGAACCAGACGGGGGATCCAGCCATGGAACACAGAAAAAAGACCGCAGCAAAAGAACTCCCCGGCCAAACGCCTTAACCAAGCCGGAGAGCAAAAAAGAATCATTCCCCTCGGGAAAAAACAAACCACCATGTACATCTCCCGTCAAAACAAGTCCACCCGACTGGTCGTTTCAACTTCCTCGCTCGTGCCTGGCAAGTGAAGCCTTCCCGTGTCGGCCGATGCTTAGCACATGTCATCGCACCCGTCGCAACTAGATCCAGCCAGTCAGCATCACATCTCAACACTGCGAGGTCTTGGCCAAGCAAGCCAGCCAGCCCGCCACCGAAAGAGGACGGAAGAACGGAAGGAGGGGGGTAAAAGAACTCACCACTCGGCACACCCCTCACACGCCCCGTCGCAGAGACAGCAACAACACAACGTCGCGAGACACGCCGCCAAACATCCCCTCTGCTTCTGCCCGCCGCCACCTCCTCCGCCGCCTCCGCCGTGAGGCCTTCCCTGCTGCGGCGGGGGCTGCTGGTTGTACTGCATCGGCGCCTGCTGCGGCGGGTAATAACCCTGCTGCTGCGGGGGACCGCCCATGGGAGGGCCGTAAGCCTGCGGTCTTGTCAGCAAGACTATTTCCCCTCATCCGAGAGTCTGTCGTCGATGGGGGCTCCCTCTCTCTCATCGCAATGAGGGGGCCCCCACGACGGGCGCAAGTGAGATGAATGGAAAACATGAGATGAACGTACGGCTTGAGGCTGTTGCGGGTAGCCTTGCTGATACCCTTGCGGCGGACCGTAGCCCTGAGGCTGGGGGTTGTAGTAATCCTGACTGGCCATCGCGTTCCTCTCGGCTCGGTCTCTCTGTTTTTCAATTTTCCCTTCGGATTTTCGCGTCTGTTCTCAATTGAGATATGCGTACAGGTACAGTAATAGTAATGTTGGGTGATGATGCAGATAAAGTCCGGGAAAAGAAAAAGAGAGAAAGGGTAATAAGGGAATAAAGGTTGTCTGCCTGTCTGTAGCAGTCCGAAAATGGGTGCTACACTACTAGTGACAGGAGTACAGGGTCCTCACCTGCTTGGCCGCCCGCAATAAAAAAAGGCTGGGCTGACGATGCGATCCCAACCCACTGGCCACACACACACGCACATCATAGCACCTTCCCCCCCAGCGCCCGCCCTTCTACCACCTGCCTGCCCCAGCTGACTCGGTACAAGATCGGTACCCCCGAAGCCCAGCTACCCCACCCGCCCACAGCCCCCCCCCAACGCCCCCCAAGGGCCGCACCCAGCCGGCCCCTCCGCCGCGTAATCCCCGGGGCGAATCTCGGTGTTGTCCAGCTGCTGTCTGCAGTGAAGCATGTACAGCCCATGTACCCATCAGTGGGTGGCTCCCTCTCGGCCCTCCGCCATCTGCCCTCTGCCCTCTGGTTCTGACTCTGAACTACGGACGGCGTAGCCACCATCCCCGTTCGGCGCCGCCGCCACTCCATCCCTGTGGTGCGCACCACGCGTCGTCCTGCGCCGTGTTTGCCGGACAGGCTACCTGTAGCTGCAACCTTTTCTTCTTAGGAACCCTGTGGCGGTGCCGCGGCGCCGAGACCTGGAGAGCGAACCCGTGACGTTGGTGGGCGCCGGGAGTTGAATCATCGGAGCCAAGCTCGAGACTAGCACGGCGTAGCATGCTTGGAGCTCGGCAGATTCATGGCATTGACGTAACAGGGCAGCGTACAGAGGTAGAGAATGCAAAGATTGTAAGTGTTCATGGGGAATCATGCTCAATTCGCTATCACATCTCACGTCATCATGTCCGTGGGCCGCCTCCCGTCCGCCAGATACACCAGATAGATACACCGGTATCATACAGTCCCAAATTCAAACCCAGCCTCCAGCTCTCTACCGCCTGGCCTCGCCTGTCATCTGCAGGGCTACCTCTCATACCGCGGGAGCGGCTCTGACCCCGCTCCGGGGTTTCTCGACAGCGACGACGGCCCCGCAGGATAGCTGTATTGGCCGCCATACTCGTCTTCATCCGTCAGCACTGGCGCGGATGGCCCCAGGTCTGGTGCCTCCGCCGGTGGCGCGGACGGCCGGCTGCTAGGTCCCGCTTCGTAGTCTTCCGGGAAATCTGGCGGCGCGCTCGCTTCGTTCATCAGCCGTTGCCTCTCCACTTCCAGCTTGTCATCTGCTGGATTCGACATCGGTCCCGCAATATCCTCCAGCGTTGGGGCAGACGGCGCCTCTGGATGGTTCCCGTTCTGCATCCTGGCAGCCCCAGCCAATGTCGGCGCCGAGGGAGGTTCGTCTTCCGCGTCGTAGATGTTTGGTTCCGGCGCGGATGCCCCAGAAGGTCCCGCCTCGGCCGTTGGTGGCTGGCTCGGCAGTAACCTCTGTTCCTGCCGCCGCACTCGCTCCTTCTCGGTAAGGTTACTCTCATCCGCCACCTCTGGTGCCGGCACGTATGCCGGCGCCTCTCCTCGGTCCATAGTGCTCGCCGTGTGCGCCGTGTCCGTTGTTTGCTGTCGGCTGAGAGGCCCAGGTGGCCGAGTGCCTCGTGTCGGTGTCGGTCGTGTCCAATATCCAGACCCGTCGTCTCCTTCTGCGTTCTCCTCCGACCACGGGCTGATGATCTCATCCTGGCTGACCGAGTCTTCCTGCACATGATACGTTCGTAATGTGTTGCTTCTGCCCCGCTCTCTACTGCTGTCGACGGTCCCCATGATCAGTTCGAAAACGACGGAAATCACGCCCTTTTCGCGTCGTAGCCGGTCCGTGTCGATTACATTGCCGCCCCGTGCCGTGTAGCTGTTGCCCTCTGTCGACTGAGACGAGGAGAACCCACCCCCTCTGGACTGACTGCCGCTTTGGAGATGATTTGCTAATCTGCCGCCAAGATCTACAAGCACCTCAATGTGGTACTTGAAGCTGATCATTTCGCCCGGAACACCTTTGATTGTGGGAAAAGCATCTTCCGGCACCTTGAGAGACGCCATGACAGTTGTCTCCATCGTCGCAGGGTCAATAATCAGCGGGGCCACTGCCTGTGATAGATCTTTGCGGAACACGCTCTGTGAGGTCGTGGAAGATAGGGACAGGCCGCCAAGTCCTGTCCTGGACCGTGGGTAATATTCCTCCTTCTGCAGTCTGAGTGCGTCATCTTTAGACACCATGTCGGCGAACAACGAGGCCGGGGGTGCCGTGTCAATCCTGCCCTGACGATACATGGTGACGATGACGCCGTGCATGCTCTTGAGGCGCTTGATATGCTGCACCGAAACCTTCACAGTCGCTGTGTCGCCCGCCACGGCGCCACCTCGTAATAGCTCAACGGTTGCTGTGATTGTCTTCTCGTCAACTGCCTGCAGCTTGGCGTTGGCGGCAATGGATGATGCTGTCTGTTGTTCCGTCCCACGGTCACTAAACCCGCTGCCCGAGGTCAGGCCACTGTCACCGCTGATCTCGGAACGGACATCCTGTTGCTGGTGCAGCGGGCTCCGCGGTGTGTCGTGCGCATCGTGCGCCGTGTCCTCCGATATCACTGACTGCTCCACGGTGGACTCGTGGTCCGAGCCATGCTCAGTCACGTCGGTGGCGGGGTTTGGTCGTTCTGGCGCGGGGATGACCGTTGTGTTGATGTTGGCGGTAGCTACAGCTGCCTGCTGCTGTTTCCTCCTTCTTGACTTCTTCGATATTGGCTCAAGGTAGATGGTTCGTGGTCGGGGGCGGGGGAGTATGCCAATGTCGATCTTCTCCACCAGCGATATCTTGCGGTCGCAACTTGTGGTGGGCGCGATGGTCGTTGGTCGCGTCAGGGTCGCGGTGATCATGTAGGAAATGGTTCCGCGTTCAAACTGTGGTGTGTGGTTAGCATCTCACGGCATGTTTCCAACGGATTCATTGGACGGCGTACATCAATACTGCTGGGCAAGCCCTTCTCGGGAAACTGCAGATCGAACTGGAACTCGTACTTGGCGGCTTCCAGACGCCCTTCGCCGGCCAGCACCTGCTCGTCCTGGAACAATGACGCGTAGCCGTTGCCATGATATTGCGCGGAGGAGCGACCAGACGTCAGGATCGGGTTGGCGAGCTCGCGCTCGGCAATGGCGGGGCCCTTGAAGACGCGCACATAGCCGTGGAGGGCGACTGTCAGGTGGGTGATGCGGACAGGCTTGACAATGGTCAGGACGACGGAGCCGCGGACGTTATCGCCCGCGTTATACTGGCGATGTGGCTCATTCGGTCGAACGTGGAAGTCGGCGAGGTGGCGCGTGCGAGTTCGTATGGGGAGGGAGAATCGGGAGAAGAAGGAGCGGGTGGAGGTTTGTTTGTCGACGGCGCCGTTGGCATCTAGGTGTGCGCCCATGTATGCAGCGTCGGAGCGACGGGATCGAATTGAGAAGGTTGTGGGTTTTGGTGGCTTCGAGGTCGAGGTGTGGTGGCCGTGGCCGTGAGGATTGAGGATTGAGGATTGAGGGAGGGGAGGCGGCGACAGGACGCACTACGTCGACCATCCAGGGGCGGTGCAGAGACGGTAGCGCAGGTGGTGGAGGTGGTCGTCGGTCGGATTGACAGAGGGCGACAGTGAGGTCGGTCGTGTCGTGGCGTGTCGGTCGGATCGGATAGAAGACGTCTCACGAAATAACAGCTTGGTGTTGCTGGACTGGGATGGATCTACGCGATGCTGACCACGGGCTGGGCTTGGGTTGCATATGCCAAGAGGGAGGAGGGAACCTTGCCAAGAAAGCTTCGCCCTGGTCGTGTTTCTGCAGTGGAGGGGAGGCGCCGTCTGGTGGCCTTTGGTTGAGTTTCTTTGGGACGGGGACTTTGACTGGAACGGCTGGGACGGACGGGAGGGGAGGGGGGGATGGTGAAGAGTTCGGTTGGCTGGTGATTGATGGGTGGGCAGTAGTGGAATGGTTAATGGTTCAGGTCACGGAAGCAGCGAGAAGGGAGCACGCAACGAGAAAAGCGACCTCGCCTGGCTTAATGCATCAGGGCGAAAGAGCGACGGGCGAGACGGGCAAGACGGGACAGGACTGGACAGGACAGGACAGAGGAAGGAGAGGTCTGGCCTGCGCCTGCCCGACCGAGCGAACGAACCTGAACCTGGACCTGGACCTGGACATGGACCTGGAAAGAGCGGATGACGGCGCTCAGGCCTGGCGCCTCCCCCATCTGAGTCCTCCACCTCTCTTGCCTGCCAGCCAGTGCTCACCTCACTTTTGCTGTCTCGCTAGCTGCCTGACTCCACGTGTAGCAGGCAGGAGAGGCACAGCGAAGCCGAGATCCCGAGATGTGTCGATGTCGGTACTCGTTCCTGTCATGCCATCCCATTGCTACGCCTCTGCACCACCTCGTTCTACCGCTCTTGCTTCCAGCTTCAATTCAGTTCGCAGATCGATTCGGTTCAGTTCTGCACAGCCGTGATAAATTCCCCTCATCTTGCTCGTCATGGCCATATCCTTCGAGTCCCGAAGATCCGCCCAGACCACCCCCCGCGAATGCTCCGCCTCCTTCACCCGGAAACCTACTTGCACCACCCCATTCCCCTCCACCGTCACCACATAGCTCAGATGGGTAGCGTGTCTCTGCACCAACCTTTACCTCGCCCGAACCACCGTCGACGGCCTTCTCCGTTGTGTACCTAATCGTTGGCAGCGCAGACAAAATAATACTTGACACGACGAGATGCATCTCCTCGCCTACCTCCCGTACGATGGCGTTGCGGACGCAGCTGTTTGTACGGTACTATCGACCTGGCCGCCAGGGATCTTGAACACCCTGGGGTAGTATTACTCGTGGGCGTTGCGCTGAAGGAGGAGGACCTGGCTTGCGCCGCTGCCTCGCGTGACGGCACCGCCGGCGGTGATTTTGTCAACAGCCGAGGCCCTTTTCAGCTTGAATGTGCGATGTCGAGGCATCCCGTGTCATGGAGCGTACTCCATTTGGACGACTTCTGGAGTCTGTTGCTGGTGAGTGAAATAGCATAGGGACAAGATCCTCGAGGATGATTGATGTACACCTGAAGGTCCAGTCTCCCTTCCTCCAAAGTCGCAGAATGCCTAGACCTAGCCTCCACCTATTCGCCCTTCAAGATGAACATTTTAATATTGCACCCTTGTGTTCCAAAATTCACCACCATAATCCAGGTACAAGATGTTGAAGCCATCACACCCTGTCGAGGATAGCTCCACCACGGCACACTCCTCCCGATCCGCATCGGGCCAAACACCACATCCAACGCAGGGCGCCAACATGGCAGCACTAGACCCCCCGCTAGGCACCGCTTGCCCGAGAGCGTTCACCTCCCATAGCCCCCAGCCCTTGTTCGGTCATCAATCTTACCACAGGTACAGCACGAAGCACCCATGGCCAGTGAATAGACCTTGCCCCCTTTCGTCACCCCTGGCTGTATTCCTCGACGCCATCCACCGGAAAGGGTGTCCCGCCTACAGCGCCCGGACGCCCCTGAGCACCATGCTTTCCCACCCGCTGCCCACCCGTCCACCCCGTCCATCTCATCACTGCAGGGCTGCGAGTGCCCCTGGTACCGTGCCGTCGACTCGGCTCCGCGGCTCGGACTTGAGACAACAGGAACACACGATGAAGCAAGCCTTGACTGCTGTGAATGCTTCCATTCGTTTTATCACCGGGCCGGAAAGAGCTTCTGACATTCCTGAAGCGTAGCGACATGATTTTTGATGGTTTTTGATTCCTCTCTGCTGTCCAACTATCTAGCTTCTGCCCCGGGTATACCAAGCTCAACTGATGGTTTGCTTCCTCAATGCCGCCCCGTTGTGCCCCTGATCCAATTACTGTATGCCACACATACAACAGACGCCCCGTCGTTCCTTTCGTCTCATGATCTCCCTATGCAAACAAAATACCCCGTCTCATCCAACCCCATGTAACGCCATGCATAATGAAAAACATGCCAGCGCCTTATCCTTTTCCCATGCCCGTGCTCAGATGCTGTTCCAATGACTCGCCAGTTCGCTCAGTCCAATGCCTCGCCGCTGAGGATGCTCTTGAGAATGCCTGCGCCCACGCCATCCGTCATCTGCTCCGTCTCCTTCTCGCCCACGCAGCTCGCCACCCGCCTCTCCTCGCCCGTCGCGAAGTTGCCTTTGCGTGACCGCCTGCTAGGCGTCTGTGCGATGAAGCTGCCCGCCTTGCCCTCCACCGGGCTCACCAGACCGAGGGTCTCCAGACTGCCCACGACCTCGCGGAACTCAGAGCTTGAAAGCGGGTGCAGCACAGAGTCCCGAGTGCAGAGGACGGCATACGTGTCGAACAGGATCTTGACCGTCGGTGCCAGGGTTGCTGACTTGGATGGTGTCGTGGAGAGCCCAGAGTTGGCTCTCGCAGCTCGATTCCGCTTCTCCAGGGCGACGAGGGCGCAAAGGGCGGCCTTCTGCTGTAGATTGAGTGCCTTGAGCCTCTGGTTCGTGCCGTTGCTGAAAGCAGCCTGTGTGACCTTGTTGAGATGACCGATCGACGCACGGGGTGCCGTCTCCGCTGTCAGGTTCTTGAGGGAGTTCGTCGCAATCTGCGCAACGCTTCTCGAGCCGCCCTTGGTAGGCGAGGCACAGTTGGTTGTTTCGCCTAGGGGCTTCCGGGATGGCGTCATCTGAAGCATCTTTTCGCGTGCCTCGTTCTCATGCTTCTCCTTCGTCTCCGCTTCGGCCAGGTCAAGCGCTCTGCGGCAGATTTCGAAAGCCTTGCGCAAATCTCCCGTTTGACTCGCCACCTTCCTGGCACACAGTTCGATAGCCGCGGGGTGAATGAAAGGTGCTGATGTCTGCTGGCTGCCTTCTGGCAATAGGCTCTTCAGGCGGGTCGTGATGATGCCCTTGATCTGCGCAGCCGAGTATGGGTGGAACGGAAGCAGGTCTGGCTTCAAGTTCTTCGACTTGAGGCGAGGCAGAAATCGGTCAGTCAGGTCTAGAGCATTGGCAATGCCGACCATGACCAGTCGCGAAGGCTTCTGGAGGGACCATTCGAACAGACGATACAGGCTCTCTAGGCCCATTGTCAGGATGTGGTCGATCTCGTCCAGTACCACGAGGTGGACGGGAGCGTCCTTGTTCGAGGTGACAAATATGTCCTGCAAAGCCGCCATCGCCTGCGCCTCGTTGAGGTCTTCATCATGGCCTAGCAGGTCGAGGAGAGTGTTGTACAAATCCCTTGAAGACTTGATGCTCATGCAGTTGATGTAGGCCTGACGCACACCCAACGTCTCGGTCAGCTTGTGGGTGACTTCCTTCACCATAGCGCTCTTGCCGGTGCCAGGGGGGCCGCTGATGTAAAGACAGCCGCTGGGTGCTGAGGACGTGCACTGCTCGACGAACTTGACGAGCTGTGCCTTCTCCTCCTCGCGTCCCACCAGCTGCCCAGGGTCGGCGCCTCGAGCGAAGAGTTGCCGTGCGTGGTGGTAGACTGTCTGCTGGGCCGCTGGCGTGAGGGGAGTCTGGGGTGTCATGCGCCGGAAGAGCTTGCCCGCAGACATGACCGCATGGCGTGGCGTGGTAGGGGCCTTGGCGAAGGCATCTCGGTGCCGTGGGGTTTGTGGCGTGACAGGAATGGCTTTGGCAAGGTTCTGGGATTTGGAGCGGTATTGCCTTTTCGAAGGTGTTTGTGCGACATCGTCGTCCTCGTCTTCCTCATCAATCTCGTCAAGAGTGCTAGTCGCCTTCGGGTCGGCGTTCTCGTCATTGGCCTCCACCAGTCGTGTTGATCGTCGAGTTCGCTTCGCGGGACAGTCAAGGACGGCTGAGGATATTCTTGGTAAGTAGGTGGAACTCGGACGACACTGTCTGGGGAGCTCTCTTACGTGTGTCGAGGACGTCCCTCGTCCTCTTGCCCAGGGCAGTGCGAGCCATTGAATCGCTCTTGACGAAGTAGATGGACGTATGAAAATGTTGCAGTTGACAATCAAGTTAATGATGGTATGTCTGAGGAGGTACAACGGGACAAGGACCTTTGCATAAAAGGCAGGTGCAGGTGTAGATGTTGGTTGGTATGTGGAGGTGTGGGATGTGTCGAGGTCAAGGTCGAGGCTGCCTCGTGAACTGGCAGGGGGGAGATTCAGAGCAGCCGCGCCCCCAGCAGGTGGGCCGTCACGGCGCGTAAAGTGCTGCAGGGGCGCGTTTTCGCGTCGCGGCGCGCTTCCCATTAAACGACGTGGTGAGTGCTGGTCAATGCGTTTGATGGACGTGCACGCGTCGTACCTGCCTCGACAGATAGGTGAGCCCCACATACTTCGTGCCAGATGTTCCTTCCCTGCTGACACTGGCAAGGACTGCTCAGCAGTCAACGGCAGTGGCGACCAAGGGAATCTTAGACAAACTCACCTGCCTACAGCCCACTAGCGCTGGCGTGCGGAGGTGCCCGACATCTTGTCTCCCTCTCTTACCAACCGCCGGCCTCCGCCGTCACGATCTGAACATGATACCCGCAATGGAGATTGAGGCTCTTCGGCTTATCTGGTTGTCGTCGGTCCGACCATGACTCCAGCTTCAGATGCCTTCGTCGGCACTGTTACCTTCAATCGATGCTTGCATCGCGTCGTGTAATCAATCCCACCTTCCCCTCACTTCCCCGGACCATTTGGGTGCTTCTCCACGCGACCGACTTTCACCCAGCACTCGCGGCATGAGACTTTGCTCCCTGCTTCCAATTCGAGATGGCCTACGATGACTATAACTCCATGGTGGAGGACTTCAGGGACCGCGAGTATCCCATGCTCAAAGGTCTGCCATTTCCACCTGCCACTGCCAGGACCTTATCGCTGACTCGATCTAGACTCTGTCTACCTTGATCATGCCGGAACGACAGTGTACTCGAAGTCCATGATGGACAAGTTTACTGCTGAAATGATGTCTAATCTTCTGGGCAATCCTCACTCAGGCTCTTCTCCTTCACAGTACACCACATCCCGTACAGAGGACATTCGCCTGCGACTCCTCCGTTTCTTCAATGCGGACCCGACTGAGTTCGACTTGGTCTTCGTGGCCAACGCCACCGCTGGCGTCAAGCTTGTTCTCGAGGCCTTCCGCAGCCTCCCTGGGGGTTTTTCCTATGCGTATCACCAAGCCTGCCACACAAGCCTTGTGGGTGTCCGAGAGGAGGCATCTGAGAGCATCTGTGTTGGCAACGACCACATTCAAAGTTGCATTACTGGACTTTCTGCTGATCTCGGCCTGGCTCGTTCGGATGCCACGATCCTGTTCGCCTACACAGCCCAATCCCACATGGATGGATCACGATACCCCCTTGCATGGTCATCAGATGTGAGGAAATTTGTCAACCCAACTCGGCCTCTCTACTCCATGTTGGATGCTTCGTCACTGGTGGCGACTTCGGCTTTAGATCTGGGCGACTCTGACAGCTCTCCTGACTTCACTATTCTCAGTCTTTACAAGATATTCGGCTTTCCCGATCTTGGAGCCCTAATTGTCAGGCGACAGGCGCAGCCAATTTTCAACTCCAGGCGATACTTTGGCGGCGGCACGGTAGACATGGTCGCCTGTGGGAAGGAGAAGTGGCATGCATCAAAAAGTCAATTTCTTCATGAGAAGCTGGAAGATGGCACCTTGCCATTCCACAGTATCATCGCCCTCGATGCTGCTCTTGAAGCCCACCAGGAGCTCTTCGGTTCAATGGCTCGTATCGCTTCTCACACGGCGTACTTGCGTTCCCGGATGGTTTGCGGGCTGTCTGCGCTGAAACACGCCAACGGACTGCCTGTATGCATCCTGTACACACAAGACAATGGCGTCGTTGAACGAGATGGCCTCAAGTCTGGGCCTGTTGTCGCTTTCAATCTTCTCAACGCTACCGGGGCATGGATCAGCTTGAATGAGTTTGAGAAATTAGCGACTCTGCAAAGGTTCCATGTACGGACAGGTGGTCTTTGCAGTCCTGGCGGTATTGCAGCGGCTCTCAACCTCGAACCTTGGGAGATTCGCAGGAACTTTTCAGCAGGGTTCCGTTGCGGTACTGACCAGGATATCATTGCCGGAAAGCCCACTGGAGTGATACGAGCCAGCTTGGGCGCGATGAGCACAGTCCAAGATGTGGATAGCTTTGTGAACTTTATCACCGAGTTCTACCAAGAGACGGAGCCATTCGAACCCATCATCACCTCCACGAAGATTGCTTCAGACACATCCAAATTGCAGGTCAAGGCTCTCTCGGTATACCCCATCAAGAGCTGCGCTGCGTATTCTGTGCCCCCTGGCATGGCCTGGGAAGTGAGGCCAGAGGGTTTGGCTTGGGATCGAGAGTGGTGCTTGGTCCACTCAGGAACCGGCCAAGCCTTGAGCCAGAAGAGATACCCGCGAATGGCTCTTATTCGACCGACTCTTGACTTCCAGAACGGTCTACTTCGCATCACATACCACGGACAAAAGCCTGGCCATGTTTCTAACGAGGTTTCGGTACCATTGTCGGCAGATCCGTCGAGCCTCGGCCCCCATGCTTCCACCCCGACACTACCGTCACGAGTTTGCGGTGACGATATATCCGCTCAGAATTGCACTCTGCCAGAAGTCAATGCCTTCTTCTCCGCCGTTCTTGGAGTGCCATGTGTCCTCGCACGGTTCCCTGCAGGAGGTCGAGGACACAGCATGCGTCGCTCGAAGGCCCAATTCCAGAAGCATCAAAGGCATATGAATCCAGTGTTTGACACGATACCCGGAACCTTTCCAGACCTACCATCGCCGCCTGATTCCGATTCGGAGCAGCAGGAGAGCAAGATCCTCCTCGCAAATGAAAGCCCAATCCTACTGGTGAACATGGCTAGCCTCCATGCCCTCAATCACGATATCATGGCCAAAGGAAATGGTCCGGTTCCCATCGATGCTTTCAGAGGCAATGTTGTCATCGGTCCGCATGATGAAACTGACGTCCTCTTTCCGTACGCCGAAGACATATGGACCACCTTGAGAATCGGTGTCCAAGAATTTCGATTGATGGGCTCTTGCCGTCGATGCCAGATGGTTTGCGTTGACCAAGAAAGCGGCGAGAAACACCAGGAGCCTTTCGTTACATTGGCGAAAACCAGGCGCTTTGACGGCAAGGTCTTTTTTGGCACGCACATGCGCCACGACGTTCGACCGGGATGCAACACGAAGGAGGCGCAATATCCGACCATCCGGGTCGGCGACGCAGTTGAACCCGATGCTTTATGCGCATGAGACGAATTGTTGGGGCCAGCCACTTCCCCACGATCTGTCAAAATCTGTTCAGAGAGGATCGAACGCCATCGTTTGGGCAGGAACGCGCACAGTGCCCTGCAGCTTTGATACAGTAGGTCTCAGGTGAGACGGCGACATCCGTGCGCGAAGCTCCCTCCATCTTAGAGCTCCCCACCTCAAGCTCAGCTCTCTGCAGCTCGCTCGTCGTTTACTCTGCACTCTTCTTACCTCTGAGTCAACTGTCATCTTTTGACAATACCTCAAACATCTCCAGCATCCTTCGACAGTCAAGATGCCCCGCCAGCGATACCACCGGTGTGCATTCGTTCGACGCGGGTACATCTAAACGCATGGCTTTCGCTCGTCCCTGCCCGTACGAAAGTCAACTTCCAGCGCTAGAAGCCCCGGCCAACAACCGGACTACCTATCATCCGACAATGTTAGCCTGAACACTCGCATAACCACCTTGTCCTGGGTAGGACATTAAAAGGCCCCGGACGTTGCCCTCGTGTCGGATCGAGGCGGCGATGACCAGCACGGTTACGAGAGCCTGCTGTGTATTGTCCTGGGTAGGACATAAAAAGGCCCAGGACGTTGCCTCCTCAGTCGATCGGAGCAACGATGAGCAGCGTGGTTAAGGGTGCCAGCTGTGTCACGAGGCGTTGGCATGCTTTTCGGTTGCATGGGATCCGCGTCATGATGATTAACATAAAGAGTCAGTCTTCCTACACGGTTGCGGCCTCGTTTCCCCTCTTGATTCTCTTGCTGACTCATTGTCCCAGGTTGGATCATAACGAGTGAACGATCAGCATATACCTCGCGCATTTGTCCTGGGCATGACGGTTGGAAACTGCCCAGTGGAGACGACTCTCTCTGTACGACGAGACGATTCACGATGATATGACCGTTAGAGCCTTATGCCCTTACGTTCAAGAAAAAAACAAGTACTCCTGTTTTGGACATCGAACAGCGAATGATGAACCCGGGCACGCCGTGATGGCTGTCGAATCTGGTCGGGAAACACAACCGGCGCGGCAGCGGATCTGCTGCGCCGGTGGCGAGGTCACTCTAGGGTAGAGGCGTAATTCCTTGCCGGTGCCGCCAGGCGGGGTCCTTTCTGAAGGAGACAAGCGCGATAGTAAGGGCGGTATGCCAGAGGGACGTTGTTAGCCGGCCGTCCTGCTGGAAAAGATCACGACCGGCGGCGATGCTCCAGCCGCGGCAGAGGCTACTTTGCTCCGGAGCCAGCATCTCGGACTCGGCCGAGGAGGACCTGGACCACCTGTGGACATCACCACTCTCAGTATGAGGGTGCCGAGATGGTGGACCTAACGTTTGGATGTGGGAAGCTCGGTGCTTCCAAGAGTCATGGGCTGGTCGCGTCTCCTGGAACGGACGGTGGGCAACCACCATCCGGACCTAAGCTCTATGCTCGACCAACAGATTTCGGGGGGTGCCCCGGTTAGATGAAAAGGGGGCAAACAGGTGGGGGATTCTGTCCAAGTGGGATGCCGATGATTCTCTTGCCGAAGTAGCTGATCAGCGAAATTCAAGCCTGCCATTGCCCCAACCCAATGTTCATACCGCCCATGTGAATTGTGTTTTGTTGCAGTGGCTTAGCGTCAGGTACGGATTGGTGATTTGGGTACGAAAGGAGTACTACGAACACAGCACGCATAAGCACGATGTTGCTCTACTCTTCAGTAACAGTCAATGGTATCATTAAGCGCCTCGCTGATGATACAGCCGGCCAACCTATGCGTCTCTATCGTACACAGCTCCATCCATCTTGCTCTGTTCTCTCTGGGTGATCAATCTCATCTCATTCCCGAACGCCCAACTCTCATAAGTCATAGATCATATCGTTTTGTTTATTTGGGAGGCTCGGTAGGGCCGGCAGTGAAACTGATGTATGTTAACATATGGTCTGGTATGGCAGAGAGCCTGAGAAGAGGGTGAACATACTTGCGCCACATCTTGCCAAAGACGCCAGGTGTGACCTGCTGGTCATGCATGCTCTGACGGCGGGCGGTGTTGCCGTTGTTCCGCTTCTGGTCGACGAGCCCGGCGAAGAGGGTGTTGGAGCTGCGTCTGCGGCCGGTGGGAGAGCTGCTGAGCTGCTCGGCGGGCTTGGAGGGATCCATGGTGATGATGGTGTGTGGTGTTGATGGAAGGTAATAAGTGTGTTATTGTGTAATGCTTGCTTGGATGGTCCAGTGATGATGGAGGAGTTGGAGAGGCAAAGGAATGATCTGACGAACAGGAGCACAGGATATATAAGCACAATGAGGAGCTCATGAGGGGTCGGACACCATGCTACCCCCTTTGGGAGAGTACTGGCGCGGCACTCGGTCAATGGCATTGGGGATGGATGATGCACGACGCATGCCGACCGAGTTTCGAGCTACGAAAGACTAGCTAAGGGCGGGGTCCGGACTTGGGGTTCTGGACTGTGACTGACACTGACACCCAACGCACACCACACCACACACGATCACACACCAAACGCGGGCGATGACTTCACCAATGGGGTGATCCGGCCCCCCCCTTTCCCCCCCAGGGAGCGGGAAAGCTTATGTCTCGCCTGTCTTCGATGATGCGTACCCCGCGCGACGGACGACGGCGCCATGGGGCTGAACCAAGGGGGGGAGGAGGATGTGGGCTAACTTGGGCGAGTCACGGGGATGACGATCCAGGGCATGGCGTCGATGGGCAGACCCTTTCGATTCTGAGGAGGACGAGAGGAGCGTGTTCATCGCCCGTTTAAGGGGGGGGAATGCGGGCCTGATCGAGGTCGGTGGGTGGTGGAAAGTCTATCATTGTTCGATTGGGGGGGGCCGTGCTGAGCTTTGGCTTCATGCGCTAGCTGTAGTGTAGTACGATGGGATGAGATGGGCAGTTTGAGACTCTTCTTGCGCATCGGTCGTTGGGGGATGGAACCAGATGGATGCGGCCGTGGTGTTGAGATGGAGGATCGTTCAGGGCATGAGTGAGGTCATGGGCGAGTGAAGCTGTCATCGCTGGACCCCTGGACCCACTGTAGGAGGCTGGACCCCATTAAATCATTACCGTCATAGGGCGATGGGCGGATCCCAATAGTGGAGTTGCAGCTAGGGGAGCGCTGTAGGTTCGATCAGGCATGCTTTTACAGGCCGCCGTAGGGGGGAGGTCGTGCTGACTAACCCCATCAGATAGTCCCTTCCTAGGGAGACAGATGCCTGATGCGTGACAACGACAGTTGAGACATTCGCCCTCTGCCACCATCATTGATCTTCCTGCCCTTCTACAGAGTATACTCTGTTAACACCATCACGGTCTGCCATTCGGTACGAGTTGAAAGTGCAACAGAAGAAATAATAATATTGTTCAATCCTCAATGCGAGATGCATCATTATCATAACCGAATATAACCACATCCACCCGTCTCTCTGAGAGTACAGTATCTCGTTGACCGAATCACCAGGAATGCCTAATCCAGTTTTTAATCCAACCTTACACAACACGAGCAGATATCTGTTGGCCATGGTGACCGAAGCCGCTTAGCAGGGGCACATGCGCTGGCCGCCGATGAGAGTGCCAAGCGCACCGGAGGCACCGCCGGCAGCACCACTGGCCGCGCCAGACGCGCCGGAGGCAGCACCGGAGGCACCAGCCGAGGCACCACGAGAACCGCCGCCAAGGAGACCGCTCAGGAGGCCACCACGACCACCAGCATTGCCACCAGCACCGCCAGTCAGGCTACCAAGGCCACCGGTGAGGCCGCTGAGGGTGCTGCCCAGGGTGCCGGTGATGCCTGCGAGGGGGCTAGACGTGCCAGCAGCACCACCGGCAGCACCACCGGCAGAGCCGGCAGCAGAGCCGCCAGCGGAGCCAGCAGAAGAAGAACCCGTAGAACCGCCAGCGGAAGCACCGCCGGAAGAGCCAGCAGAGCCGCCAGCGGAGGCACTGCCGGAAGAGCCAGCAGAACCGCCAATGGAACCGCCAATGGAACCGCCATTGATACCACCGAGGCCGCCGCTGCCACCAGAGCCCCCGCGGGAGCCGCCGTTCAGGCTGCCAGTGAGTCCGCCGAGGAGACCGCCGCCGCCGCCACCGCCGAGGAGACCGAAAACGGTGCCCAGGATGCCGTCGAGGGGTCCGCCATCCTTACCGCCGAAGATGCCGCCGAGGCTGCCGAGGGCATCACCGCTGAGGGCACCGCCGCGGCTACCGCCACGGCCACCGCCGGACGTAAGGCCGAAGACGGAGGAAAGGATCTTCGAGGCGACTGCCAGAATCTGGCCGATGAGGCCAGTGGAGCCAGAGAGGTCGGTCAGCTGCATGGAGCCGACGTTACCACCGGAGCCGAGGACGCCAGTCAGGCCGCTGAGGGAGCCCTGGACGCCGCCGAGAAGGCTGGCCAGCTGCTCAACGTCGAGGGAGCCGCTGCCGGAGGCGATGAGGTTGTCAATGTCCTCCTGGGACAGCTGGAGGTCGCTGAGGATGCCCTCGAGGCCGCTGAGCATGTCGTCCGCCTTGCGACGGGTGATAGTGGGCTCGACCGTGATGGACTCGCCGTCGGCCATCATCAACTTGTTCTTCGCCATGTCCATGGCCTTGGAGTCCTTGAGCATCATCTCCATCTTGTTCATCTCCATCTCCATGTCGCGCTCGAGCTCCATGTCGATGGCACCCATGCCGCGGGCCGCCACCATCTTGTCGGCGTTCTTGCGCTCCTCCTCGCTCATCATGACCATCTTGTTCTTGAGCATGTCCATGGTCTTAGAGTCCTTGAGCATCATCTCCATCTTGTTGATCTCCATCTCCATGTCGCGCTCGAGCTGCATCATGTTGCTGTTCGACTCCATGTTCATGGGCTTGGCGTAGGAGCTGCCGACGAGGGCGCTCAGGGCGAGGGCAGCGGTGGAGGCCTTCATCTTGACGGTGGTGTAGAGGAAAGAGTGTACTGGGTAGGATTCAGAGATGTCAAGAGAGGTGAGTGTAGGTGAGTGAGAGGGAGTGTGGTGAGGGTGAGGTGGTTGTTGAGGCTGAATGCTACAGAAGATCTGAGCTGTGGAGGGCAGGAAGAAGTCTCTTCTTATACCACGTTCGCCTCACGATGCCAGTCGAGCTTCACTTGAGCGAGTTCCCAGTTCCCAGTTTCTGGAATACTCTTACCATCGTGTCCAGGCTCCTTCCCACATTGTCGGCGTGTCTCTCGGCCGCTCCCCTGAACAAACATATCGCAGACCATGAGATGCGGATCTCGAGGGTCGTTGAGGGATCCTCTGGGTTAGGGGTGCCACGAGCGCCGTACCCGCGACAAACGCCGGCACATTGCGCGTTGCCAGGTGCAGTGTGCAAAGAGACGGGGAGCAGGAATTCGTGGTGTGATGCCCCACGAGCTAACCCCAGGGCAGGACATCGTCGTGTCTGCGGAATGACTCTGCTCACCCAACTATCTCCCTCCTGTCGTGCACTTCCCCGCCGGCATTGCTTGCCTCTACCCGCTCCCGAGTCTCCGGAAAAGCCCCCTCCGGTGCCCCGGGAATGTGGATGCTTCTTGGCACGGCGATTTCGCCGACTAGGATTACTCCTCTGCGGAATGCTCTCACCGATTTGCCGTTGGCGGGGACTCCCGCGACTTTGTGTGACCAGCCTTGCTCCTGGGCCAAAAAGCAAGATAGGCCCCAGAGGTCGAGGCTGGCATCGGGATGCGTGCCCGGTGTGAGACATTGCTCGAGTTTTGCAAGTTGATTGGCTTGCGGACATAACTCCGTCGCTTTGGATAAGCGGGTGCTCGCGATACAAGTGAGACTGAGCGTGGGCCTGGAGGGGATCTGCAGTGCCGTGGAAACGGCTGTTTGTGAGACCTTGAACCACACACACAATCCCCTATTCTTCCTACCCTGAACTTGGACGATCAGGGTCTAGTACATCTTCTGACCTTCCCAGGTATATGGAGATCGACAGGTGCCCATGCCAGTCAGCGGCGCATTGGGATCATCAGGGTGATTCCCAAGAGAGATGCTCTCGCTACATGTGATACGCTACTGGAGATTGTGACGGTGGTTCGGAGCATCGTGGTGGTCGCATTATGCTTCGGGTCACCAGACATCATGTACCTGATCGCCGTGCCATACCAAGGCGGCGGCCTACAATGAGAAGAAGGCCGTATCCAGATCTTACATCGGCTGCCAAAACCCTTCATAACACGGTCTAGGTATGTTGCGGTTGTGAAAGAGTTGTTTAACACATCTGCGCAATGCATCTAGACTGATGCCGTGCAAACCGGAAAGCACGAAGAGGGATCGTCAGTCCGACACCGGCATACAGAGAGATGGTGTACTCCCTTTTCTTCTTACTATGCCCAACAACGCCTAGGCAGAGTGCGATGAACCCAAACTTGGGAATGCATCTCGAGCTTCACGATGTGGATGACACGTCTGGGATGGATGTGCAGTCTTGATGCCCAGGTGGGATGTTTTCTATTCTCCATTTGGCTTACCCTGTTTACCTGGTGATCCCAACTTCCGAACTCATGGACTCCATATCGTCTCATTCTATGGTGGATGTCTCCGAACATGTTCGGGACTAACATGATCGATCTGCCAAGGGAAAGGGTGCTTGCTTGGTAAGTGAAAGAAATGAACCCCTGAACACACAAACTCCCGAACCCTTTCGACCCATCTTGACAATTCTGCAACGCCGCGCTGCTCCAGATATTCTTCCACCTCGTGATGAGAAAAAGGGAGACTCGCCTAGCTGTGGTGTCGGTCCACGTCATCCCGCCACCTCTTGTACGTCCCGTTTCTAGCCGTCACATCCCACTGGGACGAAGGCTCGATATCGACGGCGGCATGCCCAGGCATCCCGGTGGACTGTCGAGAATGGCGCATGTCTCCGCGTGACATCTTCTCGGCCTCGCGCTCAAGATTTGTCACGCGAGCCGACCTACCCTGGCTGGAATATTCCCTCGATCGAGAGCCACCATACGAGACCATCGGCTCAGGCCTCGTCGGCACGGGCTGTACCTCCCTCGGCCCCCGCCGGCGCGGTTCCTGCTGGAACCTCTGCCGCAGGATCTCATCTGCCAGCCTCCCCTCCTCCGACCACTGCTCCCTGACGCCCCGCGGGAGCACATACCCCTGCTCTAGCTTGGATTTCTCCAAGTACTGCACCTCCATGCGCTCCCGCACCTGCCGCGCAGACTCCTGCGCCTCCCGTCCGTCCCGCGCCCGCCGCGCCGCCTGCTCACGCCCGCGGTCCTCGCCGGCCCGTCGCCAGTAGTCCCGGAACCTGTTCCCTTCGCGGTTCTCCTCCTCCACGCGCCGCGCTTCCTCCGCCGTGAGGCCGCGCTCCCCGACCCGCTGCGTCGCGGACCGTCGCGGGACCGAGTAGGCGGTGCCGTCCGGCGCGATGCCCATGAGCTCCGCGCGCTGCGGCTGGCGGGCGGACCTCACGCTCGCGCTGGGCCGGACGAGGCCCGGCTGGCTGGATTTGACAGTCTGGATCCGCGGGAGGTCTTCGTCACCCGACTCGGAGGAGAAGTCCCACTTGCCCTTGGGGCGAGGGTCGAGCTTGCGGCCACCCGAGTGCCGTTTGGTCCACTCGGGGCGGGGGCCGGAAAGGTCGTCGTCGTCTGAGGGGTCGCCGGCGAACATGCCGAAGGGGTTGTACTCCTCTACGGATTTGGCGGAACGCCTACTGGAGCTTCCTGTTTTACGGTGGTAATGAGCAGCATCTCGACCCTTCAGGGGGTTGAGGACGTCTGGGACGCCAGCTGGCCCGCCGTAGGAGTCGTAGACTCTTTCGGCGTGGTGTTCGCGCCGACGGGGGGAGGGTGGGTAGTACCGGTCAGTCTGTCGGGGATCACCCGCTTGGATGTGACCTAGCTGACGAGCGGTCATACCCTCGGCGTTGGTCCGCTTAACGCGCCTTTCAGATGTGGGCTGTGCCTCGCATACGGGAGGGAAAGGCATGTTAGGGTCGACACGGCGGCCTTGAGGACGGGAGTGCCACGACATACTTGCGTCGTGCTAGGGTATTTCTTTTGTTGTTGGTTGGAGAGAAAGAGACGTGCCCGTTCGTAAGTCAAGTTGTAAGTCTAGGGAGTCGCTGCCGGTTGAAAAGCTTGTTGGTATCGTTCGAGGAGATGTTGCCAATGCTGGTGAGGTAGATGTGAGTGTTGGGTCGTTGGATCTGGATGTTGGGAGCTGGATGAGGTTCCCGAGCATTTAATACGAAATCTCACGAGAACATCAAGTTTCGCGGCAGAGAACTCTGCTTGTGTGTTGGCCATGGTGGGTGTTTCAGGTCGTGGATTACAACAGTCCTGTAGTCCTCCAGTCCTCGGCCTAGAGTACTGTCCATCCGTCCCGACAAGAACATGAAATCTGTCAGACGAAACTGTGGAAGACGACATGATGTATGAGCATGATCAAAAGCTATGTTTGACGAGCCAGGGGTGTTTCGCACTGTCATGGCTGCCGTTAGGTTCCAGAAGCCTGGGGTCGAGACACAGTCATAATGCCCTTTGTCTGAACAAGTGACAAGAAGACCTTGTCGCCTTGAATGAGTTGTCCAGTCCGCCCACACAAAGGCGCACTATTTCTGACAAGAGAGCTTTCTGGTAACAACGCGTTGTTCAGGTACAACCACGAGAAAGAAATACGAAGTACGTGGTGGTATATAACACATGGGACCAACGCCAACCTCGAGCATTCTGGAAGAAATCGCCGCAAAGTTTCGACCAACGCCAACACTGATCCTTTCTCATGGGTCTCATATCCGATTTATATCAACATAGCAATCCAAGAAAGAAACCTCATCCAAAGAAATCCCTTCGCTCCCAACCAACACACAACGTCACCACACATCGCCAGCCAGCTGCTATAATGTGCATCCAGGTCTCAAACCACCGCCCCTGCGGCCACAAATCCTCCCAACCCATCTCCTGCACCGAAACTTGGCGTCACAAAACCAAAATCTTCTACCCCCTCATCATCTGCCTCTTCGGCAACGGTCCCTCAAAACCCTGCAGCGCTATCCGCCTTCACATCACCACTAACAATCTCTGTCCCTCTTGCCCCTCTCGCCGCCCCTTCGAGTGCCAGCCGCCCATGCAGGCGGGAGGTCACCAAACGCTCGCAGAGAGACGGGCTGCCGGGCGGGGAAAGCCCGGCAGAAAGAACGGTGTCGGATCGTCGACGCGGGCAACGGACAAGGGCGATCACCTCACGCGAGCGGAAAGAGCGAAAGTCCAGCGGGGGTATGATGACCAAGCCAGAAGGGCAGGGACGCTGCCACAGTTGCCACCCAAGACTGTGGATAACAACAAACCGCTGCCCCCTCTCCCTCTTCAGCTGCGGTCTCATGTACCCCTCCAACAGCCTCAGTCGCCCGATTATCCCATGCTTCGGATGAAGAGCCCGAAGGTTGAGAAGCCGCGCGTAGTGGTGAACCAAGCTGGCCATCACTTTCACACTGCGAGGACTGTGTCACCGTATAGTGATGAATCTACGACCCTCCAGGGGTCGTCGTCAAGCGGCGACGACATCCCCAAGCGCGAGCGCGAGCGCAACCTGACTGCCGCATCGTCTAAGAAGCCTTCCAAGCGCGGGGCGCCGCAGCCGCGGGATACTCGCCAGCAACAGTGCAGCCAGAGCCGGCGAGCGGCGGAAGACAAGCCGCGTCCAAGTGGAGAGACATCAGGCAGCTTGCTGAGCGCCATGTTCCGCAGCAGCAAGGACTCGGACTCAGAGTCGTTCGTGTCGGCGGACGCGCGACGAATCGAACAAGTAGGCTGCCCATGGAGGAACGTGGATCTGACTGACGGAAAGCCAAAGCCAACGAGTCAACTGAACAAGGCCTCGGAGAGGAAACATCGGCATAGGTAAGTCGTTTCTTTTTCTCCGTTGTGTCGATGGATGTGATATTCTCTTGGGGCCTGCTGTGTGTGCTAGGTCAGATCCACAGACTGAAAGGATCTAGATGTCATGGTAACTTGAGTGCGAAGCGGAGAGGGCCACAGGTACAGAAAGGGTGATTGCATTAGTGAGGGTAGGAAACCTTAAGGGGACCTCCATCCAGACACAAATCTATACAAAAATGCAAAGGCTTAGAACCTTCATAAACACAATCCCGTGATGGTGCTGACGAGCGACTCGTAGCCGGGGATACAACGCTCCTTGGGTGGGTTGCCTGTCGAGTCGAGTGGATATTCCGAGCGTATCGCTGGCGACAAACGGCTCGACTCGGGCGCATGGGATGAGATGACGTAGATCTCTCGATGATTTTGGGGGTAGCCGAACGCGAGGGACATGTTCGCTGGCATTGTCGACATGTCCCACGGTTTGGTATCGGTGGTAGTGGCAAGGTCATCAACGGTGCTTGCTTACTGGGCCTTGCCGTTCTTGGCATCCACGGCCTGGGAGGCCCTGAACTTGGCAATCTCCTTCTCGACGGCCTTCTCGACACGGGCCTTGAGCTCCTGTCGATATCCCAACAAGAACAGGAACTCAAGCCAGACGAAGAGAGGGGCCAGGAAGATAGCCTGGACGAGGTTGTCGAGCAAGGCGGGAGCGCGCCTCTCGAAAACGCCGTGGCCGACGAACTGGAGGATCCAGCAGACGACGTGAGTGGCCAGTGCGGCCTGGTTCGTGGTCGTGGGGTCAGCGACCCTCAGGGAGTTGCCGAAGGCCGTGACGGCGAGGCCGATCACGGCGAGCAGGGTGCCGGCGACGGGCTCGAGGAGCACGTAGAGAGCACCCCAGGTGATGGCGGCGAGGGTGCCGAGGTTGAGCTCGAGGTAGGGCACGGTCAACCAGGCGGGGAGAGGAATGAGGGTGCCCGAGTTGGTGGCCTGCGATGGGGTGGATTGATGAGCTTCAGGTCTGGTTCTGGTGCGCGATGCGCTCCTCTACCAAGCTAGGCCGAGGTTGGTCAGCCACTCACCAGCAAGAACCCTGAGTAGAGGATGAGGGGCACACAGCACATGTGAATGGCAATGTTGACCGAGTTATGGTGATAGGCACCATACTTGAGATGAGTTTGTTAGCCTGAAAGAACATGTTTCAAGAGAATGGCAAAATGCCTCTGATCGCTTGCCCGCCAGCGCAAGGGCAGTGAAGGGCGGGATTGTGAAGGATAGGGCAGTGAAGGGCAGTGAAGGGCAGGGCAGG
The DNA here is from genome assembly GCA_002851705.1 of Verticillium albo-atrum. Classification (NCBI taxonomy): domain Eukaryota; kingdom Fungi; phylum Ascomycota; class Sordariomycetes; order Glomerellales; family Plectosphaerellaceae; genus Verticillium; species Verticillium albo-atrum. The sequence continues at coordinate 819,102 of NMXJ01000004.1, forward strand.
GCAGGGAAGGGAAGGGAAGAGGGAGAAGAGGGAAGAGAGGGAAGAGGCCGTTGCAAGGATGCAAATAGTCACTCACAAAGGTTAGGTGCTTTTCCAAGTCGAGAGACATGATGGCGGCTGATGGTGATTGGACCCGAGAGCAACAAATGTTGAATAGTGCATCCGCAGACGGTCAAAGGCAAAAGTGACAGGTGGCTCTCTCAGGTTGTGAGACGGGGACTGTGGACTGTGGGGAGTGTCAGGTCGTCGGGATAAGGTGTTGGGCGACGGCGGATGGCGGATGGCGGATGGCGGGCGGCCTGAGAGGAGCAAGTGATCGCGTGATCTGGGGTTCGTATTGATAGATTGAGTGCCGGTGATGAGGGCAGCTGAAGCAGAATATGGATGCTGAGACGGAGGGGGGGGGGGGGGGGGCCGCGGCGCAAGGGAATAAGGGTCCTTTTGGAGCTGCCTTAGCTGGAAGCTTCGGAAGTGCGCGAGCAGGCCCAGGGATACGAGGGCTGAAATTCGACTTGGACCTTCGACCTTTTCGACTCGGGGGGGGAGCGTTTGGACCAAGGGTTGAACCTCGGCTGTCTGAGGTCTGAGGAGGAGAACTGGAGCTTCGTGGGATGCAGGCCTCAATCTGAAGAAAGGAGAAGATGACAAAAGTCAGAGTCAGGCCATGGCGATGTGTATTGGGGGATTGTGGATTGGGGATTGGGGATTGGGGGTTGAGGATTGGGGGGGGAAAGAGTTTGAACCTCGCCTCGCCTCGTCTCGCCTCGTTGGCTGCGACATGTCGCCGTTCCCCAGATGAGCCAGGACCAGGCCCCAGGACTAGGACCAGCCAGGCAGGACCAACCCGAGAGATACAGGGGGCATTAGCTATCCCATAGCTCTTGCCAGAGCAGCCACAGCCATAGCCAGGCCCAGGTCCAGGTCCAGGTGGTCCAGGCCAGCCCGAATCGGGGCAGGTGTTACGGGCTGCCGGTGTGTCGCACGGTACCACACTGTATACACACAGACTGCACAGCACCTGTGGCTGGTGCGCTGCCTTGCTGAGAAAGTTGCTGAGAAAGAGACAGGCGTGTGGCTGGTGCCCTGCCTTGTTCTCCCGTCCAGCACTGGCCTGACTTGACTTGACCCCAGCGCCGGGGCCTGCGCCAGTGATGCCTCAGCCTCGTCGGATTTATCTCCTCCATCTACCCTCTCCATCCCACGGCCCGCGATCCCATCAACAGACCGCCCGTCGCCAGGAGTCAGTGCGGCGCATCTCACCAGCCCCAATTTAGGAGGCTTCGTGGTTTTGGTTTCCTTCCGTCTTTCTTTTCGCTGCACACTCCGTTCCATCACGCCCACAGCGCGTGCCACCTGCACCCAATCGCCTGAGCTTGCTCTCGTCTGCCTCGAGACTTTCTCCCCCATCTTGGATCTTGGCCTCGACCTCGTGCTCGAAGCGCAATCGACCGCGACGTCGCGTCGCCCGCTCTCCAACGGGACACCCGCCTCGAACGATCCAGGCGATACAAAGGCGACACCGACACCACCTCTGCGACATCGATTCCCATTGCGAGCGATCCGTCCGTACCTGCACCTCCCTCCAAACCCGCCCACCCATCCACCACACACACACACACACATCGCCGACATGTTCTTCCTCAAGAACATGGAGCGCAGGGTCACCCTCCACCCATCCTACTTCGGGCGCAACATGCACGACCTGGTCACGAGCAAGCTGCTGAAGGACGTCGAGGGCACTTTCGCCGGAAGCTACTACGTGATCTCTATCATGGACACGTTTGACATCTCCGAGGGAAAGATCCTGCCCGGTAGCGGACTCGCCGAGTTCAACGTCGGGTACCGTGCCGTCGTGTGGAGGCCCTTCAAGGGCGAGACGGTAGCGTTTCCCCGTTCCTGCCTCGTGCTGGGGGAACACACTTCTGACTTGACTTCAGGTTGACGCCGTCGTCTACTCCGTCAACCACCAGGGCTTCTTCGCCCAGGCTGGCCCGCTGCGCCTCTTCGTGTCTGCTCACGTACGTTGCCGTTGCGGAAAAAAACGGGGGGCCGCCGTGCTACACCAGTAATCGACGAGACTGACCTTTTTCTTTCTGCCTAGTTGATTCCTTCGGACATCAAGTGGGATCCCAATGCGACGCCGCCGCAGTTTACGGATAACGAGGATACCATCATCGAGCCCGGAACGCACGTCCGTGTCAAGGTCATCGGCACGCGTGCCGAGGTCAGCGAGATGTGGGCCATTGGCAGCATCAAGGAGGATTACCTTGGGTATGCCATCCTCCTCTCCCCCGATCTTGTGTGTATGAATGGGCTTACAGTGTTTCCTCCCCGCAAAGTTGCCTTCAGGATTAAGTGATACCCCCCCTTGGGCATCTGCTGCGAGAGCGGCGGGGCGCCTTGATGGAGAGCGAGTATGAGCACGAGGGCGAGGGCGAAAGCGAGCAAGAGCACATCAGTCGGCCGTCGCCCCTCCTGTGTTGGAGTGACGGCAATGTACAGACGAAGAAAAAAATGGCCGCCGCTTTCGAGCCCACGAGCGACCGGGACCTGTGTTGGCGCACCCGAGCGAAGCACCGACGGGGGAGCGAAACCAAGCCCCCCTTTGAGCAACAAGCGTTGTGCTCTGCATACGAACGGTTCGCTATTTTCCCCCACAGCGAAGTCGACTGCGAATGGCATATCCAAGCGTCGAACGTCCATCACCATGAGATAGCAGTTGAGCTTCGACAGAGGGAACCGGAGCAATCCAATTTTCTAGGAAATGAGACGGTATTTATGAGGACCATTTGGGGGGGGTTTTGGCCACATGTGTGCATGTCTGATGCGGCAGGGGGCTGGTTGCAAGCGAGCGAGCGAGCAAGCAGACTGGCCTGGTCGACGTTCTTGTGGACGACCCGGCCGAATAAACACGATGACAGACCCTGTGCCGATTTCTTTTGGCCCAATTACTCGGAATTAGTGTTGTTTGTTTGTTTGTGTGTGTGTCATGGCTTCGTGATTAAGATGTGGTGTTACAAGGGGGAGTGTACATGATCCGAAGGAGAAGCTATGCTATGCCATGCCATGCTCCAGGCGCGCTACGCCTTGCCCTGCTCTATGTCGTCCATCTTGGCCTCGACCTCCTCCGGCGAGAAGCGATGCATGAGCTTGACCGCCTTGGTGACGAGCTTGGGGTCCTCTTCCGGCGCGCCCGTCTTTGCAAAGTGAATCTGGGCCGGAACGTCAGCGAACTCGCAGCCTCTCTCGTATCAGAAAGAGAGATGTGCCACCCACCACCGGGACGTCAAAGTCGTACAGGTCCTTCCACGGCTTCGCCTCGGGGGCGGTAATCTTGACCTCGTGGTAGTCGAAGGGCCGGCGGTCCCACACATGCGAGAGGGCGGATTTGGCCCTAATGCAGAGGCCGCAGCCGTCGCGGGTGAAGAGGGTGATGCGGCAGGGGTGGAGGAGGCGGGCGGTTGGCAGCATGGTTTTCGGAGGCCAGATGTATGCAGACAATGGACAGGGATATTAAAAGAATGGCGCTGCTGGATATCGGAGTTTGAAGGAGGTTTCAGAAAGTAAGAATGGACTATGAAGGGGAGGAAGAGCTTGAGATACTACAACTGGAAATCGCCTGATCACAGATCGGTACACAAACAGACAGTTGCAGCTGAGAAGCCGTTGAGGCTGCCTCCTGGCGACCCCTGGCAAGAAGGGCCGGGGGTGGCTGGCAGCTTTCCCGGCGGCAGGGGTGCCGCGGCAGGAAGGCGGTGAGGGGTCGAGCTCGTGCCAGTGACGTGTGTTTTTTTCTGGAAGCTGCCAGCTGCGGTTGCAATTGCCCGCCAAATTCTGGAATCGCGGAGAAGAAACAATTCAAGCCGGTGCCCCGCCATTTTCCTTCCACTGTCTAACGATCTGTATCACCAAACACTTGCTGCCAATTACTTCCCCCCACCATAGAGCCTAACATTTTGACGACGACGACGACAACGACGACAGGCTGCCGAAACATCCAAACAATCAATCACTTGCATGCCAGATACCCCCCACCATGGCTGAGAAGTGCGTACACCAGGGCTGCGGGAAGCTCTACACCGATCCCGAGGAGGTCTGCGTCTACCACCCCGGCCCGCCCATCTTCCACGAGGGCCAGAAGGGTAAGCCCGCCGCGCCAAATCCCCTCCCCGCCAGACCTTGAGAACCTCTCTGGCCATACTCGAAGCATGATCCCGGTTCACTAACTCTCCCCCCTTCGCCCTCCAGGCTGGAAGTGCTGTAAGCCACGCTTCCTCACCTTTGAAGAGTTCCTCGCCATCCCCCCCTGCACCGAGGGCAAGCACTCGACCACCGACCTCCCCCCCAAAGTCGAGGAGAAGCAACCCCAAGCCGACGCCGCGCTCGTCGACCAGCTCGCCGCCGCCTCCGTCGCGCCGACGCCCGACCGCAAGCCCGTAGCCCCGGCCCAGGCCACCCCGGCGCCGCCCCCGCCCCCGCCCGAGTCCGAAGACGACGACCCCGCGCTCGCGATCCCCGCCGACGCCGTCTGCCGCCGCAAGGGCTGCGGCGCCAAGTACAACGGCACCCGCGATGCCGAGTCGTGCGTCCACCACCCGGGCGTGCCCATCTTCCACGAGGGCAGCAAGGGCTACAGCTGCTGCAAGCGCCGCGTGCTCGAGTTTGACCAGTTCATGAAGCTCGAGGGCTGCAAGACGAAGGACCGCCACCTGTTCATCGGCAGCGGCAAGAAGAACAAGGCCGGCGGCGGCGCGACGACCAACGAGGGCGGCGAGGAGGTCCTCGAGACGGTGCGCACCGACTTTTACCAGACGCCCTCGACCGTCATCGCCTCCTTCTTCCTCAAGAAGATCCGCAAGGACGACGCCAAGGTCGTCTTCGCCGAGAGGTCCCTCACCCTCGACCTGCCCACCTCCGACCCGACGCCGAAGCGCTACCGCGCCGAGGTGCCGCTGTTCGCGTCCGTCGACGCCGAAAAGTCCTCGTTCAAGGTCCTCGGGACCAAGCTCGAGGTCACCTTCGTCAAGGCCGACGGCGCCTCCTGGCCGGTGCTGCGCAGCGATGACCGCCTGACCGGTGAGATTCTGCAGATTGGCAAGGCAGGCGTCGCGCAGCGGTAGTGGGAGGGACACTTTCCCGTCACGACATCTGGCGGGGGGAGGGGGCGGAGACAGCAGAGGGGGAGGGAGACCGAGACACGGAGGGCGCTGCAACCGGCGAATGATATGACGATGACATGAGGGACGGCGGTCGGGGCTTCAGGAGAGAGTAAGGAGGGGGAAGAGGAAGAAAAAAAAAAAAGGGCTTGGCAGCTAGAATAGACGGTCCGACCACCTGTAGAGTAGCGGCATCGGACGCACGCGGGGGTGGTTGGAAGGGGAGGGAAGCATACGACATCGGTGATAAGGGTGCCGGTGAGGGGGATGGACGACGCCGTCGACGGTTACGCATCGATCCGACGAGCGAAGCTATCCGGATATCTCTTGGTCATCACCACCGGGCCCCGAAAGCCTCCCAAGTCCGAAGGGACGGACGATAAGAGAAGGTCCGATGGGTCTTGGCTGTCTCACTGACAGCTAGATAGATAGGTTTTTGGGGGGAAGGGGGGGTGGGAGGCGCAGCGACGTTGACGAAATCAATTGACTGAGACGGACACTGATTGTACATGCACTGCATCATCATCATCACCTCCCCCATCGCACCGATCGATCCCAATCAATCAACGTGTCTTGCTCGCCCACGGGTGCTGACGAGGACCCTGATGAGACAGAACATGCCTGTGAGCGTCACAGCCCAGAGGGTCGGGTTTCTCCCCTCCCCCCCTCCCCCCCGTCGCAGGCTCCCTGGCCGCCCCCGGCATTGCGTCCACGCGTACGCGCAAATGTCATATCTCATCCTCCCCATGTCTGGGACCTCTCGAGGCGCAGCGTGATCGGCAGAGACATTGATTCTGGACCACAGGCATGGATGGGGCGCGCCAGGTGCGCCAGGTGTTACGAGGCGAAATTAGGGAGCAGGCGGGAGACTCGCACCAAGAGACCCCAAGCACGAACACGGAATGAAGGCGACGACGATCTGTTTGGATGGAGCACGGATGGTGAATGCGACGGTACTTGCAGTGCACACTACACTACGTTGCACCGAACTTGTGTGTTCATCTGACTTTTGGGTATGGACCTTTTTCTTGATCTACGTTTTCTTCTGATCTACCTGCGAATCGACGTCCTTCGAAACGAATCAGATGGAGGGGGGCGACATGTGCAGGAACCTCCCTCGATGACACACAACTTTAAATGAACACCCCCCAAATCCCCCCACCGGCACGCTGAAACCGGCCATCCGGTAGATCACCCGCTGCACTTCGCTGTCAAGCATTGTATACCGCTACTGGGGGGAGAAGAACACATTTTTTGTGCAAAAACAATGGCTGATAGAACAAGAGAATGACGAACAAGGGACAGAAGAAACGGGGGCCCCACATTCTTGCTGCCCAATGTGTCGTGCCAGGGGTCCGAGTGGTTGAGTAGAGGAGAATCAGAGAGAGTAAGATGGAGAGATAGAGAGAGAGAGTGAGAGAACGGAGAGAGTAAGATAGACAATTCCCTATCAACGCCCAATGAAGCAAAAGAAAAGGGCCCAACAGCAGGGCTCCCTTCCAGAAATCCCTGTAAACGCCGCCATCGCCTCAAGCCTGGATATCTCAAAGTGGAAATGAAGGAAAAAGGAAATGGCCCAAAGGAGACCCCAGTCAGACGAGACGCCGCACCCCCAATCGCCTGAGTCGGGCATCAGCAGCCCTACTAGGGGGGCGAAGGGCGCGGGAGAATGCCGCCCTCCACTCGCCGGGGTGACAGGACAAGCACAAGCTGACGTTGACGTCCGCCCATCCCACTCCCCCAGAGCCGCACAGGCACACAGGCACAGGCGCCAGCGTCCGCCTCCCGCGCTGGGCGAAGAGGTCGACTGCCGGAACTAGCGTCCCTTGGCCGACGAGGGACTGCCCGATGAGCCGCCGAGGACGCCACCAGTCCGTCGGGCAATGGAAAAAAGAATAGTAGACGCCATGGAGCGAAAACGGCTGGGTGATTGAGCTTCGACCAGGCGCAGCAATGAGCCAAGGGCTTGAGTGTTTCTTCGACCAAGCTCCCGCCCGGGCGGCGCCCACGGTCGCTTCTGCAGCGCAGATCATGGGCTTGGCAATGGCCCTTGGCTTCAATATGCAGGGACCCCCGGCGAGAGTAGCCAAGGCTGCATTCGTTTGAGTGGTCGTGGTTCGAAACCTTGCGACCGTGTGTTGGGTTGTCGGTGTGTGTATCCTCGTCGTTCATCCATCGGGTGCGTTCCGCTTGCGGCATGGAGAAAGCCTCCGGAGCCCTGCCCAGCGGACGGAGTGACGCACGATCCCCCGGATCTTGTCCGAAAAGCTTCGCTCTCATTCCGGCCCTGGGGACGGGCACTGTGGCAAGCGTCTTGGCAGGTATGTTGTTTCTGCTGGCAGATCATCGTCGACGAGCCATCGCAGCGTCATCACCACCACCGAAGCTTCAACCGTTCTTGGGACCAGCGCCGCGCGAGGATGACTGGTTCTGCTGCTTCTGGCTCTGCTGCAGCTCCCCGTTGTAGATGAAGTGGAAGCCGTCCTTGCGGCAGACGACGATGGGCTTGTCGTTCTGGCACCGCCCGATGATCTGTGTGTTGTCGGGCAGCGTGTAGGGCACGGCCTGCTTGAAGTGGATGATGGGTCCGCCCTCGAGGGTGAGACCGATAATCTCGGCTCCCTCCGTACCGTAGTTGTAGTCCTCATCCGAGTCGACCTGAAGCGTGTTGCTGGGGGATGGTGTTAGTGTTGGGCTCTCGACGTCTGTGCTCTGCACTGAGATTGCGTTGTAGCATTGGCAGGGTGTCACTTACACCTGGCTCATCGGGAGGGTACCGTCCTCCAGGTCCCGCTCCTTGCTGCGCTGCTTGGTGCCCTTCTCCTTGGAGTTCTCCTTGGCCCTGCTGATCCGCCTGGAGATGCACGATTGCAGGAAATTGAACAGGCCAGCCACGACCAGCACGGGCGTGCCGAGTGCAAGTGCCCAGGGACTAAGACATGTGAGCGAGATAAGATGGGTTGGGGCTGAGGGGCAAAAGCGACTGACGGGTTCTTGCGGTCTCGCAGGGTGTGCATCAGAGCGAGGACGATGCCGCAGACAGCGATCAAGGAACCGACCTGGATCATGGTCCATGTCGACCAGTAGAGAGACATCAGGTCCTCGCCATCGCAGAACTGAAGGGCGAGGAGCGCGAAGACCTCCATGACGACTGTGACCACAGACATGGCGATGCATCCACAGGTGATGAGCATGCATCGTATGACGAGTCGCTTCCGTTTGGGGCAACCTTCGGGGAGTTCTTCGATCTTTTCCAATGTTCTGGAGGAGAATCGTCAATGACATTCACATAAAACGAGACCTTTCATATCCTACCTCGAGTATCCATATGCGGCACCGAAGAGGATGAACAAGTTGAAGATGAACAGTGCCCAGTAGACAAGGTCGAACTGCCACCTCTCTAGGTGAGATGCGAACTGTGCGTAGTGAGCACACCGGGGCGGGTCGATAGGTGTGAACGTCATGATGTCGATTGTGTTGCCAGTTGATAGAAGGGTTGCTTTGCGTCTGGACTGTTGAAGGTGAGAGTTGTGTCTGTTGACGATGTAGTTTACACATCAAAGATCAGAGGGCCCAGACGGGAGAGGGTTCTTTATAGAGTGCCAGTCATGTTTCGATCGACAGAGGCGTGGCAGAGAGACTCTGTCGAGGTGACTCCGCCCAGACGGAGCGGGTCAAGCATGTTTGGCGTGTCGTAGATAGGCTTCAGGGAACACGTCCTTGCCCGTCCTGCCCACACACCCCGTACAGCCTCCCGTCGACCCTCACAGGGATCTTGGCAACTCTGGGCCGGGACACCCAAGTCGGCACTTCAGGGTACAAAGGTGGATCATCAGGGCCGTGTCATACCGGACGGGCTTCCACGGCCAGACATCAGACACGACTGCGACTGCGCAACTCCCATGACGAGGCAGGCCAAGGCAGGCCAAGGCTAGCAGGCAAGCCAGACAGATAGTGTGGACGGTCGCTCTCTCGCCCTGGAGATCCGACCTCCACCTCCCATCTCTCCCATCTCCACCCTCCACCTGGACTGCTGCGTCGACGACACACCCCAGTCGGATCTAGGAATAGCCCATGAAACAAACTGACAGCGGTGGTCGAGTCGGCGTCTGAGCCTGCGTCTAGTTCTGGTTGAGGCTGCCAAGTTCTCGAGCCAAGTCTGCTTGCAATGGCAACCTAGTCAAAAGCCGGGTGCCGCAGTCGAAGCGCGGGTGGGACTAGCGTTGTCTTGGCAAGATGCGCGGGATGAGATGTAGATAGATTGGCGATCGACAAGGGGAAACGGGGGAGATCCTGGCAAGCCTTCGAAGGCTGGGCTGGGCATTTGGGCAGCCGTCCGTCAATGCCACAGACAAGCTTACTTGGTAGTTGCTGGTAGTCGCTGGTAGTTGCGGGTAGTGTAAAAAAGACCTTATTTTCCGTTCCACTGAAGCACGCGCGGATGGGGGATAGCGGGCAGATCTCCTTGCCCACCTCCTCCAGCCCCCCCCCTCGCCCCCCCCCCTCCTCTTCCCCCATGCAAGCCGCTGCCGACGTTGCCGTCCAACTTTCCTCCGCCCGGCCTGCCAGCTTGGCTTGGCTTCCAAATTGTGCTGCCAGCCTCCCCGATCGGGCCTCTTGGTGCCCCATCTGGGTCTCCTCTGGGTCCCTCATCGGGCAGTCCTCGTCGTCATGCTCCTCCTCCTCCTCCTCCTCACTGCATGCCCTCCATGAACTCGACCCGGTCGAGGATCATCCCCTTGAGCCCCAGGTACTCGCGCATCGCTTCCCACTCAACTCCGCCCTCTTCTCCATGCCGCCACTTCTCCCTAAAACCCCACGCGCAAGCCACGGCGTCCAGGCCCGCCCTCTCCTCCTCCCTCATCCACCGCTCATGCAGCGGGATGCCGGGGGCCCAGGTGACGCGTTTCATGTGGTCGTTGGATGTGATTTTGGCTACCACGCCGATCGTCGACGTGAAGCTCAGGTAGGCCATGATGGCCGCAAAGCCCAGCGTTGTGGCCGTCGAAGGCTCGACCGTGTTCTGGAAGTTGGACATGACGGAGGCCAATGCGTAGGCGGCAAACGGGGCCGCACCCATCACTGCCGCGGGAAGAAACGCCTTCTTCAGGAGCTTCTGTCGTCTGAAGGCTTGGCTGGTGTAGCAGCACTCAATCACGCCTAGCGCGGCGTCGAGGTTCTTAGCCTCCATGGCAACCCCCAACCCGGTTTCGGCCGTAGTCGCTTCGATGGCCTTGTCTGCCCGTTTGGGGTTCTGCTCAACGTACTTGATGGCGCCGGCCACGACTTGGGGTTTGGGCTTGGACGCATACAGCTCGAAGACGTGGGGCAGTGTCTCGGGCCTGCCAAGTCTGGCCTGGACGTGCACGTAGAGATCAAGGATCTCGGGGGTGATGGAGACGGGAGGGTGGGCGACGATGGCGTAGGCTGATTCGGAAACACAGTTGACGGCATCCCTGAGAAGCGCCGGAGCGTTTGAGCTCTGCTGCGAGATGCTTTGGCCACCGGAGGGACTGCCAGTGACGCCACCGTCCAAGTCGAGCGACAGCAAACTCGAAGCGGTAGAAGCCGTCGTGCTTGATCTGGGCGTCGTCTGGGAGAGGTACGGGTGTATCGCATTCGCGGCAGTCTGGCAGGTCCTGAGTGCTGCGAGCACGAGCTGCGGTGTCGGGATGCCGTCCGTGGACAGGAATCTTTCCTTGCTCTTGAGTACGAGGGCGGGCAATTTCCGCAGGTCCGGGAGTTCCCTGGGAGTCGCGCTCAAGGCTCCGGCTTGCTGCTGCTGCTGCTGCGAGGGCGGCGAGGGCGGCTGCTGTCGTGATGGCCAGCCCGCCGCCTGAGAGCTTGCAAACCTCCTGGCGCTACCATTTGCTTGGTGTCTCAGAGTGATATTGCGGAATTGGTTGGCCAGGCCTTGTGGAGCGGCGATCGCTGACGAGGAGGGCGGAGCCTTGGCAGTGTGCAGAGGTCGGGCGGGCATGAAGGCGCATAACCGACAGACGGAGGCCGATTGACGCGCTGTGCGAGGGATCGAAGACCGCATCATGATTGATTCGTTGGTGGAGGAGGTGTCGAGTAGATGGGATGAAGGGAGTCGAGCTGACGAGTCGCGTTTTCGTCGCGCAGGTGAAGTGATGCAGATCCGCGCGCGGGTTCGTTGGTTCGGTCGTGGCAGTGCCCCCGAACGTGCATCAGCCAAGTCGCTATCGGTGATGTTGTTGTTCTCGTCGTCGTCGTCGTTGTTGCCGTATGGGGGCGAAGAGACGGCGCATGCAGGATGTGCGCGGTCGATTGGCGGCGTTGGGTGGAATGGCGACCGATGCTGGTCCTATTTCGAGGGGAGGAAGCTTTTGGAGATGTCAATCCAAGCTGCAGGCAGAAAAAAAGAGCCTGAGGCTGTCCGACGAGGCTGTCATTAGCCATTCTCGGGCCTTTAGGCGAGCCGCTGCCGACGCTGGGCTGGCTGCCTACAGTGCCTGGCTTCAGGGGGACCTTCCACTAACGGTAAGGGGTGATCGCCTATAGCCACCAAGCTGACATAATAACCGCGTGGCACATCTCCCTTACCTTACCCGCTGCAACCTCCTCCCCCCCCTTCCCCCCTTCCCGCGGCATGGCATGGATGTGAGCCTGAACCAACAGCTCCCACCTCATGCAGGATGCAGCCTCAACAAGCCTCCATCGAGCCTCCATTACGACGTCAATCTATCCACCCAGATACATCATCGACAACTACGTACCAGGTCTCTCTCGATTCATCATTCTTCCCAACACCACTATCAACCTGCCACACCCGCACCCACATCGCGCTCAGTGATCTGCATGCATTGAAACTAAAGCGCACATGCATCGCATTCTCAACCAGCCTCAACCGATGATGCAAGAGCCTCTCGCCCAGTACCCACCTCTATGCGCCTGACTCCAGAGGGCTCAGCAACCACCCCTGTTTGGGTTGAGGACTGACTAGCAAGAGCAGGTTCCTGATACACCCACAAGTCCAAACCCACCGCTCTAGAGAAACCGTTTACCCCGTTATCCCCCATAGCGGCTTCATAGCGCGCAACCAACTCGCCCCCCCTCCTCCGGACGGCACATTCCGCGGACCAAACCTCCCCCGTGTGGTCTGGTGTGGTGGGCTTGGCATCCCCCGCGCTGCACCACACAGCCCTCCCCGTCGACTGAAGTGCTGTGCCAGGCGTGTGCTGTGATCCTCTCATCGCATCTTATCGTCTCACCGCCACCGGCAGTTGCGTGCCTGACGTGTAACGCCATTGGCCAGTCGGTTCACGGCCAGCTTCCGGGGCTCCTAGAGTCCATCCTTCCGTCCCCCGGTTTGCTCCGGGGTCTGATCGCTGTTCTCGTGCCGGAGAAGTCCATCCATACTATTGCAGTTGGCCTTGCCACTCTCCCGGCCTCAGATCATACCCCCGACGCACAAGACGCAGGAAGATCTCCCTGCCTTCCGTCTTTCGAGTAACGATCGACGTGTCCATGGGCCCTGCGGATCGATTCTGGACGTGCTGGGGAGTCAGGGGTTCTAAAATTGGACATTACATCGTGAGTCTGGAGGAGGTTTCCTGTGGTCGGGGAGAACTCCGTCATGTTACGCACAGGGACACGTCAGATGACTGCGTTCATCTTCACATTCGTTCTCCAGGTTTCGTGCTCCGCTCACCAACCTTGACGGACACGGCTGCCACGCAACCGAGATAGTGCGACCTGCCTTCCTAGCGTAGGCGTTCTTGGACTTGCATATGCGGTACTTGAGCAAGGTGATGCCGCGTTCAGTTGGGTTACGTAGGGCGAGGCCTGACTTGAGATACAGGTAGGCCAGTCAGGAGTCTAGGTAGTCCGGAAATCCGACGAGGCTGCTCCCGTCATTATCCGAAGGGCGGCAGCGGAAGGGGTGCCATAACCTCGAATTGCCGTCACGGGGTCGAGTTCGATACCGGAAACATCGATGATGCAAAGGCATGAACTGTACTTGGCCTGATACTTGAGACCATCGGCAATCTGCGAGGTATGTGAGCTGTGTTTCGTTCGGTCGGTGTGTCCATTCAGGGGTTGGCCCTTGGGCACAGGTGTTTGTTAGTTATGGTCGATCGAGACGGGAGCCGTGTCGGTGCGACGAGATACGTGACGCTGAAGAAGTACGGCCATCGTAACGGCGGGAAGCAGGACTGGCCGAGATCTCCCCGTAGAGTTGGTCGTCGAGCAGAAGCACGACGTTAGGTCGTACCACCCAGCCTACGCAGTCAGCTTTGGTAGGTCTCTCCGGTGCCAGCAAAGGGGGCGTGTGGAATAATGATGGGGACGCCCTCCTTCACCACAGCCATGATAGTCTGCGTGTCTTCGTGAAGGTAGCTGTCCTTGCAGATGAGCCAGGCAGGGAGACTTTTCGGTTTGGGGATATTGTCCATGAGCTCACCATCCGCAAGGGTGGTGTTGCGAGCGTTGGGCCTCTTCCGCTCATCCGCGACATAGACCATGCTGAGCTCCTCATACGCGACAGCGTTGCATAACGCACCAACGCTGATGAGTATGGGGGTGAAGCCCATGCCCTCACCTCAGGGCTCGGTCTTCCGCAATAGCACTTACATCTGGGCTTGATGCAGATCGAGTTTCTGAAGCTCGTGGTTCTTCCGCTCGGCGTCCCTCTGAGCGTGGTAACCGATAGCCGAGATGTCTTCCCAGCTCGTGGCTATGTCTTTGTACCAAAATTGCAAATATGCCCCAGACATGAGTGCGCCTGAGACACGATAATCTCGACGATGCTCACAAACCCCTGACCAGCAATACCAATTTCACGATCCTTGCGGGGGTCATCGTTAGGCCTGACCACCCCTGGCCCAGCATATTTGAGATCCCGTGGTTAGGAAGTTGTGCGGAAGAGCTTTCTGTGGTGGCAGCACTCGCTGCGTGACTGTGACCAGCCCCCAGGCGGTGAGCTTTGCGCAGATTATGCAGCTGCCGGAACTGCCGGTGGCCTTGGCGTCCACTCATTACCCCTTGTTGAGGTCCCTGACCTGTACTATCCAGCCAGTTCACATTAGTGAAGACAGCGGCCTGAATGGCCGCAGCACTTATGAAAAACAAGCAAGTTGGGTCAAGGGGGAAAGACAGGGGGAAAGACAGGGGGAAAGGCGTCAAGCTGGAGGAGGCAGGAACCCCCGTTCAAATGATGAGATGGAGAGCCCTTGGGCTCATTGCCCCTTCTCGGTGCGCAAGCTCCAGCTTGGGCTTGCAGCCGTCCTCGTCTCTTCCGGTCATTCTCTCAAAACTCCAAAAAGAGGAGGCATCATTTGTTACACCGCTTGGCCATGGAGCATCCATATCTGTGATCCTCATCTCTCTTCAATCTCGAACGATGATAGTTTTATCAGCATGTGGAATGCTGTAGCCCTCGTGGACATTGAGATGAGCGAGTCTACTCGTCGAATAACAATAGCAGAGCTGGTGGATGGACGGTTTGGACTGGCGTAAGGTTGACAACAATGTAGCCACGAATCTGGAGGATTGATCAACCAAGTGTGTAAGGAGGCCAGGGTCAAATATTTTGGAGAGAATGAACCGAGTCAAGAGACCACCAGTGCCATGAGGTTTTAAAAGATAACGAGATGTCGCTGCTGGGGTAACATCCAGATTTGGCATTGAATAAGTAACAATGTAGCATGAGTTGCTGTGCCTAGGCGGGTAGGTGGACGGGTGATCTAACGTGTTGTATTTTGGTTGGGCAATCTTAGCTTCGAGGAAGCCGGAGCCTCTCAATCTTCATCGCAAAAATATCTTACATAGGTATGGGAGATGCCAGCGAATGATCGAAATAGCCATTTACACCTCGAGGTTGAGTTCGATGTCACTGGTGAGCATCAAACCTTGCAGGCACATGACGAGTCACGTGATGACCCACGTCGCTCCTGCAGCCGCCTCCTTAGATAAGCGGCATACGTACAACCATGACGAAACAGCAAGGCAGCTCTATTGTTCAAGTCAACTCCGCCGATCAATCCGACTCGACAACCAGCGACGACAGCCTTGTCACTTGCCGTCGTAGATTGAACCGCCACCACGTCTTCCCCCGATCGAAGACCTACAGCTGCGGCAACTTTGTCCGCACCTACCCGACAGCAAGGTGTCACCCGCCTCGGGCAGCAAACAAGGCACCAATTGTGGGTTTATCGACAGATAACCACATCTCACGACCTGACGACCGACTCAGCATCTGTCACCTCTCCTTGACATTGCATTCACAGAACCGAAACCACCAGCATGCCTCCTCCCCCTCCCCCTCCACCACCTCCCATGCCCGCCATGGGTGGCCCCCCTCCGCCACCGCCTCCCCCGCCTGGAGGACCACCAGCCGCCAACCTCCCAGCACGACCACCCACAGGAGCCGGACGAGTATGCGGATGCCTGATCCCCCGAACCCGGAATATTCACTGACCATTCTTCCCAGGGTGCCCTCCTCGGCGAAATTGGCAAGGGCAAAGCCCTCCGAAAAGCCGTGACGAACGACCGTTCAGCTCCCATCGTCAACAAATCCGCCAATAGCTCCGCCGGCCCCCCTATCGGCGGCGCACCCCCAGTGCCCGGCATGGGCATGGGCGCCCCCAAACCCCCCGGCGGCCTCGCGCCTCCCGCCCCCGGAAACCGTGCTAGGAGCAACAGCGATCAGAGCGGGCGCGAGAGCGCGGGCGCCGGCATGGACGCAGCGCCGCAGCTCGGCGGGCTCTTCGCCGGCGGCATGCCCAAGCTGCGAAAGAGCCGCGGCGGCGTCGACACGGGTGCGGCCGACTCCTCATCCTACCTCTCCGACCCAGAGTCCGGCGGCAGGTCCTTCTCGGCACCAAAACCACCTGCCATGGGCGCCCCGCGGCCCCCCGGTGCCGCCGCGCCCAGCATCCCCGGAAGGCCGTCTCTCCCTCCCCCGCCCATCGGCAAGAAAGGCCCGCCTCCCCCCATCGGCAAGAAACCGCCCCCCCTGCCGGCGTCGCGCAAGCCGTCCTCCGCCATGCTGAACCAGCACCCCTCCCTCCCAGGAACGCCAGCTCCTCCGCCCCCGCCATCTGCAGCACCGGCACCACCCCCTCCGCCTCCATCAGCAGCACCAGCTCCCCCGGCACCACCGCCGCCACCACCCTCCGCCGCTCCTCGCCTTCCTCCCCCGCCAATGACCTCCTCCCCGGCGCCGCCGCCACCACCTCCTCCCCCCTCCGCCGGGCCCCCCAACCTAGCAGCCCAAGCCGCCATCCGCGCCGCCGGCCTCCCCTCATCCCCCTCACCCCGTGATGCCCCGCCGGCCCCTCCCCCGCCGCCGCCAACGACATCCTCCCCGCCTCCGCCGCCGCCCTCGGCGCCCCCGTCCCGCAACCGCGCAGGCTCCCTCCTCCGCGGCTCCATGCTCGACCCCAGCGCCTTCACCCTCTCCTCCCCCAATGGCGCCCCCAGCCCGAGCCCCACCCGCTCCGCCGGCGGCCTCACCTCCCCTCCGCCACCAGGCGGCGGCGGCGCGCGCTACGTCGTTCAGGACCCGCGGTGGAAGTTCCAGGACGACAACATGCTGCCCAAGCCCAGGGAGTTTGTTGGCGGGGCCAGGAAGTACAGGGCCGGCAGGGGAAGCAGCGTGCCGCTGGATTTGGCTGCATTGTAAGGTGCGGTGTGACGTTTACCGCTGGAAGAGTGTGGGAGGATGATGAGGATGGAGTAGGTGTGAGAGAGGACAAGAGGGGAACCAAGGGTGGACAGTCGTGACACTGCGAGAGGGTGCGTGACACATGGATCACGGCCCGTAGCAGAGACGTCCATCCATCCATCCATTTCAGATAGCTCATTATACCATGACCTATCAACTTCTGCTATCATAAGTCCAGTACATGCAATCATCACAGGGGAGCGAGTGGCAACGGCGAAGAGTGTTAGATAGATAAATATATTTTAGCCTCGCGCAATCAGAAGACAGCCTAGTCAAGAGCTACCGATCTGTCCAAAGCAATGCTCCCATTGCCACCATTACCGCGCCTCGGCAAGAAACGCCAACATGCAAAACGCCCACAGTCCCCAAATTCAGCAAATGACTCCCGCCCCCGCCCCCGCCCCCTCCTTCCCCTGCGATCAAGATCATACGGCATGGCCAACGCCCAAGCGAGCCCAGAGTGGGGTATCGTCTATATCGCGGCTCGAAAAAAAAGCACCTCCCATGATCGCGTTGCTTCGTGGCTTGAGGGATGTAGATCAAACGCCCTCATAGATCGTTAAAAATTCGTTGCTCCCGACATTCAACCCGAGGCGACGACACTTGCGCCCCATCGAAGCCGTCGCAGCCCGCCGGAAGACCTGATGACCTCTCGGCCACAGGACGACGAGTCGACAGCTACGGAGGAGGCGTTGACGCCCACGCCCGCGCCCGCGCTGGCGAAAGCCTCCTGACGGCCGACTTCTCTTCCCATAACGTAGCCGGCGCCAAAGCCGACGACTGACACCAGCACAACAACACCCGCGCTCATCACCCACGTGAGCAGCGTCGGGCTGATGATGGTGATAGAGTCATCTGTGGCGACCTTCTTCTTCTTGGCAACACGAGCGGAGGAGCGGGTTTGAGAGGTAGCGCTCCTCTTCTCCTTTTCAACACCCTCGCTGGCCGGCGATGCGGTTGCTGCCCGGGATCGCAAGGGGGACTTGGCTCGTGGAATGGGCGCCGGGGCTGGGGTGGGCGTCATCAGCTCCGCCTCGGGCATGAGACGGAGCTCAACGGGACGCGTGCTGGGACCAACACCGGCGAGCGTGGGTGGTGCCCCCTGTTGCTCAGCATCCTTGTACTTGGGCAGACCGCGGGCAGCCGCAGCGCAGGAGAGAAGAGTGGTCAGGGAAGTACGGAGCGCTTCGTCGTGGTCGGCCTGGTAGGACGGGGACATGAAGTGTCCAGGGCCGCGAGAAACCCGCGTCTGGGAACGTTGGCCCAGGGCAGGGCGCACACGGCTATGGGGATGGGTAGGGACAGATGTGTTGGTCGAGTGGCTGCGGTGACCGAGTCCCGGTGGGTGTGAAAAGGCGTTTGGGTGTGGGCGGAAGACGGGGTCATCCGGAACCCTTCCTAGGGCCGTCGCATTGTCGTAATCGTCATCGGAGTCCTCCGACTCGATCTGGGCTGGTCGTTGAAATGACTGTCGGATGGGCTGTTGCACGTTCTCGTTGGAACTCGACAGAAGCCTGTCCTCCTCGCTCTCCGTCTCTTCGTATTCCTCCTGGCTGCTCGTACCCCCCTGAACAGCAGTCTGGTCGACATGGTAGGGACGCGGTCCGGACGGTTGTACGCGGCGGCGGCGGGCAGCGGATGGGTTCCCAACTCTAAGTCCGGTCGTCACGATATCGTCGCCGATGGAGGACAGAGAGGAGGAGGAAGGCTGAGACGAGATTTCGACCCATGATTCTGGCAACGTCAGCAAGAAAACAGAGCACTCGCAGTGGCTGCTGGACTGACCGTCATTCCTCCGCTGCTGCACGACCGAGGACAAGCCGCCATGCCCAGGGTTCTGCCAGTTCACACTGGCGCGTTCTTCGCGCTGGGTTTGCTCCATCTTGCCGGCGGGGAGTCCAGTTTGGAAGATGCCGAAGCGGTCCAAGACGTTACGAGGAAAAGAAAGGGCAGAAAGTCAGAGTCGATGGCGCCGGCAGGGGCAGGTAGCCAGAAACACGGTGAGATGGCTGGAGAGACCCCGCGCTTTCAGGCGACCCACTGTAGATAGATGTGGGTGTAGATAAGCGGCGAAACGCTGGATGTCGTGATGGATCGAGGTTCGAGGAAGATGAAGGCTCAGCGGTCGGGAGATGCGAGGATGAAGTTGTCAACAGACTGGCCCGTACTATCGAGTCAAGTGAGCAAGTATCGGTCAGAATGTTGAGGCTTTGTCGCTTTGTCTGGCAGTAGCACTTCAGGCGCAAGTAGCGGGCGGGTGGGCAGGAAACGGCGGCATGGGTTTGGGGGCAGTGGCAGGCGCGGCGGTGGGGGGAGGGGGGANGGGGGGGGGGGGGGGGGGGGGGGGGGGGGGGGGGGGGGGGGGGGGGGATGATGTGCTGGGCATCCACGACACGACGCTGGCTAACGGACTGGTATATTCCGATGCTAATACAGTGTCAGCTGGTTGTTTCAATCAAAAGGAACTGTGCCTGTTGGTGTCATTCTTCCACGGCCTCACAGTGCTGATCTGGACCCTTGATGACGCTGTCAGACGCGGGGTACTTCTGCCTCCACAGAGTGCATGCCTGGCTGTCCACTCACATGGTGTCTCAAGGCCAAGCATCCAAGCAGCCAGCCATCGCGGCCCGTCAGGTGCGCAATACTCCACCAGCCCACCAGCCCACCAACCCACAAGCCCGCAAGCCCACGCAGCCAGCCCACCACAGGCGCGCCACGCTGCTATTCGCGCCCATCATCTCCAGGGCGCCTCACCGCCTTCCATCCGACACCGGCCAGATCCAGAAGGAGGTTCCAAGATGGGTCCTGGCATCATAATCGGCGTTCGTAGACTGATGCATCCTGCAGCTAGCAGAGCAGCCGTTTTTATCAGATCAGAAAGAGTGGATATCGTCGCGGCCTCTCCTCGTCTTCAGCCTCGACGCGACGCAGCCCGTTCGAGAAAATCGTTGGGGACGTGGCCCCAGATCTGACCTTACCTTCCTTACCTTACCCCAACGCGGAAGCCTCGTGACCTTCTTCGCGAGGACGTCATGGGAGTGTGGCTGCCCTCTTGTCTCGCTGCTCAGCACCTCGCGACCCCGAAATTCCAATCATGCGGCTGAGCCTCACGTACCTAAACCACGTGCATCTGTCACCACAACCACCTCAACACCACGGCAGACAGGCCATGCCTCGCTTGTCACTTCACTTCACTTCACATCAAACAACACGGCCCAGTAATGGAAGATAATCGTACAGACGTTGAATTATGAATCTACTCCGAACGCCAGTTTCCTAGTCTACTACCCTACATACCATACCGCAAGCCCAGGGGGAGGTCGGGGAGGCACACTTACTCCGGTCATGATGATCAAACTCTTTCAACAACGTCGTCGAAAGGCAAAATGGGAAAAGCCTACGATGAACAGCAGCTCCGAAGAAACCGCATCCGACAGCAAAAGCCGTCGCAGATTATCCCTCAGAAGCCCACGAAGCCCACAAGCCCACAGATGAATGTGATCGCAAGAGCTTGGTCCACTTCCGAACACGGGGGGGAGACCCCGTCAAGGAAGCTTCGTACCAACTCGTGCTCGATCCAAGCCGTCTGCCCACTGTGTAGAATCTCGGTGTGATCCAGAAGAGCCCTCTGTCTGAAGTGTCAAGTGCGTGTGTCTCTCATTGATCGAAGAAAAGCGTAACAAGCTGACCTCCGCGTGCCAAGTCGGAAGCAGCGCCCAAATATGGTGCCACGAGCCCACGGGTCCGGAGAATGCAAAAAGTCCTCAAAGCCCACTGCTCCAGAGGAGCGAATAGCCCACGGTGTGCGTCTCTCTTTCTCTCTCTCTCTCCATTTTTAAGCCTGCCCTCGGGTCCGGCAAGCGGGGGGGTATCATGCTTAGAAGGTCATCTTGGTGCCCTTGAAGTCACCGAGGCCACCACGGTTGGTGGACGAGAAGCCGCCACGGCCACCGCCGCGACCGCCACCGCGACCACCGAATCCACCGCGGCCTCCACGGTCACCGAAACCACCACGACCACCGCGGCCGCCACCACGGCCACCACCGCGGCCACCGAATCCACCACGACCGCCACGGTCACCACCCTCACGCTGGGGACGCTGGCCGGCGTAGTCCAGACGGACGGCACGGCCGGAGCTGCCCTCACCGAGGTACTGTCCGTTGAGCTGGGCAAGAGCCAGCTTGGCGTCATCGATAGAGTTGAACGAGACGTAGCCGAAGCCCTTCAGGTTACCGGACTCACTGGATGATGTTAGATCATGACTAGACATGGGACAGTGTACATTGTGACTTACGGGTCGGTGGGCAGGCGAACGCTGGTGACCTCAGCGACGGTAGCGAAGAACTCGCGGACGCTGTCCTGGTCCATCTCGAAGGAGATGTTGCCGACGAAGAGGGTGTCGCTCTCGGGGCTGAGGCTGTCGCCGTGGCGCTGGGCACGGTCGTTGGCGCGGTCACCGGGGTTGTCGCTGCGCTCGGGGCGCTTGCCAGAGAAGTCGATGTTCATGGCACGGCCCTCAAGCTCCTTGCCGTTGTTGGCCTCGAGAGCGGCCTTGGCGGACTCGGGGTTGGAGAAGTCGACGTAGCCGAAGCCACGGCTGCGACCGCCCTCCTTGTCGGTGATGACACGGGCAGAGGTCAGGTCGGGGAACTCAGAGAAGGCCTGGTACAGGATGTCGTCGTTGACGGCCCAAGCGAGGGAGCCGACAAAGAGGGTAGAGCTCTGCTCAGACATGTCCTCGGTGCGAGCCTTCTTGGGGGGGATGACGGGGTCATCGAGGGCCTTGCGCTTCTTGCTGGGCTCCTCAGCCTTGGGGGCCTCCTTCTCCTCGGAGTCAGAGTCGGAAGAGTCGGAGTCAGAGTCAGAGTCGGAAGACTATTGAATACATTAGCATGATGTTTTGGAAAACAAGCGATGAAAGCGGGGTGTACTCACGGCATCCTCCTTGGCGGCGGGCTTCTCCTCGGAGTCGCTGTCAGAGGAGTCGGAGTCGGAGTCAGAGGACTCAGCCTTCTTGGCGGCACCGTTGGTCTTGACCTCCTTGGCCTTGGGCTTAGCCTCCTCCTCAGAGTCAGAGGAGTCGGAGGACTCGGCGTCAGACTCAGAGTCGGAAGACTCCTCCTTCTTGGCGGGGGCAGCGGCCTTCTTGCCGTTGGCGGCCTTCTTCTTGGGCTTCTCCTCCTCCTCAGACTCGGAAGAGTCGGAAGACTCCTCCTCGGAGTCGTCCTCAGAAGAGTCGGAGCTCTCGGACTCGGCCTCGGCCTTCTTGGACTTCTTCTTGGAAGCCTTCTCGACGACCTCCTTGGCAATCTTCTTGGACTTGGCCTTGGGGCTGTCGGCGGGCTTGGTGACGCCGGCCTTCTTCACCTTGGTGAGAGGGTCGGAAGAGCCCTTCTTGCTCGACTTGACGGTGGTAGACTTGCCCATTGTGACGGTGCGGGGTAAGGTAGATGGGAGAGGGGTATGGGTGTATGGGAAGGATGGGAAGTCTGCGCAAAAAGTGGCAGTTGAAAAGTCCCGGGAGTGTGTAGGGAAGACGAAGATTGAAGTTGCGCGCGGCAGGTGCAGGGTTTTAAA
This sequence comes from Verticillium albo-atrum, assembly GCA_002851705.1. NCBI lineage: Eukaryota > Fungi > Ascomycota > Sordariomycetes > Glomerellales > Plectosphaerellaceae > Verticillium > Verticillium albo-atrum. Next base: position 841,527 of record NMXJ01000004.1, read on the forward strand.
GGACCTTCGGGGAGCTGGTCGTGGTGGTTGGGATGGTCGCAAAGGGTCCCTCGATTTTTATTTTTTTAGCGGGTCCTCGAACTTTTTCTGCAGCTGCTGTGGAGCGGGCGGTGAGTGATTGCGAGAAGCCTGCAGACGCACGGCCGGCAGCCTGGGACACGGTACGTACCGGTGCCTCGCGGTACGTACCTCTTGGGAGCTTGCTGCCTGGATTGACAGGCCGCAATCGAAACTCGAGCTTGCCGCGAAGAGCCGTGTCCATCGAACGTCGTGAACATCGTCACCAACGAACTGTCGGCCTCTGCTCCCCCACCCCGCGACTCAACAAGCATCACAACCCCTCGAGCGTTACGCGAGACGTCCAACCGCCAACATGCCGACTCCCGAATCCCCCATGTTCTTGGCTCAGAAGCCCAAGGTTGCCCCCACATTCGACGGTGTCGACTACGACAACAACAAAGCATTCAAGCAGGCACAGGACGCCATCATCAGGGAACAATGGGTCGGCGCCATGATGGTGCGCCTTACGGGCGAGGAGCTGGGCAAGTGCTACTTGCGCGAGGGCGTCAACCACTTGGAGAAATGCGGTCACCTGCGAGGTTAGCATGCCGCGACCTGCCGCCTGGTCGATACATGACCATTGGGCAGCTATCTTTCAGGAAGAAATTACTAACAGCTTCCCAGAGAGGTACCTGCAACTGTTGAAGGAGAAGAAGGTCACGGGCACTCTGTTTGAGCAGACGAACTACATCACCAAGCAGGAGAACAAGCAATGAGCGCAGGTCACGGAGAGGACTGAGCCTAACAATGCTACGGAGACCGGGTCGTATGAGAATAGAGGCTACCAGGGGAAAGAATCGGGAAACCAGCGACTCTCGAGGCGCCAGTGAGGCCGGGAAACGTTCGTGGTTCAACGGCATCAAGCCGGAGCCATATCCCAGGATGTACATATACGGTAGTTGAGGGAATCGAGTCATGCATCTATCCAACATATCATCTTGCACACGCGATGTCCTTGACAACACAACTGTCTCTAGAATAACAAAGTTAACAAGAAATTATATCTCTCATGCGACTTGCATTGAAATCCCATTCGTCAATTTGGCTCGAAAGCAAGTAGATTGCTGGTAGAACAACCGCCTAGCACGTCGCGTGCCAAGACTGCGCACCGAGCTCATCCCGCCCACCCCAGAATTTTTAGTCCCATCTCCCAGACCTCGCGACAGACCTTCGCCTGCATCCTCCAGCAACGGCAGCCCACCAGCCACAACCACCCTTCCACCCATCCAAGCCGCCATCATGATCTGCCGAACCTGCCTCCGCCGTACGGCGACGGTCCTTCCTCTCCGCATTGCCGCTCCTCTCCCCCTCGCCAGACCATTCTCCTTCTCTGCCTCCCAAAGGTCATCACCGGCTGGCGCCCTGGGCACCTCAGAAGCCTCGCCTGCCTCCTCCACCGCCGAACCCGCCGTCACGCCTACCCTCTCTACGCCTGTCGACCTTCGTCCTGCTGCCGCCAAGTCCAGCCGCGAACCCTCTTCCTGCCCGGCTGGCACCGTGCTCACCGGCCTCAACTACTTCAAGGGCAAGACTGATCCCGTCGCCCGTCCCGACGAGGAATACCCCGAATGGCTCTGGGACTGCCTGGTCTTCAAGACCCAGGAGGTGAACGGCGCCGACGCTGATGCCGCCGACGAGTTCTGTAAGTGCCCACCATTCAGCCAGCCAGGCAGCTTTGCTGCCCCCTTCGAATCGAAGGCTCGCGACCGCGTGTTCACATAGCTAACACTCTCGTCCCAGCCAAATCCGCAAAGCTCCGTCGCAAGGCCGCGAAGCGCAAGGCCAAGCTCCTCGCCGAGGGCGGCATCGACGCCCTGGCCCCCAAGGTGCCCCTGCACCAGCAGTCCATCAACCTCCCCGGCGAGGAGGGCGGCGATGTCGAGCACAACCTCATGGCGGCCGGGAAGCGTGAGGAGCTGAGGCAGGCTTTGCGCAGCGAGCGTAAGCGCAAGATCAAGGAGACCAACTACCTCAAGTCTATGTAAAGGTGTTATCTGGATAGATACTTTGTGTAGTCTCTGTCGAATTGGGGCTTCGTGTGTGACCCGACGATGGATGTATCATAAGGGGACGACCTGTGGCGGTGGTATGGGATCTGTACACTACGATAGAGTCGGCGTGAGGCTGGCCTGTATACCAGCACTTTGTGTGCCAAATAGACTGAAGTTATGGTCATTTATTGTGAAGACCAAAGTCGCGATTTTCGGACTTAGTTTTACATTTTGCGTCACACGCGATAGGATAGTTCTCAGCCTATGTCTACTCTTCCTCCTCCTCGTCTTCTTCGTCAGGTGGCAAAGACGAAAGCTTGACCCCCAACTCGGCCTTTAGGTTCCTCAGGCGGCTCTCGATTCTGCGAGACAGAATCTTGTTGCCTGCGTTCTGGGCAAGCTCGGCCTCTGTCTGCGCAATGCTCTTCTTGAGCGCGGCAATGTCCTCTCGCACGCCCTTGATCCGCGTCTGCTCTTCGTTATCGACGTCACTGTCCTCGTCCTCATCGCTGACCTCTTCCTCTTCTTCTTCCTCGTTGGCACTCTCATGGGCCAGGCCGGCAGGCGTGCCCGAGTGCATTGTGCCTGGCGTCACGCCGTCGAGCTGTGTGGCTGGGGTCTGGCCCTCTGGCTCATCATCGTTCATCATCTCCAACTCGAGAGCAGCCTCCAGATCGGCTGCCATATCGTCGTCGTCGTCTTCCGCGCCCACCATCGAACCGCCGGCGTAGCCTGTCGCTGGGAAGTAGCCACTGTCATCGACTTCGCCATCGGCGTCTTCTTCATCTGAGTACTCTGCGTCCTCGTCGCCTTCTTCATCAGAATGTGTCTGTCTGTCGTCCATAAACTCGTACCGCGAATTGAGAGCGGCGGCATCGGCTTGGAGCAGCTTCTTAACCTCTGCTTCCTTGAGCTCGATCTCCGATCTCTCAATGACTTTGGCGAATCTCTGGTTGACGGCATCATGCATCGGGGGCGTAAGGCCGTGAGGCCACTTGAAGCCTGGCTGGACCATTGGAGGAAGCGGTGCTTTGCGTGCCTCGTCCTCGGATGCCACCTTTTGAAATACGAGCAGCATATTGCAGATGTCGGCGGACTTCATGAAAGTCTTTCGATCCCACGTCTTCATGCCCTCCGTGATTGTTGGCAGCTCGACCATGACAGCGGCGTAGAGCTGGCCCTTGACCTGTACGATGGCGCGCCGTGATTCCTCTTCCAGCCACTTGATCGCAAGATCAGCACCGCCTTGTGATCGGGGGATGCCAATCTTGCCCTCTTCCATGCACCTCCGTATGTAGTCGCAATGGTCTCCCGGCAGCATGCGCAAGACGAACTGCTCCTCGATAGTAGGGTCAATCTCACGATCGCTGGCTTCCGAATCATAACCATCTCCGGGTGGGTGGTGAGGCGGCTTGCCCCTCGACTTGAGAATCAGGCCGCTGCTCGTGCGCGGCAGCGCCGAGGTAGGTGTCTTGAGAAGCTTGATCCTCTTGGCCGGCTGGCCAGTCAGAGGGTCATCCTCGTCGTCAATCTCGTACTGTTCCCTCTTTTTCGACTCGATCAGCTTGTTCGTCGGCTTAGTCTGGCGTCCGGCCTTGGTCTTGGCGTTGGTCGGCGTCGGCGCCGCGCCTGCCGGTGTTGGGGGTTGCGAGGCCTTGAGTCTGATTTTTGGTGTCGCAAGAGGCGTAGCAGCGGACTGGGGCCCGTTGGGATCGCTGAACGAAGCGGTGCGACTGACGCTGAGCTTCAGCTTGGGTCGCGGCGGAGGAGGGCTGATCCCGGACATGGTGGAGGTGGGGGGAGTCGAACGGCCGGAAGGCGTGTCGTCGCGTCGATCAAGATCTCATAGGTTGTGAATTCGGTGCTAGAGATTCGGATGGTTCGTATTGTTCCAGTTCTCCAGGCGCTCAGAGGTAAGAGACTTTGTTTGTTTGCGCTTTTCGCTCAAGGTCTGTGAAGGCGAGACTAGGGTGTCGAGGGAGTCAAGGTTGAGAGGTAGATTAGGTAAGTGTCGAGGAATAGAAGCCGTATCGATGCTTCGGGGGGAGCGCTCGAGATGAGGGGCTCGTTGTTGCAGAAGAAGTCGCGTCGCAAAGGTTACTTCGCAGGTCAAGGTCGGTTGATGTGCCCTTGGATGTCAATTTGGTGGTGCATTTGATGTATCGCGTCCAGGCAGGCAGGTAGCCTTGCAGGTCCAAGGTGGTTCAAGCTCTGGCGGCCAACTCCACTGAAGCGTGAGTTCGGGAGTCTGCCCCAGGCGCTATTTCCCGGCTCCACCCAAAGTACCTGAACTTGGGGTTACGATGGGCACTGCCGATGACCCCTGGAAACCTTCACTTGCGCACGTCGACCCAAAGCCCAGCAAAACAGGTGGTGCTCAAGTCTCCATAGTACGCACAAAAATTACAAGATGAACACATCTATGGCTTCATTTCGGCACGTAGTTCGTCCCGGCTCCAACAACAAGATGTTTGGAACAAAATGTGGCACGTGACATGGGAGACCCCCTGCACGTTCAATCTGTCAGGCACTGGCACGTACCCCAAGGTAGAGGTACCTAATCTTGCGTCCTTATCTTAGGTGCTCAGAGCCGATAGGGACCCCTGAAGCCAACGAAGAGACCTCGACGTTGGCTGGCTCATGAAATTGTTCCCCGACCCCTTTCCAACCCGTTACGATTTCTCCGCGTTGGACCAGCATCAACCTCAACGATAAACCCACGACAAGCTCTACGGCGAGACGCCTCATACGATACCCAGATACCTGTCAAATACCACCGATCCGAACCGCATCCCTTTGATTCAATTGCCCAACATGTCTTCCCACGCTGTAGGTTACAATGTCGATGGAGCCTGTTGGGAAGAAGCGCGCCTTGGCTGACTTGACGATGCTGCATCACAGACATTCCGCCGCAAGAAGAATGTGAAGAAGGGTATCCAGTTCTGCCTGATGGTCTGCGGTGCTTCCGGCACTGGTACGTCGAACTACAATCCATCCTGGCCAGAGGCGAGACTAACCTGACGCCATCATGTAGGCAGGACCACCTTCGTCAACATGCTCTGCGGCAAGGACGTTCTGGCGCACAAGGACGTCGATGACGAGAGCGCACAGGTCGACCAAGGACTCAAGATCAAACCTGTGACTGTCGGTACGTGCATGATGAATCCGCATCGAAACGATTGACACTGACGGTACACCGCCACAGAGCTCGACTTGGACGAGGACCGCACCCGTATCTCCCTCACGATCGTCGACACGCCCGGCTTCGGAGACGAGATTGACAACGAGGCATCGTAAGGATTACCCAAATTGGTTCTGATGTACATGTTGAAGTGTGCTGACGAGACGACTGTAGCTTCGGCGAGATCGCCGGCTACCTTGAGCGACAGTACGATGATCAGCTCGCCGAGGAGTCCAGGATCAAGCGCAACCCTCGCTTCAGGGACAACAGAGTTCACGTCATGCTGTACTTCATCACGCCGACCGGCCATGGGTGCGTTCTATTTCATACCCAGCAGCAGCAGCAGCATCACCGTATTGCGTGAAGACTAACAACCTCACAGCCTCCGCGAGCTCGATATTGAGCTCATGCGCCGCCTCGCCCCTCGCGTCAACGTCATTCCCGTCATTGGTCGCGCCGACTCCCTCACCCCCTCCGAACTCGCCCAGTCCAAGAAGCTCATCATGGAGGACATCGAGTACTACCGTATCCCCGTCTACAACTTCCCCTACGATGTCGAGGAGGACGACGAGGAGACCGTTGAGGAGAACGCCGAGCTGCGGAGCCTGATGCCCTTCGCCATCGTGGGCAGCGAGGAGGTCGTGGAGATCGGTGGCCGCAAGGTCCGCGCCCGGCAATACCCCTGGGGTGTCGTTGAGGTGGATGACCCCAAGCACTCCGACTTCCTGGCCATCAGGTCTGCCCTGCTGTACAGCCATCTGGTTGACCTGAAGGAGATCACTTTCGACTTCCTGTACGAGAACTACCGTACCGAGAAGCTGTCGAAGGCCGTGGAGGGCGGTGCCGAAGCGTATGTTCCCCATTTTACCCCGATACCGTGCAGACCTCGGATCAACGTTGCTAACAATCCCGACAGCGACTCGTCCATAAACCCCGACGACATGGTTTCCCAGTCGTACCGCCTCAAGGAGGAGCAGCTCCGAAGGGAGGAGGAGAAGTTCCGCGAGATCGAGATCAGGGTGCAGCGTGAGATCAACGAGAAGCGCCAGGAGCTGCTGGCCCGTGAGTCTCAACTGCGCGACATCGAGGCACGCATTGAGCGTGAGACGGGCGCCGCTGTGGCCCAGCAGCAAGCAGCTGCTGCCGCCGCCGCCGCCAGCCAGGCTGAGGCCAACGGCGACGGGAAATAAGGTGGAACTTTCTGCTGCTACGATTTGCCCATCAATTATCCTTTGCTAGCCTTGTCGCCTGTTGTCTGAGGACAGAGATGGGGGCCACGGCGGATCTGAACTCGTTACCTGCTGTCGAGCAAGCCGCGTCACTAATATCTTCGGACTGTGTTCTTGTTATATTCTTCTCAAGCTGTATTGGCGAATAATACCTTAGAGAAACCTCCCGTGAGGGGACTTGGAGCTACCTGAACTTGCCCCGTGATGTGATAGAATTTGCGGCTTGTTTGCCATCTTGTCTTGGCTGGCGCTTCATCCGATGATTGCGTTGGTCCGATGCTACGTGGATGACGCCTATTGCATGAGGCTCAGCCAATTGTTGTTCATCAGACCACCGGGCCGCATTTGATATTCGTGTAACATACCCAACACAAAACTGCATATGCTGAGGTTCCCCCGCCCGACGCCCTCCTTGACTTACCATCTTCCTCTGCCTGCCGTCCTTCAATACCAGTCGTCGAATACCAATCATCATTCAATACCAGTCATCGTCTTCTTACGGCCATCTTTCAATACTAGTCATCATTCTCTATCAGCCATCGTCCTCTACCTGCCGTCTTCCGATACCAGTCATCCAATATCAGACATCATTCAATACCAGTCATCGTCCTCTACCAGCCATCATCCTCTACCAGCCATCATCCTCTACCAGTCATCGTTCTCTGCCTGCCATCGTCCGCTGTCTGCCATCTTCCACCACCATCAAGCTTTCAACATGCCATCGCTACTCTCACTGCCAAACGAAACTCTCGTCGAAATCTCGACATACCTATTGTGGGACCAAGATCTCAACTCCCTCGGCCTCACATCGCGCTTCTTCCACGATCTGCTCCATCCGCGTCTCTACCGCCGGCAGGCAGAATGGGACGACTCCGTGCCGCTCTTCTGGGCCGCGGACCACGGACTCGTCTCGACGGCGACCCAGGCGATCGCCGCGGGCGTCTACGTCGACGGCCAAGACGCGAGGGACATGACGCCCCTGGCCGTGGCAGTCTACCGCAACCACATCGAGATCGCCAGTCTGCTGCTGCAGGCGGGCGCCTTTGTCGACACGAGAGACCGGCGCGGGGACAGGCCCATCATGTCGGCCGCGTACTGGGGCAGGGTCGAGCTGTGCAAGCTCCTCCTCGACCACGGCTCCAGGACGGACTGCCTCGACGGGAAACCACCCCTCGCAATGGCCGCGGCCCGGGGCAGTCTAGGCGTCGTGAAGCTCCTCCTCGAGTACGGCGCCGACCCCGAAGCCAGGGAGCAGCAGCCCTCCCAACCCCCGCGCAGGCTCTTGGCAGACGGCTACGAGGATCCCGCGAGGGAGCGAGCTGAAAGAATCCGTCGAAACTTGGTACGCACTGGTGGTGGCACGGACGACCTCGGTCAATGGTACTGGGAAGGGGGTTCTGACGGGCTCCAGCGAGAACCCCGTCTGCCCCGGTCTCTCGCAGGTCTGAGAGGCAATACGGCGCTGTGGCGTGCGGTCGAGCAGGGCCACGAGGCCATCGCCTTTCTCCTTATGGAGGCAGGGTGCAGCGCACACGAGAAAGATGAAAACAGCTGCGTATTGTTAGATATCGCCCACAGATACCATCGATGGGGGGTTTTTTATTTGATTCATGACACGAAAATTAAACGCCCTAAAATGTTTGACATCCGGGATGGGCAAGAACTTGGGGAGAAAGCGCGCTTCCGCTCATGGAATTCTCGCCAGTGCGCGGAAAACAACGCAATGCTCGTGGATCTTGGGATAACCCGAGACTCTATACGTGACGACTGGTTAATCGAAAATTCGGACCGCGATGATTAATTTAGCTTGGAAAGGATCCTAAAATCAGCCAGCCCAGAAACGACTATTCTCAGTTCCGCTGGCAGCAATTGACGAGTTGAAAGCGTTTGGCATTAAGCTTTGGCGTGGATATGTCATTGCTGGGCTGTATTTGGGTCATCCGAGTGCCGGCTGTTCAGGCTGGCGCTGAGCGGTGCAACAAATTGCCATGGCTTCGGGGGTCTGGCTGGCTTGTAGAGCAGGCCGCCCGAGTTTCTGCGAGCGGCGTCTTCTCTTAATCACGCATTGATGGCCCAGGGCGTGGGTGTGTCATGGAGATTAATTAGGCTAGCAACAAGTACTACAGTTACATTGGTTTCTCACATTGAGGATTCGATAAGATGAAGCACCTCCCAACCTCGCGTGCGGGCATCTACAGGCCACTGATAAAAAGCCCAGCCCCTTCAGGCCGAGTCCATGAAGAAGGGCGGGACATGCATATTCTTTATGGTTTCCAGCACCTGGCTCCATTCCAACCGCCCATCTAGTATAATTCGGCGGTAAGGTTTGCCTCGGCCTTTGGAAGCAAAGATCAAGTCGGGAAATGCATCAAGAAGCATGTTCTGTACAAATGCAGACATCTCCTTATCTTCCATGCCGTCGATGAACTCCCAGATGAGTAGTTTGTGATCACGAATCGTTTTTGGTTCCTCCGCTCTGGCTTTGGCATCAATACACTTCGCAAATCTGGTGAATGCCAAGCGCCGAAGGCGCCCATTTGACGATTTTTGTTTGGCCACCCTACTGTTTCCAGTATGACGGTGCTCAACCGGACGTGTGGCTTTCTGGTTGTTTCCTTTGGATCGCCCGTCGAGCTTTGAGGCTGGCATCGCCTTCGAGCCGGTCTTTGGGCTCGTCACTGGAATTCCTTGCGGTTTCTTTCGTCCATTGCTTCGAAGATTCCTCTTGGCGAGCGAATGGGTTGGTGCAGGGGACGGGGCCTTGTTCATCTGGGACCCTTTTGTCTTGCTCTTCTTGATCTTGCCAGCGTTGTTCTCTGCAGGGGAGCTGGCTTCTTTGGTCGAGTTGTTGCCGCCATTGGTGTCCCTAACAGGTCCCACGCTCCCATCCTCGCTCTCCGAAGCAGTGGAAATGTCCTCGGCAAGGTCTCGGGGGACATGGCCTGAAAACAAGTCAGTCTAGCTTATTCGTTGCATGGCACATCTCAACAGACTTGGTCTTTGCATATCCACAGCTTTTTCCAGAACCACAGATGCCCATGCTTCTGTATCCTCCGCTCCACCTGGGTCGTTACGGAGTGACTGCTTGGTCGGGGCAGAGGTACTCTGAGCTGCAAGCTCATCCTGCAGCTGCCTCGTCTGATCGACAAGTCTGTTGATGTCGGCCAGAAGGCCTTCACGCTGGGCATTGAACTCAGAAACCATGTTGACCATCTCCCCGTGCCTCTGACGGACCTCCCTCTCCAAGGCTTCGACGCCCATCGTCTCTGAAGGGTCGGGTCGTGCGTTCGCCACGAGTGCCTGGAGGGTCATCATCTCCTTTTCGAGCGCGCCTACTGCTTGTTCTGCCCGCTGGCGCGCCGCAGAGTCATCGGATGCCTTGGCCTCGACGGCCTTGACACGGTCGTACATCCTGGCGAGGCTGCGCTGGGTGTTTCGGACGTCGTAGGGGAAGACGAGGTTGACCAGGGAAGCGGCCAGCTCAGCAGCATTCTTGGGCTGGCCGGGTGGTGGACTTGGTAGGAGTGTTCCCTGGGTCGGTGTGCTTCTTTGCAGTCGAAACTGGTCGTTGGCATATCGTGTCTGCATCTGACCTGCGAGCTGGGACTGGCGCTGGGTGGTGTCCTGGAACAATGTTTCTGGATGTAAGCTCCGGCTCCTCTGGAATCGATTTGGTCCCGTTGAGGGAAGTGCGGCGGAATAAAGCAAGTCCATGGCTGGGAAGGGACTGGCCATAGTTCCTAGAGTTATTTCGATGAGAGGCTTGAGGTTGGGAGAGCCCGAAAATCGACAGCTTGAGGGAAGAGCCGGTAGACATCAGGAAACTGGAAATCAAACCTGGCGAAAGGCGTGGGCTCAAGCCCGCACGTGCATGGGGCATGACAAGAGGAAGGCATGTTCGGTACCTGAAAAAGGCAACGACAACCGAGACTGCTCGCTCTACTGATCTCCCACAGCCATCCCGGCAGGCACAATGACGGGTGGCACCTTCTGCTTCAACCCTCTTATCGATGACTCGTCCACTCGGCCACTTCCCCCTTGTCCCTCCTCTCGGCGATCCACGACAGGAACAGCTCTACATCCTTCGCGACGACCCCGACAACTGCTTTCGTCTGCACCCACAGGGGCAACACGCCCTTGGCATCCGAAGCCGTCGCCATGATCCACTCAACCTCCCCCGTCTCCGTCTTCCGAATTCTCTCCACGCTCACATACGCGCCGACAACGACCCCCTTCTCCTTCACCAGCGCACCCATCGCCGACCGCTCCAGGTCCCGCACCGGCACCGAGACGACCACGAACTCATCCCGCCCCCTCGCCACCGCCCCGACCATCACCGTCCCGAACACCCGGTCCCTCAGCAGGCCCCCGGGCATGGCATGCCTCATCTCCTGCACGATGAGCACCTCGCACGTCCACGCCTCGCCCCCGACATCAACCTCCACCCCGCGCGCACCCGCCCACCGCCCGCCCTCCCGGCTGTCCACGACCCCCGGCGTGAACGCCCGCTCGCTCTCCCGGTGCCGCTCGAGGAAACTCCCCACAAACTCCCCCCAGCTCGCGGTCCCTCGCGTCGCCGCGTCCGCGTGCACGCTCCGCCGGCACGCCCATGTGTCCCCGCCGTCCACGACGCGCGACGACGTCTCCACCCCGGCCGCGGAGCCCTTGAATCGCTTCGTGCCCTTGGGCGTCCAGCCCGTGGCGGGGCCGCCGGCGCGCGGGGCGACGGAGTCGATGAAGGGGATGGCGGGCTCAAGGAGTGAGCGGAGGAAGGGGGAGAGGGCGTCTGGCGGGGCGTCCGGGGCGGGGAGTTGGGAGGCCGTGAGGCCGGTGAGGCGGAGGAGAGCTGTTGGGGAAGACATGTGGATTGGTCGTTTTATATGAGTGATGGTGTATTTGTTGGTCGCATGTGGTTAGATTGCTGACATGGTGTGTGTGTGATGTAGTTCAAATGGTAGAGACGTCGGATTTAAGTGGCGTCGCACTGACCCCCCCTGACTAGTTGTGGTGGTCGACGGAATATCAAACAGGAGCAGTGCAATCGTCATCTCTCATCTCACTACACCAATCACATGCCCCGTGCGTGAGACATCTCCTTTTCCCATCTCACCGTCAGATCAGGGCGAACCAGAGTCAGTTCAATATCTCATCACTGTATTAAAGTCTATACCAGCAGCTCTACAGACCGAGCGTCTCCCAGTCTAAAAATTATGTACAACAACATCGAAGAACCCGTCCACTCCGGGCCAGCGGCTTACGCCTGCTCCCGCCTCTCCCAGCTAATGTTCGCCGGCTCCAGCGGCCGCGAGAAGAGCGACGCGTAGTCGGTGCCGTTAATCTTGTCGCTGCCGTCGGCATTGGCGAACTTGATGAGGCGCACAATCTGGGCGGTGATGGTCTGCAGCTGCACGTTGGCAAACTGCTCGCCGATGCAACGGTGACGGCCGGCGCCGAAGGGGAGGTAGGGCGACGAGGCGCCCTTGCTGACGAGGCCGTAGCCGTAGTCGATCTTCTCCTCATCGACGGCCTCGTTACGGTTGAAGGTCGGGGCGTTGGCCGAGTCAGGCAGCCAGCGGTAGGGGTCCCAGGCGTCAGGGTTGGGGAAGTAGGCTTCGTCGCTGGCGGAGTGGCCGGGGGCTGCGAGGAGGACGTGGCTCGTGGGGATGACGAACTTGGTGCCGGGGACGGCCATGGGCTGCTTGACCTTGCGCATGATGGAGTGGATGGGTGCGTGGAGGCGGAGGGTCTCCTTGATGATGGCCTGGTTGAGAGGGAGCTTGGCGAGGTCCTCGTAGGTGAGGGCGGGGAGGTCGGCGCCAAGGGCCTCGACCTGTTCCTTGTAGAGGTCCTCGATGACGGAGGGGTTCTGGGCGAGGCGGGCCATGATCCAGGACGAGGTGGAGGACGAAGAGTGCTGGCCGGCCATGAGGAGGGCGATCATCATGTGGGCAATCTCGTGGTCGGGAACGTCGACGCCGTTCTTGTAGGTGGAGCGCATGAGGTGGGACATGATGTCGAGGCCGTCGGTGCGGCCGGATTCGCGGCGGTCCTTGATGGTGTCCATGAAGATCTGGGCGACGGCGCGCTGGGCGGCGTCACGCTTGCGGTTCCAGGGGAGAGGGGCCCAGTGGAGGGTGAAGTTGATGGCGGAGAAGCCCATGTCGAGGTCGTGGTAGAGCTCGGCGAGAGACGTATCGAACTTGTTGCGGATCTCGGCGCCCTGGAGCGCGTGGGAGGCAGTGAAGATGGTGATCTCGGCCATCTTGGGGGGGATGTTGACGATACCAGCCTGACCCTTGAAGTCCTTGCTCGTCTTGAAGAAGTTCTTGACCTCGCCGGCGATGATGGGGACGTAGGAGCGGAAGGCCTCGGTGGTGAGGGCAATCTTCATGAACTGCGAGGGCATGTCAGTGGTGATCCTTCGGGAGAAGGGCTGGGGTCAAGGACAAGCCGTACCTTCTTCTGCTCCATGAGCTTGGCGTTGGGGCAGTCGTAGACGACATCACGGCCGAAAACGGGGGTGGTGAGAACGCTGTAGATCTCCTCGGCGTTCACATCACGCTGCTTGCCGTTGAGGATGAAGTCGTTGCCCTGGGGGCCGAGAGCGACGGTGGTCTTGCCGCCGAGGAGGATGAAGGTGAAGACGTCGCCGTGCTGGGAGGAGGCAAGGTCAGTCAAAGGTCACGGCAGGGTACGACGGAGGTTAGACTGGAGGCATACCTTTTTCCTGTTGGCGGCGAAGAAGGCGGGAGGGTCCATGCCGTAGCTGACGGTGCTGCCGACAAAGGGGAACCAGCTGAAGACCATGGGAGGCTCATTGGGGTTCTTGAAGAGGAGCTGGTTGGCGACATGGAGGGTGACGGAGAGGAAGATGACGGCGAAGACGACGACGCCGACTTGCGACGCGGTGCCGAGGGCGTGGAACTGCTGGGAAGCAGGTCCCGCGATCTCCTGAAGGAGACCCATGGTGGCGGCGGGTGGTTTGTTGAGAAACGATAAGGAGTAGAGAGAGAGGGTGGTTTGACGGCGGTATGTGGTCGCCGCGGCCGTGACAGAAAGGTCTTCGTCTACTCGTCTGCTCGTCTGCGTCGTGGCCGTTCTTGTCGCGGTCGTCAATGGACTTGTAGATCAGGAGGTGGTGCAAGACGGTGGGGTGGTGATGGGAGGCGCGATGGGTTTAATTATATCGGCAATATTTTCCTGGGGGCGCGAGGTACCAGGGGCGCTAGGGGGGGCGTAAGGGGCCGTGGCCGCCAATTCGCAATGCAATGCGATTGCAGTCGCTACCCACCTCGCCTTCCAACGGGGCTCCACTTATCGATCCAGATCCAGGGCAACCCAATTCAGGCAAAGGCGGTCAAGGTCAAATCCCCCTCTGTACCAATCACCAGCCCAGCGTATTCGTATCCCTCACGGCCAGATGTCTGTCCCGTCTGCTCATCGTCCGACAACTTGCGACTTTCCCCTCGATCAACCCATCAGGAAATTTGCTGACTTTTTCCTGCACTGCCTGTCGCCGCAAGTCGTCGTACCACCCGAATAAGAGAACGAATATTCGGCTTGCTGTTGTGGTCCGTTGGCCCAGTCTGGTCTGCCACCTCGCGACCGAGTTTGCATCTGCCGCTGTCGATCCCTGTCTGTCAACCCCGTCAGGGGGCCCAGCGCATTTCCGCATGTTGACTTTGCGATGGCGTGTGGCCAATGGCCGCTCTTCGTTTACAGATCGCCGTGTGCACTCTGATGGCCAGGCAGCCTGACGTCTGACTGGCATGTGATATGATGCATACCACACGGCTTCCCAATATTGGTCTATCCTAACATTTCGTCGAGACAACAACTCGTGATGTCCAGACGGCTACTTGATGAGCATCGCAGCCACCGCCAAAGATTCTACTCATATTATCCGTAGCGTACAAGAGGGGGCTCTCCATGTCATCAGCTTCGTCGTCCGACCTTGCGGTATCGCCTACCACCACAAGCTGTATTTCATACGCGTCATTCTGTCAAAGTATGAAGCCTCCATGTGAGTGAGGAACGAATACGACCAACTCACAACCCCCGACAAACCCGCTGCTGCAAGGTTACAAACCTGATCCACGCCTTACCTGACCTGCATACTCTTGCATACTCTTTGCTTGCCAGGAAACACTTGCTCCCCTGAAGCCAACACGAATACGACAAACCCAACGTCATCAGCCCAAGACATACTGCCCCTCCTCTCCCCGAGTCCACCCTAGTTCAGGCATGCGTACCTCAACCCCCCCGCAAAAGGTCAACCCGCCACTACCAAGGATCATGCTCTGCACTGGGCTGCCGATCAGACGCTACGTGTAATATCGTGGGTATTGGAAATAAGCTAGCTAGTAGTAAAGACAGTCGTCGGCTCCGACATGCCTGTTCTAATGAAGGTGACATGTCCGTACATGTCAGGTATCTCTCCGTCTCGTCTGAAAATCATTACGCCCAACGCCCTTTCCAGGTTGGTAATCACCAACCCTGGAGTATGTTTTTGCATCTCCTCCAACCATACGCACCTGCATCCTCAAGGCGCATGCGGACTACCAAGTCAGGGCTGTCCATCCGTAATCCCCGTCAACGTTGATCCAGTTGCTCTTCTCCATGGCTTGCTCCCAGCCCATCATAACGGCCAGCAAGCGGCACCCCATGGCGCTGACCGTGCAGATGATCACATCGCTCGATCCCGACAGCACAGCCAGGTCAAGCATGTACGCACGGCCAATATAGCTCCGCAGGCGTAGCGCTTCCTCCGTCGGCTGCGTCTTCTTGGCCTCCCCGACGGCGCCTTTCGACGAGCTCTGGCCCGACTGGCCAAGATTCCAGAACATGGGTGCGTAGAAGCCCCCCTCCCAGCCGAAAGAGTCATCCACAAAGTGGTGCATCACGCGCGGGTTTGTGTTGCCCTTCTGGATCTCCTGCTTGCTCGCCAGGCGAATACGATCCTGCGCCTGGTAGGCACCCCTGAACTCCTCCGACTCGTATACCGTCGGGTCATCAGAAGCCATGACGATGAGGGAATGCTCCTGCGCCGGGACGTCGTCTTGGCCGCCCCTGCCAGCACCCTGGTAGCTGACGTTGATGATATTGTGTGCCCTGTCGGTGAAGGCATTGGTGGGGATGTACGAGCTGCGGTACTGGTACTCCAAGGGGTGGCGATCGCCGTGGCGGACGTGCACGCCGACAATCATGCCGTTGTTCGGCGAGGAACCCTGGGTGCGCGTCTTGCGGTTCAGCAATGTCATCCGGTCCTCGGCGTATTTCTCATCTTCCGCGTTAAGCTTGAACAATGCCTGATAGCCGGCCCGGGCCAGGTCATAAAGTTGCCGCAGAGAGGTATCGCGGTCGGTCCCATGCTTAGGGTACGGCTTATAAAGGGAATCTGCCCATAGACCGCGGGCAGTTTCTGAAGTTACAACTAGATGCCGAGCTTGCGACGGGCAGGGCAGCATTTGATGGCGAGGAGGAGGGAGGCAGTTCGGGACTGGCGGGGGTTGGAAGATATCTGTGTACCTTCCGTACGCCCACCTCGAGTCGTCGATGAAGAACGACCGTCCTTGTTTGAGAGCAAGGCCGTAGAACAACCAGAGTTCCATGAGAGTGTTGCCCAGACCAGCATCGGCAGTCTCGAGCACAAAGGTCATGGTGCTCTCGCAAACAAGCTTCTTCCGCAAAGGATCTTCGGTCTCGCCGATGATGTGGCCGGCTGGGGCGAGGGTCCCAGCCAATCCTGGAAGAAGCCCAGACTTCTCAGCGTCTGGAACGTCGACAAAATATTTGTCCGAGGAGATTCCACCCCCCAAGGATGTCTGAAAGGGGGGCGGGTTCTTGTTGCGCATGTCCCTCACGCGGGAAGCAACCTCGCGGCACTTCCCACACATCTCCCCGTAATCCTCCACGGCCAACGGAAAGTCGAAGTCGGGAGGGATCGAGACGGTCCACTTTGACCTGCCACTCGTGTCTGTGACGATGATGGGCGTGGCGAAGTCGGGCAGATCATCCTGCCCGATCATCTCAAATTCCTGCTCCGTGGTGAGGTACGGGATACTAGCAGGACCGTTGCCCCGAATTGTGATGGTGGCAAAATAGAAAATGAGTAGAAGAAAGGTGAGCCAGAAGAGGCCGCGGAGGATCCGGCTCGGTCGAGGATGCGTGGGTGACTTCCGTGGTCGCGGCACCAGAGCGGGTAAGCTGGGCGATGGCGGCGGAGAAGTAAAGAGAAGGTGATTGAAGTTGAAGCGGGATGATGTGGAAGACAGAGGTGCTTTTTCGTAGTGGTGTTTTTTATTGTTGTATGAAGCCGCTCGTCGGAGGTTCATGCGCGGCGATGAGGCGAACATCTTGGATCTGCTCAGATCCAGAGGAGCCGGCATCTTGTCTCTCATAGCCATCGTGGTGAGAGGTTGTCAAGAATTGAAAGGTAAGAAAAGAGGTGTGGCGTTCGTCGAGGCCACGTCAGAACAAATGGTCCAGCCGTATGGAAACACCTGGCGGGGGTCCGGGAACCGGTGAGAAGAGGGTGAGGTTCAATGATTCGGACAAGGAGTGCGTGTGGGCGGCGTCTCGTTCAGAGAGTAAGGAGTGACAAAGTGGACCCGTCGAGGGAAGCGCTCATGATACCCAGGCGTCGTACAACCAGCTGTCGTGGCCGAGGTGGTGGAAGTTGAGAAACAGAATGAAGCGAGGAGCGCCGTCGGTCGAAAATATCACGTCGGTTGAGTTTGCGGGGAAGAGCAAGACATCAGATGAGTGCCGTTTGCGCCGCCAGGGGGTGGTTACGCAGGCTGAACCAGGGGACGAGGCGATCAGCGGGTGACGATACGTCGAGATGACAGACGGTCGATCCGGGCGACGATCATGCCGAGACGGTTGATGCTAGGGAGATAGTAGGGCCGGCCTTCCTTGTTGAGCAATTTCTTAGTACCAACTGCCTCGTTTTGATGGCTCAATGAATGCCGAGTCTCGAATTGAATCGTGGAGCGGGGTCGACAGGCCTGTTGACTGGGTGGACGGGTAATGGTGATACGTCGTTGTCGTCTGGTGTCGCGTTCCGTGGTGGCCGAGGCGAGGTGAAATATACGACGGCAGAGATGAAAAGAAGGGGTAAGGAGAAAAGTGTTTGGTAAGGTATGGACACGAAAATGAGACAAGCCGAGAAAGAAAGAAGGCAAAGCGCAGCTGTCAACTGAAGGGACGAACGGCGGGACAGAAGCAAGGTCCAAGCCCAAACGTGGTGGTGAGGGTGAAGCTGGCGACGGGCGTCCGAGATGGCCAGTGCTTGTCATGCGAAGCGGCAGCAGCGAGTCGCTCTGGGCAAAGATCTGTCTTTGTATTCACCAGTTTGCCCGGTCCGCCCGTTTGTCAGTTCCCTTTTGTCAGGACCCCTGTTCCTATTGAATACAAGCCCGGCGCGACATGGAACCGAGGGGACAGCCTCCACGAATTCTCGTCCGAGGAAGACCCTCGAAAGGCAGAAGACCGTTGGACCGGTCCCAGTGTCGTTACAAGGAAGCCGCCCCCAAGCACCAGCAAGAGCCCAACAGTCGACGGGCACTAAGTGTAAGCAGGTTGGAGTGACGCAGCTGCGGGGGGAGGGACTGGCCAGTACTAAGGAGCCAGGTACTTCTCAAGCATGATCGACGGCGTCTGCTACCTCTTGGGAAAGTCTCCTGCTCGTCCTTGCCTTGCCTCTTCAGTTTAGCCCGTTTCAGAATGTCGGGGTCCTTCCCACAGCTGGAACCACACTCGCGGCAAACGGCACCCCATTGGCCCGCCAGGGGCAGCTCCTGCCAATCGGCTTCGTTAGTCGAGGACCTCCTGCCACATTCGATCATCCCGCGCCTGCGCAGTGAGAAAACCACCTCACTTGTGGCTTCCTCACCAATGGAAATCGGGTGGTTCGACAACCAGGGGGCCAACAAGGTCCTTTCTTCGGGGGGCAATCTCACGATCGCCGCATTCTTTTGCGGAGAAAAAAAGACAACCGAGATAACGACTTTCCATTTCGACATGTTTGCCCGCTCCGACTCCCCGACACGTGGATGCGAGCTGACCCAAAGCGGCAGACAGACCGGGGACGTTAGCCTCTGCGCCGAGCACTTGGAGACGAGTTCAAGTGTGCCTTCAGGGTCATTCCTGACACGGCCCGCCAGGGACATGACACGTGAGAAGCGCTTCTAAATATATTCGACAACAAGAGTCTTGACGGCTCAGTCGAGAGCTGTGGCTGCTGTTCCCAACGCTGCCGCTAGATATCGCTGCAGCGCGAAATCACGGGATCCGTTCGTTCCTCACATGTAATTACTAATCAAAGGACGGCTGATTGCTCTTGGGCCGCAGACGACATGGAGCATCGTCATCACCAGCCAGCAATGCTAACGTCGCATCGATCGCCTTCATCTCTTCAACGCTAATCAATGGACCCTCCGCATACGAGTTCAAGTTTCGGGGCCTTGCAAGGGCCTCGGCCCACTGTGACTCCAGATACAACACAACAGAAGCCCGTCAGCGATTCTGGCACACATCCCAGGCGACGAAAGACCTTCACTGGATGCTGGACCTGTCGTGGCCGGCATGTCAAATGCGACGAGCAACGACCCAAGTGCAAGCGGTGCCTGGCCGGAAATTTTACATGTCACGGCTATGGGGTTCGTTTGGCATGGGTAGCCGACTCCGGCAAGGTGCCGACGACAGGCAACCGCCGAACACACCCTCAGAGTCAGGATGCTGAGAATGCTACGGTTGGAACACGCCCGCTTAGCCATCGCCCTGGTTCCAACTCTCATGGCTCAGGAGCGTTCTCTGTCTTCCAAGTCAATGGAAATGACGGGAGCCATGGCTCAGGGCCAGGCGTTGGCGGGGTAGACAGAAGGCGCCGACGTGCGCCCAGCTCCAGCAACGGACGACGAAGCTTTGAAGATGTCGAAAATACAGTTCCCGGGCATAGCGTGGGCTTGGTAGACAATTCGTCTCTGTCTACCGCGACAACACCTTCCACCACAGGCTTCCTGCCGAATGTTCCTGACCCAATACCCAACACGGATAGATCGTCAGCAGCCCATGCAGGTCTTGAGGGCAATGTGACGGTCGAGGAGGCCGCGTCTTGCGGAGCGGCCTCAAACTGGAATTCAGATTCATCACCCACCCTTTCAGACTCACAATTTCGGACGACAACTAGCCAACCTGCCCCTGACCCTGAAATACTCAGCCCTGGCTCCAGCTTCCAAGACCGTAGACTGCTGGCCCACTATGCAGGTCATCCGGCAAGACATATCGACATGTTGGCACCTCCAATTGGGCAGCGGAGCCTGATCAGCCACTGGGTAATGCATCTTTGTGATAAGTTCATGCCGATACGCAGCACCATGAACCCTTACTTGACCGTTCTGTCGCCAATGGCTCTCGAGGGAAGTCGCCTAGCAAACAATGAGTCCAGCAGCACAGTTGCTCTGTTTCACGCCGTGTGCGCCGCCTCGGCCACCCACCAGGCAAAGCTCAGAGGCGAGTCTCCCGAAGCAAGTGCATTGACACTCCACCACCGTCGGCTGAGTTACTATCACCTCATGCGCAATATGCACCTCACCGATTCCAATGAGCGCCTGGCGAGCTTTGGAACATTATGCCTGTGGTTGATGACGCAGTTCATCAGTGGCACGCCAGGTGCTTGGCGTGAGGTGCTCAAGGTGGCTCGCAATCTGCTCGAGCAAACGGACATGGAGACGTGGACTCGATCAGCCTCAGCCTCGCT
This sequence comes from Verticillium albo-atrum, assembly GCA_002851705.1. NCBI lineage: Eukaryota > Fungi > Ascomycota > Sordariomycetes > Glomerellales > Plectosphaerellaceae > Verticillium > Verticillium albo-atrum. The sequence continues at coordinate 861,750 of NMXJ01000004.1, forward strand.
GACATATCAGTCTTATGCCACCTTCATCGCTTTGCTTCAGACTCGGTATGTCGGCTACCATGAGTTCCCTGGCCCTCTGGACATGGACTTTGCGGGACATAGCTTCTCTAAGAGCCTGGGACTATCGAATCCCTTACTCAGCCTGGTCTCTTCTTTCAACACCAAAATGCTGTCAGGGCGAGCAATAGAGGCTGGTGAACTGGACCAGCTCGAAATTGAGTTTGTCTTGTCCACCCCCCCTGCGTCCGACGAGACAGCCCCACACGACGAAGAGCTGGCGATGCTACACCACCAAAGATTCTTGTTTTACCACGCCTGCCTGCTCTACTTCAGGTGTGCGTCTGGCAGGCGTGAGCCTGAACATGAAGTTGACGCTTTGGTGGCCAAGTGCGCCGAGCACATCGAGCACCTTGACGCAATGCACATGGACTGCAGCCCCAGCACCTGGATCTATGCTACGGTGGCATTCGAGGCAAAGACGACAGTGATGCGCGACAAGATGAGGACGACATTCACGCAACGAAAGGCGCTTGGGTTTGAAACCTGGGATGTGCTCCTCTTAGCCGTGGAGGAAATATGGAAGATACGAGACAACGCCGCCCCAGGGTGCGTGCCTGAGCCGTGGCCTCACATTTTAGCTAGGTTGCCTCAGTTCGACTTGCTTCTGTTTTGAGAGCTACATACGATACGGTTTAACAGGCTGATCAAATCAAACTATGGCATCCGGGTGCTTCTCAGCGTCCTCCATCAACTCCTTTGCGGACCGGAACTTGACTCCGGGAAAGTATGCCTCGCGGTGTGCAGCAACCTTGACAGGGTCCAGAGACCCGGCCTGGCTCACAGAAAACAGCTGGTACTCTGCAATAATGACACTCATCTCATCCTGGCTCGTACGGATGTCTTCAACCAGCTGGAAGAGGCTGCGGCGTTCCAGAGCCAGATCGGGGTACTTGGGCCCCACCAAGGCAGCCACGTCGTTCCAGGTCGTCTTCTCTCCGGAGATGTACGTGTGATGCTCCCACTTCGGAGCCTGCACGAGCTTGGCCACTGCCTTTGCGGCATCCCGGGCGCTCGTGACGTCCAGGGGCTCATCGCCCGTGCCAGGGATGAGAATCTTCTTAGCGATGTGGTCGATGGGGAAGGCCGGGCCGGCGTCCTTCAGGTAGCGATGGCGGCTGGGCAGAATGTAATCGATGAGCCAGCCGACAGCGACGAGCGTCCACTCGAGTTCGGTCTGCTCGCGCAAGGCCTTGCGGACGGGCTCGTGCACGCGGTAGTAAAAGCCCGGCTGGTCGGGGAACTGCTCGAGGTTGCCGCCGTACTCGGCGGGGATGAAGCGCTTGCAGGAGGGGCTCTGCTTGCAGGCGTCGATGAGGCTCAGGTGGACGTCGATAAAGGTCGGGCCGTAGTCGAGGATGGACGAGATGAGCACCGTGCTGTCTTGGAGGCCCTCGACGATGGAGGCGACGGAGTAGTCGGAGACGTACTGCGTGATGCCGGGCCGGTTTTCGAACTGTGGCTTGATGGAGCGGGTCAGGATGGTGACGTTGATACCTTCGGCGACAAGCTCTTCGCTGAGGTAGCGGGCGAAATCACCGGAGCCTGCGATAGCGACGCGCATTATGGTGGTTGGGGTAACAGATGAGGTTGATAATAGGTTGGTGGGCAAGGCGGATGGGGCAAGACGATGAGATACTCAGGCAATTGTTCGAGTGGTAGAAAGGCTTGATGTGTTCAGCAACTATCTCGACAATACAGAAAGAGACACTGCATTATATACTGAAGACCCAAGTCGAGCAACTACATCGCTCTCTCGCTCTCGGCTGCCTCACTCGGTGACGGTGGTCTGCTCAGTCTGGTCGATCATGACAAACAACGCTGGAAACGATTCGACCAGCTTACACAAAACGTACATACCGCCATGATCAACCCCTCAAACCAAACGACCAACACTCCACTTCACTGCTGACAGTGAATGTTGCTCGCCGACATGCCAACCTCCGCGCGATCACTTAAAAGGTCACTGAAGCCGAGCTCACTAATACCGATGCTGCCGCACAGTAAGCACTCCACCCAATTCATGGCCCGAATAGGCAATCGACAACGAGCTCAGCTGCGACCCGAGTCAAACACACACAGTGACCATCGCTCCCTACCGAACCTCCCGCCTTCCCACCCCCCCATGTACATCGCCAGGCAGCATCTCACCGGTAGAGGCAAGCAAGGGAACATTTCGCCCCTCCCCTTCTTTGGCTCGCATACCGTAGGTAGCATCAAAGCGCGAAGCGAAGGGTCCACACCAGATCGCAACGTCTGTTCTCACATCTATCCCGCTTCCTCCCTCGATCGCACCCGTGCCGCGCGAGACAAGGCCGCGCCCCCCTCCACTACCCCCCTTGGGCCCCTTAAAAGAGGCCGTGCCTCACCGGTAGAGTCGCAGCGACCGCCCGCTTGCATGCTAAGCATCCCGCCCGACGCAGGTAAGCGTCCTCGTCAGGCCGTCCGTCAACCGACCTACCGGGTCCCATCATCGTCCGGCAACGCGGTCATCGCGCTCACAGACGTTGCGGCTCAGATTTTAAACAGGCTGATTGATTCTCTGCCCCCCCCCCCTGGCCTCGTGCAGGCCTGTCGCAAACGAGTACAAACTTCACACACACTTCGATTCGAATGCACAACATGATGGACCACGGCATGAGAAGAAACAATATTAAACCATAGCTCTTTGTACTTTCTGCTCGTCCTCGTCAAGGCGTGGCCCTTTCGTGATGAACAAGCGTAGCCCCCAAAGCTGCTTCGTTCCCTTGCCGTCTTCCCAGTGCTACTTGTACATGTGTATGTATGTGTGCGTGACCCTTTCCCGAATCATCTCCTATTAAAGCAGGCGGCAGAAACGCTCGATGCTGGACATGCCATTCGTCCGTCGCCGTCACCCATCTTCGTGTTTGCCGTGGACCTCGCATGATACAAACAACCAGAAACAAACACGGCTCGTTCGCCCCGGTGAACGGCCGTCGTCGGAAAGAAAAAAGAAAATGAATCGCCCCTGTTGGGTCCGCAAACGAAAGTCGGGTATAAGCGCAAAACAAGAAAGAGATAAAACATGGCCCGACCGGAACGCCTATTCTCCTGACACCCACACTTCTGTCCCCGAAGCCAGGGGATACCGAGTTGCCTCATCGCTTCTTTCGCTCACACCTTCAAAGATGCGTATGTTCTTCACTCCTCTCCTTCATACCTCCCTCCCTTTTCACGCCTCCACGAGCACCTTCGGGGTCTCCTCAAACGTCGGGCTTTGTCGAAGTGGCTCGAGTCCCGTCGAGGGCTCTGCCAGTGGCTCGAGTCTGCGGTCATTGACGACGCGAACGCTGCCTCGGGTGCCCCGCACAATTTGGCCGTTCTCGACGCGCTCATGAATCATCTCGTCAAGCATCTTGCTCATCTCGTCCACGCTCTTCCTGCGCTTACGCGAATCAGGAAATTGGCCAGTTGCCGCTGCAGGAGGGCTCGTTGGCGGCGGGCCAATGCTGTCGAAGAGCTGCGAAGTCCGTCCGTCCGTCGCGCCTTCAGCAGTGTCCCGAGACCGGGCTGCCGTACGCAATGCGGCGAGCATGCGGTCCTTGTCATCCAGCCTGGCCCGAAGATCGGCGATTTCGGTGTCCTTGTCCTTAAGCAGTGTTGACACGCTGTGATCTTCGCCAACCATGATGCCCTTGTTCGGTGCGGAGAATCCAACAGATGTTCTAGATGAGCTGGCCCGGCGCGCTTGCATCAATCGCTTCTCGAGGGTTTGAATATACCGCGTCTTATCCGCGAGATCGGCCTGGAGAGCACGGTTCTGGGCTGTCAAGGACGCTGTGCCGTCGCCGAACTCGCCCGTACTGTCCTCGTCCGAGGGTGGCATCTCGCCACCGGATAGTCGTTGCGCTCCGCCGCCGCTCGACCGACGCCCAATGGTTGATGTCGCTGATGTCATTGATGATGTCCTTTCGATCAATGGACGCCCGCTGCTGGGAGTGGCAATTGATGATCTCGAAGACAGCATGGAAGCCCGGACGCCTAGCGAGCTGAAGGAGCCGCTGTTGACGCCAGTCGACTTTGAGCTCAAGATCAAGCGGTTCAGATGGTCGATGCGCTCCTTCAGTGCTGTGCGTGCGAGCTGCATTTCAAGCATCTGTTCCTCGTGGCGGTGTTCTGCCTCCAACTCTCGGACCTTTTCTTCTTCCACGTCGCGCGTCTTCTCTTCTTCGGCATTTTCGAGTTTCTTTGCCTTAGCTTGGGTATCGAGTTGTTGTCGCAGCTCGGTAATTTCCATCCGATACCGCTCCAGAAGCACTCTGGCGCCTCCATCTCCACCACTGCCCAGCGCCTCCTCTGCTTTCTTAGCGTGACTAACGATGTTGTTCTTCGCCCGAGATGCGAACTTGAGGGTGTTGATGGTCTCTGCCGTGTGGCTGTTGGAAGTCGCTGCGGTCCCTGCGGAGCCGATCTGAATCGTGCAGAGAATGCTGACCAGAGAGTTGCCAGACAAGGCTCCTTGCAGCAGGCGCGTCAACTTGCTGTCGCGATAGGGAAGATGCTTGCCGTCCTTGTCAGCGGCCTTGCCCTCCTTGTCTTTGCTGTCGGATAGTTTTGAGATGACGGTTCCTAGGGTCAGCAGACTCTTGTTGATGTGAGAGCCTTCAGTCCGTCGCTCCTTGGACTCGGCGGCTTTCTCCGAACCCGCCAAATCGATCAGACTGAGGGTAGAAACTCGAACGCCGCCGGGAAGCATGCCGGATCTTTTACTTTCGCCACCTGTGTTGCCTGGAATGCGCTCGCGGCTCTCCACGACAATCTGGACGACGGCGTGACTTCGGGAACTTCGGGCGTTGAACTGGGTGCTCGCTGTCCTACGCGCCTGATCTCCACGAGCGATGACTCGCAACAGCTGTGTAGGGCTTTGGACAATCTCCTCCTTCAAAGGACTGGCATAGACGCCTCGCTTGGCATCTTCCCTGAGCTTGATCTCTTCCTGGCCAGTGTTGCCACCAACTCCGGCCGTAGACATGCTCAACAAGTCGTGAATGCGTTCATTGTAAATTTCGAGGTAGCTGACCCTCAAAAGAAACTCGCGGGAAGGCGTCTCTCGAATGTACGAGAAAATATCAGTAATTGCCAAGGGGATGACACCGGGCGATGATGCTGTGCCCTGCATGGAGAACGTCTTGCCGGTGCCTGTCATGCCGTAGGCAAAGACCGTGCCGTGATAACCCTCCATGACACGGCGAACCAATCGCTTAGCGATATGGTCGTAGACCCTGCCGTTGTCGTCATGTGTTGAGAAGACGTTATCTAAAGTCGTGTTAGCAGGGTGCGCGCCAAACTGTGATTGCTCGGATCTGCATACCATAGTAATGATCACCGCCGTCTTTGCCGCGATATGCGACGAGTGACTTGCGCCCATCGACCATCCATTCGCCTTCAGACTTGCTGTTTTCGCTTCCGTTGGCATCAGGACGCACGCGAACACTGACCAAGACATTGCCCTTGCCGTCAAGCTTGGATGACCTCTTGTCGCTCGCATCGGTGCTCTTGGACGCTCCTCCATCCACGGGATCATCATACGTCGTCGCGGACGTGGAATATGAGTCTTGTGCCGAAGAGCTCCGGCTCTGGGGTGGAGATGAGATGCTAATGAGGCCGTCTGACATGCGTACACTGGCGCTGGATATTGACTTGCCCTCGCCGCTGTTGTTGAGAAGACTCGGGGTGCCATTGCTGAGATGGGAGTAGGAGGGAGCAAGAGAAGCTCGTGATTTGCGTACTGAGTTCCGTGGCGAGTCGGCGCCGAGTGGGCTTGGAGGTAGGCTGCTCACCCGCCCCTCGTTTCGCGGTGGTTGTGGGAACGAGTTAATGCTCACCGTCTTTCGAAGCGTTCGCGCTGGTGTTCCAAGGGCAGACGATGACCTGGGTTGCGGCAGCGCGGATGTTGGAGCGGGGGAGGTGGGGGGTGCGAAAGTAGAGGACGGTGCCCGAAGGCCGCTCTTGGGTATCGGGGTGCTGGGTATGGACCTGCTCGCGGGTGTCGGGATGTTGCCAGTGCTCTTGCGAGTTTTGGCGATGGGGAGGGCGGGAAGGGCCATGGTGGGCGGCCCGACTGAAGGACGGGAGGGTCGGGGGAGTGTTGTCGCCATTGTGTTGCTGGGGATGAGACTGGGTTCGACTGGGCTTCGCGACGTCGCAGTGCTAGACGCCTGACCGCCAGATACAAGGAGGCTGTTCGTGAACAATCGTTACCAGGCGGGATGCGACTGGAGGGCCATGAAGAGTCGCAGCTGAACAAGTCGAAGGATGCCCGACTGCCCGCTCGAGTGGCAGAAGTGGGCGGACGAGACTTCCGGGCGGAGGGCCTGGTGATATGATGTCTTTCAAATGTCTGATTGTGGATCAGACGGGAGGCGGGGGGCGGAGGGTGGCAGAGGTCCAGACTGCCAGGTGAGCTGGGTTGACGTATGACTGACTCGCCTCTTGCAGTGCAAGACGGCAAGCAATCGTAGACCGGTGAGGTGCAGTGACGCCTGCGTGCTGTCGTGGTTTGAGTCGAAAGTCCAGCGAGAGGAACCTTGACTTTGCGGAGTGAGAGAACGAGAGAGCGAGGTCGTGACGACGAGCTTGCTTTTGCTAAGCGGATGTCGGGGGTATGCAAGGTTGCTGGGTGGGTTTCGGCAAAAGCAAGACGTAAGGCGAGGTGGTTGGAGCTGGAGCTCGACGGACGAATGAATGGCTTTGTCAAGACAGGGAATGGCTGCCGACGGGACGAATCGAAGACTGCGGGCGGTGTCGAGGTGAGATTGAGGTCGCAAAACGATCGTTCTGGCGGTCGACTTGGAATAGGGGATAGGAAAAAGGCAGCTGGACGTGGACGGGTTGGCAGAAAGAAAGGAGCGGATGCGCGTCGGTGGTCAATAGTGAGGTACCCGGGGTTGCGGCTTCTCTTGTCTTGTGCTTTCTGCTTTCGTCTGGACCGAATGGAGGAAGGCGTTAGGGAGTAGCGCAAACCGTAAGGAAGGAGATCCCGTCGCGGTGCGTTATTGGGGAGTAGCAGTGCTGGTAGTGCCTGCCCAGAGAGCGGGAGTTCGTGCACACTAGACGTTGCGGCTTGGTCGTGCTTTCCTGTCGTTTTCGTCCGGACTTTGGGGTTCTGGGCTCGAGCGGGATGGGACTGGATCGGGAAGCCGCACCTGAGCCAGCGCTGGTGAGTTGGAGGCGAGACGAGGCGAGGCGGGTCGAGTCGAGTCGAATTGAGTCGAGTCGGGTCGAATTTTCGTCTTCCCCCACACGTAAAGTGATGCACTGATCGCTTGCTAGGTAATCTGCAGACGACTCGCAGGTTTGGTCGAAAGTTTACGTTCAACCGGTGGTTTGAAGACAAGAGAAATGTTGGGGCGAAGACGGTGGTCGACGTCGATGAGTCGATGATTGGAGTGGTGGGCTGGTTCGTGGGTACACAGCGAAAGGAACGGAAGGTCGCAACAACGAACAATTCGACGAAGCACAATACGATGACGGCAACGACAACGGCGATGTTGGCAGGACGAAGAGGAGGGAGGAGGGAGGGATGCGATCTCTCGATAATACACATCTAACGAACGACCAGGTCTCGCTCCCCCTTCCCCTTCCTCTTCCCCCCCCCTGGGATCCCTGGATCCCTTTTCCTGGGTTCCCTGCCAACGACCAGTCTTCTTCTCTCCTCCGCCGGCCCATCAACGAGACCCTCGACATTCGCATCCTTCCGTCCATCCAACCCCTGGCCTCATCCTCCCCTCCCCGGTCTCCGGCTCCAAGACGCGTCCACTCTCACGACTCACGAGGAAGAACGCCCCCCGGCACGGCATCCTGGAAATCTCTGCCCACCCCTCGATGGCCCAAACGGTGCTTAGCCTTCACCACTCAATTTGATAGCCCACGTCTCCAGGTGCCGCCCCTGGCTATCACGTTGCAAGGACAAGGCTCGCTCGAGGTGTGGCAGCCTAGTAGCATCTCTTTCGGGCCAAGTGCCAGAGCTGAGGGCGCGACTCGACCCCAAAGTACCGGCTCTTCCCCCTTTTACCGTACTGCCGTCCAAACCGTCGTCTGTGTTTAATGAGATTCACAAGTCTCCCCACGCACAAAGCGCGCTACACGCCCAACACGCCTAAAACATGGTCCAAGATCGTCAATCCAGGTCTGCATAACCCGGCCAACTATTGCACCGGCGCACCGCGGAAATATACTCCGACGATCTAGTGCTGGCACAGAGCCTTGGCTCTGGCCCTCCCAAGGGTCCCCCGATACATCGACCCGAAGTCTCTACCCTCACTGGTGCCGCACTCCTGCACCGGCCGGACGAAAGCGGTCGAAGAAACATCCATTCTCCACGAGTTCCCCACGAGCTATCGGGCAGCAAGAAAGAAGGGCTGCTTTCCTCGGTTCCCGTTTCTCGTCCTCGCAGGAGCGCCGCAAGAATGGCACGCAAGACGCACACGAGATCAGTCCAATGCAGGCGCATGCAAGGTGCAATGCAACCCTGGCTTCGGCAGGTGTCATCCCAGAACTACCCGACATTACTAGTGCGCTCATTCGAGGACGATCTGTGCAGTGAGCACAGGTCTCTCTGTCCTTCGACAAGTACTGTCAGACTGTCAAGCCAGACCCCTTCTTCTCTCCGACCACACAGACAGTCGACAAATCCACGGATGACAGCTCTTCACAGGCTGATCATGCGGTCACCCCAAGCTCGAGCCCGAGCACAACCCCCAGGCTATTGGGAAATGCGCCCCCAATAACACGCGCGACACGTCCCAGCGCGCCCGTCAAATAGAAGGCGAGTTGCTGGATATCGAGAGCCTGGCACCCAAACCGCAATCTCCCTCCCCCCCCATCACATCACCGCCGCCTCCAGCCAACGACGTGCCCCGTGCGCCTATCGACCGGGGCCTGATGTGATAAGTTTCCTTGGCCTCGGCCGCAACTCGACTGCAACACAGTAGCATGACACGACGGACGAGGATGCTTGGTCGCGGGCGAGCTGCATCGCAAATGACTGGTAGGCACCTGGTCCGCAGGACTGCAAACCCCAATGTGACACTGGCGCGTCTCACGCGGGGCCACGTTTCTGAGCCGGCCGGCCGTCGGCTCTGCCAATTGCTCTATTCCCAAACCGTTTTCTGCACGAGGATAGCGCGCCGAGAAAGGTCGCGCCGATTTCAGCTGGCGGACCCGGTTGTTGCCATTTCTCGCCTTCACCGGATGGACCACCTTGCGGTCGGTGGCACGATCCATGGCCTCCGATCGAACGTCAACAGATCGCAAGTGCCGAGGTCGGCTCATAATTGTGTCCTCTAGCGGTAAATTCATCTGTACCTTGGTCAATGGCTGTGCGCTGCCGAGCGAGGATTCATCAACCAGACATGTCATCCTGATCTCATTCATCGTCGATTCTACCTCGCGGTCGAGGGCAGTGTCCAGCTCATGATCGCCATGTGGACCGCCCTAAAGTTCCTGACCGGGTCAGCGCCAGTACTGGCTTGGCCTGCTGCGGCGGTCATTTCTTTGTTCCCTTCCTTAATAAGCCAGCATCCAGACCAGTCCGGCCATCACCAGCAAGGCTGGAAATGGATCATACTTCTTCCCCCACACTGCCCGTGATTCGGGGGTCGCGGCTGGCGTCGACGGCGTCGACTCTGCCGATCCTGTTGCGGTCTGGCTACTGCTACTGTCGTTGTTCTGGCCAGCCTGGCCATCCTCAACGTTCTGGTCAATGCTCCTTGTGCCGGGTGCTAGGCTCTCGGGAACAAGTACGCTCTGAGCGGCGGCCAGAACACTCATCTGTTCAAGGGTACCACCACTGCCATCTTCTATGGGATCGGTAAAGTCGGCTTCGCTCCAGTAGAATCCACACTGCCTGCGTAGTTTGCCACCAACGCATTGGTCAACAGCTGCCTGAGCAGACTTGCGCAGGACGGGGAGGATTGTTCCAGCAGTCGAGGGCGCAATCTGAGTGGCTACGGATAGCCAGCGGTGAACCTGACCTTTCATCGCCAGCGCGTCTGGGGGGCATATGTGTAGTGCCTCACAGGCAGGTTCAAAGGCGACATTCTTGGGGAAGAAATGGTTGAGCGTGGCCTCCGTGAGGTTCTCGGTGCGCTCGCGCCAGATGTCGGCGCCGTTGGTCTACAAGCTCATTAGCCAGGCACTCATGTAATGTGTCCATTGACGGCGTACTAGGTTGTACATGAAGGCAGCACCCTGGATGAGCAGCCCTGCACCAGCTGAGAATTGTACTTTGTTAATCATCGTGCAGTTGTTGCTGGCTTGAGTCCCGTCGTAAACAGCCCAGGTCTCACCGTCAACGAGAACCCTCAGCAACCAGTCCCAGGCATCGTTGGCGTGCTCAGCATACGTTTCGTTGCCAGTATATCTGGCAAGGCGGGCGGCGAGGTTGAAAAATGCACCCATGGCTTCGGCTGGGTTGCGATTCACGGTCAGTACATGCTTTTTACGCTCTTCTACTTGTTCCTGTCAGCAAGGATGGGGGACGGTAGACGTACAGTTCATGTATAACTTGTGCCACCAAGGCAGGCCACCATCGCAGGCGCCGCGCCCTTTGGCGTCCTCGATTACCTGGGCCAGATCATCGAATGTGTTCCGCGCCACGTCGAGCCAGGACGGGCGTCCGTCGGGAGGCGGGGGGAAATCATATTCTACGGCGGACATGGCAGCCATGGCCCAGTAGCCGCGGTCCGAGTTGGCTGTGATGTTTGCGAAGTCGGCGGACAGGAAGTTACCGTCCTCGCCGGCGAAGCGAGCCATGTCCTCTACGACGAGGTCGTTGTGCGTTTCGTCGCCGGTGACACGCCAGTAGCTGATGAGCGTGTCGGCGAAGGTGGCGGCGTGGCCCGGATGGTAAGAGTTGCTTACGGACATCTCGTCGAGGAGCCCCAGAGCGCCGCCGGCCTCGGTGCCCTGGTACAAGACCACAAGATCCTGCGCGAGGGTCTTGGCCGTCTTGAGAACGTCGTCGCGCGTGTCAATCTTATACTCGGCGGCTGTACCTGGGAGCGATGCCACCACGGCGATGGCGACGGCAGCTGTCGTGGCGAGCATGGCGGTGGTCTCGCCAGAGGAAGTTTCCGTGTCAGACAGGGGCCGGGGCTCACTGGAACAAGGTGAGGGTCACCGTGTAAACAAAAGTGCAGAGATCTTGGGCAGGACTGGACAATGCTCTCGCGAATGTTACGATACTGATCAGACGAAAATCATACAGTTGGAGGGGAACATGACGAGACTAACTCTCCTGGCCCTCAATGCCCGGTTAGGAAACGACTCATTTGCCCAGCGGCGCAGCATCATCTGCCAGTTCAGCCCTGCCGTATCAAGCGACCGAGTGGTGCAGGGTCATGCGGAAAGTGGAAGAAGAATCGGATTTGATTTCCTATCTTGTGGCATCTGCATAAAAGGCAGAATTCAGAGAGCCTTACGACTCGTGGGGTATCTAGCACACGACCACACTCCAAGACGCAACGAATCTACTCATTCGTCCCGCAACTTGCGCACCCCTCGGCCGACGCTCCCCGTCTGGAACACCTCAAGACGCCCGGTGCCCATGGCCTCGGCGAGCACCCAGCCGAAATCGAGGCCATAAAATTCACGCCACTTTTTGGTCTGCCACGGCAGCACACCCGTGAACTCACCGCGGGCTCGCCTCATCTTGCGGGCATCGTCACTGGCGATGCCGCCGTCCCAGCGCTCACGAAGGAGGTATTCAGGCATTTCGCCGTACTTAGAGCGGCTCAGAAGAGACATGAGATGCTCCACCGCCGCCGAGACGAGTTTCAAATAGCTGCCGTGGCCCGGCGCCGCGATGCGATACTCGGGCTCCGGCCTACCACCGCCTCGACCGAGTCGCGAGGCGCCGCTGCCGCCGCCGGCATTTTGCAATGCGCCAACGCCACCGACGGCCTCGATGCTACCGCTGGCGGCACGCGACGCAGCTGCGATGCTTGCAAGTGATGTCTTGTCCTCTGGCCGACCGTAGAAGCCCCCTAATGAAGCCCCGTCGTCTCTCGTGGCCGTGCCTCCTGTGAGGAAGCCGGCTCTCACCAGGGCATCCCCTTGCTTCTCATGGCACGCACCCAAACTCATGATGCCCGCGCGAGGATTCTCTCTCAAAAACTTGAGATACACCTCCTTAGTCGCCTCATCGAGCTTTGAACTCCGATTCACCAAGCCCTCGTACTCATCCTGCCGGATCAGCACCTCGCCCCTGCCCCGGACCCTCACCCTCCTCAGCACGCCGCGGCCTTCGAGGGTAGCCACCTCGCGCTCCACGGCCGTTGGACTCCCTCCGAGGACGGCGTGAACATGGCCCGCCCCGACAAAGCCAGGCAGGCCGGCGTGGAAGTTGACCGTCTTGGCCATGCGCTTGCTGCCCATGCCGGGGACGGGGCCGAACATGGTGCTGCGGGCGCGGGCCATGGCCTGGGGCACGTCGCGCAGGGAGAGGTCTGTGGCGAGGGCGGCGACGAGGCCTTGGTCGTCGAGGTGGTCTTGGAAGTAGTCATCTTCGTGGTCGACTGGCGTAGGGTTTTTCGGTTGAGGGCTGCGAGTTGTGGTTTTGCGGGCAGAGGGAACGGAGGAGGAGGACGATGGTTTGGTGATGCGCCCACCGCGCAGGCGGGTTTGGAGGTTGGGGGTCATGTAGGGCTGGCGCAGACGCAGATATCGATGGCGCGAAGTGTATTTGGTTGAGTGAGCGAGTGAGAGTTGGCGAGTGTGATGCCTGGGTATGGGGGAAGTAGCACGTGAGAATCGCTCGCGGCTTACGACCTGCAACTTGACGACGGAATATTCCGTGGCGGTAGTTCCTTTTGCGTTGGGTTTCGTAGGTGGCTTGATGAGTGCTTTGAGAGGGGAATAATGAAAGAGGAGATGTTGTGATGCAAGTTGAAAGGGTTGATGAAAACAGCATCAACCTAGTCAGTCATCCGGCGAGGCAGTCGCGGTCGAGTGTGGATGAAACAGTGAAGGAACAGCCCGGGGCGCTACTGCCAGTACCATTTACAGTTGCCACGCCCCCATTTTTCCTGTACTGGCGCGGGGCCCATGGCCGCTCCCTCCCTGTAACATGCTTCCTCTTTGGTACCTCCAAGATGTGGGTCTGCCGAGTCCATCTGAGCTCTGGGGTATCGCTGCTTTAAGCCTTGGCGTCCACTTCGCAGCCCCGAATCGACGTTGTCGCTTGTTTAGCATAATCCAGCCAGATATGTAATGTGCTGAGTATATCACAATAGCGACACTGCAGTCCTCCGCTGCGACTTACACAGGTGGCCGTCCCTTTCCTGCGTTTATCGACTACGACGAGTCGTCCCATTGAATTACACAAGGCATTTTGATTAAAAATCTATCGAATTTATTATGCGTCATGGTTCATTCCGGCTTCATCCGACATAGTCCATGTCGCTCAGCGTCATCATAACGCATCAGAGGCGGAAGAACCATATCCATCCTTTCCTCGGAGATGTTTGTCTACGAGCTTAGGCAGATTTGTTTTTGCGAGCATGCGCTCTCCTGGGAAGACCCTTCGACCTCCTCATCCGAACGTCGGCAGCTGCTAGCCATCTACTTGCATTTACAAGCTGGATGACATTGATCAACTGCTTCATCGCCATGAATGGAAAGCTAAGCCTCACGATGGCCGTCGGCCAGAACGACTTGATTGTGTTAGCGCCGCTACTACCCGAAGCCGCAGTTCCGAATGAATCAGCAAGGTTCTTCTGCTGGGCGTCCTGGAAGTTTGCGGATATGCCCGACGGGGAAAGTGATGACGAGAAAGACAGGAGGTAAAGGGCTATAAAGAAGGCCTCGTTCAGTGCACACAGAAGAAACAAGACTGTCTGGAATTCGGGTGCAGATTAGCCTGGGTTCGTGGGCACTCTGCAGCTGAGGGTGTTGGATACCTTATTGGAATATTAAACACGTAGAAGCCAGCTCTGGTCGTCGTTGATCGTTTTATGGCTTGAATCAGATCCGCCGACGGCCAGAGACGCATACATGTGCAAGTAGTGGCTTGAAAAGTCGAGGGTCAGGAGACCCTGGAAGACAATAGTCCATCGTGGAAATGCCAAGGAGAGGAAGACCAGGAGGCAAGAGGTCGTACAGCGGTCCGTGATCATGTCAAGAACGGCACCAAAGCGTGTTGATTGCTCAAAGTGTCGAGCGACAAAGCCATCGAGCGCGTCTAGTAGACAGGAGATGCTATAGAGGAGAGAGAAGGCTCGGGGGTGAATCGGCATGTAATAGAGGGAGGCAACGGCGAGGATGATTCGGAGGTACCCTGTCCACGGTCAAGGCTAGTCATGCAGAGTCCGCGAAGGTCTTTGGTGCCTGAGAAAGAGGACAAACCAATCAAATTAGGCCAAAGCAAGAATATATTCTCAGGCAAGGCCGTGGGTTCCAGACCGTCTTCCATTGCGACCTCCTGGTTTCGTTGAAGCACAGTATCCGCATCATCCGTGGTGGCGGGCAGTTGCCTGCCTTGATGGGCAGACATGCTGGTCGCGCAGGCGAGGGTTGCTTAAACAAGCAAAGGTAAGCAGCGACCAGTGTGTCTGAGGAGCGATAGGGGTATTGCTACGCAGTGTGGTCAGGAGGCTACGATATCACTGAGAATGTGCTATGGTACCTGAAAGGGGAGCTAGGGAGGGGAAAAGTTCGCAGCTACTTCGAGGTAATATTCCTCCAGAGCGTGACGTAAGACTTTTCTGATCACTAAGTGTGGGCTCAGGAGGAAGTGACCAAGGCAGTCTATCTAGTAGGTGAGCAAGGAGTGGCATCCGTCACCTTTGAAACGAATAGACCTCTGCCGTTTATTTGAGCTTGACCATACATCTATTTTACACTTCAACGAGGGATAGCTGAAAATCAGACGTCGGAGCTCATCACTGTAAGGGCCACTGGTCCGTGCACAAACATGCCCTTATCGAGGCGCTGTTGACACCGAGCCTGGCCTGAGCCGGCAGAGCAAGAGCGGCAAAAGAGCTAACCTGATTAGGACGGCGCAATGGCAGTGGTAAACCTAGAACCGTAGGTACTCCTGGTCAGATCACCTCAACCAACAACATCTGATCACCCTGTAGTCCTCTAGTCCCCCTCTGTTCCCTTCCATTTGAGGACACCATCTCAACTACACCTCCCCCCATCTCCAGTTCCCAACTTCATCACAGCCTCTCATCGAATACATCACACCGGCTGTTCTGCCACCACCTCACCCACCTGACGTATCCTCTCGATAATGAATCCTTGAAAGTACGTCGGCCTCGCATCGTTGCGATGCTGACGACCTGCCATTAGCCCCTTGTTTCTCTCACTCGTTCTCGCTGCATCCTCCAACAGCCGAGGCTACGCGCGCTGTGCCTCACCTCACTCCAAGACGACCTCTCATCATCAACTCATCGCCAATCCAACGCTATCATCATGACTTACTCCTCCACCCGGGATCAAGACCGGGAGCGGGATCGGGATCGGAACCAGGCTGGCACTGTCCACCCCGACCTGCTTGCTGCCATCCCTGACAAGGTCCTCCTGCAACTCTTCGAGACTGTCGCTCACCAGTCCAAGCGCGACCTCTGCGCCGTCTCCCGCCTCAACAAGCGCTATCACGCTCTCGCCGACGCTGTCCTTTACAAGACGGTCCTCTTCCTCAACCCCGAGCTGCACCTGCTCTTCAGCGACTCTCTCAGCCGCCGTCCCCGCCGCGGCTCCGCCATTCAGCATGTCAAGCTGGCCTACCCCTCACACGAGCTCACGGCCCTGACCATCGACGCCCACGCTCCCGTTCACGGCTACCGCAACCAGGATGTCGCCCTGCGCTTCGATAGCCTCCCGCGTGCCATTGCCGCCATGTCCAATCTCGAGACCCTCGACGTATCGGTCCCCGAGTCCCTCCTTCACGGCATCGGCCAGCTCTTCAACGGGCCCTTTGACCTCGCCTGCCTCCGCTCCGCCTCCCTCTTCTACCAGTGTAAGGAGGACGGCTACTGGGACCTCCGCGAGAACATCCACATCTTCGCCCACCCCACCCTTGAGTCTCTCACCCTCCGCCGCGCCCGCCTCGACTACCGCGGCTTCGACCTCATGGAGCAGCCCCACGCCACGGCCCTCAAGCGCCTGCATCTCATCGAGTGCGACATCAACGACGACGCCCTCTCCGACCTCCTCGTCTTCCCCGAGGCCCTGGAGGAGTTCGTCATGACCCAGCTCGAGGACCCCCGCCCCGAGCTCGAGGAGAGCTCCGACTCCTTCCGCGACTACACCGTCGCCCTCGCCTCCGCCGCCGCCTCCCTCGAGTCCATCACCATCGACTTCCCGTCCCTCGCCGGCCACAAGCCCCTCGCCCTGCGCGACTTTGAGAAGCTCACCACGCTGCGCATGAACTGGGACTACCAGCTCTTCGGCAAGTCCTCCAAGAAGCCGAGGCTGCACTCCGTCGGCCTGCCCCCCGGCCTCGAGACCCTCGAGTTCTTCGGCGAGCTGGGCCGCGACGAGGAGGTCACCGAGCTGCTGGCCCACATGGTCGAGCACCTGGACCTCCACGCCGCCAAGCTGGAGAGGCTCGTCGTCGGCGAGGGCGCCGTGCCGCCCGAGGTGAGGGAGGCGTGCAAGCTGCACCCGCGCCTGAAGCTGGACGTCATTGGGGAGTTTGACGTCGAGAGCGACGGGGAGCAGGACGAGCAGCTGGATGAAGAGCTGCTGGTGCTGCCGGTCGTGGATCTGCCGACTGTAACGTCAGGAGAAGCCATGCAGCAGGACATAGAGAAGGAGGAGCTAGTGGTGCTGCCAGTGGTCGACCTACCGACTGTGACGTCGGGAGAAGCCGTACAGCAATACGTAGAGCATGCGAAGGAGCAGGACGAGCAGCCGGTAGTGCTACCAGTTGTTGACCTGCCGACTGTGACGTCGGTAGAAGCCATACAGGAGGACATAAAGCAGGGGAAAGAGCAGGAGGATCGGCCGGCGGAGGAGCAGCTGGTTGTGCTGCCGGTGGCGGATCTGCCGACTGTAACGTCGGGAGAAGCCGTGCAGCAGGGCATAGAGCGGGGGAAAGAGCAGGAGGTAGAGGCTAGAGTCTAGAGACTAGATTGATAGAGGAGATAGACCAGAGGGTTTTATTTGGAAAGGCATGATAGAGCTGCGCTGGTGGATACGCTAGAGCTCGGGGGGTGGGTTGTATGGGATGGCTGGCTGGCTGGGGTGCCAGGTGGGCGCAGGCATGGACGATGGACGACGGACAAGCAATCAAGGTCTGATCTATAGGCACATGTAGGGTATGGATTGGTAGCGATGGCGTTGGACGACTTTTCCTTATGATAACAAGTACAGAGAGAGAACTATTGATGACAATTCATCATGATCAAGTGCGCAACGTGCACGGAACGTATCACTGTTCAGCCAGACCTTGTCAAATAGGGGCATTTGGCCTTCGTGAGTATTTAACCACGCTATCGCAGATACCAGATACCCGCCTGGCACAACATAATACGCAGACATGATTTTCCAGTTTCCCCTCCCGCCTGGCTCCTGCCTATCCCGCCATCGTCAAGATATACGATGTAATCGAGCTCAACCGCTCGCTGGTCAGTTTCAGCGAGATTCGCAACAATTCCCTCGCAACATCGGGCTCCTCCTTCTGCAGCCTCTCCCACCCCTCGGTATCCATAAGCCACGCAACGCAGTCCCGCTCCACCAGCACATTCGCCGTGCGCTCCGTTTCGGAGAAGAACGGCAGCTCTCCACAAGTCGTGCCCGCCACGATGCTCTCCGTCAGCCAGCCTTGCGGCAGGTCGTATTCAGCGCGCAGGATGCCCTGCTCGACGAGGTAGAAACCGCTCGCCGTCTCGCCGCGACGATACAGTGTTGATCCAGCGACGAATTCGCGCCGCACAAAGTACGGCACGGCGCGGAACCAAAAGTCCTCGTTCTTGATTGTCAGACCCTGGAAGATCTGCAGCATGAGGCGGAGTGGCTCCTTAAAGCTCTGCCATCGTGTTGTCTGTTGCGACTCTGTGTTGGTAAGAGCATTCTTGGCGGCTTTGTGCAGATGGTCCCGACGGGGCGAGTTGAAGACTCCGTCCATGGGGGAGCTGAGGTCCGCTTTGGCTGGTACGTCGAGGTTCGCCGTCGGAGCGTTGCGCGCGGCAGCATGAAGCTCCTCCTGGTTTGCGTAGAGAGTTTTCAGTAGTTCGTTTTCGCAACTCTCGAGTGCCGAGTTGAGGTCAGGAAGCATTGTTACTTCAACCGCCTCGGTGCCAAGACCAACAGCCCGCAGGTTGCGTCCTAGCTCTGTCTCTGCGTCTACGCCACTGATCACAAGAACGACTCCCTTGTTGTCGAGCAACCGGCTGATGGTGTTGAACGCCTCTCCAGCCGAGTAGTCCAGGCCGCTAACGTGATACAAGTCCAGGATGAGGAACTTGATGGGGCTCTCTGAAAAGGCATCATCTTCAACGAGAGCCCTGATCTTCTCCTCGACACTAACAATCGTGCCGAAGAACAAAAATCCCGTGAGCTTGACGATGTAGATCTGACGGCGTACCTGCTGCAGGTATCGGTGCTGGCCAGGGTTGCGCCGTACCGTGGAACCCACGATGTCTCCGTTGTAGCTCGCCCGAACCGCAGGGACTCGTGAGGTTTGGAAAATCAATGAGACGAAAGCCAGCAGGATGCCGACGCCGATGCCAATAACAAAGTCGTAAATGCCCATGATTAGTACAATGATAATTACCTGAGCATATTAGCCACTACTCATTTTAACATGTTCGAGGTGCACTTACGGTCAAGTATTCCGCCAGCTTCAGCTTCTTCCTCGGCAGCCAGACAGCTTCCAGCAGCAGCTCGAAGCCAAGGTCAAAGATGAGAGTACCGACCATCATGACCGGGATAAAGCCAATGATCATCGGCCCCACCATCAGCACGCAGAATGTCAGTGCCGCCAGCATGACACCGGCAAGCCGGCTGTCGCCGCCGGACCGCATGAAGAAGACGGTGTTGGCGTATACCAGGTAGTTCTGAATGCTGCCGAAACAACCGGATAGGAAGTTGGAGTATCCGTGGAGCTTGAGCTCCCGGTCGAGGTCCGCGTGGTCCTCGCCGGTCTGGAGGGCGAGTGCTGGCACGTTAATGGGCACATGTAGAATGCCGAAGAAAGTTAGTGCCAGCATGGCGGGGATTGTGTCGAGAATGGCTTCCCATCGAACAAGGTGGAATTCTGGAAGGGCTGTTAGTCAAGAACAGGTCTAGGGTTCCAAAGTACTCACTGTACAACGTCCAGAAATACCACCACGGCTCATCTGCTGGCGGTCCCTCGAAGATCCAGCCGTTGTCGCGAAGAGGATCGACGTCCAGCGTGTCGATGACGGTGACGAAGAAGTAGAAAATGAAGGGAATGGCGGTGATGTACAGCGGCAGGAAGTACTTCGAGGCCACCTTTGCCTGGCCGTAGAACAGCACAATAGCCAAGACGAAGGGGATAGTCCACAGAAGGACCGTGTCGTGTTGGAAGAGCTTGCGGAGGGTCTCCAGGTCATACTCGAGGCTGCCGCTCATGCGCGCGGAGACCTCGAAGCCAGTAGCAACCAGGAACCATCCGACGCCGCCAATGCAGCCGATGAGGATGTGACGAGGGATAAAGCCAACCATGTAGCCAAAGTTGAACTTGCCCATTAGGTAGAAGACGAGACCGGTGACCATGGAGCTCATGGCATATGCGGTGATTGTAGTAGCAATGACGGCATCCGGGTTCTCCTCCCCTACGATATCGGTGATGGTTTGGGCCATGTTGTGGAAGAACGGAACGACTTCGATCTGGCTCAGGGGTTAAGAGAAATTCGATATCATGCAGCGAGAAAGACTTACGAGCTCAGAACCAACGGCACCTCTGAAGCCACTGCCGGCGGAAAAGGTGAGTTGAGAAATGATGGTGCTGACGTAGAAGATGGAGATACCGGCCGAGCCAAGACCAGCAAAGATGGGCTTGCCCAGAGGGAATAGAATCATGCCTACGGAACGGGTCAGCATTTTGATCGAATATAGGCCTTCGCAGCAACTCACCATAAGATAGAGCGTCAAGAACGTTGAGCAGCAGCCCAACAATGACAGCAGGCAAGCATGACACCGGCGCAACCACCACATTCGACCACAAAGATTTGCGGTTCCAGACCTTGGGACTCGTCGCAGCCTTAGCACGCCGTATCAAACCGGCCTCGACATTCTGACCCACGCTCTTGAGCCCGCTCAACCACTGCTTGCGCGGCCGGGGCTTCTGCCCCTCCACATCATCCGTGGCCCTGCCATTGGTGCCGTGGCCGTCAGAGGATACCCTGCCCAGCAGAGGAGTACGCTCTGTCGACTCTCCCTCATCCCCTCCCATGGTGTCTTGCTGGGGCCGGCTGTCTTGCGACCGCGACCTCTTCTGCTCAAGCACGGATGTCTGGCCCTCGGGAGCACGCGGCTCAGGTGACGGAGACGTATCCCTGCGGGATTGTGGCGGGGACTTGCGCAACAAGGTCGTCAGGATAGAGGGTCCTTCGTTGGGAACCTCGTCGTCGTCCTCCTCCTCGTTGTGGGGCGATGGAGGCTCAGAGACTTCGTGGATCGTTTCGGAGCCGTGGTCGGCATCGTCGTCCTCGCCCAGGAGGGGAGCTTGGGACTGAGACTGCTGGGAGCGGCGGCGGGACAGGAAGGCCGGGCTCTGGTTGCTCTTCTTGTCGGAGAGGAGGTAGGAAGCGAGCTCTGCGGTATCTTCGCGGACGTGACGGAGGTATTCGGCGCTGTCGACGGGAGCTGCGGGGGTGGGCACGGCAGTGTAAGTCAAGGAAGCTATGGGGGAGCGCACGCGCGGCACGTACCTAGGTCGTCTCGGACGGAACCATGTATAAAGGACCTGATGGGCTCCCTCTGGCCGATAGAAGAGGAGAGCTGCCTCGAAGAATCGGAGGTCGGGGGTAGGGAGTTGCGGTTCGGCCGGTGGATGGGAGTGGGCTGGGCATCGTCGCTGGGTTGGGTATGGGAGCTCAATGATGAAGCTCTCCTCCGCCATGGCGAGAAGCCAAAATTGGGTGACGACATGGCGACATCCAAGGGCGGATTGGCTCACTTGTGTCTGCAGCAGCGTAGGAGGGTTTGCGGCGAGGAGCAGAACGTAAAGGTCCGAATCGGAGGAAGAAGGTCGTACGTACGCTGCAGGACAGAGCAAGGTAGTCTAGGTACCGCAGGCCGAAGAAGAGCAAGCAAAGTTATTTACAAAAAGGGATTAGTTCTGGCCCATCCTAGCGCCCGCACGATGGGGAGGGGGGAGCTGGCATGGAATAGAAAGCTGAGGGCCGTGATGAGGGACGACGTAGGAACGCTAGGGAAGGGTATGGGGCAGATAAGCCATTGGGCTGGTGGTGGATGTCGATGTCTCGATGGTTCTGAGCCTAGGCATGCCAATGCTCAATCCAGTCCGGTCGAAGGGCGGGAACCTGGGGATGATCCGGCTTGGACCTTTCCGTCTCCCGTTATGATCGTGGAGCTTTCGGTAGGGGGATGGATGGATGGAGCTTGGAACTGGACTGGAGACTCATTGAAACTGGGCAGGGCGTCCTCGCGTCCTCTCGTCCCATCGTCCCCTCGTCCCCTCGTCCCCTCCCTCGCACCTTTCGACGCCGAGTCCAGTCCAGGTCCTGGTCTAGGTCTAGCCAGGCCAGCCAGGTTGGGTTGGGTCGTTCTTTCTTCCGGCAAATTTGCATGTGGCGGGCGGCGTTCAATGAGGCCCCGCACCACCTAAGATGAGGGAAAGGACCAGGCCCAGGTCCTGACAGTCGGCAGCAGGCAGAGGGCAGCGCCCCAGCAGTGCGTGCGCAGCAGCAGCGCCTGCAGCAGCAGCAGCGTCTGCAGGCGCATCAGTGACGCCATTCAGCCGCCACCCTGCATCCCAGGCCAATCGTCTGCTCACGAACTCGCCAGCGCCCCTGGAGCTCGACTGCCGGCACAAAACTTCAGCGGGTGAGATTCCTGCGTCTCGCCGGCGGGCAGCCTGTGGCCCAAAGTAAGAGATGCAGCGACACAGAGACATCCCATGTCGCCATTGAAGGCTGCAATGGCAGTAGAAAGCACGACACTCGACCTTTGTTTCATTCGTGATGGCGCTATTCGATTCGAAGACGGAAGACGTCCATCCCAGCTTGTCAATCCCTCCTCCGGGGCAGTCTACCGGTTGGGCCGTCGCTGCAGCCCACGAGTCCGGCGGCTTTCTTCCGGCGGGCGTCCCTCTTTAGTGACGACTTAGCCTTCAGTGCCCATCCACACCGAGATACGGGGGCAATCGAGACGTGCTGGGTGGCTGCTATCGGCGCATGTCACGCAATTTGGTCATCAATGGAACAGAAGAGACTTTGTGGCATGCTCGGGCGACTTGGGTGTATTCCAATATGCTAGGGAGCGGCCTGTTGACGAAGACGAGTGATCGACTCGGCATGCTGTGGAATATGCCGCCATGTGGCCTTCATGCAGCCCTTCCACCAGTCGCCGCTCTGCCCGCTGCTGTCTCACCCGCCGCCCAGGCGCCCAGACGTAGTCAGCGACACCATCTCGACCTCTCGTGCATCTCTGCGGACGTTCTCTGCCGAGCACGCGGTCCGAGACCGGCATTAGCTGCGGGCCATCAAAAGGCGTTGCGTTGGCTGTCATGTCTCCACGCCGTGCAGAGGCTTCCATCCAATCCTTCATGCTTTGCACCGCTGTGGCCAGCATTGGGTGCATGAGGATGCGTCGTCCCGTTCGGTTTCGGCTGATTTTTGACATTTGCCAAGATATTCGCTGGATCTTTGGACGGAAATCTCAACATGTCGCGTTATCCAGCCGTCAAGAGTGGCGCGTCACAAATTCCTGGGGCATCGTTTTCACTGTCAAGTGACAAACTGACATGGTGCCCTCAGTCCAGCTTCTGCAGATATCCCTGCGCGATGAGCCGCTCGACGTCTCCTTGCCGCACGTAGAACTGGCTGTTCTTCGTCAACGTGATCGAACTGCAGTCTCGCGTTAGCCATGGCATCAGCCATCCGGGTGAGAGCCCAAACATACCCGTACTCCGTCTGGATCTCCCCCGCATCCTTCAGCACCCGCACATCGATGAACAAATCCCGCGGCGGCTCCAGGCTCCCCGTCAGGTCGATGTCCGTCCACTGCCCCTTGTACGCCGCCAGCAGATCGCCGTAGTTCCTCACGTACTCCTCCTCCTGCGGGCTCAGGCTGCTCGTCGACCCGTCCCCGCTGCTGACATTCGCGCTGGCCCCCGCTGCTCCGTCCCGCACCTGCTGTCCTGAGAGGTCGAGCACATCGGCGCCGTTCCATACGAGTTCCTCCAGTTTGTCCGAGCGCGTTCGGTGGTATGCAAGCAAGCAGCGCTTGTTGCGGCGCATGGAGAGGTGGTTGACGAGCAGCGTGCAGGCGGTCGACTGATGTTCTGTTGGATCGAAGGAGCCCTGGTAGGGTTCGAGGAGCTCGGCTACATCCTTGTCGAGGTCGCGGACTTCGCGCGTCACAGCGCGGACGATCTCGGCTTGGTAAGGGGGCAGGTGGGCGAGGTTTTGGGTGCGTTTGGCCTGTTGCACCTGAGGGAGAGTTAGATTGCGGTGTAGCTGACGGGTGGGAGAGGTGAGGAGATACCAGCTTGTTTCCCAGGTCGCCGTACATCTGGGCTAGGTCAATTGGCAGATATCGAGGACACCGGCGTGAGAGGAGATGAAGGCGGCGATGCGGGGAAGCGGCGTGAAGGCAGGCTGTTCAAGAGGCATGACATGACAGAGGCGCGACGGGGCTGAAGTCGCGTCTTGCTTGGCTCGGGCGAGTGCCCCCACCGACCCCTCCATTACAGTGCTTAACATCATAAGCCGCATACTGGCATACGGCCCAATGAGTTGCCCAGCAATTCACCACATTCAGGTCAGGTCCAATTCACATGTAAATTACAGTGCGGTTTTGTTGTTTGCCTTATTGCTTTTTGCATTTCATGATCCCAAGCATGGGATGTCTATGTAGGCAAATTCATTCAAAACCCTTCTGGGTATTGCGTGAATCATCGTGTCTCCCTATCCCACCCGATCATGCCTCATAAAAGTCATCCCTCCACATCATTCGTCGCGAAACCCCTTACAGCTTCTGCATGGCAGCGATATCGGTGGACTGGACGTGGTCCTCGAACGCCTGAATCTCCTCCTCAAGGTCGGACAGCGAGATCTTCTCGTCCTCGATGACGAGGTTGATCTGCAGCTTCTTGATACCGAAACCGACGGGGACAAGCTTGGAGGCACCCCAAACCAGACCGTCCTTCTCAATACCACGGACAGCGGCCTCAAGGGCAGCCATGTCGGTCTCATCGTCTGGAAAGATGGTTAGTCATAAATTTCGTGGTGCAGCTTGGGAAGCGAAACATACCCCAGGGCTTGACGTCCATGGTGACAACAGACTTGGCGGTGGTCTTGGGCTTGCTGTCCTTCTTCTTCTTGTACTCGGCGAGACGCTCCTCACGGATGCGCGCGGCCTCAGCGTCCTCCTCCTCGTCGTCGGAACCGAACAGGTCGACGTCGTCCTCGTCCTCCTCGGCAGCGGGGGCCTTGGCGGGGTTCAGGGTAAGCTCGCCAGCCTCAGGGCCGTAGACGGAGTAGGGCTTGGAGGCATCGCCAGCGAGGGAGGCGAACTCGGACTCGTAGGTGGCGATGTGCTTGTACCACCTAGCGGCGTAGGGGTACTTGGCGGCGTCAGGGCCGGAGGAGAGGGCCTTGAAGACGGCAACGTCGGCCTGGGAGGGAGTGTGGCTGGGAGATTGTCAGTCAAGCTTTCTCGACGGGGTATGTGCGAGATAAAAAGGTAGCGAGAGAGGCAATAGATCAGAGGTGCAAAAGAGCGTGGTTGTTTCTACATGGAGCGGGTCTTGAGTCCGCTTCGGAAACACGGACCATGTATATTCATCATGAAAGCCAGTTTGAGGGGTATGTTCACCGTCGTCCCGCGAGGAGCTCGACAGGCGAACGGGAAGAGGGGATCGGATGGTGACTTACCCAACGATGTAGGAGCGGGTAGCGAGCCATCCGTTGAGGGCTACGATGTCGCGCTCATTAGCTGACTGAACAAAACACCTCAAGGGGCTGGCGACTGGACTGACTGGCAGCTCCGGCGTCAGAGACAAGATCGGCGAAACCCATTTTGAAGGATGGAGGTCGAGTCGTAGAGAGGAAGGCAGGAAAGAGAAGAGAGAATTTGGAGGGCGATGGTGGTGTTGATAAAGGAAAGGTGGTAGATTTGGCGTGGGGTTCAGATGAGGGAACCGAAATTTTTCAGCACAGTCACAATCTCGTTGCTGAGCACCTGGACCCCGCTCCTGGTAGCCCCGCCGCCTCAACTTCGGATTAGACTCGGGCCGCCATGTTCCTGCACTTCGGGCCCACTATGTGGTGATGTGGATGGAAGGCGGCAGACATGTGGGTGGGGCGGGATGACATAAGCTGGAAGGTGCCCCGATCGCCGTTGTGATGGGGGGACCTAAGGGAGGTACGTACCTATGTGCTCCGGCCAGGCACTGGTGTTGGCAGTGGCAGTGGCGGTAGTAGTGGCAGGCACGAAGCTCTACGTAACTCCATCGCAAGCTCCATCCAACCCAGACCAAACGACTGCTGAAGCTGTGCTTGTTGTCTCTCCTGCACCCAACATCCATCACCCTTCCTCCCACGTCACGCAAGCGAATATTCCCTCTCCACCGTACACACGCGCACGACAGACGACAAGATGTCTATTTTGCCGCTCATCACCTTCAAGGCTGGCATGTGCGATGTCGAGGTAAGCCTAGTGCAGCCCGTCCGCTGGTTCGACCGCCACTTACTGACTACGTCCACAGGCCGAGGAGAACCCCCGAAAGGTGAAGCCTCAGTCCAGGCCCGGCTATATCTACCTCTACTCCGACGATGGTTCGTTCATCCACGATATCCACGCCTGCTGGCGTGCGTCCTTATACTAAGATGATGCCTAGACCTCATTCACTTCTGCTGGCGGGAACGCGACCGCCTCATGGACGACCCCGAACTCGACCTCGTCATGGTCCCCACCGACGGCCAATTCGTCCCCCACATCAGCAACGAGCACGCCACTTCCAAGACGAACGGCCGCATCTTCGTCCTGAAGTTCGCCTCGTCCTCGGCACGCCACTTCTTCTGGCTGCAGTCGAAGTCCCAATCCCCGAGCGGCGACCCCAGCTGGTTCAGCCCCCGGGATCGCAAGATTGGTGACATTGTCCACGAGCTGCTGCAGGGCGAGGACGTCGACGTGGAGCGCGAGCTGGCGCCCGTGACGAGCGGCCACGACGATGACGATGACGAGGATATGGAGGATGCCGATAACGACAGGTCGGGCCGCACCGCCAGGGGCGGAGGCGGTGGTGCCGGTGCGGACGCCACGGGAGGAGATGTCCGAGAAGAGGGCGAAGGAGCCAGAGAGGGCGGCAGTGACGGAGCACGAGCGTAGGTCATTCCCATCGCTTGCTGTGATGTACCGTGTGGGAGCCTTGTTGTCTATGGCCACAGACGGAGCCCGGGAAGAAAGATGACTGCCTGACAAGGGCATGGCTGTACTTTATTAGACAACCCAAAAGACTCATGGTTCGGGGCTCTACTCTGCGTGGCACATGGACATCACGGGCACGCTGGTTTATGAAACGGGGCGACGCTGACACGGTTGCAGAGCTGCTTCTGGCTCGGGCGGTGCGCCCACGGACGCCGATGCCGCTGTCAGGAACTTCCTGCAGTCATTGCAGGGCAATTCGGGCCTGGCGGGCGCCCAGAGCGGGCAGCAACGGTCCGGCGGCGGCGACAAGCCCTTCCCGTACCTCCACCACCTGCTACCGAACGAGATTACGGTCCCCATGCTTCGCGCGGCGCCAGAAGAGTACATTGACCAACTTCTGAGCTTCCTGCCCCCGGCCATTCTTGTTCTGGCAACTGGATCTGACGACCTGGGAGATGCGGAGCCGACTGCTGACGCTGCGGCGGCTGCCAAGGCATCGCTCAGCGTGGCGGAGAAGAAGACGCTCCTGGAGAGGGTTTTCAGGAGTCCGCAGTTCCATCAGGGACTGGGAAGCCTGACCATGGCGATCCGAGACGGCGGCTTGCCCACAGTCGCCGAGGCTCTATCGATCCAAATTGCCAACGGCGGGTACCTCCAGGGCGGTGGCATGCCTCTCGGCGGGGGTGAAGCTGTGGAGGCCTTCGTGGAGGGTGTGAAGAAGACAGTGCAGGAGAAGGAGTAGTAGAGGTTGCTGGAACAGAAAGTAAGTGGTACGATGTACGAGTAGGGGGGTTAAGGGAGGCACCGGGTTGATGTGGAGATGATATGATGAGGCCTCATAGACGAAGAAGTGGTTTTTCAAAATCAATTGGCCTCAAGACAAGGTTTTATACCGGACTTATGATTAGGAGCTTATATTCTTGGTCTCTGCCGAATGCAGCCCCCTTCGTCTCCTGATCGGTTCCTCCCATCGGATATCCCAGTTCACCTGTTCTCCCTCGAGCTGTTGCCCTGAAAGCTATAGACCTACCGGGCCTACAGGCCTACAGACCCCCACTTATCCCACGCAGTTGGGCCAACCCCCACCTCAACGTCACTCGGACCCTGAGCCGCTGCAGCTTCAGGCATCTCAATCTCAATCCCGGCTTGTCGACTTTCCTACCTCCCTCCCACCCTGCCCAAGCACGACCGCGATCATGGCCGCCGCGATGCATCCCCCGCTGCCCACATCCGAGGATGCGTTCGCGCATGACGAGCGCATTTCCTTCTCTCGCCTCGACAATAAGTATCTCGCCGTCAACGACGAAGACGGCACCGAGCTCGAGTTTGACGCGGCCACGCGGAAATGGGTTCTCCCCGCCGACGACCATGACGAAGAGCACCACCACCACCACCAGAACGCCCACCTCGCCGAGTTGGCGCGGAGCGGAAGCTCCACCACAGAACAGGACGTCAGCGCGTCGAGGAAACGGAAAGATGCCCCGTTGAATGGCAACGAGGTATGCGCCGCCCGCCCGAGTCGCCGTCTCGCCTCACCCCCCGTGCATGCATCCGGATCGCGAAGCCACTTCTCCCATGCTGGCCCCTCCTCCTCTTCTGCCTCTGCCTCTACCTCTCAGGGCTGGAGCTTGAGTGATGCCGAAGCAAACGTGACCACCTCGGACAGACGCACTAACCAGGACCCGTTCCTCCACCAGGGCCCCCACGACAGCACCACCAACAACAACAACGACGACAACACGGCGCCCATCAAGAAGCTTCGCCCGGCAAAGAAGCAGAAGCCCCCGCCGGCGCCCCGCCAGAACACAGCCGTCTACGTCACGGGCCTCCCGACCGACGCCACGGCCGACGAGGTCCACGAGCTCTTCTCGCGCAAAGCCGGCGTCGTCGCCGAGGAGATCGACAGCGGCCGGCCGCGCATCAAGATGTACACGGACGACAGCGGCGCCTTCAAGGGCGACGCGCTCGTCGTCTTCTTCAAGCCGCAGTCCGTCGAGATGGCCATCATGCTCCTCGACGACACGGACCTGCGCATCGAGCCCTCCGGGAAGGGGTCCGGCCGCATGCGCGTGCAGGCAGCAGACGCGAGCTACAAGAAGACAAAATACGACGAAGGCGGCGGTGACGCGGCTGACGGCAAGGGTAAGGCGCCCGAGGCAGCTAAGGCGCAGCCGCAGCAGCAGCAGAGCCGCGCCGACCGCGACCGCGACAGGCAAAAGATCATCAAGAAGACGCAGAAGCTGGACGCCAAGCTCGCGGACTGGAGCGACGACGAGGGGCCGGGCGCGGCGCGGGCGGCGGAGGCGACGGCGTCCAAGTGGGACCGGCTCGTAGTGCTGCGGCACATGTTCACGCTGGCGGAGCTGGAGGAGGACCCGGCGGCGCTGCTGGAGATCAAGGAGGACATCCGCGAGGAGTGCGCCAAGCTCGGCGCCGTGACGAACGTCGTGCTGTTCGACGAGGAGCCGGACGGCGTCGTGTCGGTCAAGTTCCGCGAGCCGCAGGCGGCGCAGGCGTGCATCGCCATGATGCACGGGCGGAGCTTCGACGGGCGCGTCGTCGAGGCGACGCTGGCGACGGGGCGGGAGAAGTTTCAAAAGTCCAAGAAGGGGCAGGGTGACGAGGGCGACGACTGAGCCACGGCACTTGTAAGAGACGAGACGAGACGAGACGGCACGGCACGGCACGGGACGAAACGGTTTGTATCATAGGCAGCAGACGCATTGTGTCTTATTATCATCATTGGCATTCTGGACTATCAGGCAACAGGTAGGTATGAAGGCCAACCGGGATGGTGTGTGTGTGTGTGTGTGTGCCACTAGAATATCAGGGGGGCGGCTTGCACAGAACTCGCAGGCCCTACCGATTTTTGAACTCACCAGGCAAGTCTTCACGAAAGCTCCTCGCGAAAAACATGTCAAGATCAAGACGCAACCGAGGGTGTCCGCGACCTGTAGAGCACCTCAATCTGTTCCGTTTCGGCGGTCACGTACCATATGGCAGCCTCGATGATCCTGCACACAATCTGCAGTTCCTGGTCGTCTGCGTCCGTCAGTCGTTAGCCACCATCATCACGAGCTGCTCCTCCTTGTCATAGGACGTTAAGAAAAAGGGAGGGCTTACCTCGCGGCGCGTAGACCATGAGAAACTCCTCGGGCACGGGCATGGCGCCGAACCAGCAGCCCTTGCGGGCGAGGGGGTGGCGCTGGCCCCAGCCCTTGAGCAGGACCTCAGCAATGTCGTCCGGGTGCAGGGTCATATGGAGCGAGTGCTCCGAGTCGTGGACGTGGCAGACCTCGCCGTTGCAGGTCACGTTGACGGGGTGGCGGGCGAAGAGGCCGAGGCCGTGCTTCTCGAGGCAGGAGCGGGCGGTGCCGAAGCGGGCGGGGCGAGCGAGGGCGAGGTGCTCGAGGGTGCGGCGGAGGGCGCGGTACTGGGGCTTTGCGCCGTGCTGGTCGAGCTGGCGCTGGGGTGCGATGCCGGCGACGACGGGGCGAGGGCCGGGGCGATAAGGGAGCGGGGTCTGGGCCGAGGACGAGGAGGATGATGTGCCGCCACCGATGAGGAGGCGGCCGCGTGACGGGAGACGGCCCGGGGTGGGGTCCGGGTCGGGCGGGGTGAAGGGGTCGCGGAGGACCCAGAGCCGGAGCCAGGCGATACGGGCGTAGCCCTGGAAGGTGGCCGGGGTGCCGCCGGGGCCGAGCCCGATGAAGTTGTTGTAATCGTTGTGGATGAGGAGCAGGATGGGCACCGCGACGATGAGGCACTCGGCCAGCGGCGTCTCGACGTAGTGAATGAGGCAGACGAGGCTCAAGGCGAGGGCACAGATGGTTGGCCCGTCGAGCGTGACGGAGACGGGCTTCTGCTCGACCACGCAGGCCACGGCCAAGTCATCTAGCTCCAGCTCCTGCTCGACGGCCTCGCTGCTGGTCGTGGCGTTGGATTGGGGGTCATGGGGGAGCTGGTGAAGCTGGGTCGTGGGACACGGGGCGAGTGACATGTCGAGGGGAGTTGATGTAGTTGCAGGTGCAGGTGCAGACACAGGTGCAGACGCGGGTGGAGGGGATGTCAGATAGGCATGGGCACTGATATGCTCGCCATCTAGACTCATCGTCTGATGAGTGCTCTCCAGAGACAGTAAACTCAATGTTGAAGGAACCAGAAAGGGAGGAAGAGAAGAGAGAGGGGGTCTAGCTCCTATTCATAAGGTGCGAGAACACGAGGACACATAACGGTGCCCGAACGGCCAGGGTCAGGGCAAGCAGCAGGCAGGCGGCAGGCGGCAAGCGGGTAGGCGGTAGAAAGGCACTGTCGTGGGACTCTGGAAGCAACAAGCCCAATCTATGCGGGGTAGGGGCTGGGTAGGGGAGGCTTGGAGGCACAAGGCATGAGGTCTGCGGATCAAGTGACAAGTGACGTTGATCTACGTCAAATGCTAGTGGACGGCCAACCGTTTCGCACTCGGGCAGTCGCAGGTCAGAGCGAGTTCGGATGGGGTGGGATCCAGGTGGTCAGGCAGTCACATAGGTAGCGTAGGACGGCGGCCGCTGGCTTAATGAACGAGGCGGTGTTACGCGCATACAGTTTGCCCATGCGCGTACTGCAGTCCACTTGGACCCCTTTCAGAGGCTGTCGTTCGAGCCGGGGAGGCCAGGAGAGGCCAGGGTTTTGCGGTGTGAAAGGTGAGCAGGGCAAACGGTAGCGGGTATGTTGCCATCGAAAGTTGTGTCCCGACCTGACTGGACTGGGCCTCGCTCAACCTGAGTCTAGACCGAGACCCGGGAGAGGCAAGAGGAAGACCGTACGCAGTAGGACAGCGGGCGAGCCACATGACGTTGGGCTGATGGTGATCGAGTCGTCCATTGGGCTAGACTGGGGCTCGGAATCACAAAGTGTGAACCGTCGTACAGCTGCCACGTGAGGGGCCTGCTAGCTGCGTCTGCCGGGGCACTTCAAGACCCCTTCCGTTCGTCGGCTGAGCTGCCGCCTGCAGTCTGCTCTGTTGCTCCCCAGCCTGTATTCCCGGCTCTGTGTGTTCTTTTATGTTTGCAAACTCAAAGTGTCGGTCAAGGCACTCCGGCGTCTTATGTCAGCAAAAGAAATAAGGCAAGGTACCTTCAGGCAAACTCAATACAGTATAAGCCTCGCCAGGACCTCAACACCGATGGCCAGTTAGGGTTTGGTATGACTAGGGTTGCCTCACCAGTAGGGAAGAAGCCGTTGTCGTGGTCGTGGTATGATGTTGATGATGTTACCTTACCTGATGCTTGCCGCCCCGGGTGGAATGACAAGACAATGAATCCTGAAAAGGGACAATCAAGAACTACGATCCCCAACACAGTAGACCTCGCACAGAAACATGAGTTGGAGCAACCGCCAGCGCAGACACCTACCTAATCTCATGTCCCACGCCCGGGCGCATGCCGCCAGCCGATGCCGCGATCGCCGAGCTCCGGATTTGAGTATTGGGAAACCAAGTATTCTCAATATTTAGGGTTCACAGGACTAAACGCTCGCCTGCCGCGTGTCCTGTCGTTGGGAGGGACAGGTTCGCCCTGGGCATGGTCCGGCGGCGCCGGCGAATTTGAATGAGAACGATTGGGGTTCTCAATCGCGAATGCGAAGTACAGCAGAAGGCTAAAGGGGCCGAAGAGACGTAACGGCAGCACAGGACCACCTGGAAACACGGTTTCTGAAAGATTGACAAAAGAAGGGGACGAGAAGTCAGACGGTACAGCCTACTTCAAGCGCAATGCTGGACTCTGGGGAGTCATGGTTCTATCGAACATTGCACTGCCGCGGACATCGTGTAAGAAAGGATCAAGGCGGGGCGATTCATGTTTTCGGACAGGTCAGGTGAGAGTCCCATCTGACAGATGAAAGTGATGCCATATCGGACTACAAGTTCTCGCCCGAGAGGTGAACAACAATTATTCGGTTCGTTCTAGTCGCTGGTCTTCATAGCACTACGTCTAACATACGACAATAGACAAACATCTCCGGTAGAGGTTTTCATCTCCAATGTTTTTATCTCAACCAGTTTTGAGTTTCAAAGGGGCTTAAACGAGACATGGCAGGCAGAAGAAAATCCGTCCGCAGCCAGACTCTCATCGATCAAGTCATTGGAACCCTGACATCACGATAATGATGAAGCTCCAACATCATGAACTGGAACTCCCAATGGCCTGGATCATAATCGCTAACAAGGACCAGGCTTTCAGCAGGCAAGCGGGGTAGCTTTTGGGGCCAACGACAGTCACGTGATCCGAACAATCGCCATAGTGGGGGTGAACGCTCGTTGCTCCTGACAACAGCTAGCCGCTTCGTCAACGAAACGAGCCAATCATATACGTTCACGCTGCTTTCGTCTGTTTCCATCCGACCATCGATGACCTACCTGCCAACCTGCCGTCCTGCCGCCAGACCTGTCACTCCTAAGTAGCTCGTTTAACCTCGAACATCCTGCGAGAGCTTCTCCCTGCCTCAACTTTGTATCACATATCCACCCCGCCTCCCACTGCCCACTCATCCGTGGTATCGGGAATCATAAACCTTCCCGTACTTGAGCAACACGCCTCGCATCTCGAACCCCGCCATTCCAAGGGGCCATTGCCCTGACGCTGGACTACAACACAGGAATTCAAGTGGACCAGTAGGTGCGAAGACAAGCATTCTGCCCAACATTCCTCTGACCCCTCTGCTCCTAGGCTTTCGCATCTCGACCACGATGGGTCTCCTGTCAAACCCCCTCCGCACGCGCCGAGGGCGACCTTCCAAGCTTCCCTTCTACGAGAAGGTCCAAAAAGAACGACTCTCCGATGACGAAGCCTACTATGCATCCTCCGACGACTCCGACGTCTACTCCGATGAGTCCCTCCCAAGCACCGGGAGCTCCAGGCAATCGGCCTCCTCCCATACCAGTGCCGCCCTGATGCTGCCCAAGAAGAGCGTCGGGCCCCAACGACCGGGACGCTTGCAGTTCTACAGACTACCCAACAAGATCGTGCGCTATCTTTGCCTGGGCTTGGTTCTGTTCATCACAATCATGATCATGACCCTGGTGCGTGCCAGCCAAAACGAGAACCGAAGGTTAGCGGAAGGCAAGATCGCCAAGAAGCCCGACCCTCCCCCTCTGTGGGAGCAGTTTGACTTCTTGACGAGGTACTATGGTGGCATCAGGACCTTGACACCCGTGTCGAAGAACAAGCCCCAGTACCCGGGCTCGCTCGATGATCTGCCGCTGGAGGAGCTCGAAGTAAACATCACCGACACCAAGACCTCGGAGGACGGCGTCGATGACGCGGCTACCAAGCGCAGACTGCCGGAGAGCAAGCTATTCGTGGACCACCCGGGTTCCATCTTTTCCACCAACCCCGAGGAGTTCGACGAGTGCTTCCTCGACGTCGACAACAAGGTCCGCGTGCCTGCGCTTCGCTACTATGAGGGCCGGCCTCAAGGGTTCCCTGACCACGTTTTGGGCTCCTACGAGCTTTTCGGACTGCCTGACGATATCTGCTACGAGCGCTACGGAAGATATGGCCCCTACGGCTTCGGCTACTCCATCCGCTCTGGTGGTCTTGGTGTCGGCGAGCACGGTGAACTGGAAGGCTCCTCGTCCGTCTGGGAATCTTCCAAGGTTGACTTCACCAAGGTCAACTGGGCTGATGCTCAGCGTCGATGCTACCAGAAGAACCTCGGTCGCTTTAAGTCTCTTCCGTCGCGTACACCTTCGACTCACGGCTTTTACATTGGCGATGGATCACCATCCGGCGTCTTGGCTACCAGAGACGCTGAAACTGCTGCTCCCGTTGACACCAAGTCTAATGCGACCATCACATCCACGAAGGCAGACGAGCCTACAGATAAGGTCGAGGAAATTCCCGAGTCAGACAAGAAGTCGCGCACTGCCATCGTTATCCGAGCCTGGGATGAGTATCTCTTCCGCGAGGACGACATCATGAACATTCGATCGATCATCTCAGAACTCTCGTTGGCTTCTGGTGGCCGCTACGATATCCACCTGTTGGTGCAGGTCAAGAACGACGGCGCCCACCCAATCTGGGCTGACCACGAGGCCTACGAACAGCGTATCAAGGACAGCATCCCCGAGGAATTCAGAGGCCTTGTGACGCTGTGGACCGAGACCCAGATGCTCTCCATCTACCAGGGCATGCACGACCTGTTCGCCAGAGGCCCAGACCTGCCTGTCCACGGCGTGTATCGTGGTCTCACCATGGCTCTGCAGTACTTTGCCTACAACCACCCCGAGTATGACTACTACTGGTCGTGGGAGATGGATATCCGCTATACCGGCCACCACTACGACCTGCTGTCCAAGGTGGAGAACTGGGCTCGCGAGCAGCCGCGGAAGGGTCTCTGGGAGCGCAACTCCAGGTTCTACATCCCCAGCATCCATGGCTCGTGGGAGGACTTCCGCCAGATGTCACGAGTACAAACCGAGATGGGCACTACGACTGCCGACAACATCTGGCACGACATCCCGGGTGCCAAGAACGACGGCAACAAGCCCGCACCGGCGGGAGACAAGCCCATCTGGGGACCCGAGCGCCCCACCGACGAGGACGACTGGTTCGAGATTGAGAGCGACCCCAAGCCGCCCACTGGCTCGGAGAAGGAGAAGAGCGACTGGGGCGTCGGCGAAGATGCCGATCTCATCGCGCTCAACCCCATCTTTGACCCCGAGGGCACCACCTGGGGCCTCGCGGACGACATTACGGGCTACAACAAGAACAACCGCTCCGAGCCCCTGCCCCCGCGCCGCGCTCACATTGTCACCGCCTCGCGCCTCTCGCGCCGCCTCCTCATGACGATGCACCGCGAGACGGCCCACAAGAAGCACTTTGCCTTCCCCGAGATGTGGCCCGCGACCGCCGCCTTCCACCACGGCTACAAGGCCGTCTTCGCGCCGCACCCGCAGTTCGTCGACCGCGAGTGGCCCCTGGAGTACTTTGGCGCCGTCCTCAACGCCGGCAAGAACGGTGCCAGCGGCGGCAGCCGCATGTCCGTCTTTGGGCAGCGCGAACACAACATGCGCGGCCTCACGTGGTTCTACAACTCGGGCTTCGGGCCGAACCTGTACCGCCGCTGGCTCGGGCTCAAGGTCAACAACGACGGCGGCGAGGAGTTTGAGCTCGTCGAGGACGCGGCCAAGGACGGCAAGACGGTCGGACACCTCCGCGGCGGCGAGGGACGCATGTGCCTCCCGCCGATGCTGATCCACCCCGTCAAGGACGTCGAGATCCCCGTCGAGGGGAAGAAGAACCCGGAAGAGGAGAAGAAGAAGAAGGCCGAGAAGGAGGCCGAGGAGAAGCTGAAGGAGAAAGAGGAGGCCGAGGAGGCGAAGCAGGACGGCGGGAAGGAGGTGCCCCAGTCGGGGCCGGGGTCTTGATCCCATCTAGTGTGGCTGTTTGACTGAGTGACTGATTTGTGGCACGGCGTCTCGGTGTTTTGGGGCCTGGGTAGACATGTCTTGGATGACGTTTGGATAGAGCTGCTGCTGCTTCATGACGGCGTACCTCCGGCTCGCTCTGGAGTTTGTCTGAATACATGGTTTGAGCCTTCTACTGTTGACGCATTATTGTGAGATGTGTGATCTTCATCTTGATTTTGACACGAGGGTGGACTCGTGACGCTGGAATATCAAGTGAGGACTGACTGTCGTGTGACACGTTGCAGCCATGTGGTTCGTCGCCAGAATATTGAAGAGATCACCATCTAGGCGAAACAACATAGGTTCGTTCACGCTCTCATCTCATGCTTTTCAACGGGTGAAGTGAATTTAAGGCACCAAGAATCAATTCATCTCAGTCAGGAGGCATCTACAACAGACATCACACACAGCACGATGACAACAGACACGCGAAGCCACGGCACGAAGAAAAGCAACTGGTTCTGGACGGACACCTGAGCGACGCAGTACAGAATCCCCGCCCCAAAGAACGCCTCCCCCCAATCTTCCAGATCGAGACCAGAAATGTGTGTTTGTGTGCGAGTGCGAGTGCGAGCGCGAGCTAGAGCCTTTTTGTTTGTTTTCGTTCAGAAGCAACGAGAGATGACGAAGGACGCCGCCGGGGTCCGACCGAGGGCGCCCAGAGGCACCACCGAGAGCTCACACGGGACGAGAACGAGGAGAGAAGATGATCGATGTCGCCGTGATGGGCAAGCAGAGCGGACGAAACGGACAGCCTTAGAGGGAAAAAAATGCGATCGATGGTTTATGGACTACTCGACTGCGGTGTGTGACCGATAACTTTGCAAAAAGAACAACCGGATCCACGTAGAGGGTGGAGGGGGTGGGTTTTGGGCCGAGGGCGACCAGGCTGGGGACTTTCATGCGGCTCGTTTCTTGACTGCGTGGGATGGTAAGGGTAGATTGCATAATCTACTGGTGGCCAGCCTTCCGCAGGGTGGTGGCAAGCCACTCGAGACCCTCGTAGAGACCATCTCCGGACGTGGCGCAGGTGGACTGGATGTACTGTTGGGGGGAGGACAGCGGTCAGCATGGGAGGGCGGTGACGAGGGTGGGGGAATGGGAAAAGCAACGTACCCAAGCGCGTTGTCTCAGGCTGTGAAGGCCGAGCTTGTCTGTGATCTCGGCAGCGTTCATGGCGTTCTGTAGAAGAGGGGTCAGTCAGCATGGGTGGGCGATGAAAAGGGGGCGGTGACGACCACGGCGACGAGCAGGTGGTCGATGCGGAGGGTGACGTACAGGAAGATCCTGCTTGTTGGCGAAGACCAGGAGGATGGCGTCACGGAGCTCGTCCTCGTTCAGCATGCGCTGCAGCTCCTCACGGGCCTCAACAATACGGTCGCGATCGTTGGAGTCGACGACGAAGATGATGCCCTGGGTGTTCTGGAAGTAGTGCCTCCAGAGAGGACGGATCTTGTCCTGACCACCGACATCCCACACGGTGAACTGGATGTTCTTGTACTCGACAGTCTCGACGTTGAATCCTGGAGAAGGGGGGGTCAGCACGGGAGGCTCGGGAGAGATATAGAGAAGGGAGGAGGGATCAAGGGCCCCCTCCATCATCACATCATGATGATCAAGTGAGG
Source organism: Verticillium albo-atrum (assembly GCA_002851705.1). Lineage (NCBI taxonomy): Eukaryota > Fungi > Ascomycota > Sordariomycetes > Glomerellales > Plectosphaerellaceae > Verticillium > Verticillium albo-atrum. The sequence continues at coordinate 899,436 of NMXJ01000004.1, forward strand.
GGTAAAAAGGCTGGCGTGGGAGAGAAAAAAAATCAAGGGGCGGTCGTACCGATGGTGGGGATGGTGGTGACAATCTCGCCGAGCTTGAGCTTGTAGAGAATGGTGGTCTTTCCGGCGGCGTCGAGTCCGACCATCAGAATTCTCATCTCCTTCTTCCCCCAGAGCTTGTCGAAGATCTTAGAAAACGCGAGACCCATGATGGCGATGTGTGCGTCGGCGACGGTCTATTTGTGGTGAGGCGACGTGGATAGGGATCTGCTGGGAAGAGACTAGGTAAGCGCGAGTCTGCGATGCGGTTGCCGACGTTTTTATATCGTCAGGTGCCAAAGCGATGGATGATGCGGCGACGTCGTCGGATCGGAGGTTGGAATCTTGGTGGGTTCCCAAGAGGACAGGCTGGAGGGTCAAGGGGGAGGAGGGGGGGGGACCGCCCGAGACAAGGTTTCGAGACCGGCGGTGTTCTGACGACAGGCAGCGGGCAGAGGCTAGGCTACCGTGATGTCTACCGTCTTTGTCTGATGGCGCGAAACGAATGCCTTGTGATGTCGGGCAGGAGGGGGCAAACTTGGGTACTGGACCTGGGCCAGTAGTGGGATGGTGGATGGGGATGGGGATGGGTGGACAGGCCAGGCCAGATGGAGGGATAATGGGGGCAAGACGTGGTAAGGAGAACCTGGAGAGGGAAAGAGCAAGAGCACGCGCCGGGTCGCAGGAACGGTCGGCGCACAGGAAAAGCGATGGGAATTCGACTCGAGAGGGTTGAGAGGCGGCGACTTACGATTCGCAGATGGGCTCCGACGGACAGAGACTTGGAGGCTCAATGGAGCTTATCGTGGGATGTTGACGTGTCTGTGGTTGGTGTCGGTGTCGGTGAAGAAAGGACGGAGCCAGGAGTAGAGTGCAGAGTGCAGAGTGCAGAGGCAGCAGAGCAAGAGCAGGAGCGTGATGGAGAAGTGGACTGGCCCGCGCACGCAGGCATGCCATGGGATGGGCCACCACCACCCACCATTCACGACCCATGGCCCACGGGCGATTGGGCCGTGGGTCATGGCAGAATGGGGGGCGCAGGTTCAGGGTCAGGGTCAGGCTTCGGCTCGGGCACAGGCTTACGCTGTTCTGTTGGTCAGTGCATGGCTCCAGGGCATCATCAGCGCAGACCGGCCTCTCGCCTCCACTGGCGGCCTGCCTGCGCTCCCTGTAACAGGCCAGCACGGCCATCTTCAAACTTTGGAGACCCACACAGCATTCGTCCAGCCTCCAGCCTCCTGCCTCCTGCCTCCCAGCATGCCACACGGCCCACAGACAAATAGCCCGACCAGAGAGAACCGTTTCGTTATCACGTGCTACCATTTGCCCCCCCACACCCGCCCGTGCCCCCCCTTCCGAAGACAAAGCAACCGACGCCCAGGAAGAACTTCGGCCCAGGGGCATTCTCACGCTAAACCCCTTACGCCCGATCCCCGTTGAAAGGTGTCCCGACAGGGATGATCGAGACAGCTGCGACAGAACTGCCAGGGCGTCTGCTGGCTTTCTTGACTTCATCACCAAAGCTTCTGCCACGACGACCACACAACCCCCACGGTCGACTCCTTCGCCAGGCAGCAACCTCCCGACCACCTCTCCCCTTCGCCCGTCATGTTCTTCGCCTCTGTCGCCAAGCTGCTCCTCGCAGCTGGCCTGTTCCAGTCCGCCCTCGCCCACAACATCCAGCTCCCCGCCCACGGCCGCGAGTGCTTCCACGAGAGCCTTCGTCGCGATGACAAGATGACCGTCACCTTCCAGGTCGGCGACCGCGAGTTTGGCAGCGCCGGCAACCTCGACATCGACTTCTGGGTACGATTGGGATCCCCTCCCATGCGTTCGCGCCCGCGCCGCGTCCTGCCTACCGACACGGTGACGAACCTCCCGCTAACCCCTGAACAGATCCAGAACCCCAGGGGCCAGTACGAGACCCAGCAGAACAGTATCTCCAACGGCGACTACACCTTCAACGCGAAACACGACGGAAAGTACACCTACTGCTTCGGCAACGAGCACTGGGGCGCCCACACCAAGGAGGTCTCCTTCAACGTCCATGGCATTGTCTACGTCAGCGAGGCCGATGTCCCCGGCGACCCCCTCGAGAAGGAGGGTGAGTGCTCTCCCTCCCTTCCTGCGAGGGCTCTCTCTCCCGAGACCCTCTGCATCCCATCCTCGAGGCATCGTAAAGCTGACAAGTCATCCAGTCCGTAAAATGTCCGAGCTCCTCGCCCAGGTCAAGGACGAGCAGTCCTACATCGTCATCCGCGAGCGCACCCACCGCAACACCGCCGAGAGCACCAACAGCCGCGTCAAGTGGTGGAACCTCTTCGTCATCACCCTGGTCGTCGGCGAGGCCGGCTTCCAGGTCTGGTGGCTGCGCAGGTTCTTCGAGGTCAAGAGGGTGGTGTAAATGGCTGGAGGGAAAAGGGGGCTGAAAAGCAGGAAATTCTCGAAACGAGGTGGCGATCTGGCTACCTATTGCTCCGCGACGGAGCTACGACGGCGTATGACTGGGCTGGGGATTTGCATGCCATGAAAAGCTGGGTCAGGGGCCAAGGCTCGTGGGAGCGTGTACAACGGATTCAATGCATCCGGCCAACATTTGGCTGTCTTTACCAGCTGTCCCCATTCCGCGTGATTGTGCTTGAACCTGGCTGTCATTGGAATTTGTGCCATGTTCTTTTGACTGCGTTGGTCGCCAATGGCGGACCATGCGAGCTCAATGAGGTCCAATCTGCCATCACCTCGATTGGGGTACGGGCAGGGAGTCAGTCGATAAAAGGAGGCGGAAGAGTCGAGATGTGATCCCTCATAGGCACAACCACAAGCAAGAAGCACCTCAGAGGACAAAGTATTTGAGGTCAAGTGTTGATAATCTATTGAGTGGTCTGGTATCTCATTTCTAAAGCATCAAGTACAAGGTATACAACAATAATACAAACAGGTACAAAAAGAGCGGAACATTCACCAACATTGCACCCCTTTCCCGACTCGTTGCGCCATTCCCAAGAATTCGGTTTCGTCATCCCAGATCAAGAAGACGCCTCGGCTTCAACGACCGGCGCGGTGGTGCTCTTGACCTCGAGCCCCGAACCGTCCTCCTTGATCGCCACGCCTGCCGTCTCCCCCATCTTGAGCTCGCCCCTGATGATCCGATCAGCAAGCCCGTTGCCAATCTCGTTCGTGATGAGCCTGTTCAGCGGCCTCGCGCCGAACCGTGGGTCGTAGCCACGTTCGGCGAGCCAGTCTCTCACATCGTCGGGCACGTTCAGTGTGATCCTCCGATCGTCGAGACGGGTCTGCAACTCGCGCAGCCGGATGTCGACAATGTCGCGTAAGGCCACCAACGCCAATCGCTTGAAGACGATGAACGAGTCGATGCGGTTGAGGAACTCGGGAGGGTAGGCGCTGGCCACGACGTCCATGACAGCCTTGCGAACGTCGGGGCTCACATCACCGTCTTCCGTTTCCGTGTAGGGGTGGGAGGGGTTGGCGCCCACAAGGATATCGGCGCCCAGGTTGGAGGTGAAGACGATAATCGTGTTTCGGAAATCGACCTTGTGGCCCTGGGCGTCGGTGAGGTAGCCCTCGTCTAGCACCTGCAAGAGAAGTGCCGAGATGTCGCGATGAGCTTTCTCAAACTCGTCGAAGAGCAAAACGGCATAGGGCTTGCGGCGGACAGCTTCCGTCAGCTGGCCGGCGTCTTCGTAGCCGACATAACCGGAAGGAGCACCGATCAGGCGGGATATGGTGTGCTTCTCCTGGAACTCGGACATATCGAACCGGACGACTGCTGATTCAGTCGAGAAGAGGAAGCCCGCGAGTTTCTTGCAGAGTTCCGTCTTGCCAACACCGGTCGGGCCAAGGAAGAAGAAGCTGGCGAGAGGCCTGTTGTCGCCGCTGAGGCCGGCACGCTGCAAGCGTACGGCGTTGGATACGGCCTTAATGGCTTCATCCTGTCCACGAACAGAAGTGCGCAGGGCGTCCTCCATATGGACCAGCTTCTGAATGTGGCCAGATGTGAGCTTCGTGACAGGGATACCGGTGATGCGAGACACCACGGCCGCAATGTCGTCTGCCGTGACCGAGTCGTGAATGAGGGAGCCGTCTTGCTTTTCCTCCTCCTTGGGGATCTTCTCCTCAAGGACGGGGATAACGCTGTACCTCAGTTCACCGGCTCGACCAAAGTTGCCCTCGCGCTGGGCAACTTCCAGCTCCACCTTTGCCTTGTCGAGTTCCTCCTGAGCGTTCTTGACCGCCTCGATCTCAGCACGCTCCTTCTCCCACCGAGTCGTCAGACCAGCTATCTCCTCTTGGAGCGCCTTGAGGTCGGTCTCGAGCTTCTCACGTCGCTCGCGACTGGCGACATCTTTCTCCTTTCGTAGGCTCTCCAGCTCGATCTGGATCGTCATGATCTTCTGGTCCAAGGCCATGATATCCTCGGGTTTCGATTCATGTTGAAGCTTGAGGTGGCTTGCGGCTTCGTCCATCAGATCGATGGCCTTGTCAGGCAAGAATCTGTCGGTGATGTATCGATTCGAGTAGGTGGCGGCAGCAACGAGGGCACCATCCGTGATGCGAACACCGTGATGCACCTCGTACTTGTCCTTGATACCTCGCAGAATGCTGATGGTATCCTGGACGCTTGGCTCATTCACGAGGATGGGCTGGAAACGTCTCGCAAGCGCGACATCTTTCTCAATCTGCCGGTACTCGTCCAAGGTGGTGGCACCGCAGCATTGGAGCTCTCCACGGGCGAGTGCTGGCTTCAGCAGGTTCGAGGCATCGATCGAGCCTTCGGCCTTGCCGAGACCGAGAAGGGTATGCAGCTCGTCGATGAAGAGGATGACTTCGCCCTCGGCCTTCTGGACTTCGTCAAGGACCTTCTTCAAGCGCTCCTCAAAGTCACCCCGGAATTTCGCTCCCGCGATAAGAGAGCCCAGGTCCAGTGAGACGACTCGCTTGTTTTTGATGCTTTCGGGGACATCACCCCTGACGATGCGCAGCGCAAGACCCTCAAGGATGGCGGTCTTGCCTGTGCCCGCATTTCCGATGAGAACGGGGTTGTTCTTGGTGCGGCGGGAAAGAATTTGGATGGTACGCTGGATTTCAGCATCTCGTCCGATGACAGGATCCAGTTTGCCGTCTTTGGCCCTCTCGGTCAGGTCGATGCCATACTGTTCCAGCGCAGGCTTTTCGGGTTCGCCTCCACCCATGTCCATGCGGTGTGTGCCGCCGGGAGGATGAGGCCCTCGGGGCCCACGACCTGATGCGTAGGTCCTGAGGGCCAGGACAGGTAGCCGCTGGTTGCCGTGTGTGGTAGCTTCATTGAGGGCTGTTCTGGATAGTAGTGGTCGTGATGTTCTTGTCGTAGCAGTAGTGAGCCCGAACCGCCGGGCGGATGTGATGAGCTGTCTTCGAGCCTGCATTTTGCCAGTACAGACAAATAGCCAATCTCAAAAAGTCACGTCAATCAAAAGAAAGACAAGAGGTCTACTGTTCCACGCCAGCTGGCGAAGGCGGTGCGGGCGTAGATATCTTCACCGAAACCTCCCTTCGTGATGTCACGCCAGTGCTCGAGCACTCGGGAGTAGCTTCTCGCACCTTCGCCGGACGCATAGCCGCGGCGAGCCCAGGCCCTGGTCGAGAAAGCTCTTATCTTATCAGAAAAATCCCCCATCTCGCCAGCCACAAGACCCCACCAGACGTGGCAGTGCGCACCATCCCAAAGAGGTACTAGCGCCAAAGGGCAGGTTTTCGTCTTCGCACACTTCGCCTAAGTGGCCCTCAAAAATTCGATTCGGCAAAACCGACCAGACTCACCTGCAACCACGACAACCTCGTCCCTTTCACCCCCCAACCCCCTCGACGAAATCCCCCGGAAAGGACGACGCGATCCCCTCAAAATGTCGACCAAGGCGGAATCCACGACCAAGAAGTTCGGCAAGGGCACCCGGGAGGTCCCCGCCTCTTCCCAGAAGGCCTCCAAGTGGTACCCTGCCGACGATGAGCCCCAGGCCAAGAAGGTGAGTCCTCGGTGACGGGAACGATATCGCGACGGGACAGGGCAGGAGCGTGCGGATGCGAACTCTCAGGCGACCGCGCAATGGTATTTTTGGGAATTTTTGGGGGGCCACGGGCAATTCGGCTTGGTGGTCGCGCATGAGGGCGAACAGCTTGCATGGCGACCACGGAGAAGAATATGCCCCTCCTCCCCTCAAATCGAAACCCTCCAGACGTGAAAGCCGTCAACCGCAGCGCGCGCACCATGAGAAGACGCACATCCCGCACCTCCCGCGCCCTGAAATCCCACCCCCCTTCCAGCATCGCGAATGCAACGCCCACAAACAGAATCCGACTAACACCTCTACCCTACAGGTCCGCAAGGCCATCCGCCCCTGGACTCCCCGCCAGACCCTCGTGCCTGGCACCGTCCTCATCCTGCTCGCCGGCCGCTTCCGCGGCAAGCGTGTCGTCCTCCTGAAGACCCTCGACCAGGGTGTCCTCCTCGTCACCGGCCCCTTCAAGATCAACGGCGTTCCCCTCCGCAGGGTCAACTCCCGCTACGTCATCGCCACATCCGAGAAGGTCGACGTTTCCGGCGTCGACGAGAAGAAGCTCGAGGAGGTCTCCGCGCCCAAGTACTTCACCGCCGAGAAGGCCAAGGAGAAGGCCGGCGAGGAGGCTTTCTTCAAGCAGGGCGAGGCTCCCAAGGTACGACGCCTCAGCGTGATTTCCCAACACATGACATGCGAAGGCGAACAGAGCACTGACGAGATTCCCCCCCGCGTACAGAAGAAGGAGATCAACAGCAGCCGTGCTGCCGACCAGAAGGCCATCGACAAGGCCCTCCTGGCCAACATCAAGAAGGTCGACATGCTCGCCAGCTACCTGTCCAGCACCTTCAGCCTGCGAAAGGGCGACAAGCCCCACGAGATGAAGTGGTAAACATGCCACGTCACGACAAACAACGCGGATATCCGGCTTGGGAAGGGTGTTGTGTGGCTTCGTCTTAGGGGTCGGCGGCTGATGAAGGCAGGCTAGAGCTTGTAGAGGGACAAACGAAGATCCGGGCTTTCAGGGCAGGGCTGGTTTTGCCAAAATGCATTTGAGAACTCGACGGCATCGGTCATTTGGCGTCTGTAATGAGGTTCTTCACAATCAACACGGAAGATAAAACACCCGGTCCCCTCTGGTCGGTCGAATTGGCATTTTCAAAAAGCAAAGCAAAAGCAAACCACAAAAAAAGTTCCATGGTCCTCGAGGGTCCGGGGAAATCGTTGGGCTCGGCAGGCTGGCTGCAAAGTCGGCCGTCGGTCCACGATACCCAGAAGCACACAATGCGAAAGGATTCTCGAAAGTTTGTTTCGTTCTCTACGCTGCTTGCTTTTGTGCAGCCCCTTGTTGATAGACAACCCCCTGAGTGGAGGTCCCGGTGCCTACCCCATGCTAGTTCTACATGACCTGATGATACCAACTTGGCCAGTCCTGTGTCTCATGCCTGATAACTCCACGCTTACTTTATAGCTTGCCACTCATGCGCACCTGCCTTTCGTAACCCTGAGGCAGTCAAGCTTCACGGTCCGCCCAGCTCTGGATCATGCCGGCCGGGGACGCCTCGTAGTGCTTGATGCTGACTTTGCCCGTGGCCTCATCGAGGTACGTGTTGGCCTGGACAAAGACCTTGCGGGGCTGCTTGTTCTGCAGGACGACGTTCCGCAGCTTGGTGCCCCAGAAGTCCATGTCGACATTAGTCATCTCCTTGTAGAAAGCCGTGCCCGCCTCGACGTCTGCGGTCGACTTGTAGACGTGAAGCTTCTGGAGGTACTTGCCAACAGCTACATATTGATGTCAGTTTCATGGAATCATACTAAAGAGGGAATGAGACGTACCATCACGGCCGGTGGTCAGGATCTTGGACCGGTCCAGCTTGATCTCCAAGTCAGACAGATCGTCCTTCTTGTAGTCCAACACACAGAAGTCGTCTCCAGCTTGGAGGAAGCACTGCAGGATGGAGAAGCGAGCTTGAGAGTGAGCCTGACCCCACTTCTGGCTTCTAGGATCCCACATCTCGAGCGAAACCAGGCCTGCGCGCGCCATCTGCAGGTAAGCCGCGAAGAGTACGTTGCCAGCCTCACCGTCCATGTCAACGGTACCATCACCGAAGCCAAAGATCTTGAGCGTAGAGAACTCGCAGCCAAGGTACATGGCGACGAGCTCAGCACGACACTCCTCATACGAGGCAGCAAGGCTACCGAAGACGGATCCCCAAGTCTGGCCGGGCTTGTACCACGTCGTCACGGGCTTGTTGGTCAGAGGGCTGATGGGGGGGTTCTCCTTGTCGAAGTTGAACGTGCCAGGCGCAGTCTCCTGCAGGAGCTTGCCGCATCCATGGCCGGTAAGCTCGTGCAGACCGACCTGGACTTCGAATGCGGGATCCCGGTACTTCTGGTAGACCGCAAGGTCGGCATCGGAGATGAAGGGGATCTTTTCATTGGGGGCCTTGGCGCTGAGAACGTTGCCGAGTGACACGTTCTTGAAGCCCTCGTTCTGGCGGATGTCGTCGTAGTTCGGGATGTTGATGCCGGCAGGAATGCCAGAACCGCCGAACGTGAGGACCTCGAGCGATGTGAAGTCAGGGGAGAGGAACTTGTCCTTCTCAAAGTCCTTGCTCCAGGGCAGAAGGGGAATCAACGCCGGGGCGGAACTGACAAGCTCGCCAAAGGAACGGGTTCGCTCCAGGTTGACGACTGCCGCGAAACCCTCCCACTCGCCTCGGATGCCAGCCGGGTCTCGATACGTCTCGATGAATCCAATGTTCGACTCGACCATGGGGCCCTTGTCGCGAATCCAGTACCTCTGGCTGTCCTTGAAGGCAAGCAGAGAACCGTCGTGGAATGACTTGGCGTAGGCGCCGTGCATCTTCGCTTGCGTCTCATTGTCGCTGTTCTCACCGGCCTTGGCGATGTATTCGGAAATGGCCTTCATCTCGGTGGCGTAGTCACCGTAGACGAGCTTGATGGTCTTGCCCTTGATCAGGCCATCCTCCACAGTGAACTCGGTGTCCTTGCCGATGTCGCCGCCCTCGGAGGGGATACTCGTGACAGCGGAGGCGATGAGGATCTCGAAGTTGCCATTCTCGACCTTGCGGAGACGGTTGTTCTCCGGCAGCAGACCCTTCTTCTCCATCCATCCCGAGACAGCCTCGATCTCAGGCTGCGTGATGTCTGGGGAGTCGGGGTAGTAGGTTGTCAGGTGTCCCTTGTCCGGGTAGCCGAGGTGCAGCTGGCCAGGCTTCTCGGCGCTGAAGACGCCTCCGTTGGTGGCCTTGTAGAAGCCCTCCGCCTGGGAGCTTGTCTTGGCCAGGGCGGCGAAAGTGCTTTCGCTGCATCTCGGAAGGAACTTGGAGTCACCGAAGCTCTTGTAGTTGCCGCTGTTGCCAAGGAACTGGGCAGCGTACTCGAGGAACTGGGTCAGTTGGGTCTCATCAATGCCGGCCTTCTTGCCAAGGGCCTCCCAGTCGCCGCCAGAAGAGTTGTGCAGGCTGATGATGAAGTCGTAGATGGGCTCCGACTCGGGCGAGACTTGTCTGAGAACGATGCGGTTGCCGGCGAGCGACGCCCTGAGAACGGATGTTAGCGGCGGCTATTTCACCGGCCTTGGCGGGTCCTCATCCCCGGGACACCGCCACGACTGTCATCTCATACCTGCTGATGAAGTGGGCATAACGCTTCTGCTTGTCGGTCAGAGGGTCAAAGTGCTTCTCAATCTCAAGCCTCACGACACTGGGAGGTGCGTCGGCCAGGTACTGGGCAAGCTCCTGGGTGTTCATGGTGGTGGTTGTCGTGGAAAATCTCTGCCAGCTGGCTCGTGTTTGGGGGAGGCTGATCAGGGGTCTTGTGCGAAGAGAAGGGGATGTTCTCAGGGCTCGTAAAGAGGGTAACCTGGAGAGTATTGAGGAACGCATGACAACGACAACAGAGGAGGGGTTCGGCGGTCACAGCTAAGATAATTGGCTCTTGCCCAGCTGAATGGATCTGACTTGCAGCTTGGGGCGTTGCGTGCGGGCAGGTTCAGGCCGACCATCCGCGCCTAAGCGGCGGGGGAGGAGCAACCGCCACATTGGTCTGAGCGTCGAGTCCTCGTCTGTCCTATGTCCCATGTCCTATGAAGAGTTGTTCAATAGAAAGAAACGCTGTTCGAGGAATACGCCAGACCAAGGTATCTTGACCTCCAGAATGGATTATCTCGTGGCTAGGAGGTTCCAACATCTCCGGATACGTTGTCGGCTGCTGCAGAGGTCAGTCCCCCCCAACAGCCAGCCTCCGCCTGATGGATGGTTGCTGATTCATCACGTGATCCATGTGCGCCACACTCCAACCTGTATGGACACGTACCTGTCGCGGGGTCGTCAGCCACCATGAGGGGCACCGCACGCGGACACCACGGCGAGACCAATACGAAAGACTTTGGTAGCATCCATCATGACCCCAGGCTGCTATATCTGACGCCCGAGCAGATGTTACACGACATGAGCGAGCTTTTTGAAGATACTTCCGTCCCTCCGCAGGTACAAAAAAGAGACTCGACGGCGACCTTCTCCCATCCGCTGTAACCTGCCAGGCTCGCTAAGGCACGGGACGATCATGATGCACGTCGACTGGAAGGGTGACGCTGATGACCGAATACTGCAACGGCTGAGAGACTACCAGTGCGGGCCATCGCGGCTGGGTGCGTCGGGCAGATCGCGAGCCGGCGCACGTTGGGCAGCCATAGTGCTGTGTGCCTTTGCATCTGGCCCATTGCCTGTCGCCTGTCGCTCGCTGCCCATGACCCATCACGCGGGTGCTGCCGACTAGTTGAATACCCGGTGGATGAAGTGGTCTGGACGGACATGACAGATGATCCCATGACTGCGAGCGGCCGTGGTGACAGGCCGGAGCGCCAGGTTGTTTGCTGCGCGTGCCAACTCAGTTTGCCGTGCAATGAGGGTAGGTAGTATATGCTGTACGAGAGATATTGCTGACGGTAAGCCACGTCAATGTGACCGGGCCCCGTTTCCGAAGGCTATTGAATTTGGGTCGTCGCTTCGTCAAAATACACGGTGGGATATCCGGACATTTGCCGGTCTTTCCTGCGACAAACACCCCGGAGAGCAAGCGCGCCTGGAAACCGGTGAGGTTCCTGCGGCTGGAACCAAGACGGGGGGGTTGACGCAGGAAACCCGATGCGGGACATCGTTTACTGACACGGCATCGGACGTACCACGCCCAAGCGGTGAGCGATCTCGGCTTTTTTCGATGAGAACTGGAGGGAAACCCCGGTTGAGCTGCGCGAGCAACAATTGATTGGCGCCCGTGAACGGGCTCGTTCTCGTGTTGTGACGAGGGCGAGATGAGAACGGATTTGACGGGCATATGCTCGTTGGGTCTGCGTGGGGGTCAATGGGGGGCAAGCGGAGCCTTGCGGAGTAGACTGGTGTCCCGGAAAGAATACCGCACGACTCAGGACGCCCACGACACATCAATTGATTGACTGATGAATGGGAGGGCAGACCAGGCAAACGGACTTGACCGGGAACGCCGCCCCCAGGTGCGAGCAGACGAGCGAGGGAAAACTCCCCAGCACTTGAGACGAAACAGTCCCGCGTCCGACGCCCCCCGTTGCCAGCCAGCCGGAACCCCAGCCGAAGCCGAAGCCAGGGAACGGGAAATGGGGCACCGTCAGGTTTGCGACGGCCTCGTGACCTTGGTTCGAAGCCTGGCATGCAGGGCTGCGACAAGGATTCCCTTCCCTGGGCTGGCCCCTATTGGGGGGAGCCATTAGGTCATGGCTGGCGGCTCTCACCGTCATGCTCCAGGTGAGGTGGGCGAGCTCAGCTTTGTTGAATGCGAAGGGGGGTCTACTCGAGGAAGTCCGGATTGGCTTTGCTTCTTTGCTTTTCGCTGGGCTCAGTCTAACGGAGTGACGAGAGGAAACGCAGCGATGCACCCGGCCACTGAGAGTGAGTGAGGAGAGGGACCATGATGTAATGAAGGAACGAGAGGAAGTACACTTTTGGAGAGGGCTTGTATCTCGGGCGGACTGGATAGGACTGGGTCGCTGGGTCACTGGTTCACTGGAAACATCCAGTGAGTCGGGTTTGTCTGGAGACGTCCCCCGATGGCGGCACGTGGCAACCCTGCCGCATCTCCCAGGCAAGCTGCCCGTCCAGAGCCGCAGGCAGGAGTACAATGCTGTCGTACAAAGCAACATGAACAGATGGGAGGCATCAGATCCAGACACATGCTTGCCCATCCGTCGACGTTTCGGAGAATAGTAACGTGGGATCAGTTGCCGCGCGCGGGACTGTACCCAAAGGTCGCGTGTGACGGGGGGCGAGAGAATCAGACTCAGTCAGCCCCAATCAGCCCCCGGCCGCCCCAGGACAGGGCAGGGCAGGGCAGAACGGGCAGGCGGGCTGGTGACGGAATGGGGGAGTTGGGGAAACGACCATCGGGAAAAAGAGCAGTGAGGGGGTGCAAAGACCCAAGTAGCAAGCAAGAAGCAAGAAGCCCCCAACCCCCGTACTAGCTCACTTACCCCCACGCAAGACCACGCTACCCGGGCTGGATGGGACAGGCAGCAGGGAAAGAGGCTTGGAAGCTGGAAGGCTTGGAAGGTGGTCCCCGGTGATCCTTCCTGCACTCTGGTTTGCGCTTTGTGCCTTCCCCAGCGCCCCAATGCCCCAGCACCCAGTGGCACCCCCGGCCCCCGCTGTATCACAGCAGATGCAGATGCAGATGCAGCTGCACCCCTCATATCTCATTCCTCAACCCTCAACCCTCGTCCCTCCATCTTGCCTGCCCTGCCCTGCTGTGTGCTGCGCTGCTCCTGCTGCCCCTGCCCTGTCCGCCTGTCCGCCTGTCTCTCTCTCCCTCCTGTACTTGCCTGGCCGGGCTTGGTGTCGTTTGGTTGCGCCAACGGTGGAAGAAGAAGAAACCCGAGGTCCACGAATTCATTCTGCAGTGACTGAGTAGCACCCTCTCCCTCTCGCTCTCCCCGCCAGCATTTCAGCTCTGCCCCGTCCGTCTTCGTCAACAATTTCCGGCCCAACTCGCCTCGCTGATCCCACCCTCCGCCCTCCGGCCGCCTCGTGTGCCCTTCTCCTCGTCCACCTTGCAACGGACTAATACAGTGATGGACTGCTGTGACGAACTACTGCGTCCTGCCCGTCCTCCCCGGCGCGCCAGAGCCATGTCGTCGGCGAGCTAGCCACAGAACACACGTCCTCGGCACGCCAACTAAACTGTCCCATCTGGTCCGGAAATCCATGGCCCCAGCCCATCAGACCGACTCTTTTTCCCTGCCCCGAGGCCGTCTGCCTGCCCGAACGCCCACTCCCAAACAAGTCTTCTCCGCCGAAAGACCCCCAATTTTGAGGGCCCCAATGTCTCGGCCGCTCGCAAACACCTTTGCCACGGCAGTTGACAACTCCCCGTGGGTTCCTCCTGTTCAACCACGTTGCTTGCTTCTTGGGAGACAAGCAAAACAAGCAAATGGAAAGCCGTCTCGCAAATGAGGGGGACCCTCCTCGTCGCCTGACTCCCCCAGACTCACGGGCGCCCAGCGCCCGATGCCAGACTTGTCACCGCGGATGGCCGATGGCTGAGGACTGAAGGGGGGTACTGTGCTGTCTGTACACCATCTCCACTTTCCCGAAGACTGCAACATCCCGAAAGACTGCACTTTCCCGACATGCCCTGTGGCGCCCAGTGCTGTGGTGCTCTGGCCCTCTGGTCCTATGGTCCTCTGGACCTCTGCTCCTGGGGCCCTGTAGCCCTCCGCCCCTCTGCCCCGCCTCGTCTCCTGAACATCCCACGTCGTCTCCTCCCCCCCAAGACCAGATGACGACCACACCCTGGTTCCAGTTGGGGGTACCTGTGGTCCTCAGAGTGGTACTACAGCCTACCACCGCGCTACTTCTGACACCCTCATCCGAATGGGCCCCCCGGAAGCCCCGACTAGTCACCGGCTTTTCCAAGTCGGGGCCGCTTTGGGCGCTCATTGGGTCAGTAGCCCAAACCAAAATCTGCCATACCGACAGGACAGGGGTCAACTTGTCTCGATCGATGGGCCCCCCAAAGCCCAAGGAAAGCGACCCCGTCCGCCGCTCAGGGACGCAAGCACCGAAGCTGGTGAAAGTTCTAGCGGTTTGTCTTGCCCTACCCTGGGGCGTGTCACGTACCACCTTCGCCCCCTGTTCCCCCGGAGAGGACGGCGTTTTGAAGGCTTTCTTCGTCCCATTCCTTTTTCGCGAATAGACCCCCCCCCCCCTCTCCCTCTTGCCCCCGTCAGTTGCTGGTCATGCTTGCTTCACTTACACTACTATAAAGCGACGGCGTTCCCACCCCGGAGGCTAACCCGCGGACTTCTTTCCTTCACGACATACTGGTTATATTTTGCAAAAGAACTTGCGAGCCTCACTGTTTCCGTCTCACTGATCTCTTGACTTCCTCGCCTCTCAACATTGACATCACCACCTCTGCTTCGTTCCTCTTATCAACACATCATCGCTCTGAATACCACTTGAAGGTCTCGCCACACGAACCAACTTGACACACATTACACGAAACTTCCTTCATCAACACGTCATCATGCTCTCTTACGACGCTCCTGGACACCTCAACGGACAGCGGCCAGGCTCCCCTCCCAGCCGTACCAGCGGCATGTCGAACACGGTTCCCACCAAGTCGAACAAGTCTGCCCACGTAAATGGAAACGGAACTCTCGACACGAAGTTCCACCACATCTGGCTGGTTACTGGCCCTGCTGGATGCGGCAAGACCACGGTTGCCGAGCACCTGGCCACATCCTTGAAGGTCCCTTACGTTGAGGGCGACAACGTAAGTCAACATGCCCGCAGAACACGTCTCGGTGTCTCATGTCTAACGAAAATTGCAGTTCCACCCGCAGGCCAACATCGACAAGATGGCCAACGGTATTCCCCTGACTGACGCCGACCGCTGGGACTGGCTCACTGCCCTCCGTGAAGAGTCTCGTCGCCAGCTGGCGGACGGCTCCGACGGTGTTGTCCTTACCTGCTCCGCGCTTAAGCGCAAGTACCGAGACGTCATCCGTGTGGCCGGTTACTACGACCACTCGCTACTCATCCACTTCATCTACCTCAACGCCGACGAGAGCGTCCTCCTGCAACGCGTGCAGAGCCGACAGAACCACTACATGGGAGCCAACATGGTGTCCAGCCAGTTCAGCATCCTGGAGCCTCCTCAGGCGGACGAGCGAGACGTCATCTCGGTGGACGTCAGCCGGACCATGGAAGAGGTCAAGCGGGACGCGCTCAGCCGAGTGACGGCCATCATGGAGGAGGAGCAATAGACGACACGGGATCAGAACAGGGACTA
Source organism: Verticillium albo-atrum (assembly GCA_002851705.1). Lineage (NCBI taxonomy): Eukaryota > Fungi > Ascomycota > Sordariomycetes > Glomerellales > Plectosphaerellaceae > Verticillium > Verticillium albo-atrum. The sequence goes on from NMXJ01000004.1 coordinate 914,861, forward strand.
GTGTGGCGCGGTGCACACAGTCAAGGGTCCAACATGCTTTCCTTCTGTTGGCCGGTAGCTCGGAGTTTTGGGTGCCAAAAAGGCTTAGGGTCCCGAGGGACAAGGCGTTGCAACGGAAAGGGTTCGGAGTTTCAGGGCTGCATTCGGCGATTATGTCGGCGTCGAGAAGCGACGCCGCCGACGAGGGTCCTCGTCCGACGGGGTCATGCAGAGGGCCGACGCAAGTCGGACTGCACTGCGTAATGGTAGCAGGGCGGAGGAGGAGGAGGACGAGGATGAGGAAGATGGAGGGGGGAAGGGACGTCATCCATCATCATTGTCAGCGTCACGAGGCCTCAGGCCAGGGCAACGCAGGAACACCGGACAGGGCTGCGCTGGCAGGCACAGCGTGGCACGACATGACATGTTTGTGGTACTGCGTGACGACGCGGGGCAGGACAGGTCAGGTTCGGGTTGGAGGTCTTGACTGTAGGTTAGTCGCAGAGTAATGGCTCAGCCCAGCTGGCCAGTTCAATCCGGTCCAGTCCAAGGCGGCGGCAAATTCCACTTGATTCCCTCTCGCAGCATCGGATCGGACAAATGACAGGGTGCGTATTGGCTGGGCTGGATGACCTGATTGAGCAGGTTGCAGGTTGCAGGTTGCAGGTTCGGGGTACGTCGTACGTCGCAGCACGGCGTGCATTGGAACCCGGGTGACCGACCGACCGTCTGCGTGGTCTGGCCTGTTCTGTTCTGTTCTGATCTGCCCCATCCACCACCGGTGAGGCAACCTAGTCAACCGACCGTCGTCAACCATGCAGGTTGGTCACGTTGGCGGAGACCGGTCAAGACGGAGAGGGGCACGGGCGGGCAGGGGCTGTGGTCGCAGGTTGCCATCGGGCGGGAGGGGGCCATGTCGGCCGGGGGCACCACCGCAGACAAAAAGCAGACGCAGAAGCAGAAGCAAGTCAGCAAATAATTACGCAAGGTGAGGCACAGGACAGGGCACGGTAGCAGGGTTCGTTCGTTAGTAGTGTAGCAGTGGCAGCCTGCGATTTCCAATTTTATCTACAGCAATGCCCATCGGCGTCGCCCTGTGACGCCGTCATCTTTGTTGTCTCTCGCTCCGCGGACTCTCCCTCTCCTTTCTATCTATCTTTCCTCTTGTGATGCAATGGGTTTCTCTCCCACCCCCCCTCCTCCTCCTGCTCTCCTCACCCCCTGTCTTCCCTGATGACATGGCCTGGGGCCAAGTTCTTCGATGGAACACCCCGCACCCCGCCTTTGCGCGCCCCATACAGGCCTGACGCCCGCACACCCACAAAGCTGGCGGTGCTATTCTACTGGGCGTCCGATGCTGCGATCCTGACGTTCTGTTTTTTTCTTCTTTCTCCCTATTCTTGCGAGTTCACGTCACTCACGCACTCACTCACCGCAGGTGCATGACCATGACGTCCGGCTCCTCGACGAGGCGGCGCACGACCTCGGCGGCGCGGGCCATGGTGGCGCCGTCAACGACGCGGTGATCGGCGCTCCAGCTAAAGTTGGAGATGTGCTTGCGGACGACGTTGCCGGCGTCGTCGAACGCGGGGACGGGCCGCATGCGGCCGATGCCGAGGATGGCGACCTCGCGCTCGACGATGACGGGCGAGAGGTAGGTGCCGCCAATGTTGCCAATGTTGGAGACGGTGATGGTGCCGCCGGTCATGTCGACGGCGGGGAGGCGGCCGGCGAGGGCGAGGGACTGCAGGCGGGCGAGCTCGGCGGCGATGGAGAGGAGGGTGCGGTTCGCGACGTCCTTGATGACGGGCACGAGGAGGCCCGTCGGCGTGTCCATGGCGATGCCGATGTTGTGCTGCGGCCGCATGAGGAGAGCCGGCTTCTGCGCCGGGTCCGGGTGGTCGACGCGCGCGTTGAGGATGGGGTATTGGTTGAGCGTCAGGGAGACGGCCTTGATGATGAAGGGGAGGTAGGAGAGCTTCTGGACCGCCGGTTCCTGCTGCTGCGGCGTCGTGGCGAGGACGCGGTTGAGCCGCGCGCGGAGCTCGACGAGCGAGGTGAAGTCGACCTCGTCGGCGTAGAGGAAGTGGGGGATGGTGAGGGAGCGGGTCATGGACTTGAACATTTGGTGCTGCGTGTTGGTGAGGGGCACGCGGGTCTCGACGAGGGGCACGGAGGCGGAGGGTGGTGGTGATGCGGGCGACGGCGCAACGGCTGGCTGGGCGTCGCGGGTCTTGAGGAACTTGTAGATGTCTTCCTTGAGCACCCTGCCGTCGCGGCCGGTGCCGTCAATTTCGGCAATGTCGACCTTGACCTCCTTCGACAAGTGTCGGACGGCGGGGGTTGCGATGGCGGCGCACTTGCCCTTGATCTTGGGGGTATCTGATTGTGTTGGTGTTGGTGTTGATGGTGCTGTTGGTGTGGCAGTTGCTGGTGTGACCGTAGCCGCCTCTGGTGCCGGCACGGTGGGCGTGGGCCTCTCCTCGGTGGCCTCGGGAGCGACGAGGGCATCGAGGTCCTCCTGCTTGGCGCCGCCCTGGATGTCAATGTCGACAAAGGCCTTGCCGACCTTGGCCATGTCACCGGCCTCGTAGTACAGCTTCTTGACGACGCCGGAGAAACGGCTTGTGATCTCGACCGAAGCCTTGTCGCTCTGGACCTCGCATAGGGGGGAGAACTCCTCGACGCGCGCGCCGGGCTCGACGAACCACTGGATGACCTCGCACTCGACGATGCCTGGGGGTTTTACGGTTAGCGACTTTCTCGGAATCCCGGTAAGAGGGGAGGGAGAAGAAGAAGAGGAAGATGGAGAGACGTACCCTCGCCAATATCGGCCAGCAGGACAGGCTTGACCACTCGCAGTGGCCGGGAGTGGTGGAAAGGCCTGGCAGATGGGGAAGAAGAGGAGGAGGAGGGGTAGAGGCCGGCCCTCCCCGCGACGGCGAGGCGGGCGACGCTCTTGGAGGCGCTCCACCGCGTCCTCATAGACTTGGATAGGAACATGATGGGTGTCGATTGTGTCTGCTGTAAAAGGAAGGATCGATGGCAGAGGTCAATGGAAGAGACAAATGTGCAAGGGAAGGGAATCTTTGAAGGGCAGTCGTGGGATCGTGGGATCGTAGGTCGTAGGTCGAGGGTCGGTGTCTCGAGGACTCGGCTATCCGCGGTGTTGGACCTGGACTCGGGGCCCGGACTCGAGCGGCATGACACAATGGGCCCCAATGGGCATGGCAATTGGCGGGCCTCTGCCTTCTGTGGAGGGGAAGACCAGAAGGCCTGGGGGGGCGCCCTCGGCTCACTGAGCGCTACTCCACAGTGGCTTTTAGCGTGCGGCGCCCCGCGTTGATGGGACTACGGTGTGCCGCAGTGGCTATTTTACTTTTTTTCTGGGTTGTATCCCATTCTTCCAAGAGGTAGCCATAGTGATGGCAAGATGAAGGACTCAATTGAATGCGTAAATTCTAATTGAAACTCTGATAATTAATTTCGAGTCCGTAGATTCTTTTCGTATTATTTCATTTTTTGTTCAAAGTCTTCCCGCTTCTGTTTTCTTTTTTTTTCTCTTTCATCTTCTTTCTCCATCACCACAACAGGCATACCTACGGCGCACTGCAGCACTGCGCGGCCTCCGTCGGCCTTTGACCTCTCCACTCTCCGCCGCCCGGCATCCGCCCGGAGCCGGCAGCTGCTCTTCTGCCCCCTGCACCATCATCACCATGGTGCTTCTAGACCTTGTGTCTGCCGTAGATTCCTTGCCCGAGTTGGCCAACACCGTGGGGAGTGGAAAGCCTAGATATCTACCTGACCATCGGATGATGCTTCACTCGCAAGCGCCAGTCGTGCTAAATCCCCACTCTTTGGCTGCTGAGCTGACAGCTCTCGAGAGAATGGCCAATTGGCGCCTGTAGTGCACCCGAACTGCTCTCAAAAATTACATGGCCACTCAAACACGATCCATCACCATAGCTCCCTTCCACCATCTAAACCCCCCGTACCGTCACCACCACCACCACCACCACCAGCATGGCATCACGACTAGCGCCCTCTCGGCGCTTCATCGCCTGCTCTCTCTGCCAATGGCAGCAGCGTCTGCTCACCACCTCCGCCCGCCGCCTCGCCGACAAGCCCCCTTCCGCGCCATCACCATCTCCAGAACCCTCTGCCCCCGCCGGCACCGTCCCTCCCCAGAAGCCCAAGCCCGAGCTCCCCGGCGCCGCCATCAAGGCCCCGCGCTCCTACGGCGCCCGCCTCGACAAGTTTACCCCCGAGCCCCTGCCCCGTCCCATCGGCATGCCGGGCCCCCCCCATCCCACCGACAACTCAGGCTTCGACCCGCGCACCGTCAAAGAGCGCCGCGACGACTTTGTCGACTATGACAAGCATCTCGCCCGCCGTCGGCAGCTGTATGCCCTCCCTATGCCCTCCTCTGCTTCCCATGCCTCTCTCTCCTGGTAGTCCTGCCGCCTCGTTCGCTGCTAACACCCCCCAGAAAAGCGCAGATGGCCCGGCCCTACTTCCGCGACTGGTCCAACCTCAAGTTCCAGGACGGCAAGTCCTTCCTCGCGCCCCCGCGCCCCTTCAAGGCCGAAGTCTCCCTCTATTTCCCCAACTTTGTCGGCGACACCCTCCTCCCCGACAAAGGCCGCTTCCGCGCCACCACAAACGTCCTTCACGGCAAGACCTCCATCGTTGCCATGTTCTCCGGTCGCTGGGCCGAGGACCAGGCCGACACCTTCATCAGCCCCGCCAAGAACCCCGCCCTCCACGACCTCGTCGCCCAAGCCGGCGACCGCCTCCAGTTCGTCCGCCTCAACATGGAAGACAACTCCATCAAGGCCTGGCTCGTCGGCCTCTTCATGGGGGGCCTGCGCCGCGCCCTCGCCCCCGCCGACTGGGGCCGCTACTTCCTCGTCAAGCGCCGCGTCACCCCCGAGATCAGCGAGTCCATCGGCCTGCTCAACAGCAAGGTCGGCTACGTCTACCTCGTCGACCACCTGTGCCGCGTGCGCTGGGCCGCCAGCGCCTCCGCCAACCCCGAAGAGCTCACGAGCCTCGTCAAGAGCGCCCGCACCGTGCTCAACGAGTTCGAGAAGGACCAGCAGGACCTGCGCGCCCTCAAGGCGGCGGGACGCTACTAGATATTGACACAACACAAACTGCGAAAGGAATGCGAGGTCCGGGGACAAGTGGGCACAATGGATGTTTGTTGACGCCCTCTGGCCGTGGCCGCGGCTGTAACTACCTGGTTCTTTCTGTAGATGGATACCCCCTTCTCTCTCTCTGTACCATACTTGTACACAAGAAACATAATACATCCAGGATGTCCTTAGCCATTCAAGAAGAAGAAGAAGAAGAAGAAAGCAAGCCCCCTCCGAAACGCCCTCGCCGTTGCTCCCCATGCTAGTTTTTCGTCCCTGTGAGAAGCACACGCTGCTGATTACAACCAAAAATCTACGACCGTCGTCCGTCTGTTTCCCCCTTTTCTGCGGGGCCTTTACAGGAAGAACCAGAAGCACAGAAAGCAGAACGCGATGAAAGAACCCATGATGATGCCGTCCCGGCGCTTCTTGGCCGATATACGCCCGATCAGCGAGTTGAGCCCCGGCACCTGGCTCGCGGCCAGCGTGATGCGGCGGTTGATGCTCGCGAGCGACTCGCGCTGCAGGTTGAAGCTGTCCTGGACGGCGTAGGCCTGGCTGAGCACGCTGTCGGCCATCGAGTTGCTGTTGTCGATGCGCGAGCGCTCCGCGAGCATGTACTCGGCCTCGGCTGCCGCCGGGTTCTGCTGCTGCTGCGCGCGGTTGTACTCGTCAATGTCGGAGCGGACGTTGGTCAGGAGGTTGGCGCGGTCGCGGGCCTGGGAGAGCGTCGCGCGGAGGCGGACGAGGTCGCGTTTGTGGTCGGCGAGCTTGTCGCGGAGGAGGGCGAGGTTGTTCTGCTTGAGGGCCGAGGAGGTGAGGGTGGCGTCCGAGTCGAGGAGGCGGGTCAGTTGGGAGACGACCGATTCGCGCTGGGAAAGGGCTGGTTAGCTTGGGGGTCTGTGGCCAGACGAGAGACGTTTTGTGGCATATCGAACCTTATCGAGGACTTCTTGCAGCTTTGTTTCGGTGGTGCGCTCATCTTCTGTCGGCTTTGGCGGGATGTTGGCTGCTGTCGAGAACTGGGAATAGGTATGGAATAGCGTCTCGGTCTGGACGGCGTCAGCGGTTGGGGCCGGCACTGGGCAATAGGACAGACATACCTGTGACTCTAAGCTTCGCGCCTGTTGCCGTAGTTGGGCCCAGCCCGTGTTTCCTGAGTTTGCTGCCATGATGATGCTGGAAGATGTATGGGAAGTTGCAGGTAGGCAGTAGCTCAACCGAACCAGAGGACATCTGACGTTGGCCGCCTTCAGGTCCCGAGGCCAGACCTACGTGCACGTGGACCGTGCATCTCGAATGATTACCTAAGTCGACGTCAAGATCTGCATGCGATGACCCAGGTCACATGATCTGGGATGGTGGATCCGCTTAAACCCCGGCACGACGACCACCCACTCAGGCTCGCACACCTCCTGTACGTACCGACCGCACCGACCCGCAGCGCACAATTAGGGCAGGGCAAAATCTCTTTTCGCCAGACTCCGACTTCAGACTTGCCTTGCCTTGACGACGACCAGTTCCCGACATCACGAGACTCACCACTAACCCCCGTCCTTCAGTGATCAATCCGTGTCTCTGGCCAAGATGGTAAGTCCGCTGCCTTGCTGCTGAAGCAGATTTCTACTCTTCCACCCGACCCGCGAACTCCTCGACCGGCTACCCGACCTGCAACCCTCGATTTCACGATCCGCCCCGCGCCTGCCTACAAATCTTCAAATCACACATCACAACCACGAAACGTCCCAAGGAACCTCTCCGCTAACCAGAATGAATCAGTCGACATCCAAGGTTAAGGCCGCCCAGCTGTGGGGAAAGAACAAGGAGGACCTGACGAAGCAACTCGGCGAGCTCAAGACTGAGCTCGGCCAGCTTCGCATCCAGAAGATCACCTCTTCCGGCTCCAAGCTCAACAAGATGTACGCCGCGCCCGTTCCCGCTCCCTCCCGTCGTCTCGAGACGGCGAAGACCATGCAGAACAGAACAGAACGCTGACCGAGGGGGAAATCTTTAGTGGCGACATCCGCAAGTCCATCGCTCGCGTCCTGACCGTCATCAACGCCAAGCAACGCCACCAGCTCCGCCTTTTCTACAAGAACAAGAAGTACGCGCCCCTCGACCTCCGCGCAAAGCAGACCCGCGCCATTCGCCGCAGGCTGTCTAAGCACGACGCGGAGAGGGTCACCGAGAAGCAGCGCAAGAAGACTCAGCACTTCCCTCAGCGCAAGTACGCCGTCAAGGTGAGCAGCACACCCCGGGGCCTGTCATTGACAGCCCCGTCCCTCGAAATACATGAGATGGCAAGACAACTAACACAATGCCAGTCTGCTTGAGCGTGATGCCTGTCTGGGTAACGAAGGGTTGGGGACGGCAATGATCGGCGTACGTTTTTGGCAAGGGGGACTCCGATTTCTCGATGCATCGCACGGTTCAGAGGAAATAAATGATTTCTTATTCCCCATCAACGCGCAACGGATTCTCGAGGGTCAGGACTCAAAAAAAACTCTTTTCCGGGTCTCGCTGGCCCGGATTAGGTAGCAAGACAGCTGCCGCCCATTGCATAGAGCTAATAAGATGCTCTGAAATTCACAACGCCCCCTCCGGCCTCGTTCGCTCTGGGTGTCACGATGGCCTGTCCGTCTGTGATGTGGGATGTCTGTCGTACGGTTGTACATGGTGGGGTGTGCCTGATGCCGGCCAAGTCTATGTTGAGGTGCCAGGCCAATGAGCCTGATGCCACGTTGATCATATGCTCGGTATTTGCGCATGAAGCCATGCAATTCCAGTAGTTGACATGCGAGGTCCTGGTGACATGTCCACGCCCATGACGTGCATAGACCATGTTCGCCCCTTCAGCCACCTGCGCCTGGGTCGTTGCATCCCAGTATCGGCCATTGGAGATCGGGGCAAAACTATCCGACACACTCGGCTTCGTGGCTTGCTACTTGGGATTGTGACAGGTATGGCTTCGGCCTGACAGCAGATGTATCTGCACCAAGACGTGGTGGCAGGTAACGTTGCGGGCGGCCTCACCACAACAGAAAAAGCTCGACGTGGTTCCAGATGGCTTCTGCTCCACCGTCTGTCTGTCTGAGGCGTGGCATTTCGGCCGGTGTGGCCCAAACTAACCTGGGAAGCAATGAGACTCGACTTTTCCCTGCGTCGTCATACCTCGCGGGACTTTTTTTCTCGCCTGGTCAGTCAGCGTTATCTACGAGATCGGCGATAAGCTTGATATCTGAAGTGGCTGCCATATCACCAACATGGGCATGATAGATGAACCTCGTCTTCGAGTAGGTCATGTTCGTAGATCCGTTTCACAGATCTATCAGATGCAAGATCTTTCGTCTCATCATCGATGCCAAAGCCACTTTCACGCCGACGGCCTCGTGACCCATCCAGCTCGTCAGAATGCAACGCTTATGGAACGATAACAACCCTCCATCTTGGCCGTGAAGCGACATCTCAACGCCACAGACCAGTTTCGCCATGCATCCCTATCCAGTCGGAGGAGAGGGTTAACGCTTCTCGCAGTGCTGAGGAAATGTCTAAAAGAATGCACGAGTACAAGGTACCTTCGACCAGGGCGCCCTGAACGTGATGCTTCGGCGTCAGCCCCCCGCCACAAGCCTTCTTCTTCTTGATAACGGCCGTTACCCATCGAGTTGTGTCATTCGATCGAGATCGTCTGTTCAGAACCTGACACATTCGTGGAGTGGGCTTAGAGCGTATGCCGCATTTGGTGAAAACAGCTGGAGTTTGTGGCGCATCTCCAAGATATGGAGGGTCGTCACCGGACTTTCATTGGCGAGGACGATGCTTCATGTGCAGGTTCAACCGACGAGTCTGACGGGAACTCCTCCCAAGAGTGCTTCATGCATGGCCTGAAGTGGCCTGCCAGTGGCGCCCAGCATCTTAAGCCCCTACTTATTCCACACAGAATGCCCGAGAAGATGGCGATCGGATGAACGGAGGTCCTGATTTGGATCCCCACACTGTTGACTGCTATGCATGGCTCTCGGTAACACACTGGGTCCTCCTTTCACTCCGAAATCTGTGATGCCAGGATACTACAACCCCCTCCGGAATGCCAGGCCCCCATATCCGACAAAGTTTTCGGCGGCTGCAAGCCCGAAGCCCACCTGTTAAGGGAGATTCACCAATATGTTTACCATGAGGTCACATTAGTCGTATACACGCAGGCAGCTTGGCGGTCTCATTTCAAGCCCTGCAGGTGGAGAGGCGGGGGGAGGGATTCGAGGTAGGTAAGCCTTGGGGAAGGACAGATCCCGTGCTACGGCTGCCCGTCTCCAACATGGCATCACGGAGCTGCCCACGAGACATCACACGATATCGGGATCAGCAGTGTGGTGAGTGGTGGGCGTAACAGTTCGGTATACACCAGCTACATGGAGTTTCAGACATCGACTCTGGGAGGCAGATCACGACAGGTTTATTATGTGTCTGAGCGAGGTATGCACGCGGAACTGGATCACAGGGTGGGCTGCCATGCAACTGGAAGACATGAGTTCTCTTTGCCGCGTTGTGATCAAGACGGGACCACGGCCCTGAGCCTTCCACTCAAGGTTTGGATTCGTGGTACCCACGGTCACCCGTGCTGTGCCCCAGTCAACAAGCCTCCCTTCCGCCCGGCATCTTATTTTTAGCACAGCCTTTTACTGTGGATTTTGTTCAACATTGACTAAGAGGGCGTGGTCGCCGTGAAGACTTGGTTGAATTTTGAGGGAGGAGGGGGAGGGTTCACTTTTTCTAAGTTCGATCACCGCGCGATGGGGACCCAAGGTTGCAGAATCTGTTTGATTTCTCTTTTTGAGATTACAGAGCGCCTACTAATTTGCCCTGAGGAAGCCGTTCTGTTACAAGACAACTATTGTCATACGTCCACACCACAGGGTGCATCTCTTGAAGTCAAACAAGCCACATTGTACAAAATCAGGGAATTGGCTTACTCAGGGGCGCCGCGTTGATGGAACCTCTCCTCCCAGTACACGATGCCGCATTCTTCTGCCATAGCCTTATGTAGAGTACTCGTAGGCTTATCTTCCATGCTTAATGCTTGCCGTTGCTCTGTATGTTTGTTCCACGTTAATCACCTCAGCTATGGTTTGTGGTGTTTTTCGCTGTCAGTCGGCCGCCATCACTCTTCTAGTCAAAAGTCCTTACAATAAACAGAAAGGTTTGAATGCGGCATTTGTTGGCTGTTAGATTCTTTTCGCAAACCTCTTCGTCCTTCCAAGTCGTTGACCGTGACCACTTGCCATTCTATCGGCGGTGCCCAAGGCGAACTTATCGTTCAAGCCACCAAGCCCCATCCGCCCCCAAAGTGACTCACGATGGCGAAGTCATGCTTCCAACGGGACTCGGATCCGAATAACCTAGAAACAGTTGGCAGGTGCAACGTTGTACAACTCTGACGGCCACCTGCATTGTCTGGTGTCCACAGCGCAGGAGAGGCGCCACTTACGTGGTGAGCGCGATATGCAGTCTCGAAGAGTACGAGGCACTAAGAAAACTTAGTCTCTCAGCATAAGTTTCGCTCTAAGAGACAAGGAAGCAGGTAATTTCCTGTTCAAGGGTGTGCGTTCTTCTGGTCCGGAGTTGATAGCCCGGAAGCGAAGGGGATATGTGAGGCGGGAGCACAGCGACGACAACGCTCGACCACAAGCATCGCCAATTTGTTGCGAGACAAGCAGGTGCTATCGTGCACAAGACAAGATGACTATCTGTATTCAATACGTTGACTTTTCTCAGAGTATTGTGCAAGGTGGGCGGCATCAATCCAGGGCAGGCCCGGGGCATAATCCCTTCTCAGGCGCAAGTTCCAAGTCAAGGTTACACACACACACACACACACACATACAGCACTCAGTGGATTTTCGTGAACTTTACCCCAAGTCGGACGCGAAAACTCAGGCGTGGGTGGTTTTCGGGCTTTTCGGGCTCGGTCTCTCGGTCTTTGCCAATTGTTACGTCAGCCCTTGATTCCAACGAACGACAAGGTCACCACCACTATTCGATCTCGAGTGACAGGCGCCACACCGACGTGACACATGTAAGTTGAGGAGATCTACTGACAGATAAAATCGACGCCAGGGCGTCGTGCTAATCATTTTTTCATATGAGTGACACACGCCCCTTTCGTACACTCCGCCCCCCCTTTCCCCCCAAATGACGAACGCCCATCTTCATCGAGTATCGATGCTGTCCAACGACGACGACGACAGCCTCACTTTTGGAAACTCGCGGTACATATCCAAGTAGCTTCCGACCTGCATTACCCTCTTACCCCTCACTCCCAAATGCGCCCCCGGAATTTCCCATCCTCCACACCACCATCTTCCGACCGCGATACCGACGACAAGAGCTCTTCTTGCCCCATCGTCGTCAGGTCCCGCCCTCTTCCAGGTTCGCACTGGGAGCACCGCGACCCCAGAGAAACCCTCAGCCCCCTCATTCGTTGATTACCCCCAAGACAAGGAAAAACTCGTTCAACGCCTGCTCTAATGTTAGGCGGCGCCGCCGGCACCGAGCTCGAGGTCTCAACACTTGTCAATCAGCCTCCAGTCAAGCCGCCTGCTTGTCAGGGTCCAGGCTGGTCCCCAGCCTGTTGTCCCCTCCGTTTCTTGGTGAACCTCGAGCCAGTCCGCTCTTCGATCTCAGGCCGGCCTCTGACTTGGCCCTCAGCGAAAGCACTCGGTGTACAAGTCGACCAGGCCTTCAGCTCGGAGCTTTCATTGCCCGATGTCCGCCCCCAGTCCATACGGCAAGGAAATGTAACGCAAATGTCCATAGAGGACTGACATGTCCCATGTAGCCCTTCAGTAGCAATATCCTTCGCCCTCTTGAAGGTTTAACACGTCCAAATGTTGCCTACCTAACATGGACCACGCGAGCTATCACCTTAGCAAAATGACGTTCGACAGGTCTCTGCCCACTGTTGAAAATAAGCGTGGAAACAATGACTGTATTCGCAGTAGAGTAACACTACTGCATCCACGTGTAGCAAAACTATACCGACAAGAGTAGCAAGACTGCATCCACAGCCCGAGTAAAACATGAAGTTTGACCACCACCTCCGAATCCCCAACTCCTTTTGATCGCGGAAAGCACCCAGAACCTGAGACAGACCGACCACCCACCCGAAGCGACCCTGCCGAGCCGTAACGCCATGACTGATGCTGACCGGACCCCGCCCGAAGACATAGGAAATACACCATGAACACAATAGCCTCATACGTCGTCGTGAACCTCGTTAGTCGTCAATCAAATGTCCCCGCTCTCAATCTTGGGGATATCATCTAGCATCTGAGACCCTCCGCTGACGAGTGGACTGCTCCGAAAGGGCAAACCCAGTTCAGACGGCTCGGTTCCAGTGGAGGCTTCGCTAGCTCCACGTCCGCCTGCCACCTCGCCGTCTTTGTGTCTCGTATCAACGTGACGGCGCAGTTGATCAAGACGGCGGAAGTCCTTTCCGCAAATATCACATTTGTGTTCACCCTTCAAGTTGTGAGTGCGTCTGTGCTTTGACAGATTTGATGATTCGCTGAAAGTTCTTCCGCAGATAGAGCAGGCCAATGGCTTTTCACCTGTATGGGTTCTGACGTGCATTGCTACCGGGATGGTTAGTTGGTGTTGATAGGAAAGACTTGAGTTGAATACATACTGAGAGCGCTCTGCTGCTTGAAAGCCGCTGTGCAACCTGGCCAAGTACACGCCCAGGGCTTGACGCCAGTGTGTGTTCGCATGTGCTGTTCCAGCGACTGCTTGGCAGACAGCATCAGACCGCAGTCAGGGCACTTGACTGGTTTGTCTGAACATCCGATTAGTCAATTTCATCCAGAAGGAAGAGGACGATGATGCGTATACTTACACCCAGTGTGGACTTGCAGGTGACGTTCAAGTTTGGATTTCTGAGTAAAATTGCCGGAGTCATCCTTCTTCTGACGTGTGCACTTCTCCCAGTGGCAAGGGTAACCGCCTGACTCTTTGGCCAAGGATGTGGTGTGGTGATCGCGGCAATGCTTGTGGAGAGATTCCTCGTCCTTGAATATCATGCCACAGACTTGACCTCGAACCATCCAGCGACACTGGTTGCTTGTCCGGGAGAAGCTTTCGGAAACCGGTGTCACGGGCGTTCCTATTTGACCACTTTCGCCGCTGAGTGTTGATGTGGCGGACAGGACTGAGGACGACCTCCGCAACGATTCCAGGAGGGGAGATTGGGCGACCTGAGGCGTTGATGTATCGTACAGACCGCCATGGGCTCTCTGAGCGCCGTGCAACTGGCCTATGGGTTGGAAGTTATATTGCGGGGTCTGGAAGATTTGCTCAGCCAAGACGGGGCGATGTTGCTCGTTGAAGTGTGCCACCAGCTGTGAAGGTGTCTTAAACTTCGTTTCGCACCTAGCATCGTGCGCATCTTGTCCGGGGCCTTGGCAGAATGAATCCTGGTTCGGGTGGGCATGTGGCCACTGTGGGAAAGGACACTGGGTGAAGGACAAGGGGAAGTTGGTAAGGGCGCATGGTTCGACGCACTGAGGTTGATTTGGGTCGTGGAACTGGAAGATGTGCGCAACGAACGGGTCCATGCTCGTATTCAGAGGCATGGTGTTCGAGAACATGTGCGTCATATCCATTGTTTGTGAAGACCCGAACGACATTGTTCCCATGCCCATGTTCAAGGGACTCATGCCCGGTGTCCCTGACGGGGAGGGATTGAGCGCTGGAGAAGAAAATGTTTGCGATGCGGCGAAAGACATGTTATGCTGCTGGTTATAGTGCTGCTGCTGCTGCTGCTGCTGCTGCTGGACAACGGGACGGCTTTGTAGATCTTTTAGGATCTTTGCGGCGGCAGCTGATGCATCATCTTCCGGTATCGCGTCTTGCTGTTCAGCACAGTGATTGTCGGTGCAACGAGTGGTCGGGTTGCAGCCATGGTCGTCGCACTCTGGAGCGCAGTCGGGCTCGTGGCAGATCTCGCCAGGAACACCGGCGCCGCAGTTGCTCTCGCAATCTTCAACGCAGTCGTCGCAGTCGGCATCGCACTCGGCGTCATCGCAGGCATCTTCGCAGTTCGGTTTTGTGCACTCGTCAGGGTGGGCGCGGGGGGGAAGAGGATCGTTCTCGTCAGCCGCATTGGGAAGCAGATCATACTCCACCTCAGGCATGGGCTCGAAGCTAGAAGACAGAGACTCGTTGCTCAGGGAAGCCCACTCGAAACCGTGAAAGTTGAACTCATGATTGCCGACAGGGTCGAGGGTCGAGATGCTGTGGCGGCCACGGTGCGCGGCAGCGACAGACGTAGCGGGCCTGGCAGGATGACTGGCCATATGGGATTGGAGACCGGCGTTGTCCATGCGGGGAGGGAACATGAAGCTGTGGTGGGATTCGGCGCAGGTGTCGTCGTGGGCCATACCGGCACCATGATAGAAGTGGGAGTGACCCAAGCCGGAGGTCTGGTCGGCGTCGGGGAACAGTGTGGACAGGTCGAACTGGTCGCCACTCGAAAAGCCGTCCATGCCGGCACCGAAGTGTTCGTCCATGACTGTGTTGGTCTGGCACCAGAAGACAGTCGAGGGGATTTTATGGCCTATGGCGTAGTGATATCGGAGATATCAGGCGGGAGGGGGTGGCCTGGGATCTTCCGAAGGTACAGGCGGATGGTAAGACAAGAATCGACGGAGAGAAGCAAGTGGTAAAGATGCTCCTATGTGGTAGATGCCGATCACAAGGAGAAGGAGGGGCGGATAGAAGTTGAAGAGCCGCAAAAGGCGGACGAAGAGAAATTTGGATGCCGTCCTGGGCGGTAGCGTCTAGGGACCGAGGGGCAGGAGAGATCCAGTGGGAGGAAAGAACACTGGATGAATTGTGCCGTGACCGTGACCGTGACCGCCGTGTGCGCTCCGGCGGAAGCGACGAGGCAGCGGGAAAGGCAGGTGGCTGATGAGCACCTGCCGTCGCCTTTGCGTGGGTAGGCGTGGGCGCGGGCGTGGGCGTGGGCGTGGAGGGCCTGCCTGGGAGAGAGGTCAGTGAGAACCCGGATGGCCAGCGCGATGAGAGGAGGAGGGGCTAACGAGTGAAGTTGCAGTAGGACCCCTGTCGACGTAATGCCGCGTGATGTAGTGGGTACCTCTGATCGTGTGGCTGGCGGGTACGAATCACAAGTATCCGAGACACGCGATCCAGAAAAAACGGCGACTTGACTTCGGACTAAGGTGCCAACTCAGGTGCTAAGGGTCAAGGGACCGGCAGCAAAGTGCTCAGAATGGTCAGTCAAGTTGACGTCGGTCGAGCAGAAGGTCTCTTGCTGTTGACCTGTGCTGCTCGAAAAGCCGCGTTCTTCAGCCTTGACTTCGGGAGCCCACGAGGTCGACAGACAAAGGAGAGGTTGTGGAAACGTGGAAAGGCGTTCAGGCGGCTTGCTTTGACGTGAAGGTGCAATAACAATCCTCGATGCTTTTGTTCCCGTTGTGTGGTTGGTTTCTTCGTTCCCAATCACTCGAGGGGGCGGCGAGTACACCCTTTATGTCCTTCGCGGTTGTCGGTCTGAAGAATCCTCCTGGGGAATTCATGGGGCGAATTTGATTGAGTGCTGAGACGGAGTTCCCTTGTCACTCTACAACTCTCTTGCGGCACAACGCCCCCTTCGTTGCCTCGCGAAAACCCCGACAAAGTTCGATATGGACATGCAGCGCCCCCGTCTCGTGAGCGAAGCCAAAGTGACGGCGTGGGTTAATTGACTCGGTGGATTCTTCACTGCTCGAAAGTCAATTTACCACTGTCTCGTATGGCTTGCAGCTTGCAATTGCCCTATCATCGATCGACAATCCCACTCATCCAAGCTGGGGGGGTGCGAGGGGTCGGGTTAAAAAATCGTGGCATCGAGATGCTGCGAGAGAGAAGGTTCTGATGAAGTCACTGCTCTTGCAGAGGAGAAAGGTTAATGCTATCACGCTTCATCGTCGTCAGAACAACAATGGGGCATGATGGAGGGCCTGTGGAGTCCAAGGCACGCTTCGCGAACGCGGCTTGATGCCTTCACCACCATGTTTTCCCCCCCAGGCTTCATTTTTCCGGTCAAGTCGAGTATCCTTATCAGTCGGAGATTGGTACTGCCAGAGCCTCGATAGCGCTAACACGCTTCGGGACCCTCGAGCCACAACTGACACTTTGAGCCGTCAGCCACTCAAGCATCATTTCTACTGGTTGCCACATGTCGCACCCACCACGCAGCTCGCTCCATGCTCATCCGTCACAACGCCGCCAACGATCACACCGACACAGCCTGCACTTCCATACACAACACAGGCCCAGTCAGCGTTCCCTTCATCGTTTGAGAATCTTGCATTCAACCTGCATACGTGAGCCAAGGATTCTGAACTATCGGCCCTTCCGTCTATTCGTTTTGTTGGCTTTCCCCGCCATTGCCGGCGATTCGAGCCTGCCACCCACCCCTCTGAGCCGCCTTCGGCACGCCCTTTGCCCCGAAGGCGCATCCCATTTTCTGCCCCCAAAATGGTCCCCGTATTCCTTAGTGGTGGAAGAGACGGTGAGACTGCTCCACAAACGTGATGCCCAGGCTCTCGGCCGTCTCGAACACAGCGCCATCGTTCTGGCTGCCGCCTGGCGCAGCGATGTACTTGACGCCCGATCGCGCCGCGCGGAAGACATTGTCGATGAACGGGAACTATCACTAGGTCAGCCATGCTCGCCTCACTTTGGCCCTTTTGAGGGCCCAGGTGTCATTTTTCACTTACGAAAGCATCGCTCGAGACCGCCACATTGGTCAACTTGCCTAGCCACTCCTCCCTCTCGGCGTCGGTGAAGGCAGCGGGGACATCCTCGAAGACGGCCTCGAAGCCCTCGCGCTCCTTGCCGCCCTTGGGAAGCTCGCCGCTGACCAACAGGTCGATGGCGTTGCTCTTGTCGGGACGCTTGGTGCCCTTCTTCCACTTGATGCCCAGCACCCTGGGGTGGAAGCGCAGCCACCAGTTGTCTGCCTTGTCACCCGCGAGCCTCGTGCAGTGGATACGAGACTGCTGGCCAGCGCCCAGGCCAACGATCTGACCCCTGGCGGCATAGCAGACAGAGTTGCTCTGGGTGTACTTGACGGCGAGGGTGGCGACGGTAAGGTCCCGCAGCGCATCCTCAGAAAGGGGAGCCGAGTCCTTGGGGGTGATGATGGTGTTGAAAATGTTGGGGCCAATCTTGGCGTCGTTGCGGTGCTGCTGCAGGGTAATACCATACACGGTCCTCGTCTCCACATCGGCAGGCGTCCAGTTCTCATCGATCTCAAGAACGAGGTACCTGCCACCCTTCTTCTTCTTGAGAATCTCCAGGGCAGCGGGCTCGTATCCGGGCGCGATGACACCATCGGACACCTCCTTGGAGATGATGCTGGCAGTGGGCACATCCACAATGTCACTCAGCGCGATCATGTCACCGAAGCTGCTCATGCGGTCGGCGCCACGAGCCCTGGCGTAGGCCTGGGCCAGGAGAGAGGACTCGATGCCCTCAATGTCGTTGACGAAGTACACCTTGCGCTCGTCCTCGGTCAGGGGGATACCAATGGCGGCACCGGCGGGCGAAACATGCTTGAAGCTGGCAGCCGCGGGCTGACCAAGGGCCTCCTTGAGCTCCTTGACAAGGGGCCAGGCGTTGAGGGCATCGAGCAGGTTGATGTAACCGGGGGAACCGCCGAGAACCTTGAAGGGAATGTTGCCGGTCTCAGTGAAGGCGGCGGCGGGCTTCTGGTGGGGGTTGGCACCGTAGCGGAGGGCCAGATGCTGCTTGCCCTCGGAGGCGTACTGCTTTCGGAAGAAGTCGGAGATGGCAGTGTCGTAGCTGGCAGTCTGCTCAAAGGCCTTCAGGGCGTAGGCGTTGCGGCTGGCCTCGGTGATCTCACCGGACTCGAGCTCCTTGAGGAACTCGGCGTAGTCGGTGGGGTCGCTGAGGATGGTGACACGGCTGTGGTTCTTGGCCGCGGCACGGAGGAGGGTGACGCCGCCAATGTCGATCTCCTCGACAGCCTCGGGGATGGTCACGTTGACCTTGGCAACGGTGTCCTTGAAGGGGTACAGGTTGCAGATGACGTAGTCGACCTTGTTGATGTTCTGCTCGGCGAGGTCCTTCTCGTCGGACTCGAGGTTGCGGGCCAGGATACCTGCGTGGACGGAGGGGTGCAGGGTCTTGACGCGGCCACCGAGCATCTCGGGAGCCTTGGTGATGGCGGAGATGTCCCTCGAGAGCAGGTCAGCCAGACCGGACGGGGACCAAATTGTTCTCGCCCGATGCAGGTATCAATGACTTACTCGACGGGGAAGCCCGACTCGCGGATCATTTTGGCGGTGCCGCCAGACGCGAGGATGCGCACATTCTGCTGGTTGAGGCCCTTGGCCAGGTCCAGCAGGCCGGTCTTGTCGTAGACGGAGACGATGGCGATCTTCTGGCCCGACATGATGGTAGGAATTGATGAAGGGATTAGCCTTTTGGGTGAGGGTATACCAGAAGGAAGGAAATGGAGCAAATCGGGGAGGGGGATGGATGGAAAAAAAGATGCGAGACGGTTGTCGTAGAGGCCGATCAAGGAGGGGCAGAGCTACTAGCAAGGTACCTGTGGTTGGGTGAAGGGCTGAGTCGGGTTGGAGGTCCTCTCAAAGTAGCCGACCCTTCACCCCCACCAGCCTACCAACGTCATGGTGGTGTCGATGCTTCAGCAGCAAAATTGACCCCGCCCCCGCTGTCGCATTGGAGGCAGGAGCAGCCCGGGGAGCTCAGACCACCTAGCGGCAGGACGCAAGTAGTCAGGTGGCCCGTGCCTTCCCCCGAACCCCCAATTGTCACCATCCACTTTCGGCCAAGGAGCGAGGCTTGGAGGGACCTTGGCAGCTTCGCCGTAAGTTGCGCGTCCCTTTCGACCGCAGGCATCCTCCATTCCCGACATTGCATCGAGGTCCTGTGATGTTTTCTTTGCTCATATCCCTAAAGAACATCTCTACAGCCGCTTGCTAACGACTATTCCACGATCCGACGCCTTCAATCAACGAAATTGACATCACCCCCACAACCGACACCTTGTGATACCCTCCGTCTCGAACGTCAGCCTTACCATTTAACCCCCCGACTCCCTCACCGACAACCCCCCAAAGAAGCCACAATGGGCGCCTGCTGCGGCAAAGAACAAACCGAAAACTTCTCCTCCCCCGGCCGACCCCTCGGTTCCGCCCCTCCCCAACGCCAGACCGCCCCGGTCCCCAAAGTCGGCGGGCCACCGCGCACTCTCGGCGGCCCAGACGCCTCCACCGCCGGCCGCGACGACCAGCGCCAGCGCGCCGCCGAGGCAGCAGAGGTGCGCCCCCCATGCCCCCCTCGCGAGGACCACAACGGTCCATGACAAGTGTAGAGAAGCTAACAACGTCTGTCCGCCTTGCCAGGCCCGCGCGAAAGCAGCCAACAAACCGACAGGCAAGCTCGGCGCGCAGCTCAATGCGCAGAAGAAGCAGACGCGCAATGATACCCTCAACCAGCTGAGCGCAGAGGAAAGGCAGCACCGGGATGCGGATGCGGCTGCTGTAGCGCGGGACTACAACTAAGGCCTCGGACGGGGACGGGCTTGTTGACGACGAACGAAATTCTGATTCTGCTTCCTTCTTGCGATTTCCGTACTTTTACTGGCGCAGGCGGCGGGGGTTTTTATGGACGAGATGGGCTTTTGGAAGCTTCTCCTCTCGTTCGATTTTGGCATTTCCAGCGGGGGTTTCGCTTCTCAGTTTGCGAGCGTTGGATGCGGTGTACACAGCTGGGCTAATCAATATCTCACGTACATAGCGGGCTTTGGCCGAAATACAGCACGACATACATATCAGTTTGCGGCCGATCACTGAATCGATGAAGACCGGAGTACCGTCAAGAGTTCATTCAACCTGTTGCATTGTATTATTACCAGCATAGCATTCCGCAAACGCCTCCGGCAAACGCGCCAGCCCATTCCCCCAAGCTTTCTACACAACGTTGTAACGTCCAGATGCCGGCGCACGCCGGTCCGCAGTATCCGCCGCCACCGCACCTTCGCTGAGCAGTCTCGTCAGCTCCGTCATGGCCGCTCCGACCACCACCTCCGTGTCGCCCTCCACCAGGATGTACAGCTTCGGGTCCGCACCGGCCGGCACCTCCTTGCCAGCGGGGTAGAACGTTCCCTTGGTCGTGATGGACACGCCAGTCGCCTCGAGAATTTTGGCAACGTTGGTCCTGTTGGTGACGGCCCATCTCGCCTTCTGCGGGAAGTCATTGATCTCGAGCGTGGCGTGGTATGCGCCGGCGTCGGGGCCCTTGTTGTCGATGGGCTGCCCGGAACGCAGTTGCCCAGCTTTGCCAAGGCGCTGGTTGATGGCGCTGATGGCAGCACTGACCTTGTCCAGAGGCTTGCCGCCGGGTCCTGTGGCCTGTGGCTGGTCCTTGTCCTTGGCGTCGCCGTCGGGCTTGGCCGTGCTTCGGGACATGATGGCAGACGTCGCTGCTTGGATCATCGATACGGCGGGCTTCTCCTCCTCCTTCTCCTTGACCGCCGGCTTCTCTTCCTTTTCATCCTCGTCGTCACCCTCGGCCTTGTGCGTCTTCCGCTCGCGCATGCGGGCAGCCTCACGCTCCGCGTCGAGACGGTCGAGACCCTTTCCACCAAAGCCAGAGGTGTCTTTGGCTTTGCCGGCCTTGACCTTGTCTCTGTGAGCCTTGCGCATCTCATTGAGACGCTCTGGCACTGGCTGACCGCTCTGCTCGAGGGCCTTGGCGATGCCAACTGCACAATTCTCTTGCTCGTTCGTGATATATGTGACTGCCGTTCCCGTGTTACCTGCTCGTCCTGTTCGTCCGGCACGGTGAACATAGTCCTCAAGATGGTTAGGCGCATCGTAGTTGACAACCAGTTTCAGCTGCTTGACATCCAGGCCTCGTGCGGCAATCGATGTCGCGATAAGGATGGGAACGATGCCCTTCTTGAAGTCGGAAATTGTCGAATCTCGATCAACCTGATCCTTACCGCCGTGGATAGACATACACGGGTAGCCCTTGGTCATGAGCTCCTTGAGCAGGTCATCTGCCTTCTCCTGACGTTCAACAAAAATCAGAGTTCGGGCGTCCTCGTCGTCCTCATAAAGCTGGCCGAGGAGGCCGAGCAGATGGAAAAACTTATCACCCTCATCAAGCACTTCCACCTGCTGCGTGATCTCAGGGGCAACAACACTGCGTCCGCCGACCGTGACTTCCACGGGCGACTTCAAGACCTTCTTTGTCAAAGAGTCAATAATCCTCGGCATTGTGGCAGAGAACAGGATGGTCTGGCGGTCCGGGCGCATGTTGGCGAAGATCTTCATCACCTGGGGCTCGAAGCCCATGTCGAACATGCGATCCGCCTCATCAAGCACGACGTACGACACTCGGCGTAGGTTCGTCACGCGACCCTGGTTTGCCGCAAGCAGATCGATCATGCGTCCCGGCGTGCATACCACGATCTCCGCGCCACGCTTCAGCTCAGCAATCTGGTCCCTGATGGGCGCACCGCCGTAGGCGCATACCGCCCGCATGCCTATCGGCTTGAGGAACGGCTTGCAGTCTCGGTGAATCTGCACTGCCAGCTCTCGTGTGGGAGTCATAATCAATCCGATCGGACCGTCATCACCCCTGATAGGCTTCTGGTCCTTGATGTGTCGGAACATGGGGAGAAGGAAGGCCATCGTCTTTCCGGAACCCGTCTTCGCGACGCCGACGACATCTCGTCCGGACATGAGGGCCGGCAACGCTTGCATCTGAATAGACGTCGGTCGTTCGTAGCCTAAATCAGCCAGAACGTCTAGAGTCTGCCGCGTCAGCCCACACTGTGCCCATTTCTGAACAGGTTTGGGGACATCGCTTCCAGACACCTTGATTCCGTCGAGCTCGAGGCGCAGATCGTTGGTTTCCGCCTCGGTCAAGGCACTAAGCTCTGCCGGCTCGGACCAGAAGTTCTTTCGGATTGGCTCGACCTCGATCTTGCTGTAATCAACGATAGGGATCTCCTTCTTCTTGCGCTTGACTGCCAGTGGGTTCTTCGCGTTGGGGTCTCCATCCCTGAAGGCAAAGTCGTCGTCGCTGTAGTAAGCTTCTGGCTCGGGCGCAGGTTTGGTTCTTGCCTTGGGTGCTGGCCTTGAGCCTGTGTCTTGCAGATCCGCCATAAAGGCGTCGAGCGGATCCGCGTCGTCGTCTTCGTCTTCGTCCACTCCTACGGCCTGTTGCGGCTCCTCCTTCACCGGCTCGGGTTGGGCCTCTTCAACGACTTGCACCACAGGCTCGGCTTCGCCACCATCAACTTCCATCTTGTCGTCATCGGCGGGTTTCTCTTCCGTCGCACCGTTCGTCTCTGTTGCTTCTTCCGTGTCGACCTTCATCTCCCGCTCACGCCTCTCATGCGCTGCCCTGGCGGCGGCCGCAGCCTCTTCCTCGTTCTCAGCGAAGATGTCGCCGTCGGATTCATCATCATCACCCTCGTCTTGATCAGCGTAGGGGGTGTCATCTGCTACGAGCGGGAGAGCAGGCAGCTTGGTGAGTTTCCTCTTCGTTTCATCCTCCTCGTCGAGAACAAGCTTTCGCTTGGCTTGGGGCTTCTCGTTGCTCGATTTGCTGAAGCCGAACGTGCTGATGTTACCTCGGTTCGCTGGCAGCGCGAAAGCTTTTCCACCAATGTTAGCATCGAAATCTTGAGTTGGCAGAGCGCCTGGGGTCGTACCTTTGGAGTCCTGTATCACCGGGGCTGCCGTCTTGTTGACTTGCGCGTCAATCGCGCCCAAGACGCCGTTAGCAGTACCGTGTTTCTGAGACGACGCCGCTGACTTCTTGGCAATGGCTTTTGGATCAAACTTGCCAGCATAGGGGGCAGGGGATGCGGGCCCAGACAGTGTTTGCGAGGTGGGAGATGCCACGGACGGGGAGGCCAGGGCAGGCGAAGCGACCGACGGTGAGGCGACCGACTTCTGGTCCATCTCGGCGAGGAGGTTCCTGGTCTGACTCGGATTAACCTCGTTCTCCTTCTTGGTCTCCCTGCTCTTCTTCCACGCCTCCAGGCGCGCGAGGCGCTCGGCCTTCTTGTCGGCCTCAGACTGCGCCGGGGCAGCAGCCGGCTTGGGCTTCACAGCTTCGTGACCGGCTGCGCCTGCAGAGGAAGGGGTAGCAGCACCTCGGGGACGGCTTCCATCACGTCTGTTTCGGGGCTGTGACTCGACGGCTCCCTCCCGGGGCCCTCGGTTCCTATCTCGGGAGTCGTCTCGCCGCGGGCGGTAGTCTCGGTCGCCATCTCGGTATCGTCTTCGGTCAGCAGAGCGGTCGCGCTCGGGGAACCTCTCCCGCGAGCGCCTCTGCCGTCGTCGGCCATCGTCTCGATCTACGGACCGGTCTCTGCGGCGGTATGCGTCGCGGTCGTCGCGCGGACGGCGATCAATATCCCGGTCACGGTATCGGCGCTGCTCGTGGGTCCTGTCAGAATAATCCTCATCGCGGCGTCCCCGGTATGTTCTCACGTCGGCCGGGCTTCGAGTACGGTCGCGACGGCGGTAGTCGCGCCCGTCATCGCGGCGGTGGGTGTCGCGGCGGTCATCCTCTTTGCGTCGTCTCGAGCTATGGTGGCTTCCTGCAGGCGAAGGTGAGCGCGAGTCCCTGGTCCGAGCCATTGTGCGGTTCTCGAGGCTCAGCGAGACAGGTTGGTGAGAGCTACTTCGGAGGCTTCCTCGGTGGGTGCGTAGGATCAGTCGGATGCTGGCGCAATTGCCTCTGGGTCAGAGTAAGAGCCGGCCCTGCTGGAAACAGTGTCAGGACGCTCGGTGATGAATTCGTCGACGGCGATGGCAGCAAAAAGGTCGATGTTGAAGTGGAGGAGAGGGAAGGAAGAATGCGCTGAGGCCTCGGCCGTGACGTTTTGGAGATGGTGCAGCCTGAATTTTGGGGGATGATCTAATGTGGCTGGAGGGTGGGGCGGACTTTTCGCGACAGCTGTGGCGCATCTTCACTCGACTTCACCTCAAGGCACCTCTTACGCGACATTCTGTCTTGCAACACTAGTCCAGCAGTTTCGAGCAAGCCATCAAACGGGAATTTCTCAACTCATTTCATAAGAAGATACCCGAGTTTTTCATACCTTTCCTTCAAAATGGCGTTACTAGTCGGATACAGCAGCGACGAAGAAGAAGAAGAGGAAGAGCTTGCCCAGGTCGAGCCCGTAGAGGTAAGTCATCCCCCCATTGAGCCTCAGCATCACAAACTCACGACGCACCAGAACAATACCACGGCAGCTCCTTCAAATCCCACAGAACCAGAGAGGAAACAATCTGCCGCGCCGGAAGAATCACCACCGCCACCTCCAGGGCCCCAACCAGCCTTGCAAGAACCATCCATCGGCCCCATCCAGCAACACTCCGTCCCCCTAGGCCCTTCCCTCCCCGAAGCAGACAACCCCTACCTCCCAGAACCAGACGTCTCCGGCCCGTCAGGCGCTTCCCCGGCGCCCTCCTCCCCCTACACCGCCTCCCGTGCCCTCCTCCGCGACCTCACCCTCCCGCCCACCCCGAACCTCGACATACCGCCCTCCCCGCCCGGCTCGCCGCCTCCCGCCCTCACCGCAAAAGCCCAGCAGTTTCTCGACCTCAAGAAGCGCGGCCTCCACTTCAACGCGAAGCTCACTACCTCTGCCGCTCTCCGGAACCCAGCCCTCATGGACAAGCTACTCGCCTTCGTCGAGCTCGACGCCGACGCCCGCGCCCAGTACGACACCACCCTGCCGCCCGACGCGTGGGATCCCTCCGCCGCTGCCGGGGCCGGCGGGTTCCCGGACTGGGCGTTTCGCGGACCGCTGCGGCTGAGCCAGGAGCGCGTGCGGAAGGAACGGGAGGCGGAGAAGACAGGAGGCAAGAGGACTGCGGTCGAGTTCGTCGCGGGCGGGGGCACGCCGGGGAGCGGGTCGGATACTGGGGGGTTGAGGGGGAGTAAGAGGAAGGCTGGCGCGTGGTGAGATGGGGAGGCGAAAGAATGTGTGGCCTAGGTATCTGATGGGGGATCTTTCCACAGGATCAGGCATCTTGTGTCTGGAAGTGACGAGCGAGGCTCTGAATGGGACGATATGAACGGAATACACATCACATGTGGCTGTTTTCACCGGAAGCAGATCACACCCTGTGCTTCCACAAAACGTTGTTGTTGAATTACGCGGGGTTACAGAATGGACTTGTTTAGAGCCGCCAGATATGGCCCTTGAATTGAGTCACGCCAACTTGTCCATTAGTCATGCTATGATGCAGGCTGCCGAGCTGTCCATTTCAAAGTAGATGCTAAGAAAAAAAAGAGGCATGCGGCAATGAATAGACAAGTTCCCTTCGTCATTTTGTTTTCCGTTCCGCACTGGCTCCCCGTGATCATGCATCAGCACCAATCGAAATGTCACTTATCATGTCCAAGGGAGCCAGTTACGTTGGGCTGTTGACTGGATCTGATTCAATCTAATTCAACCTAGGGGTATGTCTTGGAAGCTTCCGGGCTTCCGAACAACCATACTGGTCACCATTCGCAACCTAACAGGCGATCAGGACGACCTCAAACAAATGGTGGTATAACCATCGATCAATTCTTCCTCTGGTATCATAGTCCAAAACATACATTCCTCCTCATTACCGTACAACCATATACACGTCTTCCACCAATACATGCTGAATTGATTAACACTCGAAAGTGAGGCCAATGTCCCGCTCGAAGGCCGTCGCCAGCTCAATGGGAACGGTCAGGTTCGAGGCGCTGAGCGCATCGGCAAAGTAGGCAAGCTCATCGCCGTTGTTCACGACGTCAAGACCCTGCAGCTGGAAGTCGACGATGCCGCTCTCGCACGCAGGCTCGCTGTTCATGGCACGGACGACAGGGGCGGTGCTGATGTTGGCGCGCATGCTGACGTTGTTGATGCCCTGGTAGAGGAAGAGGTCGTCAATGAAGGCGGTGCCGATGAGGGACTGGTTCTGGTAGGTGTGGAACGAGGTGTTGCCCTGGGTTGGAGTTAGGAGCTGTCATAATGGAGGGGTCACGTGGGAAACTCACAATCTCAATGGTGAAGACGGAGTGGTTGGGGATGTCAACCCAGCCGAAGAAGTTGTCGCCGTTGTCATCGTGGGTGATGTTGACGCGGTTGGAGGTGACCTCAAGGCCCTTGAAGTGGTTCAGGCCTGAATTGTCAGTACGGAGGTTAGACCAAATGGGGGAACAGGACGATGCTTACCGACGAGCTCCATGGTCTTCTTGAAGGTGACACCGTAGTTCCTCGAGATACCCGAGACACTGACATGAGTCTTGCCCTCAACAGTGACGCGCAGGGTCTCGTTACCGAGGAGCCAGGTGTTGAAGGTGGTGAAGGCGTCCATATCGGGGATCTCAACAACCTGGGAGGTGTTGACGGTCTGCAGCTTGACGGACTCGGTCTCGGGGAAGTCGAGGTGGACGAAGGGGATGTGAGACTCGATGTCCTCGAGGTACATGACGGCGTTGAAAGGGGCGATCTTGGCCTTGACACCGCCCTTGGAGCGGATGGTGGAGTTGATGGCCATGTTGAACTGGTTGTCCTCGGTCTTGGTGACGATGATGCCATCGACGGTGAGCTCGGCGTGGTCGAGCTTGCTCTGGGCGATCTTGGGGATGGCCACAAAGATGCTGTGACTGGTCAGCGGAGTGTCAAGCAGGCGGCGGAATATGTGACCGTCTTACATCAGGACGACAACGAGGACCACGATGACAATGAAGGCGATGAGGTAAATCCACCAGAACTTGGCGCAATGCCTCATGCAGGACTTGCCCTTGCCACGCTTCTGCACGGGCTGCTCATTCTGAGAGATTTGGACCTTCTCCGCCATTGTGAGTGATGTGGGATGAGAAGCCGGTTACGTGGGTGCTGATAGTGTTGATGATGCTGAAGTGGGCGAACGACCGAGTGAGTGGATGCTGGACTCGTCTCTCTTACACGCTGATGGAAGCCCCAGTGAAGGAAAAACGGACGACAGGGAGGAAGAGTGATCAGGGACGAGGAGGGTGGGACCTGGGGTTTAATATCTGGACAGGGACAATGAACGGACGCGCAGCGAGAAGATTTCAAAGATCCATCCGGGGTAGGACGGGGATGAGTCTGGGGCGCCCGAATTTGGTGCGCCGTAGGTAATGAAAAGGGAGGCACGAGCCAGCAACGAGCACAAGCTGCTTCTGGTTCTGCTGCTGTGAGGGTACAACGTAGCAGGTGGATATGCAGGCCGGTCGTGGTAGGTAGCTTGATGATCGCCACATGCTTCTGGGCACGACACATGCCCATCCCATCGCCATGCCTGTCGCTCTGCCCGCCGCTTGCCCTGCTTCTCCAACGCAGCGCGCGCCAACACACCAGTCGTAAAAGGAGCGAAAAGGAGCGGCGAGACAGGGTGTCTGGCCCTTTCTGCCCGTGTCGTTCGCTCGCATCTTCGGATTGGGCAAGGTGTACGGCCAACTGCCATCCACTCACGAGACAGAACCGGGGATGGGTTTCCCGATTGGGCGGCACACCGAACCTGCTCGACACCATCTCCAAGCAATCCCCCGCATTATTGCCTGCGCGAAGGGCCAGGGAGACAGGGAAGAGACGGCGAGACCCCTGTCAGTTCGCAGACGGCGCAGACGACGCAGGGGGGGACGGGACCATCAAGCGCAAAAAGGTGCCTGTCAGTGCTGTAGTCTGTGGTTTCCCTCGGCATCTTGTGAACAAGCACATGATAATTTTGCATGCCGACGTGGTTGTGGCGTTTCTTTTGTCGCTCCTGCGATGGTGATCCCAAGTTTGGCCGTTGGGTCGGTGAGGGGAACGATAGTCAGAGAGAGGGGGGGGCGAGAGCATTGCCAACTTGGTCGCCCACCCAGTAGTAGTGGGGACGACGAGGAGCAATACCACGGCGGCACGGCCAGACTGCGGACTGTGGACACGAGATTTTCCTCTTGTTGGGCTGAAGGGCCCATCCAGAGCCCACTCGCCGTCTGGAGCTGTATGTACAGCAATCATCCCCTGGTCAGCGGGTTCCGTGGGACTCCGGATACAGGGCCTCTTTGGGGGGAGCATCGTGGGCCTCGCGATGGAGTCGTAATGAGAAAGCTGTGGGTGGTCCAAGGGAGCCGGAGGCAGCACACGACACCCACACCCACATTCGCAGCAGCGCGAGCAGCAGGCAGCGAGTAGCGAGTAGCGGGCAGCGGGCCAGAGGGTGGCACGAGATCTGGGAATGCGCGGACAAAACGACCAAGAAGCAGTCTAGGGGCGAATCAGCCCGGCCGGCGGAGCCCGGAGATGAGGCATTGGACGAGATTCGAGATTGGCTACGGTTTCGATCGGGCCTATCGAGGCCTTCGGAGGTTGACCAAAGACAGTCAGAGGCTGGTTGTTGCTAATGAGGATCAGGATCAGGGCCGGGAGGCCCAGGACGCAGGACGCAGGACACAGACGGACCGCCTAGGGCATGACAGGCAGAGAAGGATGCAGATGGAACGATGGAAGGGGCGGGACAGGATAGTGGACTCGTCTGGCTCTCTAGCCAAGACAACGAGAAGGAGGGACCCGCTCATTGGTCATTAGACTTTGCATGGCACATGGGGAAGGTGCCGCACACCCGCTGCGGGGAGACCGGCCGGGAAAGAGCTTCGACCAACAGGCAGTGGGCAGCGGGCAGTGGGCAGTGGGCAGTGGGTAGGGGACAGTGGGCAGCCGCTGCTGCTGTGGACTGTGGACTGTGGACTGCTCCTTCCTGCATCCTGCACCTTGCACTTCTCGGTTGTACTGCCCTTGCCTGGTATTGGGCCCCCAAACAGTCGGACTGCAGGAGCAGAGCATAGGAGGTGGGGCTTCTGAGGCCCTCCCCCCCCTCCCCCCTTCAGGCACTTGGGACGATCTCGGCCCCTACGCCCTGCAGCGCCCCGAGCACCTGAAGCTGAGCCTTGTCGCGCCCAAGGTGGGTGGGTGACCTCTGTGGTGGGTGCCCCGTACAGTATCGTACCAGTGCACCAGTGTACCAGCCCGCATCTGGTTCTCGCATCGCTACCCTCTCCACGAAGCATCCAATATCTCACTTCCACTTTGCTTGGCTCGACAATTGGAAACTTTATTCATTTTCCCTCCTCCTTCGCATTCAGCATGTGACAAATACACAGCCTCCCCGCCCTTCAGCTGTTCGGTTTTCCCCGTCCCCATGGTCTTGGCTCTCTAGCTCTCGACCTCTGGCTTCCCTTCTGTCAACACCAAGCGAGTCAGCGTGCTTCGTCCACCACCACCACCACCACCGGATTCGCCATCGTCACACGCCAGGGCAGTCATGGCTCACCTTGCTTCCTCGGCGGAAACTTCAGATCCCCCCTCGCATCCGTCCCCCACCCCCCGAACCCCTCTCCAGCGTTGATGCCGCCCACCCCGGACGCCGGCCCCGCGCTGATCTTGCCGGCCGCCTGGTTGCCCCCGACCCCCGGCCGGTCCTGGGCCCAGTCTGAGAGTTGCGACTTGTTCATGCCTGTGTACTTGGCCACGTCCGCCTCGGAGATCTCGCCCTTGTTGCGGTCCTGGAACCGCTGGTAGAGGGACTTCTTCGGCTCGCCGTCCTTCTTGTCGTCTTTGCCGAACATTTTTCTTCTTTTCTTTCGTCTTGCGTGTTTCGTGTTTGGTCTTGCGTTTGTTGTCTCGATATTGTCTGGTAAAAGTCAAGTGGCGGTTGTCAGATTGCTATCTTCAACGGTGAAGTAGACGGCCGGATCTCTGGAAACGGTCCTTATATGGTCCAAATCGCATAGTGTGCACGCTTCCTTCAGTGTGGCTCACGGGGCCTGTGACGTCTGTTGGTGGCACTCGGTGGGCACAGCCTAGCGATATCCGCGTATGGGGGCCTCACCACCAGTGAGATGATGGAAGTGGTGGCAATGCTCCGCGATGGTGATAGGGTGGAAAAGAAGGCAACCATTGTTGACGGTCGATGGATGCCAACCTGACCACTATGTAAACGGTCAGATTGATCCGCTCGACCATTCGCCAGTCGCGTCATAGGCGATGTGCTGCGGTTTCGAGTTTGGACGCTCGAAGAGCATGTCTGTATGCCTATGACATCCTTTGACCAATTATTCAGCAGGCCTAATCATGAAGGCGATGGCCTCCGATGGCCAAGCATCAACAGCCAAGTACACACGCTTGATGTTGAGATAAGGTAATGGTTACGACAGCACCTCATCAAGCCCATGTCGAATGGAACGGTAAATCACAATGTATTCAGCACATCATCTACAGTTTCGACTTGGTCCACAGACCGCCCTTGTCAAGTCCAGCATCACCGTCGTAAATATCCCTCTCAACCGCTCGGGAGTTGATCTGCAGCCGCCATGTCAGTAACGATGAAAAACCCGGCAGAGGCACCACGGAAACTCACAAATCTCGGACCCAGGTCCGCCACCGTCTTCGCGCCCAGCAGGCGCATGCACGTCTCCATCTCGGCTTGCAGAACTGTCGTCTCGTTAGCACGCGTGAACCTCAAAACCGGAACAACGTCAACTCACTCTCAAACGTCCTCTCAACACCCGCCTGGCCGCCGGCGCCCAGTCCGAACAGAGCCGCCCGGCCCACACCGACAGCGGTCGCACCAAGGCACAGCGCCTTGACAACATCGGTGCCGCGCTTGATGCCGCCGTCCACCCACACCTCGATCTTGCTGAACACCTCGGGGCAGTACTTGCGGATCTCCAGCAGGGTGTGGACGGCAGGCGGCGCCGTGTCGAGGGCGCGGCCGCCGTGGTTGGACAGGAGGATGGCCTTGACCTGGGGCGCGTACTGGGCGGCGAGGTAGGCATCCTCGTGGGTCTGCAGGCCCTTGAGGACGATGGGGAGGTCGGTGTGCTCGGCGAGCCAAGGCAGAGTCGTCTTCCAGGTGAGGTCGGCCGCGGTGCCGAAGAAGAGCTGCTGGCCGACACCACCGCCGCCGGGGCGCTGCTCGGACGAGTCCTTCTCGTTGGAGGCCGACTGGATGGGGGCGCCGTCGTCGCCCAGGAAGGCCTGACGCTCGTCGAGCTCGCGCTTACCGGGGACGGGGGCGTCGAGGGTCAGGCAGATGTACTTGTAGTGGTCGCGCAGGGCGTGGATGCGCTTGAGCATGGCGACGCTCTTCTTGCGGTCGTTCTGGACGTAGAGCTGCCAGCCGAACACCTGGCCGGGAGCGGCGTCGGCGACGATCTGCTCGGGGGTCATAGAGGCGTTGTTGGACACGCACTGCATGGCGCCAAAGCGGGCGCAGGCGCGGGCGATGCCAGCCTCGCCGTCCGGGTGTGCGAGACGGGCCATGGCGGCGGGTGCAACGAAGAGGGGGAGGCCGACCTTGTGGCCGAGGAGGGTGGTCGTGGGGTCGCACTGGGTGCAGTCGCGGAACATGCGGGGGCGGAGGAGGATCTGGCGGTACACACGATTGTTGAAGCTCTTGGACCAGAGATCGTCGCCGGCGGAGTAGTAGTAGGCATGGGCCTTTTGGGAGATTCGCTTGGTGGCGGCCTCCTCAATGTCGTCGAGGTTGAGGAGCGTCTCGAGGCGGACGGGGGCGTTGGCGTCGACCTGGAGGGCTTTGGCGGCGGCGGGGGTTTCGACCTTGGCTATGGACTCGGGGTTGATGGAGCCCAGCTTTGCCTCGGGCTTGAGGTTCTCCTCAAGGGTGCCCGGGGGGTGGACGGGGTCGTACTCTTCGGTGGCATCCTTGCCGGCGAGCTTGAGGATGATTTTTGTGCCGCCCGGATGGGAAGAAAGGAAGTCGGTCACATCGTAGACATCGCCGTAGAGAACCACCCAGCAGCTCTCGGCCGTGTTGTGCTTGGCGACTGGGATTTTGTCAGTCATGAGGTGATCTGATGATGCGGGGGTGGTCAGGGAGTGGTATCAGGCAGGCATATTCACCTTCGTCGGCCTCAAAGATCTTCGCCATTGTATCAGCAATTCACAATCAATGGATTCAATCGTCAATTGAGGTGAAGCAAGACGAAACGGCCGGTGACCGGGCCCAACAGAATAAAAGAGGCATCAGTGTTCGACTCGGCGGCAATTGTCCCGTCGGGTGGTCGTGATGGGGAGGGTAACTGGGGTTGGGGGGTAGATGGGGGTCAGAGTGTGGGGCAGCTCGCATTCCACCGCGAGTCCCAGCGAGTCGCGCTTCGCTTTTAGGTCAGGCTCGGTGGGGGTGGAACCTGTAGTGCCCTGTAGTGGCTGGGCTTGGGGGACTAGGCCACCAGGCTTGGGGCGCTCTGACACCCAGCTTCAGGGCCTCGAGAACCAGGTGCCAGCGAGCAAGTACCAAGGTACCCTTTACGTACTCGTGGCGTCTCCATCCGAGGTCGGACCCGTCGGCTCGGGGCGGCAATTTACGACGAAAAAGTGCTGAGCGTCATGGACAAGCCGCGCCTGTGGCTTCGTCACTCTCGACAATTCATACCGAGCCTCGCGAACACCCACAACCACCACATCATCGCATCTTGCTTCAGCCTTGTATCCTAGTTACGAAGCCAAGACAACTCTGAGTCCTTGCGAAGATCATTCCATCCCCATATACATCGTCTTCCCCGACCATTCAACGACAGCATGCGTACCCAACTTGCCTCCACGGCTCGCCTCTGTGCTCGTTGCCGCCACCAAGCCATCGCCGCCTCCTCACCACAATCTGCTCGATGCATCTCGAGCACAGCGCTCGCCGCACCCAGGACGCTGTCCGCCTCTCAACCGACCCTCAAGACCCAGTCGCGATGGCTCTCCCAAACCGCCACCCTCGCCCATCCTGACCCCTCGACGACAACAGCAACATCCTCCTCTTCTGCCACACCCTCCCCCTCGGCCAAAATCCCGACCACCCACTACGACTTCTTCCCGCAAACCCTTCCCTCAGGGCCCCCGCCCGCCGGTCACTTCCCCATCGACGTGCGCACCCTCCGCCGCGAGTTCCTCCAGCTCCAGGCCAAAGCCCACCCAGACCTGCACCCCGCCGCCCATAAGGCCCGCGCCGAGGCCACCTCGGCCCGCATCAACGAGGCGTACAAGACCCTCGCGAACCCCCTCTTGCGCGCCCAGTACCTCCTCGCCCTGCGGGGCGTCGACGTCGCCAACGATGAGACCCTCAAGGTCGAGGACCCGGACCTGCTGATGATGGTACTCGAGGCGCGAGAGGAGATCGAGGATGCCGCCACGGAGGCCGAGTTGGAGGGCACCCGCGCCGTCAACGGCGAGCGCATCCGCGCGAGCGAGGACGTGCTCGAGGGCGCCTTTCACCGGGACGACCTCGAGGCCGCCAAGCGGGAGGCCGTCAAGCTGCGGTACTGGGTGAACATCCGGGACAGCTTGGATGCGTGGGAGAGTGGGAAACCGGTGGTATTAGAGCACTAGAGGGACAGAGGAAGGGTAAGGGTAGTCAGCAAGGCGACTTTTGGGCTTTGGTTGGCGGGCGGCTGATCCCGATCGTTGGTGGTGGGATGGGGTCATGTCGATATCAGGCCATGGTGGTCTGATCTGTATAATGCTGTATTGAAGATACCCACACCCAGTAATGCCACTCCATCGTGCACAAAATATGAAATTGGGTGCGTTTTGTCGTGCCATGCACTCTATCTGACTTTTTGCATGCCACCAATTCGATCTGCGCCTGATGGTCGAATGTGCTTGACAGTTTGGCGGAAAGAAAGATGATGTTTTCTGTATATGCAGAAACATGGTCAACTCTATCACGTGGGTAAGCACAACGTATGTGGCACTGTTCCTCCGCATCCCGATGCATGACGAATGATAAGATACAAAAGAGTTCGGGATCAGGCGGTCCCTACATCTCTGTCGCCAGACTCGAACTCGGATCTTCGGCGTTTTCGGCGGTAAAGTTCGATCGCATCGTTATGCCATAGCTCGTACCCCTCGACCATGATGACCTTCGGCGTATACATGTACGGATGCAGGGTTTGGTCGCGGATGGGGAGAAGCATGAGAAATAGACTTATAAAGGGCTGGCTTGTCAGGCAGGTAGGTCGTTTGAAAAGAGGTGGACACAGGCCTCTATGGTTGCCGAGGCCGTCAAGGTGAATAGAGTTGAGCTTATCAGCCCTACGCAGCCAGCCCTAGAAGTGGCTTTGGGCGACAGCCCATCTCTAGCTTCTGACTGGCAGTCTGGGTGATAACTGTCAGCCAGCAGTCGTTGATATCTCTTCCTGGGTATGAGTAGTTGAGAAACAGATACAGTCGATCAGAACAAGCTAGATGAAGAGACGACACTTGAAAGATACTGTTCTACCTACCCAGCGTATAGCATCTATTGAAGAAGCGCAGGGCGCGTTGAACCAGAGCCGGCCTGTTCAGCCGAGAAAGAGGGTTCTCCCATCGGTCCGACATACAAGATCTACCACCCACACGACCGCCAATCCGTGGACGACAGGCTACTCCGCTGTGACAATGAATTGAGCAGAGACCTCCCGTAAATCGTCCGCAGCTTCCTTTGCAGAGCTATAGCCCGAATCCCAGAGCTTCCGAATAATGGATCCTACCGGGTTGTCCTCGCTCACGTGAGGAAACTCCCCCTTCAGGAGCCTTTTCTGGACCTCATTTTCCTCAACTTTTCCATAGGGCAAAGCCCATTCAGTGATCTCGCAGATGCCAGTCCCGAGGGCGAACAGTTCTTCCGCGAAAACATCCTTGGCAGGGCTCGGAGGAGTCGTTGTAGGGGCCCAGTATCGTACTTCGCACGAAAGGAGAAGCTCAGGATACACGTCTCGAAGACTAGAACCGGCAAAGTCGCCAAGTTTGATGTGAAGATCATAAAGACAAGAATGTTCCGCGTTGATATGTCGCCCCAGATCACGCCTCGGTCGTGGACGTACTGGAGAGTCTCCGCTAGGTCAATCGCCAGCATCACACGGCGGGTCATAGGCGGAGGTCCGTCCTTGAGAATACGCTCGCGAAGATTGCCATGGGAAGCCCTCTCGAGTCTCACTGCCCAGGCCTCCCTTTCCTTTGAATTTGTCTCGTCTGCTGCTTGCAGGTATGCTGCGCCTAAACATTTGAGGATGTGTGGATGAGGACCAAGAGCTTCGTAGATGGCGGCCTCGCGCTTGAACATCTCGCTTTCGTCCTCAGCAAAGGCCGGATGGTCGTACATCTCCCCGTCGAGCCAGAAACCCGCGGCCTTTATGGCGATCGTTGGTTCGGACTTCTCTGCGTAGACGATGCTTTGGCCTGTCCGGCCCAGTGGCTCGAGCCTTGCCCGGACGGCTTGGACAGCTTCCCGATCGGTCATCCGCATGTCGATTAACAAGACAGCGTTCGAATTGAACACGAAATTACGCAGTATGAAAACAAGCTGCCGGGTCTGAACAGAATGCTGACACTGCAATTGATTTCTCGGTGGTCCGGCAGCAGGTAACGACACGAGCAATGACGATTGTAGAGTTTTGATCTGAGAAGTAAGGTCAGAATGAAAATGTGGGTGACGAGAAAGCATCGACGTGAATGAAGTCTGGTCGGTTCTAATATACGGAGGTTGAGAGGCCTGCCACCGACCCTTGCTCATTCGGCGCCTGCCTCCCTGCAGGTCTCAGGGCGTTGGTGACAGGAGAAGGGGTTGAAACTTTCCGGTGGCCCAACCGCCACAGTTGAGCCAGTCTAAGGCCTGCCCGTGAAGCGGACAGACACTTTTATATAATACATTAGGGACTAGCTTGGCGTCTGCCTTATAAAGAGGGGAATGTAGTCTATATTTAATAGATAAATAACTTATGGGCTTACATGGAAGGAACATTTGGAATCTGCCCCTTTAGTAGAAGAGGCCCTCCTCGCCTCCTTACATAGCTCAGATAGCTTCTCCGCAGCATCCTCTAGCCCAGCATAGCCGGAGGCTTCGGACCTTTGCAGAACGCCCTCACACCGGCCCCCCCCGAAGACAGGACCAGTGAAGCTCGCCTAGATCCCCGCCTTCAGAGGCACTCAGTGCTTCTTGCACGCCTCCCGAACAGGCGGCACATCGACGGCCCCCCAGTGCGCCGCAAAAGGGTCATCTGCCGGGTCCACCACGCGGTTGAATTCGGCCCTGGCGGCGAGATCGACAGCCGTGGCCTCGCCCCAAATGTCCGAAATGTAGGCGAGAGCGGCGTCAATACCGGCGCTGATGCCGCTAGACGTGTAGACGTTGCCATCGACGACCCAGCGGGCTTTGGCGATCCAGTTGGTAGCGGGCCCGAGGGCAGTGGTCTGCACCCAGGCGCGCTTGTTGGTGGTGGCATTACGGCCGTCGAGGACGCCGGCGCGAGCGAGGATGCCGGCACCGGTACAGATCGATAGGATGTGCTGAAGCGAGGGGTAGACCTCTTCGACGTACTTGATCACCTGCGTGATTTCGGCGATGTTGGCGTCGCGGGTGCCGGCGCCGCCGGGAACGAAGAGGACGTCAAGATCCTTGGGCGGGTCGGCGAAGGTATGGGTGGGCACGATGGACTGAGACCACTTTGAGCCAACGCCTTGGTTCCAAGGGGGGTATGTTTGAACTGGGTCGAGGGTGGGCGCGATGATGTGCAGGTTGATGCGCTGGGTGAACGCGAGCAGGTTGAAGACATCGAGGGGCCCGAAAACATCGAGTGCCTGGAATCCGGTGAAGACGACCATGCCAAAGTTGACTGGGACCGTGTCGTTGGTCTGGGCCTGGCCGAGGGTCGCCATGGCGATGATTGCCGACAGGCGGGGGAGGGTGAACTTCATGGTGAGAGTGAGTATTGGTGTTCTGGCGGCAAGGACAGAATGAGAGCAGAATGAAGAGGAGAGGAGCGGTAAGGGGAGTTTCCACGGCTGAATCTACTGACCGAGCTGAGTTGCTGAGTTCTTCTAGATCCCTAGAGAACAGTCACTGGGCTTGATATAGCTTCAGGGTGAGCATGCAGATTGTCATGCACGGAGACAATTGAGCACATTTCCCTCGCCAATTTATTAGCATCATCTTGGGGTTGCACGGCGTCCGCTTGAACCATGGCGAGCTCGCCAATCAAGATGGCGCGAAACTTGCTCGTGGTCAGCCCTTGAACGTTCAGGATACGGAAAACCCGCTCCGTCCCACATTACAAGTGCCATTGAGAAGGGAGGTGCTGCGGACGACATGCAAGAATGCGGTTGCTTGAGTCGGCAACCGCTGTGGGAGGATTCGGCTCCTGGTTGACCGGCGTCTTGGCAGCGGGATAGCCTGCGTCGGCCGTTTGATCTTTGGCTGGTCACGAATCCCATGTAATTGGAGGCCGGCCTCTAGCAGGCATTGAAGGTATTCTGGGTGATTCCAGGCACGAGGAATTCATCGTGGAGTTCCATTATCGATCTCTGGCGACTTGCAGAAATGGCAAAAGTACCTGATGCTGTCACTTCGGGGATCGGCCGATTGGGCCATGTCCACGGAAGCGGATTTCAGAGTGTCCACGGAGCATTGAACGGCCCCGATGACGGCTTTTGACGAGTCAAGGGACTGTCATAGTTCCCCAAAGATCTTTGTCCAAGATTGGTCGATCGGCGCTGTGGTCATGGGGTCGTTGTCTGGTCTGTACGTGCACATGTGCCTAGCGATCGAATCGAATGTCCTTCGAGTGCATGTGACTTGGCGGAGAAGGCGAGCTGATGAGTCGCACCTGAGCGATTATTCAGGTCATGCATCTTGCAAATAGCCTGATGAGGTTCGCTGCGACACAAGAGTCCAGACAATAGACACGGGCCGATAGTGGTTGAAGGATCATGTTGAAGGTGGTGAGGTTGGGCGTCGGTGTCAGAGGAGGAAAGATACAGTGGGTAGTAATTAATTAGGTGCTTTCCAAGTACGGCGGGATCTTGTAACCCCATCGCTACGACGGGCGGCCAACCTCACAATACCCCGCCGTAGGAGCTCAGGCAGCTGGCAGCTACCCCACGTTGAACTTCCGAACGTCTGACCTCCACCATCACTCTCACGGCCACACCACACCAACAAGGCCACGAGCCCGAATACATTGCATCCATTCGACAACAGCCACCCTCACCATGGCGCCCTCCGAGAAAGTCGCAGAGCAGCTCGCCAGGGCACGCTCTGCCTCCGACCAACCCGCTGCCTTCGAGGCTATCCTTGGCGACATCAAGAACCTCTCCTCCCCCTCCAACATAACGGACGACCTCAAGGCGATCCTCGACACCCTCTTCGACTCCTCCCTCGGCATCGTCACCACCCGTGCCCTCCTCCAGACATTCCTCGCCCTCCTCAAAGACCTCGCCAACCATGACATGTGGAAGGATGTCGGCGCTCACCTTCTCCACCTCTTCACAACCCAACAACCGTCGTCGTACCTCGCCGAGACGGCCCAGATCCGCGACCTCATCGCGACAGCCCACGAGGCCAACGACGACTTCCTCGAGGCGGCCAAGTGCCTCGCCGAAATGCCCCTCGACTCCTCCCAGCGCAAGGTGTCGCACGCCGACCGCGCCCGCGTCTGGGTCCGCATCGCCCGCAACTACCTCGAGGTCGACGACACGACGGCGGCCGAGACGTACGTCAACAAGCTCAAGAACATCATGCACGACGTGGCCGACGAGAAGCCCCACGACGCCCGCGACCTCGACCTCCACTTCCGCCTCAGCCAGGCCCGCGTCTACGACGCCAAGCGCGACTTCCTCAACGCCGGCGCCCGCTACCACGACATCAGCCTCAGCCCCGCCATCGCCGAGGACGAGCGCCTCCACACCCTCAGCATGGCCGTCAAGTGCGCCCTTCTCGCCCCCGCCGGCCCCATGCGCGCCCGCACCCTCGGCCGCCTGTACAAGGACGAGCGCGCCGCCGCCCTCGACGAGTTCGGCATCCTCGAGAAGATCTACCTCGACCGCCTTCTGAGCCGCGACGAGATCGACAAGTTCGCCCAGGGCCTGCAGCCCCACCAGCTTGCCACCACCGCCGACGGGTCCACCGTCCTCGCCCGCGCCGTCGTCGAGCACAACCTCCTCGGCGCCTCGCGGCTGTACGCCAACATTGGCATCGACGCCCTGGGCGTGCTGCTGGGCCTCGACGCCGACAAGGCCGAGGAGACGACGGCCAAGATGATCGAGCAGGGCCGTCTCGTCGGCCGCATCGACCAGATGGACCGTATCATTTGGTTCGAGCGCGGCGAGGCCTCCGGCCAGAAGGGCAGCGGCCGCGCCGAGGTGATCGTGGGCAAGGAGATGCGGCAATGGGACGCCAACATCCAGAGCGTGGCCGAGGAAGTCGAGAACCTAACCAACACGCTGCAGAAGGAGTTCCCCGTAAGTTGACCCCCCCTGTCTTGGTACCTGACTCTGTGCTGACATTTCACCAGGACTTTGTGGCGAAGAACCTCCTCGTTTGAAGCTGAGGCAGGCGATGCATCATGACTAGCATATGACGTTCAGGGGACCGGTGTTCGGCGCATCATGAGAAAAAGAGCATTGTGGCAGCAGCGCACAGCTCAGCCTTGTTTTGAGGTCCGTCTAGAATGGGGGACACGACATGACATGTACATAGACGAGAAGGGGCACCGATAGGACAGACGATCCAAAAAACAAGAAGAAGCATGGCCAGCAGACGAGAAGGGGAGGGGAAATAGCAGGGCCCGTGGTCAATTCAAGTCTTTCAGCCGGACAATAACGTATCCCTCGTTGATCAGACTCGGGTCCCCCGTCTCCTCCTCGAACAGCAGCTCGTCCTTGGCGTACCGCAGCATGCGACGGGAGCGGCGGGAGCGGTGGTCGCCGGCGCTCGAGGCCGCCTCGATCATGATCTTGATGAGCGCGTCGGCGATGTGCCCGCCCATCCACTCGTAGCCGGCCGGGGTGAGGTGGACGCCGTCGTCCCAGTAGAGCTCGCGCTTCTGCTTGGAGAGGCTGTGGAAGGGGATCGCCGAGAAGAGGTCGAAGGCGTAGCTGCGTCTGTTTAGTGGAAGCTTGGGCAGGCGGTCATGCCAAAGTAGCAGATGTAAGTAAGTGGGTAGGTAAAAAGAAAAATCTTACAAGTTCTGGTCGTCATACGCCATGATACCATCATTCACCGCCCTCCTCGCGTCATCCACGCGCTGCGCCTTGGAATGGCACTCCGGCACCGTGAGCGCGAGGACCTTGCTCCCCTTGCCCAGCGCGATGCGGTACGACTCCTTCAGCGCCTCGAGGATCGTGTCGGGCGCGATGTTGTACCCAATGTCACTGTCCAGCGTCAGCATCTTCCGGATTCCCGGACCTGGGTCGGTTGAAGCGACGTACTTTGTGCCACCGAGGATGATGACCCAGTCATACGGCTGTGTGGCTTCTGACACTGTGGGCCGTTAGCTGCCTTCTTCCTCACAGGTGCAGAAGAGCCGAGGAAAGCGGAAAGGAATACGACGGAATGAAATGAATGAAGCGTACGTTCGGCCTCTAGCCGCCGGTTGAATACTTCTGTCGAGACAATGTCGCCGGGCATGCCATTCTCGCGGACGCGGACATCGGCGTCGGGAAAGGCGGCGGCGAGCTTGGGGTCGAGGACCTCAGAGTACGGGGTGTAGGAGCCGCCGAAGCCTGAGTAGCCTGCTGTGAGGGAGTCGCCGAAGCAGAAAATGCGAAGGGGCCGCTTGGCAGGCATGTCTGCGAGAGACGAGACGAGACGGGGCGAGCGCCAGGTGGCGGGCGATGAAGGCTGGCTTATTGATGTTGATGTTGATTTGTCTTTATCGGTGGCGGGGCTGAAGGGAGACCCTGGTGAGCTTGGTGAGCCTGGTGAGAGACGGTGGGTCAAGCTGTCTTTGCAAAAAGAGACCTGGCGGAGCTTGTGCGTATTATGGAGAGTGAGTAGCTATGGGAATTCGGATGCGAATAGCGATGAGACGGGCTCGTGAGATGAACGTAGGTAGGTCACTTGGATGGAGGGTTGGAGAGGTGAGGTCACAGGTCCGGTGCCTGGAGCCGGACACCAGGGTGGGGCACCTGGGGGACGTGGGGCCGTGCCAGGGTGGGGGGCCACCGTGATGCCTGCGCCTGCGTCCTTGTCTACCTCCTGAGCCCTGCTAGGCTTCCGTGTGATCAAACAGGCCCATCCCAGGGTCTGACCAACACCAGCACCAACACCAACACCAACATGCTCATCGGAACTTTGAGCAATCTTTATTCCGTCCAACATGAGTGCGACGCTTTTGAATCCCAGAACTTCGCACAAGTCACAATATTAGCCACCCTGCAGATTTGACTCCACGCTTCAGTCGTACACATTATGCTAAATATCTATCAGGCAGCAGACATCAGAGATGCCGGGTATCAATCTGCCCATTTCGAGCCATGTTCCATCCAAATCCGCCTTCCCATGCCCTATGTCCATCACAGATTTCGAAAAGCTATTAATAGTCAGTAGTCGCCACCCCCGATATCATCCTCCCGAGCGGCCTCAAGCCAGCTCAACTCCCGTCCACCGTCCCCTCTCCGTGTGCCACCACTTTTCCTTCTCCTTGCGGTCCACGTTTCCGCTGGTGCTCATGTTCCACCGTCCGAAGCAGCCCTCCCGCTCGCTGATGTCCTCGCCGCAATCTCCC
This sequence comes from Verticillium albo-atrum, assembly GCA_002851705.1. Classification (NCBI taxonomy): domain Eukaryota; kingdom Fungi; phylum Ascomycota; class Sordariomycetes; order Glomerellales; family Plectosphaerellaceae; genus Verticillium; species Verticillium albo-atrum. The sequence goes on from NMXJ01000004.1 coordinate 956,593, forward strand.
ATCACATCGTCAATGTCCACGAGACCACCCTTCTCGTCTCGCGCTCCAAAGTCCGCCATCGACTCATACCGGATCTGGCTGCCAATCGTGCCCATGAAGCCTGCCATGCCATAATCCTCGACAATGCAGCCTTCCTCGTCGATGACGTGCACCGCGAACCGCGGCGTGCTGCGGGCCGCCTCAAGTCGTCCCTGCGCTGCCAGTCGCGACTCGCGGAGGTCGCTCGCCTCGCGGAGGAAGCAATCCCCCGAAGGGCTGAACGGTGTCTGGGGTGTCAAGGGCGTCATGGGCGTCATGGGAGACTGACTCCTCCCGCCAATGCTGGCACCGCTGCTGATGCTGCTGCTGCTGCTGGAGCTTGTCAGGGAGGCGAGCGTGTTGCTCCGGCCCATCGGGAATGTGTTTTGCCTCTCAGCGTTCTGAGCCGGGGTCCGGAAACGGTCACTCGCGATCTCGGCGCGCTCAACGGGTCGGCAGAGCGACTGGAAAACACCCTCTGGGTCCGTAGGGGCACGCAGGGCACGAAGCGAGGGGAAGCCGTCGGCCGAGATGCTGCGCGCGAGGATGGCATCAGCGCCACTGGCGGCGGCAGAATGGCTCGTAACGTCCCAGTGAAGCCTGCGAAGTGACGTAGAGGCAAGATAGGGCATAAGCCAGATCATGGTGTCTTCGGGAAGCGTGGGCGCGAATGTCTGGACGAGCGAGAAGACCTCCAATTCGCGCATATTGGAGAAAATGCGAACCAGCGCAGGGAGAGAGTCGAGGTTGATGTGGCGGAGAGTCAGATTCCTTATGCCATGCGCGGCCTGTGTTGTCGCAAAAGCGGACAAGCCTGCGCTGGTGACCCCAGAGATGTGGGCAAGAGAGAGAGTTTTGAGAGGCGGTAGGATCGAAAGGGTCTGGTCGTTGAAGGCTGCGTGCGGCAGCCTGGAGACATACAGATGCTCGAGAGCCGGCAGCTGGGTCAAGATCTTGACCACCAGGCCGCCTGGCGCTAGGGTGGCGCCAGGAAGGCAGTGAATGGTCAATGTCTTGAGGTTGCTCCAGTTGACGTGGTGATCGAAGAAAGCAGCACACTCGTTGGGCTCTAGCATCCCATTGAGACCCATTCTCCGCTCCGTCTTCAGGCCGGCGGATTTGCCAGAACTGGAGCCAGGGCGGGATCCCGGACGTTGCGGCGCCTGCAGCGCAGGCGCGTCGATGATCCAGTCCATCTGCTTGAGATTTGTTCGCGTGGAAAGGGCATGGAAGAGACGGCTAAAGTTGTGATCGTAGCGGGGGTGCAGTCCGACGAGGCGCTCGAAATTCGGGCACTCCATGATGAGAGTGGCGACGAGGTTGTGATATTCCTCCTTCGTGGAGCTGATGGGCTGGCCGGGCACCTTCATTGTGCGGACAAGAGCAGCAATCTGGGGGTTAGCCCTCAATGTACGGCGCAGAAGGACCAGCCTGGCGCCATGAGCGAGCTTGTAACGTTTCTTCTGAACAGTTGAGTCTGTTCCGTTCAGCTGAATGTCCTCGTAGCTGATCGAGTTAGCAAGTGTTCGCATCGTCTTGTTCATGGATTAAGCTTACAGTGCTATCCTAGCAGCCTGGTAGCACTTCCTCGAAGCGGTCGCAATCGAACACAGGTCTCTCATCCAGCACGTAGCGCAGCTTTCGCTGCCCTTGCCCAGATGGGATTCCTTCAGCTGGTTCATGATCAAGCCAAGGACCTCTTCGGGCAGCGCGGCGAAGAGCTCGCCAGACTGCCTCTTGCGTGTCCTGAAAACTGTCCTCACAGGGCTTTGTTGGTGCCCATACTCTGGGCGCCATGCTGTGTAGGGTGTGGCCTCTTTCGCTGGGATACTGGTCTGGTTGCTCCACGACATACTCCTGGATCTCGCGTCTTCGCTGTTGGGTGTGATGAGTGGCGTGACTGTGACGGTCGACGACAGTTTCCTCGGTCGGTTCAGTGTTGCTGGGTCATACGGTCCGGTCATCTTCTTCAGAGGCGAGTTCTCGAAACCTGGGTGGACAGATCTGGGCATCCTGTTGTTCGGACGCTGTGACCTCGCCATGAATCCGGTGGTAGGCTGATCAAGCTCGAGGGGGTAGAACTCAGAGGCGGCGCCATAATAAGAGGGGGCGCCGCGGGTGGGCATGGTCGTGGCGGCCATGATGGAATCTCGTGATTGTGGGGGCACGCTCAGGTGGCTTTCATCGCTGAGGTTGTAGAAAGTAGCCGGCGAGGCAGAATAACGTCTCTTGTGCTGGAGCTTGCGAGGCTTGCTGCATAAAATGACAGGTCAGAGGAGATGCTTTCGATGTAAGAGATGCTGAATCAACGAGCACGAGTGGCCGAGCTATCAAAAGGCAGGACAAGCAGTGTGATATTTCGCGGAGCAGACATCCACCAGTAGAGACAGAAGTGCCGGCACAGCAACGACGCCAGGGGGGATGGCTCGATGACTTAAAAGGGAACAAGAAGAAGCAAGACAGGCAGATTGGTGGGCACGTTTCTGCCATCCCAACTCCCCAAGGCTCGGCGTGCGGCCGACCCCCATGCTAGCAGGTGTTGGCGAGGGGGCGATAGCGCGACTGTGGGCAGGAAGGGAAAGGATCCGGGGACCGGCGCTCAGATGCTCGATTGAGATGTTCTGAGATTCGTCCTCATTGTGGTCTAGGGGCATGTGGGATGACGAAGGAACCCTGCACCACGTAGCGAAAAGCTCCGTGGTGGCCACTTGGCGAAGACATTATCGTTGACAGTGGGCGGTCTTAGCGCGAGGCTCTGGGGTGGGAGCTGGAGGTTTGGGTTGAATTCGCGGCGCCCTTGTCGCCCGTGGAAATTGCGAGCTTCCGTATTGGCCTGGTCCCCTTTTTCAGGGGAGACTCGGCGCTCGGCGCGGCGCCCCAGTGGACGAGCGGGTAGCGGGTAGCGGGCAACACGAGAAAAGTGCATGGAATTTCTGGGGCCATCTCGGTCAGGTGGCCGGCCGGTCAGGATGGCCAGGCGAAGAAGTCCCTCACGCTTCAACTGACGCGTCTATGAGCTGGCGTCTCTGAGCTGGCGTGTCTGTTGCTGTGCCGTGCTGCTGCCATTGTGATTGTGTTGAGGCGGCACAATTGAGGGTCGGTTGAATGGGCCATGACCCTCACAGCCTCTGCCAAGTGAGACCCCTAAGACGTGGTGACCGTTGGGTGGTTGCACCCACGTCTGCACTGCGGCTCCCGCTCGGAGGTAAAAAAGTAATGCAATGTAACGCAAGACAAGGCCCTGAAGGCGGCATTCGAAACGGGAAATGTCGTTTGACTGGATGGGGGAAGACGACGGAGGGCAATCGGCGGTGAGTGGATGCAGCAGAGACAACAAGAGAGACGCCAATTTCGACTGCGCACCCCTGGCGTTTCTTGTTCTCGCTCGCCTCATTATCCTCGTCGTCTGGCCCTCCCAATGTCTTCCTCGGCCAGCAACTGGCCGACACCGAGGGGACTGATGGGATGGGTGACTGGGGTTTGGGGTGCAGGCGTGTGTAGGCGAAAGCGTGCCGAACGAATGAAAGACGCAAAGACCAGCAAGCGAAGCAAAGACCTAGGAGAGAACCACTTGAACGTACCGAACGGTTGGCTGGCTATTTTTAAGGCCAAATGAGCCGACTTGAATGCTGTGTTGTAGTTCCTCCACCTGCCTGGTGTCGAGCGCAGGCAGTGAGTTTCGGAACGGCGCGAGCTGGGGGCTTCGACGCTTCTGCTCCATCTGCTGATGGTACTGACGGTGCGCATCGTGCAGGTAGTGTTGTGGGCGGCCATTCATCATTGCGGTGGATAAGATATGGCTTGTGGTGGTAGTGAGAGTGGTAACGGTGTCTCTGGTGTCAGTGGGTGCCCTGACGATCTTGGTGTGTTGTTATTGCGGGTACGTGCGTTGAGCAGGCATCGATCAGCTCAGTTGGCTCAGTCGACTCGGCCGAGAGGAAGGGCAATAAATGAGAGGCTGGTACGGTGGTTTAATAGAATGTATGTAATGAATCGATATGTGTTGTGCGTCGAAGGACAGGCTCAGGGTCAGGCTCAGCAATAGGGTCGCATCAGCGGGTCTTGGCCGTTTTGACAGAAGGCCGGGGATGAAGGGTTATATACCTTCAAACAGTTGCGGTGCTCGGGATATAGCCCAGACCCCGTCCACATGTCGAGCCCAGGCAGATGTCGTCAGCATGAAAGCAGGAAGCAGAGACGGGGCGGAGCCTGCGCTGTGATGGGAAAGGGAAGGGTTGGTGGGCAGACAAAGCAGGGTCGTAGGGTGGAGGGCGGAGGGTGGAGGAGGCCGAAAAAAGAGAGGTTGGCTGGGAGCTTCCTTGGCCGCATGGCACCGATTCGCGATGCATCCGCAATCCGCATGCTACCCCCCCAGCGCTTGAAATAAGTTGGCGCTTGATGCTGGCCTGACGGTTTGCCAAGGGGATTGGCAGCTGCTCGATTCAGCCTCATGCGTATGCCGCGTGTTTCGCTGCTCTGATCGAGCAAGGTGCGCTATCGTAAGCTCTGAATCTGACACTGGCGGCGATGGTGACAGGGCCCGGTGCCAGTGGTTCAAGCTCAGCTTCGGGAACGGCTGCTCAGCCATCAAGCGTCGTTGTCCAGCGTATGCTGTGATGGTGTACACCTCGAGGTCGAGATCACAGGGCAGCGCTTCTCCCTCCCTGTGGCGAAGTAGCCCATCGCGAAGCCATCACCACGATCCTGATCGTGGTAACCGCCAGCCATCCAATGATGCGTCGTGGACAGGCCAACGGCGTCTCTTCCCTGTTCTGGGATCCCTCCTGAAACGACAGCCATCCAATCTGCAGCACTGCACTCGCAGAGTGTAGTCCAGCCGACAGGGCCGAGATGCGAATTGACGCGTTAGCAGAGCGGGGTTGGCCCTGGCAACGATGGGGTCATGGCATGGGATCATGGCAATTGGAACATCATGATCGTGATCAAGACCAAGATGTTGGAAGAAAACCCACTGAGGTGCGCCAACAGAGAACGCCTCACAGAGGGGGCCCAGGTTCAGGGCAGGAGCACTGGAGCAGAGACGCTGCAGCGAAGCGGGGGCCAGGCAACAGTGGAGAGCGGGGTACCTGGCCTTCCAAGTTGCTGGTCCTGCCTGCCGGGCAACGGGCATCCAACGGCAACCACGACCAGTGCCTTCCTTTGGTAGGTAGGGTACCTCGCCTGAGGGAATCAGTGTCTTGATTGCTCCCTTCCTTTCTGCATCTACCGAAGCTTCGCCATCCCAGCCTCGACTCCCTCAAATCTCACTCTCCCAGATCATCGCCATCATCACCATAAGATGACCACCTTCTCTTTTCAATCACACCCTCCGGGACCCTTGATCGCCACTCATCCAGACCACACACACACGTCCCTCTCTGCGGCCCGCCCCCTGCCACCGCCCTCACAGCAAATCTACCTCCTCCAGGCCCCAACCTCCTTCCCCTATCGACGCTAACCCACCAAGCACATGCACAACACCTAAACCGTTCGGCACGACCGCCGCGCACCAGCCAGCCCCATCCACATGCACAATTTTACCTTGACGAACTTGCATGCTGCACCTCGCAGACTTCCACCAAGCGATTCGCACCTCTAGCGAGCATCTCTCGAACCCTTGGCCCGGCCTCAACAGTCTAGAACCGCCACCGTCCAGACCAGCCATGGGTTGTTCGTCCAACGGACAGCCTGCACCGAAACTCTCTCACTCTGACACTCTGGTCTCGCATGTCGCCAACTTGACGCCCGGCGCTTCCACTATAGCAGTATCCTCTCAACTCCGGGGCTCCCGTTCCTGGCCTAGTTCTGCCGTCAACGCAGGTACGCGGTGCAGTGGGGTCCACAACCCTCGAGAATCATGAAGGCTGGGAGAAGAGGGGTCCGTCGTCATGGTCGGGATTCGCTTCGCATTGAAGGGGCCCAGATACATTTGCTGCCCTTGGACCAGACCGCGGTGGCGGCGTCATGCCCATGTCGTGATTTGCCTCACTCTGAAAGCGAGATCACATTAAACCTTGTCCTAGATGTTCCCCCGGCTGACATTGCAGCGAACGCCAAACACCTGGCCCGACCGTCCGTTTGCAGACTCCAATCTCGCGAACAAAGAGATGAAAACGAGGAGCCCAGAACTGACAGGCCACTCGACCAGCCTTGCCCCTATCGTTAGCTCAGGCGAAGCGTGCGCGCCGCGAGGGCGGCTCGCTGCCATCTTCTTGCTCCTCTTTTAGAACGCCCGGCCGCTCGGGAATCGCAGCCACGCGGCCCACGCCATGTGGCCGCTTCAGTCCGTTCGCCGCCCCATTCGCCCCGTTCGATGATGGCTTTACTTCCACAGGCGCTTGTCCCCCATCTTCCATCCAAATATCTTCGTCGGGGTGTGTATCTCGTCCAAAGCCCCTGCCGAAGATGAATTGCGGATGCTTCAACCGCGCCGTTTGCTCTAATCCGTCAGGTTGTTCCTCTGGCAGAGCCTGGAAACCGGCGTTGAGGATGTAATTGTAGATCGGCCGATCGTCTAGAATGTTCTTGCACTTCCAGTGCTCCGCCTGGCTCATCGTGTGCTTGCGCTCGACGATGACCTCCTCAATGCTGCCGCGCAGCACCAGTGTCTCTACCGAGACGGGTTTCTGCTGGCTGATACGACGTACTCGACCGATTGCCTGCGCCTGTACCTGTGGGTTCAGCACGGGGCTGAGGAAGTAGATACGCGACGCCGCCCGCATGTCGAGGCCGAAGGCGGCTTGCGTGATGTCCATGAGGAGAACGCTGCAGGATGTTAGCATGCCGGTGAGCTACGGCAGATGAAGTTGAGACCTACCGGAATTTACTGTCATTGTTGAAGGTATTGATGTATTGTGCCTTCCTCGCGTACGTCAATGTCTTGGCGTAGATAAGGTACTGTATCTGTATCTGTTCGACGTCAGCATCCATCCGTGACATTTGCAGACTATTGGGCACTTACGACATCCAGCATACTGGCCACATACCACGCCGTATTCTCGTTTTCGTAAAAGACGATGATCTGCTCATTTTCGTGATGCTCAATGATCCCATCCAGCAGATAAGTCATCTTTGCCGACGCCGTGGACACCAGCTCCGCCTTGGCAAACGCCTCGGGGATCTCCAGCTCAGCATCGGGTTTCCCTTCGTCGCCCTTCAGCGACGTGTGTAGCGCATTCGTCCGCAGCTTCTTGACGCCCTGGTCGTCACCCAGCTTGGTGTTGCCGGCGAGGACCTTGTCCCTGCTGGCACGAGGCGAGCCCTCGGCGCCCTCCCAGACGGCCTCCCTCTCGGCGAGGCCGCGGTGCTGGCGGCCCGCCGCCAGGAGGCCACCGTTCAAGAGGCTGTTGAGGGCCGTCTCGTCGGCGAGGGCGGGGCGAATGAGCTTCTGCGCGGCCATGATGAGCGTCGCGTTGATGCAGACGGGGTTGCTCTCCGCGTGATCAATAGACCATGCGCTGCCTGCGTCGTCGGGGAGGAAGTCTCTGACAAACACAGGCATCTCGTGGAACGAGTTGCTCAATTTCTTGAGAGGGTTCCTCCGAGCCACTTGGGCCATCTGGATCGCCTGCCTCAGCAGCGTCTCATCTTCGCTGCTGACGGGCACTTTCCTATCGCGCAGGAACGTGGTCGCCGTCTCGAGGGACTTGGCAATGTCATCATCAGAGAAGAACAGGCCGCCGAAGAAACTGGCCTGCTTTAGGTTGTGTACCAGCTGGAGGAGAGCTTTGCGCTGGCTCGGGTGGAAGAAGTAGTCCAGGTCCGTCCGCTGCGACTGCACGGCGTTGGCGACGATCATGATGGAGAAGACATTGAGGGAGAGCTTGTCCTGGTAGGAGCCGTCGAGGAAGATGGTCTTCTCATCGACGTCGGGGAGCATGTGTGTAAGTTCGGAGAGGCGGTGCCGGATGATCAAGGAGTTGAGCGTTGCGCGCAGCGAGCACTTACGGCCTGCGCTCTTGGCGCGGTGCTTCGGCTGCATCACGTAGACGGACCAGGCCGCCTTGTCACCCTGCAGGCCGCTGTTTGCCCATGGGCGAGCCTTGAGATAGAGAGTTGCTATCGCCCCTATCCTCGCGAGGTCGGCTCTTTCCATGTCCCTTGACTTGTCGGCCAGCGGCTGGGTTGCCTTGAGCCCGCCCAGGTTCTCTTCGTCCACGCCGTAGAGGCCTTTTGAGGGCGTACCGGTGACGATCCATCTGGCCGTCATGTGAATGTTGTCAAGGCCGAGAAGCAGATTGCTCTTAGCGTTGTTAGTAGAGTTGCCCAGCTTGTGCCCCTCGTCGACTATGCACCGCTTGAAGTGGACACCTCCCAGAGGGTTCTCGTCCCAGGCGCCGGCCCTCACCATCTGGTCCAGCCGGGAATGCGACAGCAGCACCACGTCGTACCGAGCGAGTTCTTCCACGGTTGGCATGGGCTCTCTATTGCCCAAGACGAGGACGCTCAGACCTGTGGTGTGCTTCCTGATTTCTTGCTGCCACTGCTGGAGCAGATTGCTTGGGATGACGATCAGCGAGGCCTGGCTGATCGCAATGCGTCTTGTGTAGGAGGGTCCAGTGCTGTTGCGACCCCGCCGGCGGGTATCTGAAGGGGGCAACCGGTAAGAGCCGGGGTTGCGGGCGAGTGCCTCCAGACATCCTGGGTACTCCCAACCATTCTGTGCCTTGGCGGCATCAAAGTACCATCGCCACGGGATACCCTCGGCTGTCGCGCGAGCTGCCGCCATGTCGGCGAGCGACCTGATCTTTCCCTTGCCAGGTCGATCACGCAGGCAATGAGCGGGGATCTGGGTCGGAGAAGACTTCGTCGCGAGGATGAGTGAGAGGCAGATGAGGGTCTTGCCAGCGCCCATCTGCTCGGCCAGGATGCCGCCCTGGACGCTGTCGTAGTAGCGCGGCTCCCGCAGGACGACGGTCGCGGCTGCGTCGTAGTACCAATCTTCGCCGGCCTGGTCCTTCACCCGGAGCAGCCGGGGGTCGAGCGTCTGTCCCGGCTGAACTTCCCGCATGGCCATGGCGGCGGTCGAGCGGCGCTGATATGGGTAGAGAGTCGTCTTCAGGCCCTCGACTTCGCTGAGGAGCAGCTGGTTGACGGGTATCCGGCTGGCGGGATCGACGATTGTGTCCGGGTCTGGGTCGGGCGACGGTATGTCGTTGAACATTTCTAGTAGCGAAAGAGAAGCTTCGTCATCGTCGACTGGTTCTCGTGGTCCAGGACTTGGGCGAGGGGATATGCCGGGCCTCCCGTCCCATGCCTGTTGCGAAAAGTCCAGTCGGGTGAAGAGCTCACGACGGGCTTTTTGCAGCTTGGTATCTGATCGCTTGACAGTGTTGTGGTCGACATCATCCGGAAGTACGTGTACCCTTAAAACCTCAGGCGAGTTGGGGAGCGCGATGTACTCCAGATTGATCCAGGACCCCTCGAAGAGGTGGAAGAGGCGGTTACTGCCTAGGAGCTTGGCGTGGAGATCTGGAGGCACCACGGGGCTGTCGGATGAGCCATTCACAGCTGAACCGTCCTTCTTCTGTGTGCGGCACAAGATATGCCATCGGTGGAAGATGTCTTGAGCCTGCGTCTCTAGGGGTGTGGTTGTGTCTTCCTTCGTGATGACGAGGCATCCAACGGGGATGTACCCCGGGAATCGAGATGCAACCATCCACGGGACACCGCGCGTCGCGGCTGCGAACTGTTGACTTGGGATGATCGATGGGTGACGGATTTCAGCAGTTGGAGTTGGACATTGAGGCGATGGTCGATGGAGATGGATTTGATGAGGGTCAGACACGTCTTGATGAAGTGGGATGAGGCTGAGTGGTAGAGATGCAGGTGGTGAGATTGGTACCTGCATTACAGTGCTGACTGTTTCAAGCACAGTACATCAACAGCTCCAACTGCCCAATTGCAGATAGAAACACAGTTAATTTAGCACTGTACACAGGTTGCTTCACACAACGCCTCTCCAGATGATGGGAGGCAGCCCATCAAGGCTCACTCACTTCTTCCATCCCTGTCACTTTCCAACCAAAAACGCGTTACACTCCCAACATGAGAAGCCATTTGTTTTGAAAATTTGGTTCAGTTCACCTGCCTTCTGCTATAGCAGATATCTACCGAGAAAATAACAAAAGAAAAGTACGGGTATCCGTGATCATAATCGTCAAACGCCCTGAGGCTCAATCGCCATGTTCCCTCCCAATGCCATGCCAAAAAACCGCTGCAAATGTGACTCTCTAAAATACCAAGCACGCCTCGCTCCGTCCACTTCCGTGCCTCACGCTGCTGGCTGGAACACCTTGACTGAGTTGATCAGCCAGTACGCCTCCGAGAAGGCGCCGGGGTGGTTCGCCGCAAAGTCATCGCACGTCGGCGCCAGCGCCGAGCACTCGGGGTTCTCGTTCCACACCTTGCCGGCCCACTCGCCGCACAGTGCAATGTTGAACACGAGGTTGTTCTGCACAAAGTGGTCGGGGATGCTGCAGCCCTCGCCGCCGTTGAAGCGCGCAAGGGCGGGCCCCCAGGAGGACGGGTCGGGGTTGCCGGAGGCGACGTCGGCGGGGATGGCGTTGCGCGGGAAGAAGTGCACGGCGATGCGCTCGGGTGTCCACTCAACGGCGTAGACGCCGCCGCCGATGGCGTTGAAGCCGTCGCCGTAGTTAAGGTTGCTGTCGGTGCGCTGGGTGCAGCCGATGAAGGCCTCGCCGGCGTTGCAGTCGTTCTTGTCGAGTGTCGTCGAGGGCATCGTGCCTTCGTTGGTAATGGAGCAGCCGGGTCCCGTGTGAAGAGTAACTTTGTTGTGCTCCTGCGTGTTGACACCCTCGATAATGTCGATCTCGCCGCCGCGTGGCCAGTCGGGACCGAACATCCAGAAGGCGCCCCAGACACCGCATGAGTTGGCGGGCATGTGGGCAATGTCGGCGAGGAAGACGCCGCCATCGTAAGCCTTGTTGGAGGTTAGGCGGACGGAGCGGCGGTCGTCGCCTGGTGTGGTGTAGTCGACGCCGAGGTAGACACCGTCATTAGCGAAGCCGGCGAGGGACTGCGCGTTGGCCTCGGACGCGTTGACGTAGCGCTGGAACCCCCGCGTAGGGTCGGGCTGATCGAAGAAGCTGAACTCATTGAAGAAGTTGGTGCGGTCAAAGTTGTCGTGCAGAACATATTGCTGAGCCTGGACGAGGGCGGCCAAGGTGGATATGCCCAGGGTGAGATGAGATAGATGCATGATGATGTTGGCAATGGTGATGTTGATGTGTTTGCTTGGTGTAGATGGTCGTCGATTGTGTTGCTGGACGGAAGATATGCGTGATAGACAAGACGTAACAATGTTTGTTATGAGATTGGCGCCTTGTGGTTGATTCTTGTGCTGATACTTGTTGTTGTGGCTGCTGCTCAGATCAAGGAAGGAATACTGCTTTAAAGACCGGCGACTGTACTGGTCAAGGTGAAAGAAAAGAGGAGGCTGAGCTGACAGTGTCCCTGAGAGAGAATGTGAATAGTGTCAGGGTCTCTTGGCCTATGACTAAATAAGAGACTAAATGACCTCGGCTCCAATCAATAGAGCTGTGACGTGAACAAGAGTCGATGGAGAAGGGACCAAGAAAGCTGAAGACCGGCTTCGTGGGACTTGGCTGGCTGGGCAGTGCAGTTAAGGGACTGGAAGATGACGATGGAAAGGGCAGGAGATGGCGAAGGAAGGCGCGAATGCCCAAACCGGCAGGCTGGGCCGTTAAGTCTACCACCGTTAGGAATGCATCAGAATATGTAGGCGCCTAAAACCACACGCCCAGAGCCCGCCCAGGAAGAAAACGGCCATCGTGGCAGCCTCATGGGGACCCTGGGGAAGAATACAGGGGCTGTACCAGGCGGAAGACGGGGCAGGGTGAGACGTTTGGAAGGCGTCTAACGGCTGGGAGTTCCAAGCATCTGGATTTTCCTTGGGCTTCTCAGACCCTGTACATTCCAGTGCCGTGGGAGAGAGTCTACTGGTCTCTTTTCAAGCGTCGCCAGACCAGACCGGCGCTCCCTGTCTCGGCTGGGGCAGCCTCAGCATTCCAGTCGAAGGGCGGGTAGACGGATGGAGCTTGTGAACCCGTCCAACGATTCTTGGCGGCCAGCATCGAGACGTAGCCCAACTGTGCGGAAACAAGGCATGGTGTATGTGACAGATCAGAGGACCAAGATGGGTTGAAAGGTCAACGTGATGGGTTGAAGTCGTAAGGGGTCGAACACCAGACTTGTCGTTGAGCCATAGCCAATCAGCCGTGTCGAAACGGCGGCAGGTGAGGCGTGCTGTGGCGGCTGCGTGCCTGGACGTGGCTTTGTCAGCAGGTCGTTCGTTTCCTTCCCGCCCGTCCTGGTCGCTGTTCAGCCTCTCGCCGTCGACCCAGCATTCCATCGTGAAACCTCCCCTGGCCTGGCTGAGCGACCCTCCACTGGCTGGAATGGAGGGGCAAAACATGCGATTCCTGTCATGGGAAAAATGCCCGAATTCTCCTTCAACCCCTGCTCGTCATCGACCCCTCCTGTTCTTGTTCCCGCGGATCGACGGAGGGGATGTTTGTCTCACCATCGTCGACGTTCTTTCATCGTTCGACAGGCGTTTTCCGTCCACATCTGCCGAAACAGTCACCAGACCAGCCGGCTAATGGCAAAAGGATCTTTTTTGTTTCTCTCAAAATCAAACACGCTAATAAGTTTACTGATACATTCTCCTTGGCGGCGCCGACAGTCCGTTCTGTTCCACATCATATCCAACGCTCGAGTACGACGCACCATCATGTTCCGCCTCCAAGCTCCGCGTACCGCTCGCCGCAGATTCTGCCTTGGACAACGGCCACGCATCGGACCGCGGCGACACCAACGTGGCCGAGGTGGCCTCTGACGGCGACGACGACGAATGTCGCTCCTTCCAGTCCTCCATCGGCTCCTCCGGGATCTCGCGAAGCTCCATGCGCTCGCTGCTCTTCCGGTCGGCGTCCATCGGGACCATTGAAGCCCGCTTCGTGTCGAGCTTGCTGCCCCAGGCGCCCGTGCTGCGTGCGTCCGCCGTTGAGTTGAGCCGTTTGGATGTCAGGGTCGCGTGGATGTCGCGAAGGATGGGGCGCAGAATCGGGATACACTGCACGATGATGGTGCCCGTGATTTCGGACGAGTACCAGACTTGGGACAGGCCGTTGCGGTCTGTGACGGTGTCAGTAAGACGTATCATGATGAACCTAAATGGATCAAACTTACAGATGTAGTACTCGTCGCGCTCATTGCCGACGTCTTTCCAGGCTACACGGATCGCCGACACAATAGCGACACTGAGTGGATATTAGTACTGAACACAACAGAATAAATCGGCTCATCGGTTTTGACTTACATCATACCCAGACTCATCGTCAAGCTGAGTCCAATCTTCTCTACCCTCCTCATCTCCAGGGACCGGGTAATAAGCCAGGGGAAGCAGGCAAAGACAAAGTCCATAATAATGTTGTACACTGGGTTGCATCGTTAGCAAAGCTGCATTTTTCGTAGGAGCCTCACGGGCACGTACCGTTGCCGCCTTCCTTGAACTTGTCCCTGAAGTCCCAGTACAGGCAAAAGTCGAGGCGGTACCAGTTGTCGTAGCCGTCCTTGTCGCAGACCTTGGCCCACTGGAAGAAGACCTTCAGGACCATGTACACGTTCATGGTGACGATACAGAACCACAGCACCCAGCGCTGCCACTGGTTGCTCATCCGGAGGAGCGTCACGGCAAAGGCCGTCTTGGTCAGCGCCTGGCCGATGAGGGTGCCGCAGGAAGAGATGTTGATGAGGATGTGCATGCGGTCGTCCCACTTCTTCGTCGAGTCCTCGAGGACGTAGCCCGTGGCGAACTGATGGACGATGAGAGCATTGTTGGCGAGTAGGATGCCCTGGTTCGCGTGTCAGCCACGCTCGTCTCGCATTTCGGAGGGAGACCGCCGCAGGAACCGCAAAGAGTGATGAGAGCAAAAGCAATAATCGCAGCAGCAGCAACAACAATGAATATAACTTACCCACGAGACGATGAGGATATAATCATCGTACCAAAGGCCGTGGCGGCGGGTGACCTTGACCCAGAGTCGCAGGGCTAGGAAGATGGTCGCGCCGGCGAACAGTGACCAGAGGCCGGCATTGAGCTCAGTGTAAGGCGAGACGAAGCGATGGACTTCGTCAACGTGGTTTCTCTCCGTGAGATGCATGGTCACATAGCGGCCGTGTCGAGTAAAACCCAGGGGGAAGGTAGCGAGGCCCTTACACGGCACGGCGCAGAAACTCAGAAACAAGTCGATCAAGGGAGTAGGATGTTCTCGAGAGCAAAACAACGGAACGGGCAAAGGAAAGGGCAGGGGCAGGAGGGGATTCACCAGGAATATTAAGAGTGAAGGGGAACGCCCAGATTGGCAGACACACAGGTCGAATCCAGGCCCGGGGACCCCGCGAACCAAGACCCGAACCCTGGTGATGTTTTCTGCCGGGGGGTCGCTGGTCGGGTGGTCATGATTAGCGTTGAAGTTTCACGAGGAAACCCGGTTCACTGCCCAGCCGGGGGGGTATGCGAGCATGTGCCTGGCGAGGTGATCTCTGGGGGGGTCCCCCCCCCCCCTCCCCTGTTGTTCTGTGGTTCTGTGGTTGGGTGTGAAGGGTGATTGGTGGCGCGGAGATGGATATGACGGACGTGATGGGCTTGCTTATGCCTCCATATTGCTTTGTCGTATTGCACTACACAGCATCGGACGAGCGGTGCAGGCAGACGAGGTCGCTTTCACGGGCCCACGGGAGTGACGAGTGACACTGGGCACTGACTCTGTTCGGCAATCGACAAAAATCGACCATCTTCTGCGCCTCGGTCGACGGCGACCACACCTGTCGGTCTTGTGGACGACCAAGTATGGACTACTGATCTTAACGAGCTGTCACACCTCTTAGCAGGTTGCCATCGGATCTCACTACCACTTGGGCACCTAGCCGAAACCAACCAATCTCTGAAACCTTCTCTTCCCATCTATCGCGCATCGCCGCTGGGCAGAAAGATTGAACAATCCGATACGCAATCGGTCTGGTCCATCAGACGAAAGATCAAAGCCCAGCAGCGCCCAGCAGCACACAGCCACGCCGGGCTTGAGCTTGACTCTCGTCCCTGCCCTGTCTGCCGTTTCCTCTGCCCGTCACGGTGCAAGCGAAGGGGGCCCAGAAGTGAAGAGGGGGAGCCAAGAGAGACTTGGCACCAACAGAGGCAACGGTTCCCTGAGCCCCGGCGCCCTAGAATGGAGCTCTTCTCCGCGATCTCCCCTGCTGGGAGGACGGGTGCTCCACCCCACCACACCCAAGGCCACCGAAGTGCCCCGTCGAGCCATGCCACAAATCGATTTCCCCTCCTCAAGATGAGACAGCCTAGAGGGTTCCAGATGCGCGCAGCCGGCAGATGGCGTACTTGGTACCTGGGAGCCCTGCCTTGCGGTCCCACGAGGATCCCCCTCTCATCAGTGCGAAGTGGGACGAGACGCCTAAAGCTTAACCACGCGATGGGACGGGACGAGGGGAGCCAAGGCCCCAAGATGGGGATTTCTTTATTTCGAGCTGACGGCCGAAATGGCATTATGCTGCCTTGTTTCTCGCGCGTCATCGGTCGTCTACTCCCAACGCCGGGGTCGGGCTGGTCGGACGAGTTGAGTTGATTGAATGTGACCAGGGACGGGGGTGAAAGGGCCGGCTCATCTCGATTAAGAAGGCAGGCAGAGAGCTTAAGAGCCACGTTAATCCTGTGAATCTGCAGGCCCGTGACGGCGTAGCCCGCGTCGCTCCCGCGGAGTGAAAATCTTGGTTCGACCCCCGGTCGTTTCCTGGTGGTCCTCGCCGTCCCACTGGTCCAGGGAGGGAGGGGGATGTGCGAGGATGGGGAGGGCATCTGCGTTTTACTCGTGGTACAACTCGACCCCTGGCCCCCGAGTGCTACCTAAGCCTGATGGGTGCGAGGCTGCAGCCACGTGTGAAGGGGGCTGTCTGGTCACATTTTGGGTTACGGAAGCAAGCTGAGTTTGACGATCCGATTACTGAGAATGGTCTTGATCGGACGGGGGGCGGTGTTGGGCGGAAGGATGGAAGGATGAATGGGGTGGTTGGTGTTGGCACTGGTGTCGGTGTCGGCGTCGGCGTTGGTGCTGATGTTGGTGGCTCGGTGGCGTGCAAGATTTGAGCTGAACTGGTTAAATGGAAGGAGCGCCACCTTGTCTGTCGGTGTGGCCAGGCTGTGCAGGGCTATTTGGGCCAATGCTGTCTGCCGTAGCGATCAAGTGACAATACGGCGCACCGCAGTCCTGTTGACAGGCAACAGGCAGCATGCTGGCAGACAGGCACTACTTAGAGAAGCTCCTGCCATCCACGCTCGGACGACGGTGATCTTCCATCGTTTCAACCTTTCTTCTCTTACCCCCACCGCCCGGCGTCAATGTCTCTTCTGGAAACCCATCCGATGGCATGTGCCATTCGGACTTGGCCTGATACCGGACAGAAGCCTGTCGGGGATTTTGAATCGCGATGCTGTGGCATGTGTCACCGTGCGGCGTGCCCTCTGGTGTATGTGGTACCTCTTGTGGCCCCCTTGGCACAGCATCCGTCGCAGCCCCCCATCGCGAGTCGACCGGACGAGCTGCTCCTTCAGGTTCAGGGACGCTTCGATACCACCGAACCGTCATTGTGACGCCTTGAATTGCGTCGTCATTCGAGGGCGTGACCTCTGGCTGTCTAGGCGTGCTAGTACGCTCTGCCATTCGCACCGGAGGCTTTCTTCCGGCGAGCCACCGCTTCCTATAAGGTGTAGAGAGCTGGCTAGCCGTGGCAGACAGACATCTTCTTTGACCACAGAATCTACGGATGGACAACTTGCGATAAACAGTCATTCATTGACACCAAGATCAGTCATCATGACTCGCCCCGAGTCCCAGACTTGTTCGCACGCTCTCGCGAAAGCCGACATATTGTCGTTCCAAGATGCGGAGCCGAGCCACGATGGCTCCGTAGTGGACCTAGGGTGGAATCAAAAGCCGGAACATGACGCCAAGCCATGGATCAAGGGTATGCACAACGAGGACGTGTGGGTGCTCGTGCGCAGGATGAACAAGGTCCCTCGACGCTCTCCCGGCGAACGGAAGCCATTCGGTGCTGACCCTCGCGGCAGCAAGTGTATGAGCTCAGGAAAACCGACACTATTCCGTACGGAGGCCTCGATCTCGTCGTGGCCCGGGATTCAGAGTGCTCGCCCAATAAACTCCGCAGCGAGACAGAGAGGCTGTACATGGGCATGGTGGGTAACTCTTGCAGCCCCTCTCGTCAGACCCCTAAATCCCAGACTCTTCATGTACGCTGACTCGGGGGGCAAGCAGCTGCTTGGGCTATTCGCGTTCACAAAGTCTCTGGCCCGGCTCCGCTCATGGCGTGAGCCGGCGAGAACGACCGCCTTCTGCCTCGTAAAGTCCCTTGCACGTTGGGCCCCGGTGATGTTGCAGCGCTGACGGGTTCGCCAAGACTTACTTCGCCGCCTGGACACTCGATTGTCTCATCATGGTGCTCATCGGCACCGTCATGATCCTCGTCGTGTCACCCTGGGTACGAGCTGTGCTCTTCCCGCCGGCCCCGTTGTCCATGGTAGACATGCGCACCGGTGGCCTGGCGAAGCCCATGGCCGGCACCCTGGGTTCGACCGACGCCGCCACCGGCGCCCCGCAGAACCTCAAGGGTGAGTCGGTCGAGAACGAGGCGAGCAACTTCATCACGAGCGTCGCGGCTGTCGCCACGAACCTGATGATGGGGCAGGATCCCCACGGCGCGCCCTCCGAGCAGGAGGGAGGCGGCCAGGAAGGGTTCACGCCGCAGTTCAACGTGACGACCATGGCCGTTGTGAAGGACAAGGCTGAGGGGATGGATCGGCCGTCTCAGGATAAGACGAAGGCGCCCATTGAGGAAGTGGTAAATGCGGATCGCTCTGGCTCAGTCCCATTTCTGTTGCTGACGGCACGTTGCAGGTCTGGAACCAGATGAAGCCACTCCTGCACTTGATAATCCTAACTTCGGATACCTGGGAGCGACTGGCCAAGTGGGTTCATCCCTTCCCTTCCGTGTACACGCAGTGTGAGGCCTGATATGTCCCGACCTGACCTCACGTAGTATCCTGGTCCCTACACCCCCTTTCGATCGGCCAGACCACCGCATCCGACTGGTGTGCTACGTGGCGCCGTTGGCTGTTCTGTCCCTGTTTTTGACACGCGATGCTGTGGTCAGGGGCTTAACGTTTGGTGTCGGCGTTCTTCTTTTCGGTGGCCCTTTTACCTCGTGGATCTACCGAGCCATGACGAGCTACGAATGGGCGCAGTACTTCCACCTGAACAAGTCTGTACCGGATGCATCTCACCCCTTACCCTGCCTGTGATTAATCTCCGAACAGCACTCTATTCAGGGGCGTCCCAACCAACTCTCAGCTCGCCCTGACCCTCCTCCGCCTCGGTGAAGCCCATCACGCCCCCTTCCCACCACCCGCTCGCGTCGACCATGCTCCCCCCGATGAGCCCATCAACGTGGACGAAGCCGTCATTAGTGCCTCGGGCGGCGACCGGCCCCTTGGCGCCTCCGACCACGAGCTTCAGGACGCGGCCGACCGCGACGACGACATGGCTGAGCACGCAGGCGGCGAGGATACGGAGGTTAAGCAGGCTATTGGGCACGGCACAAAGCGCGAGAAGGTCTTCAGCATCCTCAAGGGCGGCGCCAAGGAGGCCGTCAGGGCGGCAGCGGTGGTTGACAAGCTCCGCGCCAAGGCGGGCTCGGCGCACGCGAAGCAACGTATCGGCGTCGTGCCGTCGAGGCGTGGAGGCAGCAATGGGCCGCTGACCGTGGGGCCCGTCGAGTTCAGCGCGCGGTGCGAGGGGCGGGCAGGGTTCGTGTACGTCAACGCAGCTGCGGACGAGCCGTTCCTGGCGTTCAACGAACGATCCATACAGACGCCGGTCGCGAAAAAGGAGGACCTCAAGACGTTGTGGGTGCTGAATGTGGACGACATCACGCAGTTGAGGAAACATTCGGGTTATGGCATGAAGGCAAAGCTGGCGGCCGGGTGGGCAACCGACGGGCCTATCTATGATAGTCTGCGGATAGTCGGGAGGGATGGAAATAATTATGTGGTGACGGCGCTGCCATATCGGGATGCGCTGTTCAACCGGCTGTGTGCGATTAGCAAGCATGCGAAATGGGAGGTCTGGTAGGTTTTGCATAGACTTTTGTCACTCTCTTCGGTAGCATAGTGTCTTGGGGGTGGGTGATCTTTTGTTTTCACTAACTATATGACGAGACTCATGAATATTTAAAAAAGACAAATCTGGGAGTTCATTCCCTCTTGCGTTAATATTTATCCCAGTAGAACCCTATTAGTGTCATCAGTAGTGGTCAGTTGTCTACCAGAGATTCACATCCAGAACTCGAAAGTATCTTTGTGCCATACCATTCTACCGTAGAAACTCGAGTATCTAGCCAATACTGTTACCTCTCTTCTTCAACCGCTGCTGACGCTCCCACTCCATCTGGAACCTGGACAAAGGATCCAACATCTCGTCCGCCAACTCCAACCCCCTTAAAACATCATAGTAAGTATTCATCCCCTCGGGCGATGGGCCCTCTACATGGAAGTCGACACCCGGACACGTCTCTCTCAAGTCCTCGAAGATCCTCTCAACAAACTCGATCCGAAACGTACTCTTCCACACGAAACGGTGCCTCCCACCAACGACCCTATACCGAAAAACGCAGCCAAACCCCTGCCCCCCATTCCATATCTCCATCGTCTCGAGCCGCGGCATATCCCTCACCACCGCCGCCACCGCGGACGTCAGCAAACCCGCCATTTCCTGACCGCTCCCGTCCGGACGCAGCAGCGGCGAAGTGAGCGCCAGCCTCCGCATCTCCGGGCACCCGCCCTGCCGCCTTCCGCCATCATCCGGCCACATCTCGGCCTCCACCTGCAGCACGTTGAAGAAATCCACGGCGTCGACCAGGAACGACGCGCTCAAGCTCTGTAGGTTGGGACTCGCGCGCACGAGCGCCGCAGCCGTGATACGCCCCGCCTCCGCGAACGGCTGCTCGCCGTCGTCGTCGGCGAACAGGTGGAGGGCCCGTATCGAGGGCCGCACGGAGAGACGGAGGAGACACTGCGTTTCCCACTCGGCCATGGCGCGCGCCGCGCGTGCCGTGCGGGCGGGGATCTTCCACTTTTCGTGCCGCAGGGTTTCGAGGTTCGGGAACGCCTCGTCCAGGAGCTTGGTGAGGCCCTGGGTGGAGATGCCGCGGCGGTAGGGCCTGCGGAGGGTGAGGCTCGTGATGGCGTCGACGCGGGGGAGGCCTTGGGCCATCCACTCGATGACCTGGACAAAGGCGGAGAGGTCGTCGAGATTTCGGGGCTCTCTGCTGCAGACTGTCGCGGAGGTCCGCTTCTTGGCGCCGAAGGTGGGCTCGTCCATGAAAGCGGCGAAGCAGGCCGGGGCGGAGGCGTCGCCTAGGGGAGGAGTAATGTGCTTCTCCGGGAGGGCGAGGCCGGCGGTATAGGGGTATTCCTCCGCGAGGGGAAAGTCGCGGAAGCTGTGCATGGCATCGCTGGGCGAGTAGATGCTGAGGTCCAGCGTGAGCCCACGGCCCTTTTCCAAAGGCCAGGTCGAAACTAGCGTTAGGAATCTGCGCATGGTGCTGATGAAGATCTCGTCGTTCTGCGACCTCGTGGAAGCGCCTTCCGGTAGCTGACACACCATGCAGTCATAACTCTTCAACAGGACGCGCAAATTGATGCGCTGTACTAGATCCCGCCGTCTGCTATCACAAACGAGCCGTTCAAAGTCATTGAGACGGTGCTGGTCGAGCACCAGGACCTGAAAGTTGTCGTCTTCAAACTCCATCTGCCATTCCCTGCAGACTCTGGCATAACCTGCGCGCAGGTAAGGCTTGGACTCGTGCGTGACGTGGTCTTGCTTGACAAAATCAAACACTGCGTACCGCAGCTCGGGTGGGAGAGTTGGCCAGCCCCAAGCACGCATGGTGAACATCTGAACTGATTCTTGGTTGTCAAGTGCGTAGGTAAGTGGCGAGCTTGGCCTGAGATGAGAAAACAAGCCCTGATTTTGTAGAAAATTTAGGCTATTGGAGATAGTATTGTTGATCCTTCTTCTTTTACAAAGGTGCGTAGGTTCAAATCGTTATTTTCCTCGGCAATAGGCTTCAACAGCCAGCGCTGGTGGACACCCAGGCATGAGTCTGATGGAGCGGAGTAGCAAGTAGCAAGTGAAGAGCACCCGGGGAGCATCAATCTAGACTGTACCTCCGATAACAAGAACTATAATGTGATTAAAATACCTTTCAGATCTTAACTCAGAAGACAGCCCCCGTCGTCCAAAACCTTAGGCGCGAACCTCTATGCGTAACCTTCTTCATACAACATTGGACCAGACTTTTCCCTTCTCCGCTATGCCGGCATGTTTGATATCGCCTTGACGGGCCACTCATACCGCCTCGTAAACGGCACACTGAACGACCACTCACCCGAGCCAACGACCTCGACTCTGGGCCCCTCATCACCGGGAATTACCACCTCCATCTCCGTCGTCGGCGGTACGACCACGTCGATCGTGAGCGTAAATTCCCCCTCCTTCCCCTCCACACCCTCCAGCCGCCACGAACAGGCAACCCGTCCATAAGGCGTCAGGTGCTCCGCCCTCGCCCACGTAAAGTCACCGCCGACATCTGGTTCCGCCCTCGCCTTCTTCCACCCGGCCTCCACTCTCTTCAACCCCGCCAGCCGCTCGACCATGAACTTGGCGACGGCGCCGTAGGCGTAGTGGTTGAAGCTTGTCATCTCGCCGGGATTCACGCTACCGTCGAGAAGCATGCTGTCCCAGCGCTCCCACATGGTCGTTGCGCCCATGGTGACCGGGTACAGCCATGACGGGCACGCGCGCTCCGTCAGCATGGCGTACGCGACGTCAGTGTGGCCTGTCCGCGCCAGTGCCTCGCAGACGTACGGCGTGCCTGCGAAGCCCGTGCCGACGCGGAAGGAATTGCGCTTGACGATCTCGGCGAGACGGGCGCCGGCGCGGGACAACTGCGTGGGATTCAAGAGGTTGAAGGTGATGGCGAGAGAGTAGGCGGTTTGGGTGTCGGAGGTGAGGCGGCCGTTGGGAGAGACGTACTCGCCAGAGAACTCGAGACGGGCGGCTGCGGCTTCTTCGGCGTACTGGGCGGCGTCTGAGTCCTTGCCGAGGAGCTTCGCGACACGGGATATGGTGTCGAGAGAATGGATGAGGAAGGCATTGGCGACGAGGGGAGGGTCAGTCGCCGCCTTCTGGGGCTCATGAGGCGGCGCGTTGGGGTCGAGCCAGTCCTGTACATATGTCAGCGGTCAATCCTAGGGTTTGGGCTCTTCAGCGAAGATGGGCTTCAAAACGTACGCCAAGTTGGAAGGCAGCAAAGTCCCACAAGTGAACACAACCAGTCTTGTTCTTCGGGACGACATTGAGCCAGGTGACCATGGACTCGTACTGCGGCGCAAGTACGCCCACGTCGTCAGTCTCCTCCCACAGAGCCCAAGGGGCCAGGATGGTCACGTCGTTCCAGATGGCAGACGGCCAAACCTTGCCCCAGACCGGGTGGCCGTGGAGAACGTTGGGCACAACCATGGACGGCACGCCATCCTGGCGCTTCTGTTCGTGCCACAAGTCGCGCAGCCAGTTCTTGAGGATGCCAGTGCACCCATAGACAAAAGTAGCTGTCGGGGCGAAGAGTGCCAGATCACCCGTCCAGCCCAGGCGCTCATCACGCTGAGGGCAGTCGGTCGGCACAGAGAGGAAGTTGCCTCTCATTCCCCAACGAACATTGGAGTAGAGCTTGTTCAACATGTCATCAGAGCATGTGAAGTTACCTGCCTCTTCCATATCTGTGTTGCACACGACTGCCTCGAAGGCATCCAAGACGTCAATGTCTGCGGATGGCCAGTTGTCGATCTGGGCGTAGCGGAAGCCGTGGAATGTGAAACGAGGCTCGTAGGACTCGCCTGCCTCGTCGCCTCGGAGGGTATATGTGTCTTGAGCCTTGCAGATGCGAAGCGGACGGATTCCCAGCTCGCCTTTCTCCATGACCTCAGCGTGCGACAAAGTAATGCTGTGACCCCGAGGACCCTTGACTTGCTTGACACGAAGGTAACCGACGAGGTTCTGTCCAAAGTCAAGAACGGTCTTGCCTGCCGGAGTGTTGATCTTCTCGACGGGCTTGACAATTTCCAGGCGACGAACTGGCTCGGCGTCGCCTGCGTGAAGGTTGACGGTATCCGGGAGAGGGGGGAGAACTTCCACCTTGGCCCAACCCTTGGTGTCAGCTCCGAAGGTGGACCAGCCCGGAATCTCAGCCGTGGCATCGTAGTGTTCGCCGTCGTAAATCTCGGAACGCTGGATGGGACCCCGTGTGGCCGTCCAGGTGTCGTCCGTAGTGATGACTTGAGTTGAGCCATCCTCGAGGATGATCTCGAGCTGGGCCAAGACTGCCGTCCTCGTGCCCCAGTGGTTTCGGCTGCCGCCCTCGAAGCTCAGACGCCCATTGAACCAGCCCTCGGCGAGGCGGACGCCGAAGCAATTGTCCTGCGAAGAGAGGAGGCTGGTCACATCAAAGGTTTGGTAGATCAGCTGAGATTCATAGCACGTCCAGCCCGGGGCAAGAAAATGATCGCCGACCCTCTGGCCGTTGATCTCGGCCTCGTAGACGCCTTGCGCGGTGATGTAGAGCCTGGCAGAGCGTACTTGACCGCCAGAGGTGAAGTCCTTCCTAAAGAGATCCTCCGGCTGGGCCTTTTCGATGTCTTCGCCGGCCCACGGGGCAGAGATGAGCTGGCTGGACCACTCCTTTCGGTCCAGCAAGCCTGTCTCGATGATGGAGGGTTCACTCCAGGGGGTGGGCTCGGATTGACCCTTTCCCTTGGCACGCACGCGCACGCTGCATCTGGTGCGGGAAGCCAGGGGTTTCTCGATTGGCCAGGGTAGGAGTTGGGATTCGGGGGAGGTGACCTGAACGGAGCAAAGTTCGACCGTGTCTGAGCCAATAATCTGGTCAACCTTCACCTCGTACTGTTCTTGCACGAAGCTGCTCGGGGCATCTGCAAAGCGCCAGGATATGCGAGGCCTGGTGTCATCGACTCCGAGGGTATGGTCAGGGCGGTGGTGTTCGAATCGGACATCTGTGACCCTGGGAGAGGCCATGATGGAGGAAATTGATGACTGCTAGGTAGAATCAAGATGATGCAAGGAAAAGGCCTCCCATGTGGTACGATGCGTCTGGGGGCTGCGAAACAGTAGGTTGGTGGTCAATGATCAAGGCAGTTGTTCCTGTTGAGCCTCGTTCAGGTTTGTTCAAGTAGGTAGATATCTCGAGCCCCTCCTTCTCCTCACGAGATCCGTATGTCGTCTGCACTCGGCGCAACTGGGCACGAATTCGGTGGAGCGTAAACCGAGCCTCTCCATCGTGAATCAGGGCTTTCTAGGCATGACGGGAGCTTGCGTAGGATGGGACAAGTTGATGCCGGGAAGTGGGAAGTCGGGGTCTCCAGGCGGCGACGCTAGGCTGGGCCCCTCACCATGGTCTCGGAGCTTGAGGCCAACGAGGGGCAGGCACAGCGCCGGTATTGCCGGATATCTGCCGGGCAAGCCTGCCGAAGTCCCCCGCTTTGAGTCAGGAAACACCGGTCAAAGGCACGTAGACGAATCACTGCCCCCAGAGTGCTGCTAGAACATCCCTACTCCACCTCCACGACATCCACACGACGGAGAATCCTTTCTAATGCGGTCAAGTTACTCCGCGATCCAGGACGTCTGACCCTCCATTTCGTGATCCTCTCGATCGGGCGAGGTCAGACCGAAGCTCTGGGCCCAGGAAGCTCCTCCGAGTCCACATGGCGACCATTTCCCCAGATTTAGGCACCCGGATGCCTCGGACCAACCCACAGGGGGCTCCTTGGGGTGGCATCGAGGCCGTCGTGCTAATGGACAGCTTAGGTTATATGCAGCATACGCTTCAGAGCTGCTGTCTATTAGCAAGTCCAACTGGACGACACCAGAAGTCATCTCTTATCAGACTTGACCCAGAGCTCACATTGTACATTGAGAGAGGCACATACGCCTAGGGGACTCAGACTCAGGCCCTGCTCATAAGGAGCTTATCGCCCACTTCAACACCCCAACAAGTGGACTTGCTGGAGGAAAACATCAAGCTGTCTATGATATGACTAGCTTATGCTGATGGTTGATGGGCTGTTGACTAGCAACTGGATGACGGGGTGCTGGTATCGTCGTAAAGCTTTGCCAGGTGCATGTCGTGGAGGTTCACTCCATTTCCAAATTGAGGGATCAATTTGGCATGTGCCATGACAACTTGGACATGGGTGAATGAAAGAAAGGTATTGGGTGAAAGCACTGAAGGAATGAATCATATCCATTGTTTTACCCCTGGACATCGGAAGTAGCTGGCCTACCTTTCATAACCCCAGCGTTGTACAGACAAACACTTGCCGATGTGTCTGGCATGTCGTCACAGACCTTTTACTAGCTCCAGCCAACGTCATGACAGATTCGTCTCGTAGCCCCAATCATGAGGCCAGCTTGAACACCTTGCGCAGGCAGGTTACATCAACCCGAACGTCCAATTACGCAGACTGTTCATCTCGTCATGCCGGCCCGAGTCGCACGGCAGCATGCCTCACAAGCACACAATCGGCCCAGACTTCAAGTCACAGAAACAGTACCACCATATGTGACGTGCAACACCCTTCAATTCACCCCCAGGCGGAGCGCCAGCGCACCCCGGCGCAAATCTATCTGCCCCTGATGAAGAAATACACCAATTCACGGTCTATCCATGATGCTCCAGCGTCCAATCATGCCCGTCATGACGTTGCGTCAGAAGAAAGGGGGGAATGGTTTCCCCCCCACCTAGCCCCGCGAAGGGCTGTAACCAAGAAAAAAGGGGGTATACAAAACCGCGAAACGCAAAAGCATATCCGTACATGAAACATCTCTGAAAATGCAGCGCGGTCAGCCAGCCTGCCGCGGATAAAAGGAGAAACCCCATGCGCAGACTGAATGCAGGAAACAAAACTCCATTACAGCCTGACGTGCTGTCCCGTGATCTTGAACCAGATGACGGCGATCAGATCCTCCTTGAAGCGCTCCCAGTAGTTGCGATTCAGGTAGTAGCTCAGCTGCCGGAAGTGAAACATCTCGCCCCAGCAGTCGCGGCCCCATTCGCAGCCGGCCATGTTGACGACGAAGTCGCGCTCGTCCTGGCTGTAGTGGAAGCGCGTGTCGTTGCCGCTGTCACCGCAGGCGCCGGCTGGGAACGAGTTGATCGCACGCTGCGGCAGGAAGGCCGTGTGTTGGCGAACCCAGGGCTGGGTGCGGTAGAGCTGCTGCAGCGCGTCCTGCTCCTTGTGCGTCCACTCCATGTGCTTCTGTTCGTAGGCGACAGGGTCCCACCAAACATCCATCAGCTGGTCGGATATGGCGCCACGCTTGAGAAACCAGGAGCCGAGGTTGAAGCCGGCGCAGTCCTGGGACAGGAGGAGGTTGATAGACTCGGGCTTGCCGTCGCCCACGGGGCTCAGAGAGGTAGGGTCGAGGTATTCTTCGGTAAAGGGGTGGGAGAAGTTGAGAGGGTTGTACTCGTTGATATCGCGGTAGCTGTGTTTCGCAATGTCGTTGAAGATGTGGCTCTGGAGGGAGTAACTTGGCTCCATGATGAAAGTGTTGAGGTCCAGCCACCATACCCTGTTTTATGTTAGCCAGCATGTCCGATCTCACGCCGAACCAAGCCACCTACCACTCTGCCTTGGGATACTTCCTCAAGGCGTTCCGAACGTAGTCGACCTTCTCCCAACTCTCGCGCCACTCGTGGGCGTATCGTTTCTTGGTGCTCATGTCGACGATTTCCAGTTCGTAACCCCACCGGGCGGCGTACGCCCTCTTATTCTTGACACTGTCTCTCTCGATTGCCCATTCTCGCGCACCCTTCCACTCCATTACACCGCCGCCGACATTCGCTGCAAGGATGATGACGTATTTCTGGCCGCCGCCGAGCCATGCCGTTCGTCGCCAGTGATACACCAAAGCTAGCTCATGGTTAGCAGTCGTCGCATGTGCTCCACAGCTGAGTGCGAGACCTACGAGTATGGTAGAAGATCCAGATGGAGAAGAGAATAAAGAAGAGTATTGACAGGCGGATCTTCGTTTTCCGCTTCAGGCGCGCCGCTCTCCTTTGTAACCTCCCCAGGAGGGGCACATTCTCCAGGGACCACGTCCCGCGACTCGGCTTATCCTTGAGGGCGCCGTAGTGCGGCTGGTCGGCGTGGTTGAAGCGCGGCAGGCTGCTCGATATGCGGCGCATATGACGCTGGAAGAAGCCTTGGTTGTGTGTCGAGAAGGACGGGTAGCCATTGACGCCGAGGGTCCTCATCTTGGCTGCCTCCCATGGCGCGGAGCTGCCCCCGGGGGAGGGGAAGGGAAACGAGCCGGTCGGGCTGTTCCGGCCGCTGTTATAGTTGAGGCCGGGGCTGGCCCAACCGCCGCCGGGGATGGGTGACGGGCTGCGAGAGAGCGACATGGGATCGGCGGGGGTGCCTGTAGGAGGAGAGGACACAACGTCAGCAAGCGAATCTTGTCAGACACGGAGGGAGCCGCAACGTGAAGGAACAAACGAACGAACGTACCTGGTATTGGCGGGAGGTTAGAAGTGTGGCCCTGCACCCCCAGATACTGGGGGCCGCGGCGTTCAGCGGAGGCGACGTCAATGCCCAAGCCGAAGGAGGAGCGGCGGCGATGGTGGGAAGCGGGGGGTCGTCTGTCGTTCGCAGACGACACGGAGGAGGAGGAGGAGGCGGCTGGGGGGGATGAAGGCGCCAGGTTGCTGGAATGTGGGTGTTGTTACCGGAGGACGGGATCCTCCAGGTGACAACGAGACGGGAAGGGAGATGGGACGGGGGATGGAAGGGGGGGAGTGTATTCTTTTTTTTCCTTCTTGTTTCGGGCCTTGGCCGCGGGCGGGCTTCGGGTGGGAGGCAAGGGCGGCGGTTCTTGGTGCTCCGGTCGCAAAAGCGAATTGCTGGGATAGACAGACTTGAGGCGGCGGTGGCACCGGTGAAGAGACTCGGGGGTGGTCGATGCTCAGGCTCAGTTTGCGATGGATGCCCGTGCGTGGCTACTTTGTTACAGAATTCAGGGCGATGCTAGGGCAGCTCTGGGCGGTCGGTGGAGTTAGAGTTGGAGTGATGGATGTCGATGGAGTTGATGGGCGTCGTGATCGCCAGTTTGGAGCGTTCGCGTGGCAGCAGGTGGTCGACTGGCTTGGGGAGGGAGGGTGGATGTCAAGGTTCGCAGGAGTACCAAGACATGACGGACAAAGAAAGGACTGTAGGGGAGAGGAGACGTCGGCCGGGGTTTTCGCTCATCTCATCTCGAGTAATCTTTCGTGACTTTGGCCTAGGTGTTGTCTTCTCTTTGTGGTAGGTAGTGCTCGGGCAATTAGCAAAAGGGCAGTGGAGGAGCCAAGACAGCCAACCAGAGGTTTTGAATTGCGATAGGGGCCACCGCATCCAGATCCAGCGCCAGCGCCAGCGCCAGCGGCATCCTGAAGGGTAGGTAGCACCGAGTGGGGGGCCCTAGCACTACCAGCATTAGTTCAGGGGTCCTCCCCCTCTGAAGAAGTGCCCTGGGGCCAAGCACAGAGAGGCCCTGTAAGCCAAGCCTGATGAGATCAGCAGTGTCGGACACGCTCCCAGTCATGTCGTAGTTATCGCCTACACAAACCTACACGTGTAGGAGTGCTCCTGCTCCTGCATCTGCTGTCCGCTGATCTCCCGCCCGTCCTGAATGTGAAACTCCTCAGCCACCGTCCCATCTGTCATGATGAGTCTGAAGAGAAATAACAACCGTCCCAATATTTGTCGTAGCAGACCTGCCTTTAGTCACCCGATCAAAGACAAAGACCAGCCAAGAACGAAACAGTCCCAATGGTGAGGAGGGGGGCAATACTGCTGTACAGTATGATGGGACCCTAGCATGGAAGGACGCTGCACGGGCGACCTGACAGACCAAGCGCCTTTGCTCGCAAGGATCCCTTTCCGTCGGATTCGCTCCGAGTTCTCTGGCACGAATGGATCCTGTGCGTGTACTGTACTTGTACACTAACTGCACAGTAATCGAATCGAACCTGGGAGCGGAGACCAAGCGTGGATGAGGTGTCAATTGCAGTGCTTCCCTTCCCTTGCGAAAGGAGGGTCGGTGACTGGCTTCCAGTGGTCTGATGTTTCACTGCACCTGTCTGACTTGTGTCCACCGCGCTACCATGCCACCAACACACGTGACTTCGCGTGGTGACAGGGGAGGTGCTCCGGGGCGTGTACCTGACAACTTGAGTATCCGCCCTGTCGTCGTCAATCCTCACGACATCAATCACCACCTCACGCCGCCATCATCACGGCCACGCGTCCCATCAGACGAACCATTCATCGCAAACGTAGATCTGTCTCATCGCCAAGAGAGCCTCACCAGAAACCCCGCAGCCCGCAGTTCGTGTTGCCAAAATGCTTCGCTCCCAGAGCCCGGCGCCACGAGAGCCAATCAACGGCCCTCCTTCCCTTGTTGTCGGCGCTTGCTCATACGCCTTCGACAACGGCCAGCCATACATCGTCGAGAGTCGCGATGGATTCCAGTCTCTCCAGGCAAGTCGCCGCCGCCGTCAAATGAGAGCCAAGTTGCTCTTGCCGCGCCGTCGCTGGCCGTTGGCTGTCGTGGATCAAAGTGGATGAAGCCGCAGGTCCGCCATTCATCTATTGCCAACGACCCGTCCCATCCCATTCAGTCGCCGCTCCAGTCCTTCCATTGTGACTCTTGTTTGTGAACAACGTTTTGTTGCCCTCTTTCTCTCCTTCACTTCAGACGCGTGGTTGTTTTCTTTGGCCTTCTTCCTCTGTGACCATCTCCTTTGTTCGTACTGCTTCGATACTATCACTCTCTTAATCACGCCGACTCGACGACGCTCTGCCCCTTGCAGCCCTACAAATCGGTTCTTCAAGCCTTTCTTCGGCATCATCTCAGCCATCCGTTCACTCTTCGAACCACGATCCACACTCACGACATTCGCTCGCCCGTCAATCCACTCTCTCTCAACATACACAAAATGGCCTTCAACGCATCCTCGCCGAAACCACCCAGCTACGAGGATGACCGACACGATAACGGAAAAGACAATTGGGAGGACTGGGAGGACGACGAAGTGACGACGCCCATCATGGACGACGAGCAGGCCCTCATCGCCGACAAGGCCGCCATGCCGAGCCCTCTCAGGCCCACAAAGCCCATACCATCTCGCGTGTCTCAATCACGATATTCAGTCCACAGGCTGAAGAGACTCAAATCCCGCCACAGGCAGAAAGAGCAGAACGCCAAAGCCGGCATCAAACTGGTGACCAACATGGCGGAGCTCCGCCGTCAGAACTACCTGGCCAACAGCCCGCAACGACCGCGAGGCAAGTTTGTTGATGCTGCCGCTCTCAAGGCCCTTGAAGGCGAGCCTTCATCGGCCTCAGTGGGCAACTGGAATTGGTTCTCCAAGAAGTCATCCGCCAAGTCCCCCCAGAGTGCTACCACGCGGAGCCCGCTGGGCCAGGATCTCTCTCCCAATGACCGGCCCATCGTTATCGGCATTGCTCTGCCTTCTGACCTAGCCGAGCGTGGCAATGGCAACACCGATGCCAACGCACACATGCTTGCTACGCCCTTGGAGGCGCCCACCCCTCATCCCCATCTACGCCACGCAGCGCCAACACAGCAGCCTGGAAACACGACCAGCCCAGTGACTCCTTCACAGCAAAGGTCGGTGTGGAGTCCAGACACCCCTGATACCACGTCTCCGTTCCAGTCACCTCGCCACACATCGAGCATCTACTCCCAAGCTACGAGCTATGGAGGGACTTTTCCACATGATGCACCGCCTGTACCCGTTGTACCTTCGAGTTACAAGAAGCCCGAGGTTCTCGTTGCCATTGAATCGAAGGACGGTCATGATCTGTCCGATGATGATGATGACGGTGGCAGCCCCTGCACACTATTTGAGGAAGATGGCAGCAGTTCAGCCGTCAACGCGAACACGGTAGACAAGGCTAAGGGTATCTCAAAGAGCCCAGGAAGCGCTGAAACGCAGACTCGAGGGTGGTGGGACACCATCGTCACCCCATTCACTGAGAAGACGAGCCCTCTTCGCGAGGCTCAAGAGTCACGTATCACCAAAGGCAGCCAGATATCTGAATCAGCCACCAAGACGGTCAAAGATAGGACTCAATTTGCCGGAGCACTAAAGTTAGACGAACCGCCCTCTTCTACCTTCCGACCTGGACTTCCAGCTTCTCCAAAACCATCACCACGACACGACCAAACGCCCATTGTCAGGATACCCACCCCACGAAGGACACCGTCCCCCTTTCTGAACGCTCGCACCCCTTCACCGGCCTCCTCGTCGAGATCAGGTACTCCACGACTCATTGATCAGAGCGAGAAGACGATGAATACCCCACAAGGCCATCAGTTTTCCTCAGAACAGCCGCCGCCATATTCACCCCCCAACAAACAAGAAGCAGTCAGATACCGAGCTGTTTTCCCCACTGGCCACCCCCTTCAAGGCCTATACCCTCCTTCCCCAAATCCCATGTCGCCTGCTATCAACGGGACTATGAGCTCTCGCGGTGGCATTTCCCTTACCGACATACCTCTCACACCAGCAACAGGCACAACGCCCTTGCCAAACCGGCAGCCAGGCACCTACTTGCCACAGGAGCATTTCGCTGCTGCATCTGGACCCGGCAATCAGGTAGAGCGTGAACGTCGTCGACACGAAAAAGAAGAAGTTGTTGCTCGCAAGATGGGAGGCTTCTGGAGAGGTCGGGGATGCATGCCGTCGAGCGGCTGCTTTGGCCGTTCTGGACGCGAGGGCCGCAAAAGGAGACGCATTTGCTTCGGTGTTTGCTGCGGCTCTATCCTCCTTATTGTTCTCATCGTTGTTCTCTGCGTTACCTTGATCCCCCGCGGCGGCACTCCCGTCGAGGTGGAAAGCATCTTCGTCAACCTAACCAACTTCCCACCAATGCCCACAGGGGCACTCTCCGTCGTCGGCCCTGATAACTCGGCGGCCGTAACGGGATGCACTCAGCCCACGACTATATGGAGCTGTGCACTTCCCAAGGAAGAGCATAAAACGATTGCTCCTTTCCAGCCAGATCAGCCCAGTTTTTTTATGCAGATCCAGTGGGACAACAGCACGCGAGAGCCGTGGAATATTCCCAACGGCAAGCCACCTCGACCAGAACAAGACAGCGATCGCGAGGAGAAGAGGAGCGGCGGCGTCGTGGCCAGAGCTAAAGCAGCTCTCGGAAAGCGTCAGGACAGGAAGGGTTTTAACCCCAGCCCTAAGCCTCCCACCTTCGAAGAAATGTTCTTCCTCGGCAACACGACAGATGGGATTGTCTCTGACGAGAAGGCCGGTGAGCCGACGCCCTTTTACTTTAGCATTCTGGATGCAGCAAACGACACGATTGGACCCAACGCGCTCGGAAAACGCCAGGACTTCAACCTGCCTCCTGACTTTCCCGTTGAACTTCCTGAGCCTGAACTCAACGAGGACGGCACTGCGGCTCCAGCAAGGTTCATGCCTACAGCGTTCCAACAGCCCATCCGCCTGTACGATCGCGGCCTCGATACAGAACACTACGGCTTCTACACATACTTCAAGCGCAGCATCTACCTCCGCTCCGTGACTGTCCTCAACGGATCGGATCCCGCCCGCGGTGGAGACGGTGAGAGTAACGTTCCCCTTGACGAGGACGGTGGCGCCCGCCTCTCCGAAGCCAATTTCATTGTCACCTGGACGCAAACCCGATTTCTCGTCCAGATCTGGACGCGCCGCGAGAACACCACACAGCTGCTCTCCGATCGGGGTCGGTTCAGTACCGGAGAAGACGAGGTGACGGACCGGCCGGGGACCATGCCGTACCCTGTGACCATCACGATGGATACCCATGGGGGCCAGCCACTGGAGAAGGTGGTGTGGCATTGGCCAGTGGATAGCCGGCAGCGGATCGACACGAGCGAGCCAAAGCTGATTGCAAACAATATCGGCTTTGGGGGGACACTGGTGAATCCGCGGGCGAGGAACAACACTTCGTTTGGAGGGTTTGATGGAGGAGACGGAGGTTGCAAGTGCGAGTGGGTGAACTTTCTGGAGAGAAGGAGAAGCTGAGATTGCGGTATGATTTGATGAGCACATGGGGGACATGGGATGGCAAAGGGAGGATTTGGGGGTTCATAAAACAACTATAGCGCTTCAGCATATATGCCTTATAATCAATCGAAGTCCTTGCTACGATCTATCCGGTTGGGTGGATGTATGTTCCACATATTCTTGCAGATAAAGTGCTCAAGCGCGAGAATGCACGGCGTTGAGAGCTGTACCAGGCGCTAGAAGTCCGCCTTATCGGCCGCCTTCTGTTCGTCTGCGATGACTTCATCTTCTGGAACACTGTAACTCTTGAAAGCCCTGGCACCGACCTTGTTCTCAAAGAGATAGTCGAGTTCTTGGAATGTCCTGCCTTTCGTTTCCGGAATACACCACCAAGTCAGAGCAAACGCGAGAACACCAAGACCGGCGAAGAAGAAGCCAATCTTGCCGCCCCAGTTGAGCTCATCGACGTTGTAGAGGTAGGGCGTGAAGAAGGTGAAGACCCACGAGGTGAGTGATTGGGCGCCGAGACCAAGACTTGCAGACTTTGACCGCAGGCGAACGCTGCACAGCTCAGTCGCGATGACGGGGACGGCACTGGCGACGCCTAGGGAATGGAAGAATCCGAAGAGGAGGAGTGCGACGCCAACGTACCTATAGAACGAATGATTAGCTAGTGTCCAGTTCTCTCGGCAGGGCGTGCTTCCCTGACTACTCCGAGAAAGATTGAGTAGTCAGAAGCCTCGAGAGGATGACTTGAAACTTACCATTGCGCAGCAGGCGTGGCGAAGCAAGCCGCAATGCCCATGCTGAGCCAGGCTAGGTTGTCAAGCCCCAGACTGATCAGGATCAAAAGCCGTCGGCCGAATCTTGGGACAGTGTACCACGAGGTCATGTTGCCCACCATGCCCGCAGAGATTCCAATGGCGTTGACCATCAGTGAATACTTCGGAGACATGCCGGCCATGATGAGGAAGTAGGCAGAGTTTGCCAGGATCGCCATGCCCACGAACGACTGGATCATGTTGAGCCAAACGATGACGAGTGTACGGCGGAGATCGGTTCCCTGGAAACACTCTCTGAAGGTGGGGGCACCCTGGCCTCCGTGACCCAGAGATGCCTGGATTCGCATCAGCATTGAAGAGTCTGTGTCGGTACCCAGCTTCTTCAAAGACTTCGCGGCCTTTTCAACTTGGTCGTTGGCAACAAGCCAGACTGGGCTTTCCGGAAGCACAAACCCCGCAATGACGGCCACGGCTCCGAACGCCCACTGGGTACCGAAAGGCATCTGATATGCATAGGGGGACATGACGCCAGCCTGGGTGAAGACAATCACGACGGCAATCAGGTGACCCAGGGACTGTGATGTTTATCAGTAAAAGCCCCGCTGACCAAAATCCGAGAATAGAGGACACTTACAACATTGAAGGCATAGAAACCGAGCAGCATACCGCGCATGCTCTTGGGCGAGATCTCGGAGATCCACGTCTGGCAACCAGCCATGAGGGATCCGCAGCCCACGCCGATGAGAATTTTCCCCACCAGAAACGTGCCACGTCTGCCGTCAATGTCTGACGGCAGGGCAGAAACGTAACAGACAGTCGTACCGGCCAGCCCAAACAAGCCACCCATCAAGAAGTTGGCGCGACGGCCGAAGCGGTCCTGGAACCATCCAGCGCCAACCGAACCAACGGCGGCGCCAGCCTGTACGAGGGCATTCCATAGAGCAAGCCAGAGGGCTGGTATGACGGTCACTGATCCGCCGACCATCTCACCAAAATCGCGTCTGGAGACAAGAGAGCAATCAGTATGTGGCTACCGTATACGGAAACGTAGAATTGGACGTCCACAGGTGTTTGCTCACCGGAAAACTGGAAGAGCTGTGATGGCGCCGATGACGACCATATCGTAGCCGAACATGAGCGGGCCAATGTTGGCCAAGGCAGCATAAAGAACGAGCTTCCAATGGGTGCGAACCTTTGCCCAGGGGTTCTCGGTAGGATTCGAGGCCCCTATGTCGGTCTGCGCTGCTTCAACCATCTCAACAGAAGTCCTGTTCTGTTTGTCGGAGGCCATTGGGGAAAGCGTTGTAGGTATCGGGGTCAAGTCTTGGTTCTGGAATGGCGACAATGGCAATCGAGAGAGCCCATGAATGGCTGTGAGCTTCTTTATATCATTCTCAGCCTACACAGCTTCATCTGGGGTTCTGGGGTAGAGGTTGAGTCCTGGATGTTGGTAGACACTGGAGGCCATATTTCGTGGGGATGCTAGCCTAGCGTGTGCCGGTGCGGGGTGTGGGGGGCTTTCCTGTACTCGACGCCTGAAGTCAGCCTACTCTGGGAGTCTTCCCGCATTCTAGCCTCATTCATCATAGGAGACTGCCCAATACCAAGCGCCAACGAGTTGAAGGTATTTGCCCGAGAGCGGCCAGAAAACACCGACGAGAGAACCAAGCTGTCCCGAGTGGGAGATTGTGGGGGGCCGTACCCGATGAGGAGCCGAGCGTGGGATGGACGTGTATGATCCTCAACTTGGGGTACGCCCCTGACTTGTGATATCGAGTCTATTTCATGGGCTTTCTTGAGCTTTCAGGAGAGCACTTACACAAGACTTATTCGCTCACAATACCTGTTCACTATGCTCAAGCCACAGATCAACTCGACACGAGAGATCGTATCTCTCGACGGCATTTGGAACTTCGCTCTGGCAAGTTCCCCCACCGTCGACGACGATCCGGCCTGGACCAGGACAATCCCCCCACGCCTACAGGTACCTGTACCGGCCAGTTACAACGATATTTTCGTCGACAAATCCATCCGGGATCACGTCGGCTGGGTGTTCTACCAGAGGACGTTCAATGTGCCTCGCGGTTGGCAAGGGCGGAGATTCTTCCTTCGATTTGATGCCGCGACCCATCGTGCGCGCGTCTACCTTGGCGAGAAGCTCCTGACAGAGCATATCGGAGGATACACGCCGTTTGAGGCTGAGTTGACAGACCTGGTCACGGACACGAGGCAGCTTCGCCTCACAGTCGCCGTCAGCAATGAGCTACACTGGGAATCTATCCCCCCCGGGAACGTCGAGACTCTACCGGATGGCAGCCGCAAACAGCACTATCAACACGACTTTTTCAACTATGC
Organism: Verticillium albo-atrum; assembly: GCA_002851705.1. Lineage (NCBI taxonomy): Eukaryota > Fungi > Ascomycota > Sordariomycetes > Glomerellales > Plectosphaerellaceae > Verticillium > Verticillium albo-atrum. The sequence goes on from NMXJ01000004.1 coordinate 993,084, forward strand.
GGGCCTCGCACGATCTGTGTCACTGTACTGCGTCTCTCCCATCTTCGTGGACGACATAACGGTCGTGACTGATGTAAAGAACAAGACTGTTGGGTGTGCCCAGTACGACATCCGTACTAGCGTCCCTGTCCAAGCTTCTCAATGTCAGGTATCGCTTGCAGATGAGGAAGGAGTGGTGGTTTACAAAGAGAGAGGCTTGACAGGCCGCATTACCATCGACGGGGCACGCTTGTGGCAGCCCGGATCAGCCTACCTGTACACACTGCGGGCCGAAGTCTTCTCCGACGACGAGCTCCAGTGTCTTGCAGATGTGTACGAGCTGCCCGTGGGCATCAGGTCGATCAGCGTCGAAGGCAAGAAGTTTCTCATCAACGGTGAACCTTTCTACTTCACCGGCTTCGGGAAGCATGAGGACACCCCGATTCGAGGTAAAGGCTTCGACCCGGCCTACATGATCCACGACTTCAGCCTGATGTCTTGGTTGAACGCAAATTCATGCCGCACATCTCATTACCCCTACGCTGAGGAGTTCCTCGAGTATGCAGATCGTCACGGCATCGTCGTCATCGACGAGACGGCTGCAGTCGGACTCAATCTCGGCATCGTAGCTGGGGTGTTCGGCTTCAAGTCCCCTCCCAGCTTTTCGCCCGACTCCTGTAACGACCTCACGCGAGACGCGCATGCCCAGGCAATCAGAGAACTGGTAGCGAGAGACAAGAACCATCCAAGTGTGGTTCTCTGGGCTCTGTCCAACGAACCTGCGTCAAGCGAAGTTGGCGTACGCGAGTACTTCGACCCGCTGGTGACACTTGCCCGAGAGCTCGACCCCAGCCGTCCTATATGCTTCACAAACATGGGCCATGCTACTGTTGAGAAGGATCTGATTACGGACCTGTTCGACGTTATCTGTCTGAACCGATACTATGGGTGGTATACGCAGACGGGTGACCTTGCCGCGGCCGAAGTAGCCCTCGAGAAAGACCTCCTGGGATGGGAAAAGAAGTACGGCAAGCCGATCCTCGTGGCCGAGTATGGCGCCGATTGCCAGGTCGGGCTACACGCGGCCTGCGATGTCCCGTGGAGCGAGGAATACCAGGCCAACCTGCTGGAGATGTTCCACCGTGTGTTTGACCGTGTCGAGAGCGTCGTGGGAGAGCATGTCTGGTCGTTCTCAGACTTCCAGTGCACTTCGACCATCTTCCGTGTCGACGGGAACAAGAAGGGCGTCTTCACCAGAGATCGACGCCCGAAGGCAGGCGCACAGGTGCTGAAGAGGCGCTGGGGGGCCCGCCCGGAGAAGCAGCTTGCGTTGAGCTAGCAGAATCCTGTACATAGACACGCAAATTGCAATGAATACATACCACATCTATCTCATCTCAGCCGTGCCTCCGTGTGAAGCTATGGATCATCATTTCATGTTCGATTGTTGCTAAGAACCGCCTCCGGTCGACCTGAGCAGAAAAAGCTTGACGAACCATGAAAATCCTCCCCGGAGAAATCATCGCAGAAACGGAGTCGAACTCACAAAGAGACATTTGTCCGAGTTGTTGAAGAGTTAGACCGAGCCGCAAGGAGGTGATTGGGTCGGTGAAACTCTGAGAAATTGACCTGGTAAGCCACCAGGAGGTGGTGCGGTAGTGGTCCCTCAGCTGAACTTCAGCGGACAGGCCCTGATCTGTCGGGGTCCCAGAGCGTGGCGACAGCGCGTAACCACCCTACGATGTAGGATGAAAACTCGCCAGGGCTGACAAGCCTGCCAACGTTTCCAAAACCGTCTCCTGTCCTTAAGGATAGGCATCTACTTGCCCAGGATTCTTGAGGCGGAGGGAACCTCTCCCGCCCATGAGCTTCTTAGATTGTGAAGCTTACTCGCTAGAATTCGTTGAAATCGATATCTTTGAGCTACGATAAATTGTTGGGCGTCTTGGTCACACGGCCAAGGCTTGAGTTGTCCCAGGCTGCCTCCTGCCCAGTGCGCTGAAGCGTACCTCCTGGTGGCTTCAAGACATGGAGCAGGACACCTGCCACATCGGTAGTCCACCTCGGCAGCCCAATTTCCAGAATACGTATACTTTCCTACAGTGCCTCATCATATTTCCTCACCAACTCATCCGAAGCCTTCGAGTCGAGGCGAGCTAGGACATCCAAAAGCCGAATTAGGTACTCCTTGCACCGCGTCCGGGCGGTCTGACTTCCAGGATCCTGTGTCATTTCAAGCAACGCAGCCCCTACCAGTCGCAACTTTTCCACCTGTAGAAACATGTCAGCAATCGCTGTGGTCTCCCATCATCACCAGGCGACCTGGCTCGAGAAATAATACGTACGCAGGGCTCGCCGTTAAGCTGAAGTGCTTCGAACGGAACCAGTGTGAGTTCATTCAGGAAGTCGCCTATAATCTCCGTCTTCCTGATGTTGAGCAAGGCCGGTTGGTCGCTCAGTCCTATGCATGCGATGGCTTTCGTTTCGATACACCTGTGCAGCATGACCAAACGCAGACAATGGTACGAGATTGTCAGGTTGGCCCTGTGCACCCAGAAGCAGCCCCTGTGACGCAGGTCCACCTCCTCGTCTTCGCTCGTGACCGTGTTCGGGTTCTTTAACCATGACGGCAGGCCGTCTAATACCCCAATGAAAGTGAAGTATAATTTGGTCAATTCTTCCACTCCGTTCACAGAGGCAACACTTTGCCTCTGATGGTGATGTTTGATCGCCAGCATGAAGTCTGACGCTCGCGTCCACAGCCGCTGGTATAGGTCGTAGCCGACCAAGAGGCGTTTCTCAAACTCCTCGGTGTTATGTTTCACTTCGGGATCGAGCAAGCTGACCGGGGTCTGCCCAGTGAGAGCCACGTCAATGTCGCCGTCCAGCATTGCAGTCTGGATGATTACTGGACGGTTATCGAGGATAGCAATCGCCCGCTCCGAACGGTATAGAAACCAAAAGTTCATCCGCAGTAGTTGGGACTCGAGCGCCCCGTACCGACTGACTGTAGCCTCGCTATACAACCTGAGATCAACGGCCATCAGCCGGGCATGAGAGTGAAAGTACCAGGCAGGCTTTAGCCTCCCTGTGGCGTGGTAGGTCCCCGCTAACAGTATGCGAATGGTGAGAGAACTGGCGACCGGACACTCAATGTCCCATGTCAGGAACACTTTGAGCATTTCCTCCGCGTAATAGAGAAATGACTCGCCGAGACCCTTGGACACGAGTTGCCCATCTCTGGGAGCGTTTAAGGTAACCCTGGCACACACCGCCATAATCAGGGTGATGTCTCTCAAGTTTTCAAGCAGGTCATCCCAACAGTCTGTCTGAAGCAGGCTGCATGTAGGCAGCTGACTTGGTGTAGCAGCGTCGCTTGCCAATCGCTTTGCTAAGGCACGAATTGATGGCTCGTGATATAGCGGCCCGTAGATGTAAGATGTCTCTATATGGCGATTGACGCACTTGATGGCGATGCTGCCAAAGTCTTCCCCGCCTCCTTCAGTACTTACACGGAGCAGGAGTGCAAAGTAGATCTCCACGGCCGATCGTCTTAGGCCTTCGATGCGACGGAGCGACGACCATGGCGTGGAGATTGTTGCCTGGGCGCCTGTTACGCTGACCGGCGTGGAGGTACGCTCTCGAGCTTCGGTGGAGGATGATGCTAAGCTCTGTGCATCAGCTGCCTGGCGAGCGCGGGCGTTCCTCGACTTTGGACCTCGCTTCCTTGGAGCCTCTGCGTAGGAGCATGGCAAGTCGGCCGCTTGGCAGGCCGAGCAGACAGGAGCCACGGCATCACACTAAAAGAGGTCAGACAGCCTCAGAAGATTGAAAGAGATGGCGATGGATCTGTAGATTGGTGCACACACCTTGACTCTCCGCCGCCTACAGACGTCACAGGCCCGATTCGACAATGGTTGGTTCGGCCACATATCGTTCAGAGTGTAGCAGGGACCTGGTGGAGTGAGACGAAATTCTGCGGGAAAACCCCGAGGAATGAGGAGGGGTATGGGCCAGACATCACCTTTGGGCGGACAAATTGTTACATGGTTTCTCCGAAACGGGTCCACATAGAACCTCGGCAGAATGTACCTTTCTACAGTAGGCCATCGGGATGTGGGTGATGTGGAGCCGTTCCGTATCATGGTCGTCGGTAAGTGCTAAAACACCTAAAAAAAGGCATAGATACTCCAGGTACCTATTCTTTAGTTATATTTAGGTGGCCTATGACAAGCGGTTTGGATATTAGACCCTTACTAGGTACACATAGATAATACCTAAGCGCATATTTTTACAGAGGGATAACGGCGGTTCACACTCTCACAAGCTCTTCTCACGACCCTGAAGCGTCCCATGGAGGGTTTACAGTATCTAAAAGCTCGGGTCTAATAAATTTCGCTGGTGACACTAATCGATTTCTTCCATCCAAGTCGGCTTCCATTGCCACCGCAATGCCCAACTATGCAATGTGTACAGTCAGTGGGGATGACCTCTTGAACGAGCCTGAAAGCTCTAAGTGCCTTGGTAGAACGGCAGGTCACTTGCAGGAGTTCCTACTTCCGACCTTGGACCGCAACCAAAAGACGCAGAATCACTCAAGTTACCGCCGAGGTACACCTGCTGGAGAGGGAAAGTACAAAGCTCCCGCTGCCTTCCAGTGGAATCTGTTGCAGCCAAGGTCTCGGGCACCGTGCCGTTCTCAACCCACAATACCAGCTGCGCCAAGGCGTCGTCCGGAGCCGCTCCAGCCCCACCATAGCAGTGACCCACGCCGGGTGCTTCATAGAATCGAATGAATTCGTCGGATTGCGGATTCGCCTTGAGGACCTGCTCCATGTATGCAATAGTGCCGTTGGGCGGAATCGCCTCGTCAGCGAGTCCATGCCATGTAATGATCTTGCCACCAGATGCTCGGAACGCAGAGAGGTCTGGGTTATCAGCTGCCACAATAGAACCATAGTCGGTTTCGGATTCCTGAAGATAGGCCAGAAACACTTCCTTCGTCATGGTAGACGCGTCCCAGTTCGGATCTTTGGCCAAGAAATACTGCACCCATCCAGAAAAGAGGTCGGCTGGTGCCGCCGTGCAGGTGCCGTTGGATGTGCATTCAGTCGTGATGTACATGCTAGTTAGTGCAGCGTCTTGGTGTATGCCGAACCAGCCGACCTTGCCGTCGTCACTGCGGGCGCCCGTCCACGCCGCCTGCACAATAGTAGCAGTAGTATCGGTGTATTGTTGCTCGGTTCCGTTGCAGGAGAAGTTCTTGCCGACAATGCTGTGGGGATCAAATGTGCAAAGAGCGGGCAACGATATGATACCATCTTCAGCGCCGTCCAATGCGTCGCATGCGTCAATAGCGGCCTGTGTAAAAGCTTCAACCTCGCAGCGGGCAGGAGCTACTCCCAGGTCGAGCATGACCTGGGTCGCCCAGTAACCGGCCGGAAGAAAGTTCTCAGCGTTGATCGCTGGAGCCGCGGTCATGATGCCATCGAAATCGTCACCGTGCTTTTGGGCGAGCATCATACCCTGACGACCGCCCCCAGAGCAACCAGTGAAGTAAGAGCGCTTGGGCTTCGTACCATAGTAGCTCTCCGAGATGCCCTTGCCGAGACGGCCATCTCATGCAGAGAAGTTGTACCCCAGTTATCCACCAATTGGGCGTTGACTTTACCCGGACTTTCCAAGGCCCAGGGTTTCGGGCTCTGCGAGTTTTCGGTCCCTCGCACATGTCCAGCATCGGTATCGAGCGCGATGTAGCCATGACCCACTGCCTGAGTCATATATAGAGAACCGAAGCTGGCGCTGTAACCGCCGCCTCCCACAGCTTGAAGTTTGCCATTCCAGGACGAGGACTCGGGCAGCCAGACCTGCACATTGACGGCGTCGTTCATGCCTGGATGTGTGTACGTGACTGACACGTTGCAAAGTTAATCGTGTAGGCGGCCACGTCAATGCTGCCAGGAGGCAAAGAGGAAGCGGTATAGTTATACGTGGGCGCGGCTGTAATGCTGAGGAGGGCGGTTCCTTCAATGTCGGGGAATCCGAAGGTACTGGCTGAGCATACGTCGGTGGCATTAGGTTTGGTGCATGCTGCTTGGACACTCTGGCTCCAGGCCATTGCTAACAAGGGCAAGATTTTGAACGACATTGGAGGAGGAAGAGTAGGTTGTGTTGTGGCATACAAAAGAAGTATGGTCAAGTGAATAGAGCACCGTCGTGTACTTAAATCATTACTTACCACTACCAGAAATCGTCTTGACTAACTTGGTGTCAGTTCCACCATATGCTACGACAGGTCCCGATCGTATAGAACCAAGCCCCTTCCAATCAAACAACACAGAATACGGACCTCGTAAAATCCACGCTTCGTACAACTTCCACGGTAAAGGAGTCCATCTCACTTTGAATATGGAGTAAGCTTCGTAATGCGTTCACTTGAGAATCAGTGCCTGCGGCATAGACAACAAGGTTCTAGAAATTGCTGGTCCACTTTATCAAGAATATTATGAAGATCGCACTTCCCGGCATGGTTCCATCGGTTATAGAACTCCGAGGAACGACATGCGTCGTCGTTCCGAATACGCATTCATCGCCACAAGCGTATTCGGATTGTTTCTATTGGCTGCTCTTATCTCATCCGCACCTCACGACCCCAACTGGGGTTTCATCGTTAGCGCTGGTTCAATTTACTCATAATAACTCGCAAAATCCGGGGCAACCCTCGGCGGCGCCGAAAGCTTTGGTTATTACGCTGACGGCGTGCTTGACAGCTTGCATCAGCTGTATGCCAACCTTCGGCTTGTTTTTTACGGCCCGAGCCTTTCCTGGTGTTCTTCCTTGGCCGTTGGGTGTGTGACCTAAAGATAATTGTTGGATACGCGAGTAGATCTTCAAGATCTAGTGAGAATGTGATGTTTTTGTACGGTTTAGCGTCAATCCCTGCTCTAGAAGCTGTGTCTTGTGTGAAAGCAACGCCATCTATTAGTTCTACTCTGCGATGATGTAGTATAGAATCATGCTGAACTCGACTCGGTGGTTTATGGAATGTCCTTGCCTTGGGTTATTTAATAAACGATCTGGTAGTATAGGTACGCGTCTTTCATGTGACTCGAACGTCGCGTGGTTCTTCCGAAAACTATTTGTCGGTAATGCGTTGCTTAAGCTGTCGGGAATGCCGCAGCTTATAGCGAATATGACAAAGGTGTGACAACAGTGTTCATGTGAGGGCACACTGCGGATGTCCGGCGCCTTGAGCCACTTTGGGCTTGGCCAGGCTGCGGAGGCGCCGCGAGGGCTCTATATATGGAGCCGAGGAGGGCCTCCTCTTCCTTCGGAGGAGGCAGGTTTCAGATGTTCCTTACGCATATACCTACGAGTCGCTTATCTATCTGTTGCGGGCCGCACTGTTGAGAGACTTCTTTACTCTGCTGGTATCGGCGCCTGAGCGCTCATGAGCTCAAGAATGATACCGTTTAGAATAGGAGGCAGCACAAGGGACGGCTTCTAGCCATAGAGCATTCAGATCATGATTCATTCCACTGAAGCAAGAGTGATACAAGCATTATCAGTCAGGAAAGAAACAATGTGTAGTGACAGGGTGTGGTCAATCCACGTGTTAACCCAACTCCTCGCAAGCCACAAAACAAAAACCTTAGCAACGTGTCTCTTACACTGCGACCGGGGGCCGGGTGCCAGACCTCTTCCAATCTTCTCCATCCGTTTGCGGTGGCTGAACAGGATGCCACATCTTGTGGAAGCCAAGATAAATGAAGATGACAAGCACAATATACTCGACCAACAAGCACATCAGTGCGAAGGCGGCAGCCGATCCAAAGAGGGGACTCCAGATGGTGTGAACGTTCGCTATGGTGAATGCGTACAATAGGCCGTACGCAGTTCGAACGGCCAAGAAGGGCACGGAAAGGAGAGCATAGCGGATATACTGCGACATGGTTAGGGAAAGAGTCAACCTCTCAAAGGCAGTTACTCACGTAATAACCACTGGGAGAGATTCGATGCTTCTGAGTCATAAGATAGATCAACTCGCCCGCTGCGAGAACGAGGATCAATGCCAGAATGACATAGGCAGCCTTGGTCAAAGCTCGTGCTGTTGAGATGGTAGAGCCATTGCTGCTCAGGCCACCAGCAATAGAAAGCAGCGCGATGGCCGCGACAAAGATGAATCTAACGACTTTGAGGAATTGACGAGCGCGCGAGTTTTCATCAAGACTGGAGTTCAGACTGCACGCGTGACGCATTAGTAAGTCTCAAAGCTAATGCTGGGAAGAGTCGATCGTACGTGATGCGAGTGATTCCAATGAGCGCGACGAGCAGTGGGATAAGACCAATGTTAAGAAGTACGCCGTCGGCAATAATCAAGCCAATATCGGCAGGCCTTGGGTCTCGAACGATAGAAATGATTCCGCCAGCAAGACGCACTGAATATTGTCAGCTGGGTGATGTGCAAAACGGAATACAAGGTACACTTACACAGACAGAATGTCACCAAGGGGTACCATGCCATGCGAGGTGGCTGTCGCCAATTCTTGACGAGGACAAAGATTGCCGTGGGCAGCATAGGAGCGTAGAAGACAACCTGGGCGATGCCCACTGCAAGATGAGAGTGTGCCATTATCAAATTGGTGAGGATGCGGTGCTTGGATGAGCAGTGATTCCTTGATGGTGAATTGAGTTGTGGGACCCTATGTCATGGGAGATCCTCACATCTTATATCGAGAGACCGCTACCGAAGTTCTTTTCTGAAGGTTAAGCTGGTCTCTCAGAGGCAGCCATCTCCGCCCTTGTTCTCACAGGCGTGGTGTCGGGAACCCCGTTGCGTCGTCACACCTCGAATGAATGTCCATTTCCGGTATAGGCCTTCAGCCGGATGATCGGCACGCGTGGTTCAGTAGTGAAAGGCTGTGTTCGCGAATGCGCTGTTCTAGTCTAGTTTGTCTCGTTAGACGGGCCGTTCGGAACCATCGTGCCGATGAGTCAGCCCTATGAAGTCGATAAGGTGCATTGGATAGATGTTTGTTGGAGATTCGATGAGTCCGCCTGTAGAAAAGCCTTAGGACCAGTGGGAAAGGGTCGGCCCCCAGCCTCTTTGTCGTCGTCTTCGTGCCATTGCTCTGTCTACAATCTTGAACCATCGCGCAGGTGCGTCCCTATCGCTTGGACCCTCAAGAGCACACAAACTGGTCCCACTATGTCTTGAGCATGTGCAGATAATTGGGCTCCGTTTCTCGTTATGGGCGGCCTCAAATGGGCTATGTACCTTCGAGAGTTTGCTCGGCCTTTGGTGCCTAAACTTCATGCCGAGTACCCGCGATACCTGGTGCTTGAGGCCATGCACTCGAATGACTAACCCCTTTAGGGAGGGCATTCGATGTGATCCCAAAACAGCTGCATGCTGACCTGCGATAGCGCCATCAGCTGCGTGCCGATGACGCTCCATATTGCTTTTCATAGTACATTTGGATGAGACGGCAAAGTCGATCACTCGATGCAACTCAAGGCTCTCGTTGTCCAGCCTTGATCAACTACGCATGATTGGTTCCCTAGGTCCGTGCCAGCACGTACAGGTGATTGTATCGCAGTTTTCATATGATTGCCATCCCTGAATTCGGGTGCGCTGAACCAGAACACATTGGATGCTGACGAGGGAGGGCCGAGCAAATAGGAAAGAGTACTGCCACGCAACTTACTATCTAGGCCAGGGAAAGGCCCAGTGAATTTACTTCCAAGCTGTGGCAAACAACACTGAACGGCGACCTCTCCTGGAATGGATTTATTGGCAACAACCTTTGGGTCAGGAAAGCTGTGACTCTACCGAAAGCCTTGGCAAGTCTTTGGTTGGAATGCAGAGCGAAATAATCAAACTACAAAGCGGCAGAGCATCTGAGTCGAGCTCGAAGCTTTACCTAGAATAAGGTCCAGAGTTAGGAAGCTCTATTAGAGGTTGGATGCCTGGTAATCTGAAGTTGCTTCGGTGTGGTGGAAATCGGACACTGGCTCTGGCACATCGCTGCGTCTCAATGTGCGTCCCCCACCGAGTAAAAGCAAAACATACAACACCAGATATTCGCTGGTGGTCACCCACCCAACTACTGATCCGGCCCTTACTAGTTTATCAATGGGAGAGCGGACGGGATCCCGAGCTTTCCAGTAGGTATGGTCGTATGTATCAGGAGGTCAGTCTAGGTGGACTCTTAACTCAACGCAAGTCCCACTCGTTGCATCGTAAACAAGATTAGACATTATGAACAACGTACACGCGCATGAGGATTCTGCTACTAAGACCCACAAGATGGTCCAGATGGAAGTCCCTTCCTGGTACTTCGTGGAACGCCAGTAAGCCTTGGCCGTCAGATAGGAATGCTGTCCTTCTTCAATGCATCGATAGCTGGAAAGACGCCTTTCAATCGCTTCGCAGCCTATCAATTGAAGCTTCGGGAAACCACGGGAGTGGGGAGAAGGAATAAAAATGGGAACCTTCAAAGCCTTCATAGCCATTGTGATAGAAAGTAGCGGTGGCCTAAACAGCGCAGTCAGTCTCAGTCGGCGGTACTAATTGCGTCGTTAGTGCCAAAGGTTGAGTTTCCCAGGTTCCATCTTTTGTTATTCGTAATGCCGAAGAAGACATGAGAAGCAACTGCGATAGCTTGGGAGCGGTGTGATGGCCAATGCCTGATTTAGCCGATGGTGAGTTGGCCAAGAACAAATCTTCAAATCCAAGGCTTGTTTCGAAGGTCAGAACAGTGGTTGGCACACTTTCAATACAGGAACAGATGATGATGGGTTGCGCGCGTGACCATGGGATCACAGGGCTTGACGATGAAGGCCTGTCCAGGGGGTAGCCCAGTAATGTTCTTGACATAATCTACCTGACTACCCATATGGGCAGCCTTTACCATCCATTCGCTTATTATCTGCGGCACAGTACGGAGGATAATTCTACAAATGGTACGTTACGAATACACTTCTGCTCTTCCCGCGCCGAATTGATTGGTCTTGCGACCAACTTTCAGGCCTCAGACGCCTCATAAGAGGTCGACTTGATGTGATGACCACATAGGCTCGGTGGAGTTGGAGCGACCTGATTGTAATAGAACAGTGATACATATGAAGACACTTTAACATTCGAAAATCCACCCGTATCACAAGATCTTTGACGAGGAAGACCATTCAAGTTTCGATGGAGCCCGCAGTACGACCTGGTATACCATGGGGTAGCGCTCGGTGAACTCTCGGTGAAAGATAAGATAAGAGGTTCCCAAAACTACGAAAAGTGACGGCCATGCGCTTAGACAACTCGCCGGGCATGCACTCCGTCTTGGATTCGTTCTGATGCGAGGTTTTCATCGCCTCCCCCGCCCACGGCTTACGGCCTCTCGACCGCGCAGCCAGGTGCTTTTTCGTCCTCAATGGCTGGCGTCTACATCCCGACGTGACCTGCTCACTCTCGCCATCGAAACCTCCTGCGACGACACATGTGTCGCACTACTGTCCAAGAATCCCGATGGCTCGGCGATTCTTCACTATAACAAGAAGCACACATCCGATAATCGTGCCTTTGGCGGCGTTCATCCCACCGTCGCTCTCGCCGGCCATGGCGCCAGTCTCGCCGACCTCGTCACCGACTGCTTGCCTTTCCTCCCCGACGCCGAGGCATCCCCCAATACATTAACGGTACGCGGACAACAGAAGCAGAAGCCCGACTTTGTCTCCGTTACGAGGGGACCGGGCATGCTCGCGAATCTTTCGGCAGGCCTTAACACCGCCAAAGGCATCGCCGCAGCTTGGCAGGTTCCCCTCCTAGCCGTAAACCATATGCAAGCCCATGCCCTCACGCCCCGACTCGTCACAGCGCTCGAGCGAGGCAAGGCGATCGAGCAAGCCGACACAACACACTCCGCCAAACCGACCGACGACCACCCTGCCTTTCCCTTTCTCTCGCTGCTCGTCTCGGGCGGCCATACCCTCCTCGTCCACTCCCGGGCCCTCAACGACCACCGCATTCTCGCCGCAGCCGACTCCCTGGCCATCGGCGACGCAATCGACAAGGCCGCCCGCCAAATCCTCCCCGAGCCCCTTCTCGCCGCAACGCACGATGTCATGTACGGCCGTCTCCTCGAGTCCTTCGTCTTCCCCGCCGGCCGCGCCGCCTCCTACAACTATACCCCGCCCCGACGCCGTGCCGACGAGGTCGCGACCTACACATCCCCCCACGGCTGGCATCTCACGCCCCCCTACGCCACGACGCGCCGCATGGGCTACGACTTCGCCGGCTTCGGCTCGCAGGTCCAGCGCATTGCAGAGGCGCGGCCTGACATGGGTGAGGCTGAGCGCCGCGATCTAGGCCGTGCGACGATGAGACTACTATTCGAACACCTCGCGAGCCGGGTCGTCTTCGCGCTCGACAATAAAGAAATGGGGCTTGAGGACGTGCGGACGCTGGTTGTCGCGGGCGGCGTCGCGAGTAACCGCTACCTGATGCACGTTCTCCGGGCGTTCCTCGACGAGCGCGGGCATCAGCGGGTGCAAGTTACGGCGCCGCCGGTGGAGCTGTGTACGGATAACGCGGCCATGATTGCGTGGACGGGGGTGGAGATGTGGGAGGCTGGGTATGAGAGCGAGCTGTCGGTGCAATCGATCCGGAAGTGGCCTTTGGATCCAACAGGCGAGGATGGGGGCATCCTGGGCGTGAATGGGTGGGTGAAGAGGTCGTGAGACTGTGTACAAGACATGTATTATGTGTACGATTCCTGCAGTGTATATCAAGCGATCATCAATTCATCTCAAGATTCAAGAGTACTCTCCATGTCTGCCTTCCATTCCAGCCTTGGCCCAAACCGTGCCGACAATGCGCGAAGCAGAGAAGACCACCATTTTCGGTAGCATTGGATGGCAGAGACATTACGCTTTCGCAGCCTTCCTGGCCTGAACCCGGGCTCCCAGATGTTGTTGACTTCCCAACAGTGCGCGCCATTCGGTAGGCAGTCACGCACCCTTGAACGACAACATCATGCTAGCACAGTCAGAGCCTCAACACAGCCACTTGATTGATGTCTAGTTTACAAGTTACAGCAGGCGCTCTAGCCCGGCCCCGTCCCTCATGACCATAACCATATCGCCCCTCTACTCCAGATCCGCCGTGACGTTGGAGAACTCGCCCTTCTCCAGCTTGGTCTTCCAGAAGATGGGGTTCGTGTCGCTGAAGCCGTGCTTCACCCAGCCGGCCTCCTTGACGTGGTACAGGTTGATGAAACCACCCGAGTAGGCGTCCCTGTGGGTGGCGGCGAGAATACTGCGGCGGCCGAGCTCGAGCGCATCCTCGTCGGACAGATCGTAGCTGTACTCAGCATCGAGCACACCGTAGGCGAACGTCTGACCGGAGCCGACACAGAAGAGGTTGCCGGCCATACGGGTGCCGTCCGAGTCGACGTAGTACAGGGCGGGGCCCTCCTCCTTAGTGACACCGGCGCACATGGTACCCATGCTGAGGCCCATGCCCTTGTAGCTGTAGATGAGGTTGGCGAGGATCTTGGAGGCGGCGGCGACGGAGATGCGGCGCTTGTGGCGGAGCTCGTGGAGGCGGCACTGCATGCCGAGCCAGGCGAGCCAGTACTGGCAATCGGCGGCACCACCAGCCATGGTGCCAAGGAGGACGGAGTTGATCTCGATGACCTTCTTGACGGTCTGAGAGGCGATCCAGTTGCCGGCCGTGGCGCGAGAATCGGTAGCGACGATGATGCCGCCCTGGAAGCGGAAGGCGAGGGTTGTGGTTCCGTGGGCAATCTTGATGGGGCAGTCGGGGTTGGAGCGGTCGTCTGTCGCGGCGCGGAGCCAGGAGGAGGGCTGCTGCTGTTAGCTTCGGGAGAGACGTTGTCGGCGAGATGGCGAGACGTACATGTGCTACCGGGGGCATGGCGAACTTGAGGGACAGAGGCGGCGCGGCGCCCATGAGCTCGAGGTCTTGCTCCTCCTCATCACGGAAGGTGTTCTCCTCCTGGAATGCCGGACGGCTGTATCTAGAGACCAGGGTGTCCATCGTAGGGACGTGTGTGGGTATCGTGGTTGTTTGGTGGTTTGCGGGTCAATAGGAGAGCTGTATCGTGGATGCCGTCGGTCGGTGGTGGTGTTGGCGATGGGGGGGAGGTCGTGGTGGACGGGGAGGCTGTTGGGTTGATGTGGCGGTGGTTGACGTTGACTGTCTGGATGGATCCGAGCTCAGGCAGCTTTGGCTCGCGTCACGGATGGAAGCTGCATCAAGCTGACTGATGCCTTGTTGCCTGATTTGGTATGGCCTCCATGCAGGTACGTACCGCATTGACCCACATCCGGTACGTACCGAAAGCCCATCCCCACGAAGCACCTGTCTGATGGTCCTCAAGATCAAGAGTTGGACGGCAGAGAACATGACTAAAGGATAAGTAGACACTGAATACGAGGTAAGATCACTTCTACCGAGTATAGAACCTAGTTCAGGGTAATGATCACTTGCCGCCCGGACTGGCCGTAGCAGCAACAGAGCCCCAACACCAAACCATCACAACTATGTACTCCGCGTTATGACCGACAGCAAACGTGCCTCGTTGCTCTCAGTAGGCCTCCACAGAATTTCAGTCCTCAAAGTTGCGGTTATCGCGTCAGTCTCGTTGGCCGTACGAATCCGCCTGAGCTCTATAGGCTTGCCCATTGTTCGGTGCACTGACATCAGCACCATGACCGACGCGGACTTGTCTGTCGGTTTACGAAAGATATTTTGTGTCTATTCAAGATGCGTAAGACGGTATAAAACTTTCAAAATCAATCAAGATGCAGGCTTTTGATTTCCGCTGCGAACCCCTCGGCGCCTTTTTATCTCATTCTGTCAAACGTTGACCACCATTAAACATGATCTTCTCGTTGAAGGCGAGGTACTCCTACCTCATTACGAATACCCTCCCATCGTCCATCACAAATATCATGGAACGAGGTGCGAAGTTTAATCGAACTCAGCGCAGATAAGGTCGCTGTGGAGATCCATTACCTCCGCGATAGTCACGTTCCCGACGACGTCAGCCATCCACATGACGTGATCCAGAGTGGTAACGTCCCCGTTGTCGTTGAAGTAAGGGTAGAACTGATCCACGCCCAAGGATTTCGGCTGGGCAGAAATGAGGAGCGAACCGATCGCAACGTTCCTGCCAGATATGTCGGTGAGGCGGGAAGCGTTTTGGGACTGCCACTCCCACCACAGACGATCAAGGTTGGTGTGGTGCATGAAGAACAAGGGATCGGCCGGAGAGAGCGAGACGTCGTCCATCTGGGTGCCATTGTTAGTCGAGTGAGATTTTCGCCGCCATATTAGATGAAATGCATAGTAACTTACGGTGCCCCCAACAGCATAGTGACCGCTGACATGAGGAGTGCCGCCAAGGCATGAATTGAAGTCGTCGTAGTTATCCAGAGTTTGGCAGGCGTCGACAATATCCTGAGAGACCAAGTCGAACTGCTTCTGCTTCAAGTCACGCTTCAGGCAGACCTTTTCTGTGTCGCGGGTGAGCTGGATGTTCAAGTCCAGTCGCAAGTCGGCGAAGGCGC
Source organism: Verticillium albo-atrum (assembly GCA_002851705.1). Taxonomy (NCBI): domain Eukaryota; kingdom Fungi; phylum Ascomycota; class Sordariomycetes; order Glomerellales; family Plectosphaerellaceae; genus Verticillium; species Verticillium albo-atrum. The sequence goes on from NMXJ01000004.1 coordinate 1,008,651, forward strand.
CGTCAATAACGCATCCTTCTTCATCCAGAGACGTAGATCCGAAGCCAGTGAGGGAATCGGCGCTCCAAATGCCGGACTCCGCGAGAGTACCGGAGAGCTGGTCGGCTTGCTCGTCCCAGTACCTGAACATGCGTTTCGGTCAAAATCTGTCTCAACCTTTCTTGGCAGTGAAATGCCAGCAACGGGGACATGCCAAACTTACGGGAGTGGACCTTTGTAACCACACTCCTCTCGCAGGAGGTTCTCGTGCACCGTCATATACCAACGGTGCCACGGCAGGAAACTGCCCTAAGCAACTGTTAGGCTGGCTGAGATGCTGCGACGAGAACTATAGAAAGACTTACCACACCGTGGATGAACTGAACCTGGGCGACATGGGCAACTTGTAGATCTTCCCAGACCGTAGTGGCACCAGCAATTCCAGTCTTGGAAGGAGCCAGTTCGGGGTTCATCAAACAAAGCGTGGAGTTGATGTACGAAGCCTTCTCGTCGCTGGTCAGGACGGCCCTTCTCATGTGTTAGCTGTGTGCGGCCCTAAATTGCATTCACAACATACCAAGACTTGCGCACACTGAGATTAGTGCATGCCGCCGACGCGCCCTGGGAGGCGGCTATGACGATAGCTGCGATCGAGAGGAACTTGGACATGGTTGTTGCTGTTGTCGACCGGAACGAGAGTGGGATTGGGCTACTATAGATCAGATCCTAGCGAGACGGATGTGATATGAGCACGCAAGCGAAAGTAGACAGAGCCGTTCTGAACGAAGGTAAAAAGACCGAAGATCCTGAGATGGTGAGGACGAGAGAACGCAATCTGGTCCTGGATGGACGACTATTTGTACATTCTGAAAGGGCTGTTCGTCTTTCCGCCTTCCTTTTCCAATTTTCCTTGGCTTTCAAAGCCCACCCGCAACAGCACGATACTCTGCTTGACAATCTGCATGATTCTAACATCGTGGCTGGTGGGTCATCCGTGCTCAACGGCCCCCCCTGCCGCGATTCTAACTGCCGTGTTAGGCATTTTGTTCATCCGGCAGCCCCGGTAGCAATGTTGGATTACTCCGACAACCCAGGTGCAAACAGTCACTTTACTTTTGTCTGAATCGCTCATCTTGCTTGGCAACCAACAAGATTATGCTTTCGTCATTTCTCAGGCACGATCACGCTCAGACGCTCGGGGGAAGGACCTCCGGGGGCAATGCCGCAGGCCCGCTCCGCCCACGGTATGATCCTAAGTGGGAGATGGATGAATCGCAGATTCAGCACGCAATTGATCCCTGGTTGCAGAATGCTGCCGCTCCCGTTGGGCAGTATGCTTAACCGCTACGGTATTACCTGTTGTTATGGAAGTCGAGAGGGCATCCCTGTCATGTTATCGTTCGGGCGGGAAGCAGGGGACAGGGCGTTCTTGACTTGCTGTACATAACTCAGATGGGTACCTAGATAAAGATCCAAGCTTTCCTCCGGGCCGTGCTCTTGGCGTTCTAGTGACGGCAGTATTCTTTGCCAACGAACATGCCCATACCCGATCGGTCGATGGATAGGAGGTAGGTTTTGGAGACTATTGGTGACCTGTGAAGTAAATTTTTGACGATGTCTGAGTGAACCGTGCTTCAATTTGTCCGAGAGAGACGGGGCATTGAACACGTAACTGAACATACACGAAAGCATCGAGGTCACAATTAAACAGGGGTCGTACGTCCACGTCGTTCACGGAGTTGTCGGCAGGGCGTAGCGTTGGCCGACTGGTGGATCTTCGGCCGCGACCGAGTAGGGTATCTCTGCCGTGATGGAGCACAACTGTCCAAGATCTAGGCCCCCGGATCTCGCGACGACGTGGGGGCTCATACAGCGGCTGAGGATTGCGTGCATCGCCGAAGCCGCTATTTGAAATCGGGATACCCACTCAACTCAGGGGGCCGTAGAATAGCCGAATATTTGACTGTACATCCTACTCGTCAAGTTTGCGAATGATGGCCGTCTTAAGCATAAGCTTCAGTCTCAAGTTCTGGGGAGCTTTATTCGTTCTTGTTGTTCGTAGATAACCCCTAACATATTGTCAGTGGTCGGAGGCCAGGACCCGCTCGTAAACAATGCCAGCAGCGAAGGCCTCCAATGGCCAGCTTTGACAGCTGCAGCCAGCTGCAGTGACCCACCCGATGCAGAAGAACCTCATCACTGCTCTCAAGCCCGTCATTACCATCACGTCTCATCGAGCCTACCACTTCACGTCCGTCATCCAACTGAACACCAGACGCGTCTATCGAGAACGTGCCCCGTAGTCACCCACCATGCGACCCTCAGCCCGCCGCCTGGCCTCGGCCGCCAACCCCAGCCGCACACTCGGCCGCCACGCTCCCATGCCTCTTCTGCCGCCCATCCCCCTTTACCGCCGCCTCCTACGCGCCCATCGCAAGTTCCTCCCCGCCGAGATGCGCCTCCTCGGCGACGAGTACATCAAGGCCGAGTTCCGCTCTCACAGGGAGGTCGACAACCCCGCTCACCTGGTGCGTGTCTCCGGCCGAACGGGTTTTCAGTCGCCCCTCAGGATCTAGCCGAGGCACAGAATGAACTGACGTGTGTAGATTGGTTTCCTGTCTGAGTGGCAGTTGTATGCGCAGCAGATTGAGGGCGAGTCATGGATCGGAGACAAGATCGCGCCGGGCAAGTTTGAGAAGCTGAGTGGTGAGTACTCACCTCGGATCACATGCCGTGAGGCTGCTAACCTTCGATAGACGACCAGGTCGGCCAGCTGTACGAGTTGATGATGGCCATCAAGAAAAGGCACCAAGAGGGCGGCGGCGAGTCCGAGGCATAATTCACCTGTCCCTGCAAGCAAAGACAACCAAGCGAAGCATGTATCAGTTCAATCTGTATACCATTGTATAACATCACGCTTTCTATAGACTCCTTATTTTATTCCCCCGAGAATCAAGCCTCCCCTTGCAATGCCTCCACGATCCAGTTAGCCTGGATGACGCTCACCTTCTTCGCGTAATTCTTTTGCGTGTACACGTGCTCCAGGAACATGATGGCCTCCCTCTTCTGCCCGTGCAGCACGCTCGCCGGGTGGATGGCAACGACGTGCTTCCCCTGCGCCGTCACGTAGCTCGCGTCCGGCGCCAGCACGGCCGTCTTGGACACGAATCCGCACAGGAAGCACTTGAGCAGCGCCTCGGCCTGCGACGGGGCCAGCGGCGTGAAGGGCTGCGGGTCCGGCGGTGGCGCCTCGGTCAGCAGGCCCTCCTTGAGGCAGAGCGCGCGCAGCTGTCGACGAATGTTCATGGCTGTCTTCATGTTGCGGAGGTTGACGCGGCGCTTCTTGCACCAGAGAACGCGGTCAGCGTTCTCGGCCGCGTAGAGCTGCATCGTGTTGAGGTACGTCAGGATGTCGCCCTCGCGGCGGTAAAGCTCCTTCCGGAGCTCCTCCGCCTCGTCGCGCTCATTCTCCGATTGCAGCTGGAGGAAGATATCGTCGCCGGAGGTGAGAGCCGCGATAATGTCGATGACGTCGAGGACGCAGTCGAATTGAGGTTTGGCCGCCGCGAGGAGAACGGCGCCGAGGGGAGCAGACACGGGAAATGCTGCCATCTTGCGGCCTGCTGGTGTGATGGAACCGTCGTCGGCGAGGGCTCCGAGGCCGTGCAGTTGGATGAGGGCCTTCTCGATCGAGTCAATCGCGGGCGCATCCATGAGGGGGAAGGCCAGGACGTCGTCAATTCCGCGTGCCTTCATCGTGAGAACAGCGCCGAGAACGTCGATGCGGAGGATCTCAGGGAGGTCGACCTCTTCGAGAGAGTTGAAGGCGTCTTCGGGGTAGAGACGGTAGCACTTGCCGGGGCCTTCACGGCCAGCACGACCAGTCCTCTGGATGGCGGATGACTTGGAGATGGGTTTTGCGAGGAGAGATTCCATGCCGAGGCGGGAACGATACTGCTTGACCTTGGCCTTGCCGCAGTCCACGACATACCGGACGCCAGGTACCGTAACGGACGTTTCCGCAATGTTGGTCGCAAGGACAATCTTTCGCGTGAACGATCCCTTGATGGGCTTGAAAGCTTCGTGCTGTGCCTCGATCGAAAGTTGACCGAAGAGAGGGAAGACTCTGATCTTAGGCATGTTCGAGGCCAGAGTGGCGGCGTACTCCTCGATGAGGCCTTGGGCGGCCTCGATCTCCTCCTGGCCAGTAAGGAAGGCCAAAATGTCGCCAGGAAGCGGTTCTTCTGTGTGTATCCTGAAGATCGCCTTGAGCAGAGAGTCTTGAATGTCGGGAACGGCCTTTGGGAGGTGGACCGCCTGGACAGGGAACTGTCGACCCGGAATGCGTAGCTCGCCCACTGAGATAGCTGGCTGGGTGCTTGTTGGCGCCGCCTCCTCCTCCTCTATGTCCTCCGCAACAGGGGGTGCCTCCAGGAAGAAGTGTCGTATCCTCTCGACATCAGCCGTAGCACTCATGATGACAACCTTCAGCGGAATGCCGCCGCGGCCCGTTTTGTCTCCAGAAAGGATCTGCTTCAGGAAGCCAGAAAGCAGATCAACATCCACGCTCCTCTCGTGAATCTCGTCCACCACGATTGCGCTGTACTGCCGCAGGTACGGGTCGTGCAGCAGCTCCTGAAGCAACATGCCCTCCGTGACAAACTTGATCTTCGTACCCTTGGGCACATTGTGATCGAATCGCACAGAGTAACCCACCATGCCCTCCGCCCCAGGCCGCAGCGGCGTGCCAGCCTCCTTGGCCACGCGGTGCGCCAGAGTCGTAGCAGCAACACGCCGAGGCTGAGTGATGGCGATGACACCACCGACGGCAGCCTCGCGGCCCGTGTCGTCGACCTTGACCGTCCTGCGGCGGCACCAGGACTCGGCGGTCAAGAACTGGGGCACCTGTGTCGACTTTCCGGAACCGGTCTCTCCGACGAGGACGACAACGTCGTTCTGGCGGACCTTGGACTTGATCTCGTCGCGGTGGGCCCAGATAGGAAGCTTCTTGCGGGACTCGAGGAGGACCAGGTCCTCCTTCCATCGAGAGGTAGGGCCCGACTTGGTAGAGGCTCTGTCCTTGCGAGGCCGAGACGAGTCGCCATCGTCTTTTGAATGAGAGCGCTGCGGTCTCGAACCTTTTTTGGCGGCTGTGTCTTTGTCTTTGGCGTCGTCCTTGGGGGGTTCTGAGGCGCTCACTGCCGGAGTCGCTGTTTGCTGCGGTGCGGGCTTCTTTGCTGGCGGGTTGAGGTAGCCCTCGAGGGAGATAATCTTGTTGCCGACTTTGACCACATTCTGGTTGTTGAGCTTTCGCTTCTTGCTTTTGGGCTCGCCGCCCTTGGGGTCCGACATGATGGTGACTTGGTGGTTGTTCTTACAGTTGGTTGGTGATGATGGATGAGGCTCTCTCAGAAAATTTGGATGGGTCAAGTTTGGGCGGTCTCGCACAGGGCCGCACAATCGGATCCACACACACCACAGGATGCGCACATGGCACGTTTCTCGACACCGACATCGACAACCTTACGTTTGGCTTGCAGTTAGCCCTTTTGTAATTTGGAGGTGCATACTGAACATAATGATGGTTAATTCGAGACCAAACGCGGTTGATCTTAAAACAAAAGTGCAGCTATCGGATCAAACGTCACTTTGCAACCAACGCAATCAAGCCAAGAAATGATTCAACTCCATTACTCCAACCATTGTAAAATGCTATCAAGCGCCCACCCCTAAGTCTCAACACCAGCAGCTTATTTGATGCGGTCAAGACGGGCCCTGTTGAGCCTGACGCCGTCATCCACCATATCCGTCTAGAGGAAGTATTAGCAACTGTAATCGGGCCACTGGAGCTAAACACAACAGCACTCACCTTCTCGTTGATCCTGTCGGCGCTGACAATCTGCCTCTGCACAGTCTCGGTCTGTGCCTTGGCGACTCTGTTGAGAATGGAAACGGCGCCACCGAGCTCATCCATCTGGCGATCAATGGTCGCTTCGTCCTCCAAGGCCTGTGAAGCGTCAGCATTCGAGTCGCACATGGTAAAACATGGACAAATCCTACCTGGTTGTTCTCATCATCATCCTCGTCGAGGAAGACGTACTTGCTCTTCTCTGCCGCAGATGACTTGCCAGAAGCACGCTGCCCGTCAGGTCCAATGTTCAGGCCGCGCATCGTCTTCTCCATCTGCTGCGACGAATCCCAGCCGTTCTTCCTCGTCTCGTTACGCAGGTCTCGCTCGGCACTGCAAATAGTCAGATATGCGTCTTGTTTTCTGCGAAAACGGCATCACTTACCGGTGGTTGTCGAGCACCCTCTGCTCTTGCTCGGCAGTGCGCTTGGTGTTGGTGAAGGGGTTGTTGACGTGCACCGCAAACATGGATCTGTTCAGGCTCTTGAGCTTCTTGGCCCGGTCCGCTCCAATCTTGTTGTAGTTGGCGGCTTCATCGAGGCGCTTCTCCGTGTTGATAAGGCGCTCCTCGTCTCGCGCAAGGATGTTCATCGTGTTGATACCCGTGTCGGCGGCCTGGTGGGCGAGGGCGATGGACCGATTCAGCGAGTTGATAGACTCCTGCCTGGTGTCCTGGATCTGCTTCTTGACGTCCTTTACCTCCTGCGCCTCGAGCTCCTCCTCGGTGAGTTGGCGCTCGGCGCCGTAGCCGCCGTAGGGATCACCTCCTGAGGATCCCTGTCCGTAGCCGTCGTTGCTACCGGGGGCTGGCTGTCGCTGCTGGTTCCGCTCCTGGGCACCGGAGAAGAGCTGATCCCGCTGGGCGTCGGTGTCGGTCGAGTTGGTACGGCCGAGACCGCCGTAGCCTCCTGGGCCTCGCGCTGCCGAGGCAGAGGACGCGCCGTATCGGTTTGCGCCACCGTAGCCTCCACCGCTGCCGCCGCCGCTGTCGTAGCGGTTGTCGCCGTATCCGCCCGAAGCACCGTATCTATCGGCTCCATAGCCGCTGCTGGAGCGCTCGCTGGCATCGCCATAGGGAGGAGGAGGTTGCGAATGAGTGGAAGCACCGCCGGCGGAGGGGGTTCGGCGGGGACCAGGGCCGCCGGGAAGACCACCGGGGCCCCCAGACTGGAAGCCAGGACGCTGCTGCTGGTAAGGCGCGGGGGCAGCAGACTTGGAGCTCTGGGCGTAGGGGTCATTGGCTGGAGGGGCTCTGGCGTAGGGGTTCTCGCCGGCAGGTGGCTGGGAGGACTTCTTGCGACCGAAGAGGGCGTTGCGGGAGGCATCGTCGTCGCCACCGTCGTCGCCGCCCTTCTTGCTGCCGAAGCCAAACTTCTTCATCGTGGCGGTTGGATTGGTCGAGTGGTAGAAAGGGGGTTGTTGTCGTCTATTGCGTAGGTGGGGGATTTCGAACGTCGACAGGTATCGGGATGTAGGATGTCGGGTCCAATCTGGTTTAGGGGGGAGGGAAGGGTTTTGAATGCTCGGTTGACAAGGTGGCAAAGGTGAGCCCAACGTCGACTTTGTCTTGGGTTTGTTTCGAGGAGAGAGGTTTGGGATGCGAAGGTCTGAGCCCGACAAGGACCCCCCCAAAGGCGTCAAGGACCCCCCCAAGACCCTCTCCAAGCCCCTAAACGCTGATGTGTGATGGGGGGCTGAGGCGGGGGGCGTCTGGCCCCACTCACTTCTTGCTGTGCTTTGCTCAGCCCCCACTACTACGGGCCCACAAGTCTCTACCTGCCGCCGTCAGTCCCTGCATGTGGTTCGTTCCTGGTGGTCGTCATGGTCTTGAGTCGCCAGCCTACCAATGGGTAGGTACTCAGGGTACCTACTGCAGGCACCCAGCGTGCCTAGGCACCTAGAATGCCATTCCGTCTCAGCTTCCTTCCCTTGTCTATCCCCAGGCTTGATGGCAAAAGATGACGACGAAGACGAGGTTTGCTTGGGCACGAAGTCCACATACACCTCTAGAAGCCATCGTTTCGATCTGCTCAACATCAGACACCCCCGCATACCGCTGGCTGTCCCGTGCTCCCGATGCCGGCCCACCAACCGCCCACTCATGAGTCCAGGCCGGGCATCCCAGGTTTCGCTGGTCGGCGGATCGCCATGGGCCGAATCGTTCGACCTGAGCTGGAATCCTGACTCGCCCCAGTTGAGCCAAGCTTGCAGCAGTTATCAATATCGAGATTTCCGATTTGCACCATAGTCATGTCTATCATTGTGCCAATTGACTGATGTTGACATTGACGGCATGCCGACGACACTGAACGCCGACGAGGAGCGTGTCTTCGACGAGCACGCCCCTCTTCTCGACCATGGGCAAAGGGACGATGCCGTCGCCCCAGATCGCAAAGTACTAGACAAGACCTCTGGTCGACTCTACCTGTCACATTTCCTCTCCACGTGGAATTCCCGCGTCTTTGAATTTGGCGCTGTCCTTTATCTGGCGAAATGTTTCCCTGGCACCCTGATGCCCATGTCCATCTATGCGTTCGTGCGTGGCCTGGCGGCCATCATGTTCGCCCCGGCCGTCGGTCAGTACATCGACGTGAGCAATCGTCTGCGAGTCGTTCGTATATCCATCAGTATGCTCCCTTATCCTTGCCTTGTCGTTCTTTGGTGCTGATGGTCCTGATGAAGTCTTTCAACGCATCGCCGTGGCAATCTCATGTGTCGTATTTTACGTCCTTGTATCTCTGTCCCTGGCATGGGCCTGCGAGGCATCATTACTCATGCTCGTGTTCCTATCTTTCTTCGCATGCGTCGAAAAGTTGTGTTCCATCATGAACATGGTCGCAGTGGAGAAGGACTGGGTCGTGGTGGTGGCAGCAGGAGACCAAGAAGCATTACTGCGTATGAACTCGCAGATGCGTCGCATTGATTTGTTCTGCAAACTCCTTGGGCCCCTCTTCATTGCCCTGCTCGACAGTTCATCTGTACAGGCAGCTCTTCTCGTTAACTTCGTCATGAGCGTTACCTCCGTTATGGTTGAATACTACGCCATAGCCCGGGTCTACTTTGACGTCCCGGCACTCCAAGAGACGAAGCAGACCCCGACGCCAGAAATGTCGAACCCGGAACTATTCAGAGAGTCCGAGAGTCGATACGTGCATTGCCGGAAGTATATCAAAGACATGGCAAAGCAGTCCGTCGCGGATTTCGGTCTCTACTTCCACCATCGGGCGTTCCTCCCTTCCATTGCCGGTGCCCTTCTGTACCTCACTGTACTCAGCTTCGCTGGCCAGATGGTCACATATCTGTTGGCGACAGGCTTTTACGCCGCCATCATCACCGTTGCAAGGACGTTGGGAGTGGCCATCGAGGTGTTGGCCACCTGGGTTGCGCCCTGGTTGATGGGGCGTATTGGACCCGTGCGAGCAGGGCTATGGATGAGCACTTGGCAAGTGACCATGCTGGTCGCAGGGATTGCCGTCTTCTGGCGTTTCCAAGTAGATCGGCCATTTGTCTCGACGTTGGGCCTGGTCGGCGGCACAATCCTCAGTCGTCTCGGCCTGCGAGGCTTCGATATGTGCACGCAGATCATCGTGCAAGAGGTATGTGCGCTATCAGGCGGAGTGACACTTATGCGAATGGTCGTACACTGACATTGTGATTAGGATGTCGAGCCTGAGAGCCGCGGAGTCTTTTCGACAGTTGAAGCTGCCTGGCAAAATGCCTTTGAGCTTCTCTCTTACGTTGCGACCATCGTCTTTTCCCGCCCGGACCAATTCAAGTGGCCGTCACTGATCTCTGTCGTGGCCGTGGCGTCTGCCAGCGCGATATACACCGTCTTTGTGTATAGAAAAAGGGGCCACCTGTTGCATTTGGATGCGCTGGCCGGGCTTTTGGGCAATCGAAAGGCAAAGGAGAGGGAGCGTGGGAGAGCTCTTGGTCGGATCACGGCGAGGCCTGAGATGTAGTACTGTTGGTCACGGCATATTGATATTTTTCTTCGAAATCAGATTGTCATCTTACTTGCTGCCTTGCTGATTGCGCGCGGACGAAAGACGAAGCCGATGGCAGAGGCCGTAGTCGGTTCGATCGAGGTGAGAGGCATCGAGGGTTGGTTGGGGACAGGCATTGGCAAGGGCACCGTTTTGGGCACAGGCAGCTTGTTGAGCGAGCCAGGGTGGCGACTGCGCGGAAGAAGGTCTGCTGATAGCGTATACTTCCAGTGTGGCACAGGAGAAATGAGTCAGCGGGTACACCATAACCTTGTAGTCGTACAGGCCAAGTAACCCAGCCGTCTGGCCTGTCCTGCGTCACGCCGGTTAGACTCACCCAGACGTTGGTGTCAATTGGCCTCGGTCACTCATTCCCATCAACATCTTCTCCTTGTCATCGCCCGATGTCAGGATTTTGATCCCCCTTCCGTCACCCACGTACGATCATCACAACAAACTCAACTCACTCGCACGTTAGCTATGTCGTCTCTTCACTAAGCACACGTTGTTCGAACTTGACTACCGACCCTACAGGCATCACCACTCTCGGAAATTCGCCCTAGTCTGCCAAGATGATATCTCGATTACACACGGTTGCAAATGGCCCTTTATCGATCTTGAACACTTTCGCAATACGAACCGTTTTCTTCAACATATTGTTACCTACAGCTCTCTGAGTTGCTTCGCCAAGTTCCGCATCGCCCGCTTCAAACATCATTTCAACGAGGAACCGCGACCATGGCGTCAGGTTCCATCTTCACCTTCGACGTCGACCCTCAGAGGGTTTCGTCCCCGTGGTTAGGACCCGATGACTCTGCTGCCAGAAAGACGTCAACCCCATCCCTTCAACCCGCTTCCGATGACCAGCCCTTGGAGCCTGTCATGTTGTCTGATTGCGGTGTCACCAAGCTGGAAGCCGAGCCGCAGGAGGGCCCGACGGAGTACAAGCTTCACCTCCTCCTTCGCCCTCGCAGACGGTACAAGTCCATGAGCACCGTGCCCGACTCAAAACGCGCTGCAGCCGTCAAGATCGAGCCGAGGGGCCTCTCGTCGTCATCGACTGAGTCACGCCAGATCCGCCTACAGCAGCTCACTACGCAGTTGCTCTGGCGACTGCAGCAGTCGTCGCCGTACCACGTGTTGAAGCCCAAGGACCTGGTCATACCCAGGCTGCCCGATGATACGGTCGACCTCAAGCAGGCGCTCAAGTTGCAGAAGCCTGTCCTCGGACTGGACGAGTCTCGGGGCGCTCTGTATGAGATTGGTGTCTCCGACGATGGGACGCTCATCGGATTGACCCAGGACGAGATGGACGAGAGTATCACGACGTTGAGAGTCATGGCTGCGACTCTGGGCTGCAGGGTCGATCTTCTCCGGGAAGTCATCGTCGGCGAGTGTGAATGGGCGGAGACTGCTGAGCTCATCGATAACGGAGCCTCTTATCCGGCACAGACGCTTCGACACGGAACGTTGCGGGTGGCCGAGGCCTTCGTCACGCCCGACTTTGGTTCGAACAATGCCCAGAAAGGGTCAACAAATGGTGCGAAGCAGAACGCTGCTAGCGGATCCAGCCCCGAGAAGAGCGAGAGTCCAAGCACGAGCCAATCTGTGACCGATCAGTTGAGAATCACATTGACGGGGCCGACTACCTCTGGCAAATCAACTCTTCTGGGTACTCTATCGACGAGCACAATGGATAATGGCCGTGGCAGGAGCAGACTCAGCCTTTTCAAGCATCGCCACGAGGTCGTCTCCGGCATGACCAGCTCTGTTGCACAGGAACTCCTGGGTTATAAAGACAACGCCATCATAAACTACTCGGGAGCACACGTTGAGTCGTGGATTGACGTTCATTTTGAGTCGGAGAACGGTCGACTTGTCTTTGTATCGGACTCGGCAGGCCATCCACGCTTTCGACGGACCATTCTTCGCGGCCTGGTTGGATGGGCCCCTCAGTGGACGGTCCTGTGCCTAGCAGCCGATGATCTGGAGGCCAACTCGGCCAAAGATGGCATCAGTTCTTCGGCGCAAGATGTCCTGGGATCTGATGGCGCGAGCGTCGACCTCGCAAGGGCGCATCTCGAGCTGTGCTTGAAGCTAAAGACCCCGCTCGTCGTTATCATCACAAAGCTGGACCTTGCCACCAAGACTAGCCTTCAAAGGGTTCTTGGGAAAGTCTTGACGCTCATCAAAGAAGCTGGGCGCACCCCCAAGATCCTACAACCCGCCCAGAACGAGCCTCTGAATCCGTCGCATATCCCTGCGTCTGACTCTGCCAAGGTGAAGGGGGCTTTGGGCGACATGGCCCAGCAAGGGGACTTCCTCAAGCTGGTGCCCATCGTCCTGACCAGTGCTGTGAGTGGCGCTGGAATCGGGTTGACCCACGCTCTCCTCAAGGAGCTTCCTCTGCCTCCTCCACCGACCGCCCATGATTTCATCGGCATGGCCCTGAATCCTGAGCAGCCTTCGTCAGTGTTCCACATTGATGATACCTTCACCCGGCCTGCGGACTTTGCCTCCATCACCGACAATGTGTCGCAGTCCGACCTGGGCATCGTGGTTTCCGGCTACTTGCGCTTTGGTCAGCTGTCTGTGGGCGACGTCATCGTCGCTGGACCGTTCCCCTCTGGCGATGATGACTTCAAGGGTCGAACGCCGGAAGAGCGCCCATCGCCTGGCGGCGGGTATGGCCTTTCTATCTCTCACCCGTCGTCCGCCGAATTGGCCAAGGTGGCGATTCGTAACGCCGTCGCCGCCTCGACCATCAAAGGGGAGTGGCACAATGCCAGGATTGTCAGCATCCGCAATCTGCGACTCGGAGTCAGGACTCTGGCGGCCGGCCAGGTGGGCACGATTGGCATCCTGCTCGACATACCGCCTGAGACAACGTCGGAGGGCTTGGAGCCCCAGCCGCGCGAGGTGCCTCGCATCCGTAAGGGCATGGTCCTCGCTGTGCCGTCGCAGCACATGGTCAAAACGGGCATGTCATTGCAGGCAGCGAGTGGTTTGACGGCCGTCTTCCACGACCTCAACGCCGCGTCGCTCATGATCGGGACTCTGGTCAACGTCTACTGCGGGACTGTTCGAGCGGCGGCGCGCGTGCTGGGTTTGTCTACCCTCCGGGCCCGCCACGGCTCTCAAAAGGCCATGTCGTCGATCGAGGAGGTGGAGGAGATCTTCACGGTGGACCAGGAGGAGGATGCGATGAAGCCTACCGGGGTTGAGGTTGTGTTAGAGCTGCTGACGAGTCGGGAGTGGATCGAACTCGGTTCGCAGATTGTGGTTCTAGAGGGTGGCCGGAACGACCGGTCGGGACTGGAGGGTTTCGTTGGGAATATCGTAGAGATTGTCGATTGAGCGCTGCGTCTGCCTTTTTTGTTTTGTTTCATCGTTGTTATAGAGCATTGCGAGAATACACCAGCTGATTTACATTGCATCGTCGCCGCACTCTCGCGATCCAAGACTGAGCTGAACAGCACCACCAACACCCATGTAGTAGACAATTATCTCTTTTGAGGTCTACATGCCCATATGTACGACATTTTGACTCCCGGCGCCATCCCATGACCTACAGTCCCTCGTGCCCCGTCATCACGCCCTTACGATGCCGAAGAACAGCGTCCACGTCAAGATGAAGCCCGGCAGGCCGCTGAAGATCCCGCCCACCCAGAAGTCGAACGGCTGTCGGAAATAGCGCGCGGTGCTCAGTGGCGGCAGGCCGGCGGCGGTTGACGAGGGGGCGATGCGGAGGATGTACATGAGCGTCGTGACGAGGGCGGCGAAGGCGAAGTAGAAGAGGAAGCCGGCGTATGACTCGAGGCCGAGGATGCCCGCGGCGACGCCGAATAGGGATGCGGTCAGATTTTGGAGGTTGGAGAGAGCCTAAGGGGAGGGTGTTAGAGAATGTGACCAGGTGGACGGGAATGGGAAGGGGATGGACGGGTAGGCGTACCTTTGTGTTGTGGACAATGGACTCTTGAACGATGGGGGAGATCTGGTAGTCGCGTTCGGAAGGCATCGTGGCGGTCGGTTGTGGAACGATCGAAGTGGTTGCGGCGGGGGTGGAGGGGCTCGGAGATGGGATATGATAGCTTGCGCGTGTCGTAGCTTGAGGTTTCGAGATGCCAGCGATAGAAGCTGGTAGCTCTCGAACGTCGTGGTCTGCCCCACAGTTGCTGCTTATTGTGGGGTAGTGGCTTCTCATGTGCTGCATCACGTGACCAGATCACCTCTGGAGTGAGAGACTCGTCGAACGCTGTTCGCGATATTGCGGGCCAAAATCAATTCATTCGGTCGGGCTGCAGCCACAGATTCTGGATTTCTAGACGACAGCGGTATCTTATTGGTCTTGTGGGCCATCTTGAGTGCCAACAGAAATATCATGAACTGTATTCAGAAGAGGCTGCGTCCAGAGAGAAAAGGGGATCATCTGGCCCATTGATTGCAACCAGATTCTCCGGGGTCTTAAGGATCCGACGTCTGCAACGCTGCACTACCGGCAGCGTGAAGTTCCTTGACTCAAGCTACTTTCTCAAAGCAAAGTGAGTCTTCGCGGAGCTCCCGTCAGCAAATGACAGGACGACTTTCGGAGCAACGCAGAACGGCTGTTCCGCCCTCCCCACAACTTGGCTTGTCGCGCAGCCTCGCCCAAGGAGTATTGTCTGTCCGAGCTACCCCGCGCGGAGTTCGACACACATTGCAACTCCGCACCTCCACTCTATATCCATTGATGAATGGCATCGGTGATGTTGTGGTGGACGTCGCCAATGAGCATCCAGATAACTTGAACGGGCATTTCAGCGAGCATAGTAGCGGCCTTCGCTATTGCCACACCCGTGCCTCGAGAGGCTTTGGCTTCCGCAGCTTATAATCCCATACGGCTGTCCCATCAATCTCTGGATCTTCCATGAACCCAACTCTCCAAACAGTTCCCGAACAACGAGTTGCTCACTGCTTCGCCTCCCAAGATGATAGTCACCGCACCCAGCCAGGAGCTCTCCAGCGCTTCCCAGCGCCTCTGGTGGAAGGAAGCTACGATCTATCAAATCTACCCGGCATCGTTCCGAGACAGTAATGGTGACGGTCTTGGGGACGTTCCGGGGGTTCTGGAGAAGTTGGACTACCTTCAGAATCTCGGGGTTGACGCAGTATGGCTTTGCCCAAGTAAGTATCATGACACAACTACTAGCTCTCGGGGGCCACCCTGGGCGCTCATCTGAAGATGAGGTTCTGACATATGTCATCTCTCAGTCTTTGCTTCGCCTCAAATCGACATGGGCTACGATATCTCGGACTATCGTGCTGTCCACCCACCGTATGGGACTGTCGAGGATGTTGAGAAGCTCATCGCTGGCCTGCACGATCGCGACATGAAGTTGATCCTGGATCTGGTGGTGAATCACTCATCAGATCAGGTGCGTAAATGGTCTCAATCCCTTGGGAGCACTTTTATTGACTTGATCAGCATGAATGGTTCAAAAAGTCGAGGTCATCACTTGACAACCCTTTGAGAGATTGGTACATCTGGCGAAAGCCAAAGTACGATGCGGACGGCACCAGACAGCCTCCCAACAATTGGGCAGCCGCATTTGGAGGTTAGTTCACTCCCAATGTCGCATCAAGTCCCTCTTCTGACGTGTATCCTTCACAGGCAGCGCATGGACATACGACGAGGGCACGGAAGAGTACTATCTTCATCTCTTTGCTCCCGAACAGCCAGATTTGAACTGGGACAACCCATCTGTTGTTCATGAAGTACACGAGATCATGGACTTCTGGCTTAAGAAAGGGGCCGACGGCTTCCGCATGGACGTGATAAACTTCATCTCCAAGGAGCCTGGGCTTCCAGACGCTGTGGTCTCCCGCCCCGATCAGCCGTACCAGGACGCAACAGCGCTATTCTGCAACGGCCCAAAGCTTCACGAGCATCTCCGAGGCCTGCGAGCGCTACTGGACAAGTATGATGCTTTCAGTGTTGGAGAGATGCCTGGTGTCAAGGACGACAAACAAGTCGGCAAAATTGTCGCAGCTGATCGAAAAGAGCTTCACACGATCTTCCAGTTTGACATGTGAGTGCCCTCTGACTATTTCCTGATATGTCTAAATGCTAACAACGAGTCTGAATAGCGTGGATATGGACATCGGATCTGGTGGCAAATTCTCCCACCACGCATGGACCTTGCCCGATTTCAAGGCGATTATCAACCGATGGCAAACATTTGCCCGACGAGTAGGCGGCTGGAATGCCATGTTCCTGGAGAACCATGATCAAGCTCGCTCAGTGTCGCGTTTCACACGTCATAGACCTGAGCACAGAGACGTAGCGGCGAAAATGCTCGCAACTTTGTTGACCACCCTCGGGGGCACCCTATTTGTCTACCAGGGCCAGGAGCTCGGCATGGGAAGCCTACCAAAATCTTGGGGGATTGAAGAGTACAAAGATATTGAGACTCAAAACATGTACCGAGAGTATGTTGAAGAAGTCCATTCTTGAAATTTTCTTTTGCTGACGCTATTCCAGGGCGATGAAGAGGTTGGCTGGCGACGAGAAGGGAATTAAGGAGCTATGGGCCGAGATTCACCTCAAAGCCAGAGACCATGCCCGTTCTCCGGTTCAGGTATGAATCCCCTACTGAATGATGTGCTCAGCGTCTGACCTAAAGCTTTGTAGTGGAACACATCGGAGAATGCAGGGTTCTCAACTGGCTCCCCCTGGATGAGAGTCAACGATGACTACGCTCAATGGAACGCAGCGGTAGAGGAGAAGGACGAGAACAGCGTCCTTCATTACTGGCGCCGGGGCTTGAAAGTTCGAAAGAAGCATCTGGAATTGCTTATCTACGGCGCTTTCGAGATGCATGACCCGGGTAACCCATCTGTTCTGAGTTACACCAGAGTCTCTGATAAGAGCAAAGAGCAAGCCTTGGTTATTCTCAACTTTACGGATGAGCCATACAAGTGGCCAGTGCCTGTTGAGAAGCAGTCATTGTTGCAAGAGAAGAATGTGATCCTCTCGACATACGGGACTGAGGGTTCTTCAGGCTTCTCGGCCGGCTCTGATGGATTGATCGAGCTGCGTCCATTTGAGGCGATCGCGTTCGTTGGCTCACCATAGACAGCAATATCAATAGAACTCTCCACATATTCTTAAATGCTTCTAAAACCTTTGTCTATGTGATCATTAATTATCCAATAGGGCTGTGCGCGGCATTGCCGGATCGACACATGCCTGAAAATATCTCCCTACATTCATCTAGACGGATATTTATTTGCGATATGTCTAAATGGTGCTTCTCACTGCTATCGGATGGGAAAAATGAAGTGACCTAGTACATGACTCTTCTCAGACGGTGGGTTTGAGAGTCGCTGGCGAAAGACGACTTATATCGAAGTCCCTCTCAAGGACTTGTACCGCAGCTAGAGAGGCCTCTGCCATCGACCGAGTCCTGTTCTGATCAGCCTCCGACAGATCGGAGCTGAAAGTCTCCTGACCTGAAATGCAGCTGAGAAGGGCATCGCGGCGTGGATGAGGCACGATTATGTCGTCCATCCATCTCGTGATCTTGCTCTTACTGTAGGCCTGAATGGCTCCCATCATGGCAACTCTCCCTCCAAACTCATAACTCTTCACGAAGGCGTCAACGCCTTCTGTTTGTAGCCATGAATGTACCAAGCCGGATCGTGGAAAGATGTTGAAGAAGGCCCAGTGAAGCCCAAGTAAGGCTACAAGGGCAACGCCGTCCCAGCCTTTCTGGCCAGCCACAAATGTCATGGCGACTAGCTGCACCATGTTTGCAAACCAAAACCAAGAGGCAGCCAACCTCACGCCGTCGCCTGAAGGTACACTGAACATTGGCTTGTTGAGTAACGTATCCACGATACCGCGATCCCCAATCAAGAGGTTCCACTCGGTCGCATTTTGGTGAGATGCTACGAGCATGCAAGCATCGTGCGCTTCGTTATTACTGAGGTACCCGGCAGGGCGTTGGATCTTGATGCTCCAAGCGACTGCTTGTGACATCGTTGAGCTGATCACAACAGCCGCCGTCCCATAGGCACCGACGAGCCCCAAAGCAATGGTCGAGGCCAGGAGAATCATGAAAGATGTGATTCGAAACCAGGTGTTGTCTCCCAGCTTGATGCAAAAGCCGAGCAGTGTGCGGGAGGTCGACTTTCTATGGAAGAAGAAAACGTTGAGGACTTGAAACCGCCTTTGCGGTACATTGTTCGGCGTCTCTGGATCAACTGTTCGGAATTTGTTCGCCCATGGCGTAGTAGATACTGTGCCTGTTGTGGAAGAGCTTTTGTCGTTCGAGGCATCAGACTCGGACCGTGTCTTCGCGCTTGGGTCCAGGAGCTTTTCAGGCATCCTTACACGCTCCTCTTTCAAACGTGAAAGGAAGTATCGAGTCACGGCCGCACTCGCCGCTCCGTTTGCGCAGGGGAAGACGCTTCCCCAGGAGACATCCCATACAGTGGTGCTGGAGCCGCCTCGAGTGCTCGCGTAGTCCAGAAACCGAGTGCCGTTTCGGAGCAGCCTTGAGTAGCCGGAGAAGATGCCTAGCTTCGGGAAGAGACCGACAGGCAGTGCACCCATGAGAGCCACGTCGCCGGTGGTGAGATAGTCATCTCGCTGGTTCGCAAGATGGGTGACTAAAGGTAGGATCGCGCCCCATTCGGCGACGATGTTTGGCAGAGGGGGGCCCGGAAGGTGGGATGGTATGTTTAACGAACCCAAACTGGCTTGTTCTGGCGAGGAGAATATGTCGAAAGGCATCTTTATGGGCCGAGATTTGAGTACTTCGAAGGGAGGGAATTGCGTGGTCCTCAGCGAACAGCCTCAGACGTCACGTTGACGGGTAATTATATACTCGGCCAATGACAGATTGTGGATAATTCCAGCATTGAGGCTTTTCAAAGCCTGCGAAGATGCTGGTCTTGGTTTTTGAATGTAGAAAAAGTATGTCTTGAGGTCTCGTGAGCTACTGAGCAGCAGCCCGTCCCTCAAGGCTGAGTGTGCTGAGGGGAAATCCACCTGTGGGCTGTTACATCGGTCTGCATTCGCTTCGCCAGCCACACCCTGCATGCATGATGACACCGACACGTACCCAATAGACGCACAGGATACCTACAAGGCTTATGAGGCTGTGTAGGGCCACCAGGGCCTCTAGAAGGTACTTTGGCCAATTCATGGAGCTAGGCTGGCACGTAGGCTTTCAGATGACCAACCTACGCTGCGCCTGCCAAATCCTACAACCCATCAGCAATCCAAGCGATCCACGCCTGTTGAGATTGTAAGTTACCATGAAGCCGATCGTGGGATCCCCCCTGTCATTGTCACGCGAATCTGACATCGTGTGACGGACCATTCAGGCTGCCTTGCCTCCTCGACTACGCTAGGACCGACAAACTGCCCTGCCGGCCATGGATCATGACAACCACATTGAAGGATATCTGTCACCTGATGAAGGTCATGTCCAGTCCATACTCATCAAAGAGTATTCCCCTGCACAAGCCAGTGACCTGACAGACCGATTCTTTCGATGGGAGGAGTACTACTCGACAAACCTGACGATGCCCGCCACCGAAGAGGGTAAACCACCTCAAGTTGTTCTCAAATACTACTCCCCAAAGGAGCGAGCTTCTTTGTTACGCGGAAAGTGTCAGGAACTGTACGATGCAGTACTTGACCCTATTGATCACGTGGGGAAGCTTGACGCCCAGTTTTCCACCCATCTTCGCTGCGAATGGCGCCCTGGCATGTCGCTTGCTGAGCTCGTGGAGAAAACGGTTGCCATCCTTAGGCGGCTTCCGGACTTAGCCACAGCACTGCCTGACAGCTTGAATGACATACCCCAGCGATTCTTCGACACCGACGCCAAGTCTTTCAGATCACTCATTGTCAATCAATGCATTCAGAGCAGCCTCGTCCGCTTTGCGGCGTATCAGGCCATGGTTCAGGTACAAGAAGGCTTCACAGATAGAGAGTTACAAGATGCTCTGAATGGCACAGGCGAGCTGATTCAGACCTGCGTCACTATGGCAGAAGAAAGAGTCGGAGACCCAATCATCTGGCTCGTCGTCAGAGCATATCTCTGGTCATTTTGGCAACGCGCAAGGATGCTGTACCTCAGTTGCTTCCTCGTGCAATCCCTGAACAGAGGGTTCGACCACGACTCGGAGAGCTCCTACTGGAGCAGAAACTTCCAGGTGTCTCCTGGACTTTCGCTCCGGGCATTCACAGAAGAGTCGGCAGCGTGGAACAAGAGGTCAAATATGTGTGGATGGATGTTTGAGCTTCTTCGTGGCGACCCAAAGTGCATGGGTCTGAGATTTGAGACTCTGCATGAGCGATTCGGCGATGCTTTCGGAGAGAAGACGCCTCGATGTCGAGCCGATAAAAAGGCAGCGTGTGCTGGCAACAATTGGCGCGAGTGTCTGCGGTTCGATCGAACGGAATCAGCAAACCAGACGGCACACGATCAGTCAACGGAACACTCGACTATGGACGAACAAAGACTTCTTTGGGACAAGGCGTCATACCTGGGTATCGAAGGCGCTCGGGCAGTATCCATCCTAGAGAGTGATCATCAGCTCAAGTTTTGCAGTGCATCAAACCGAACGATGGCTATTTCGCATGTGTGGAGCCATGGGCAAGGCGGTCGTCCAGATGTTGGAATTCACAGGTGCCTCCATGAACGATATGTCCGGCTTGCGAAATCACTTGGTTGTGATAGCTATTGGATCGACGCTGCTTGCATGTGAGTGTTTCCAGCAAGTAAAACGAGCCCGGTCTGATCGCTTGTTTCCTCTGTCCTTCGGGGTCACAAGATTCCGGACACAGGAGAGATATTTCTGTCCGATACGGCTGACACCTGTACTACAGCCCCTCAGACGACGGCTTGAGACAAGATGCGATCCGTTACATCAATGACGTGTTTTACAACAGCAAATGTGTCTTGGTTTGCGATAAGGACATCATGGCCCTTGACGCGAGCGATCTGTCTACGGAACGCCAAGAGAGCATCATTGCAGCAGTGTTATTCTGCGATTGGAACATCAGGGCATGGACGATGCTCGAGGCTTTGAAAGGGCGCGGTCACATCAGCATCTTGTGCAGCGACGATCGTGTCATCAGATTCGGGGATGTTCTTCGGCACGTATGCGACTACGGGCGAATCGATCTAGCGGTTTTCACTCTCCTGCTACCGCACACGATCCCATGGAGGAAAGAGGGTATGAAGAAACTCTTGCCAGATATCTTCCCCAACGACATCAATCTGGAGATCGTAGGCTCGTGGTTGAGCCACAGACCGGCAAGTCGCGAATATGACGATGTAGTCATTTGGAGCCTGTGTCTAGGCCAACACAGCCAAAGGGCGAGACGTCCAGAGCAGCTCTGGGAAAACCAATCTCTCGTCAACACGGGCTTCTTGATGTCTACAGCGCCCAGGCTCTCCATACCTGGGAGAAGCTGGGCTCCTTGCACAACCTTTGCCTTTGCCGACAGTAATAACGCAGGCCTGAAGAGCGTCCATCGCCCTTTCGACAGCAGTTTTACTGCGCTTGCCAAGATCCATCCACAGGGAATATGGGCAAGATGGTGGGTCCATGAGACGGACCTTGGCCGCTTGTCTACGATGCTGGGATTCTACAAGAAGGCACTGGAGACAAATCAAGAACGCAGCGCGAGGCGAGAGTTGCAAAAAGTGCGGGAAGCGTTGAACCTTCAGGGGCGGTACCTCGCACTCCTAAGACCCGTTTATCTATCCGTTGCCAGCCGCTTCGATGGGGTTCAACAGACACCAAGTCATGCAAAATCGGGCGTTTTGCTGGCTGTTTGTGAGTCTGAAAAGAAAGAGGAGCAAGCACCACCAGGGGATTACCGCCTGAGAAACTCGCCATCATACAAATGGATATGGCGTGGCGTGTACGAGTGGCCATCGGTTGTCGACCTGCCGGAGTTTACTCTGGATCAGGGGCTATGGATTGCTTGAGCATATGATGCATGGTACCTACGGAGTGACCTTGCATGTTATTAGACCTCATCGATGTTGGTGCACTCTTATCATGCCAAGGAGTTTGCAAAGGTGTAGAAGGAGGTTCAAATGTCGCTCATGGGACATGGTCAAGTAGCTGTTGGGAGACATTGGGGAAAAGAGGGACTACTAGGACATCCGGTGACCTCTGTATCATAACGGATACATCAACTTAAAAGGTGATAGATATGATCATGAAGAAGTCGACCGCTGTAAAAGCCAGATGACTATTGACACTGACAGACACGGCGCAACTGGTGGTCCTTGAGAGCTGGGTGTGCTTGGTTCAAGTTGCTGAGTCTTCTGCCACTCTGTATAGCCCTTGTTTCATGTTCAATTCATAGGTTGATGGTGTAACCCCGACTGACAGCCCTCGCAACAAGGCTTCGATTCCTGTTCTGGCTTCTTCTCTTTGATCTTGACCAATCCCCATTTTGCCTCTGGGTAATACTTGCGTAGTTTCTCCCACTCCTCATTCGCAACCCTCTGACGCCGGGCGTGTCTTGCTAGAAGGTCACCGGCAAAGTCAAAATCATCCATAGACACCTCTTCGGGCAACACCATAGGGCTGCAATACATATCATCCCAGCTGTAGATGTTCAAATGAGGTAAACGACTGCCCAGGTACTGGCCTACGTTCTTACTCTTGCAGATGAAAGCGATGTCGATGGGCGTTTTTCCGTACTTGTCCGGCTGATCGAGTTTCACTCCCTGCACTGCCGCGATAATTTCCATGACATCGAGGCAGTCTATTGTGGCGGCCCAGTGCACGAGATTGCGGCCTCCAATATCGCGCTGGTTTGGATCCACGCGGCCGCTCTGTATTATGAGCATCAGAGTATCCTTGAAGCCTGCGTCTGCTGCCGACTGGGCTGCTGTCTTCCCGTTGCGGTCTTGCTGCGTCAAGCTTGCACCGCCCTCCACCAGGACACGACAGCTTTGAATGTTGCCGAGTGTGGCGGCGTAGTGCAGTGCAGTACGGCCAGAATGGTCGATATGGTCCATTCTGAGTGAGTGACCACCGCGGCGTAAACAGGAACTCAAGACATCGTACCAGTCATGGATTGCAGCGTAGTGCAAGATCCCTTTACCCGATTCATCAGGGTATGAGTGCAGGGTTTGGTATCTGCAGAGTTCAAGCAGAGATTCACAGACCTTCTTATCGCCATGCTTCGCTGCTTGAACCAGGGCTTTCAATTGATCTGCATTGTCCAAGTGAATGGCTTCTGGGCGATGAATGAGGGCGAGGGCAATCCTGTTCAGCCCCCAGTATGTAGCGAGTGTTAGGGGTGTCCGGCCATCTTTATCGGCAATGTCGAGGCGAATTCCAGGGGTTTGAAGCAGTATCTGCACAACTTCAAGCCTCCCCGACGTAGCTGCCGTATGAAGCGGCGTGAATCCGTTATGATCCTGAAACGTCAAGTCCACCTCGTGAATGACATCGAGCATATCCATGATAAGTTCCAAGGAACCGCTTCGAACCAGTTGGTGTAAAAGTGTCTGCCCTAGGGCATCCCTTGCACTGAGGTCAGTCATTGGGTGGCTGAAGAGCTCTTCGTAGAGGTCCCAGACTCCGCCCTCGAAGGCTCTGCCAATATTTGTCCACCGCGGCTTCTCGGGGAGATTCGGATTGGCTCCTAGTTCAAGGAGAAGAAGAGCAGCCCTCTTTTTGTTGAGGTCGTGACCAGCCTCTGCGCAGCAATGCTGAAGCGGTGCGCCACAGCTATGCGCTGACCACCCCTCGTTTAGGTCGTAGCCATGCCCGTGGAGTTTCCGAATCAGGCTGAACATACCAGGTGCAGGCACTTTGTGAAGTATGTGCTCCAAGGGGCTTGGGTAGCGCTTTCCATCCCAGTCCTTCAGGACGTCAAGGGTGTAGATACTGTCTTCACCTGCTGCATCGGCAAACGTCAACCACAGGCTGTCATCAAGAGGGATGCCCTGCATATGCCAGACGAATTGGCTCCTTGCATATGGAAGGAGCGGATATCGACCGACAACTTCTGTTTTCGGGGTTAGTTGGGTCCAAAGTAGTGACAGGGGTTGTTGATAATTATCCTACCTTTACGATTGGCAAGACCACCCTTTGCAGTTTGGATCAAATCTTGCATGGCAACATATTCTACGCATGCGCGAGCCACAGAGCGACGGCCCCATCTCAAAATTTCTTCATACTCTTTCGTCCTCTCCAGATAGTCTTTGAATGACATGTGGACGAATGCAAGCTTTCCATCGTTTTGTATTGTGATGAGGTCCGGAAAGCTGCGCCCAATGATCTCGCTGAGGTTTTGAAACGGCGTGAAATCTGTCGAGCGTTTGTTAGGTCGCTTGGAACGAGCCATGCCGAGTATGGTTCCAAGCTCTGTCTCGCAGACGGGTCTCGCGGCTGCGGCCATGATCGAGAAGATTTCTAGGGCATCGTTGATCTCATCGATGTGAATTCTTGCCAGCATGCTCGCGTAAAGTGAGGCCACGTCCAAGGCGAGACGCTCCAGTTTGTTGGAGATGACTTCCGGACTCCACAGAACCCCCCGTCGAAATTCTTCCCAGGCTAAAACTGCTGCGAGAAACCTTCCGTCAGCAGCCACAACCATATGGTGGCTGATTTTGGTCTGTAGCTCTGGCGTGAGTGAATTTGCGAAAGAAGGATTATGCGAGGATAGATCCAGTATTGCTGCCTGGAGATACACTTCGATGTCCTTATCTAATACATCTTGCTTGATAGGAAGCACGTCGAGGTTGGAGATGCGTCGTGAATAGACGGGCTTTGGCCGGCTCGAGACAAATATCCTTAGGTGATTGGAGGAATGTGTGCTTGAAAGTTTCCTTACCATTTCCCAAAGGTTTCTAAGAATACTCTCCGCGGTGTAGTCGCCAAGTTCATCAATGGCGTCCAGAACAATGAAGGTGCTCCCCAGAGCTGGCATGGACAGGACGTCCCACAGTGCTGTCCAGAGCTTGGCATTGAAGAAATCCGGGCTTTCGAAACTTGCTTCGATCATACGCTCCTTGACAATGGCTCCACTCTCTGGTTTGGCTTGAACAAGCTGATGCAGTATTGTCTTCAAGACCACTTCTTCGCCATTCAGAGCAGCCTCAGCGTACGAGCAGAAGTAGCTTGCTCCAATATACTTCGGGCCATCAGTCCCACCGGGACTCCCAGACAGAATGCGTTCGATAACGCACCGCGTGAGCACGCTTTTGCCGCTCCCTGCCTTCCCCGTGAGAAGAATCATGGAGGCTTTCTCAGAATGGAGCCAGTTTTGATACGTCTTGTCGGCGAAAATCCACTCACATGTACCCGCCTGCGGTTGTCGAGGACGGATTTGAGCAGCTTGGAAATCAAGGCAAAACAAAAAGTTGAGCAAATCTAGATTATTTGCTTGCAAATTTGTACGAGAGCCTAGAATACTTCAGTTAGCATAGGAGGCAAGACATACGAAAGAGGATCCGAACCATCGACGAGCTCCTTAACCAAGGTCCACACTGGAAGATAGCGATGTGGGCGTTTGGGTGACACTCGGGCAATATCACGGTGGTCTGCATTGATTGGAATGGCTCTTTCGTTTGCAAGACCTAGAATCGCTGAGAACGGTTCCACAATCTGGAAATGGTAAGCTGGTGACGGTAGGATGAACTTGCGGCGACAAACCAAGCTTGGTCCCATCGGCTTCTGTTCATAGAAAGACACGATTGCGAGGGTCTTCATGGGGTTTGTAGCAAGGTTGGAGATTGTGTTAAGCTCCGATGAGGAGATCTTTAGCCCTTTGATCAAATCAGACCTGATACCGCGCCCCAGGAATGCGGTATTAATGAGGGTGGACAGGATCTGAGCGTGAGATGCGGCGCGAGAGCCCCGGTGAGGACATCCTAGGAAAACAACACCGTATACGCTCCGACCTAGGTGACGTCGGTCCTCAGCCTGCAGCGACTGTTGGATGAGGAAGGATTTAAATACCACACCGCCGAGGCTGTGGCAGACAAAGATGAGGGGCCGCTTCCGCTCACTTGGCTGACGGCGCGATTCCTCCAGTCGCACTGCCAAATCGATGGCAAAGTCGTTAACGCTTGAACGCGAACTGCCAAACATGACGGCCGAATCGTACCCAAAGGTCATCACGCGTGCTTGAGGAACGTAGCCAGGGAGTGAGTCGCGTAGCCAGAGATGTCCCCCGTCGTCAGTCCACGTACGATAAGCGTCCCCGTTGAGACCATGAATGGCCACAATGCTATTCGAACGTTAAATTGACTGTCTTATCTCGGGGTAGCGATAGAGCTTACTCGACATTGTAGTCGGCGGGGTGGTAATCGTCGTTCTGCTGCGGGTGTAAGAAGAACAGTCCGTGGCGTTCGACGCCTGCCCTTGCTCCCTCAGTCATTGTTCAATGTCTTTGAAGCCCAATAGTGTATTTTGCTTGATTATCAAAATGTTGGCCACCAAAAATGGCGTTGGAAGACTAAGTTCTCGCACCCAGAACGTCTTGTTCATGTCTTAGCGGACATTTTGTCTCGGTTCAGCCGGGCAAGGCTGCGCGATATCGAGGATTCGTATTTCAGGCAGCTACGTGTCACGTGGCGTATGAGATGACCGCAGAACGTATAAATGGGGTATAGTAATCGGATGCTGCTTGGTACTTTGGCTGCTGGTACGTTGGCTTGCACCATTGAAGACTTGCAGCTGGACCTGTAGCTGGGATTGGTGGCCTTACGGCCCGACCCTGGATGGTACTTGATCCCTAAGGAAAACCTACCCCGGCCAAAATCTTTCGCAATCGCCATGCAGCGTGATTCTAGTAGCCTACAAAGACTCACCTCTTGTTCACAATCTGCTTTGAGGAAGTAATATCTTGACGCCTCCTGATATCCCAGAGGACGGAGAAATTCTCACCCTTGTCCTCGATCACCGATCGGAAGGCTTGATTGATGGCATGCAACGCTACAACAATATCGGAGAAAAGTGCCGCTTCGGGTCTACCCCGCAACGTCTCCTGCCATGTACCTTGTGTTGCATCTACACATCGTCGGCTTTTGGGTATGCCAAGCACTCATCATTAAAACTAAACCACCCCTTGGTAGCAAAAACAAAATAAGGTAGGGCGGAACCACACTTCCCGCAGTGGCGTTTCCTACTTAACTGAAGCTACGATGAAGCTACTTCGGCGATGGTGCCCCTTTGGTTAATCCTAGCTTGATCTCGCAGTCAGAGACCAAGATTGACGGGACTGTCGGAGTCCAGGACCGCGATAGATGCCCCGAGATTCCGATGGAATAGGACGACAAGCTATAAAATACCATGGAAATGTGTATTCACCAGGGCGCGATGCCTTCCAACTTCCTTGATATCTTCGCATACCATTCGAGGGGCCTAGTATTCTTTCTTATGACTCGCAGGACACGATGAAGCTTCTCGTCAAAGCCCTGGCCGCTATGGCATGTGCAGCTGCCTGCCTTGCCCCTACAGCTTCCGCCCAAAGAACCATGGAGAGACTTGGCCGTGGGGTCGTTGCTGTTCGCTCAAGCAGCTCCGATGTCCTCGTTTCCTGGCGTCTCCTGGGACTTGACCCAGACAACATTACGTTCAACTTGTATCGGGCCACAGGAACGGGTAGTCCAGTCAAACTGAACAGCGCTGCCTTATCTGGGGGCACCAATTTCGTCGATCGCTCTGCAAACCTGGCACAGCGGAACACCTACACGGTTCGCCCTATCGTCAACGGCCAAGAAGAGGCTGTGGGGGGTACCTTTGCCCTGCCTGCCAACAATGCCATCGAACCTGTGGTCCGTGTTCCCATCCGAAGTGGTGGCCCTATCAAGTTCGTCTGGGTCGGGGATCTGGACGGTGACGGCGAATACGATTATGTTCTCGACCGACAGACCTCACCCCAAACCCTTGAGGCCTACAAGAGCGACGGCACATTCCTGTGGCAGGTCAACATGGGTCCCAACAGCCAACAGCAGAACAACATATCCCCCGGGTCTTCAGCAAACAACCTGGGTCATTGGGATGGTGTCACTGTCTACGACTTTGACAGCGACGGCCGCGCAGAGGTTGCTGTTCGGATTTCCAACGGGGTAACCTTTGGCAATGGACAACGTTTCACGCATGCAAACGACAACGAACAGTTCATCGCTATCCTAGACGGCCGCACTGGTGCGCTTCGTGCCCGTGCCCAGATCCCCACGGATTATCTCAGCGATGGGCCCATGGCTGCCAGGTTCGGTGTTGGCTATCTTGACGGTCAACAGCCCTCACTTGTCGCCTACATGAAGAACCGGAAGAGCAATGGGGATTTTAATCTCTTGATGTCTGCTTGGAGGTTCACCGGGAATGCCCTCACAATGCAATGGAAGTGGCGCCGAGACAACCAGAATGCTGCTGACGGGCACAACACGCGAATTATCGATGTGGACGGCGACGGCCGAGACGAAGTACACGAGATTGGATTCACGCTGAATGGTAACGGCCAGCTTCGCTATTCTTTGGGCCCCCAGGGAATCATTCATGGCGATCGTTTCCACATTGCGAAGATGGATCCTACCCGCGCTGGCCTTCAGGGCTTCGGAGTTCAACAAGACAACCCCAGCGGACTTCTAGAGTATTACTATGACGCCACCCAAGGCAGCATCATCTGGAAACATTCCTCCTCCGGCGGTGGCGATGTCGGACGTGGACTGGTCGGAGATATTGATCCGACACGCCCGGGCATGGAAGTCTGGTCTTTCTCTGGTCTCTACAATGGGCCAAGCAACCAACTCCTCGTGCAAGATACCACTCGTGCCCCATGGCCTCATCTAGGCCTCTTTTGGGACGGTGACATTCTCATGGAGCTCTACAATGATGGCAAGATTGAGAAGTGGAACTGGCAGTCCCCGTCGACCAGCGGTAGTGTTCCCCGGCTCGTAACGACGTGGAACTTCGGCGCCCAGAACACCCACGGACCCAATCCTGCGTTCCATGGAGATATTTTTGGTGATTGGCGCGAAGAGGTGATTCTGGTCAGTCCCGAGAACGATGAGCTCGTCATCTTCACCACCGACCGACCTTCCGATATCCGTCTGTACACACTAGCACATAACCCTGCGTACCGGAACTCGATGACGCTCAAGGGGTACGTACAGAGTCACCATGTGGACTATTTCATTGGCCAAAACATGAGCAAGCCGCCTCGGCCCAACATTCGATATGCTGGCTCATCAACGCCTGCTCCAGCAACGCCTGCCCCGGCAACACCTCCTCCGTCAACGGCCCCCCCCCGCTGCACCACCTCCATCCGGGACCGGCCAAGCCAAGCAATGGGAGCAGTGTGGTGGGAGCGGGTGGACTGGGCCGAAGGGATGTGTCTCGCCATGGACCTGTCAGGTCGTGAACGAGTGGTACCACCAGTGCGTTTGAGAGCTGCTTTAGAATCGAGGCTGCCGCCCGTCAGATCAAGGAAACGATGATTGTACATTCATTTATGCCTCTAAGTCGGAGCCAAACAAGCGAATCTCTCTACTCTATCTTTCTAAGATGCAATATGCTTCCGGAATATCGAGTCAAAACAAATATTATCTCAATGACCCGTACTTGCCACTATTAGTACACGCTGTTATACCACCCCAGAGCTGTCGTGCCTGGTTGGAAAGAGCCGTGCACTGCATCCCACCCAGCCTCTAGTTTTCCAACCGGCAGCCCCTTGACTCTCGCATCTTCAACCTCAGCTGATTGAGCTTCGTCAACAGGGAGTAGGTTGATGTCTTTCAAGGCTTCAGCAGGAGGTATCGTCCGCCTGTTGTTCTTGAAAACATATCTTGACACGGAAGAAGCATAGACGGTTTTGAGCACGTCTACATCCTCCTTTGACTTGGTGGCGCTCCGCTTGGCGCCCTTCCTCTGCGGCTGCATCACGTACTCCTCAGGCTTGAAAACCCCCGCCTTGACAAAGTGTGTCACAACGTACAGCCACTTCTCATCCCAAGACAAGATACGAGTCCAAAGCTCGTACGATTGATAGGGCTTAATCTCTTTCCGCCATGTGCAGGTTGCGCCTCCGAGAACCAGCGTAAAGTGATTTGGTCCCGGGACAGGGCTGAATTTCTTGCTGAAGAAGATCAGGCAGAAGTTCCCTCGAGACATGTCGAGGTCGGTGAAATAGGTGGAATTGGACTTGTGCAAGTTGTAGTCGCATTCGAGGGCCGGTGAACGCGTTGCGCTAAGAGCAGGGAGAAACAGACATCGGGGCGAAAGATGCTTGTATGGCGCCGAGTCTGTCAGGCGTCTAGTGAATGTGCAGAGAAACCTGGTCTGTTGTCTCGATTGTGAGCTGCTGCGCCGCAAAACTTGTTCGAGATTCACTACTCCAGATTACTCAAATACATACAAACCACATGAGATGCAAGCTCTTGAAGTTGAGTAAGGCGAGGATGAAGACCAAAGTCTTCAGGTTGACCAAGGGTCTGAGGGATAGCTTCCGTATGGAGAAGGCATTGATAATGGCACTCATCCTAGAGCGTATGAGCGTACTGGGTGTTGCTAACGCCATGGTGAGTTGTGAGCGTGAACGTAGTCGAACAGCGGCGCAAGATGTGCTCAGCAATCGAACCAAACACATGAAGGAAAGGGGGTCCAACACTTTTATTGAAAGCTTCGGCGACTCGGATCTCGTTAACCCGATGTCTTTCGGCAATTATGCGACTCCGTCTCCGTCTCTATCTCTACATGATTGATCAGTGGATTGTAGAATACAATCGCATGGGTTTGATTGGACTCGGATTTCTCGTCATTGTTGGCAATGCTGGGCAAGAGTGCGACGAGCATGTGAAGGCCCCAGTTATGGGAGGATCCCACCAGAGATGCCGAGCTTGATTATTAATCAAGATTTGCCCACCCCCTTTCGCGAGTTGCCTCTATAGGAAACAGGGTGCTTCTTTAGATGCTCCAGCTGACATAGTGTCACCAAGCCAATGTTTACCGATAGACTAGAGGCAGGACTGTCAGTTTAATACAAGATTTATCTGTCGATGTCTTCTCTTTCCAAGACTAGCTCTCTGACGAGCACCGATGCCAAGATGTCTTGGCAGGAGAGACTTGGCATGGCCACCCAAGAAGCGTGGATGGAGGGCTCCTGATGGACTCCAATGAGCCTTTGAATATCCCCATCTGATCGAATCAGATTGTTAAACGAGAGTATGAGGTTGATAGCTTGGCAGGGATTTATCAATAAGTCAACCTCAAAGCCAACGGCAAGGCTTCTGGGAGACAGGGCTGAATACGGCGGCGTCAGTTGCTAACCCAACAAGAGGAAGGGACCAAAGAGACGCAAAATGACGAGGAGGGCAGCGGCGATTGCCTGTCATCGACGGGTTCGACGCCGGCGCCCAGACAGATAGCTGATTTGGTACGGACGTTGCCAATGCTGACCCCGAGGATGCCGTGCAGGCTGTACTTGTCGGCTCTCGATGTGTACGCCCGTATCGACTCTTCAGCCACAAGAAGACTGCCGCCAGGAGCCAGCTGACGCAAAGCTGCAACTAACAGCGGATCGGCTCCATGAACCCAGGGAAGAAAGCCGTCCCAGCTTGATCATCGGTCAAGTTGACGATGAGAGATGGCCTTTGGGGGAGGCCAGAAGCGTCGGCGAGGAGGATTTGGGAGAGTGCCACGATGTGGAATGTCAGTGCCAGGATTCTAGGTTGCAGGTGTCGGGACACGCCAGTGACGAGTCCAACGATGAGGTGGGCATCACATCTGTGACATGGTACCCAGCGAGCATCTTTGCGGCTTTGGTCTCCGATCTTGGGAGTGTCGAGACGAGCACCCGGTAGGCGTGGTCTGGTGGGGAAGAAATCAGTAAGTCCATCTCGTGGGAGACCGGAGTGCCTTGGCTGACATTATGTAGGGTCAATCACCTTGTTGACGGTGGGTTTGACGGGCGTGTTCTAGAATGGAAGCACAGGGGAAGAACCACTGTTGGCGGCGTAATGATTCGCCGTGACCGTAGTGGAGGCGAGAAGCTAGCGACCCGCAGCTAATTCAAGACCCGAGACCCCCCCAAACAAAGCCCCGGATCCTTGGAACACACCGACGTCCGCCATCGCATCGCCTTCTTCTGCAGATGACGCGCAAGGACCAAGCCGCGCCCCCGCCGAGTTAAATCGTTCATCTCTCCGTGATTGGCGTCCGACAGGCCAGATCAGCTGCAAGTCGAGCCAACCCCTGCCGCCCTGCCTACCCCCTTGGCTTCGGCGCCAAAGGTGCTTGCGCGCAGCATCCCGGGTGCCCCAAAGGCTCCACGACAGCGAACCCCCCTTGCCCCCCGGAGGGCCCCTACAAATGACCGATAGCGAGCGAGCGAGCGACCCATCGGCACCACACTGGATGCTGGCCCCTACCCTCTAGCCTCTCCAACTCCGCAAACCAAGCACAACACACAACAGCACGGACGAAGTTGTGTATTTGGGGAAAGCCGCGATCCGCCTTGTACATAACACAATCTCCCCCAGGTGCCCGGAAGTCCTGTTGTTACCCAGGTCTTCAACTTGACACGATCTCCTCTTCAAGCCAGACCGAACGACCGAACGACCGATCCAACGAGCGACACCACACGACAGAGCACCACTCGACAACGTACACCGCTTACAGTCGCAGATGGCTGAGGTGCATGTGAAGGTCGACACGTTCCCTACCAGGTTGCTAGATGGAGTCCGTGGTGTTCGACCAGTCCCCTCTCGCCGACTATCTTCGAGGTGTGTCCTTGCCTCGAGCCCCCCCCAACACGCAAAGCACCAGATGACTGACGTTGCGACCTCCTAGATGAAGGCGAAGATGGCCAGGCCGAATGGGCGCAAGCCGAACCCGATCTCGACTCCTCACCGCCGTCCAGTCCCGGCTTCGCGCCGACAGGACGCCCCATGGTCCGCTCCCGATTCCGCAACAAGATCCCCGAGCCTCTCACGGTCGAGATTCCCAATAACCCGTCGTCGTCACTCAACTCCTTCCGCCGGAGCTACTCTGTACGCTCTCCCCGTTCGCTTCCCGCGATGCACCTGGGAGATTAGACTGACATCTGTCCCCTTTTCCAACAGACGGCAGTAGCAAACAGGATAGACCGCGCCGACAACTCCAAGTTCCTCGAGCAATTTCGCTATACGATTGTCGCATCCCAGCTTCTGAACGGACACTCAATTACCGGCCAAAATCATGCGACCTCTCGGCACCTCCCGAACGTGGACCACGGACCGGGGCACGACAACGGCCTGCTCGACTCCACAGGTGCCCTTGGTGCAGTATTGGGAGCCCTGGCAATAGCATTTACCATCAGCTTGATTGTCGGCGGGGACTCCCTGACGAAGAAACGTCTCGTCGTTCTGCTGATTGCTGGGGCGATCGCTGCAGGGATCGCGCAGGTGTTCATGCGCAGGCAGTGGTTGCGGTACCGTCGCCACCAGGCGCTGTCCGAGGTCACTGCGTTTGTTTCGAACGCCCACGAGTTCGACAGCGCCACTGGGGCGGCCATAGCTCTCATCCAGGAGGTCGAGCTCGTCTCTCGCGGG
This sequence comes from Verticillium albo-atrum, assembly GCA_002851705.1. NCBI lineage: Eukaryota > Fungi > Ascomycota > Sordariomycetes > Glomerellales > Plectosphaerellaceae > Verticillium > Verticillium albo-atrum. Next base: position 1,042,094 of record NMXJ01000004.1, read on the forward strand.
TACAGACTGTAAGGCCTGATTCTTTCTCCCGAAGAGCGTTCCTGGGCAACTAGCTAACAGGATTGCAGAAGCGCTCCGCTACCGCCCATCAGCCGGATCGAGGACCGCACACAGACGCGGAGGTGCGTGCGCCTGCGCAAGGCCCTCCGCGTTTGTTTCGCGGAAGTCCTTCAGGCCTATGATCAGACTTTCACCGTAGTCAAGGGATTCTCTGAGCAGCTGGACCTGGAGAAGTACTACGACATCTACGATGTCAGTGATCTGGACATCTCGGATGCACAGCAAGGTCTGGCCGAGAGCGAGCCCGAGGACGCCGAATCGCTACGGACACTGAAGATTGCGGCATCGCGATTCCACACCATGCGCAAGATGGCGCTATGCGCCCTGCTGGCTCTGGATGCCAGCGGCGACAGCAGCGACCTCATGAGATGGACGACCGCTGTAGAAGCTCTCCGCGCGCTCAATCTGTCTACGTCATCGAGCTTCGACCGACTCAAGACGATCCTGAGCGAGCAGGAATGTAAGTGACGCATGGACCCCTCAGGTCGGTCAACACTAACCTGTCTCAGCTTTCCCTGCACCGCCTACACCTAGAATGCCGTTGACTCCGGGACGTGAACGGTGGAGAGGTCAACTGCGCAAACTCAATTCCCTCTCCACGGGCATCCGAGGCCTGCAAGCCAAGCTGCAGCTGCTGAGGGAGGAGTCCGACCGGACACTGAACGAGTCCGATGACATTTCCGAGCTCGGGTCCAACCTCATGTCCCAGTATGACTCCATCGGCGTCGACCTGAAGGCCCTGATGCAGGCCTGGGAAGAGGGCAAGGCCGCTCTTGCCGTGGGTATTGACCGGAACGAGAAGCGCCTTTCCTCCATGAGTATCCTGCTCTCGCCCACGAGCTCCATCAGCGGGCCCACCGTCGTCGAAGAAGGGGGCGACGCACTGGAGGCTCTGAAGGCACTCAACGGAGAGCTCCCATCGAGCCACGCCAGCAGCAATGCCGACAGCGACGAAGTATTCGAGGCTGTGGCCATGCCTCGGCCGCGAAGCCTCCTCACGAGAGAAGAGCGAATCTTCAAGATGAAGGAAGATCGCGACAAGAGAGAGGAATCGAAGCGGCAATCCGAGGCGAACAGGGGCATGCTGCGCGAACTCGAGATGGTCATCAACCTCCGGCCGCGGCCGCGGACCAACACGACCCCCTCACGCATGGCCCCCTCGCGTATCGTTTCGATGTAACGGGCACTCGCCACAAGAATGAACAACAACGACCATGATAATCTCACCGGTGGCCGGCGCGCCCCGGGCGAAGGAGCTTCTTCCATTTTACGACACGGCGTTTCTCGGCATGCGGCGCCGTTGGCTGTTTTGGGTCACCTTAATCCGCCATCATTCACTTGATTTTCTTTGCTTTCTCGATATTTATTTCAGTACTTCATTGCATTGGCTGGCCGTCACTCTTTTCCGGAATATAGACTTGGGCAGGCTGGTAGGCAGCTTGATACGACGGGTGTCGTTGATTTTGGACGATGACCACGAATATGGTGTATAGTATTCTACCAGAGATTGCACCACGCACATGGCCTCTTGGCCAAGATTTGTTCTGTTAGTGCCTGACGGTTGTCTAGGCTACACTGCTCAATTGATTTCTTTGATTGTCACTTTGCCGGAGACGGCCTCTCTGGATGTGAAGTTGTTCTGATCTTGCCCATCTCGGTTGCGTTGTTGGCTGGGCAGTTGGTCGGCGACCTGTCGACTGCATGACGGTCATCTATTGTCATCTCTACCCTTGCCGAGTATCCTAGTCCAAATCCTAGCACTCGGTCAATAGTCTTCCATGGCAACTGGTGCAAGCATGCATTTGGTGCACAAGGAAGTAAGCAGCTTCTGCATAAAGAAAAAGGGGCAGGACTCTGGCAGATGACCTGGGAGAGGGGGCTGCCTGGACAACAGGATTACCTAAGCCCCACCGCGTCCAGCCCCAGCTTAACGCGTTACAGCCCATTAAACCCACATCGATTTCGCGTGTCAACCGCGTCGCCCAGAGAGTGCTTTCTTCTGCCTGCTCCTTCCACCCCTCGATTGATCTCCCTCCCACAACACCAGCACACGATATTCTGACCACCGCCACGCCAATCTTCCACACATCCGCACACTCCTCGATAGAACCGACCCTTCACCACACCTCTATTCAACCCTCACAATCAGACAGTACGACCCCTCACTCGATCTACCCCGCCTTCGACTGGGACTGACCTATCTTTGCAGAGATGTTGGAAGCAAGACTCGAGCAGGCGGATCTCCTGAAGAAGGTGCGCAGATGATCTACTTGCCTTTCCTTTACACCCGCTAACGCACGTCTGTCAGGTCGTCGACGCCATCAAGGACCTGGTCCAGGACTGCAACTTCGACTGCAATGACTCTGGTGTCGCGCTCCAGGCCATGGACAACTCCCACGTCGCCCTGGTGTCCATGTTGCTGAAGGCCGAGGCCTTCTCTCCCTACCGCTGTGACCGCAACATTGCCCTGGGCGTCAACCTGACGTCGCTCACCAAGGTGTTGCGCGCTGCCGCTAACGACGACATCCTCACCATGAAGGCGGAGGACGCCCCCGACAGCCTCAGCCTCACCTTCGAGAGCAGCGACAACGACCGCATCAGCGAGTACGACCTCAAGCTCATGGACATTGACCAGGAGCACCTCGGTATCCCCGATACCGACTACGCGTCGACCATTTCCATGCCCTCTGCCGAGTTCAAGCGCATCTGCATGGATCTGTCCGCCATGAGCGAGTCTGGTACGTTGTTCCCCCGTTTTCTCCAAGGGAGAAGAGACCCACCCGTGCTAACAGCGAGCCCCCAGTCACCATTGACGCGAGCAAGGACGGTGTCAAGTTCTCCTGCAACGGCGACATCGGCAACGGTGCCGTCACGCTTCGCTCCCACCAAAACGTCGACAAGCCCCAAACCAACGTCGACATTGAGCTGACCGAGCCCGTCTCCCTGACCTTCTCCCTCAAGTACCTCGTCAACTTCTGCAAGGCTTCCGGCCTGTCTCCCTCGGTCAAGATCTCCCTCTCCAACGAGGTGCCCCTGCTCGTCGAGTACGAACTCGCCGGCACCAGCTTCCTGCGATTCTACCTCGCCCCCAAGGTACGTCCCTTCCTCCATGCCGTCGGCACAATCACATGACTAACAGGCTGCAGATTGGCGATGAGGAGTAAGTTATGACGGGGTAGGCAATAAACCGAAGAGTATGACAAAGTGGCACGGGGTTGAGTAGTGAGCGGCCGGCGTTGCATGGGATTATGGATTGAAGCCGGCGTGAAGCCTGCAGCGCGCGCGCCCTCTGGATCGGCAAAGTCACGTTCTGGAGGGGAGGGGAGGGGAGGGGAGCGCGCCCCCTCCCCGGTATTTGACAGCCGTAGGGTGAGGGGAGACTTGGGAGCGCTGGATACGGGCACATGCGATATGGATGATAATGAAAAGAAAAACAAATGTTCCTCAAAATTGTTTGCGCAATGTGCCGCCGGTCGTGAAAAAACTTTTTGTCTATGCGTGCGAAATCCTGTCTTTGTGTCGACAGTTGGTGATGCAGTCCAGTCAGTCAACCCTCGTCGATGCGTGTATGATGCCAAAGTCATCGGGTATAAGCCATTCCGCATCCTGCACATCCCGCCGTTGCCTCCTGGCCTCGTTCCACCTGCCCGACAGCCGGGCCATCGTCTCAGTCACGCGCATGTCGAGACAGGTTCGTCGTCTCGTAGACGCAAGCTTAAGCAGCACCGGGGTTGGGGTTCATCTGGGCGCAATGTCAGCCTCGTGCTGCTGCCTCCTTCGCGGCGGGCAGAGAGAGTGGGAATCGAACGCACCTTGCGCTTGCCGCCGGGGGCGAGGGACACGTTGACGAAGCGGCGAGTGTACTGCTCACGCTTGTGGGCGCGGCCCTTGGGGGTCTTGGGGGTCTCAGCCTTCTCGACCTGGGGTGGCGGTTAGCGGGCGGGCGGTCGGGAAACGGATGGGGGGGGGAGCGCCAGGGCGTTCGGACCTTGGGGGTCTGCGACTTGACCTTGCCGGCGCGGGCGAGGGATCCGTGAACTTTTCCCATGATTGCGGTGGTGGTGTTGTCGGGGTGGGGAGCGGGTGGTGGTGATGGGCGATGGTGGTGTTGCGGTTGATGGGTAATCGGAGGTCGGGGTCGAAGATGGATGGAATTGGATGCGATCGATGAGAGAGGCACGTGTGGCTTGTGCTGACTAACGAGAAGTTCCCTGAAGGTGCACTTGGGTACGGTACCTCAGGTAGAGAGCCATGGGCGGGCGGGACATGGTACCGGGAACAGAAAGGGTGCAAGGAAGGCTCTGCTTTAGGCCTAGTGCGGGGCAAGACGGCGTTCGCAGCTTGGCTTTTGCATACTTAGTGGGCGGAAGACCCCTGAAGAAAAGTCGTCACTGCCCGGGCTTTGGGGCGACCGGACCGGACGGTGTTAGTCATTTACTGACTCTTTCCGGGTGCCGATTAGACTAGACTCCTCTCCTCGTGACCCTCTCTAGACGGTGAAGCATTCAACTGATCGCTTCATCTCTCGTCTTGATTCATTGAAATGGTGGGATAGACCTGTGCGTGCGCCTAGAATCTCATACTGCTGTGTCACCATCGCTCGACCCCGCCTCAGCCCGCCACATTCACAGAAACCGCGGACGAGAAGATCTCTTTTTCTGTTTCTGTTTCAGTTCATACACACTTAGACCAAATCAACCCCGCCTCCCGATATGGCTTCAGAGCTTCCCATCCCAGAGACGCGTGTGCTGGCGGTGGCCAGTCATGTGAGTCCTGATCTGACATGCTATACACATGGGAACAATACTGACAAAGCCTCTAGGTTGTCTCCGGGTATGCCACTTCGTCGCACTTCCGGTGAAGCTGAATAATACTGATTCATCCCAGAAACGTCGGCAACAAGATCGCCGTATTCACCCTCCAGTCCCTTGGTTGCGAAGTCGCCGCTCTCAACACCGTCCAGTTCAGTACGTCTCACATCGCCATCGTGTGGCCTCTGCTGACCACCTCCAGGCAACCATACAGGCTACCGCCAATGGACGGGTACCAAGGTCACAGCGCAGGAGATCGAATCTTTGTACGAGGGACTCAAGAACTCATACCTCGATGACTTTGACATGATGCTCTCCGGCTACATCCCCGGCGCCGAGGCCGTAGCCGCTGTCGGCCGAATCGGCAAGGAGCTCCGTGAAAAGTCCAGCGCCGGGTCCGCCCCCGGCAGCTTCTTCTGGGTTCTCGACCCCGTCATGGGCGACAACGGCAAGCTCTACGTCGCCGAGGAGGTCGTCCCTGCCTACCAGGCCCTCGTCGAGTACGCCGATCTCGTGCTCCCCAACCAGTTCGAAGCCGAGTGCGTCTCCCCCCGTTGACCGCCCCCTGAAAGGCCATGCTAACGAGCCCTCAGACTCCTCTCCGGCGTCAAGATCACCGACATGGACTCCCTGAAACACGCCATCCAGGTGCTTCATGAACGCTACCGCATCCCCCACGTCGTCATCACCTCCGTCAGCATCTCCACGCCCGACCAGCCCCCTCACCACCTCTCCGTCGTCGGCTCCACCATGACCTCCGACGGTCGCCCGCGCCTCTTCAAGATCGTCTTCCCGGCCATCGACTGCTACTTCAGCGGCACGGGCGACATGTTCGCCGCGCTCATGACGGTGCGCATGCGCCAGGCCGTGTGGCAGAGCGACGCGGCGCTACGGGCCACCCGCGCGTGGGCGAGCGGCGACGACGTCGACGTGCTGGACCTGCCGCTCGCGCGCGCCGCCGAGATGGTGCTCGCGAGCATGCACGAGGTGCTGACCAAGACGGCCGAGGGCATGGGGTCCGTGGGCGAGGCCGAGGCCGACGAGAAGAGGGCGCATCTGGTCAAGAGCCGGCGGGCTGAGCTGAAACTGGTGCGCAACCTGGCGAGCTTGCGGGAGCCGACGGTCGACCTCAAGGCGAAGAGGATATAGACGGGCATGCGAGGGACAGGGGCATGGTACAGTGGTCTACATGGTCTACATCGCGGTGCATACGGGGTTTAGACGCTTCCTGACGCAGGGCATATAGAAATTTGGTGTTCATTTCTGGTGTTCATAATTCGTCCCTCTATAGATGTTTGCTTGCCTGCATGATCACTCGCCGTCGTCTTCTTCTTCGTTGTGTTCCCGTCCTTAGGTATCATTCGCTCCCTAAGCGGTCTTGTCCAGCGCAACGCCCGTGCTGCCAAAGCCGCCCGCGCCGCGCACGCTCTCCTCCAGCTCCTCGACCTCGACGACCTCGGGCGTGTAGATGCGCTCGATGATCAGCTGCGCGACGCGGTCGCCCTCGGCCACGGCAAAGTCAGTCTCGGCGTGGTTGAACAGCAGAATCTTGACCTGGCCGCGGTAGTCGGCGTCGATGACGCCGGCGCCCGTGTCGATGTGGTGCTTGGAGGCGAGGCCAGAGCGGGGGGCAATGCGGCCATCTGGAGGCGGGTCAGCTACTTCAAGGAGAGGGCGGCATGTGGTGGAGGGACGTACAGGTGCCTGCCGGGACAGAGATGGCGATGTCGGTGTCAACGAGAGCCTTGCCGCGGGCGGGGATGGAGGTGGCCTTGGAGGCGTAGACGTCGTAGCCGGCGGCGAAGGCGGAACCGCGGGTGGGAAGGCGGGCGGCGGGGGAGAGCTTCTTGATGAGGAGAGCGGGGGCCTGGGAAGACATGGTGGGCGGTTCTGTTGGAGGAGTGACTGTGTGGGATGGGATGGACGTGAGAGTTTCGTCGGTCGTCTTGATGCGCTTGGCGGGAGGAGAAGTCGGAGGAGAGGTGATGTTTTCGGTGGTGGTCATGGTGTATGTTGGACGAAGGTGGGGTGAAGGGGTAAGGGAATGGTACAAGACTGGAGGAGAGTGCCCTACGATCTCTAATGGCGGTGACGCGACGCGTTAATGCAAGGGACGCGAGATGGACGCATTGGCCAATGAAGGGGCGGATCTAGAGGACTTCGCGTTAGGTAATCCATCTACCATCGCCAGAGCTGCATCACGTGGACCTGGTCTCTTGTGGCACCTTATCCCACGACCATTGCGAGTCTTCAAGGAGTGTAGTTGACGAATCATAGGACGTTCGACTGCGAACTTACTGGTGTGTTTCTTCCCATTGTCTCTGGTCACCGGCGTCATCTTTATCAATGCTTCCAACGTTCGCAACTTGATACAGTCCCTTTGGATTCACCGGAGTAGTTCGACGTCTCTCCTGTTTCCGACGTCTTCACGGTGGACAAGAAGACGATGCATTGACTTGAGGCCTCAACCTATCACGATTTACTCTTCGCTCCAACTTACCTGCCGCTCGTGGCCCATGAGGCTTTGATCAGGTCGGCAGCCTTCTCGCCAATCCCGTAGGCTGCCATTTGTGTGTGCCCGCCAGTCAAAGTGGGCATGATACTCACATCGACAACCCTCAGGGCCTTGACACCCTTGACACGCAGATTTTCGTCCACAACAGCCTTCTCGTCAGAGACTTTTCCCATGGCGCATGTCCCCGAGGGATGATAGCCTACACAAAGTCAGCGATTGTCGAGGTCTTCTACGTCAAGGTATCGCTCACAAGTCGTAGCATTCTCTCGCGCGAATGCCACCCACTGCTCCCTTGTCGAGTAAGTGTGGTGTGTGAGGTGAGGCGGCCATGAGCCTTTAACGATACCCTTCGTTCCAGCTCCCTCCATGATGATCTCATTTGCGAATCGACATGCCTCGCCCAGAACCTCCGCGTCCAAGGGGTCCTCCAAATACCCACAGTCAACTTCAGGCCCATCCATCGGGTCTTTGCTTCGCAATGCTACCGTCCCGCGAGATTTGGCGCCGAACAGCTCCGCAAGGACGCTGAATGCGTGCTGGCCCTCTTTGGGCGGTTGGTTGAACTGCTGAGGTCCGCTGTAGCACTCAAAGTTGAAGAGCACCGCGTTTGGTTGGTCGCGCGTGAGACCCATGGGATCTCGACCTTGCTTGCAGTGGGCTGTGGTCCAGAGGCTGGAGTCAGCGAGCCGCTCGTCGAGGCGGGCGAAGGCGAAGATTCCAAAGGGGAAGCTGGCCAGGAAGCCCTTCCTTTCTTCCATCCAAAGTTGAAGGGTCTTATCAAGGGCTGCTCCTGGATAGATAAGGTGGTCATTTGTGAGACCAGGCTTTTCGGTTTCATAGAAGAGAAATACGATCTAGTTGCTGCGGTCAGAGATGTGCATGTTGGAGGGTGGGATATATGTACCGGATGGTCCATCAGATTCTTGCCGACACCGGGTAGCTCGACCAGAGTCTCGATGCCGTGTTTCTCCAAGTCATCTTTGGCCCCGATGCCGGACCTGTTGAGTATGTTTGGACTGCAGTATGCTCCACCACTAATGATGACCTCTCTCTGGGCTTTGACTTCAATGGCACTACCGTCTGCCAAGATTGCTCTAACACCCACGGCCCGGAGGCTCCCTTCATCATCTGGGCTGATAATTACCTTGTCGACACGAACGTTTGTGACAATATCTGTGTTTTCCTTCTTGTTTTTCTTCAACAGGAAGTCCGCCGCCGTCGATCGGGTTCCTTGGCTCACACTTCGTGTGGCATGCCCATGCCCGTGTGCCGTTCTCCCATGTGTGAACATGTCGTGATCCAGCGGCAAGCCTTTGGATTCCATTGATTCTCCAATAAGCTTGGAGATGGGGGCTAAGTCGTGAGGCTCAGTCGAGAGATGTCCAGTATAGCCATGGGCTGCTTCTTCTGCTTGGAACCATGGTTTGCTTTTGAAAGACTCTGCCTTGTTGCATGGTCACTTCGTCAGATACGTCGTTCAAAGTGCCCGCTAGAGTTCGTTTCCTCGACAATAATCGCCACATTGCTTACCTTTGACATATAACGGTGAAATTCCTCGCCGCTCCATCCTGGCAGATTCCAATCGTCGTAGTCTTTCTTGGAAGCACGGATGCAAAGCGTGCCATTGGTACCAGACGAGCCACCAAGGAACTTTCCTCTCGTAAGCTCAACCTGTCGACCGTTGATGCCAGCTCCCTTTTCAGAGACGATACTCCAGTCGGTCTCATCGCCCGCATTCTGTGCCGACCTTTGTTTCAGTCAGTCAAGTTCAAATACACTGTGCATCATTCGGAGACAAACCCGCCGGGCATATGCACACCGATCAAATTCTCGCTGTGCGGCCCAGCCTCAAGAACGAGGATCTTGGCGTCAGGGTCCTCGGCGAGTCGCCCGGCAACAACGCAGCCGGCAGTGCCACCTCTATTAACGTTGTCAGTCCCAAGCAGTTGTCAAGTCTTGACTTTTATCGGTAAGTGTCTAGGCTCACTAACCCGCAAATGATGTAGTCATAAGACTGGCCCGCATGTAGAGTAGTTGCGCTCATGATGTCAAACTCATGACCGAGCCAACAAATAACCCAGCTGTGAGTTATTCATGGATGGCGAAGCGCCACGTTATTAAACAAACTCCTCGGAATCTCGGAACCAATTCCACACTTCAGGCTGCAGCCATCACATGCTGAGCTCCATAAATCGTAAGCACCATGCCCATTTGCCAGCGACCCGACACTCCTTTGCATTTGCAGGCTACCTATTGATGACCTTGGCCCGACGCTAATTTTGAGGTCGTTTCCAATCAGAATTTGGTCCGTCAAAATCTGGTGATACGGAAGAGGGGTTGGATTCGGCTTATAGTCCTGGTGACGTCAGTCCCGTGCCATCATGCAATTCAAGCGTCTGCGATGTGTAGCAATGCATATTGTCACATCCAATCCTCAACTACGCCTACCTACCCCGCTGTCCATTAGGGTCAATAGCCATCTGTAGGTATCTGCCGAAGTCTCATTGAATTGTGTGACCCAAGAGCCTTCCCTATAGCCACAGTCGTACCTCTTCATCGTCTTGTGTCAGCTTGAGCGTAAAGTCTCGCCCGTGCGGCATTGTACTGTTTTGGTCGTTCCAACTAAGCCTTCGACCCCATTCTCATTTTGTTCATATGTCCCGGTTCTTGCGGTACGAAGGTCAGCGGCAAGGAGCTCATTGGGCCAGAACGGATGGTGTTCTTGTTCGACCTCATCAGATCCTCCTCTTTTACAAGGGACTTTTGACGAAGGATTACAGACTGGCATGTCATCGGAATGTTCCTTGGTGTGACCACGCAGCACATGTAGGTCAAAAATGATGGATGCTTGCTCTTGTCAGTCAGCAAAAGCGGGGTTGTGGTTGATGCCCAGCGCGACAATCAGCCTATGATATTCCCAGCAAGCCACTACGTGTACCTGGTTGCCTGAACCTTCTGACGTCGCTTCCTCTCCCACCAAGCCCTTAACTGATCCCACCAGCATCACAGACAGTGTCTACACGAGTGACCTAACATCCCTTTGAACACGGCGAATCGACCCAGATTCACTTCACCGTACCATCAGAGCCAACATGCCGACCGATGGTGTTCATGTCAATGCCTCGGGCAAAAAGATCGTCATTCCGCTCGAGAACAATCCCGAGGTGTTCACCGCACTCAGTCACGACCTCGGCTTGTCGGACGACCTAGCCTTCTACGACGTTTTCAATATCGACGACCCAGACCTGCTTGCCTTCATCCCTCGTCCTGTATATTCTCTGATTTTCATCACGCCGCCCGATGTGTACTACACCATTCGCGCCGCCGATGGCACGCGGCTCGATACCGACGGCCTGACGTACGACAAGACTGGAGATGACCCCGTGCTTTGGTTCCACCAGACAATCGGCAATGCATGCGGTCTATACGCTCTAATACATTCAATCGCGAACGGGGAGACGCGATCCTTCCTAAAGAAGGATTCTGTGCTGGACAAGGTCATTGAGCAAGCAAAGCCGCTGACCTTGGTCCCTCGCGCGAAGGTCCTCTATGACAGCCAGGAGCTCGAAGAGATCCACATGCGGGCCGCAAGGACAGGGGACTCCAACACGCCGACCGCGACGGACCCCGTGGATCTGCATTTCATCGCTTTCACGAAGGGAAAGGACGGTCATCTCTGGGAGCTGGAAGGTGGTACGGATGGCCCTGTTGATCGTGGCGAGTTGGCAGAGGAGGAAGACATGTTGAGCGAGAAGGCGCTGAAAAATGGAGTCAAGCGGTTCATCGAGGCGGCAAACGGCAACTTGAAGTTCAGCATTGTGGCATTGGCAAAGCGCAATTCTGACGTTTAGTCCCCTCCTTGTGAGGCGGACCCCGATGATTTCTTGATGCTTACGACCGTCGTCGGCGCTACATGCTGCATTTCTGCAGCTGACCTCAACTAGACTACCATTTCACGTGGATCTGGAGCATTCGAACGTGACTGGCTACCTGTTGCCTCGCCAGCTAGGAATGCTAGGTACCGACCTAGCCCAAAATTACGCAATGAGTCCCATTTCCACTCCGTCTTCTTGTCTTCAGCTTGCCAAAACCCTCATTCTCACGGTGATTGATGTTCTCGATCAGGACACAAACCACTGGGCCTATGATCGTGGCTTTCAACGTGGGTTCTTGCTCGTTCAACGTGATACCTACAGGCTGGGAAGAATGGGAGCCTACAGGTCTCACAGCCAACATCGTAGACATGTGAGCCACCATACCCTCATCCTCCAGAATCTGGTGATGTCCATCAGGTTCCCAGTTCAGAGTCCAAAGTGGTACCATGATGTCGGAGTATTTGACTTCCTGGGGGCCAATTCCATATGCTTTGCTGATGTTGGACCCATCCTCGAAGGTTTCCAGCCTCAAGAGACTGAATTCTCGTAGAATAACATCCAAACTTCGCACAGAGTGAAAATATGCCGCCTTCAAGGCCTTTGAAAGCTTTCGGCAGTTGTCGTTGACATGATCATCGAAGTACGCGACGTCTTGTACGTACTCGAGAGCGCCGTAATCAAGGTTCGCAACGGTTTCTAGCAACGAGCATAGTGCAATAATCTCAGAGGCAGAACCTGTTGGTGACGGGAAGAGCCGGTTCAAAATATTAAATAATTCACGAGCCCTCGTTGTTTCCGTCATGGTCGACGGTTGTGGATTGTGTTCAGTCACAAAAGTGGCTCGACGGCCCCGTGGCCCACAGAGTGAGGAGTCCCAGGAGATCTTCAAGTTACCATTTTGAAAGGATAAGGTCGAAACATCAAATTTCCCAGGGGATGCTGGCATGGATTCGTATATATCTTCGCTCATAATGCAAGATTGGTATGGCAAAGAGCGCAGTCGAGATGTTGACCAATTGGGAACCCATGATGGAATTGACGAGTCTTCAGGAATAGAAACAGGGCCAAATTCAAATAAGTGAAGCATGAGCTGAAGCCGATCGTCGTTGCAGCCAAGCTCCAGTATCAATGTGGCGAGCTGTTTGTACATCTCTAGCCAGTGGGCACTGTACTGCAGACGAGAGGCCATTCCCTCGGGCATGAGTCCAAGAAAAGCGGCGACGCGGTCTTTGGGGTCGACACAATCAGCTTCGTGGAAGTACCAGAGCAGCTCCAATATGGCCATGTCTGTTTTCGGTCTCCGCAGCTTTGTGATCATGTTGATCTCATACGATGAGTTGACCAAGCTGCGAAAACGGCCCGCTGCCGCAGCAATTGTCGGCAAAGGTAGAGTGTGGCTCCCACAATGAACAATAGCCTCTCGGGCAAGACACGCCTCTTGAACGATCCATCGGCGCGAGAACCAGGGGCGATCAAAAAAATTGTAGATAACGGCAAGGGCAACTGAGGGGGTTTGTTCAATGCATTCCAGCATATGTAAAACCATAAGTTCAGCCTCTAGCAGCCGCGTCAACTCAGGAATTTGACTTGCATGTCGAAAAAAGGCGAATGTCCTTGCAGTTCCTTGGTCCTCTGCGCCTAACCAGATGTGGACTTCCTCTGCCTCGCCGTATATACGTCCCATGAGAGGGACTTGCTGAGCCTTCTCCACCTTGTCCTTTTGATTGAGACAGATAGCATCGATCCATAGGCATACCTTCGACTTCGGTGCCCGAAGATGTCGCAGGAGAGTATCAACGTTGGGTGTAATCCTCAAGTAAGAGGTTCCGCCAGCCGAGCGTATCCCCAAGTCATGGGTGAACTCTGGCTTGCCCCAGGCGTACGAGACAGCAGAATAGCCAGCAACCTTAATCGGCCGGGGACGTTCGATAATCAAGCATCTCAAAGGATCGTCGTGATGTAAGGCAGGGTCCAGAAGAATAAGTCTGACAGCTTCTGGAGTGGACAAAGGTTCGTACTCATATTGATCCGATGTCGGCATATCTTTGTAGGCGAGTCAGGTCCGTTGCGAGCTTATTGAGGTGCAATGTCAGAGGAAATGGCGAATGCTCTCAGGTCCGGGTGTGTAGGTTGCAGATGTTCGAGGTGCTTTGAAATATTGGGTTACGCGCTGCTGGACGAGCATCAGATTGTAACTACCGGCGGGGCATGGCTGAGCTGCAGTAGGCGGGGTGCTATACAGAGAGAGAAGTCGAAGCAGATAGAAAGCTAATTGATGAGGTTGAGACGAGCAATGAAAGGAAGTAGCTTGTCGGTGACGATTCGCAGAGGAGTAAACCAGACTGAAGAAAATGATAGTTCGGGGGAGCCTTTCCTTTCGAATGTGTACGAGGTGTAGCAATGGGCATCAGCAAGCCTGACTATCCAGAACGCCTAGCTACGTTTTGTATACACGCATAGAGACGACAGTTGGCTGTTGAAACACGAGTGCGCCTTTTTAGGCCTTTTTGGGCCTCCAAAACGGGTTCGCGCTGCGCCGATTCAATATTTGGTCGTGTTAGCGAATCACAGCTGTGGCGAAGCGACAATGCCTCCCCGCCTGCATGAATTATTCCCCCAGCCTGCCTCGACCCGCGAGCCTTGGGGTCGTATGGCCAATTAATCAATCAGGACCCTGATTGTGGCAGATCGTCATGAGACCATGGCGTCCACGGCCGACAGATTCGGAATCCGCCTCCTTGGCAGACTAAACCCAACCCGTAGTCGGCGACCAATATATTAACAGTCCCGATGTACTCTATTACGAGCGCTCGAAACACCACACCACCAGTACTCAACTTCGGCAGTCCGAAAGAAATGGCCACCGATGCACAGAATAAGGTCTGTCTTGACGTGGCCGTCGACCACCGAATCCGACGGCTCTTTAGGTCCATTCCGCACGGCCTCACTGGACGGTCCGACCATGTGTCCAGTGTCGAAGCGGAAGGGCGCCGCATGAAGCGACCCCGCGACGAGATCAAAGTCACCGCAGAGCTAGCGGGTCCGGCATTGAAGGGCGGCATCGCGATTGCCCTGCAGCAACCTCGGAATAACCATCCATACAGCCAGGGCCTCGATGCTGTCATTGCAGATTGCGAGACACTTCGTGCCCTTGAAGACATCTTTGATGCGGCATCTTGCGGCAGCCTTAGCATTCGGAAGAACATCACCGTCGTCGACTTGCTCCCGTTCGTCTCGGAGAATGTTTCAAAAGTCCAAGATGCTCAGTTGAGGAATTCCTTTCGTGCAACGACACAGATCATCTGCGATAAGGACCCCGATGTCCTGCTGTGCGCCGGCAGGATATGGCTTCCGAGGGCAGGCAAATTTGATGATCGTAAGGGAGACGCCTGGAAGTTTGAGAGCGTCGGGCTTGGGACCCAGTTTGGGAGCACTCCCAAGTTGCCCGTCGTGGCCAAGATTCGTCATGGAGCTCGAAACTTTGTCGACATACCCAGAGTCAACGGCTTCCACCCGAGTCACGCCATCAACTATCTTTCGCAGTCTAGTGTTCTGAGACAGTTACAAATGTTGATAGCGGTGGAAACTTGCAGTACCCTCAGGGGTGACTGGGAAGACGAGGATTGGATGGACGTTTTGAGGAAGCGTGCCTGGAACGCATCCAAGACTCTTTCAGGTGAGTTATGTTTCCTGCTCTCTCGCGTCATTAAGGAGGGCGGCGAGTTTTCGTTATCAGTCGCTAACTGCATTGCCTCCAGGAGAGTCGCCGTCCAAGTCTCCTCCAGTCATGAGTCCAGGCCAGAGCCCAACCAGGCGCACCGGCACCAAATACCTCCCAGAGTGGCAAGATCTTTACTCTGACGCGGTCCTTGATCTGAAAAACCGCATTGTCTCTCTCTTGCTGAACCCGAATGTGACGGAAAAGTCACCCGATGCATTCTATCAAGCTCTGCTCTCCAGCGGTATTAGCGAGATGTGCAACGATGTGACCCTCATTCTGCGTCAGATCGCCCGTCTTCTAGAGAAAGGTTGGCCCGAGACGGTGGCCTGGAAGAACGAGGCATCTTTGAGAGAAGCTTCAACGGACACTCTCTTATTCGCCGATTCTCTGCTCAAGACTCTCGGGGTAGCACGACCTTCTCAGCTCACAAAGATTATCCGGTCGAGTGTGACCTCTGTCGTCAACATCGGCAAGGCCAAGAAGGGCAAGCAGCCTGAGTACGAGTTCGGGGTCCACCCGAAGGAA
Organism: Verticillium albo-atrum; assembly: GCA_002851705.1. NCBI lineage: Eukaryota > Fungi > Ascomycota > Sordariomycetes > Glomerellales > Plectosphaerellaceae > Verticillium > Verticillium albo-atrum. Next base: position 1,057,601 of record NMXJ01000004.1, read on the forward strand.
GCAGCCGACGCTTTCCTCAAGTTGGCCACAGACATCGAAACCCTACTCTTAGATCTTCTGTTGGACAAGGAGGATGCACTCAAAGCGATAGGACAGGAGGACTTGTTGTCTGGGATGATGGGCCGGATCAGTCTGGCGCCGTCTACGACGCCGAGGACTTTCTCCCGGTCCCGACGCCAGTGAGGGCGGTGTGCTCGGTTCAGCGCTCATGATGGTTGAGTTGTGGCGTATCTTGTGCTATTTGGTTATTTGTTGGCGTTTCTTTTGATCTTTGATGGAGCGAATGTAATTAATGGAAGTTTTGAAACCCATGGAAGTTGTGACAAGTTCTGCAGCCAATCCCAATCTGCGTCTACTCTGGCGACGGAACTGATAATAGTGGATGGAGCCCTACATATTGCTGGTTCAGGACGTCCTGGCCGTAGGTTGGACTGAAAATTGCGTCTTTCATCGGCGGTCTGCGGTGTGTGCTCGGTACCTCAACCTTGTATCGGTCCGGTTGTATCAACAGTTCTGAGTACTAGACTGCTCTCCCCGAGAAGTGGTTCGCAACCAGCAAGGCCTTCCCAATCAATGAGTCTAGGTTACTTCCAGGAACTGCTTCCGCTTCCTTTCAAGTTCTCCCCCATCGTACCAAAGCTTCTTTGAAGCTGGGCAAGCAGGCGGGCCTGCAACTTTCCATGAGAAAAGGGATCTCGAGCGCCATATTATTCATCCCCATTGTCAAGATGCCGACGATTAGCGAGCAGTCCGGTACTCGGCAATGGACTTGCTGGTCATTGCATGAGCGGTTTCGACGGAGACCAGATGTCGGCTTGATGATACGTCACGGCGAGAGACATGAGGCTATAATATGGTCCGAGGTGTTTCCTCAAAGGCTACCCTATGCGCCTTCTGCCATTGGCAATCCATACCAAGGCGATGATGTCTATAGATGGAACGGCGCAGACGCATGGAGCTGCCAAGGTGTTGTGTCCATTGATAGCTACTGCTTGGGTGAATACCAGAATTAGTTGGCGGCAGATGCGGTCCTCTAGGCAGTGGCAAGCCGCAGCCGACAAGCTTCCGCCAATGCAGTTTGCGATGCCGCCTGCAACACAGTCTGCCAAGGACACTGCATGCAGCAGCGTCGGCAATGCGTGCAAGGTAATTGTCCAAGGTTCTTGAACGGAACATCTAGTAGTGCAAAGCGGCACTGTGGTGTTGATGAGCGGCTGACCGCGTGCTATACGCGCGGCCGCCGAGAGCTCTAAGAATACTCCAACATCGGGCTGGGCTGCTGTTTAGGGGCCATGTTCTCTGAGTTGATGGTGCCGTTCCGTCGCAAGCGAGGGAATGATCTTCACCTGTGGAGGGAGAGACCCTGATGCGTCGGAGAAACGCGTCGATCATTGCTCTCCACCCGGAGCGCACGCGTCCGCAGACTCAACAACATCCAAGTGAGAAGCGGCAGCAGCAGCTGTACCTCGAATAAATGAATTCTTCCTTCCACGCAACCCATTATCAGTCATCCAATTCCTTGCCAAAGTCGATCAATTTGATGCGGGTCGCGTCGCGTGGGTGGAACTGGGCGACTTTCGATCGGACCAGAAACCGCGCAGCCGCAGTCTCCTTCGTAAGCTTGACATACGCGGCCGTGCTGTCGCCGCCTGATTCCACCAGGTTGTTGAGAAGCTCCTCCGTCAGCTCGCGCATCTCCTGTCCGGCAGCGGCTGTCTCGTCAGGAACTTCGCGTTCCACTTGCTCCTCAGCGATGGCGGCACCCCAAACTTCCTCCAGCCGCCGCTGTCTCTTGCCCCCATCATCAGGTTTCGTGGTCTTGGCCTTCTTGGGGCGGCCTTGAGCGTTGAAACCTGCGGCAAGGTCTTCGACATCGACATCCATCATGTCTCCGACAACGGGTCCGCCGAGGTCTTCTGCAGCGAGCTGCGCGGCCAGGTGGTCGTCAATGAACTTGTTGAGATCCCTGAGGAGCCGGGCTGTTTCTCGTCTGTACTGCTTCTGCTTCTGCCTGAGCTCGTCCACCCTTTCCCTGGCTGCGTGCTCGGGGTCCGTGTCCATGCGGCCATTTAGCTCTTCATTGAGCGACTCGATGCGCTTCTCCAAGCTCACCGTTAGCTGCCGCTGGTCCTCAAGATTGGCCTTCTCGGTCTGCAGCTGCTTATTAGCCCTCTCCATAGACGTTTCCTGAGTTGCCAGGTATGCTCGGGACTCGGCGGTGGTCTGGTGCGTCTGGCGGAGAGACAGCAAGGCCGGCAGCACGGAGGACGAAGAGGGCATGAATGGGGCATCTTGGGACACGCTATCAAAGGCCGACTTCATAACCTTGAAAGGCGCTGTCCTGGAGGCTGCGAAGGCTGGGTTGATGGTCTGCCCATTTTGTTGCAGCTGGTAATCGTGTTAGTTTGTGGTTGGGAGGCTCAGGAGAAATATCAATGTATGTACCAATGTCAGCTCCTGCTGATACTTTGAAATTTGGGCCTGAAGCTCATGGAGGCTCTGCTCAACACTGAGGAGGTGCCTTGTCTCCGTCGGTCCTACGCGTGTGGGCGCCATAACACCAGGCTGGGTGGGATAGCCTCAGCGGAGGATTCGCGCCAGAGCAGCCCAATGCTTACGCCTGGAAGAGCGAGGGGGTGGAGCGAAGCGTTTGAATCTCGTATGCTTTGACGATGATCAGAATCCCTGAAAGGGTGCTAATTCATGCTGATGGAGATTCGACGCTGGTGAGAACGGATCAGTGTTTCTGGCCCCCTTGTTTCACTGCGACGAGGTCGTGACACTACCTCCCGTGGAGTCTTGGAGCCTGGGTTTGCTTCCTGGTCACAACAAGGCCAGGGCACCAGGGGGGGATCATCACGCGTCAAGAGCCGTGGGGCGAACGCGCCCGGGCACTGTACCGCACGGTACTTGATTGCAGTCACACCTTCTGGCGGAGCCCCGTGCTTGGCTGCATCAGCGCAGCTCTAACGTATATTGATCCTAGCGCGGCACTGTATGGAGGCTAGGGTCGATCTTTTCTCCGGGGGTTTCAGCAACCTCGCGCGCGACCATCTTTTCCCAAACCGCAACGAGACAAATCACCCCCTTCGATTCAAGCTCCTCGCGCTGTCCACCCAACGCAAGGCTCTCCCATCTCTTTTCCATCACCCGTGTCTTCTCCATCCCGTTCTTTATCATCCCGAGGACCCCGGTGCTCTTTCCCATCGTTCCCCGTCCCTCGATCCGTCTTGCGACAACCCTGACGACCTCACCCCATAGCTCCAAGCTTGCCGACCGCACAGCGCCAGCTACCTACCCCCCTCCCTACCTCCTCAGCTAGGAGCGAACACGGTCCCGGGTTACACGAGACTCCAGGTACTGCAAGCAGGCCAGAGTGTTCATCACAGACCGTCGCGGACTTCCCACGCTCCATCTCTTGAAGGCATTCGAGCTGTTTGGGTTCAAGGTTTGAGCATCAACGTCCGCAACTCGCACGACAGATCCTCGTCCATCATCATCATCAATCACTCTTCCTCCTCCTTACCTTACCTTACCTCTCTACCTTGTCCTTCTACCTCCTTTCTTCCATCAGAAGCACCCAACCCCGGGACTCTTCCACCACCGCACAAGCTCCTGGACTCTTGCCCTCCTGGCCCCGATTCAGCTCCTTCCCGACCTCAGCCTGATCCCGACCCCGACCCCGATCCCGATCCGTCTCCCTCGATCGTCCGCACCTTCCTCCCTCGATCCTCACCACTTCACCAACATCACCAGCTCTTTCCGAGCCCCAGGTCCAATCCATCGCGCCACTACACTTGCCCGTTTTCCTTTGAAAACCGCTGCGGTGTAGATAGGTCAATACAAGCTGTTCTCTGAACACCTAACTTTCGACACCCTCAGCGCAAACGAAATCTTGTGTGAGTCGCAATTAATACCTAGCCCAACATGTCGGCTTCACCTCCCCAACCCGCCAACTCGGCCAAGCGCCCCCTCGAGGAGACCTCCTCCCCCTCCCGCAACAATGACCAACCCGAGGCCAAGCGTCCTGCCCTGGACAAGATTCTGAAGAATGACGACGAAGTCGCCATGGCCGAAAAGCCCGAGGATGATGATGATGCGGGCGCCGTCGCCGAGGTCACCGAGGCTGCCCCCTCCGAGACCACGAACGGTGTCAAGGAAGAGACCGAAGGCGAGGCTGCCGACGAGCCGAAGCCCATCGCGAGTGCCGTGGCTGGCACCGTCCCTTCGTCCACCCAAACCGCCGCCACGCACGACGAGACCGCCTGGATCCATATCCGTGCTGTCATCTCCAGTCCTGAGGCGGCCACTGTCATCGGAAAGGGAGGCGAGAATGTGTCCAACATTCGTAAAATGTCCGGAGCCAAGTGCACGGTCAGCGACTACCAGAAGGGAGCCGTTGAGCGCATTCTAACCGTCAGCGGCGTGGTTGATGCTTCTGCCAAGGTAAGACGCTACACTCCCTGCATCTTGCTGCGAGGAACAACGAACTGACTTGCTCCCAGGCCTTTGGTCTCATCATTCGAACTCTGAACAACGAACCCCTCGAGGAGCCGTCCAGCGCCCAGTCGAAGACGTACCCCCTCCGACTCCTCATCCCCCATATCCTGATTGGATCCATCATTGGTAAGGGCGGTGCTCGTATTAGGGAGATTCAGGAGGCATCCGGTGCCCGGCTTAATGCTTCTGACTCCTGCCTCCCCATGTCAACCGAGCGTTCCCTCGTTGTCATGGGTGTGGCCGACGCTGTCCACATTGCCACTTACTACGTCGGAAGCACTCTGCTCGAGCAACTGAACGACCGATTCGGCGGCCCTGCCGCATCGGCCTATGCGACCCGAAGCGGTGGTCCCGCTGGAGTTGTCCCAGGCGGCATGCAGGTAGTGCCGTACTCCCCCCAGCCGACCACCGGAAACTACGGCAACAGAGAGAACTTTGGCAGACGGCACGATGCTCGGGGCCAGCATCCCCAGCAGCACCAGATGCCACCCGCCCCTTACGGCCAGCAATACCCCCCTCACGGTGCCCAGCCCGGGCCTGCTATTCCTCAGCAGTACGGTGCGCAGGCTGGCGCTTACGGCGGCGGCGCGCCCATGCAGCCCCACGGCGGTCCGGCTGCCCCTCAACCTCATGGCGGACACCCCGCGCAGCCCATGCACGGCGGCCCCGCTGCTGGCGCCATGGCAGGCCAGCCCTTGACGCAGCAGATCTTCATCCCTAACGACATGGTGGGTGCTATCATTGGCAAGGGCGGCCAGAAGATCAACGAAATACGCCAGATCAGCGGTAGCGTGATCAAGATCAATGAGCCCCAGGACAACAGCAACGAACGTCTGGTCACCATCACCGGCACGGACGAGACGAATCGCATGGCCCTTTACATGCTCTACTCCCGTCTTGGTGAGTCAAGCGAGCAAAAATGACAAGGCGTAAACTTGAACTAACCGCCGTCACAGAATCGGAGAAGCACCGGATCTAAAATTTATGACGACCCACGACATACTAACTCTGAACTTTCCAGCTCGAACGGTCCCTCTAGGTGAGGTAGCGGCCACGGTCCTGGCCCTTTCACGTTGTTCGCAATATTTCGTTCTCGGCTTTCGGTTATGCTTGGGCTGGTGGCGGCGGTGCCACCAGAATGTCTTGTCGTCGGTTCGAGACAAGACCGGCGCGGTAAATTGCGATTCGCGTCTGCCGGGTATTGGGCGTTTCTCTACGATCACTGGATGGAGTGATTTCTAGAGAAGGTACTCCTTTTAATAGCCGTTTCCTCTCCATATCCTTCCCTGCCTCGCCCTGCCTCGTCCTGCCTTGCCCTGCCTTGCCCTGTCCCGCGTTGCACGAAACACAGCACAATGATGGTCCCGTCTCTCTGCCCGTGTGTGTTCTCGCTGCCCGCATATACACAAGCCTCCCAGCCGCAATCATATAGTGATCATTCCGTGCCCTTTGCATATCATACCGTGCATTTTCGGCGCCCTCTTCGTTTTAGAAGGTTCGATCAGATACACAGACAAGGCGTTGCGTTATGCTCAAACACTCCTCGGGTTGGATCTCAGCCTGGATTGCTCATCGACTTGCGGCGCTGACTATGGTACAGCAACGATTCTGGTCTCTGTGGGCCATGCGAGATTGTACGGGCTTTATAATCGCAAGCCTGGGCGTCGTTGGTAAGTTCATCAGACCCTTTATTGCTAATTGGAATAGAAAGGCTATTTGTTGGCGTCATAATGCAAGGGAAACCAACTGGTGACTCCTACCGACAACAAGGCGAGTAGGAGCTCACAGAATTACCCTAACCTTACAATGCTTCAGGTAGTAGTGATACTGCCACCTAGTTAGTGAAGGCCTGAATAAACATCAAATGCCGAGCTTACCAGAGTCACATCCTTCCGCCCCGTCCTGATCAGCTCAATATTGTCCAAAATAGCTGGGAGAGTTAGCAATGAGTGTCAACATGCACACCAAGAAAGGAAAGCTCACGTCCCGGTCCCCCCTTGGCCACAGCGTGATCCTCGACTGCATCCCATCCCACGAGCAGCATGGCCGCCGGGCCAGCCTCTCCGTCGACTTCCTTTGAAATGGCCGTCGTGACCTCCCCCCATGCGTTCCCATGCCAGCCTCTCGTGCCCTGCGCACGGCACGCGTCGGCCATGCGGTCGGAGAACAGGCGCAGATTCTCGCGAAACGCGGGCCTCTCGATGCCATATGCCATCATCACTTCCGTGACAGGTGCCTCGAGTGTGGGTCCCGCACCGGCGTCATCGAGGCGGGCCTGATGGAAACGGGGTGGGCCGTCTAGGAGGGCCTTGAGATCGGCGAGCCACGGGGTGTAGTGCTCCGAGGCGGCAAAGGCGATGAAGGCATCGTGGGAGGACCAACGGATAGCGAGGAGCTGTGTCTCGGGGGACTCGTGCTGGGGTCCGGTGTGGAGGGCTTCAACGCCGGGGGTAAAGATGAGAGTCTGGGCGAGAGAGTTGAAAGACGCTGAGGGGTGGGAGGCGGGGTCCTTGGGGGTGAAGATTACGAATTCAGTGATGGGGTCCGACATTGTGGGCGGATATTTCGAGTGAGCGTGCTGGAGGGGTTGCGCAGGGTGAGAAGGGGAAGGGAATTATCGTGAGAGGATGCCGATGAGCTTTTGATAGTGCCAAGTCACATTGAGGTTCGGCGATGATGCAACCTTAGTAAGGCACGTCGGGGCGGGGAACCCCCCCTTGCGGCGTACCGAGCCCGGCATTGAACCGGGGATTCGGGGTATAGCCGGTCACGTGAGGATCCATACTTTGCCGGGCCTTTTCCCGTGCTGACGGAGGAATCGGGCATTTAGATTCAAGGGGTCCGAAGGGGGGGTGAGAAGGGTTTGATTGCTTCTTCAGCCTCGTTTCGACACGAGCTCACCCCTCCTCCTCTGGCGGATGCAGGCCTTCGGAGTTCTTGTCACCATGGAGGGGCTGAACATCCCGTGAGCAAATGGGGGCTTTCAGGGCTGAAGCGGGCTGACAGCGCTTCTTGGGATGTGGGAGACCCCATTCGTGCCAGCGATGAAGGTGAGTTTACGACAGACGACCAACGAAAGCGCTGGCCATCACATTTCTTCGCCATGGTTAAACGCTTCCTTTTTTCTTTCTTTTTCTGCGAATGCCTTCGGTTCCGAGAAAAGGGTCATTCTACCCGGGCGAGCCATTGCAACCTTGACGGGGATAGAACGCCAAGCTTAAGGCTGCATAACCAAGCAGCCAGCCAAGCACCAGCAAGCCCCTCCCTCTCTTTGCGCGAACAGACAAAATGCCACGCCCTCTAGGCCAAGCCGGCCCGATCTGTGATTCCAACCGGCTTGCCCGTCTGCGTGCCTGTCAGCCTACTCACCCATCTGTCCCAAAGAAGAGACGAACGGGATGCAGTGCCAGCTGTTCTTCGACTCATAGGCCATGCTGACAGAACCGGCTGGATCATGTCTTGTCCCAGGCCGCATAGTGGCTTAGGGCTGAAGGTGCGTCAATACGCTCAGTACCACGCCTCGCCCTTCTCCCTTTCTGGGGCATCCCTCCTAGACATTGACTGGCCGGCCGATTGTCTCTGAGCCCTTGGCTTGGGGGCGCCCTCCTGTAATAAACGTGTGGCTGCCTGTAAGAAGCAAGGACGGATTTACCTCGCTGCATGGCATGGTTTCACTGCAGGCACGGTCTCTACACGCGGTTGGCTAGAATGATCGAAAAGAGGCTTTGGGCTCGTCCCTAGGGCTGCAGTCGGTGGAGGGAGAGCATTCGAGATGGAGGGTGACTACGGCCGTCCAATGCGGTGAGTGGGGGAAGCAACGAGACAGCAGGCGCCGTCGGCGGCGCCACGGGTGGCACAACTGGTTGACTGGATGTACGTGCATTGGGGCTGAGTGCAGACTCTCAACTCTTGTTTGTTTGTTCGTAGTCAGCCACATCACAGACTATCTACGGCACACATTGCATCGCCCAGCGCGAGGCGCGCACGCCGACTCGACGCGAAGCGATGAAGCGATGCGATGGGCATTGCGCTCGCGGGTGCCGACAAATGAAACAACCGCAGGGGAGAAAAAAAGTTGGAAAGGTTTCTTTTACTGTCGTTGCATTGATTCCGGGGCGTGCGCGAGTGCCGGAGGTGGTGGCCGTGGCGCGCGCTGAGTCGTGCTGGCGATGGGATCCCGGCCTGTCGACGGACGGGTCGGGATGCCCTGTCGCCCAACCATGACGCAAGCCACGAGCGGACGCCGCAGCGGCATTTGCAGGCGTAGATGAGGATCGTCTGGGTCGTGGGATTTGGGTTCGGGGATTCCCAAGCGGGAGTTGGCTATTTGGAGGGGGGGACAAGTGATAACTTGTGGGTGACATGGCCATCGTGGTGCATCCTCAGCGGGTATCCCCGCCCAGCTTCATTTAGGGCGCCCCTTTCTGCGAAGGTTTGTATGGAACCTGAGGTGGGCTGTGCTCAGTGCTCAGGGAATCAATGTTCACGCCCAGGAAGAAACGGTGTGCCGAGACGATGGGTGGTTCGTTGGAGGGTACGGGAATAGGTCTGTCAGAAAAGTTGGATGTCTTGGAAATTGCTTCTCGGGCCGTAGGTGGGCGCGTGCGATGACCCCCCCGCGACGTGCACGATGCTACGGAGCAAGGCGAACCCAGAGTCCAGAGTGCGCAGGCGAAAGGGCGAAAGTCTAAAAGTCGGTTTCTCTTCTTTTTGAGTGTTGCGCCATGGCCTGTGCCGTTTCCGATGACTCGGTCGCCTCATCAAGACGAAGCACCGAAGGATGCCGGGTGTTCGGCCCCTGAGGTATGGTACCAACGGGCCTTTCCAATCTCCTACAGCCGGCCTAGATGAATCGAAGGATGGCCTTGGACGTCGTTCGAGGCGATTGCGTGCGTTGCGTACCTCGTACCTCACCAGAGGGGTTACCGTCGTCGGGGCTAGAGAGGCACGTTCCTGGCATAGCCGTGCTAATTGTGCTAAATGGCGTACGCGTGGAGAAAGGTCGAGCTCTGGTGCTTCTGGTGTCCGGTGAAGTCCCACGCCATGGCATCATCAGCGTGCCGAAGCACGTCCTTGGCAGGCATCGGGACATTCCAGCGGAGGGATTGTGCTGTAGCGCCCCCTGAATGGTACCTTGGTCTGACCCGAGTGCCTGAGCTGCCTGGGGCGGTCGCTGTTCGCGGCCTCTAGGGGGGTGGGGGGTGGTGGAGGGGGTTCCAGCGTCCGCCTATTGGCTCAGCTCAGCCCTGCGCAGGAGGAAAGGTGGTCCTAGCCAATTTGGGCCACAGGACGCTAGACCCCTGTCGCACGCCACACTCTGGCCAACCACGCGGCGCCAATCTCGCGCGTTAATCTCCAGGGACCCATCCATCATGTGGGCTTGCAGAAGCCAGGCACCGCCCAACACGGTGGCAGCTTCCACGAACTGTGCCTAGGGGTTGAGCCTTCCTCGCTGGGGTGGGAGAAGGAGAAGGGGGAAGGGGGTGTGAGGCCCTTCCTGCCCGGCTGGAACCAAGATCCTGGCAGTGGGCAAGTGTGCCCTGGCATTGGCAAGTGTGCCCTGGCATTGGCAATTGCGCTTGCGCCGGCCGGCCTCTGGCGCTGGCACTTGCGCAGCTGGACCCGGCGTGCGCGTGCGTGCTCAGTGCTCACCTCATCCTCCGTCCCGTCTTTCTATACCCCCCCTTCCCACCCCCAAGAACGTCCAAGCCTCTCTCTTCTTTTCCTCTCCCTCTCACCACCTCGTCAACACTGCCCATACCACTCCCTCGGTTTGCCTTTTGGTCCTATTCGGCTGTACGCCTGTCACTCTTTTGAAACTATATAGACACTCTTTTGATCCCGACATCCTCGTCACCCCCTACCTCCACTTTCACCACCCAACCCAAAACCACCTACCACCACCACCACATAATCCTTCAAGATGCGCTTCGCCCTCTCCGCCGCTGCCGCCCTTGTGGCCTTCGTCAGCTCTGCTGTCGCCCAGAACCCCGACTTCAACCCCGTCTACAAGCCCGCCTCTGGCGAGGAGGTCGCCGCCGGTTCCACCTACAAGATCGAGTGGGCCGCCCCTGAGAAGTACGCCGGTGTGACCATCAAGATCGCCCTCATCGGTGGTGACACCCAGAACACCCAGGTTCCTCTCCTCGACATTGCCTGTACGTATCACCGCCTCCTTGATGTGTGTATGTGAGAAAAAACTGACAACCACCTGAAGCCGGCGTCCCCAACGCGGACAACGCCTACACCTGGAACATCCCCGCCGATATTGGCGGCAAGAAGTTCTACGGCCTCGTCCTGACCTCGGAGGCCAACGCCGCCGACTGGCAGTACTCCAACCCCTTCGTCATCACCGCTGGCGAGGACTCTGGCTCTGACGCCCCCGACTACGGCACCGGCAGCACCACCGTCATCACCACCAGCGTCGGCACCGCCACCATCACCCTCTCTGCTGCCTCGACCACCGCCGAGCCCACCACCGAGGTCGCCGTCAACACCACCACTTCGTGCATCGAGACCACCACTGAGCTCCCCAAGCCCACCTACTCGGTTGTTGTCCCCGTCCACAACACCACCTCGGTCGTTGCCGTCCCCACCACCCACACCACCCTGGTTGTCGCTTCGTCCACCGTCGCCATTGTCGAGCAGCCCACCGAGTCCGTCCCCGTCACCGTCCCCGAGAGCGGTGCCGTCGGCCAGGCCCAGGCCGGTCTCCTCGCCGTCTTCGGTGCCGTTGCCTTCGCTGCCCTTCTGTAAGGGGTTGGATCATCTCATGATGACCATCTCTTTTTGACGACGCGGCATGAAGACATCCTCTATACCCTCTCCCGGGTTTCTTCTCTTGGCGTCCACGTCCGGCATCACTCGCACGCATCACTTCTTGCATTCTCACGATAATGGGTTCACCTGGTATTTTTTATTCCATCCCGGACGGACAACTATGGCTGTTTTGGCATAGGGAGGCTGGAGTCTTATTCTGGATTCAAGGGGCACGACGACAACGCAATAGGGGTCGCCGCGCCCGGTTTCCTGGCTCCTTCGGCCTGACCCGACATGGGCAGGGGCGTTTTTACTCTGGCTTATCGAGAAGGAAATATCGATTTTCGCTTGTTTAGACTTGTCCTTTTCTCATCGTCGTGTCTTCCCTTCCATTTGTCTCTTGAGTGTATGATTGGTAGCCTGTAATGGCGAGAGATTTACTCGACTGTTCTTCCTAAATGACGTGACGTGCTGTGAGTTGCGTGACCATGGTGACGATGTGTTTGTTTATTGGGTGTAGAGGAATGTTCCAATGCTGCTGGAATGCTAGAATGGACAACGGCCTTCCAACGTTAGCTATCCGCCCTGGGCGTCTGTGTATACGGCGGTCAATGTCTCGTTTCATGCTTATTGACATCTTCGGGATCATCCTCGTTTGGCAGCCATCCTCGTCATTCTCATTGTTTCTACCGTCGGGTGTCCGTTTCTGGCGATGCCGATGTGGCCTACATTGCCATGCCTATTGCGGTCGGTTTCAACGGTTGCATCAACATCGCTCTCACTCGGCAGACACTTTTGTCTGGCGCTAATAGCCTTCAGTGTGTATCAATCAATCTGTACAATGTGATCTTCACGCCCCCGCGAGCGACCTCACACTCGGATATGGAATACAAGGCTCCCAGTCCCAGATCACGACATCCAAAATAGCCTCGTCCGAGAATGAAGTCGCACTCCGCCCGAGACATACCGCCGCCGATCTCTCGCCTTGAAGAATGGAAGCATGCAGATCACCGAAAGCTTGGCTCCGACTCACAGACAAGACAAGCACAAGACCAAGACCACGTGAAGTGTCCGTGACGCAGGGGTCCATCGAGGGCCGTCAGTCATCCCTTGTTTCTGGGCTGCCAAGCAAGAATGGATCGAAGGATGTGGCAGCGCGGAAAAAGGAGGAGAAAAAGAAAGCGGAACGTCAGAGGCGCCCAGCCACATCGGTTTGGTGGCTTCGGTAGCGCGGCAGATCGCACACTGACCTCTGCATATGCCACAAGCCTTGAATTCTTCGACCATGGGAGCAAAAGATTGGTGCACCGATGATGGTGATTATTGACCACAGCAGGGCTCGAACCTGCAATCTCCTGATTCGTAGTCAGACGCCTTGCCATTGGGCCATGCGGCCTTTGTTGAAAGGGCGTCCGCCAGCGCAGATTATATCGCGCAAGCGGAGGGAGAGAGTGGAGGTTCGAGGCAAATCGCCCATGTTCACGACTCGCTGGTGGGGGGAGTAAATGGAGAAGCACTCCGGTCTGTTGGACACTTCCGTTTCCGGAAAGCGGGCACCTGAGCAGGCAAGGGCGCTTGTTTATTGCCCTTAGAAGGGACCGCCGTTGCGACTTTCCCAAGCAACGGCTATTGTCTCTCTCCCTCGTGCGCCTCAGACAGACGCCACCCGCTCCCTGCGTCAGACCCCCTCGGAATGACTTGGCTGCGGCATGCGCGTGTCGGTCCCTTTCTTTCGAGAGGAACGTGGACAGACGTCTCCCTGTGGGTATCGCTTGGGACGTGGTCTGTCATCGAGATTGGGGGCGGGTGGATGCATGTGTATGACAGGGCGATCGCCGCGTGCGGGGCGGGGCCGGAATTGTCTGCCGTGACGGGCTTCGGAGACGATCATCGGCACTCCAGAACCGGCCTTTGAGCCGGCACGGCATGGCTCTCTAGTGCCTTGTTGAACAGTGCCGAATCCTCTGGTGCTGTTATATTTCTGGCCCCAGGCTTCGTATGCCGCTGGCTGAGGGAGGTCGCCAACAGGTCCTAAACAGACTTGAACACCATGCATAACTATCGTCACTTTCACACGGCAATCAAGAATAAAGGTAAAGGTAAAGTTGTCAAATATTGTATCAAACCATAGCCATGGCTATACAGAAGACCCTTTTGAATCCATCGTGACCATATTATATCTATCCAAACTCCATTCCCCTTCTATCCAAAATCATTGCTCGCTAAATTTCAATCCACTATCCACCACGGCTCTATCGGCCGCCAATCTGACCCTTGGGCAGAGGCGCGATAGCGGCCACGAGGACGTTCAGTCCAATGTGGATGCAGCCAATAACCCAGAAGCCCTTGGCGTAGTCCTTGCCACCGTCCATGAAGCGGAAGATGATGGCAAAGACGACACCGCCGAGGTTACCGCCGGCACCGGTCAAGCCAGACAGGATACCGTTGGCCTGGGGGTGCACGTGGGGCACGAGCGCAAAGTTGGCACCGTTGCCGGCCTCGTGGAAGACGGCCATGAGGAAGATGAGACCGAACATGGTAGCCTCGTCGTGGGGGTCCAGGCGACCGATGAGGATGAGCAACAAGCCGGTCATGATGCCGCAGACTGAAACCCAACCCTTCTTCAGCCACAGGTTCTGCTTGCCATAGTGGTAGAGAATGTCACCAACGATACCGCCGAGGGGACGGGTGACGACGTTGAGGAAACCAAACATGGCAGCCCAGTTGGAGGCGCCGGTCTGACCGAGCGAGGGGAAGTTCTTGAGGTAGTAAGAAGACAGAATCGAGTTGATGGCGAGCTCGCCACCGAAGGAGCAGAAGTAGGTCATCATGTGGAAGATGGTCTGTGGGGAGACAGCGACCTTCATACCCTCCTTGAAGGTAGGCTTCAGAACGGTCTCGCCCTGGGCAGTAACGAGCATCTCGTCGCGGGAGACGGTGGCCTCGTTCTCGAACTTGGACGTGTTCTTGTTGTCGTTGGTGCTGTTCTTCTCCGAGTCGAAGGCGGTCTCGGGCGTGCTGTCACGGTCGGCGATGCCACCGGGGACGTCGACAACGTCGGTCATAACATTCTCCTGGATGCCGTGGCCCTGGAGGTTCTCCTGAACGTGCAGGTGGCGATCGCTCCACTTGCCAGTCGGGGTGTCGTCGCAGAGGAGAAGAAGAGCAATGCCGCAGGTGATGATGCAGATCAGAGGCACGATGAAGGTGAGTCGCCAGGCGACGCCGGGCTTGTAGCCGCGGTCGACGAAGGCGTCGAAGACGGCGGGCATGACGAAGTAGGTGATACCACCACCGGCGTTACCCCAGCCTCCAGCGAGGGCGTTCGCAGTACCAACAATGTTCTTGTCGAAGAAGCCGGTGCACCAGACCTGGCAGGGAACGAAAGTACCGCCAAGGACACCGATGAAGAATCGGCTGATGTAAAGACCCGTCGCGTTCTTCACAAGCGGGGCGAGGCCAACAGGCAGTGCGCCGATGAGCAGCATGCCGCCGAAGACCATGCGGGAGCCGAATCTGTCACAGGCCGGACCGGCAATGAGACGCATGAGGAGAGTCGAGGTGAGGGAGACAATGTTCGAGTTGGCGACTTGCACCGGTGTGAGAGCGAGGTCCTTGCGGATGGTGACCGTCAGGAGAGGAGGGAAGGTGTACCATGCCCAGAACTGCAAGTGGTCAGTATGTTGCAGACAGAATGTGTTGTGTAGAGAAACTCACGGCAATCATGAAACCGAGCCAGCTGAAGAAGAAGACGCGACCATATTTGTTAAACGGGTTGAGGACCGGAACACTGCGAGCCTGCGATGATGTTAGTGTCGGGCCTCACGATGGAGCGTCAAGTGCCTTACCTTCAATGTGATGGGGTTGACCTCAGGGGCCTTCCAGAGCGTGCTGATTGCCATGATGACGAGCCACGGAGGCAGTACAGAATGTGCTGTGTAAAGGTGGAGTGGATTCGAGAGAGTGTGTGGATATCTTCGAGCGGCTCTTGGTGATGTCGAAGCCTGAGATAGGAATGGCCTGTTGTCGAAGGCGAAGACGCTTGTTGAATCTGGAATCTGACTGCCGAACTTCAATCCAGAATGAGCTCGAGTCCAAGGTCCTTATATCACGGCTTGAGCAGTGAGCGTTCGCGTGTAAGCTGTAATCGTCGAATTCAAATGAAGCATCTCCGGCGAAGGCAGTGGCTGCCACACGCTAAGCCGATCCAGACTCTGCCGCACACTCTTCTCTGGTATCCCCCGGGTGGGACGAGAGATAGACGGGGCTGCTGATGTGTCCGGAGAAAGGCAAATCGTCCCTATGGGCCTGGGCGCTGCGGGAAGTCTGGGGCAACCCGTGGACAGGGTCGTCTTAGCTGCGGGCTTTGGCGTCGATCACTGATAACAGTGCATGGGCGGGATGTAGGGGGCACGGGAGAAAGGTGGCAGGGCAGCGTGGCATGTGCTCTGCAGCTGCGCAAGGTTATTGTCGAGTTCGGCAATCTTGTGCCTTGGAGCTGAGCCCGGAGAAGCAGACTCTGATATTGTTCCAGTGAACCTGTTTGATGCCTGAAGACCTATCCAACGACGAAGCACGAAGGGCGAATATGTTGATCAGGAAGCGCCACCAGTACAGGATCTCCTGGAATCTCCTCGCGGGAGAGGAAGTGAGTCGATCAAGACGGGCACTCCGGCGGGCGCGCTCGCTCTCGATGAGGAGATGAACACAACGATCGAGGGGTAACGTCAGGCGTTCACGGCGTCGTACCAGTTCTTTAGACGATCCAACAACATTGACGCAATAGAAGCCTGGGCGGCGAGGGAGAATGCCAACGTTGATGAGAGCGAGGGTGGATAACGGGCGCTTCAAGACACTCCTTGCCTGGCTGGGGGCTCTACCGGAAGCCGAGAACTGGCCCCCTGGAGCGGTATCGCTGACTATCAGGGGCAATCCATTGGCCACCAGGCCTAATCATACGGGGATACACGAGGGAACGGGCGACAAGAGGGCGAAACAGAGGCGTTCGGTAGCTTATCTGCGTATCTTTCGAGGATCCAGATAGGAACGTCGTCTCGGGTTGGCAGTGCTGGATGAGAAGAGGTTGAGAGGCAGGGCCCCACCCCGGCCAAGAGATAAGGGGATTCCGGATTCTGACTGGCTACTGGGCTGAAGAGGAGAAAGCGTCGATGCTTTTCGACCACTCGCCGCATGCGACCAGGCTCACTCCGTCAGCCTCCGGTGGTCGCTTGGGGTTGTGCTCCGCGGCTGATGCCAATGGAAGAGAAGCACGGCTTCGTGTCTCTGGGTCTTCTCGAACAATCGCCACGTCGATGATCAGGAGGTAGACGTCGAGGTGTCCTCGTTGGAATCATCGCAAAAGCCGCATCTAAGTTTCGAGTCAGCGTCTAGTTCCCGACGACCAGTCGCACCATGACTCATGCTAGATCAGGCCCAGCCCTCGTAAGGAAGGAAATTCATCTTGATCCGATCATTCCCTAGCTTCTGATGGCTTCCATGGGCGTGGTGATGATGATGATGATCCGTGGTGTTCATGCAATGATGGTGGTGCGATTGACGATAAGCCAAGCCTCAGACAGCAAGATAAGGTTGCGTGGGGCCAAGCCGATCGGTCCCTGAGCCTTAGTCAGCTGCCGTTACCCCAAGAGTATTTCCCCAAGGGACCCCCCCACGTCCCAGATCTCCGGCACTGCGCTGTCAGGGGCAAGAGGGGGCCTCCAGATCCTTAATGAAGCCATCCTCGCCCTCGACTCTGCCATGGTCAACAACTGATTCTATCTTCCCAAGTCATCGCAATCGCTCCCAAATGCCATGACACCCCCATTCGCGCGATCCTTACAGTCATAACCGATACCGCAGATACCCGTATCTCCTTGCGGGCGTTCTGCGGCTCCGTCGACGCCGACACGTGGGACGGGTGGAGGCTGAACTCTGCTCCGAGGAGATACAAAATCCGTCCCTCATCCTGCCCAACACACCCCCAAACATGCCAGCCCAGCCAGCCCAGCCAGCCCAGGGCACGCTCAGGGGCCGACAGCGGGAGTGGCGCGCCTGCGCCATGCCCCCCCGACTTGGCCCGGGTAGGCGCTCACAGTACAGGGTAGGCAGATCTCGGCGTCCACTCCGGTTGGGTCTGAGGTAAGGCCTATCGGTCCGGCGAGGCGACTCTGTCAGCTGCTGCAAGCTCTGCTGCTTGTCTGATACACTGTGGGTTGATCGTCTGATTTTTTGGTGTTCTGCGTAGTCAGAAGAAATGTCAGGCGCTGATGATACGTGACTGACCGCGATGTCTTGGTTTCCAACACTCACAGCCATCACTCACAACAACAACAACAAGATAGATATCACATTGATTATCCCAGTCCATGAATTGATCATAATGTCATTGCAAGTAATCCTGCCGAGAACCGTCGAGCAAGGGTTACGAATGTGGTGTGCCCTCTCGCGCCGCTTGATGTAGATGCAGTCCAAGCCAACTATCATGCCCATGTCCCTGAGACGCCATGCCAGAGCTGCCCTTCTCCCATAAACACAACACAACAGGGCCAAATACAACTGTCTCTATCTACAGTGCCCATAGGTGCCTTCTCTATCATTCACGTCGGCATCAGTCCAATGCCACTGCTCCCTGTCTTGCCACCCCTATAGGCATAGCTTGAGATGAGAGACGACCGCGAAGCGCCCGATGTCGCAGTAGAGCCCCCGCCCCTCGCGCTGCCCGAGGCCCTGCGCTTCGTCACGCCGCCGCCTCTCCGGCCCCCTCGTTTCGTATGCTCGGAGGAGTCTTTCCGAGAGCTGCTCGCCCTCCTGCTGCCTCCTCGACTGCCTGATCGAAAGCTGCCGCGACGTCCACCGCTTCCGCGATATGACCCGCCTCGAGGGCCTGTTGTGGTTCCGAATCTTGATTCCCACGCCCGCTGCTCCCTCGGTGAAGACACCTCAGGCTCTGACTCCTCCTGTTGAGGAGCTCCTCGGAAATACTTAGAAGACTCCTCTTCCTCGTCATCGAGATCAGCAGTCTCCTCGCCTTCATCATCGCTGATCGTAATGGCATCAGCACCTTGGGCATATGCCATGGCTGACCCCTCATCATCCTCGTGATCGTTTGCTTGATCATACAGAGCCTCGCATCTCTTGATGAGCGGCAGAAATTTACTGCCAAACTTGGCAACGCGCTCCACATCTATGCCAGGGATCGCGCGCATCCTGGCTATCGTTGTCGTCCGGTCGATTGCCATTTCTCTCAGTACCGTCTCGGAAAACAGTGGTTTCCGCAGTTGATGCTGATTTCGCAGCTTCTCTTCCAAAATCTTAGCATCCCGAACAAAGTTCTCGATGAGGTCTTGCTGCCAGTCCTCAAGTTCGCGCAGGCGCTCGTCCTGAGAGATACGAGGGCCCAGCTCGATTGTTGCTTTGCGCCTCCTAGCCATTGGCCTCGGTTCGAACCCGTCATCGGAATCTTCGTCCGAAACAACAAATTCGTCCTTCTCGTAGCCGTTCAAGCGCGCGTCAGCATTTCCGCCTTCGCCATCGCTTTCCTCATCCACGGCAGCGCTCTTGCCCTTCTTCTTCCGCGTGCCTCTGCCATTGGCCGGCGAGGACACGTTGGTCGATGGTGGGAGCCGTGACCGGCCAGTACTAGGCCCCTCGTCTTCTTCTGTCGCGTCTTTCTTTGTCCGCTTGCGTGGCTTGGGTGCCGATGACTCCTTACCCTTATCAGAAACCTTCACCGACATCATCATTTTGCTGCGTCCGCTGATGTATTTGTTTGCATTTACGCCCACCTGCAATATGGTTAGAAAGGTAAGCCCTGGAAGACAGGGCGCATAGCAAGACTCACGTAGATGTATTGAATCGCCATTTTCGCGTGCTTGTTGAACGTGTTCTCTTCCCTGAGGGCGGAGTCGGCGAGGAGTTTGTCAACGAGCCTCTCAATCTCATACTTTGCCATACGTCCTTTGATAAAGCCGTGGTTGTCGTCGAGATTGTCGTTGATTGTCTTTGGACGCTTCTTGCCCAAAAGGATGTCCGCGCACTGATTAATAGTCAAGTACTTGTGTGCCCGTATGGTCTCAATGACGGCAATCGCGAACTCGCTGAAATCTCGTAGCTCGAAGACGCCTTTGTGTAGACAATTGTCGCATGTCTTGTTGCAGTCAGCGGCCTTGAACGCTTCGCCAAAGTAACGGAGAATCGAGACGCGACGACATTCTTGCTGATCATCGCAGTAGGTCGACATCCGATTGAGCATGACTCGCTGTCGTTCTTTCTGGTCTTCACTGCCATCGCCGTCGTTGATCATCTTCTTCAGAGTGAACACGTCTCCGTACCCAAAGTACAAGATGCAGTCAGAGGGTTTTCCATCTCTGCCAGCGCGTCCGGTCTCTTGGTAGTACCCCTCCAAGCTTTTTGGAAGAGAGTGATGGATGACGAACCGCACGTCAGGCTTGTCGATGCCCATCCCGAAAGCGATGGTAGCAACCACAACTTTGATGCTGCCCTTTTGCCATTTTCTCTGGACATTCCACTTCTCTTCAGGCTTCATTGCCGCATGATAGTGACTCGCGGAAATACCGTAGTTGTCACGAAGCTTCGTAGCAACGTCCTCGGTATTTTTGCGAGACAATACATAGACGATGCCGGTCTGGTTCTCGTACTTGCTCTGTATCAACTGAGCTATTGTTTCGATAAGACCCTTCTCTTTCCTCTCGACCGCGTAGGTCAGATTAGGTCGGTTGAAACTCTGCGTGAAGACCTGGCATTGATCAATCTGCAGATTGTGCTGAATGTCCACAATGACGTTGGAGGTCGCCGTCGCCGTGAGGGCGATAATAGGCACAGTTGGATAGTTGCTGCGCAGTTTGAAGAGATCTTTGTAATCGGGACGGAAGTCGTGGCCCCATTGACTAACGCAATGTGCCTCATCAACGACGAAACGAGCAAGCTTCTTGTTCCGGTACACGGTCGTGAGGGCTCGTTCAAATTGCGCACTGGCATTGAGCATCTCAGGACTGACGTACAGCATGGTAAACTGGTGATCAGGATATGGACTGTTCATGAACTCCAGTATTTCTCGTCGAGCAGGGGCTTGTATCGCACTGCTGAAAGCCTTGGCCTTGATACCGAGCGCCGTGAGATGGTCAACCTGATCCTGCATCAAGCTGAGAAGGGGCGATACTACAATCGTGATCCCTTTGGTCTTTCCACTAGTGACAACGGCCGGCAATTGATAGCACAGGGACTTGCCTCCTCCTGTAGGCATGAGGACGAAGGCGTCTTGACCAGACAGCGTTGCATTGATCGCCTCCAGCTGGTTGGTTCTGAAGCCGCGCATCCTGAATCTGTCCTTGAGGGCTTTGGTCACATCCTCCGACCAGCGATATTTCAGGAGTTCGGCGGGAATCGAAGCCTTCAGCACTGCTGCTTCTCGTTTCTTTGGCGCACTCTTAGTTTTCGACGAACTAGCGGCGTTTCCGGAGGTATTCGCGAGAATGGGACGTCGATTCAGCACCTCGCCTGATGAAGAGTCGTTCATCTCGTGAGCTTCTGCCATGGCAACCATCGCATCGTCATCGTCAAACCCGTCACTGAACGTGTCAGGCCCAGGTCTGGAATGGGGTTTTGGCGGATTCCCACGGTTGGGTGGGAAGGATGGTGCAGCCGAAAAAGATGGTGTTATCGTACTGAGGTCGGCCTCCTCGATATCATCGAAGAAATCCTCTCCATCGTCTTCTGTGTAGGTCTGCTGGGCTGACCTTCGATCGGAGGACATGTGGGAAGCTGCAGGTCGCCGTACCTGGCCCCTCGGAAAGGGTGGCGGGGATTGCTCTATGTACTCAGGGGCGGAAGAAAACTGTGTTTGCTGGATGATTTGAGTACATGGTGCCGCATTACGAGAGTGCCCTCTCTGAACAAGCCCTGAGTCGGAAGGTTGCGTGTTGAGAATGACCGAATCATCGAAGTGAACTGATGGCTTCAAGGAACGTTCATGCTCTGCCATGAAACTGGCATCAATGCCTGCTGCTGGTAGAAGCGGAAGAAAGGTCTGTTCAAGAGCCCTGATGTCGTCGGATATGTCGTCTAGACGGCTCTCGTCTTCGTCCATGTCGAGTCCGGCATCGTAGGCCTCAGCGAGCTGCACTGCAAGGATTTCCCGCTCATCTTTGAGTGGCTTAAGCTTCTCGGTAACTTCCGACACGCGCTTCAGCGCTTCTTTCTGCGCGAGAAGTACCTTCTTCTCACTCTTGACCTTTTCCCGATCTTCCCTAGTCCCGCCTTGCTTGAGAAGAATGCCGAAGGCGGCACTGTTTTTGGCAATTCGAGACTCAAGACCCTTGATCTTTGCCTCCAAGATAGCCTCGGACTTGAGGAACCAATCAAGAACAGCCGGATCAGGGTCGCATGGGAGCTGTGATCCAACAAGAGGCCCCGAAGACTGTGACTGGGATATCGATAATTCGACGGCCTCTTTAGGAACAGGTTGTGGCAGACCTGAGGCTTTAGCAACTGGTGCTGTTCGGGCCGGCTTGGCTCGAGATGGCGTTTCCAGAGCCATGAGCTCATCGTCTGTTGTTGGCGAGGGTGCCGGTTTCGAATCGGGTTGTCCCTTAAGTTGCATGGGAGCATGGCGGCTTGGAGGAGTTGTCCACTCGTCATCTGGCTCATCTTCATCCGAGTCCTGAATTATGCGGCGTTTGCTTGGCAAGGCGTTCGATCTCGTTTGCTCAAGCCGGTTAGGGTCTGGGGTCGATTTGACACACGCATGTAGATCGGGTGATGACGATAGCACCAGGGCTTTGCTCGGAGTCCTTCCCATAAAATGGTCGTGGTGAGAAATGGGCATGGGCCGTCGGGGCGTGCCAGGATCCTCGCCATTGCTTGTCCGTCGATGCTTCTTCTGAGTTCGGCTGGCTGATGGTGGAATTGCTTGGTCCTTGTTTTCACTCATACTTGCGTCCCTGATCCTTGTATTCGGCGTGTGGATTTTGGTGGTCTTTGAGGTTTTGCTGCTCATGGGAGCAGGGGTATCGAGCATGGCGTATAGATCGGGAAATTCGTCCAGGTCGAGATCGTCCATATCCGCCACGTCTGTACTTTTTCTCTTTTGACCTCGATGGGGTGTAGGCTCCGACTGCTTGGTGTGCTCTTCGTTCCAAATCCTTTCCTCGTCGCCAAAGTTCACAGAGTCAGAGGAGACGATAGTATCATCTCCGGTGAGATCCATCACATCAGCAATGTCAAAGTCCTCCAAGGTTGGTAGCTCGTGTTTCGGCGTCGGGGTTTGCTTTCTTTGCTGCGGCACAGCTCGCGAGGCTGTCAAGCCTCGGGCATTCGTTCGACTGTTTTTCGAGCCTAGTTCACGGTCAGAGTGGAACAGGCAATTTGGACCAAGGGCTATACCATTTTCCTCGAGTTGAGCCTTGTACGCCCGTTGCAAAGCACCGCCGCCATTTGCCAAAGAAGATGGCGTCAACGGTGACTGGTCCTTGCTTACAAGCGACGGCTTATGGGGCTTCGTCGCAGAAGTCAGCTTCGCCATGCCCTCCCTCGTGGCTGGAGCTCCTCCTGTCTCCCGCAAGTTGGTGTTTATGGTGCCGCCAGCATGGGCGCCAGTTGCTGATCCCTCAGGCGCGGAGTTGGCTCGTTTGACAGCAATGTTGGACGAGTTTTGCTTGACCTCGAAGCTTGCTGGTTTTAACTGAGACTGCGACAAGCTAAGACTTTGAGGGTAGTTGGGACAGGCGGGTTTCGAGATGGCAACGTTGCCCAAGAGCCAAGAGAGGTGATCTCCGAGGTTGTTCCGCGTCATGAAGTCGGCGAGAGAACATCTGGGTGGTTCTGTGCCGGCATTGGAGAGGTTTGCACGCTGTGTTGCCCTCGTTGGTTGTTTGGTCGTTGTCGAATTGTAATGTTGTGCCTCGATGCTGCCTGTAAAGTGGTGCACGTCGAGTGGAGGCAAGTCGCGTCAGTGGGGCAGGCAGCGCGGGAGCGCGTTTTCCTTAGTCATTGATGGACACTCCCGTGTTCACGTGACTTGGTGTTGATGTTTGCAGCTCGCAAGCCCCCGCCATTGACAACGGATATCTGATCGCATGGTATCTCACAATTAGACGCAAGTTAAGGATCGGCACTAGAAAAAGTGTATTGTTCGGATGAACCAAATGCAAAGGGATCGTAGTCCCCGCATACCCGTTAACGCAACTCCTACAGATAGTCTTCCCTCTAAACACCAACCACGCTCTATCTGCTGGTTCTTGCCTTCTTCCGTCCCTCCCTCTCCCTTTCGTATGCGTTCGCCTCCCGGCCCTCGTCGTTCTGGATCTCTGCGACGAGCCTCTTGTACTTCTTCTCGTACGCCTCGTCCTTGGCCTTCTTGACCCGCAGATTCTCGCGCTGCATGAAGCGTGCGTCCTTGCGAAGCTCGCGCATGGCGCCCTTGCGCTCCCGCTTGTGCTCGGCGCGCAGCTTGGCCAGCTCGGCACGATCGCGGTCGGGGTCGTAGTGCTTGTTCGGGTCGAAGCTGTCCTCGAACTTGGGGATGCCCATCTTGATGGCAAGTGGGCGATGGTGGTGGAGCTCGAGCGGACGTCGCGCAAGACGAGCCGAGTTGCTGAGGATCCGAAGCCTGAGAGCGATCTTCTCCAGGCGCTCAACAAGCGCAGGAGGTAGTTGTGAGCTCTTCGGCTTCGTGAGTTGAGTAATTATCTCCAGCGCCGGGCCGAAGGTCTCCGTGAAGGCACTCGCAGATGCCCAAATGTCGGCACCGGCTGCCAAGAGCTGTGCTGACGTTGCGCTGGGAGCACGTTAGGATCGCAATGATGCGCGAGAAGGGTATCTACTTACAGAAGCGCAAGCTTGAGCTCTTGCTGCTGCTCCTGCGTACGATCTTGATCGACGCAGTCCGAAATCTTCAGTTTACGGACTGATCCCTTTTTCGCATCCACCAGCCGCACGTCTACTGCCGGCTCGTGTACGGGGAAGGTTCCTGGCCACGAGGCTTTACGTGGTGCTACCGCCGCGAGGGTGTTGAGGCACACGTTCTGGTTTGTGTTAGCACTGATTTGTCTGCAAACTGTCTAAATAAACATGTAGCACTTACCATGACCGATGGCATGTATCTCTTTGAGAAGGCTTGGTACTGCAGAACCAGCGTGGAAAGATATGCGCCCGTCGCCAGATCGTCAAGGGTCTTTGGTGCCTTCAGACTCAAGTAGCGGTCGATTGTCAACATCATCGGTCTGTAGGGCCGTCAGCTTATGCATCAGAAGCACGCAGGCATTGTAAACTTACGTCGCAACCTGGTGGAAGTGATCCGAGGTCGGAAACATGCCAACAGCAGTAAAGAGAACCAGGTCACCCGGGTGTAGAGCCTGCGGCCGCTGCTCCGCCATCTCCTTGATGTGGTCTCGGAACCTCACTGAGATCTCGACCGGGAAGAAGCTCTTCGCCAGGGAATGGATGTGACGCATGATCTGTTCGATAACATGGAAAGGCGTGCCCTGTTCGACGTGATCCATCGCGATGTAGTCGACAAGTGCCATGGCAAAGTGCTCCAGCTTCTCCTTGTGCCTACTATCAAGCTTGGGGTGGTACACAGCTCGAATCCTCTGCACAATGGTGGGAAGCTTCTCGATCGGGTATTGTTGCGCCAGAACAGCGAAGTCGGTGACGTTTTCGGGGCAGGGGAATGTGTACGGCAGGTCGGAGGCGTCGACCTCGCCGCTCGCCTCGCCATTCGCTTGTGCACCCTTAGCGAAGATGATCGTCTCAGACTCGTTCAGAAGGCCCTTGATGAATTCATCATCGGACTCGTCCGCGTCTTCCTGCTCGTCGCCAGACAAATCCGAGTCGTCCTCCAGGTCGCTATCGGCAATATCCAGATCCGAGCCGCTGGCCACTAGGTCATCATCGATAAGGAAGTCGTCTTCGTCACCTCCAAGCTCAACCGCGGACGGACGACCTTTGGAGCGGCCCTTTGATGCCTGCATACCCTTTCCGAGGCCAAAATCTTCATCGGGCTCCTCGGGCAAGAATTGGAAGGCCGGCTCTGGCACAGGCTCCTCCTCCATCTTCTCGTCCTCGCTTTCGTCGTCGTCGTCGGAAACAGACTCGCCCCTCATTCGTTTTTGGCGATCAGACTCCAGCTTCTTGAGCTTCTCCACCTCTTCTTCTGCCTTCTCTTCGTCCGTCTTGGTCCGCTCGGTGGGCTTCGATCGCTTATCCAGGATAAGCTGCTTCAGCCTACGGTCAAAGTCCTTGTCGAATGCAGCCTTCTCCATGCCGGCAACGAGCTGGGGCGGCTTGTCGTCCTTGGGTACGTTCTTGCGCACACGAGCGGCGAGCAACATCTGCAACTCCGGAAGCTCCTTGTCCAGCTCTCCTCGGAGCTCTTCGTCCTCATCCTTGGCGACTTGTCGTTCGTACCTAACGAGAGCGAGGGAGTCAGTAGCCGTGCGGTGATGTAAACATTGATCCAAACATACTTGTAAGCCTTCGACTTGGCAATGACCTCCTCCATAACTTCCTTTTTGCTCTTCTTCCTCTCTGGCTCTCCCTCGCCGCCCTCACCCTCTCCGTCGGCCTCGGCGTCTCTGATGCGCTTCAGTGCCCGCTTGCGAGCTTCTGCCATGCCTTCGTCGTCATCCGAGTCGAGATCGTCCTCGTCAAAGTCGTCCACCAGTTGCGTGTCCAGGGTCAGAGCTTCACCGCCGTGAGTGAGCTCACCCAGGGGCTCTGCCTCTTCAAGGTCGAAGAGGTTGGTCTTCTTGTGCGTCCGCTGCTTCTCCCGGGCGAAACGTTCCAACATCTTCTCCTCCTCTGCCATGTTGGGGTCGCTCTCACCGAATCGTCGATCGAGAATTCCTCCAACCTTGTTGCGCCTCTGCATCTCGAGAAGAAGCGTATCGCGACGTCGCTGCTCGGCCGCAGTCGTGGAGGCCACGGGACGGCCGGCGATTCCCTTGGCCGCATTGCCGGTGGCGGGACGGTTGGTCGTCACCTCGAACTTGGGTCCTCGGGCATTGTGTTTCAGGTCAAATGGGTTGAACTGTTCTCTGATTTGGGTGAGGGCTTCGGTTCGGTTTAGGCGTTTGTCGTTCTTCGCTTTTCCATCGTTCGCAATCTGTCGCTTCTGCTTCTTGGACTTTTGGGGGCCCGTCAAGCCTTGCTCTGGAGGGGGTGTGTTAGTCAAGGATATACAGACGACAAAGTTGACCAGGATTTGCAATTACCTCTGAGAGAAGACTTCAGGCGCTTGAGATGCGAGCCACCAGCCATGTTGAAGACTGCACAATTACTGAACTGCTTGATTGTCGCTTGTCGGATCGCGAGTCGCAAGCATCAGAAGTGCCATGCCAAAAAAATTGTGAGGGACCCAGGCTTATCTTATCTTCAAGTGGGGCATTTCGTGGTGGCGGCAGGTGGTGGCGCACGGCAAAACGCAACGTACCAGTCTCCTGTAGCGCATTGGAGCTTAGAAGCTAGAAGCTCCATCATCCTTCCGACCCGTCAATCATCACTACAGCCCGCCCCGATCGTCAACAGATTATGCCCATTATTCGAGCTCATAGCATGGGGAGGCCATGATACTCTTCGACAACATGGCGCTCTCGTCTTTACTTCGATTCTGTCGCGATGAGCGTGTCGTGCTCATCGGCATCAGTGCGGCGACCATCAGCATGGTGACCATGATGACACAGGCGCTGCTCTGGGTGCGCGACGACAACGAAGTGAAGCCGGTGACGTTGAAGCCGCAGTACATCACCCAAGATACCGAAGATTCGCTACAACTCGGGACTCTGGACAAGCTGCTGGCTCATTCGAACTACTCCATTCGCGACATCGCCAACAAGATCCTGTGCGACCGCGCCGTTAACGATCCTGAGACGGTTCAATACCTGCTCTACGACATCACTCGGCCAGACTACGACACACGAATGCAAGCGCTTCGAGCTCTAGCCACTTTAACAGGCCAGACCCATGGTATGCATCAGATTCCCAATCTTCTTTCCCGTTGCTAATTTGCAGTAGAGGGACTCTCCAAGCTGCATAATTGGAAAGCCTATACAGCCTTAGTCCGATCACTAGAATTAAGCCTCGACGACGTAGAGCACGAGAGCTTGGACGACAAGCACTGGGACGAATATTACCTACGTGATATGGCCGAGAGGTTCTGCCTGATGTTCGTCCTGGAGCTCATCAACAAGTACGGCGCTGAGATGCTCGTCAAAGCCAAGTTCGTGGAAAAGTGGCTGGCGAAGCAAAAATGGGGAGATACCGAAGACGAGAGACGGGAGAACTTCGTTTACTACATTGAACACAAGAACAACCGGATCGTCGACATTATTACGAGGATAGCACATACCACCGAAGGGGGGAAGGCGCTCATCACGAGTAGCTTGACTGCTGAGTCCAAGTTCCACGTCACGGCTGCAGAAACGGACGAAGGATATCTGGCCGATCTGCAGCCGGCGTTGCGTACGGCGGATCTCGATGACGACCAGGCCGCGGAGAATGTTCCCAGAAGCAGGGAGCACTCGGCCGAGGAGCAGCGGCTTCGACGCCAACATCGTGAGGCCATGGTCTTCAACGATGGCACGCGACCGATTGGGAGAGAGGACATCATCGAACGCAATAACGACTCGCCGCCTTAGTAACGGCGGTAATACGAGAGCATTTTTAGCTCATAACCCGATAACGGTAGATACGGCATGACTGGAGAAACTGCGCCACCGCGGAATCGACTCATTTCTATAGCATTGGTACACAGTATACGGACGCATGATCACGGCTTCACGGATCTTCGCAGATCAGCCTGAGCGCTGAGACGAAGTGTGGAGAAGCACCGGAGAAGCCCGTCGTATTATCCACCAGCAAAAGCATAGACTGGAGACGAACCTCTACCAGTTTTTCGGCCCCGCAATGCATGTTTCCCTTGCTGCTGAGGCTGACAGCTCGGAGGTCAAAGAGAGACGGCTGAGGAGGATGACGTCGGCGCTTCATGTCGCTTCCCGCTCGTCACCCTATTACTGGGAGATTGGGACGGTTCGTGGCAGATGTTGGGAGGAGGACAGGCCCCTTGCTTCCCCACCAGATTCTAGGCCAGCAGATGGCGTTGGGCGGCTCCCGCCTCTGCGCAGATCTGGCCGAGTCGCGGCGCCGGAGCCGTGGAGCCGGAGCTCGGGCATGGCGGCCGGACCGGGCGGGGGCTACTGGCAGAAGAAAGGAAGCGGGATCGAGATGAGTAGCAAATGAAGAGAACTTGGATCACATGTGGTCAGTCGGTGCTAGCCCGGAAAGTAGACGTGATTCCCCTGCGTCTTGGGTCTTGAGCTTCACCTGAGCGTAGTCGGATCCCCACCTAGCCGCCGGCATATGTCGCGGTCCAGCCAAGCTCCTACTCAGCCAAGCTGCTCGATAAAAGAGGCCACATGACGCCTGTAGAACGAAGATTGACTGCTAGGGACATTCACTCGGTGAATGCAATACGTCAGGACTGTGGTTCAAGAATGCTTGGGCAATTCCCTAATGCTGCACCGTCTGATAGCTACTGGCTAGTCTCGGCCTGCCACGCGCGACAACAATCTCTCCCCACCAACGACTCAGAGCTCAAGTTGGAGGGTCCAAGTTCCGCGACACCGTTCGGGCAGGATCCCCAACGGAACGTAGCACGTTGCTACCCGAATTTAGCGACGAACCATTGCCTATCACGAACGTCGATGCACCATTGGTTCCCTCCTGCAAATGAGGGCGTAGCACAGAGACCACACATCAGTCTCGCAGTCATCAGACGCCATCACCACCCCTGCCCTTCCCCAAGAGTCCAAGACCAGCGAGATAGGACAGCCGTGGGATCAGGTCACATGGAACAGGAGCCACTCAGCGACGGATCTGCAGGCACAGTGATGGGGTCGCCATCCGAACGGCGGGCTGAGGTTGGCTGACAGTGCAGCGGCAGCGGCAGATGCAGCAAGGAGCGCTGCAAGATGCAGTGTGATGGAGGGAGCGTTACTGGATCTGGAGAATGTAAACAATCAATACGGTGGCCTGCTTCGCAAGAAGGCGGTGATGTTGCCCTGGCAAAGTTTGGGGGGCACATCGTGGCGGCTATCCCCTCATTGCGTCGAATGTCGAAGGTCTATTTCTCCCTTCGTTCCTCTCTTCCGCGGTTCTCTGGAGGTTGCTTCTTTTCTCCTCTGATCACCTTGTAGGTCGCATCGTCAAATCTCTGGCAACCCCTGTCGGCCGTCCATCTGCCACCCACCCTGTCCCCGTCACCGCCCGGCCCACCGTCACCCCCCTGGCAAGCCGCACATCTTGGAGTAGCACAAGGCACAAGGCACAAGGCCGAGAGGCAGGGAAGGTTCCGACTGACCGACTGTAACAGAAAGGGAGGGACAGCAGCACACGGACGGAAAGGAACGAGGGGTGCCGCAGGGCTGTGACGTGACGAAACAAGAAGAGACGGAACCCCTTCCTTTCATTCAACGACGCATTCCTCCTCCTCTCTCTCTTCTCACTTTCAACGAAAACGAACGCCTCCCATTGCTCATTAGCAGGAGCATTGAGCCAGCGAAGCGTCAGCGCCCAGCGTCCCGCCAGCATCCACAGTCCAACAGCGTGGAATCGGTTCCCTGTGTCACCAAAGACGGGAGCTTCCTCGTCCAGGGATCTGACATTGAGCAACTTGCCCTGCTGTCCACTCATCAGGGGGGCCCGACGGAGAAAAGGAGAGCCTGACAGCACATCAGGCATCAGACACCAGACGCGCGAGACATCAGACGAACCCGAAAGAAAGAAAGGCGAAGCTCCCGGACCGCTCCTCCAGTAGCATTCGAGCTCTGTTGCTCGGTCGTTGGCTACGAACAACTTTTTTTGAGGTGTGGTGGGGGTAAACAAGATTACCTAACCACCACTACAGTCACCTGTAATTACAGGGACCACAGTAGCTGGGCACGCCTACCACCCTCCCGGTGACGCCCCCTAGGTGCCTAGGGGACGCCCAAACCAGCCTTTCAGCCATGTCTTCCACGCTGGTTACCGAAACAACATCCTCCTCCATATCAACATCAACAAGACCACCGCATCTCCATCCCCAACGGTCGACGCACTTTTCCCAGCAGCCACCGCGCGCCCTGCGAAAAGCAACGAGCTTCACCAACAACGGCATCTACGGTTCCTCCCAGCACGCCGCCTCCACCCCGAACCTCAACTCGCTCTACACATCGCATTCCTCGCGCCTCGCCCCCCCTTTGCCCACCGGCTCCCTGTCGCGAAAGGGCTCCCTCGCCGCCCTGACGCACTCGTCTCTCGCCTCCATCCCCGATGCCAGCGAGAGCTACGGCCTGAATACCGTGCTGAGCGACCCACCCGACGGCAGGAAAATGGCACCCACGACGCCCGGTCGGACACCCCGCGGCGGCGCTGGCGGCGGCCTCGGTGGCGGCGATGACTTCGTCGTCGGCGATGCCGTCGATGTGCCCGGCAGCATGCACGGCACCGTGCGTTTCATTGGAAACGTTCAGGGCAAGAAGGGCACGTTCGCTGGAGTTGAGCTGCATCCCGACTTCGCGGCACGCGGCAAGAACTCGGGCGATGTGGATGGGTACGATCATGTCTTTCCGCGCATTGTTTACTTCTGTTCATGACCACGTCGCTAATCTGACTTTGACGCAGTGTATCCTACTTTTCCACGAGCGTCTCAGGCGCTGGAATCTTCCTCCCGCTGGCCAAGGCCGCCCTGCGATCTGCGTCTCCCGACTCTGCGACGAGCTTCCCCTTCACACCAACAGCAAGCACTCATGGCGGCCTCAAGATGGGCAACCAAAACTCGACCAACTACACACCTCCCACGCCTTCGCTGCCCAAGTTTAGTCAGTCCGTTGGCCCGGGACGCGCACCAAGCCCCCAGATGAAGCGTCCTCGACCTTCGCTCCCCCGCCCCGAATCGCCTGTTCGACGGCTCATGACGCCTGGGCCTAGGCCCTCCATCGGCGGTGCGACGCCCGCGGTCAAGGCTCCTTCAAGATATGGCAGCCCGACGCCGAACCGGTTCGCCCAGAGCGTACGGGGTACGTCTGGTGACCCACGAAAGGGCGTGCCGCGACTGGAGAGGAAACCTAGTGTCGGGCCTCGCAGCGCGTCAGCCCTCGGCCAGACCATGGAATTTCCCGAAGACGACGACGTGACACCCATGAGCACGAACCGCCCCAAGACCAACGGCAGCGTTGGGTCGGTCTCGTCCTTTAACTCCAAGTTCCGACCCGCGTCTCGCTCGGCCCAGAACGACGACGAGACCGAGCGCCTGCGCGCCCAGCTCGAGGAGCGCGATCGCCAGCTACGCGACCAGGCTTCTACACTGGCCGACATGGAGAGCAGCCTCACGGAACTTCAGACACTTATGGAGAACCCTGACGCCCTGCGGCCGCGACGTAACAGCCTGGACGACAAGGACTCTACGCAGCTTCGTGCCATTCTCCGTGAGAAGAACGAAAAGATCGCCATGCTCACAGCCGAGTTTGACGCACACCGGGCGGACTTCCGCAGCACCATCGATACTCTGGAGATGGCTAGTACCGAGACAGAGCGTGTCTATGAGAAGCGGATCGAGGAGATGACGCAGGAGATCCGTGAATTCGAGTCCCGGACCGATGATGTCGATTCGGTCGCCCAGCAGCTGAAGCAGCTTGAGGAGCTTGTACAAGAGCTCGAGGAAGGCTTAGAAGATGCGCGAAGGGGTGAAGCTGAGGCAAGGGGCGAAGTCGAGTTCCTCCGCGGCGAGGTCGAGCGGACGCGGACTGAGCTTCGACGCGAGCGTGAAAAGTCCACACCAGGGCCCACTGGCCAAGGAGGTAGCTCGGGTCAAGACGCCACGGTCAGCTCCAAGGAGCTCGAGCAGAAGGAGGATGAGATTCGTGGTCTCAAGGCTATCATCCACTCGCTCAGCAGGGACTCGATCCCCACGGCGGACACGCTGGACCGCCCTCACCCTCCGCGGGTCAGCTCCTTCAACAACAAGATGCACTCGTACTCTCACTCGGCCGGCGAGTCGATTGACGCACGAGCGGCGCGCGAGAAGATGGAGAGGGAGATGACGGACCTGCGTGCCATGCTTGATGACAAGAACACTCGCGAGGGTGAGGGCGAGCACGAATCCGAGCAGCATCGTGGGTCATCCAAGCCCAACGGTCCCCAGAGGTCATCGTTCCGGGACTCCGCCCCTCAGAGGCTGTCCTTCCGCGACTCCGCTCCCCAGAGGTCCTCTTTCCGCGACTCTCGCGACACCGTCGTTCTCGCACGAAACCGCGACTCGCGGTCTCCGGAGCTGCACAAGCGGGCGCCGGGCCTTGATAGCGACGCCTACTCGACTGCCACCGAGACTAGCACTCTCTGGTGCGAGATTTGCGAGACGGCGGGCCACGACGTGCTTACATGCACTGAGATGTTCGGAGAAAGCGCCAAGCACAACGGCGCCGCGTCGGCTGCTGCCAGCGCGAACACGGAGGGCTTGCGCCCGTACCACAGCCACGGCAACGAGCACGACATCAACAAGCCGGCGCCGCTGTCGCCTGCCAAGAGCAAGACGCCCACGGCGACGCCTACCACGCAGATCCTGCCGAACCCGCTCGACTCTGGTCCGGTGGCAGGAAAGGACAGCGGCGTGGTGGACGAGGCCAAATGGTGCGCGCTGTGCGAGCGTGACGGCCACGACAGTGTCGATTGTCCTTTCGAGGACGCCTTTTAAGACTTCGGCACGAAGCACGGCAACTCATCTTGCTACTTTCACTTACACCTCGGATGGGCCTGTGGCGTTATGCTCCAACGCAGGCAGTTCGGTTCGGTTCGGTTTCGTTCCTTCTTAGAGCATACGGGCGTATTCTGAGCGACGACATGATACCACTTTTTTTCCGCCTTTCCTACGTACGGCATGCATGGCTGGCGGTTTGCTCTGTCTTGCAATTCGCCTGGGGAAGGCCGCCTACCCTTTTACCTTGCTTGCTTCTCTTCCTTACGGCTGGATGGATGACGACGAACGATGAGGCGGGATACCCGGGGCAGGCTGGGTTCATGATCATTCCCATGCCGATGTGGATGATTGGACGACGTAGGATACTTTAATACGATGACTATTCTTCATGTGTGCTGTATTTCTGTGAGGGATGCATGTCACTATACCCTGGTTTGTTGATGAAATTATTTGCGGGCTTGACAACGCCGTCTGCGATGTTATCGATCCGCCAAATATACACTCGTCTGAGACATACACCAGTCCAAAATCGTGGACAATATAATTAGCTACAACTGAGCACCTGTACAGGTGCTGTTGACTCCGATGGGACATCATAATGGCAGGTGTTCTTCAGCGGAGTGGTAGGTAGTAAAATGATCTTGAGATCTACGAGAGTTATGCTTCAATACTTCAACGAAACTATATGATATCCTCCATCTCCCCTAGGACATTTCCTTCTTACTGAACAGTTTCGTAAACCTCTCTTTGAGGCTCGTCTTATCGGCAGTCCTAAGTCTCTCCATCTGCTCCATCTCCTCAAACTCGCGGCGGCCGGTAACGAGATCCATCTGGTGGCCCTTGACGCGCTTAGTCCCCTTAAGCAGCTTCCAACCGAGGATGTTCACCAAATAGATCACAACACCAATGTAGCAGGTGATGAAGTTGGCCATCTTGAAATGGGGCATGAATGCGTTGTAACCTGAAAAAAGATGCATCAGTAACAGAAACAGGGTGAATGCAGGAGCGATACATACCGTTGATGAAGGTGATGAGGATGGTGAGGATCAGCGCAAACCAGGCGCCATATGGCTGGAGAGGTCCCCGATAGGGCAGCTCGCTGCGATCGATGCCCTGAGCCTTCATACCACGGCGGAAGCCCACATAGGAAAGCAAGATATTGATCCAGTTGATGGTACCAAAAACAGTGACTAGGCTGACGAAATATCCAAAAACGGTGGAGGCAGACTCGTTGACGTTCATGTAGGCGAGGAGGCAGAAGAGAGAGGTAACGATGACGCCATACATGGGCACACCTTTCTCCGTGGTGTAGAGGAAGATCTTGGGGGCGTGGCCGTCTTTGGCGAGAGAGTATAGAGTGCGGGCACCGACGTAAATGTCAGTGTTGGCGGCGGAGATGACGAAAACCAGCAGGCAAGCATTGACGATGTGGGGAAGGACGCTGATGCCGCCGAGAGCCATGGCGATGACATAGGGGGAGGCAGCGGCGCTGGTCTTGGCCTTGGTGGCGCCGACGAGCCTCTCGTCGTCGTACGGAACGGCCATGCCGAGGGTTAGAACTCCGATGATGTAAAAAACGCAGATACGCCAGAGGGTCTGCTTGATGGCGCGAGGGATGTTTCTCCTGGGGTTCGGAGTCTCGCCAAAAGCCGCACCAACGACCTCCGTACCAGTGTAGGCGAAGCAGGCCTGAACGATGCAGGCCCAGAAGCCAAGGAAACGGCCGAGGCCGCCAGTGTAAAGATATTCGGCAAACGCGCCAGGGTTGTTCCAATAACCGAAGCCAACCCGGCCGTGGGCAGGAGCGCCGCCGAGCGAGACCACCAGGCAGACAATCATGACGGTGACGAGAGTGATGATTTTGATGGAGGACAGAATAAACTCGGCCTCGCCAAAGCCGCCAACCTGAAGAACCTGTACTTCGCGATCAATACGTGCTCGGTACGTGGCACCTCATTGGTAGGCACTTACATTGATGGAAATAACAACGACTGCAAAGACTGTCACCCAGATGGCGACATTGAGGTCTGGGCGCCAGTATTGAATGATAAGACCAGCGGCGGTCAAATTATTGGGAAGAACGATAGCATATTTGAAAAAGTAATTCCATCCCGTGGCAAAGCTACATAGGTTGTCAATGAAACTCGACAAAAGCCAAACGATGCGAGAAGTTCTTACCCAAGAGCAGGATCAACAAAACGAGTGGCGTATCCATTGAAACCTTGGTCAGAGGGTAAAAAGGATGCCATCTCGCCAAGAGCGGTCATGACGAAGTAGATAATGGAACCGGTGGTCATGTAGGCGATGAGCAAACTAGCAGGACCGCCTCGTGAAAGGCCGGTTCCAGAGCCAATGATGAGGCCGGTTCCAATAGCACCGGCAATAGCCAGCATGTTGACCTGACGAGTCTTGAAGTCTCGGCGTAGGGTCTGGTGGGTATCAACCGTAGTTGACCGGGCCATCTGGTCGTCATCTTGAGCATGAGACGATTCGCACTCCATGTCAGAGGCTACTTTTTTGTCGGTGGATGAGGAATCCATGGCAAATTCAGGCCTGTGTGGTTGAGTGTGTGATAGAATAAAGATAGTGAGGAAAACCAAGACAAGTCTGTGTAAAATGAAATTCTGGTTCTAGAGACAGCTCCGAGACTTCTCATAATCACAGAGGAGATATGTGCAGAATGATTTATACTTCAATGGCATTGCTGAATGCGCGGACTTCTCGTCAGCTGGGCGATATTGTCGTTGCCGAGAACCAATTCAATGACTCGGCGTAGTCGTAGATAGTAAGTGTCACCCCGCAAAATATGCGGAGGCGGACATCGTCTTGCGGGTCAAGCGTATCTCGGTGGTTGAATCCCGCACCACTACCAGCGATTGTCGGAGCTGCTAGGGGTCAAAATCCGGGGGCGGACATCGTCAGGTGGGCTGTCTTCGCTCGGTAGCTGATCTCCGAACCATTGCAGACGGTTCCAACCAGTCGAACCACAGAAGGACAGGTCTGTAGTCCAAACAGCAGCAATCGAAGGACTACGGCGGTCGAATGCCGCTCCGACCGCATGCCACCGTCCGGGAGACGACGATCACGGATGGCGAGCTCCGAGTCAAAATCACAATGCCAGTAATACATATAAATTGTGACTACCCTAGGGATGGAACTCTTCTTCTCTCACGACCATTGATGTGTATCCGTGCCTGCATATTTCCTACGCCAAACTCAACAGCAAATTGAACATCCTCGAGCTTCATTCGGATTATTGCCCTTCATGAGTCCCTCAGCCATCGCCCCGTCAGTTGTTGGCAATGGCCACTCAGAACTGCCCAGCAACACGAAGCTGGCCACAGTGCCTGCAAACACATCTGTCCTAAGTGAGAGCTTCCGGCACTTTGAAGCTACCAACATGGTAACATATAGGGCACTCGCACCTGCCCTCGACACCGACGCCTTCACTCACGTGAACTCGGGATACCAAGCCATCATGAACCTACGAATCAAGGCAGCCTTGGACCAGTACCTCCTTGAAGCTACCAGCAATCCTGGCCCCAAAGGCAAGTGGCAGACAGGGGCTGCTGAGGCCGCAAAAGCTCTCGCCAAACACATCAACGTCCCTGTTACATCGTTGGCCTTTACCCGCGACACCACGGAGGGCCTCAACCTCTTCCAGCGGTCCATCAAGTTCAACGCTGGCGATAATGTTATCGTCCTTGAGGGCGAGCACCCAAACCATGTCTACGGCTGGCTCGCCCTACGAGACCTTGGCCTGGAAGTCCGCCGCATCCCGGATAGCGAGGTCGACTTCGCCAATGCCGCAACTTTCGCCCCCTACGTTGACGAGCGAACGGTGGCCATCGGCGTGTCTTCCGTCATGTTCCATTCTGGCCAACTTAATGACGTGAAGGATATCGCGACCCGGTTCCGTCCCCAAGGCATACATGTTCTTGTCGACATGACACAGCACATTGGCGCAGCCGTAGTCGACGTTACCGACTGGAACATCTCGGCTGCTGCTTTTGGCACTCACAAGGCTCTCGCCTGTCCGACCGGACTAGGCGCTCTGTACATCAACCCCGAAGTCCTCGGCCAGCTCAAGACCACGCCTCCCATCGTTGGCGCTGGCGCTATCGCCAACCTCCAGGGCGATCTTATCGCCCGGCCTGACGTCGAGTACCACCCTACCACCGCGCGGTATGGCCACCTCAACATTTCTCTCGTGTCCTCTACGGCGCTCGGCGCATCTCTCGCGCTCTTGGATGGCGAGATCGGCATGGCTCGCCTGGAGAGCCACTATCGCGCCCTCGGCCGCGAGCTCATCAAGCGCCTAGACGCACTGCAGGTCGGTGTTGTCGGCTCTAGAGTCGCGCGGGAGCGGGCTCCTCATATCTACATTATCGAACTGCTGCATCCTGAGTGGATGACGCACTTCAAGAGCGAACATGTGTACGTGACGCCGTATCGCCGTGGCGTGCGGGTGTCGTTTGGTTTCTATAATTCCATCCGGGACGTCGAGGCGTTCGTGGCTTCTGTTGAGCGTGGCCTAGCGAAGGAAATTCCCAGGGCATGAAAGGGACTGTCTGGCATGGGGATTAGTTGAGCTCTCCACATGCATGTCTCACGACATGTATTGAATAACATTTGGCCATGTTTGTCACGTTGCGTCTGTGACTGATATGATATCGCAAGGCTTACCCCACAGTTCTCAACTTCCTACCTTATCAAGGTCTACATGCCGATACCGGATATCTTACGTTTTTGTCCCTTAGCACCTGGTCTAGTAGGATTGCCTAGCATCTCAAGTGCATTATTACTAGATTGCCCGAAGCGGTTCGAGTCCGGATGTCGCGCCAGGCGGCCGAACCGAGTGAGAGGCGCGGTCCCCGCTCCAGCTGGATGATCCTAGGCGTGGGGCCGCCTCAGCAGCTTCGTCACCCGACTTCCCTTCCCCATGAACGTCCTACATCTTAATTGTGTTCGTTGGATATTTGAAGACGGTCGACCATGGAACGAATTCAGGCTCCATCGCACAGATTATCGTAGGTTCAATCAATACAAACCTGAATCTCATCAATCGACTTGTTCTTGTGGTTGACTGTCACAGGTGTCGCCGTTGCCAGACGCGCAAGGTCAGCAACCCCCATCGCTTCAGTCTCGCCCTGTGCATGCCTTTGATCAACCAGATTTCGAAGGGGATCTGATTTTTTGCGGCAGATCAAATGCGACCGCAAGCAGCCGTGCTCCAACTGCGTCTACCACAAGAGCAGCTGCGAGTTTCGTACCCACGACAGCCGCCGCAGGCCAGTTGCCCATGCCTACGTGGCAGCACTAGAAGCCCGGGTTGCCTGGTACGAGTCCCTCGTCCGGAAGCTCAAAGATGCCGATGTATCGGAAGTGGGCTCTATTCTTGATGGAGTGACGCTCGATGACCATCTCGGACCTCCGAACATATCGGCCCAAGCACCCGCAGACGACACAGCCTCTGAAGAGCACGCCTCATCGCCCGGGGCTGTAGGCTCTCTCAAACAAGGCGCCTCAGGTAACCAGACTCCGGTTGATGGCCGCACTGCGATATGGCCTCATACTTACTCAGCCTTGGCCAGGAACCCTTCAGTACCACGGCCCTACGAGTGTCTATCTCGATGAAGGCCTTGATGATCCTGTCTCGCTTGACCCGCCTCGAGACATCTCCAGTGCACACTCTTGGAGTGACCTCCGGCTGGCCACCGCCTTGGGTATTGACAATGCACTCATCAACGAGAGCCTCGCGCTCTTCTTCACACATCACTACTCTCAGTTCATGTTCGTGTACCGAGAGGCATTCCTCTCAGACTACTTCACCTCCGAGCATGGCGGCAAGTACTGGTCGCTCCCGCTGCTCTATGCTCTGAGTGCCCTCGGGGCGGTACACTCATCTGAGCCTCGAACACGAACAAAGGCCTTCCTGCTTGCCAAATGCGCGGAAGAGATCATCATCACGTACGAGCTGGGTCGACCAACTTTCACCACAGTCCAGGCGCTCTTGTGTTTGGGTTTCCACGAGCTAGGGCATGGCAATTCCTCAAAGGGGTGGCTTCTATCTGGTAGAGTGATATGACCCCCACGGGCGAAATGAGGCTGATTTCGTGTGCTATAGGCATGGCCTTCCGGATGGGCCAAGATCTTGGTTTCCATCGAGATCCGAGGCTGTGGATATCCAAGGACAGCTCAATCTTGACGGCGAATGATGTCGAGATTCGCCGCCGAATCTACTGGGGATGCTACCTGGCGGACAAGTAAGACGTTTGGTGTGCAGGCGTGTTACGGACGCTTACATGTGCACAGGTTCATCAGCCTGTATATGGGGAGACCTGTCAGCCTGATGGAGCGTGACGCAGAGGTCGAACCTGTTGAGCCATTACCGTTCGTCGCGAACAGCCGCCCTTCTCTTCAGCTTCGCAGGCGTCACTAATTTTGGACTCTAGAGACTTCCCCGATGATCATCAATGGTTTGGACTAACCGATCTGGCGTCTGACTTTTCTCGGACCGCTGGCATGCGGCCTCAACTAACCCTCGGCTTTCGACATTTAGTGGTTCTTGGTGGAATCTTCCAAGACATCATGGCAGTCATCTTCTCGCCTAAAAGCCGTGCCGACCAGTCCTCTATTCTCAATCACTTGGGACAGTTCAACCTCAAACTCAACCGATGGCATTCTGCCCTACCAGAGTCTCTTCAATGGAGCCAATGGTCTCCTCAGCCAACTGTCGAGCCTCATATCCTCATATTGCAGTATGGTCACCCTCTACCCGGTTCAAGACTTCACACTCATGACCGATTAGCATCTTCTATCATAGCATCATGTTGTCAGTGAACCGACACTTCATTGATACCTCGGCGCATGCGAGGTTCTCGCCCAATCAACAATCGCAGACGGCGTGTGCAACGTCCTGCGATACTGTCATTGCTATGACGAGGCAGTTCCGCAACCAGCCAGGCACACACCAGCCACCCATTGCACTTCTCTACGCCCTGACGACGGTAGCTATCACCATCGTGACAGCCACAGGTGCGTCTCCTTGCCTCTCATTATCTCGCTCTTTCTCCATACCAAACCAGTAACTGATGGCACCGTGCAGGGAGAGAACGTTCGCAGCACGATGGCAGACTGCCATTCATTATCAAAGTATTGACGGAATGCTCAACTCACTTCAGATTGGCCAGCGAGATGCGATCCAAACTCGTCCGCTACCTTCAGATGCCCGCCCCGACGGTAGAGTCCAATCTGGAAGCACCAAGCCATCCGGAATTTTACTCGGCAGCACCAAATGCTGAAGCTTCTGGGAATACGCCGTCCAGAGAAGAGACTGGCGGAAATCCCCTGCTCTTGTCTGGCTTCCCACCAGGACCTACGGCTCCTCGATCGCAACCGGGGGTCGCAGCCCCTGGCCTTCCCTCGGTGGCTTTCCCGGACCTTGAAGGATTAGGTCAATTTGGAGATTCTTTCCTTTCCGACTCGTTTCAAGACTGGTTCTTCCAGACATGACGCTGCCGGAACTGATGCCGTCTTTTGGAAGGTACTAACTAATGACAAACAAATGATACTTCCCTGGATGTTTTGCCATTTCAGACCAGGCAGTGTCGTGTTGGCAAGGATGACGCTCGTACGGTTCCATTAATAGCTTTTAACTGTGGCGCCCTCCCTCCCCATAAGGCACTTTAGCCCCATGTCGTGGCATCAGTCAGCGAGGCTCAGCGCTCGGACCGGGAGCGGGACCCGAACAGCTGTCGCCGATACTGTCGCAGTTGCTATCGCTGCCGCTGCCGCTTGCCAAGTCGCACCTGTAGAACATACGTACGCAACCAGCACTTCAACCTCCCATCCACCGCCATCCACCCTCTCCTCTGTACATACGAATCCATTTCCGTTCGACCTAGCCAATTGCCCACCTATCACCCACGACGTCGAGACGACGCGCTTGCCGACTATACCCTCCTCAAACTCGCGATACCACGAACCATTACGAACCTCGTCGCCCCCGAACCAAAGACGACGGCACCCCCGGGCGGGAAAAGCGACGACACCGCGACCTCGAAACCCATTGAGGGCCGCTCCTCTCGCTCCCATCGCACATCGAACACACGGCCCTAGGGCTCCCCTCAGAAGCCATGGCGCAGCTCCTCCTCGACCTCGTCACCTCCTTCGGCAACTGC
Source organism: Verticillium albo-atrum (assembly GCA_002851705.1). Classification (NCBI taxonomy): domain Eukaryota; kingdom Fungi; phylum Ascomycota; class Sordariomycetes; order Glomerellales; family Plectosphaerellaceae; genus Verticillium; species Verticillium albo-atrum. The sequence continues at coordinate 1,098,788 of NMXJ01000004.1, forward strand.
CTCAGCTGCTTCCCCGGCTCGCCCACCCTCAAGATCAACAGCCGCAGCTTCAAGATCCTGCGGCTGCTCGGCGAGGTACGCCCGCTCTCTCCCTCCCCGTGAACCAGAAATTCCAGCGCAGCTAACAGTCAGCAGGGCGGCTTCTCCTACGTTTACCTGGTCGAGGACACGGCGACGCAGGCGCAATACGCCCTCAAGAAGATCCGCTGCCCCTTCGGCGCCGAGTCGGTCGCCCAGGCCATGCGCGAGGTCGACGCCTACCGCCTCTTCGGCCGCACCCCGGGCATCATCCACGCCGTCGACCACGCCGTCGCCTCGGAGCGCGGCGGCGGCGGCGACGACCCCGGCGCCAAGACCGTCTACGTCCTCCTCCCCTACTACAAGCGCGGCAATCTCCAGGACCTCATCAACGCCAACGCCGTCAACAACGCCACCTTCCCCGAGCGCCGCCTCATGCTCCTCTTCCTCGGCGTCTGCCGCGCCCTCCGCGAGATGCACCACTACACCGGCGGCGCCGGCAGCAGCAGGACGCCCGCGCCCGGCGCCCCCTCCGAACCTATGGAGATGGGCCACGGCGACGAGGACGACCAGGGCCACGGCCCGCGCCGCGGCCGCGCAGGCGTCCCCGACGACCAGGATGCCGAAGCCCAGGAGGCCCCTCTCATGGCCCCCGCGACGCACGCCAACTCGCAACCCGGCAGCGGCGGTGCCCCTTCCTCCTACGCCCACCGCGACATCAAGCCCGGCAACATCATGATCACCGACTCGGGCAACGCCCCGATCCTCATGGACCTCGGGTCCCTCGCCGCGTCCCCGCTGCCCATCACATCCCAGTCCCTGGCCCTGCAGACGCAGGACACGGCCGCCGAGCACTCGACGATGCCCTACCGCGCGCCCGAGCTCTTCGACGTCCAGACGGGCGCCGTCATCGACACAAAGGTCGACATCTGGTCCATGGGCTGCACCCTCTACGCCTGCCTCGTCGGCAAGTCCCCCTTCGAGGCCCGCTCCGACGAGACCGGCGGCTCCCTCTCCCTCTGCGTCCTCAACGGCGACTGGCGCTTCCCCGACGAGGGCATCCGCAGGACCGGCACCGGCGGCGGCATGAAGGGCAAGGCCAAGGCCGCCGCGGACGGGAACGGCGACGCCGGCGCCGCTGGCGCCCTCGTCATCAGCGACGCGATACGAGACGTCGTGAGGAGGTGTCTGACTGTCGAGCCAGCCGAGAGGCCCGACATTGACGAGCTGATCGACATGGTCGAGAAGGTCATCGAGGAACTGCCGGGGGATGATGACGCATGAGACCAGGGCGATGGGCCATGGGAATGTCATTGAAATTTTTCGTAGCCTTTGCTTGCTTGGTTTCTTTTGCAACACACACACTTGTACCACCATCTTGTCATCATCGACTTGCTGTCTACTGCCGAGGCACATAAAGGCCACGCTTTCGAGCATCAGCTCTGCCTTTACGGCTTTTAGGGTTAGTTGTCGCCTTACGAGATATGAAGCACTCAAAAAATACAGTCAGGCGTACTGGAAGAATCTTCATTCTCTGTCCATTCTCGTCGTTATCATACATAAGGGGGTTCACACTTTTGACGTCTGCTCACGTTATCCATGCCGCCACGCATCCCAGGGTCGTAGGAAGAACTAGGAGACGGTCGTAATCATGCTAACAGACGGCATCCCTCCATCCAGATACTAGTGCGCATCAAGCGTCATCAGGCTCGTCGCAGCCGCACAGATCCTCCTCCTACAGCTCCAGGCGGAACGACGCGACCTCAAACGAGCGCAGCTCAATATCGATCTCCGAGTTGGCGCGGACCTCGACCTCTTCAATGTCATCCTCCAGGATGTTGCACTTGAAGGCGCGCTTGATGTCCCAAGTCGACTTGATAGTGCCGCGCCCACGACCGCCCATCGAGTCGTAGATGCGCAGCACGACGCTCTTGCCCTTGCGCTTCGGAATGTTTCCACCAATGTCCTGATCGCCGTGGGCCAGGTCCTCGTCATCCTCGGCACGCTTGACAGTGTCGAGCACGAGGCTGGCGTCACCCGAGAGCTTGATGGGACTCGCGGTCATCTCGGCCGTGACGGCCGGGGCCGAAACGACGGCCAACCTGTTGTTGAAGGCGTGAGCAGCGCGGACGGTCGTGGGGCCGAGCTCGCCCTCGTGCGGGAGTAGAGCCCAGCGGATGGTATGGCTACCCATATCGGCATGCTCATCAGGGGCCTTGGCCGAGCGCAGGAGAGACAGGCGCATGGTGCTGCCACAGGTGGCGAAGCCGTATTTGCTGTCGTTGATGACAGAGACACCGTAGCCGTATTCCGACAGATCGGCGAATCGGTGGCAGCACACCTCAAACTTGGCCATGTCCCAGCTCGTGTTGTAGTGGGTAGGACGCTTCACGATACCGTACGCCGTCTCGTAGGATGCCTCCGTGTTGCGAACGTTGACAGGGAATTCGACCTTGAGGAACTTCATAGTCTCATGCCAGTCGACTTCGGCCTGGAACTCAATCGCCGAGGGAACGCCCTTCAGCGCAGCAGACAAGAAGATGGTCGACTTGAGAGAGCTGTTCTCGCTGATCTTGGTGGTCGTTGTGAGACCCACGCGGTGAGCCTTCTGCTCCGTGATGGTCGTCTTGCCGCAGGGCAGCTCCTGACGCGTGTCGAGGTGGAAGACCTCGACGTCCCAAGCCTGCCAGTACAGAGGCTTGTCGTCGAAGATGACGTACTGGTTGGCCTTGCCGCCCTTCTCGACAACCTCGCGCTTGGCGACGCGGTCATAGATGGAGGTGATACAGCCATGCTCAACCTGGACCCGCAGATGGTCGTTCTGGAGGACGAACACATCTTTGCTGACCTCTTCAATCGTAACAGCGGGCTCCTCGCCGCTCTTGAAGGCGCGGATGGCCAACATCTGACCATCGCCACAGGCAACACCAACCTCAGTGTCAGAGATCTCAACGAGTTCCTTGCGGTGCCACGGCAGTGTGTTGATAGCAACCGACTCGGCGAGAGACGCCTTGACATCAGAGACACCCAAGACCTTGTGCACGTCCTTGAGGAGCTGTTCATTGAGCTCAAAAACGCGGGCATACATCTGAGAGAAGGTTAGTATGAACTATGGCTATGTGGGGCAGGAGTGACGTACCTTGTCAGAATCATCGTAGCACATCTCGATGGAACTGCCGGGAAGACAGTCGTGGAACTGGCAAAGCAGAATGGCCTCCCACATCTCGTCAATGGCTGCCTTGGGGTACTTGTACGAGCTGTCCTTCAGCGAGGCGATGGTGGCGAGCCACTCAGCGTTGCGCATGATAACCTCGGACTTGCGGTTCTTGGCCTTGTTGTTGGCCTGGGTTGTGTAAGTGCCGCGGTGGAGCTCAAAGTAGAGCTCTCCGTACCAGGTGACAAAAGACGTAGCCTTCTTCTGCAGCTTGTCGAAAAAGTCTTCGACGCTGTTGCCCATGTGCACCCTAGGCAGCATGCCGACCTGGTCGGCCATACCGCGGCAGCGGCGGAGCTTCTCGAGGTGCGTCCAAGTCGGACCACCACCTCCGTCACCCTTGCCGAAGACGAGGAGCGAGGTATGATCTTGATCCATTGACTTGTGCTGCGAAATGCTACGCTTGACATCGCCCATGTGAGCCTCGGCAGTGTATGTCTCTGCGGGCGGCATGTGGCAGATGACTTGGCTTCCGTCCAGGGCGACCCAGTTGAAAGTTGTGTGGGGGAACTTGTTGATGTTGTTCCAGCTCAGCTTTTGGGTGAGGAATCGGTCCATGCCGGCAAGACGACAGAGCTGCGGGAGCTGCGCAGAGTAGCCGAATGTGTCGGGAAGCCAAAAGGTCTGGCAGCGCTCTCCAAAGTTGCTCTCGAAGAAACGCTGGCCGTAGAGGAACTGACGGACGAGCGACTCGCCGCTGGGCATGTTTGTGTCGTGCTCAACCCAGCTGCCACCGATGGGCTGGAACTGGCCGGACTTGACCTTGCCCTTAACGCGATCCCAGGCATAGGGGTAAAGGGTCTTGAGCCACTTGTACTGCTGAGCCTGCGAGCAGGCAAAGTTGAGCTCGGGATACTGGTCCATGAGAGTGCACTGGTTGGACCAAGAGCGGGCGACCTTGCGCTTCGTCTCATCCCAGGGCCACAGCCAGCAGCTGTCGATGTGGCAGTGGCCAATGCCGTAGACCTGGATATCCTTGTCTGTGCTGTAGACTTCGTGCGAGTCGACTTTGGTTCCAAGGAACTCCTGGGCGATCTTGCGACACTTCTTGAGGGTGTCCTTGTTCTTGGGGCCCTTGTCAAAGGTATCAATGATGGCGTTGGCGACGTTGAGGGCCCTGTGTTGCTCCCAGCTCTCTTCGGGGAATTCGCGCGCCGCATCACCGATGATCCATATGTCGATGTGCAGCATGCGAGCGTCGAGATTGACGGCGACGATTTCGGCCTTCTTTAGGACGAAGGTCTTGTCAGGGTTGGGGGGCTGAATGGTGTCTCCGCCGGGGGGGTTGCCGAACATGCCGTTGCAAGCCATCTCGATGTAGATGGTGTGTTCCTTGCCGTCGCGGAACGAGTCGGGAATGATCCACTCAATACGCTCGCCATCGCCGGTGAGACCTTGCTGGATATTGCCGTCCTGATCATAGACGGCGCCTTCGTTGGATCCATCCCAGTGCAGCTCAAGGCGCTCCTTGTCGAGCATGTCCTTGGGGACGGTGAGTTCGACCTTGAACCAGTGTGTGGACCACGAAGGACCGAACTTTTCGCCGACCTTGGTTTTGGTGAACTCGTGCTTGACAGCCTCTTTCCAGGGCGTACGCTCAAGCTCGGGGGCGGCCCAGGTTGTGAGCTTGACGTTAGGCTCACCGGAGGCGACGGCCTCGTTCATGAGGGAGAGAAGGTTCTGCTTCTCATACTGGCCCGTGGAGTAGAAGGTCTTAATCCTGTCCTTGTAGAGCTTGGAAATGTGCTGGCCCACCGGACGCTGGGCGAGGGTGGGGTAAGAGCTCTTGCTCTTGATCTGACGTCCGCCGCCCATAGTGATGTGGTCAGACTCTGGGGGTGCTGAACGGTTGTTGATGTTGCGATGTCGATGAAAGGTTTCGGGCGATAGTTTGCCGATGGTGGGAAGCTGGGAAGAAGCGGTCTTCGAGTTGTTGGTCGATGTGTCGTTGCCGTGGGAGGCGATGGTACTAGAGGAAGGGCCGGTGGCCTCGTCAGGGACCTTGGCACTATAAGTAGGCAAGACAGGTCAGTGGTGGCTCTGAATCGTCTCGTGGAAATGATCGGAGAAGAGTTGAGGATGGGGTGCCGGAGATGGGTTGAAGGTGAATTGAAGTGAGTGACGAGGACGAGACACTGATTAGACTCGAAGCTCTAAACGGCAACGGCCCACCCAACCGATACCAAGCTCCAGAAGGGGGTGAGGGGGGTGAGCGGGAATGGCCCCGCCCCTGCGTCACCTGCGTCGGCTCGACAGTAGTGATACTTTGACCCATGCACCCGGAAGGCCCGGTCTGAAGTACAGCTACTTCAGGGCGGACACAGAGGGGCTGGAGGGGCCAGGGAGTGCGGGGAAGGTGGTTGGTGTGGAGATGCTCGCATCCTCGGAGATAGTGGCATGGTCGTCGTAATACCCCCTCCCCCATCGTATGTTGTGATAGCAAAAGGGCAAAAGATGATATCGTACCTCATGATGACTTCCTGTGAAGCTTTGCGACCAAATGCGCCAGAATGCGCCAGCTTTGATTGGGGCCGAAAGACAGCCACAGAGCTCTTCCTGTGTCGTCGGGGGCCTCGGGGCAGGTCGTGATCACCAGGGAACACTAGGTATGGGTCTGGCGCACCGCCGATCCAGGCGAGGGCACAAGATGTTGAGCTGATCGCTGATCATGCGCCTCGCAGCAAAGCACGTCGGGAAGGCGCCTCAGGTGGAAAAGATGGAGGTAAAGAAGTAGGGTGAGGCCCGAGGGATATGCACGCCCAGAATAGCGTTCCAAAGAAGGGCGAGAGGGATAAGGAGATGGATTGGTCTTCCAAAAAGGCCCTTTGGGAAATCGAGAGGATGGGAGATGGATTGGTCTTCCAAAAAGGCCCTTTGGGAAATCGAGAGGATGGGAGATGGATTGAGAGAAAGAAGAGAATGTTGAGAGGTCGCCCTACAAAGTGAGAGTAAGGCTCCGAAACATAGCGAGGAAGGAGGCGGTCAACCTGAGTGAGCCTGCCGGGCAGAGAACCTGCTTCGCATTTACTTCAACATGACACCTGGAGGAGGGTATGACACATCTTACGGCGGGCATGTCCTTCCATTCACACGAGAGTCGCGCTCAGGTGCCAATGAGACGGGACACGAGCCACAAGAGGCATCATGCAGGAAGCACTTGCCCTAGGTTCCAGCCTGCCATGCAATCCGGAGGCAAATCGCGGTGAAGTGTCGGTGGATTAATACGACATATTAGCTGTGTTGCCACGACATGATGAGGCCAAAGGGGACATGAAGCATACTCTGGGTAGATGTTTCAACAATCTACTGATTGCGCGGGAAAGTCTGTCACCCCTTTCGGATGCTGTTGCCGCTGGGGCCGGAAAATTATTTGCTTCGAAGAGCAGATTCGTCGTTTGACCTTCATGAGCTCAACGTTGGGTTACAAGGACAGCTTCAAGTATGACGGAAGGAAGACAGACGCCATTGCGCTGCCCTCTCATTAGTACCTGCTCTGGCTTGAGAGCAGTGGCTTTGGACCCAATGATGTGCTGTTCTCCCGCCTGCACTACGGTAGCCCCCCGATCGCACCATCGGCCCCTAAACATGAGCGATGCCTGCCAGTATTGCAACATTGTACCCCGACTTGCGTCGAGAAGAGAGGACGCGGTCAATGTGGAGCAGCAACAGCATCAAATCGTACGTCTCAGCGAGTTTAGGCGCAATAAAGCATCAAATCACACAGGGGTATGTTCATTATCCTCAAAAAGCACCATTAACAATCATGACCAGTCATTCCAAGACCCCAGGCCTACTCCGTATAACCCCATGAATCAAGCATCGCCAAGTACACCGTCGTATCAAGAAGACAAACTCTGCCGGTTGGTCCCGCTGCCTGCCCCCGTCGCAGCTGTTGTATCGTGCTGGACGTCTTGCGAGCCTGACACATCGCCCGAACCCTCGGCCAAGTCCAGGTCGTCGTCGTCCTCGAGCAAATCCTCATCTTCGTATTCATCGTCGTCATAGTCCACCTCTTCGTAGGCTTCCTCGGCCTCGTCAAAGGATGGGGCCCGACGGTGGACACCCTCGTCTTCTTCACCGTCACTCTCGCTGTCGCTCATCTCGAATGACAGTAGCCCGAGCATGGGTACGTCCATCCTCCTATACTGACTCTTGATCAGTCGATCAGCCGTCTCAAACAGCTTCGTGTCTTGGTCTGGTGGCGCCTCATGATCCATGGAGAAAGAGACCTCTTGTTCGTCGGCTAGGTCCTCCCGTGACCGCACCTGAGGCGCCACCACGTTCTCAGGTACCTGCGTCACCCAACGCCGCACGCGTTCGCCCTTGGTGACGCGGGACCGTGACTCTTGGGCGCGCAGACCAGCACGGAACGAGCGCTTCTGTCGACGCCGGCGCCGTTGGATGCGATCTCGGATATACCATGCCACAACCAGCATGGCGGCTTGCATCGTGTCCTGGCACTTCTGACGGTGCATGTTGGCCCATGCCTGGCATCTTTGCTGCTGGGCATTCGAGATCGCCTGGCACCTCTGTTGATAGTATGCTGCGATGCGGGAGACCATGTCGACGTAGCGAGGGTCCATGGGTTGGCCGGCGACTGGATTGATCAGGTGGGCGGCGGCAGTGGCGGCAGGCTTGGTGCTATCATGCTGGTCTGTCGTCGTGGAAGGTGGTGTCTCAGTCCTGGCTGGTGTCGGGATGGAGGTCGGCCTAGGTGTGGGTGGCTTGGCATGGTTGAGCAGCGCCTGGATCTCTGGCGGCGCCTTGCGTTTGAGATGTGATGATGATAATGGAAGGTCTGGTTGTTGGAAAGAGGTCTGCTCCGGGGGCGGTGTGACGGGAATCAGGGGGTTGCTCATAAGGGGCCTACTAGCCGCCATCATGATGGGAGGAGGATGTAATCCCGTAGATGGAAGCCTCGATGCGCAAGAGTCGAGACGATAGCGGATGGGTATTTTGCGTTCAACAAACACCTCGATTTCAGGTGATGTGTATTCCGTTGTATTGCGTTGCGTTGCAGTGCTGCAGTGTTGCGTTGCTTTCGTTGCGGGGGGGAGTGAAGCAGCAGATGGAGACGAGACGCCGTCGGGTTTGTCTTTTGTAAACGGAAGAGGGGGTGAGAGACGGCAGGCTGAAAGAACCGGTCAACAGACGTAGCGCGTAGCCAACGGACGATTTGAAATCGAAAGGGTGACATGGTGGTGACAGGTGGGCGAGCATCCGTACGTTTCCCCTGGGGTCCTGGGGCCAAGGGCCGATGGGGGTCTGGCGATTCGGCGGCGGAGCGACGACGGAATCGTTGCAGAATGGGCTGACGCGAGCTCAAAATCGGCCGATGCCGAGGGTCGCTGCGTGCCACTCTTCCATCACTCTGGCCTTTTTCATGCCCGCAGTGCCCGCCTTTCTTCCCACCGCCGTCTAGACCCTCTGCTGATTGCTGATGGGCACTTGCCACCGGGCTGACCTTGCTGCTTGCGTTCTGGCCAGCTGGCAATCTGTTGTTGTCGTTCTGTCTCCTCGTTGTGGCCGCACTCGACGCAAGGTCCCGGTGTTGTGGGCTGCTGCAGAGATGAATGGGACGAGGGCACTGGCCACTCGCTCGGGATAAGATCGCCGCCCTATAATGGGATTCGGGCGGCACCAAGCCAGCCTTGATGTTGCAATATTATCGTGATGGCATCCTGGTGGGGGGTTTGATCGCAGTTCATTGAACTGAGGTAGTCTTAGATGAAGAGAGCCAGGCAAGCACAGGACAACGGAAGCAGGAACTGCCAGGTGGTGGATCTCGCCCGCTAGAGCTGTTGGCCCACATGTTGCTGCCCATCCATGATCAAGATCCCTCGACTCAGGTCCCTGAACATCCCGTCTACCTACTTGCCATACCTCTTTTCATCTGGTACCTGAGGGTTCTGGTCAACTTGTCCGAAGATCGCCGTGATCTGTTCCTGATCCGCAAACCAGCCTGATGGTCGGGCCTCTTGGGTGGTGCTGCGAACTGGCGACCAGGTGTCGGGCCGTCAGGCCTCCTTCGCTTCCCCTCACATCCACAAGCAATGCATCACCGCGGGAATCATCTGCTTCTCGGCACGATCTTGCTTCTGTTACTCTCGCGAGCGGCATTGTTTCGTCATGAGAGCATGATTGCTGGGCCCCATCTCGTGGTCCTGGGCTGATTATGATGGAAGATGCAGGGACATCAGGAATCTGCAGGCTCCGACTGGGCCCCGCTGTTGGCCAAGCCGGAAGGGTCTGGCGATCAGGGATTCAGGGGTCTGGGTGTAAGTCTTCGTCTGTGCACTGTGCCCGGGTGTCCTGAAGCTCCTGAAAATACCCCAAGGTTCGGAAGCACGGCTTCCAGATGATCGCAAATACAGTCCATGATCCGGATAGGCACACTGTATCTGACTCAGCGTCTTCACGATCTCAACCTACCCAACCTGGAACTGACCCTTGCTTCTTCACAAACAGAAGGTATTTTTACAACCTCCATCTTCATCTCGGACGCTCCGGACCACGCGCACGGCAAATAACACACCCGGGCCGACTACCTCCTTCCGCCCTCATTCTTGCGCCGTCCATGGTGTCTCTCCATGTTGGCCCGACCTCTCACCACCCTCGCCCCGTATGATGCGTTGGTGCCCCTGATTGCCCCGAGACTCTCCTCCGTCTTCCTCCGCCATGGACATCTCACGCCAGCGCCAGCCGTGGGCCGACGCGTCTCCTGTCCGTACCTCCGCATCACAGCACGGGGCAAGAAGACCAAGACCACAGTGAGGCTCGAGGATCTCCCACAAGGCGTTATTTCTTACGCACCCCCACCGCCCGCCACTGACCCAGAGCCCGCTGCCGCCGTCGACGCGCCTACCGATGATGGCCCAGCTTATCCAACCGTTGTGCTGCAGGCGCAGCGGAATATGCAGAAATTCGACAATTGCGTTCTGCTGACGCGCGTGGGCGGCTTTTATGAGCTCTACTTTGAGCATGCGGATGAATACGGACCTCTTCTCAACCTCAAGGTGGCCCAGAAGAAAACTACCGCGGGCCCCGTGCCCATGGCTGGTTTTCCCTTCTTCCAGCTGGATCGTTTTCTGAAGATCCTCGTCCAGGACTTGAATCGTTATGTGGCTGTGGCGGAGGAATTTCCAAACACCGCCGCGGACAAGATCAAGTCGGGTGGTCTGATGCATGATCGGCGAGTCGCCAGAATTATCACCCCTGGCACGTTGATCGACGAGAATTTCATGGATCCATATGTCAACAACTATGTGCTTGCCATCCATGCTCCATCAGCTGATGATGTATCATCGGCCGAAATAGACCTTCTCGCTGGTGGAGATGCTGCTCCTGATGCTGTTGGTTCCTTAGCCTGTCTAGGCCTGGCCTGGCTGGATTTGTCCACCGGGCAGTTCTTCACAGAAGCGGCCGACATTTCGTCCCTCTCCTCCATCTTGTCACGCATATCACCCAAAGAAGTCGTCTTGGATCAGGCACTTCAGTCTATACAAGATCATGGCCTTGTCTCCATCCTCGCCGAGGACCGGCACCTTATCACGTACAGCCCTACAGGAGAGGCGACAAGCCTCGCTGACTGGGCGCCAATGCTGGAGTCCGAGGTACCGGAGGACAGGAAGAGCACCTTCACAAGCGAAGAAATCACGGCTGGCAGTCTTCTGCTTCATTACGTTGGAGAACGTCTCCAGGGCTTAAGTTTGAAGCTGCAGCCTCCTCTGCGACATGGAACCATGAGCGTCATGAATATCGACAAGAACACCATGCGTGCCCTCGAGATCAAGCAGACCATCCGAGACGGAAACTTTCGGGGCAGCCTCCTCCACGCCATCCGACGGACGGTCACGAAGAGCGGTGCTCGACTCCTGAACGAGTGGCTGAGCGCCCCATCCACTTCGCTACAGGTTATTGAGGCTAGACTGGACCTTGTGACCTGCTTCATCGAAAATGAAGATCTCCGCGATACTGTCATCCTCCTGCTACGACGGAGCCACGACTCTCAACGGCTCGTCCAGAAGTTCGCACTTGGCCGAGGCGATCCTGACGACCTGCTCGCTCTGGCGAGCACGGTCCAGGCATCAAGCGACATCGCGTCTAGACTCGCCAGGGCAGCCAAAGTTGAAGGTATCACAGGCTGTCTGGAAAGCATGGCCGCCCGCTTAGACCTCAAAAAGCCCATGGAACTCGCCCGCCGCATACGGGACGCCATTGATGAGGAAGGAATCGTCCACCAACACGAGATCGAAGACGGCGAAGCTGGTCACATGTTGGCTCTTGCACAGGAAATTGTTGACGCCGAAGGGTCACAAGACGATGCCGCCGCCGTGATTCCGAAGATGGCTGCCAAGAAGGCCAGCAGAGCACGCCCAACATCGGTCCGTGAATACTATGCCGACGACAACGAAGCCTGGGTCATGAAATCCTCCGCAAGCCCTCGCCTGGAACGCCTACACGCCGAGCTCACAGATCTACACGTGGCTAGAGACGCGCTCGTCGAAACCCTCCGTGAGCAACACGCTGCCCCGAGCCTCACTCTCCGTTGGACACCAGGCCTCGGCCATATCTGCCACGTCAAAGGCAAAGACGCCCGCGCCCTCGCCGAAGCCTCCACGGTCCGCCCCATCAGCGCCAGCCGATCAACGCGGTCCTTCCACCTGCCCGAATGGACATCCCTCGGCCAGCGACTCGACGCGGCCCGCCTCGCCATTCGCTCTGAAGAGCAGCGCGTCTTCCAGGCCCTCCGCGAGCGCGTCGTCCTTAACCTTGTCAAGCTTCGCCGCAACGCTGCCGTCCTTGACGAGCTCGATATCGCGACGTCCTTTGCTCTCCTCGCCCGCGACCAGGCTCTCACACGCCCGCATCTCAACCACTCCACCTCGACCACCATCCTCGGCGGCCGCCATCCCACCGTCGAGGGTGGCCTCGCCGAACGAGGTCGCTCTTTCGTCCGTAACGACTGCCTCCTTGGCGCTACGCCCGCCCACGCGCCCCTCTGGCTTATCACGGGTCCCAACATGGCCGGTAAGAGCACCTTCCTGCGACAGAACGCCCTCATCACCGTCCTCGCACAGGTCGGATGCTACGTCCCCGCTGCGCATGCCGAGCTTGGTGTCGTCGACGCCCTCTTCAGTCGCGTCGGGTCCGCGGACAACCTGTACCGCGACCAGAGCACCTTCATGGTCGAGATGCTCGAGACGGCCCAAATCCTGCGGACCGCTACGCCGCGGTCCTTTGTCATCATGGACGAAATTGGCCGCGGGACCACGCCTGAGGATGGCGCCGCCGTCGCTTTTGCGAGCCTGCATCATCTCGTCACGGTCAACAGGTGTCGGGCGCTGTTTGCGACGCACTTTCATGCGGTGGCGGACCTGGCGGCGGCGAGGGGACTTTGTGGCGACGGCACCCAGGCTGGATCCGTCGAGACGTATTGCACGGATGTCGAGGAGGATGGAGCGGGTGGTTTCGTCTACGTCCACAAGCTACGGAAGGGCGTGAACCGACAGAGCCATGCGCTTAAGGTTGCGAGGCTCGCTGGGCTGCCAGAGTCCGCGATACAGATCGCGAGGCAGGTCTTGGAGGCTGAGGAGCCGAAATAATACATGGGCATCCCGGATCAACAGAGGGTTTTTTAAGGTACACGGCATGGCGAACATTGTAACATCATGATGGTTGGATTTAAACCTGTATCTTCATTATGTTAGCCTTGATACCCAATGTAAAAAAAGATGTACAATAAAAGGTAGAAAGAGGCCATCCCTCATACAATGTTGTTGTTGTTGGGATAAGAGTCATCAAGTAGATCAGGGTTAAAAAGCTCTGTATCTGTGTATAATCTTCGGGAGGCGGGCGATGTGAAGCAGTAGGACTGCATAAAAAGAAGAAAAATCGACTAACCTTTTGGAATGAGACAGTGTATCGTGTTTTCGCAACACGTACACATATCACCGGATCGTCGTAGAGCTTCGTGTTTCACATCATCAAATGCGGTAGGCTTGATTGAGCGTACAGCCTCTCTATGAAGTCGTGTCCGAGGTCCACGTAACGTCGTAAGCCTGACCGTCGCCCGGGTATAGCCGCACCAACATCAAACATGTCGTCACATTTAGTCGCTGCGAGAGGCGTTAGCAGGGTGATATCAGGGGAGAATAGCAGGGGAACATACAAGAGACCACCGAAGCCACCGTCATCCTCATCGGACTCCTCGTCGGACTTCTCGTCAGCCTTCTCCTCGGCCTTGGTCTCGGCCGGGCCAGAAGCAGCGGGGGCGGCCGCGGCGTAGGCGTCGGGGTTGGCGATGCGGTCCTTGAGGGCATCGATCTCGGGCCAAGAGAAGTCGGTCTCGATGGCGACAGCGAGGACCTTCTTGTAGGAGTTGACGAGAGAGTGGGTGACCGAGGGGACGGTGGGGAAGTTGACGGCCAGGGAGATGGCGGCAATGGTGGTGATGGCACCAGCGAAGGTGGCCAGGAGCTGGTCCTCACCGATGTCGAGGACGTCGGCGGGGAAGGTCTGTCCCTGGTCGTAGACCTGGGCAATGCCGAGACCGTAGGTGAAGGGAGAGATGTTGAGGAGGTTGAGAAGCGAGGCCTCGGAGGCACCGACCTTGTTGTTGGCCTCAACGAGCTTCAGGTCCGTGGTGATTTCAATGGTACCACGGGCAATCTTGGTGGGGACACCAAGAGCCTGGAAGAAAGAGGTCTTGCCGGGCTCCATACCGGTGTTGCCGGCGGGAATCCAGACGTCGGAGGGGGCGACGGCACCAGCACGGGCGGGAGCGGCGACCTTGTTGGCGAGGACCTTGTCACGGATGGTCTTGAGGTCACCGTTGGTGAAGACGAAACCGACGTTGCCCTTGACGTGGGGCAGGAGACGCTCGTACTCGGGGGAGTCGGCGACGAAGGTCTTCAGGGCGCGACGGACCATGGTGTTCTTGCCCATGAGGACAACGGCATCGCCACGGAGCGAGTGACGCACCTGGTGCATCTGCTGGGAGGAGACACGGTAGGGAGGTTAGCTGCGCGTTCGATTGGGGTCTCGAGTGCTGCGGCCGCGGCTGCGTCCGAGGAAGAAACAGCCGGGGGAGAAGATCGCGGGAAAACGTACTTGTCGACGGTGACGATGAAGATCGAGTTGTACTCCTCGAGCAAGCCCTTCAGCTTGTCGAAGTAGCCGGCCTTGTTAGCGGTTTTGCCCCCCATATCTTCTTTTGGTTTGAAGGCAGGATGTTTCAGGGCAAAAGGTAAGTGATGTGAATGGAGATATCCGACGTTGATGGATATTGCAGAGTTGACGGAACGAGAGGATCTCTGGAAGTTTTCTCGCCCGGCGGGATTTGCGACCTGGTCGAAGTGTGGTCAGCCCGCTTAGGGCAAGAGAAAGCTAGACCTCATTTGGCAAGGCGGCTGGAAATCTTGGCGTTGACAGTGGTGGGTCCACTGCAGGTACAAGCTCGAAGTATCTTTTTTTCCATAGTGGGGCAGCTCTCATATTCATCCCACTCGACTCGACTTGAGTGAGATCTTCAGTGACGCTCTCAGATATCTTTGGACAGACTCTCCGGCGGTGACTGAAAGCAATATCAGTCATGAAGATCCCGTACAGCTTTCTCCAGCCTTCTGGCAGCGTTCTCTTTGCTGCGCGCGGCGGAAAGATCCACGCATTTGCCCTAGAAGACAATACTCACCTCTCGACATGGCAACATCCCGATGTCGACAAGCTGGCCGAAGCAGCCGCATCCAAGACCGAGGCCGAAATCCCAGACGCCAATGCTGTGCCATCAGCTCCCGAGGTGACTGAGGATGTGCCAGAGGCAGAGGCAGTGGCAGAGGCTGAGGCCGAGGTCGAGGGTGAGGACGGGCCCCCCGCCAAAAGGCAGAAGCTCCAAGAGGGGCAAGACGCACAACCAGCTAAGGATGATCAAGCCATGGATGTCGACGAGCCATCAGCCGAAGACCAAAAGAAGGGAAGCGGTTTCAAGAACAGGAAGCAGAAGCAGAAGGAGAGGCATGATCGCCAGGGTGGACCCCTTGTCAGAGGTACCTTTGGGAGGACCGTTGAGCAGCCCCTCATCACGCACATGATGGTTACCAGTAACGGAAGCCACCTCGTCGCGGTGTCTGGTCATGACAAGACGATCTGGACATTTGAGCACGACGGCCGTGGCGCCCTGAATATGCTCACTCAACGGTTGGTTCCCCCTTTTACCCCTATCTTCTGACCGTCTCTAACCATGTCTAGGCCCATGCCTAAGCGTCCCTGCACCGCCCTCATCAGCCCAGACGACAAGATCATTCTCAGCGCAGACAAGTTTGGCGACGTTTACACTCTTCCGTTGCTACCCTCGCCTGCGGTTGCCACGGAGGAGGTCAAGTCTGACGTCTCAAATCCCGACTCCGCTCCGGCGCCGCAGAAGCAGTGGAAGCCCCAGGGCACCAACCTCACCGTTCACTCCCGCCGCAACCTCGATGCTCTCCTCCAGCAGCAAAGCCACGCAGCCAAGGCACATGCGCTGAACGAAGCCCAACAGGCCGAGAAAGCGAAGTTCGAACACACACTCATCATCGGCCACGTCTCCCTGCTGACGGCCATGGTTCTTGCGCAAAAGGGCGAGCGGAGGTACATCATCACGGCGGACCGCGACGAGCATATTCGCGTGTCGAGATATGTGCCGCAGGCACACGTTATTGAGGGATACTGCCTCGGTCACAGTCACTTCGTCAACGCGCTGACGATCCCGTCGACTCGCCCAGATGTTCTCATCTCAGGAGGCGGCGACAGCGAGCTGTACGCGTGGGACTGGGAGTCGTCCAAGCTCCTAGCCAAGTTCGACCTGCTTCCCTACATTGCGCAGGCCGTGGCCGGTGAGGCTCCGACGAAGCTCGCCGTCTCGCAGTTGACCTCCATCGCTGTTGCCCTTCCCTCGGAGACCTCTCCCGCGTCCTTGATCTTCGTCATCTGCGAAGGGTAAGTTCCCCCTATTCAAATTCATTTTGAAACATGACAAGCTGACGAAGATCCAAAAGTGTCCCCGCCGTCATCATCTTCCAGACCAGCACAGACTCTATCATGAAGTTCCACAGCCTCATCCCCACGACTGGCAACCCTCTCAACATCGCCCACATCCCCGCCCCCAACGGTACGCCATCCCGCACCATCGTCGCCCTCGATCCCGGCGAGGCCACAGAGCCCGTCTACACCATGAGCCTCTCAGTCGAAGCTGGTGCGGTGGTCGCCGAGGACTTCAAGCTCCAGGATGCTGAGCTCAGTGCGGCCGAGGCTGATGTATCCGCCGAGGAGGTGCGGAAACTGCTGTACAACGCGGAAGATCTTCGCAAGCAGGAATTCGACGGCGAGGGAGGTGATGGCGAAGCGGCTGGGGAGACAAAGAATGGGCATGAGGAAAAGGGGGCAGATGCGTAGGCGAGAAATACGATTCGATGTTAAACCACCCCCTTGGTGCTCTTGGTGCAGTACAAATGTGACGAGCATTTCCACGACAACTTCATGTCAACAGCTGGAATGCAACGCCACTCTTCCAAGCAGCTTTTGACTCGAATGAAGTTGTTAAGCTGGTGAATATGGTTCCATCAGTGACGTCTCCACACGCTAGTACACGCATTCTGGAACAAGACTCACGCCAGCCATCCAGGTGCCAGCTCAATCACAATCACAATGAGTATTTAAACAAGACGCCCACCCTTGCGGCAGTTGGGGAATTCGCAGTTCATTTCGTATCGTCTATTCCTCTAAACGCCGCTCCCCAGACCACGGCTCAACTGACGTCGAGCAAAAACAGTCGAATCATTAAGACATCGCCGCAAGCCTCTCGCGGAGCGAAAGCTTCCTTTCCCGCGTATGCGTACTCGAGCGGCTGTACCTCTGAAAGCCCCAAGGCCTTCCGAGCCGCATCGTCATCGCCGGAACACATCCTGATCTCGTTTCATGCAATGCAATCATCCCCTGCCTCGTACGGCCCCTTTCATTCGTCCGCGATCCGCGATCAAGGTATCATGCATCGTCGCTCGCAAGATGCAAGTCATCTCAAAAGACACATGTCCTTGCTCTCTGCTTCCTCGCATGTCAAGGATGCGCTCGCTTTCTAAAACCAACCCGACGGAGAAAACGAATTGTTTACTGAGAAGCACACTGGACGCGCTCGCCGTGGGGGTGGCCATCCTCGTCCTCCTCGTCCATGCCGGCGCCGCCAGCGCCACCTCCGAAGACGCGGGCCTGTGATTGCGTCTCGATGTCCTCAAGGTCTGCGGGCTCGGTCATGCCATCGGGAGGCGGGACGGTCTGAAGGCTGGGTGCGGGAAGCAGCTTGCGGAGAGCCTCGAACGAAGCCTCGTCCTGCATCCAGTTCTTCTCGGGGAACTTGACGGCGAACTGGATGTACATGTTGCCGTGGTCGTGGTGCCTCTCGGAAGGCATACCCTGGCCGCGAACCATCTTGACAGCGTCTGAAATCACAAATATTAGCAGGTGCGGACCAGCTAGGGAGCACAAGAGCTGAACTTACCAGGGCAGATAGCCTCGCCGGGCAGGATGTCGATGCTCAGCCACCTGTCATCAAGGTGCTCGATGAAGATGGTACCACCGGCCAGCGCCGTAACAAGCTCAATCTCAGCCTTGTACAGCAGGTCGTCCTCCTTGCGAGTGAAGCGAGCGTGGGGCTTCTGCTCGATCTCGAAAACGACGTCGCCAGCCTGGATACCAGGCGCCTGGTCACCCTCGCCACGGAACTCGACCTTCTTGCCGCTCCTGACACCGCGGTCGACGTGGACGTGGAGGACCTTGCGGTCGACGACGGTCTTCTTGCCGCTGCAGTGCTTGCAGCGGTCCTTGTTGTTGATGGTCTCGCCCTCGCCGCTGCAGTCGGGGCAAACAGTCTGGAATCGCTGGATCATGGGACCCATCTGGCGCATCATCGTCTTCATACCGTGTCCGTCACAGCCGGCGCAGCGCTTGACTGCGCCCTCCTTGCCTCCACGGCCGTCGCACTTGGGGCAGATGATGGATCGCTGGAGAGCCAGCTTGGAGATCTTGCCGCGGTAGATGTCCTCAAGCGAGACCTTGTGAGTGTGGTGAATGGTGCGAGCCTTGGGGGGGCCGCGGTTCTGCATGCCGCCGCCGAACATGCCGCCGAGGCCGCCGCCGCCACCGCCGAAGAACTGAGCGAACAGGTCCTCGGCAGCCATGCCGCCGCCGCCGGCACCTCCCTCGAGGCCAGCCTCGCCATACTGGTCGTAGATGCCGCGCTTCTGGGAGTCGGAAAGGATTTCGTAGGCGTGTGAGATCTCCTTGAACTTGTCCTCGGCAGCAGGGTTGTGGGCGTTCTTGTCTGGAAGGAGAGAGGGTCAGCCACAGCTCAGGAGGGTTGAAGAGTATCGGCAGAGGCACATACCAGGGTGGTACTTGAGGGCACCGGTCTTGTAGGCCTTCTTGAGCTCCTGCTCGGTAGCCGTAGGCGCAACCTGAAAATGTTAGTTTTAGAGTCTTGTATCGCCTCAGGGAACTAGATAGGCAACGTACGCCGAGGATGTCGTAGTACTTTGTTTCTTTGACCATCTTGTCGTTGGAGATGGGGGGTGCTTATCGGAAGGCTTGGCGGGGAATCTGGAGATTGACTGGGGTAGTCGAGGGGGTGGAGGGGTCTGGAGAATCGAATTTGGTCAGTCGCGAGTCTGGAAAGATAACTAGAGTCGCAAAGCTGGTTTGCGCGGTTCAGGGCTGTCGCGAAGTTGAGGCGACAACGACGAGGCCGGCTGTGGTCGGATCTCGGGCCAGGTTGGTTGTTTCGGTTGAGGGAATGACAGGGCGGTACAAGTACTGACAGTAGAAGGCCGGCCGTAGGCAGGACAGTGGATCGAGGGGTTGGGTTCGCGCTTTCGTTTCCTGGTTTCGAGTGGGTGCTGGCGGGGGGATTCTTGGTGATGTAGTCTTAGGATCGCAAGCGCATCAAAAGATTTATGTCGACTCGGGAAAAGAAGACTCTGGAATGGCACGAGGCGGAATACGTAAACGCCTGGACTCTGGGTTTTCAAAATAAAGGGAGTCTGCGGGTCTCTCACTCGCCGCCTTGTTGGAAAGCGGAAAGCTTGGGCTGTTCATGGAAGAGTGTGGAAGACTTTCGATCGGGGGCCGCCACTGTGGCGGTGCCTTCCATGTCCGTGCGCCTTGTGCCTGCCTGCCTGCCTGCTGCTGCCGCTTACGTGAGGAATCCCTGGTTTGCGACCCATGGGAAAGAGGCATCCTGCCGAGTGATTTCGACCCGGGAGAACCCTCGGTCGCAACTACCCTCGACAGGTACTTGAAGTCAACGGGCTAGGGGGGTCATGATGCAGATTCATTGATGAGGGGCCTTTGGCAGCTTCTGATACTCGATCAACCAGAAGGTAGCTTGCCGTTCTCACAACCAGGGACTCTACCACAGACTTAGATCGCACAACAGCGACACCCATCACTCTACATCGAGCCGAGCCTTGCGCGGCGCTCAAACTCGAATACAATGTCTGGTCTCAAGCCACAGTCCATGAGCCTCTCTTATGCACCTCGAACTGCCTTGGTGCCCGAACTTGTCCAAGATGGATACCGAGAGGCAACCCTCCGGACGAACGACTTGCCAGCCTGACTCGTGAGGTCCATCAAACGACATCATTGTAACCAGCTCCAGCACCTTGGCGCTCGGAACGTGCTCCGCGTGTTCAGCGCTACAAGCGTGGCACCCGGAACGCATCCTCGCAACCCATGTCGGTCTCTCAGCACTCAACAGGGTCAACGGGGATGCCGGCCACACACGTCAGTTTTTGCAGGTCGGCCTCTCCACTGAGCGATTCTCGAAAATCTTCCAGGAGCAATAAGATTCTGCCATTTATGCAAGTCAAGCATAGTGCTGTGCAAAACCAAACAGCGGCTCTCGGCCGAAGCACACGGAGTCTCCTGCCAAGTTAGACAGGACGGAGGCTGATCATCATTGCGTGCCCGGTGCGCATTGAAGCCATCATATCAAGAAACTCGTATTCCCAGCATTGTTCGGCCCAGATCGCCAGTACCGAAGCTACAACCCTGCCCGGGGAGATTGCCCCACACAGCCCACCGTCTTGGAAGCGATGAACCCGGAATAGAATGTCACGATGCTTGGAATACGAAAAGATCCACTGGGCCAGGATTTCAATGTCCTCATAAGTAGCCTTGCTCTCGCTCCGTGGCTGTAGTGGAAGGCAACCAGCTCTCTCATCCCGAATTCGCATTCTCGAAAGACTGTTCAACATGGCACCTCGTTCCTGGGTTCTGGCCGCTGCCGTCGCGGTCCCGCAGCTTGCCGCCGCTATCTCGTTCGACTTCCCGATTGTGTACGACAACACTTACGTGAGTCTCTCTCCGTGGTGGGCAGCGTTGAAAACAAGCGCCTAGCAACACGAGTGCCCTCACTGAACAATCAATTGACATCATATTCAGTCGACCATCAACCTCGAGATTGGAAAGCCCCCGAAGACGTACCGCCTCCACCCCGATACTGGCAGCTCTACTACATGGGTTGTCGACAAGGGTTGCGCTGATTTCTGCCACAACAACACCCCGTGAGTACATATGGTTCCCCGGTCGAGTAACACGGTTCTGACGAGCACTAGGTATCAGCGCGTGGGATACGATGTCGACGCTTCATGCACAGGATACCGCCTGAACAGGACAGCGTCCATCGACTACCTTGGAGGCTATGTCGGCGGCGACGTTGTGTCTGACAAGTTTTCGGCGAACAACCATACCTGGCGCCAACCCTTCCTCAGCGTCTACTACTCAGACTGGGTCAACATGCCCACGGACGGCTTCCTGGGTCTTGCTTTTGACAGCATCGCCGTGGGTGACGCGAACAACGTCCTCACAATGCTGATGCCCGAGCTCGACGAGCCCCGTTTCGGCATCTACCTCGGCGAGAGCGACAATGCCGACGAGCCTGGTCTCCTGACCATCGGCGGCTCCAAGGAGGCAGAATACTCGGACGAAGAGCTGACCAAGATCCCCATTGTCAAGGGTCCGGACGGACGGCACGACGTCTGGCGCTCCACGATCAAGGGCTTCTCGGCCAAGGGCTTCGAGTCGGTCAACAACGGCGCCAGCACGGCGGACTTTGACCTCGGCAACGTCGTCTTCGACACGGGGGCCGGCAAGAGCTCGCTGCCCATCGACAAGGTGGACGCCGTGTACGAAGCTATGGGCTGGAACTACACGCAGCTTCTCAGCGGCGAGCGTGTGCTCAAGTGCCACGAGTTCAACGCGTCGTGGTCCGTCTCCTTCGAGTTCAGCCCTCCCGGCGTTTCGAAGCCAATCGTCGTGACGGCCACGGGTGAAGACCTCCGCAAGCCCGGCTTCCCGGCGGCGCCCGACGCGTGCTGGCCGCCATTCGAGGATTCCGGCGTCACGGGCTTCACGCTTATCGGCACCCCGTTCCTGAGGAACTTCTACGCCGTGTGGGATTTCGGTGCGAAGGACGAGGCGGACTTTAAGCCCACTCTAGGCCTTGCGCACCTGCGCGATTAGAGCTGTCCACGGGCATTGGATAAAGAATAGAGCGACCTGCATGAGTAATTGAAGCGTTTTCCACGGCCTCCATGGACATACATTCGCACCGAAGCTGCATGTTCGCCAGATGCTTGACATTTTATCCTGACTACTTACTTCAGCTCCCCCCCGAGACTATCAGTAGCACGGCGCTGCGGGCGCTGGGGCGTCTAGATCAGCGCCCCGCGGAGGCGAGCTTATCTGTTATCAACGTCAATTATGCAGCGTGGGCGGGCGGGGTGGGTGCTTGCAGCGGCGCCGGGGCCTCGGAGAAGCAGCATCCATCCCTCGTTCAGCGTTGAAAGGGTTGAGTTGGGTTTGGGCGGGCTGGCCCGTCTGGCCAGTCAGGTGGCTGGTAATAAGCAGGTTGAGCCCATCAGGCCATGGGATGTTTCTTTCTTGGATCGGCCTTTTGGTCTGGAGCTTCGAACGAGGGCTGGAAACTGATTACGGGTTGCCGACCTTCTCATCTTCTTCACCTTCAGAAGGACATTGG
Organism: Verticillium albo-atrum; assembly: GCA_002851705.1. Lineage (NCBI taxonomy): Eukaryota > Fungi > Ascomycota > Sordariomycetes > Glomerellales > Plectosphaerellaceae > Verticillium > Verticillium albo-atrum. Next base: position 1,121,083 of record NMXJ01000004.1, read on the forward strand.
ATCTTATCGCCCCCCCAAGAACAGTAGCCCGCTTTGAGACCATGGACACTACGAGTGACTTCAGCCCGTACCGCCCGGACGGCAAGCTTGTGAGTGACGTCGTTCGAATAGCGGGGCACGTGTGTTGACGATGGGGGTGTTTTCCAGTACGGCTTCGTCTGTGTGGTGACGGGTGCTTCGCAGCCGGTGGGACAGGCCATCATCGAGGAGCTGGCGAGTACGTCTATGCGGGGAGAGTCACGGCAGAGACTTTGGCTGTACTGACTGACATACTACAGCCCACGGCGCCGCCTCCATCTACGGTAGGGACAAGGACCTCGACAGACAGTGGTCACACACAGATTACCCCCCCTTTGGATGCCATGACTGACAGACGGCCCAAAGCATGCGACCGCACGGCCAGCGACGAGCGCTACGCGGCGCTCATCAAGAAGCTGGGGCAGCACGCGCCCAACACCAAGATCATCCCGTACCCGTTCCACATCGCCAAGGAGGAGGACACGCTGACGCTCATCGACGAGATCCTGGCGGCGTTCGGGCGGCTCGACGTGTGGGTGTCGTCGGCGGGCCTGCTGGGCCCGGCGTCGATCGCGGAGACGACGCCGGCGGACCTGCAGCGGTGCTTCGAGGCGCACTCGATGGCGCCCTTCTTCGCGCTCAAGTACGCGCCGCCGGCCATGGCTAAGCTGACGGAGAGGCAGTCGTACCCGAACGCGGCGCCCAAGACGCAGCCATACGGGAGCGTCGTCGTCGTGGGCAGCGTCGCCGGCACGTACGGCGGGTGCTGGGGTCCGGCCTACACCATGGCGTCGCACGCCGCGCTGGGTGTCGTGCGGGCCGGCGTCGCCGTGCTCAAGGGCACGGGGGTGCGCGTGAACTGCATCTCGCCGGGCCAGATTGACGTCGGTGTCGATCTTCACGGGGTGGGTTGACTTCCTGCGCCGCCTGGGCGTGTGTATTCGTGTGTGTATGTGTGTGTGTTTTGCTGACAAGAGGGACAGGCCGACGTCAAGGGCATGAATGCGCAGTTCCCGCCCGCGAGCCTGCAGACCAAGGAGGCGTCGGAGGCGACCGTCGGACTGGAGCGGGCGGGGAACCCCGAGGAGGTTGCGCGGGTCGCGGGCTTCCTGGCCTCGGGCTTCTCGTCCTATGTCAACGGAGCCAACCTGATTGTGGATGGCGGTGCATCGTGAGTGCTGCCCAGTGCGCGGCGACCTGTCGTTTTGAAGCGAAGCTGACTGTGTGTGTGTCCGTACAGCGTCATGAACCCTCTGACGATTCCCATCTAAGGTTTCTACTTGGCAGGGTGTGATGTTGGCCAGCTTAAGGGGGGGAAGCGGCAAGGCACTGATGGATATGTGGTAATTGCAGCCATGCTGCATTCGGATGGCAAGATAGCTGGTACACAATACGGACGCCGTGTCGATGGACTTCGTTGATGGATGTGACCGCTGTGGAATGTATGGCGTTGTCGATTCTTTGAAGAAGGCTGCGCAAACAGCGAGTCCACGTCCAAGTCCAGAAGGGGAAGGCAGCCCATCGGTGGGGTCCGGGCCCTCCCTATCACTGTCGCTATCAGCCCTCTGCCCTCTGCCCTTGTCCCGCCCCAGCGCCAAATGCCCAGCGCCCCTTCACCAGCTCCCAGCGTCCCATGTTCCCGTCCGGCGACGGATGTCTCGACTTCACTCTCTCCCTCTCACCACCGCCCATTTTATAAACCAATAAACCAAAAATGGCAAACTACAAGACCTACTCTATCAAGAACGAGGCCCACCTCGCCGAGGCTTCCGACAAGTACGGCCTCACCAAGGACCAGGTCCAGACGCTGCACGACAGGTCCGTCGCGGCCAAGAGCACAGCCTACTGCCCCTACAGCAAGTTCCGCGTCGGCGCGACCATCCTCGCCAACGCCGGCCACTTCACCGACGGCGCCAACATCGAGAACGCTTCCTACGGCGTCGGCACCTGCGCTGAGCGTGTGGCCTTTGCCAAGGCCGTCCAGGAGGGTACCCGCGGGTTCAAGGCCGTCGCCGTCGCCGCCGACATTGAGCCTACAGTTAGTCCATGTGGTGCATGCCGCCAGTTGTAAGTGGTTGAAGGAGAGGGAGAGGGGGGGGGGGAGAGAGGGATGACAACATCCCACGTCAAGCCCATATCATTGGGCACCAGCTGACTGTTGACCAGCATCCGTGAGTTCTGCGGGCTCGAGACGCCCATCTTCATGTTCAACGTCAACGGCGACTATGTGGTCTTGACGCTCGAGCAGGTAAGCAGTCCCCTCGGTAGTCGAGCATTTCAAGTCAAGCAGCTGACCGAGGCAATCCAGCTTCTGCCTCTTTCCTTTGGACCTGACGTGCTGCCCCCGCCGGAAGTCCTGGAGGCTAACCTGGCAGAACGGGGTTGAGAGCTTGGAGGGCCGTGTTAGTCGGCGGAAAGCCATTTACAATACTATAATCACCTCGCTAGCAATTTCACCACATGTGGTCTCTCAACCTTTCAATCTCCATGTAGACTGCCGAGCTTAATCATGAAGCCCGCAGTTGACCCCCAAGCACGTCGTGACAAACCAACTCTGCCAAGGGAGAGAGTGAGGAATCAAGCAACGCGGTACAGACAGCTCAGGTGCCCTGAAGGCCGCGGGGTAATGGCGGGGCAGTGCGCTGTGTCTCAAGCGGCCTGTGCACTAACTGGACATGTTCCCCTCAGTGCACCCACCGCCTTCAACCCTAAATCCTGCCAGCCCACAACACGCCGTGACCTTCGTGATCACTGACACTGAAGCTAGACAACTGTGAACACCTCATGTCACCTCTTACAGTACACATCACATCAAATCACATGCAGCAGAGACAAGGGATCAGTGCGTCCACACCATATCGTCACCGAACAAACGTAAGTAGGAAACTGATTCATGATTTGCCCCCCTAACTACAGACCGAGAGACCGAAAGAGAAATCGAGACGTGAACCTGCCCCATTATTCTCCCGTGGCTCTCGTCCGCACCTTCAGAAGCATTAAGGTGCCAGAGAGACCCATGAGCCTTCTTCGCCCGCAATGAAGCCACTTTTGTGATCGCCACTGATGAGCCAGGACGCAGCCGGCCGCGCGGCAACCAGCCGGCCGCGCCCCAGGCGACGTTCTAAGCAGCGTCGACCGATCTATCGACAAACAACAACGACTGGACAGGAACCCTTCGACGGTCCTGGGAAGCACGCCACCCAAATGCAAGGTCCGTCCGTGGTAGATGGATCTCCGATGCGTGCCCTGTCCCAAGACCAAATGCGCGTGGTGTGTAGCGTGTGTGCGGCGCTTAGATGAGGTCGGCGACGTTCATGGGCATCTCCTCGATCTGGGTGCTGTAGAACTGCTCAATCTCACGCATCATGCGCACATCCTCGGCGGTAACGAAGTTGATCGCAACGCCCTTACGGCCGAAACGGCCACCACGACCGATACGGTGGATGTAGTTCTCGCGGTTGGCGGGAAGGTCGTAGTTGATGACCAGCGAGACCTGCTGGACGTCGATGCCACGGGCCAGAAGATCGGTGGCGATCAGGACACGGGAAGAACCGGATCGGAACTCCTTCATAATCAGGTCACGCTGACCCTGGTCCATGTCACCGTGCATGGCAGAGACGGTGAAGTCACGGGCAGTGAGCTTGTCGGTGAGCCAGTCGACCTTGCGACGGGTGTTGCAGAAGATGACGGCCTGGGTGATGGTGACGGTCTCGTACAAGTCGGAGAGGGTGTCGAGCTTCCACTCCTCCTTCTCAACGGCAATGTAGAACTGCTTGATACCCTCGAGGGTAAGCTCGTCCTTCTTGACGAGAATACGGATGGGGTCACGCATGAACTTGGTGGTGACCTCGAGGACGTCCTGGGGCATGGTGGCGGAGAGAAGGACGACCTGGGTGCTCTGGGGAAGGAGCTGGAAGATGTCGTAGATTTGCTCGGTGAAACCACGCTGGGAGACTTGTCAGAAAAAAAAGAACCATGGGCGAACACACAAAAGGTGGCAGGGGCGCATACCGAGAGCATCTCGTCGGCCTCGTCGAGGACGAACATCTTCATGCTGTCGGTCTTGAGGAAACGACGCTGGATCATGTCGTGGACACGGCCGGGGGTACCGACGACGACCTGGGGGCCGTCCTGGAGGGCCTTCATGTCGTCGCGAACGCTGGTGCCGCCAATGCAGGCGTGGCACTCAATGTTCATGAAGTCACCGATGGCGATGACGACCTTCTGGATCTGCTGGGCCAGCTCACGGGTGGGAGCGAGGATGAGGGCCTGGCACTGCTTGACGGCGGGGTCGATCTTCTGGAGGACAGAGATGGAGAAGGTGGCGGTCTTGCCAGTACCGGACTGGGCCTGGGCGATGACATCGTTACCTGCGCGTGCGATGTGAGCGAGAGGTCTGGGGGAGAAAGGAGCAGTCGCGAGTCGACAATGTACGTACCCTTGACAACGGGCATGATGGCACGGGCCTGGATGGCGGAGGGACGCTCGAAACCCTGGAGACCGCCAGTCAGTATGCGACATATTGTGGGTGGACGGAATTTCACCGAGGAAGGAAGGTGAAAGATTCAAAAACTTACGTAGGCGTAGACGCCGCGGAGGAGCTCAGACTTCAGCTCCATGTCGTCGAAGGACTCGCAAACCTCGGTCCAGTTGGACTCGATGGTCGCTGTGGTGGGAGAGGCTGGTCAGCAAGGGTCGCCGAGGGGTAAGGCAGGTGGGCGGGCGGCATAGCATCGCGATGCCGATGAAAAGTCGGTGGGCGCGCGATGCGAAGCGATGCGATGCGATCAAGCATCAAATTGCAGGGCAGGAAAGGGTTGTCGCAATCACTCACCCTCGTTGATCTCCTCCAGTCCTGTAGGTTCAGCCATGATTGCGGTTTGGTGCTGCGATTGTTGGTCGGGCGTATGTGGCTAGTCGTAATCACACGGGAGACTCGAAGAGTGTGCCGTGGAAAGTCGTCAAAGAGAGTCTAGATAAAAAATCTGAGACTCGTCTGGGTGCTCTTGATAATGATCAAAGAGCAGGGGGGAAGTTCAAGTTGTTGGTGTTGAGGTGGATAAGTGATCTGGGTGGTCGTGGTGTGGCGGCACGGGAGAAAGAGAAGAGTCGTTAATTTTTTTTTCTTTACAGTCACGTGGTTGGCCAGCGATAGGAGGAAGAGGAGGGGCAGGGGCGATCCCACGGTTTTAAGCGACGTTGAGCCGTGCCACGCCTGCTCGCCTGGCCCCGACGAGCACTGACCGCCCACCCTCCCTGCCTGCCCTGCCTGTCTACCTCCTTCCCCCCCCCCTCCCCTCCTCCCCTCCCCCCCACTTGCCCAACTCATCAGCCCACTGCGCCCGAGCCGGCGGCGACCTGGAAACCGGTCCATGGGTGGCGGTCTCGAGATGGAATTTTCCTCATTCGTGTTTTGGCCTCCTTCAATGACTAGGCGCTATCATGACGATTTCAACCTGAGTCAAAATCTTGATCAGGTGCCGATTCAACATTCTTTTGGGGTTACGACGCCCAAACCCTGATTCTTCCTTTTTGTTTCGGTGTCTCACCAGTCGGCCGACTCCCCCACGTCTCGCAGACCAGACCAGGGCCAACCCACCCTCCACAAGCACTGATCGCTATTTACACATGACGGCAAACGACACTTCTCGGCCGAACGGCCTCGTGGTCAACGGCACAGCTCATGTCACTGAGGCCAAAAATGAGCCTGCAGTCACCGAGGATGCAGTCATGACCACGACAAATGAGTCAATCTTGAGCCTTCCAAGTCATCCCTTGGGCGTAAAACCCCTGGGCAATCAGTTTCTTCACGAAGGCCCCAAGGCTCGCCCCCTGGCCGGCACGTTTCAGGCGTTTCCAGACGAGGTCCTCAACGTGTTTCTGGAGTATCTTGATCAGCACTCATTGAGGAGGCTGGGCTATACCTGTCGATTTCTCTATGCCTTTTGTTCCTCCGCCGAGTTCTGGAAGCCCTTGTTCCTCGAGTGAGTGTTTCTGAAAACTGCCCCTGATGACCCCTGGATGAGGCCAAATCAAAATGTCAACCACCATGTCAGCTTGAGTCACAGTTGCTCACACATGGGATCCTAATGGGACTGTGACTCGCAGAGACTTTTTTTTGGTAGGGTTGCATAGCCTGAGCTGACTATCATGCAGGCACCATAACACTGGTCGATTCGGGGGAAAGTGGCATGGCTCCTGGAGGGCGACTCTGCTGGGCCTGTCAGCAGACCAAGAATCCAAGATTGATTGCAGCAATGTCTTCTCAGACGTCCTTCACAGGCCATTCGTCTGCAGTCATTTAGATCTGACTCAATTTGCCACCAACATACCACGCAACAACCAGATCACCAAGCTGGACAACCTGTCATACGAGGACTTTGCGGACTCATGGACCGAGAAGCCGTTCGTCTTGACAAAGTGCATCCATGATTGGCCCGTGGCCCGTAGCTGGACGATCGAGGAGATTCTCAGGCGCTATGGGGACGTGGAGTTCCGCGCCGAAGCCGTAGACTGGCCCTTCTCGACATACCATGATTACATGAAGAACACGACCGACGAGAGCCCCCTCTATCTTTTCGACAAGAAATTCGCCGAGAAGATGGGCATCACGGTGGGTCGCGAAGAAGGCTCGGCGTACTGGAAGCCCGAATGCTTCGGGCCCGACCTCTTTGAACTGCTCGGCGACGAACGACCAGCCCACCGATGGCTGATCATCGGCCCGGAGCGTAGTGGTTCGACCTTCCACAAGGATCCCAACGCGACGAGCGCGTGGAACGCCGTGCTGCAGGGTTCCAAGTACTGGATCATGTTCCCGCCTACAGTGTCGGTGCCCGGCGTGTACGTGTCCAAGGACGCCAGCGAAGTGACCAGTCCCATCAGCATAGCCGAGTGGCTCGAGACGTTCCACGATGAGGCCCGGCAGCTGCCCGAGTGCATCGAGGGCGTCTGCCATGCAGGGGAGATTCTGCACGTTCCCAGCGGGTGGTGGCATCTGGTGGTCAACCTGGAGAGCGGTATTGCGCTGACGCAAAACTTTGTACCCAAGTCACCCTCGCTGCACCATCTTTCTGAGGCTTTGTCATTCCTCCGGGATAAGGCGGATCAGGTGACCGGATTCGAGCGCGATGTGGTTGATCCCTACGGGCTGTTCGTGGAGCGGCTGCGAGCGACATATCCCGCGGCGCTCGAGGAGGCCCTGCAGATTGCGGACAGCAAGGCGGTGCAGAAAAAGAGGAAATGGGAGGAGGCAGTAGGTGGAGGACCCGAGGAAACGGAAGGGGGAGGCTTCAGCTTTGGTTTTGGCGGAGATGACGATGACGAGATTCCCTGAAGGAAGTGTTGGCGATTGTATTGACAATTCAGGGGCCGGTAACTTAAAATCGTGTTGAACGTATGCCGTTCGACCTTGGTACACAAATCTGGCATACCCTCCGTCATATTGACGGGCATATTATTCAGGTCTGGCGACGTTCAGTGAATGACTTCAAATCACATGGACGAGGCCGAAGCCTGTGGCCGTCGTGTCTCGGCCGCTAGCCACCACCGCCGACGGAGCTGCTTACACTCTTCCGTGTTGATATGACTGCACATCAATCCTTTTCCGTCACATCACCGGAACAACCTACCATGGCGGCTTCAATATTTGCAGGTTTTCGCAGTCATTCGCGGTTAGGAACGGTAACGCCCTTACACACCTCCCAGCTATGCCTCCGCACCGGGGCCAGCTCTTCGGGGATCAAGGTTGTTAGATACCAACATTCCGCAGCCCAGCAAGGTTGGTTCCCCCTTTCTACCAGAAACCTGAAAGCAACACTGCAGGTAGTCAGTCAGCCTTTGAGAGAATGCTTGATAACACCAAATTTCATCAGGCCATTTTCCGGCAGCCCATGCCAGAGTACCACTCCGCGTGATGCCCCTGGGCGGATCAATCACACACGGCGTCGGATCGTCAGACGGCAACGGCTACAGGCAGATCCTCCTCGAGACGCTCCTCTCGCACGGCTACAGCGCTCAGATGGTCGGCTCGCGCAGGACCGGTTCCATGCGCAACAACGACCACGAAGGCTGGCGCGGCTTCCGAATCGACCAGATCGATAGGCAGGCCAGACGGTCCGTCGCAGCGCTGCGGCCGAACGTCTTGGCGGTTAATGCTGGGTCCAACGACTGCGTGCAGGACTTTCGGATAGGCGACGTGGGGAGGCGTGTCGGGCATGTCCTCGAGTATCTCTGGTCGGCGTCTCCTGGGTCGACCGTCCTGCTGTCGACGCTACTTGTCAGCGCAGACAAAGGCGTCAACGCCCGCGTCCTAGACGTGAATGAACAGATCCGGGACTTGGCTGGCCTGATGGCATCACAAGGAGGGCGCGTTGTCCTTGTGGATATGCAATGTCCAACAGGACCGCGGCTCTGCGATCTCGTTGATGGTACGCATCCGAATGATACAGGGTACGGCAAGATGGCGGCTCTATGGTTTCAGGGTCTTCAGGAAGCCTTGTCGAAAGGCCTCGTGCAGGAATCGAGGGAACGTTGAGCAGCACATGCTTTGAGACAAAGGAAAGAAGGATGCCGAGCGTGTGGGTTCAGTCCAACGCGACAGGAAGCACGCACTCACGAATCAATACCCAATCGATGTATCACGAGGTGTCGTCCCATGTTTTTAGCCTCTGAACCCACCAAATGGTGGCTGGCTGGCTGGTGGGTTGGTATGCCTTTCAAGGGGTGGGGCAGCGCAACAATTCCAGCTATCTCTCCCGCCCCAGTTGCCTTCCCCTGGGCGTCGATTCAGCCGCTGGGGCGACCAATCTGACACCTGAAGGGCAGAGGTGCACTTCAGAGGCCAATGTCGGTTGTCCAGTGGGAGGGACCCATACTTTCAGGCGGCACATAGCAGGCCAGCCCGCTTGGCGGCCCTCGAGCCCCCCTGACTGACAGCACGCTGTAGCAAGGCTCACTGAAGCACCAGGTGCAGATTCAATGCCGCCGCTTTTATTGTAAGCTCGACTGAGGATTGCCGTGCTCCGCTCAGTGCTTGCACAAAAACATTGTTGCCGTTTTGCCCGGCTCCGTATTGAGCGGCCCAGTTCTATCGCCCCCACCGTTTTCCCACCTTTTAGAACCCGCAGCTATGGGATGCTCGTGAAGACCGCTGGGAACATATGAAGGCGTCTAAGGGAGGACCTAGTTCATCATATCGTTCGACTTCTTTGAATACTTGACAGTCATTGGGCATTCTATTAAGAATAGAGTTCCTTGCATGGTCAACAGATACTAACGTGCTGTCTTCAGCTTCGGCGCTGCCACCGCCCCCCGACAATGCCAGTCGACCGTCTGGATATTTCCCTCGAGACTATCCGTGATGTACAGCGTCTTATGCTCCGGCCCTCCAAAACAGCAGTTCGTAAGATTGATCCCTTCCGACCCGCTTACGATCCTCGCTTTCGGGACCCCGTTCGTGTCCACCACAAAGATAGACCCCAGGCTGGGATGGCAAATGAACAGATTCCCCTCCTCGTCGAGAGCGAGGCCGTCGGGCCCGGCGTTGCCAAAGGACTGGAAGAAGATGCCGACTTTGGACGTGGATCCGTCCGCGTGCAGAGGGCAGCGCCAGACCTGGTTGGCCCGGGTCATGGCGACGTAGAGGAACCGCTCATCCAGGGAGAGGCAGAGGCCGTTGGGAGAGGCGCCGTTGGAGATGAGGACATCGAGCCTGCCTTCCGGGGAGAGGCGGTAGACCCGACCCGTCGGGTCACTCATGCCTGTCTGGCCTTGGTCGGTGAAGTAGAGATTGTTCTTGGAGTCCACGATGAGGTCGTTGGGGCCCTTGAACCGTTCCATGTTGTTGTGGGTGAGCTTCGGTGTGATGTTCCCCGTGCTCGGATCAAAAGATAGAATGCCCTGCAAGGTATGAGTGAGCAGCTCCAGGGACTTCCTGACGGAATGAGTCAACATACTTGCTTGTAGTCTGCCACAAGGAGATTGCCGTCTGAGGTGGCCACGAGGCCGTTTGGCTCGCCGTCCCATTTGCAGGCTACGGTAACATTCTTCTGGGCATCGATCTTGAGGATTCGTCCGTACGGGATATCCACGACGAAGAGATTCTGCTCATCGTCGACTACCGGTCCCTCAAGAAATATGTGTTTGAAGGTCCTGGCAAAGCCCCCTCTCCACTCGGAGTCCTGTCCGATGCACCTCTTGTCGTCCGGGATGCGAACAAGCACCTTGGCTTCGATGACGGGAGGTGGCGCATAGAAATTCATGATTCCTTCACCCAAGATATGCCAAGTCATGAATAAGAATCGACTCCTCCAGCAACACCTCAGCTCAGTGGCCTGGCTATCGGGCTCTCTCTTAAACCCGTTGATTGGAGTGCGCATGGTCAGTCACCTGACTCCTTTGAGAAGGTTTGGAGGGGGAGGGGTGGGAACGTCTAGGCTCGCGGGTAAAGTCCGACGGACCGGACGTCACCCGGAATCGTACCAAGACCCTGTCGTGGCATAACGCACGATCAAGTCACACGACACCTCTCGTAAGCCAATGCATGACGTCGCTTTAACAGGTGATTGGTATCAGGGGAACGAGTTTCGGATGAATTGACGTAAGCGCCTTGGTACAGTTGTTGGAATGTCGTCCAACGTATCGCGGAAGTTCTAGTATAGTTAGAGTCGTTGCGTACATTGGAAATATTGCTGAGGCGATAACTCACCTGGGACCTCTCACTGTGCTCTTCCATCAACCTCGACGACAGCTTGAGAAGGAGCTCTTGAAATGATCGCAGTGAAGGGAAACGCCCCGCAACTTGCGTGACAATCGCCAGTGCCTTGTTGATACTCGCGAAGGCCTGCGAGAACTGTTGAGAGTTCTGTTGCCCCTGCTGTCGACGGAGGAGACATGTAAAGATGATTGCAGCAGATACTGCATCATAGGCATCGATGAAAGAGGCTACCCCTTGACCTGACCCGGATCGATCGTACAGACTGCCGATGAGGCGTCTGCACGTGTCGACAGTATCGGCTTCTACCTCATCCACCGTCCCTCTGAGGAAGTCGGGTTCCGTATTCGGTTGCGACGTAGGGCTCACGATTTGCATCAATGTCCGACATGCCAACTGGTTAACAGTGTCGACCCAGTGCCGTGTCGGTGCGGGTCCATTGCCAAAGGCGAGCGGCGAGTCTCGCCAGAAACAAAGATTCTGATAAGAAAACATCGGTTCTGTGTCTATGCTGCTGTTGTCTCTAATACTGGACATGAGCTGTGCATGACGGATCAGGTGGCGACTTGCCAATGCCTTCCCTTTCATTGAATCAGACACAGACGGCGCTATGTCTTCGCTTTCTGGTGGTATCTAAGTGACAACAGTGAGCTCGAGCAGCATCCTTAATTCCCTGGTTGCACTTACCTGAACAGAGATATCAGTATCCTGAATACTGAATGGCCTATCCATCACCGAGCTCAAAGCGCTATGTTGGTGTTAGTAGCGAAGCATTTTCAGCGCAAACGAGTCCATACCGATCAAATATGTATACGGTCCAGAACATCCACCTGGGATCAAACCCGCCATTAGACTCTGGTCTCTTCTGGGACCCTGCATCCTTGTGAAGGCCCAATTCGATGCAAGACTTCATGGCCAAACCCTGAAGATGCCACGATGAACCGCCAGTCGAGCTGACCAGAGAGTATGATAAGAGCATGGATGCGGTATGTACAGCATTCAAGGGAGTCAGCGGTTGAAGGATCCGAGGCAGAAGCTTCACTGCCAGTGCGTGAAGGCTTGACGCAAGAAACGACAGTCGGGTTGCGTCCTGTGATATCATAATCCCTGTCGCAATGCCCATAAAGGCATTGAAGCGGTGCAAAGGGAGGGGTTCTGTTGTTGTAGAAGTCCCATGCTGCGCAACCGTCTCTTCAAAATGCTCTAGAAGTTGCCCGTGGTCGAGGTATGGCACCAGGAATGCCCAGTCAAGAAACAGACGGAAGTGTTCGATAGTGTTCTCTCGCGACAGGGGGAGCTGATGACTGTCCAAAACCAAGGAAGGCTGCGAAGGGACAGCGGCGGATGGATCATGCCCCGAAATGGCCAAGGCGGCGACGATAACCTCAGTCAGGGCAAGCTTATGGGGCGCTGCCTCTCCGAGACCTGTTCTAGGCTCGGCCATGGCACTGTTGGACAGCAACCCAATGGCACCCATCGTGTCGCGAACAGACGAATCCTCTCCCAAAGGTTCATCATCTTCGACTACCACAGACGCTGACGAGGCCAGCCTGTGCCTACCGGGGGGAGTCTCATCAGAGGTGCGGTCTTGTTGCACTCCAGTCCGGGGTCGCTTGCTGGAAGCTGATTGTCCGCCATTTTCAATCTCAGCCACTCGCCGCTTGAGCGAAGTGAGATAGCTGGAAATCATGAGCACAGATAAGAGAAGGAGAATAGCAGGTCAGAATACCTGTTGAGGGATGCGTGTGAAAGGCCGGCATCCTCAGCTAACAAGGAACTGATGTCCTGGCAACGAGCTACACACTCTACTTCCAACTCGGTGCACGCAGTACAGCCTGGAAGGAGACGGTCGCACTAGGCACAAGTCAGCTGCTAGGCCTCGGTCGATTCGAATTGGTACAGCTTGTCGGCAGGTATGGTTCGGCTGACGGAGCATACCTTCTGCTTTCGTTTCCAACACCTTTCGCAGGCTTGTCCACGTTTCGTTGGAGACCGCGTCGGAATCGGACTGCCACTCGGCCGAGGAGATCCTGTATCAGTCATCGCGGCGGGTGCAGAACCCAAAGCAGCGGCGAGACAGTGTACGGACCGGGTCCGAAGCTCTGAGAACCATGTGAGGAGGTTTGGTGAATGTCGGATGACTGCCACCGGAAATCTCCCGGCTTGGTGCTCTCCAACAGGTTCAGACAGGGAATAGGGTGGCTTACTCAGCTGGTTCACTTGGGGACTTCACCAGCATCAGGTGTGGAGGGGTACGCGGGGTAAGTTATCCTCGAAAAGGGGCATCAACATATCACCTATCGTCAACACGTCTCCTCGCAACATTGCTGCGGCGCAGACTAACACGGCATTTTCGTTTTAGATGAATGAAATTCTATGCTCTATTTACAATGCTCGATAGGACCGAATCTATGCCGTGCCGTTGGACGCTCCATTGACCTTGCCATTTGTGCCGTTCTGGCCATTCGTTTCAACGACCCTTCCACTCAAAGCCGCCATCTCAAGCCCCCTCTTCGATGCGCCTCCAAGCACCAAAGGACCATCAGTCGCGGCCATCACCCATCTCGCACCCATGGCACAGAACTTCTCAACCAGGTCGAGGCGCGAATGCAGCCCACCGACGCCGACCCACTTGCCGTGCTTCCGGCAAGCATCAATCGTCCTCTGGTACGCCTCCGTAACCCTGGGGTTCTCGTAGTCGCCAGGGATGCCCATCTCAGCTGTCAGATCGTTTGTACCGATGAGAAGGGAGTCCACTCCTTCGAGGGCAGCAATCTCATCCACCAGCTCTAGAGCCTCCAGCGTCTCGATCATGGGGATGACGAGGGTTGCTGCGTTTGTGACAGGGTTCGACACCTTGGCAGGGATGGAGCGGAACTGGTGATGAGGCAGACCGTTGGTTGACGACCTGTGTCCGATGGGCTGGAACTTGGCCGCGGCCACGACGTCCCTGGCGTCCTGGACAGACCGAATGTGCGGGACGATGACGCCCAGGGCACCGCCGTCCAGGATTCGTGAGACGAAGAAGGGGTCCTTGCTGGGAGCGCGGACGATGGGAGAGATGCCAGCATATAGAGCAGCGACGCAAAGCTGATTGGTGGTCTCAAGGTCGAAAGAGGAGTGTTCCATGTCGATGAGGATGCCGTCGAAGCCAGCCGTCTTGGCTATGCCGACAATCTCCACCGACTTGACCAACTTGATGCTCAAGGTGGATGCGACTTCATCGCGGAGGAGCTTCTCTCTCAAAGAATGGGGGATAGCGGCGGCCATATTGGTGATGTTGAGGTAGAACAGAAATGTATGCTGTCAGTTGGTTGATGAGAGTAGGTCTTGAATGCGTGATGAGGACTGTCGACTTATAATGTAGCGTGATGAACCTTCAAATCGAGCTGTTTCATTGTGCGGTTGCTCATCCTGAAATACTTCACGAAATCGAAATCTTGGGAGGCCAGAAGAACCCTCCGAAGCGCCTTCGGCATTACGATCCGTAAATCATGGCCTCGTCGGACCTCGTCCGTCTCACACTGGGACCCCGCCAATCCCCATGAGACTTGAACGCTACCCCAAATTCTTCACCCCGGATTATCATTGCACGAGTTGGTTTAGCGCTTCGGATTTCGTCCGGTGGGTGGTCACGGAATGGCCCCGATGACACACCTCAAGCCAATCTTCCTGTGATCGGAGAGTCTCCGGTGAGGCGAGGACGTCTGAACGACGCCATGATCCTGACTCAAGACCTAGCAGACATACCTCAACCACGCCATCCCTCATCCTTTCCCCACAGCTTCTCCAGATGTGACCCCATCTCAACCCCAGTCAACTGAAGTGACCGTTCAACTCATTGATGACTCGCGATGAGTAGGACAGACAAATATAAGCTTGGCTATCCGTTCTGAAAGGATCTGGCACACCACGCATACTCTCAGAAGGCTTCCAATACAAACCACACTTTCAACTTTGACCCGAAAGAAGTCCTGATCTCATCACCATGGCAAAGCCAAATCTCATCAAGGCTACCAAGCAGGCCATCAAAGAGTGTCCTCGGGAGATATTCAACTGGTATCTCTTGGCGTGCACATGCGTGTGGGGGTTTTCGGGCGTTGCCAAGGGCTTCGATGAAGGTAAGGCCAAGCCATCCGATGCGCCATCACGTTCCAGACCCGATATTAACGTCTCCCTCTTCTACGAATAGGAAACATTGCCTCGCTTGTCATTATGGACTCGTTCAAGGAACGCTTTGGCATCGCCCACCAAACCGACGCCGAGTATGCCAACACCAAAGGCTGGATCGTAGCCATTGCCACAGCCGGCGCCGTCTTCGGCTGCTTGGCTTGCGTTTGGCTTACACAGCGCCTCGGGCGGACACGGACGTTCCAACTGTTCACGGTGATCTACATCGGTGGCTGTTTCGGTCAAGCCTTCAGCAATGGAAGCCTGGCAGCTCTGTACATTTCTCGGATCATCTCCGGTGTTGGCATCGGTGCCACTACTGTGCTCCCCTCAATCTACATCACTGAGGTATGACGCCCCGTACCCTGATTTCCGTCCTCATTTCTAACAGGTGCCTTCCTAGATTGCTCCCCAGTCGATCCGTGGTCTTCTGACACTGCAATACACCTGCTGCCAGCAACTTGGCGTTGTCTTCGGCTTCTTTTTCAACTATGGCATTACGAGATACCATCCAGGAACAGACCTGCAGTGGCAGCTTCCAACGGCCCTGCAAGTAGTCCCTGCCATCATCTGGGGCTTTGGCACGTTTTTTACTCCGGAGACACCGCGATTCCTTCTCATGAAAGGAAGGCGCTCCGAAGCTCTCGCAGTTCTGTGCCGTTTCAGAGGGTTGCCCGAGGACCACCCCTATGTCGAGGCCGAGTTCTCCGGCATCGATGCTCAACTAAACCACGAGATGGAGATCGTCGCCGGTGCAAGCACCTTTGACCTGATCAAAGAGACATTCACAGACGTGCCCAACAGGCGTCGTTTCACCCTTATGTTTGCTTGCCACGTCTTCGGCCAGTGGTCCGGTGCGAATGCCATCACGCAGTACAGCCCAACCATCTTCGGCTACTTGGGCATTCAGGGCACCGAGGCGCGTTTCTTGGCCACTGGACTGTATGCCTTCCTCAAGTTTGTCTCTGTTCTTATCTTCTCCATCTTCGTCATCGACTTCATCGGCCGTCGTCGTTCGCTCATGACGGGCGTCACTATGCAGATCATCACTTTGGCATATGTTGGAGGCTATCTGGGAGTCACCAACGGCTGGTCAGTCGAGCGAATCGAGTCGAGCGCGTCAGCCATGGCAGCGAGTCGTACGGCCATTGCAGCCATCTACTTCCATGCCGTTGCTTGGTCCATCGGTTGGTTCTCGATCCCGTACCTCGTTTCCGCCGAGGTCTTCCCTATCAGGATCCGATCCATCAATGTTTCGATCCTCATGGCTGTTCACTGGGCCATGTACTTTGGCTGCTCACGAGCAATGCCTTCACTTCTTGCCGCGACGGATCGCTATGGCGCCTTCATATTCTTCCTCTCCATCTGCAGCATCTCTTTGGTCTATGTCTTCTTCGCTCTACCTGAGACTTCTGGGCGGTCACTGGAGAGTATGGACAAGCTTTTCGAGAGGCCTTGGTACACTGTTCGCCAGATCGCCTACCCTACTGCAGAGGACCTGAAGCCAGTTGTTCGAGCTCAGTTTGAAGATGGCGGAAAAGATGAGGAATTAGCCACCCCAGGCTCGAATCATGTCGAGAAGCGGTAGAGAGCTGACAATATGGCCTACTTGATGTGCTGCATATGGATTGAATCAAAAATGCTGGGTTTCTATTCTGTAGATGGCGGAGAACCCAATGTCGGACAGACACCGTTAAATAAAACACCAGAATTGATCAAACGAAATTCTTTAATCATCATTCGAAGCCACGAGATTGAGTACACCTTCAATTTACATAGATTACTGTGCATGCTTACTTGAGACCTGAAATAAAGGCATGCGCTCGCCTTTGGTCATGCCCAAAAGCAAAAGTGTCCAGAGACGTGTTATGACAATGACATGTAGGACCTTTGAATGCCGGTCTGGGGAGGTCAAGTCCGACATTCACTTTTCAGCAATGATGCACCGGACGTCGTCCGACAGCACGATATACGAGCTAGCATACTCATGGTGCGGAGTTGAACTGCCTTTGCGTCTCCTTCGCTTCGGAGCCATGATCAATTGCCGTGGTGGTACCATGGCCAGGTCAGCAGTGCACCATGTTCGGTGAGCCAGCACTGCCCCTTTCGAATGTGCCGATCACCCCCCGTGTTGTCACATCCCCATCCGTGCGGAGTTGTCTAGCATAATTGTGGCTTCGGGCCAAGCCCGAGGGACTGAGCGAAACGCGCACCCGCATCGGCATCGCCCCGAGGCTTCGTTCACGGGCAACCATCCTTGTTTCGTCCCCCGATCAACCCCGCGAATATTGGCCGACCCCAGATTCAGAGTGCGGAGAATATGGAGCACAGCAGTTTTTGCGTCTCAAATCTTGTTCTCTTCTATTCTGACTTCCCTAAGACCTGTGATTCGCTGCCGCTCTTACACAGTCGCGTGGCTGGCATAGGGTCGGTCAGGAGAATCTCCAAGGCATCGTATGCCAAATACTTAAGGAGACGGGCGTCCCAGCATCTCATGCCTCAAAAAGAAGTATTCTCACACTCACACCTCACGCCCTGTGGCACCCAAACATCTTCAGAGAACCGGACAGCATCTCGCCATGGCTCCCTCAGTTCGCTCCACCCGGTCCAAGGCCTCTATGGACCTGAAAGAAGACATCAACGTCGAGACCGCGCCCGAGAGAGACCTCATTCTGGAAAGATACCCACTCATCAAAGACAAGTCTCCTGAAGAGCTCCAAGCCTTGGAGAAATCCCTGGTGCGCAAGCTAGACTGGAAATTCTTGCCCATGGTGACAGCAATGCTGTTGATGAAGTAGGTTTTCCCACCTCACTCCCTTCCCTTCCCCTGACACCAAGCCTAACATGTTGGGTCTCAAGCTACCTCGACCGTATCAACGTCTCGAATGCCAGGCTCGCCGGTATGCAGGAGGACCTGCACATGAGCGACAAAGAATGGAGCGCAGGCATTTCACTCTTCTACGTCGGCTACATCCTTTCCCAAATCCCAGCCAACGTTATCATCGCCAAAGGCAAGCCTAGAATTCTCCTGCCCTGCTGCATGCTGGGCTGGTCAATTGTCACGATCTGCATGCCTGCTGTCACTTCTGGCTGGGGTTTCATGCTCTGCCGCTTCGTCGTCGGCATCACCGAGGGCCCCTTCGTCCCAGCTGTATCTCTCATGACGTCTTCATGGTACACCAAACACGAATCTCCCATCCGTATGGGTATCTGGCACGCCGGAAACACCATCTCACAGGCCCTTTCAGGTCTTCTGGCTGCCGGAATTCTATCAAACATGGAGGGTATTGCCAACCTTCGGGCATGGCAATGGTTCCTTATGCTCGAGGGTCAGTTTTCCAGCGAACAGCGCTGCTTCCTTTCAGTGCATGATTACTGACAGCGCGAACAGGCATCGCCAGTATCCTCGTCGCCCTGGTTAGCTTCTTCTTCATCCCAAACTTTCCCGACAACACCGGTACATTCTTCATCACGGAAGAAGAGGCTGCCATGGCCCAGTACAGACAGTCTGTCTCGGCAGGTGGTCTTTCCGAGGATGACGCAGGTGACTACTGGGGAGGTGTCTGGCAGTGCATGCGGGATCCGTTCTCGCATCTCTTTGCTGCTATTCACTTTTCTCTCATTGTTGCCCAGTCTTACAAGGACTTCTTTCCCTCGGTATGGCCCCCCGGAACGTAGGAATCGAGGAACCAAAAGCTGACAGTTGACATTACAGATTGTTGCTACCCTTGGATTCTCGAACAACACCACGTATCTCATCCAAGCCCCTCCTCCCATCATTGCCTTCCTCGTCACCTTGGGAGTTTCGTGGTCGTCTGGACGCATGCTTGAGTTCGGCTGGCATATCACCATTCCCATGGTTTTCACTGCCGTTGGCTGTGCTGTGATGATCACCACGCTCAACGTTGCGGCCCGCTACTTCTGCATGATCTTGCTGGTCACGGGTCCGTTCGTTGGCCTCAACGTGAGTGTTTGCCTTTCTTCTATGGCGCTGCGATGATCAATTGACTGACACCGCAAATAGTTGCAAATCTCTTGGGAGACCACCGTCGTTCCCAGGCCTCGCACGAAGCGTGCTGCGCTGATTGCCTACGCGAATTGTGTTTCGTCGGTTTCGCATTGGTTCACTCCCTACTTCTTCCTCCGCAACCAGGAGCCCTACTATCAGACTGGTGGCGGTGCGATCATTGCAGGATGCGGTATTACAATCATCATGGCCCAGGTCACAAAGTGGTACTGCAAGAAGAAGAACAAGGCGCTCAAGGCGGCTGAGGAGGCTGCTGGGGAACCAGAGGGCTGGAGATTTGCCAACTAGGTCTGAGGATCTAGCTTGATCAGCCAGTGATTCGGATTTCCGAATCCTAGGCGTGAGTTGGCCATGGTGAAGCTTCGCAGCTCCATCGAGGCGGGTTCGGATTCCGTTGTTTCGAAGCCCTGCCTTTGCGCCTAAACTCATGGAGACGAATGGACTGTCATTTTTGAGAAGCCACGCGGATCTACCTGGCATTTGGTATGACAGTTGCAGAGACCTAGGATATTATCCATGCCTTAAATAGCACGTACGAGCATTGAATTATCATTTTCCGCAAAGTCCAACTATACATCAAGGTGTAATAGCAGTGTTAACAGGTGACCACTATCGTATGGTTAGCAAACAGCCCAGTTATGCAACGAACCGTCTCTTGTCGACGGCTTCAAGGGATTCAAAGAGACAACTCAACAGGGGCTCTCTCCACATGAGCACGCCCAGAAGTCCCAAACGGCACGCGTACTCGCGAGGCTGCGTCAAAACTGGGACCTACGTACCTTCACAGCATAATACCGCGCACCTTCCACGAAAGTCGAAGTCCAGGGCCCACGGGCACAGGACTGTTTTGTGCAAGGGCTCAAAACCAAGAATCCGTGAAGCAATCATCATTTTCTGTCTACGATTTTCAAGAGCTGCGGGCAATCAGGATATTCCACGAAGAGCGCTTGACATCTTGAAGCAGCGACCTTGTGGTGTTCCCGACGTGAGGTACTGCATTTTGAGAGCAATAATACTGAACCAACTACAATGTATCACAGTAGAGCACAAACCCATATCCATAGTGAGATGTATCGATCGACTCCCTGTGAGGTCCCCTGTCGACAGAAGCCATGACCGCTACGCTTGATTACGTCGATTCTGGAGCAAATGTAGGCATCGAAACGCATACCGAACATCGAGAATCACGAATCTACGACCAGAGCCGTCCAACTTCTGACGGACAAATGATCAACTGACTCTCAGGACTTGACAAACGTCCAAAGTAACTAGTCATGTCCCCCGCATGAGCAAAGGAGGTAAACGTGCCGGACTACATGCCGACTCCATTTGCCACCCCGCACTACGACCTCGGGTTCGGACTCTCCAGCATTGGTAAGTGGATGAACATTGGTTGGGTTATGGGGGACACAGCTGGTGGCTCGGGGCGGGGTCGGACGAGGTCCGATAGGTACTCCGGGGGGTTTCCGTCAAGCCAGGTGCACGCCACCTAGATCGGAAATCTCCCGGCGCATATCCTACGGTGGTGTAAGTCCGCTGCGGATGATCGACACATTGAATTCAGATGTTCCAGATTCCAAGTCATCGGCTGTAGATAGTTCCATGCATAGATAATAAGTGAATTCACCCTGTTTCTGCCTCCGCTACCCTATCAGTTTTCACTTCCTCAGTTGAATAACATATCCCCCCCACACCAAAATACAAGACAATCATGGCTCCAGGGCGTATCTCAGACTCTCCGGTCGAGGAGCTGCCCAGCGTAAGCAGCAAGCCGACTGTTTACCTGCTGGACGACTTCCACCCGCAAGTCCACGTCTATGCCAAGAAGAACTTCAACGCCATCACGCGGGACCACCCCGAGCACGGCAAGTGGCGCCAGGCCGAGTACCTGCTGGTCAGGGGGTCGAGGCTCACGGCCGAAGACATCAACTCGTGTCCCAACCTCCGCGCCATCGGCAAGCAGGGCGTCGGCATCGACAAGATCGACGCCGAAGCCTGCGCCGCCCGCGGCATCCCGATCCTCAACACCCCCGGCGTCAACGCCCGCGCCGTGGCCGAGCTCGTCCTGACGCTCACCACGGCCGTGGCCCGCCAGGTCGGCACCGTCATCACCGAGCAGTCGTCCGGCGCCCTGGTCCCGAAGGAGAAGTGCTCCGGCATCCTGCTGCACCGTAAGACCATCGGCATCCTGGGCATGGGCAACATCGGAAAGTGCGTCGCGAGCATCTTCCGCGGCGCGTTCGAGGCGGAGGTCGTGGCGTATGACCCCTTCCTGCCCGCAGACGCGTGGGCGGATATCCCCCACACGCGAGCGCAGTCTGTGGAAGAAGTGCTCGTCTCGTCGGATGTGGTGACCGTACACATGCCCTTGACGCCGGAAACGAAGGACCTGATCGGGTACGAGCAAATGCGCACCATGAAGAGAACAGCAATCGTGATCAACACTGCTCGAGGTGGAATCATCAATGAGGCTGGGCTGGAGAGGGCGCTGAAGGACAAGCTGATCTGGGGCGCCGGTCTCGACTGTCACGAGCAGGAGCCGCCGAGCAAGGAAAGGTACGGTGGGCTCTGGAATCTGGGCGTCGCCAGTACGCCGCATGTGGGTGCAGCTACGGGCGAGACACAAATGCAGACAGGTCTGGTGGCGGCGCAGAAGTTATTGGAATTCGCTACGGGCAGGGCGGTATGATGAGAACTACAACATGTGGAAACATACAATGTAATGTAACAAGCTGGGGAGCCTTCAAGAGAGGTTGATACAGTGAACCATAGACGCAGACACGTGAATTTATCTGTTCAGAAAGTCGACGCCGTCGATCAATCCAAATGTGGACGGGTCTCCGTAAACGTACTCTCCCAGCATCATGTCCATGTTCCAGAGGGATTCATCGTTTATGAATGCCCATTCCAAGAGGCCCTCGCCTGGCATGCTGGCATCTTGCGTATCTCTGCGCAAGTCGTACCCGTGATTGGAGTCCATCTGGTAGTGGCCGTTGAAGTCGTTGAGAGACGAGCCAAAACCAGTCTCTCTCATGGTAGCCGCCCAGTCTTGCGAGAATGTCGGGGCTTCAAGAGTCGAAAGCGGGTAATCGGTGGTCCTCTTTTGAAGTGCCGGGTGTCGTTCCTGCGTCTGATAAAATTGTGATGAGGAGGTAGTCGAAGCCGACGGAGCTTGGATAACAGGAGGTTCGGCATGGCGTGGCGCGTGGTCAGTACCATCGGTGGGATTACCCAAGGCTCGTTGGATCATTCTTGTGATGTGGCGATGAAGGGCTTCGAACACAGTTACATAGCTGTATGCGTCACGGAGTTGCTCGGTCATATTGACCAAAGTCGACTCGCAGATCCGTAACCCGTGAGTAATTTTCAAGAGGTTGTCGTGGGAAAGGTTGGACGAGACAGAGGTGCAGTACATGACCGAAAGCCCCACTGTGAACAACATGTGGAAGTAAGCCCTGGTGTGTACGATCTGAGTCCGTCTCTGAGACAGAGATGAGTAGTCTTCGATCGTTTGAAGGGCGGTGCTGAGAAATAGAGCCAGGATATGTCGCGGGGGTGCACCACCTATTTTGGGAGCGAGGTCAACTGCTCTTCGGAGGAGACCAATCTTCTCTCTAGAGTGAAGCAGGTCAAACCATTCTTGTGATTCGTAAAGGCATCGAGGGCTCTGGATAGTAGGTGCACTGTCGCGCCAAGCAGCCAGGCTTTTAAGCAGTCGGTTGAGAGTAGCGCAGATACGGCCGACGGCGAGATGCGGCTGTGCTGAGATTGACGGATCTTGCCTCAGCCTCGAGACCTCAACATGGTACTGGGACGAAATCAGTCTCAACCTGATGCAGAACAGAAAAATTGTCATCTCGTTTGGTGCAGTCGGCCTGTGAGTGTCCTGAAAGGCGTCCAGGGAGCGAAAGGTCGAGTTGGCAGCTATGAGGTCCTCGTCATCAGCTTCAACGGGGAGGCTGACTTCGACACAGCGGTCGTCGATGGCATAGGGGCGATCAAGAGTGGGCGAGCTATATCTATCGATGAGGTAGAACTGCCAGAACACACGCCGTCTATGCTGGTCTTGCAGGAGGTCTCCTGTCTCGCCGTCACCGCACTGGAGGCCCTGTTCGGTGCAGAGCCGGCCAGCTAAACGGATCAGATCCCAGATGGAAGTGCCTTGGGTTGTTTCGTCAGCGTAAGAGAATCAAAACAGGGATGTAGCCATCGAAGACTGGCATACCTATTTGATGATAAACACCGAATCGCGCAATGAGAAGCAGGTCTTGTACTGAAGCCAGGCCTCTCGTTAGAAAGGACGGATCGAGATGCTGCAGAGCTGCGCAATAGTATCCTTCGGGATGTTGAGGATGCATTCCATTCCGATAGGGTATAACGGATGAGATGGCACAAATGATAAATGTTCTGAACAGATCATGAGAACAGGCATCGAGTGTGCCGCCAGCTGAAGAGAAGACCCGTCCGTATATGTCCCAGACTTCTTGACGAAGGAGAAACGGGCTCAAGATATGAGACCATTCAAGACTGGGCTGTGTCAGACCTATCATCCACAGTATTCAGACAGGAGGGGATGGCATACTATCTCTCAAATAGGCCACGGACGACAGAACCTGGAGGGAGCGGGCATGCTTCAATGGGCGTGTCCGCCGCTCCAGGCGCCCGCGCCAGCGAGCGCAGCAGATCTGCATTGGATCGTCTCCAATCGGCATCGGCGAACAAAAGAGAGATGAAGCTGTGCCACATGGTTAGGCATGGTTGAGAGGAAAGGCCAAGGAAGGAATACTGACTGCAACCCTCCGCCTCGAGTCACTGTAGACGAGCTGGTCATGGAGAAGGCAGTGGGCACCTCCTCGGGACTGACCGTTGCGGGTGCTTCGTCCATGACGGTTTCATTGTCACTGGCTTGCGTGGAACGGGCCCCTGTCACCAGGCCCTGCTCCAGCCTTTCGAGTTCATCGATGTACCTGGATGCAGCGAAGTCAATGATTCTGCCTTTGGCTAAGGGGCTTGACGGGCAGCGCACGCTCTGGATACCCATTCTTGGCTGACGGAGTCTAGGATGACACAGTCACTGCCATTCCGGGAACACAATTGGCACTTGGGCCTATTGCTATCACACTACAGCTTCATGTCAATATCAGAGCACTGAATCTAAGTGGGATGCGCGCAAGGGTACCTTAATCTTCTTTTGGGAGCACTGCTTACAGGCGGGCAGCCGAGGGAGTCGTCTGGCATCCGCCGCCATTCTAAGTTGAGAAAGATGGTGTTTCGAGGGGCATGTTGGACGGGGGGATGGAGCTCGCCTTTGACGAAGCGTGGTGTTGATGCTCGGTGGGACCGTGGGAGGGAGGGGACGTAAGAAAGATGGCGTCTACAGGGCATCACCGTCGGATTAGTAGGGGTTGAGAGCCTGGAGAGGCGCTAAGGGGGCTTTGCAGAGCCCTACCGACTTGCCTGTCGACCCTTCCGTGGGGTTAGATTGCACTGTACGGTGCGGCGGGGAGAGCAAGGACGACGATGAGAGGACCATACTCCGTTTACTACTGACCGTTCCCTTGTGCATACTAGGGACATGCACAACCGCCCCTCCGTTTTGACAAGTGCACCCCACCACCACACCAGAACACCGCCAGCACAGAGCGGCGAGGCCACTAACCAGATTAGTCCAGCACCCCCTAAGCCCATGGCAAGGAGCGGAAGCTGCGAGCCTTCCAACAGCATTAGCAGCAGCAGCAGCAGCAGCAGCGACCGCCTGGGCTGGCCACCCCCTGCTTCATCGCCAGACGCCCCAGACGCCCCAGCCAACCAAGGCATCCCAACGGTCCCTCCATCCCGTCAAGGTGTCAACTTGTACCATTCAAATGGGAAGGGGAACCAAGACTACAAACGAACCGGACGGCGAAGAAGCCGACCATGTGACGGGACGCCCCGACCTTCGCAAGTTCGCAAGTTCGCTCACGCCATCTTTTCATCGAATCTCCAACACTCTTCTTCTATCTCCGACCGCGTGCACGAACCTGTCCCTATTCTGTTTGCTGTACCACCCACTGGGCCACTGTCTCCATAGGCCTCGATAACCCCCTCGACTATCGACCGTGCTAGATCTCGACTAGCCCCCTCTTCCACCCAAGGTGAGCTCCCAGCTAGCCTCCCCTCCCTTCCCGCTGTCGCCCCAGGCCCCCAGGCCCCAACCGTTCATCACTCTCCCGTCCTCCTCCTGTGTCTCCCCTCCCTGAGCATCGCGAGTACGTTCGCGCCCTGCTGTCATGTGCGATTTATAGCTGCAACCTGCAGGAGCTGACGTAGGCTGTCCTCTTGCTAACGCCGCGACCTAAACTCCAGCCTTGCTTCTTTTCCAAGCCCCTCTACAACCGTTTCCAAGCTACAAACCCCCCCCCTTAGACGGATACGCAACGTCCCTGTTCCCCACTTCGAATCGGAGCTACCACTTGATCAACAGTACACCTTCTCTCCCTCCTCCTATCTGCCTGTCATTCTTACATTACCTTCGCCTTTGATCACCGACAACCCTGAGAGAACCCGATACTTCTCACTCCCTCGAGCGGCGCCATCCCCTCGGCCGCCCGCGAACGCGCCCACCATGGTCTCCGACGAACACTACGAGATCTGCCTCCCCATCCTCCAAGATGCGACGCTCGAAGACGAAGACAAGACCGACAGGCTCGAGGACCTCCTCGCCAAGGAGACCAACCTGAGAGACTCGGCTCTTGAGCACGCCATCCTCGACGCCTTATGGCGATACCGTGACGGGGGCGCCAGCGCCGCTTCACCGCCTCCCATCCGACAGACCATCCTCCGACGCCCGTCGCCCGCCTCCTGGCGCGGCAACAGCAGCACGCCGCTGTCGAGCTCGCCCCGACTCGGCGTCAGCCCTCTCGCGCCCCCGGGCTTCGTGCCCTCGAGCTTCGGCCGCAACAAGTCCTCCGCCGCCTCCCCCTTCTCCTCCCCGAGACCCTCCCCGAGACTGGCCTTCGCCACGCCCGCCATACCACACAGCCCCAACCTGAACGCGTACGAGTTCGCCAACGACACGACCCCCTCCGCCGAGACATTCGGTGACTACCAGACGGAGAACGTCGAGTGGCTCGTGGCCGATGATGCGGTCAGTGTCACGTCCTCCGTGGGCACCTCGAGCGGCCTGAACGCAGCCGCGCCCGAGTTCTCCTCTCTGTCGTCGCAGCAAACCGACATGTCTCCCTACGATATGCTGCGCTCTATTCTGGGCCAGTCGAGGACGGACGACGAGATCGAAGCGGCACTCGCTGTCCACGGTTACGATTTGAGCGCTGCCATCGTCGCCATCATGGAGAGCCAAGCGCAAGACGGATCATTCGCGAGCCTGCAGGCGGAAGAGACAAAGTCCATCGTCATTGGCAAGTCCATGGCCACAGAGGGACGGCCTTCCACGCCGGCTGGACAGCAAAGGTCAGGGGTCATCTGCAAGTTCTACATGTCTACGGGACAGTGCTTGCGCTCCGACTGCAGGTTCAGCCATGATTTGAGCAACCACCTGTGCAAGTAAGTGACTGCCGTGCGTCTCATAATGAATTCTCAACCTCTAACCGTCACAGATACTGGGTTATGGGTAACTGCTTGGCGGGAGACACGTGCATCTTCTCGCACGACCCGGCCTACTTGATGAACAAGCTGGCTCTGGACGGCGCCAGCACACCTCCTACCAAACAAGCCAACATTCAAGTCTCAGATTACAACTCCTTCCCATTGCTTCAGCCAGGCACCCCCGAGCAGACCTCCGGCTATACGAACGGAGGCTACCCTTTCATCGGGCTCACGCCACCACCAGGCCTCAAGCCGTTCCAGCCGGGCGAGAGCCCCAGATCTAGGTCGCGACCCGGTAGCCGCCATCAGCAGCCGCGCGAGGTGGCCATTATAGCGCCATCGCTGGACGACGCGGATGCCTTTCCCTCTCTGGGTTCAGCCGCCGCGAAGCAGCCCAAGAAGCACCACGGAAAGCGGGGCGGGCATGGGCATAAGGACAACATTGTCGCCCCGAGCTCGCTCGCGGAGATTGTCAAGATGTCGCCCACGCCTGCTCCTGCGGTACTGCGACAGGACCTGAAGAAGATTGGACGCAACGGAAGCTCCACCAGCATTCGCAACGGGGAAAACAGCCTGGCGGCGCAGGCGATCCAGAGCCCCAAGCACATACCTTGGCTCGAAACAGGCGAGAGGGCCAACAAGTTGTATCTGAAGGCGCGCCAGGAGGCAATCAAGCACGGCGGCCTGAGGAACAAGTTCCTACAGAGGTACGTGTGATTATGGAGGAGCATAGATATCTACATGTGACTGACTAGCAACAACAGCGCTGCGCAGGCGTGGAACCGGAACGACGCGCGTGCAGCCAAGGCGCTCAGCCTGCGGGGTCAGAGCGAGAACGACCTCATGCGGAAAGCACACCGGGAGGCGGCGCGCGAGCTGTACGAGGAGCGGAACAGAGCGAATTCGAGCAGCATGGAAATCTACGTAGACCTACACGGCTTGCATCCTGAAGAGGCGGTCGAATACCTGGAGCGGGTGTTGGTGGAGAACAACAAGGAGGCGCGGCCCATCTACGCCATCACGGGGACGGGCAACCACAGTAAGAGCGGCAAAGACAAGGTGGGCAAGGCGATCCGCAACTTCTTGAACGAGTGGCGGTATGCGTACCGCGAGTTCTCGGTGCCGGGCGACCGGAACAACATGGGCGGGATCTTGGGCATCGACGCGACGAGTTACGACAAGAGCCTCGCTAGAGAGGGGGCAGTGAGTCCGGCCGAGAGCAGCAGCAAAGAGGAGGTTGACATTCTGAGTCAGGGGGTGGAAATCGGAGATGGCAAGGTGAGGATGTTGGTGAGAGATCCCCCCAAGGGGCCGAACGGACGGCGATGACATGCAGAGGTTAGCATAAGAAGGCAAGACCCAAGACCCAAGACCAAGACACAATAGAGAGAGGCATTCACTCTTAGCGTATGTGCATGACTTGGACCCCAGCTCCGCCGCTGCAACGTAACGACGTCAACCAAGTCGGCAGCCGGCTGCCTAATGTGAGACAGGCCGGAACTCCGAGAATGAATCGCTGCTTGACGAGATCGGAAGGACGTGGGGTCCCTGTTCCGGTGCTTCTGAGACCCAAGGCCAGAATGTAGTAAAGCAGCGTCAAGACTAAGCCTCTTCTGGTGAGCTAGGACATGGGCAACGTCAGAGCAGGAACAGTGCGCTAGGGTCCACGTCGCAACGACTGCAACATGTAGCATCCTCAACCTCGACCTCATCTTCAACTCCAAACTTTTGTCTTTGCTCATTGAAGGAAGTCGACTGTTGACCCGGAAGCATCTACATTGCTAGACCTGTCTCTTCGTGTACCAGCACCATTTTCTACCGATACCCCGCCCACGGCCCTCGATCCTCCCGGTGGCACAGCGCATGCTGACCAACCCATGACGACTGCCTAGGCCTCGTATCGATCAACTTGGTAGACCCCCCCGGCATCTCCGGCATCGCAACCTCCAACACGATACTGCATCCTCACTTTCCAATCGCTGCAGAATATGGCCACGAGGTAGCCTCTGCCACCCCCTACCTCCATTGAAGCGCCCACGACACGGAATCCAACCCCCCCCCCCCCCCCCCCCCCCCCCCCCCCCCCCCCCCCCCCCCCCCCCCCCCCCCCCCCCCCCCCCCCCCGCTTGACCGGGCATCCTCCTGCCGATTCCCCTCCGAACAGCCAAGACCTCCGAACCTCCCTCGAAGCAGCGCCGACCGCAACCATGCCCGCCACCGGCCCCGACGCCTGGTCCGCCGCCCAGGCGCTTTCCATATCGCCAGAGCCCGGCCTCGCCTCACCAAACGCAAACTCCTACTCCCCGTCGCCCTCTTCGCCCGACCCGCCGCCTCCCTGGGCTCGACACTCTCCCTCCTCCCGTCGCCTCTCGACCACCACGCGCTTCAGCCGCCGCCAGCCCCCGGCCCTCACGCGCGCCCTCCGCGCCGCCAACAAGACGGCCAACAACCTCTGGGCCCTCTACCTCGGCCTGCCCCCCGTGCAGCGCGTGGCCCTCGGCATCGCCCTCCTCGTCGTCAACGTCCTCCTCATCCTCTTCCTCCTCTACTCGCACGCCATCTTCGCCTGGCTCGCGCCCGTCTCCCACCGCTGGCGCGCCCTCCCCGGCGGCTGGATCCTCGCCTGGCTCTTCACCTTCGCCACGGCGTTCCCCCCCGTCATCGGCTACGGCACCTCCGTCACCGTCGCCGGCTTCGTCTACGGCTTCCCGCTCGCCTACCCCATCGTCGCCACCGCCACCGTCGCCGGCAGCCTGACGGCCTTCTACACGAGCCGCACCGTCTTCAGCGGCTACGTGCACCGCCTCGTCGGCGCGGACCCGCGCTTCGTCGCCCTCTCCCAGGTCCTCCGCAACGACGGCCTCCTCATGCTCACCGCCGTCCGCTTCTGCCCCCTCCCCTACAGCATCTCCAACGGCTTCCTCGCCACCGTGCCCTCCATCCGCCCCGCCGCCTTCGCCGCCGCCACCGCCATCGCGAGCCCGAAACTCCTCGTCCACGTCTTCATCGGCTCCCGCCTCGCCCTCATCGCCGAAAAGGGCGACGACATGTCCGCCGCCGACAAGGCCGTCAACTACATCTCCATGGCCGTCGGCGGCCTCGTCGGCCTCTCCGTCGGCTGGCTCATCTACCACCGCACCATGGCCCGCGCCGCCGAGCTCGCCCTCGAGCAGCACGACCACGACCACCCGGATCACCATCACGGCCACCGAGGCAGCAGCGGCGGCGCCCAGGGCGGCGGCATGGCGCGCGGCCACGCCGACTTTGACTACGCCGACGTCGAGGCCGGGCTCGTCGACCCGGAGGACGTCGCGGCGCTGATGAACGAGGACGACATTAGCCTCTGGGGCAACGAGGAGGACGCGCGGTATCGGGACGAAGACGAGGAGGGGGGCCAGGAGACTGGCATCGTAGACGAGACACGGAACGCGAGAAACGGTCGGAAGGATTAAACGACGTGCTCGACTGGACTTGGCGCCTTGACTGAGCGTCTCGTAGTAGGAGTTTTTACCGGCGGGCGGGCGTTTTTCTATGCTACTTTTGCTTTGCTGTTATAGATGATGCATGAAGGAAGGGCACGAGGCGCCAAGGCACATAGAAACGGGATGGAGCACTTTGCTTGGTTCAAAATACACAATGTTCAAGATTCATGTGTGCGATTCGTATTGAGGTGGTATCTTGGTTACGCCCTTGTAATCCAGCCCTCCCTGGCTTCTTCTTCCCTGGCCGTCCCGTCATGTCATGGGTGAAATTACATACGCTCAAGGCAGTACAGTCTGAAAAAGGGAACGCTAACCCAAAAACGCCGACGCTGAAAAGATAAAGAAAACAGAGAAATAGCAAACATCATTACTGTTGGCCCTGGAAGTGCTGCATAAACTGAATGGCCTGCTCCATGGGGTACCCGATGAAGACAGGGCCTGTAAAGACCATCTGCGGCCCGCCCGGCTTGAAAGCCTCAGCCGAGGGGTTGATGAAAGTTGGTTGTTGGGGTGCGAATGTCGATTGCGGGGCAAACGTCGGTTGAGGGGCAAACGTCGGTTGAGGGGCAAATGTGGTTCTCGGAAGCGACGGCGGTGCTTGCTCCTTGACCGGTGTGACATGTCTCGGAGGAGGCGTCGCAGGTAGCTGCTGCGGTTCAGGAGCCTTGCCCTCATCCGTCTGGGGATATGCAGGTGGAGATGCATCAAGGCCATTCATGACGGCGGCGAGCTTGGTGTGGTCGAACGGGCACTTGCCCCCACCAGCCTTAGCCGGGGTTGGGTGACCATGCGAAGGGGTCGGCATGACGACAGGTGCGGGTGGCGGCGACAGTGGAGGGCCGTCATCCTCTTCAAACCTGTGCGTCTCATACACGGGAACAGAGATGCCCCAGGGCCGACTAGGAGACTCGCCAACGCGAACTTCCTTGAGTGGACGATCGAAGTGACTCTGTCGCTCGTCGTCCGCGTCCGCCGGCTGCTCCGGAGGGCTCGAATTGGCTTCCTCGACATCCTCCGTCGCATCTGACGTGACGGCATGTGCCCAGTTCTCGACCCTCTCATTCGAGGCCTTGTCTATCTCTTCCTGCTGTTGCGACAAAGGTAACATGGGTTTATGGAGCGTACTAAGACCCTGCACCATGCTGACTAGGTTGCCGTACTTGGCGTCAAGCTTTCGAATCTGATCCTCACTTCTTTGATAGCGGCGGACACACACCTCGTGGCTTCGCGGCAGCTCATGCTTGTGCGTCTCGACGTAGTGAGCGATCTCTTCTGGAGAGTGCTGGTCCAGGTAGCGGATGGGGCACTTGGCAGCGTTGCCGTTGGACTGCGCGGGCTGCGAAGTGGCTTCCTCCTGCATGGCCGCGCAAATGGGGTCCGCCGAGTGATGGGGCGTTGTGTCCTGTATGCCTTCTTCAGCGGAGCGAACTTCGACGGCGCCGCTGACCATCTCGGGGTTGGGTGTAGCAGCTGCCGAGAAGGGGCATTGCAGTTGGCCCTTTTTTCCCTCTATGGTGAAATCTTGTTCCAACGCGGTCGACATGGATGTGACGGACGGAGCGTCGTGCGACACGCTACCTCTGCTGGACACGCTGGTTTTGCTGGGCTCGACAAGAGCTGAGAGCTGGTTGGCGCTGCGGCGGCCGTCACGGATGAGTAGGGCAAGCTGATTGCGCGAATCGAGCTTGTTGCGTCGGGGCAGGGGAACAGGATTCGCGTCGTCTACGGGCAGGTCTGACTGGAGCTGGAGCTTGGCCAGGGTCTCTGCAATATCGGGCGCAGTGGGTGCATATTTGTCTGCGAGGAACTGGTACTGTAGGCAGGCAGCCCGGAGGCTTTCGTCAGCTTTCTGTCTACTTCCGATGCAGGTCGGAGGATAAAAGTGTGACAGGAGTGGATAGGTCAGGAATTGGTAAATTTTTGTCGATCTTCGTTGCAGCTTGCAACTCTTGATCTAGAGCTAAGTTTGTTCATCATGTAGGAGGGTGTAGGTTGCACGCGCGCGCGAGCTTCGCAGGCATGGCCGTGGGGGGGAACGACGGCCATGAGGTGCTTTGCGCGGTGGGCTGACAAATGGAGAAAAGTAGTAGCTTACCTGTTCGTGGGCAAACCTGAGCTTGTGCTCCAGGATGGTTTTCCTGTCTGTCAGAGTCTGGACCTCATCGGCAAGAGCATGGAACGAATCAACCAATGTCTGCGTCAGGTTGATGTAGTTCATCACATTGCTGAGGTCTCGCTCAGAGTGCGTGGTGTGAGGCATGAAGGATGGGATGGTGTTGGAGAAGGTGATGGGAGAGGAGGAGAAGAAGAAGTAGTCTTGGTTTGCAGAAGGTGTGGATGCCGAGGGCAGCTTTCTAATTGCACCGATACGCGTCACGTGGGATCCACCCATCTTCGGCGATAAGCGGCCGAGAGCCGACATTCGGTGGGTGGTGCCTTCCTCTTCCGCCAGCAGTGTCAAGATTGATGACAGCTGGCGGCCCCTGGTTGCTGGTCTGTCTCTACCTTCGCGGCCAACTTAGAAGCAAGCGACCTGACATGTGTGAGAGCTGCAACTGGCTCCATCTACAACCTCATCCATTGCAGCCATAGTAGGCCCAGCCTGAACGATTTTCATATCATGCAACTAGCAGGCCAGTGATCTTTTTCGAGTCATCGTCCTTTTTGGAGCCAAGAGCAGGTTGCCTGATCAGAAGACCCCCACGTACTCGACCAACATAAACGACCCCTCACTACCTCATACCTCCGGTGGCCGTTGAATACCATACCTATCACGACCATATATTGCACTTCACCAACCTGGCATCTTCTCATCCACCACCATGGCATCAAAGGTCATCAGCGCTGCCAAGCTTTTGAGCAGAAGATCTCATATCCTACCGGGTACTTGCCCCCCTTCCACCCCCTACAACCTGAACCCTCCTAACACCCTCCCAGAGCAACTCCAAGTCTCTGAGCTCTTCTTCGAAGTCCCCGCCGACTACGCCAACCCCCCGGCTGGCACGCTCCAACTCTTTGGCCGTAGTGTCACCAAGCACGAACGCCCCATCGTGCCCCCGTCCGCTGCCGATGCCGCTAAAGCCGAACAGAAGCCATGGCTCGTGTACCTGGAGGGCGGTCCTGGCTTCGGCAACCGCGAGCCCCAGGACATGCCCCTGACCCGGCTTGCCCTGACACGCGGCTACCAAGTCCTTTTCCTTGACTACCGCGGCGTCGGCTCCAGCACCCCCATCTCTGCCGCCTCGGTCAACAAAAGAGCCGGCGCCGACCCCGCTGCGCAGGCAGCCTACTTGCGCCTCTTCCGCCAGGACAACATTGTCCGCGACTGCGAGGCCGTTCGCGCGTGCCTCACCAAAGACTACCCCGCCGAGAAGCAGCCCTGGTCCATCTTTGGCCAGTCCTTCGGCGGCTTTGTTGCCCTAACTTACCTCTCGCGTTTCCCCCAAGGCCTGCGCGAGGTCTTCTTGACTGGCGGCCTTGCGCCCCTCGACAAGACCCCGGATCAGGTCTACCAGGCCACCTTTGAGCGCGTCACCGAGCGCAACAAGGCCTACTATGCAAAATACCCCGAGGATGTCCGCACCGTCCGCCAAATCGCCCGCCACATTGCCTCCCACGAGGGCGCCGCCATTCCCCTCCCCGCCGGCGGCTCCCTCACCGTCCCGCGCCTCCTCACCCTCGGCCTCGGCTTCGGCTCACACGGCGGCCTCGACGCTGTCCACGCCCTGATCCTCAAGCTCAAGACCGACCTCGACCAGTTCGGCTTCCTCGACCGCCCTGCTCTGACCGCCCTCGAGGGCTACAACCCCCTCGACACGAATCCCATCTACGCTCTCCTCCACGAGGCCATCTACTGCCACAAACCCGGCGTCGCCTCCAACTGGGCCGCCCACCGTGTCGGCAGCGCCCTCGCCCCCTACGCCTGGCTCGAAAAGCTCGCCCTCGACGAGGCGGACGACGAGACGGCGCCCCTCTACTTCTCCGGCGAGATGATCTTCCCCTTCCACCTCGACACCTACCCCGAGCTCCGCCGCCTCAAGCCCGCCGCTGAGCTCCTCGCCGCCCACGACGCCTGGCCCGAGCTCTACGACCTCGACCAGCTCGGCCGCAACGACGTCCCCGTCTACGCCGCCAGCTTCGTCGACGACATGTACGTCGACTCGCGCCTCGCCCGCGAGACCGCCGCCGCCGTCCGTCGGTGCAAGGTCTACGAGACGAACACCATGTACCACAACGCACTGCGGGCCAAGACGGGCGAGGTTTTGGGAGAGCTCTTCAAACTGCGGGATAACACGATCGACTGATTGATATGGCGTGAATGGTCATATGAAAGCGTTTGCTAAGAAAGGCGATACCTCGAATAGACACGTAATACAAGCCGTCATCAGGCTCCCAAAGGGGTAACCTTTCGATACGCTCAACAGTTCACAACTCACACCCTCGTAAATCCTCCTACAACCTACAGCTCGCATAACCCTAGCAGCCCAGTACCATCCACACACAAGTCGGCACACCACCCGCTCCCTTCGCCATCGCTAATCCCAGATAGGATGTCCAGGATACATCCTCGCAGGAGGATAAACGACGCCCGGGCCCCCCGGAACAGGCGGCGGCGGAGGCGGCCCCGGCGGCGGCAAAACCTCCATGCTCGGCAGCGTTTGACCCCCGATATCCTCCTCCCTCCGCACCGCCGCCTCCCGCAGCACCAGCGTCGCGACCTCCGGGTGACCCACGAGGAACTCGCTCGTCTCCCCCGGCGCCCGCTGCCACAGCAGCGGCTGCAGGAAGCCGATCCGCGCAAAGACCATCTTGAGCAGCAGGTCCGACTCGGGCACCCCGGCATACAGCACGGCGCACTGCCGCAGGACGTCGATCGTCGCGGCGTCGCTGCCAGCCGTCTCGAGCATGTCGACGCACCGGCGGCGGATGGCAGCCTTGAAGTCGCTCATGAGGAACTTGTTGGCGCAGATGTAGACCTCGATGCTGAGCGCGTACGTCTGATACCACGCGCGCATGTCTTCGCCGTGAATGCGGCCCTTGCTCTTGCCGGAGGGGTCATTTCCATTGACGGCTGAAGCAGACACTCGTCGGGTGCTTCCGGGTGACGGAGTCTCAACATTGATGACACGAGACGTCGAGCCGGGAGGGGTTGGTAGGAGATGACGGTTTCGGCGGCGGCGGCGAGGAGGATGCACGCCTGGAGGTCCGGGCATCATGGGCGGCGGAGGCATCATGTGAGGAGGCACAGGGCGCGGACGGTTGACACCACAGTTCCAACATGGTGGCCCTGCCGGTGTGACACAACGGGGGCAGCGGCACCCAGGCCGATGTGATCCTGGATGCTTCTGCTGTGCGCGTTCCCACTGGCGCTCCTGCCGACGCTGCCTCTGCGCTGCCAGACGGCGGCTTCGAGCGACGCTGTTGTCGCTGGCCCCGCTCTCTTCTGAATCCGAGGAGCTTGACGGCTCTGCGAAGCCCTGCTCGCCTTCGTCTTTCTCCTTGCCCCCGTCTGTTTCTGACCGTAGCACCGAGGCGACAGCCTGAATAGGCACGAAGGTGCGCTCATACAGGAACGCGACGACGAAATGGAATATGGCTGGATCTTCTTCGGGGAGGTCCATCGACTGTGCCTCTGCCTCGCGAAAGTTGCCGCAGAGCGCTTTCCTGAAGTACTCGGCCGTGAGAAGGATATCCCTATGGACATAAAACACCTCCAAATTCGGTGCCTGTCCCACCCGAAGCGGGATGATGGGCGAGTTGTATCTTCCGTTCGAGGAGGAGAGCCAGAGGTCCTCGCGCGGGTTCGGCGTATCTTTTGCCTTCTTATCATTGTGCGCATGGTCGAGCACGACAACATCTGGCGTCGTACTCGTAGGCGCTCTCATCGCATCGCCCAGCGTCCGCTCTATGCGAGCCGCGGCGGCGGCGGCCATGGCGACGCCCGCACCAGCACCGGAGCTGCTCCCCTCGCCGTTGCCGCTCTGATGTCTGGACATTATTGCAGATAACCGGTCGGATCGCATCTTGTACCGGGTGGCTGTTGTGGCCTACTCTGGAAGGACGTCGAATAGATAAACGGTCTAAGAATGATTTCGCAGTGATCGCCGAAGACAGAGTACGGGGTGAACAGCAGAGCATAAGTGCACGATCGGATCGACGACAGCCAGCCGACAGCCCGATACTTTAGTAGAAAAAAGGTCACAGGCAGCCACAGGACCTTGACACGCATGCGACGGCCGAAGAGCCAATTGGGTGAGAGGGATGCAGACATGATGGTGTGCAGTCAGCTGGTGGCTGTAAAACTCCAGCGGCGGAGTAAGGCCTCGCGACCATCGGCCGGCCGTCCGACCCATTCCTTGGACGAGGCAGAAAAGGCAGAGAGCCCACGAAACCGAGACCGGCCCTTCAGAGCTTCTCTCGGTCAAAGCACACGCTGCAGTGCGACCATGACATGACAGGCCAAATGCTACCGCTGCTGCCGCTGCTTCTGCCGTTGCCGCCGCCACAGCGTGAGAACCTTCGGGCGTACATTTCGTGCGCTGTGCTGCATCGTATCACTGGAGCAGAGGGCATTTCTAACAGGTCATCATAGAGTGCGCCTCATCAGTAGCCTACTGCCGTCCATAAGCTTCTCGGTCGAGTTCCTGTCCTATGGCCTGCGTATTTGCGAACCCTATAGCCCGATCGACGGTTGGTATCCTATCGAGCGGCCTGCCTGAGCTGTCTTGCCTCGACTGCTGCCTCGGCCCCGCCCACAAAACGAGGCGTCGGTGTACCTTGTGCATGCGTAGCGTGGGCGTGTGCCATAGATGTCCGTCCAAAATCAGTGTTCGGTCACATCCAACCTCTCTGCGGTGGCGGCGAGCAAGGTCCGGTGCTA
This sequence comes from Verticillium albo-atrum, assembly GCA_002851705.1. NCBI lineage: Eukaryota > Fungi > Ascomycota > Sordariomycetes > Glomerellales > Plectosphaerellaceae > Verticillium > Verticillium albo-atrum. Next base: position 1,157,955 of record NMXJ01000004.1, read on the forward strand.
CGCACCAATAATTGGCGGGAGCGGAGACATGCATGCATGCATGCATGCGTCGAGGGTGGGAATCCGCCTGGAGCCGCCATGCCCTGTTGGCCGCCAGACAGAGGCCCTGCCCTGCCGCTGGCCTGCGAACCGTTGGCCCGCTTGGGAGCCCTCGTGAGGCGGCCTCATCCTTTATTCTTCGTCGAAGTCGTGTTGCATCTCTAATTCTGTCCAGATATTAGCTGTTGTGCGAGGAGCTGCGGGCCATGGGCTGGTCGCCTACGCCACAATCGGTTGGCCGAGTTTGAGATGACCTGCGCCTTGGCCAGCATCTTTTCCTCGTACTTGGAGCTCTCCTGGCCTTTGATGCGCACTTTGCTCGGTTGGGCCTAGGCATGTCAGAAAGGCAACTGTGACGAGGTGGTGGGATGTTGGACTCGCCTGCATGAGGATAGGGGTCAGCTCCTTCGGGTCTGCGTTTGCTACAGCTGCAATGCTGCGGTACCCATTCTCCCAGAAGATCCTCCTACTCCTGTCGTCAGCGAGATGCTACCGAAACCCGCCGTAACGGGCAGTTGTGCTTACGCTGTTCGGCTCTTGATGAAAGTAATCTTGGCGAGCGCCAACAGGTCAGCCCGGGCACCTGCTCGCAGCCGGTCGGAGAAGTGGTCTAGGGCGGCAGACATCATCCTGCGAAGCTGAATTAGCAACCTGATCCGCCATCAGTCCAACCTGGCACGACCTACCCCCAGCCCATTTGTTCGCAGAACTTGATCATGCCAGCAGCAAAACCATGACAAGTCTGTGAAAGCGTCTGGACAGCACCCCTGTGCACGTCATACTTGCGAGCAACGACATGAATCGGCATTTCGTTGCACAAGTCTCGTAATTGGAGAGCCATGTAGAATCGACGATGGACACGAACCACTTCTTTTTCCTCGGACGTTGACTCTTTGAGGACGCCACCCTGCGCCCTACATATGCACGTTAGCTCGCGTTGTGGCCTTGTTGCTGCCGTGTACATACAGTCGGTTGATCACCGCACGCTTGAGACCCAAGAACCCGAGGACGCGGTGTCCGCTGTCATCAAGCGCCTCCATCTCGTTCCGGAAGACCTGCCAATTGATATTGGTGCCGTAGTCCTGGACGGGGGTAAACATGTAGAGGATGTGCATCTCGCCATCCATGACGAACGCCCTTAAAGCACGCTCCAGCTCCTTGTGGATGAATGTGCCGTCATCGGGATCCAGGGCGGATGCCACGATCGCTTTGCCCAGTTGCGTGGGACGAAAGCCGCCCTGATCATCCGTCGTTACGAATTTGAGAGCAATGAGATTGTTCAGACTGCTTTCGATGCACTTCTGCACGAGCTCAAGGTCGCCCGCACAGGCAAGCAACGTCTTCGCAGCATAATCGTCGATGGAATCACGACTAGTGGCTAGTCGGATGGCGATAACTTCTAGTAACGCTCTTCGACGTGTCAGTAGGATCATAGGACCATGCAGATTCGACTTACCTCTGGATGCGCTGCTTGTCGGTGTTGAGGCAGCTCGTGACCTGAGGCAACTCCGCGTGCATCAGATCGACGACCTGTTCCAAGTCATCTTTTCGACAGCACAAATACGTCTCGCCAACCTCATCCTTGCCCTTCCTTCCTGCGCGACCTCGCATCTGTCGAAGCATGGAGGGGCCAACAAAATCGCGACCCATTCGAGCATTGTGCAAGATGACACGGCGAGCAGGCCTGTCATGGGTCAGGAGGGGTATAGCAACAGGCCATCCGGACGGCAACCTACAGATTGATTCCGGCCGCGAGACTGCATGTGGCAACACAGACTTTCAAGATGCCCGCGTCGTAAGCATTGGCGATTAGCTCTCGCTCTTCCGTGGTCAATCCGGCCTACACAAGGTTAGCGGAGGTGCGAAGCATAATTTTGCGGCAACCAACATCTGCAAGATTTAGTCAGAAGTACAACGTATTGCTAAAGCAGTTGTGACTCACGGTGAAATGCGACACCAGAAGGGATCGTTTCTCCCAGAGCCGAATCAAGGCCTGTGCTGAGGCTTCGTAGCTCGGCGAGCAGGTCGACTCTCTTATCGAAGATATGGGTGTCGATTTCTTCCTGCCTGGGCAACACACGGGCAATGAGCTTGGCATCGGTCTCGCAAGCACCACGGCTTCCGGCAAAGACCAATACACCGTAGCCTGCTCTGGCAGTTTCGTTCGCCAGAGCTATGACAGCACTGATCACTGGATCCTTGAACTCTCGATGGGCTGATGGCTCGATACGCCTGATAGCCATGACCTCAGACTGCGTGGACCTCGGGGCATTTTTCAGCTGGTCGGCTGTCTTGAGCAACTCGCTCGTGGTGGAAGCAGGATACACATGGCTTTCGTAGACAAGGTGTTCTTCAACAGGTACGGGACGGTATTTAGTCTCATAAGAGTGCGCCTCGAGCCATGTTGATAGCAATTTGATGTTCTGAGGTTGATTAGCCTCCAACCTCGTCTACTGGTGGATACGAAGCAACTCACGGAGAGAGTCGCACTCATGCCAACAATCTGCATGGGTTGAGGCAGTGTGATCAGTTTAGTAGCCATAAGCTCCATCAGGTACCCCCGATGGTCATCGTCAATCATGTGCAATTCATCCAAAACCACAACCTTGAGGTGCTTGATCGAGCAATCGTCAATTGCTGTGTTGATCATGGCGTTCGCCTGCGCAAGTCAGACATTATGCCAGCCCCAGACACTCGAATGGCGTCCTTACCTTCTCAATGGTGCAGACTCCGATATCGAAATCAGCCCAGGTCGACTGAACCTTGCCGCCGCCGAAGAAACCAATGACACGTACGGTATTCTCGTCCGCCCGCTTCCGCCAGAGCCGATTCGCATCGTCCACGGGGGCAGGGTCTTTCACCTTGGTCAGGCCATCAACTATGTTGCGCAACCATCGGACTTTCTCCTGAACCAGGGCGACGTAGGGAAGTACCAGAATGGCTTTGGCATCCCTGTCTTCGAGCACCTGCTTCAGCATGAGCACGTCAGCCACCAGAGACTTGCCGCCTCCGGTGGGTGCGCTGTACACGAGGTTCTTCTCGCCGCTGAGGAGGCCAGGGCCGAGCAGACATGCTTTTTGCCAGGGATAAATGCTCCTGATGCCAAGCCGGGAGAAGTTCTGGACCAGCGACCTGGGGAGTCCATAGGCAGAGTGGGCGAGGGAGAGTAATGGGTCTACGGAAGAAGAAGGGGTCGCTTGGATCGTCCTGCGCTGTGAGTATTCGGAGAACCCCCGGCTCCTATCAGGGGCCACACCGATCGGCGTGATGGAACTGGCGGAGAGCCGCGGAGGACCAGCAGGCAAGCTGACCGAGCGCTGGGCGGGCGTCGAACGGCTAGGGATGGCCGGTCGCGAGAATCCCGATTGTTCGACATCGGAGCGGGTGCGCTTCTGTCCAGATAGAGTCGTAGTGGGATACGTATGTTTTGTCTCCTGCGCGGCCTGAACAGACGTTTTGTGCCAGATACCGTTATCGGCCATGGTGAGCAAGACTAACAGTTGAGTAGCGCTCCATCAGAGTTTTGGAGAGAATTCAACAAGCCGAGAAAAACAACGGAGTGACCAAAAAAAAACACCCCCGAACTGATGCACAAAACTTTGATGACACCGCGATGCCCTGATCTGGCCATCTGCATCTCGAGAAGCCGCGTCAAGGCAACAGCCAACAGGAAGCAGGGGCCCCATCTGACGCGGTATCACGTGCTCTTGCTGGGCCCTAGCCCCAAATCGGAACCCCCGCCGGGCCCTGATTGCCCGCGCAGGCATAGCGCGTGGCGGTGGCAGGAACCGGCGGGTGCCATCGCATGTGGTACCTCATCAAAGTATCCCTCCCGCGTCAAGCAGCAGGGACAGTACAAGGCCTGCCCTGCTGCGTGCCAGGGTTTGGATCGATGGTTGGAAGCATCAGGCAGGATGGCAACATGGGAAAGCGCATAGCGCCCCGCTCCCACTCTGTCCCCTTCCTTCCCCTTTGGCCATGCCCCCCTGCTCTTGCTGCCCTCCATTCGCTCATCGGTCGCTGTCGCCTTCCCTCTTCTTCGCGCGATGCACCGCAGCAGAAGCGGCAGCAGCAGCAGCAGCAGCGGGCGGGCAGCGGGCATCGCTTACGGTGTTGCAGCTCTAAGAAGGAACGACCGAACCGAGCCGGCTCCTACTCCTTTGGCCGGTGTCGTTGAATCACGCCAGGCTACCAAGCTGCCACTCACCTCACGGCAGCACCACCCACACCCCCCCCTTCCTCACAGCCCAGTGCAGACAGGGCAGGGCCAGGGCCCAGGCGAGAGGAACCCGAATCACAGGCACAGGCTGCCCTGCCATGGGACCCTGTCCCCGGACAGGGATTGACGTCGCTCGCTGGCCACTGCTGGTCATTGACGGGCTCCTCCCTCCTCAACACCTCAACCCCCAACCCCCGTCGGCCGCGTTTTTGAACGACACCTCACGACAGCCGGCCAAATCGCACGCATGACTCTCGCGACCTCGAGGGGGGGACATGTGCCATTCGAGCGCGCCGTCCCCTCCCTTCGCCAACGGATGACACACACTCAACATTGCATTTTCGACTGATCTTGTGTTCACGTTTGCGATTTAGGTATTTCTTCCTTCACGGTCGTACGCCTCGCCGGTGCAGCCGTGCATATCGTGAGGAGGACGAATCCGTCGGTCTTACGAATAAAGTGACCTGACTCCTCCCACCTATGGCCACCCCCGCCGGTCGACCCATCACATCGGAAATGGACAACGAAGAGGCAGATCTGTCCCTGATTCCAGCCCACCCGGCCAGCAGAAAAACACGTCACGACCGACGCCCTTCACCGTCTAACGCCCCCCGCCGGGACTATTGCATCGAGGGTTTAAGTGTTTTTCTCCTCCTCCTTTTACCTCCGATGATGGTAAAGTGTCCATAATTTCCTGTCGCTACTACGGCCAAGCCAGCCGAGCATAGTTTTGAGACACCGCCTATCGAGTATGCGAAGTTCCCCGATGCGCCTAAATGTCCGGCAATGAGCACACCATTCATTGGCCGTGCCAGTGTCAGACCCGTATGACTGCGATGCGAGGGTGGCAGACGGAAGGGCCCAGGCGTGCGGTCGCAGCGACGGCTGAGCTACGATCCCGCCGAGCCCTTCCCACCTCGGGATGTGGTGGGCTAGCTGGCTTGCTTGCTTGAGTGCCAGCCGCCCACCTACCCTTGTGCACGAGCGCCCTTTTCTGCCGCCTAATTATCTCCGTCCCCCGTTGATACCGGCTGTGGTCGCGGGGGGGCGGAGAGGGAAAGGGGAGGGGGGGGGGACCTTTCTCGCCACTCATCTTCTGTCCGAACCTCCTTGCTTCCACGCACATCCCAGATTGGCCAGCCGCGTGACAGATCGCACGCGATTCTCCTACCTTTACCTGCCTGTCATGGATGCCTATCAGGCAGGACATGTTGCCGCGAACCATCGGGCGGCAACCACTCGCGGCCAGTGCATTACTGAGAGGCTGATGCTGATGTTGATGCTGATCGGGCGAAGAGTCGGACGCACACCAGCCCAACATGAGACGTGATTACCCCCAGCCTTATTGGGTGAGCAAGCGACAGTGCTAAAAAAGCCCGTCTCGCACCCCCTAAGGCTCCATCTTCGGGGACTCCTCGTGGCGTGGTCTGCGCTACACCAAAAACGATGACTTGACGACTACCCATTGATGTATGCCAGGCTTTTCGACGCAATCGTGTTAATCTGTCGTATCAAGACCAGGTTTCAATGAATAGCCGATGCCATCCTAGGGAGAGCGTCGTGCAGAGCCTATTGACATCTGGGGGGGCTCACGTTGGAGGTTGCCGAAAACCTCCCTGGGGATTTGTCTAGGACGTGGTCGCTAAGCCCGATGAGATGAGACCAACAGTCGTGCGAGCCGTGTGGGATGTGCGGAGAGAAGCGACGGTTCCTGGGGGGGAATACGTCGTGCAGCGTCTCCTCGTCCTATGCCCTCCACAAAGCCTGCGCCGCCCATTTGCCTGTCGTTGGGCCACCCTACCACAGCGAAGCAAGGTCGAGGTAGGTACCTCATCCGGATCGAGCCCACCCAATCACCCATTGTCGTGCGACAATTGGCTGGCCGCGAGGCAGCTCAGCGACGCCGCCAGATTGTTCAGTTTTGGACCGGTGAGCCAGGAGGCAGCGGCAAGGTCGAGTGCCCGTTTCCTGACGTGTTCACTCACTTCGCGTGACCCCCTCCACGAAATCGAGGGCCAGAAATCGAGGACGGGCGGCCTGGAGCGGACAGGCTTTTCCCCTTCGCAGGTGGTACTCGGAGGCGGTTGTCGTTGAAGGCCCCACTTTTGGTCCGGTTTGACCTCTGAAACAACGGGGAGCGTCGTCCTGTCCTGCCTACGTGCCTGATGCTACTGACTTGTCTTGAACGGTCGGGATCCATCGCTCGTAGACACGGCCATCCTAGCTTCTCCGTGACGAGCCTGTCTGGGGGTTCGAGACGCTGCGGATAGTATCGTATCCTATGGGATAGAGGGGAGTCGGCTTTGGCGATGAGGCGCTGCGTGAGGCCTGGTGGCCTGCAGCACCAGCCCCCCGCATGACAGGGCCATGTCTGTTAGCCCGGCCAAGCCCCGAGTAATGTAAACTACCCCGACGGCAATCAGTGTCACGACAGCGCTGGGTCATCGCCCTACATCCAACACAGTATTGACCAGGAAGGCCAATCCCAGCACGAGAAGAAGAACACAAAAGGGTGAAGCGTCGAAGCAGAGCGCGAGAAATGAATACCGCTTTGTGGTGAAGATGCACCCTGAACGTCGAGGGCGCGCGACTAGCCGATGACACGCATCACAATTGCTTTGCTGCTGACTGTGACTGCGACTGGGGTCGGCGAGAGGGCAATACCTAGGCTGCCAATCGAGCATGTTCACATTGAAGAGGAGTGGGTGGGCAGGACATGTGCGTGGACGGCATCCTTGAGTGGAATGGAAGCTGGAAGCAATCGACATTCGCGGAATCCGATTCCCGTCATGTATACGAAAGAAGCCTTTCCAGAGGTTTGGCAAGGTACATAGCAAAAACAAGGGATGGGAAATGGCTGCCAAAGCAGGATGTCTGAAAACCGGAGCGAAGTCGATGCTGTTTCAACGAGACGTCTCGTTCGGCCACCCGATATTGGGGTCCAAGCTGGGGGGGACGGGGGGAAGAGGGAAACATCGCCATAAAGGCAGATGAGGTGGCGGTTGTTGAGCGGGCCGCCACGGGGCTGCAAAAACGCCCACTGGGCGGCTCCCTCGCCCAACCCTTAATTTTTTTTTTGGTGGTGGCTACCAACCAGCAGATTCACGACATGCTAGGATGGATGCGCCAATCCCCCCCAAGGTGCTTCGAGGTGTGGTGCCGTGCCGAAGGGCCAGCACAGATCGGGACACATTCCTTGGTCAGGGTCCGACGTGCGAGACGCCCCTCAGAAAGTGGGCGACTCGGTGCACACTTGCTGAGCATGAATTACAAAGTCCATCGCGCCGCAGTCTGGGTCGAGGCTAATGTGTGTGCGTGCGGCTGTTGGGATGAGGTACTTCGCTTGGACTTGACATGCCAAGGGGCGACGGGCGTGCGAGCGAGCGACGGACGATGGGTGACGAAATGGGATAGTATATAACGGGAATGGGGAAATGGGGGAAAGCTCTGGAATAGATGGTGCGCGGCAAGGGTGCCAAGGGAGATGAACAAGAGAGGCGGATCGACGCGATACGGCGCGATGGGGAGGGGAAGGGGGGAAAGCCTCGACTCGAACGAAAAGAAAGTCAAGACAGACCTGTACGACACATGCGCGCACACACTCACACACACACCACACACGTCTACACCGCACACAAATGACGGGACAGACATGGGGGAAATGGAATCGAGCCCATTTTGTAGTGGCCGGTGGCCGGGTCGACTACGACATCCACATCCACCAGGTGAGGTCGACGACAAGCGTGGGCTGCTGGGAAGAGAAGGGCGATGCGGGCCACATCCCTGTCGGCCCGCCACAGCACCAAGACTCGATTTGCGCGTGCGCCGTCCGGGCCTTGGGCGTCATCCATGGATGCCAGTGGAATGAACCGCCTGGCCTGGCAAGCCTGGTCCCTGGTCCGGGGGATGCAGGCCAGACACGGGGGGTCTCTCAGTCATCAGGTTCTTCGATCGGGATATGGCGACGGGTTCTTGGGTGTAGACCTGGGGAGGTGCAAGAGGCCGATACACATAGTACTGGTGAGGTGACGTTGAACGCGCCACGTCGGATGTCAGAGGTGCGTGCAGAGAGAAGAGTACTCAGAATATGGAGACGGAGGTGGTGGGAGGGTCGGGAGATGGAGGAGGTCGATGGGCGGTTGGCAGGTCACCTATCCGCCATTGATGGGAGTTGGGGTGAGGTCAGAAGAAGAGAGACCACGGGCTGAGAGGGTGCATGGAAATGGAGAGATGCAGAGAGTCCACCCTCCTGGCCATGGCCACTCGACCGGTCACGGTTTGGGAGGGCGATGAGAGAGAAAGACTGTCTGGCCATCTGCCCATGGCCTTGGGCGACAAGAGAGCCCAGACGAGCGGCGACCAAGAGCAAGAGCAAGAACAAGTGCAAGTGCAAGAGCAAGAGCGATGAGCATGCGCGGGTACAAAGGCACCAGGGGTGGGTCTCCGTAGCCCGCATGCCCAGACAAGGTTCTCGGTACCGCGCATCGCCCCCAGAGAGCCCATCTGGCAGATGTAGAGGAAACCAAGCCTGCACTAGCGCGGTACCTGACGCAGCCCCATTAGCACCAGAAGGAGTCCCCTGCCAGGCCCGGACGGGGACCTTCGACGTTTCCTTCCTTCCACCTGCCTGGGAAAGCCGGACCCATCCTCTCTCGCTGAACTTCTTCCTCTTCTTTCCCTCCCAGACACATCCCTTCCTGCCATCGGGCTTCATATCGCGAGGCATTTGGACACCCTACTTTCATCCAACCTCCGTGCCACCACCCGAAAGCCCGTACTCAATCATCTTCTTACTCCCCCCTCCCCCACGCCATACCCCCAAGTGCCAATATCGATCCGCCGGCACTCCCTCTCCCAGGACCTTACCTCTCCCACCCTCGGGCGAAGACTCGATATCCATCTCACGCGTCGCCCGCCTTCCTTGGATATCGCACCTTCCAGCCTCCTCTCCAGGGTTCCCCCAGACCCTTTCCGAGGACTTTTCATCACCGGACCGCCTGCCTGACCCTTCACGAAAGAGTACACAAGGCACATCTTGCCGTCCTTCATGGATCAAGGTGTTTGTCATCTCTCGTGACCAGATCCGGCTCGTTGGCCCTCTCGCATCTCATCATTTTGCGGGAAGGGCCTCGATAAGTAGCTCAGGCCTCACGCACCTGCTTTCCGGCGCGTCTGGGCCGAGCCCGTAGCCAGCATGGCTCCCAAGTCATCTCATGTGAGCCCTTCCGCGTCGGCGGACCAGTCTGGCAGCGCGACTCCATCCGCGTCAGGCCCTCCCGACTCCCTCGCGCAAGGTTCATCGGCCACCACCCTCCCTTCCACCTCACCCACCGGCCAGCCGTCAGGTTCCAACTCGCGAACCAACCTTGCTGAGCAGAACGCGGAACTCACTTCCGGCGCCTCACAACCCATGACCAAGTCCATGTCATCTGGCTCAGATCCCTCCGCCAAAGACGCCGCCCTGGACACAGCCTCAGGCTACGGCACACGGTCGCGCAACCGCAACGGCACCTCGCGCATCAACTACGCAGAGGACAAAGACGTCGACGCCGACATGTTTGATTACTATCCTGACAAGAAGGATGGCGAACAAAAAAAGTCGCGTGTCTCCATCCTACTCGCGCCGCCTGCCCAGGAAACGTCGAGGTCCAACGGCTCATCCCGGAAGGCCGCACCAGTCGACGACGGCAAGTCGGGCGCTTCACAACACGCCTCCAAGGATGCAACCCCCGTCGCCTCATCGACTCCAACCGTGGCGGCGTCGAATCCGTCGACTGTCGCGCAGCCTTCCAAGAAGCGCAAGGCGGCTGCACAGTCATCAGCAACAGCTTCAGCTTCACAGACCACCTCAGTCTCAACTTCTGCGGCCGCCGTTGGAACCTCCAAGCGATCCGCCGCGACAGCCTGGGAAGGTGTGCCGCAAAAGAGCTTTCCCAACACGAACATGCTCACTTTTGCCAACTGCGAAGCATTCCCCAAGGATGGCGCCCTAGTGGCAGATGACGGCACGGTCCTGAGGCAAAACGGTAAGACAAACCACCACACCACCCACTCACTACCCACCACCCACCACCCACTCACTACCCACCACCCACCACCCACGCCCCCAGCCCAAACCCACCCGGCCGCCCGGCCATCCCCACGCCATGGCAAAGGCAACATGGCTAACGCGACACAGACACGGTGTATCTGGTTTGCGAACCAGCTGGTGAGCCCTATTATTTGGGCCGCATCATGGAGTTCCTGCATGCGCAAAATGACAAGTCCAAACCCGTCGATGCCCTCAGGCTCAATTGGTTCTACCGCCAGAAGGACATGGGGAAACCCAAGGGTAACGATACTCGCCACGTTTGGGCGACGATGCATTCTGACATCAGCCCCTTGACCGCACTGCGCGGCAAGTGCACCATCCGGCACAAAGCCGAGATCCCTCATTTGCACGAGTACAAGAAAACGCCCGACTCCTTCTGGTTTGAGAAACTATACGACCGCTACATCCAGAAGAACTACGACTTGATTCCCACCGGCAAGATCGTGAACGTACCTGAAAAAGTCAAAAAGGTGCTCGATGAGTGCTGGAAGTTCGTTATTGTGGAGCAGGGTCGTGGCAAGGAGCTCACTAGCGCCGTCAAGTTGTGCAAGCGGTGCATTGGGTACTGCGCCAGGTGAGTGGTCTCATTTCAGGGCAAGGGCGCTTGGAATTTGCGGGCGACGTGACTGACAGGGATTAGCAACGACTCGGTTGACTGTGCTGTGTGCAAGCAGACGTACCACATGAACTGCGTCAGACCGCCGCTGCTCAAGAAGCCCTCACGAGGATTCGCCTGGTCGTGCGCAGCGTGTAGTCGCGCCCAGGAACGGAAGCTGGAAGCCCGACACACACCAAGCCACACGGACCCCCATGGCGATGCCGACGAAGATGAGGTGTACGACGACGACGATGACGAGATGCAGGGCGCCGACACTGGTCGGACAAGTCCAGCCGACGATGACAACAGCCACCCGCATGCGACGGAGGAGCAGATCCACCAGGCCAGTTTGTGGCCTTGGCGTTATTTGGGAATGCACTGTAAGCCGGAGGACGCCCTCGACTTTGATGACCGGATCTACCCCCGCGCCAGCACACGAATTGGGCCGCGACACCAAGCGACAGTGCTTCCGTGGCCGGGCCAACCTGTTCAGTACATGAAGCCTCTGGAAGTCAAGAAGAGCGGAAAGAAGGACTCAAAGATGACGAAAGAGGCGTTCGCAAACTACGAAACGGAGAAGGCTCGCCGAGAGAAGCTGCCGAAATGGTATCAGGATGAGCCAGCTGGCTATGTCGCTCGAGGTGAAGATCCCGACGAGAATGATAAGAACTCGACCGCTACCCTGCTTTTCGCGCCCCCGGCCACAGACGACGATGACGAAGTCGCCAACACCAAACTCGACAAGTACATGGCTAAGGCCGAAAAGATGGCACCGCGCCTTCCCCCTCGTGCCAAAACCACGAATCTACTCGACGTCGCCTCCCAGGCATACTTTCACAACAACTACTCCGAGGAGCAGGCCCTCGAAGACCTTGCCACCACTGAGAAGAAGGCTTACAAAGAGCCTGAACTTACCGCAGCCGAGCAGCGCAAGTTTGAGGAGGCAGTGGGTAAATACGGCTCGGAACTGCAACTCGTCACACGACACGTCAAGACGGTGCCGTACGGCATGATTGTTCGGTATTACTACACCTGGAAGAAGTCGAAGGCTGGCAAACAGATTTGGGGTAACTTCCAGAACCGCGCCGCAAAGAAGGAGCTTAAGAGGGCAGAAGCCGCCGCGACGAAGCTCCAAGACGATATTGCCGACGACGCAGATGACTCCGCATATGATGTCGATAAGGCCGACACACAGAGAAAGTCATTCGTGTGCAAATTCTGCCACACCAAAAATAGTCGGCAATGGCGCAGAGCTCCGATACACGCCACCAGCGCTGTCGATAATGGTGGCAAGAATAACCAGAAAGACAAGGGTAGCCAAGCTGTTCAAGCACTCTGTCGCCGATGTGCTGAGCTCTGGCGTCGATATGCAATTCAATGGGAAGACTTGGAGGAAGTTGCAAGAAAGGTCACGCAGGCCGGCGGCAAGGCTTGGAAGAAGAAGCAAGACGAGGAGTTCCTGAAGGAGCTCATGTCTGCCAACGACTCGCTCTTCTCGCATGTCACACCTGAGCCTGTCAACACTCCCACATCGGCTCCCGCAATCAGCAATGGCGCGCACCCGAGCGAACCTCCCCGAAAGAAACTCAAGGGCATGCCCGAGAAGGATGTCGACCCTGCTGCTTCAGACTCAAGCGTTGCCCAGCCCCTTCCGAAGAAGCGAGAGAAGCTTGCGGTCGAAAAGAAGCTCGTGGCCGAGAAGGCGCTCGCGCCTGCCCCGCCCCCTGCGCCCGTCATCCCCAAGGCGAAGGTTATGCCATGTGCCATTTGCGATCAGCTTGAGCCTCTCGGCGACCAGCACCTGTCCTGCAAAGAGTGCCGTATGACTGTGCACCGCAACTGTTACGGCGTGACGGACAACCGCATCACTGGCAAATGGACGTGCGATATGTGCATGAACGACAAGAACCCTCAAGTCTCTACCGTAAGTCATGTCTTCCCAAGATGGGCCGTTCATATACTGACTCGACAATAGCAATACAAGTGCGTGCTTTGCCCTGTTGATGTTCGAGAGCACGACTTTGTGGAGCCGCCCAAGGTTGTATCAACGCACAAGAAGAGGACGGAGAAGGAGAAGGAGCGCGAGCGCGTTGAACGAGAGCAGGCTCAGAAGGCCGCCGACTATCACCGCAAGAAACAGGAGGAAACGAATCGTCCAGTGAACCCCCGAGAGCCTCTGAAGCGCACGTACGACAATAACTGGGTCCATATCACCTGTGCGACCTGGACTCCTGAGATCAAATTCGGTACCGCCAAAGCACTGGGTCCTGCCGAGGGTATCTCATCGATTCCACGCGGGAGATACAGCGAGACCTGTCGTGTCTGCAATACCCAGACCGGTGCTTGCGTCTCGTGCCACAATTGCAAGGCCTCTGGTAAGCCAAATTTCCCTCCTCAACATGAAGCAACCATGCTAACCCTCTTTCAGTACACGTTGAGTGTGCTCGGCTTGACGGCTACCTCCTCGGCTTCGACATCAGCCCGGTCAAGGGTTCTCGACGTGACCAACACAACATCGTCACCATCAACGGCGAGAGTGGTGCCATGTCAGCCACTGTTTGGTGCCCAGAACATGTCCCGACCAAGACGATTGTTCACCGCATGCACGACATTGTAAATGACAACGGTCAAAACGCACTTCAACTGTATGTGCAGAGTTGCAAGCAGGCCGACCTCACATTGACTGGTACGGTACGGAAGGCGAACCTGATCGCGGGCGCTGCCAAAGCAGGTATCACTCTACCTGTCGTGCAGCGGCGTGGTTCGACGACAGCATCGGCACTTAACGGTGTTCATCCTCTTGAAGACTCGCCGCCAGCCCAGAAGAGTGGAGAGAAGGTATGCATCACATGTGGTGTTGATGTGAGCCCGAAATGGTGGCCCATCGAGAGCTCGGACGAGAAAGAGTTGGCAAATGGGCACTTCGGCACGCTCGGCGCAGAAGCACAGAAATTCATCGAGCAAAGGAAGTTTCAGTGCCACAAGTGCCGCAAGGCCCGGCGGAGGCCCAACTCCCACCCTGCGAAGGAGCACTCGCCAGCTGCCGAGCCCGGTCAACGTTTTGCTCCAGCATTGCCTCTCGTACCTGCTCAGCTCGCAGCACCGCTGGTGCGAAGTCCGCCGTTGCATTTGGCGGAGGCGAGTAGACAGAACATGCCTCCCTACCAGTGGGCTGGACCAGGGCCTGTCCCAACTGGAGCATCCCAACATGGCTCTCCCACGGCTCCGCTTCCTGTCACGCCGACGGCACTGCCTGTTCAGGTTGTTGCGCCCCCAGCCCATCAGCCCCATTCTGGACCTGCCTTGCCATTTGGAGGACCGGGACCGAGATATCCAGAATGGCACAATCGCCCACCGACGCAGCACGGATCGCCTCCTCGACAGATGAATGGAGGGCCCCCAGGTCTTCAGCCTTCTGCACTAGGCAATCTTTCATCGCTGCGACCGCCCCCGATGGCGATCCCGCCAGGACCTCCCATTCCACCTCCGGCAACTAACGGCCACCACGTGCAGCCCATGCACAACGGTCTTCCTCCTTCGCCAAGACGTGTGGAAGGCCATCCTACAATGTCTCACGCACCCTATATGCACACTTTCCACCACGGGCACCCAGGGCATCCGGTGTCCAATGGAGGACCAGTACCGCCCCGTGGGCCAGACGCATTCTCACAGGGCTTGATAGGCCAGAGGTCGCCATTCATGAACCCCCATGGCAGTCCGCCAGCATCCCGAGATGGCCTCCTTGGGCGTGACGCGCGGGAAGGGCCTGGGCCGCTCAGTGCACCCAGTATGAGGCCCGGCGAGCCGCCGCGGCCAGCGGGTGCCAGCACCAGCCCTTCTCTCAGGAATTTGCTATCCTAGCGACAGAGTTGATCGATGTTTGGAGTATGGGTTTGTTTTATTTGGTTTGGACCTAAATCGACAGAATGTCTAGCTCTTTGTTTGCTCTCTGGCGTTGGGGCGGCGGGACGACAGGGCGGTCAGGATATGATGCAGGCGAGCTGCCAAAACCTTGATTGTAACGACGGAACGTGCCCTATATCTGCTGGGAGCAGAATGTGGCGAGGGACAGCTGTAGAGGTGGAGGCTTGTTTATTCGTACTGAAGATGCTAGATGGTCGGTCTGTGGCGGAAGCGAGGGGGAGGGATGAGTAACGATGAGTAACATGCAAAGCAGGATCCGATAAGTCAGGTAGAGAGAAAGACCCGACAGGAAATGTACAGTTCAAGTTTCGTTGACACTCAGCCTTCATTCGCTCGTGAGTTTAAACACGTGTACGACTTGGTTGAGATCACCATGAATATGGGGATCGATGTGAAAACTACGGGAGCTGCAGAGTATCTTGCGTTGCGAATCCCATTGTTGGCTCCGAGGTTGTCATCACAATGGATTGTCATATCTCGTGATATTACATGAGCCCCGATGGAGATGAGATGAGACGAGACGAGATGAGATGAGGTGGACTCGTCCACCCGCGGGTCGTCTCAAGAGAGGTGGATGGAGACCCGTGCGTCTTGCACGTGATACGAAGTGCCGCTCTGTGCGGCAACCTGGCAAGCCTAGCGCCGTAACCCGGTCAAGTCACAAGTACCTGGACGTGGCTGCACCACTAGCAGCCAGCCATTGACCCTGGAAATAGCATCTCGCTCCGCCTCCGCAGCAGAGCCCGCGACCATAGACCGAGACAATGGAGACGTAGCAACGACCCACGCTGAAGAAAGACGCCGGCCGCCTGCAAGCCTGCAAAGCCAGCCCTCGATAACAACGCAGCAGCAGCAGCAGCAGCAGTGCTCCTCTTTCAGATCCAATTCTAGTTCCAGTCTCAGTCCCAGTCTGCCGACGGGTGCATGATCGGGACCACTCACAGTACACCGCCTTGACCGCCCCTCGCTCCATGCCCCACGAGTCGTGCACTCGACTGCCTTTGCGATTCGATCTCTTCTTCAACAAGGACAGGGCCAAGGCCAGCCAGCGACAGCAGCAGCAACAGCAACGCCCCGGCCGAGTCCATTTTATTACCCCTCTGGCTGCCCAGCATTGCACAGGGCATCAAGGAACGCCCCCCGGCGGATGTCGAGTGAGCCACTCGTCCCAAGCCTATCCCTGAGGCGCACCAGCAGAGTGCGATCGTCCACTTAGCGCCTAGAAGAGGAGTAGCACACATAACTGCCCTGAACACGCATCGCTCACTGGGCTCGCTGGGTTCACTGGGCTCGCTGGACCTCAGTCATCACACATCACGCTGGCACTGCCTTTTTGCATTGCGGTACGTACCCACAGGTACCTCGTCTGCCGTACCCCGTCTGCCCGATCCTCCTGGTCGACTTTCCTTGGTGTTGTCTCCCCCGGGCCCGCCAAACGACCAAATCTCCCTGTACCACAGCCAGGACCTTCAAACCACCTTCTGCCCGACCCTCTACCCACCACCACCACCACCTCTCTACCACTACCTCTCTACCTCTACCTCTACCTCCACTGGCTGTTGGCTGTTGGCATTGCACCGCTCGATCACCGACTCCGATCGAACTTTACGCTCATTTGCATCGAGCATCCCCTTTTTCATCTGGAACCCTTGAGTTTCATGTCGGCTGGACCAGAGCATTATCGAGCGACCGACCGACCACCGACGGGCCGACCGCGTTACTTCACCACTTTCGACCCAACTCCAACTCCCTCAACTTGGTACTCGCAACCCGACGCTCATTCCTTGGGCTATCACGCGACCACCCCCTGACAACCTCCCCTTCGCCCTGCCTCGACGGTATTCTATCAATTCAACAACGCGAATTTCATCACCATTCGACTGCGAGCCACAGCCGAAACCTTTCCCCCCCCTCTCCTCCCACCCCCCCGTCGTCACACTCTCCAAGGCTTGGCACGCGAAGCCCAAGCTGATGCCGACAACGACTGGCATTCGTCCAGCGAACCCCTCGTCTGACGCCCTCGGCTGACGAGCCACCGCGAAGAAACATTGCAGGCGCGCAGATCGTGACGATTGAACACAACTAAAGCAGGCAGGACCGCGCGATGGCGTCAGCTCACGACAATGGGTCGGCTGACGACCGATTCCACGGCCACCCTCCCGTCATGGCTCCTGGTTACCCCATGGACAATAGGTCCTGGCAGAACGGTGGGCGCAAGACTCCTGACAACAGCTACCACAGCCACATCACAGAATCCCCAGGACCCAAAACCCCTGGCATGAACGACCGACCCGACCGACCCGATCGAACAGACCGAGCACGAGACCCCGACGACACGCGATCGAGGCCGAGCGGCGAGAGAAACAGGTCGAGGCAACGGAGCGGACGATCGGCCAGCGGCCAGCAGCGAGTGTGCAAGAAGTGCGGCGAACCCTTGACCGGTCAATTCGTGCGGGCACTGGATGGGACCTTTCACTTGGACTGCTTCAAGTGCCGAGTAAGCGCCCTGCCTCAGCAGCATGCACCACCAGCAGCAGCAGTAACAACAACCACAACGTCGTATTATTCTAACACGGGCCCGTTTTGTCAGGATTGCGGCCAGATCGTAGCATCGAAATTCTTCCCCGCCGACGAGGAGAACGGCGAAGGTCAATACCCGCTTTGTGAGACCGACTACTTCCGACGACTTGGGTTGCTATGCCACCAGTGTGGAGGCGCCCTCCGTGGTTCGTACATCACGGCCCTCGACCGCAAGTACCACGTGGATCACTTCACATGTTCCCTCTGTCCGACCGTCTTCGGCGCACAAGACAGTTACTACGAGCACGATGGCAACGTCTATTGCCACTACCACTACTCGACCCAGTTTGCCCAACAGTGCAACGGCTGCCAAACCGCCATCCTCAAGCAGTTCGTCGAGATCTTCCGAAATGGCCAGAACCAGCACTGGCATCCCGAGTGCTACATGATTCACAAGTTCTGGAATGTGCGGCTGTCATCTTCGTCTGAAAAGGCCGATGTGCCAATGGATACCGACGATCCCGTTGTGCGGGACAACATTCGGGACCGGGAAGAGCAGATGGAAGAAAAGGTCTATCGCATCTGGAGCGTCCTATCCACGTTTGAGGAATCTTCTGCTGCGTGCATCTCGGATATGTTGCTTCATGTCAGCAACGGCGCGTATGTGGATGGCGTCCTCGTTGCCAAGAAATTTATCTGCCATGTCGAGGTTCTTTTCTCGGCAGCCGACAGGCTCGACTTGACCATGAAGCAGGTCGAAATCAAGGGTAGGGTTGACACGACATGATGATTTCTTCTTTGGACTGGAGCTAATTGACCTGATAGGTTTGTCGTATGGTCGTGAGGCCAAGCTTCTCTGCAAGAAGATCGTTTCTTTTTTCTCCCTGCTGTCGAAAACCCAGGATACCGGGGCCAGGAAGCTCGGCGTCACCCAAGAACTGCTCTCCTTGGTCACCGGTCTCGCTCACTACCTCAAGCTTCTCATTCGGATTTGCCTTCAGGGTGCCCTGAGGCTCGAGCGCGAGTCTAACAGCCTTGATGGCATCTATCAATTTTTGGATGATCTAAGCGACCTAGAGGCCATCAAGGCCGACGACAGGTCTCTCCAGGTCATGACTGGCACCTCAAAACTTTCGGCCAAAGACTCTGATCACTGCACCCTCTGCGGCAGATCAGTCGAGGACGAGTGTGCTCAGAACTTGGACAAGCGCTGGCATATTGCTTGCGTCAAGTGCGCAAGGTGCGAAACCGAGCTGGGTCGGAGGCTGGAGGACGCCCGATTCAACGCCTTCGATCAAAGCATCTACTGCAGTACCTGCACCGGCGCTAGCTCCGAGGACATGCAGCCCTTCCAGCACGTCTCAAAGCTGCAGCAGTACGTGTTTCTCCTCAAGGTGGCGCTCGCGAGATTACTCGACATCCTGAAGAGCAACGGCGCACTGCCGCAGCAGGACGACGATACCGCCATGAACGGATACGCTCTCGGAGATGGCTCTCTTGCACCAGGAGGTGCGGAAGCTCCCTATCTCAGCTCAGACAACCGATCGAAATCGTACGCCGGCGATGCGCGAGAGCATCAACGAGAATCGTCCTACGAGAACACGCTCAACGATGTTCGCCGTTTGAGAAGTACCCGCCTCGACAAGCACCTGTCCAACAGTATTCGAAAGGCTCGAACTTCGCGGGTCATGGACGCAGAAGGGAACGACCTGCAAGCTTCCAACGGCGGGGCGCTGGGCGGGCCCGGAGGGCAGATCCCCGAAGACATGGCCATTGGCGACGAAAGCACCAATGAAAGGATGTTCGGGCATCAAGACGCACTGACCTTGGACGATATCCCGCGTATCGTCGCCGCGGAGCAGGTCAAGGAACAGTACCAACCGGGCCGCCAGGACTTGTTTCGTTCTCCCGCGACAGAGCCCTTCATGGGCCACCAGAGGTCCCAATCGACTGGCCGACAGGTGGACCCGCGCCTAGGTGACCAGCCCCGTGGAGGCAGGAGGTTCTTCTCAGAGCTTTCAGCCTTGGAGTACTTTAACGTGCGCCACCTGGCTGTGCTGCTTATGGCGCCTCATGTCGAGAACGAGTTTACCATGGATGAACTGCTCAGTTTCATCGAGTCCAAGAAGCCGGCAACCTTCTGGAAGAACATCGGCAAGGCGTTCAAGAACGACCGGTCCAAGGCCGTCAAGAAGAAGGGCATCTTTGGGGTCCCGCTCGAAGTCATCATCGAGAAGGATGGCGCCGAGTCAACAGACGGTGTTGGTCCCGGAGCGCTCAAGATTCCCGCCGTGGTCGACGACATCATCAGAGCAATGAAGGGCATGGATCTCTCTGTAGAGGGCGTGTTCAGAAAGAACGGCAACATCAAGAAGCTGTCGGACCTCGTTGAAAGAATCGACAGGGACGGCTGCGATAGCATCAACTTGACAGAACAACCCGTCGTCCAGATCGCCGCTCTGCTCAAGCGCTACCTCCGCGAGCTTCCAGATCCCCTGCTCACACACAAGCTCTACCGCCTCTGGTTGACCATCTCCAAGATTACGGATGAAACCAAGAGGAGGAACTGCCTGCATCTGTCTTGCTGCCTCTTGCCGAAGGCGCACCGCGACAGCATGGAGATCCTGTTCTGCTTCTTGAAGTGGGCAGGTTCCTTCCACCAGGTCGATGAGGAGGTTGGTTCTAGGATGGACATCAAGAACCTCTCGACCGTCATCGCGCCCAACATTCTCTATACCAACGCCAGAGCGTTGGCCCTGGACAGCGACCCAATGTTTGCCATTGTGGGTGTGGAGGACCTGATTAGCCACATTGAAGAGATGTGCCTGGTAAGTTATGTCGGATCACTCGAAGGGATGCTTGCTAATGTGCTGCCTAGGTACCCGATGAAGTCATGGGGCTCATGGATGATCCATTCGTAATCGCAGGAGGCAACGCCGATCTCTCTACTAAAGAAATTCTGAGGCGCTACCAAGATCGCATGGGTCAGAAGCCCTCGGGCTACGGAGGCGACCTTGGTGAGATGCCCCACAACCGCCAGGACAACTCATCTCGACCACCACCAACACGAGTCGACACGGACCCCGGCATGTACAAGCAGGCCAGCAGTGTTCGCCCCGTGATGGACCCACCTGTCCCTTTCAACAACAACCCCAACCCGGGCACTCCTCCGCAGGCGTGGAGGGGACCCGGCGACTCGGGACATCCCTCACCCTATGGAAGCCAAGGGAACCAGTACGAGACATCAGATTCGCAGCTTGAGCAGACCGAAGGCGGACCTAAGAGGGAATGGCGCAACTCAGGCTGGGGAAGGCCGAACGGGGTTGGAGTCGGCGGCAATATCTAAGTTTCCGGGCGGGCTGAGGAGCACTCACGGAGACGGCGTTTCGAATCGAGTTCGAAGAGGAAACTTATCATTGGAGGGGGGGTGGTTGAACGGCAACAAGTTCCGTCCGCGTCATCGCGCATCCCCTTCTCGAGAGCTGACGCTCTGGGTTTCTCGTATGAGATCCCATCTATTCACATGCATCACTGGTGGCGTTGAGAGCCTTTCCTCCATTCGAGGACAAACAAAAGAGACCTGCCCTTTTTCCACAACAAACATCGCTTTCCACTGCTTTGCGCGCACAAAAATCACGACCTGGCGGTATGATGACCTTATCTTGTTCCCTTCTTCTACTTTTTCCTCCTCTTCTTCTTCGTCTTCTTCTTTTTTTTCCGGCTTCTGCTTCTTCTGGCTTCTTCGCCGTGCAACATTTCGATTCTGTCGGCAGCGTCGCTCTATACTGCCTTGCTCTCCTCGGGCTCTCTCAGAGACTGGACGCAGGGTAAGGGGTTAGTGTGGGGATCGCTCACTTTTTTTTTTTTTTTTTACTTTCATATAAACCTCCCAGAGGGGGCCAGGCTCTGTGTTTGGAATAGATCCATGCAGGCCCTGGGACGGAGGCAGGCTTGATGCGCACTGTTTCTTCCTTGGTTTTTGGCTCGCGCTGGGGAGTAGAGGGACGGCGGCTGCCGTTTACTGGTGTCCATCACGTCAGTCTGCTGAGGGCGGGCGGGCGGAAAGATGAAAGCTTTCGAGTGGGAAAGGAGATGGGAAGGATGGTTTGCAAGCTGGCTGGGGCTCTTCGCTGTTGTTAGACGGGATGAGCACCAGCATTTGTGTTTTGAGTGGCTGTGGTGGTGGCAGCGAGAAGAGAGAGAGGGTGAATGAGCCAAGACGGGCAAGAGATGGTTTACAGAGAAGGAGAGACAGGGAGAGAAAGCTCATGGGTATCTCTCACCAAAGCAGGATAGTACTCACAGTTGAAGTAGATCCGCAATCGAGATGGCTGGTCAGTCGATTTTGCTTACCGTTGTTTGCGCCATCGCTCACATGTTTGACTGATTCTCCTGTTTGCAGGCATGCATGGGTCTGCCTGTTTGAAGCCAAAGAGAGTCGTTATGAGTAGATTATTATGTACTGGACCACATCTCGTCGAATGGGGGGGTATAACAACATAGACATGGCCATCCCGCAGCCCCTTTTCTCCCCCTTCCCCCTCTTACACTCTCGCATCTCTTCCCCTGCCGTCCTTCTAAGTCACCCTCTCGATGGTGCCAGCGGCCTCCTGGTCGAGGAACCACTTGACGCCCCTCTTGATGCCGCTGTCCAGGCTCACGATGGGCTTGTAGCCGAGCACGCGCTTGGCCTTGGTGATGTTGTAGTAGCGGGTCATGCAGCTGTAGACGCAGCGCTGGCGGGTGAAGGTCGGGGTCTTGCCGAGGATGTGGAAGATGACCTCGGAGGCGAAGCCCATGACGAGGCCGACCTCCTTGGGGATGGCCCAGACGTGGCTCGTGCCCTTGTCGCTGCCGGCGGCGCGCCAGACGGCGCGGGCAAAGTCCCAGAAGAAGATGGGGGCGTCGTTGGTGACGATGAAGGCCTCGCCGTCGACGCGCTCGTGGTCGAGGGGCACGGTCGGGGCGCGGGAGGAGACGAGGAGGAGGCGGGCGGCGAGGAGGTGGGCGTGGGCGACGTTGGCGACGTGCGTGAAGTCGAAGAGGTTGTCGCCGTCGCCGATCTGGAAGCCCGTGCGGTTCTGGCGGTGGATGCGGATCAGCTGCAGCGTCGCCATGGTGTCGCCCTCGCCGAAGATGCCGGCCGGGCGGATGGCCGTTGTGAGGAGCTTCGAGTCGTCTTGGCGGTTGGCGGCGAGCACGAGCTGTTCGGCTTCGGCCTGGGAGTTTTGTGTTAGTCTATCATTTCAGGAGGGAGGGCATGACAGGGGAGGCTGCTGCTCACCTTGGTCTCCGTGTAGTACTCGGTCTGGGCATCGCCGCGGATGAGGGGCCAGCGCTCGTCGGCGTTGATCAGGTCGCTGACGTTGTCGCTGATGACGCTCGCGGAGCTGGTGTAGACGAGGGCGGTGACGCCGGTCTGCTGGCAGGCGCGGATGACGGCGGCGGTGCCGTCGACGTTGACCTTCTTGAAGAGGTCCTTGGCGACGGCGGCGGCGGCGTGGGGGGCCGGGCTGGCGGTGTGGATGACGATGTTGGGCTTGACGTCCTCGAAGATGGAGAGGATGCGGTCGGCGTCGGAGATGTCCGCCTCGTGGTAGGCGACGCGGTCCGAGTCGGGGCGTCGGTTGCGCTCGCACTTGAGGTCGATGACGGAGACGGACGAGGCGCTCCAGAGGGGGTCGTCGAGGATCTGGTTGACGACGTGGTGGCCCAGGAAGCCGTTGCCGCCGATGACGAGAACACGGCCGAGATCGCGGGTCTGCTGGGCGGCGGGCGCGGCGGCCTCCTTAGAGGTAGCGACCTTCTTCTCGGACATGATGGGCGGCTGGTACTGGTGGGAGGAGGGGGGGTAGGTAGGTGGCTGGAGGGGGAGGCGGCGGAGGAATTGGGAAGAGATCGTGAAGAAGACGTCGTTGGTGGTCTTCTCGAGATCTGCGAATCTGGGGTTGGCAGCACGTTTCTTTAGGAGCCAGCCCACTGGATGGACCAACCTGTAGGGGTAAGTACAGGTACTGGCTCTTGCACCACGGAGCGCTAACGGTGCAGAGTATCTCTACAGCAATCTCCCCTCATCCTACCCCCCACTGCTAGCGGGGATACTGGGTGAAGGCTACAGGGGCTACAGGGGCTCTCAGGCTATTCTTCGCCTGGAGACGAGCCAATTGGGGAATTCCTCAAAAGGGGCTTGGAGTTGGTTCAAAGCCACCAATCGATATCAAGGTGCCAAGCTCGCACGCGGGCTGTACACTTGGTGTTTGTTTCTTTTTCGAATGTCTGCAATCGTTCTTGACCTTTAATAATTCTTCCAGATCTTAAACACAACACACCAGCCTGGGCATTCACGACCTACGACGGATGGCATTTCAAAGCCAGGACCCTCCGTGGCGTTGCGTACCTGTCAATACAATGGAACATACCAAGTACAGCACCGTACCGACTGCGGGGCACCTCGACCGGCCCCACTGACACCCGCAGGCAGTACAAGGTACAAAGTACGTCGAGTGCCACCAAGTCAGGTCACCTGGACGACTTCACTCAATATTGACTCTGCTGCCTGTCATCCAGTAACGAGGAACTCAAATTCATCACTTCCTCAGCATACTTTGCTTGTGGCTTCTGGGCTCCCAATTCATTTTGGTTATGAGCGGTCGTTCGGCGCACTTGTTGGCAATGTGCGCCTCTTCTCAGTCGCATCGGCGTCACCCACCAAACACCTCCTTGACGACGTGCATTTCCAACCTGGGCCATGGCAGACGCAGCCCTCACAACCACGGCCGACGACGTCGAGATCCTCGTCCACATATCGGCACCGGCTATGAGCAAGGATGATATTATGTACAGAGCTCTGGCGAATGCATACCTTGCCTTCAAGCCTGGCGAGCGGACATCTCTTGCCGCACCGAATTCACAGCATTCACAGCAAGATCCAGTTGCACCGGAGCCACAGTCTCCTGTCGACCAGGCGCATGGCTTCTTTGGCAACTCATTCGACTCGGCACAGCTCTCCTTCGACGGCGCATGGGACAATGCAAACTCGCCCAAGCTGGTATCTTTATCCAGGGGGCGAAATTGTCCGTCTTCATCCCCCACCTCTGCCCAACAGGCCAGTTCACCACCACCGTCGGAGGATGAGGGGAGCGGGGAGGTAGAGGATTCCTGGGTCGCGCCGCCGAGTACTGTGCAGGACTCACTGCCCTGGAATGACCTCCGGCTCCCAGAGCTCTCATCCCCTAGTCGAACTATGGAGCACTTCCTCGGACTGTCCGCAGACTCGCCGCTGTCCGCTTCTTCAAGAGGCATGAGTCCTATTCAGCGTAGAGTGGAACCCTCGCGCAACCGTATATCAGATAATATTCCAACGCCGGCAATGAGCTCGCCATTGCTGCCGCCTTCATCACAACGGAACGGTCCAGAGGGATCCATCGAGGTGGTTACAGACACCATTATTCCTGCAACCTCGAGCGATGCTCCAGTCTCAGCAGATTCAAAGAAGAAGATACCGCAGAGGATAAGTAGCGACATACACATCACAGCAACACCTCCCATGACGAGACACCTCGTCTTACCAAGCTCTGAACCCGGGACCGAGGAGAGCGTCATAGAAGATACCATCCTCGAAGATGCGACGGTCGAAGACAGCCCCCTCCGCCCTCTGAAGCGCCACCACGCACATCACTCAAGGGCAGGCTCAGATCCCCTCCCGAGTAAGCGGGCCAAAACACTGCCGCCCTATGCTCTTGCCCGAAGCTCAAGCGACACGGGCCCGGAATCCCCCAGCTCTCGAACTCCTCTCTACCCCCTGACCCTTCGTAACCCGTCCAACGCTGGTTTCCTCTCGCTGCTTGAGATCCAAGCCCCCAGGCCCCGTACCTCCACCGCCGCGCTCTCCCCACACGATCTGATCACCCCAAATATGCACCTCCTCATGCGCTCCTTCGGGCTCCCACGCCGCCTCGACTCCGTCACATGCCACCGGCCCCTCCGCCCCTTCGAGCGCGGGTACTGGCTCCTCGACTGCGCGGGCTGGGACCCGGATCTCGTCCATCGCATGTGGGGGTTTCTGTACAACTACATTACGGACGGGTTCGCGGGTTGGGGCAGTCGATGTGTACGCGAAGAGGGGTGGCAGTGGATACGGTTCTGGAGCTTTGGCTATGTTGCGAAGCACATGTATTTATTGCTTCATGTTGCCACGGAGCGGACGGTCAAGAGCGCGGGGATTTCTTGGATTGACGGTGCTGGAGAAGTCGTGTTGGTCACGAAGGGCCACGCCTGAGGCATATCCTTACCTACCTACATACATTTTGGATCAGGTGTGTCTATTTATTTTGCATAGCGTCGGTGTGCTCGGGGGAAACCTTGGAGATTTGATTAGAGACATGAAGGAGGGGGTGGTTTCATTGCATACACGGATGGAAGACGAGCATGAATTACGATGAAACAACATTGAACGACGACGCACTTGACCCTAAACCTACGTACTCTGACATTTGGTATCGATACAGCTACACTGAACATCTTGCCCACCCCCACCAAAAGACGAAAAAGCGAAACCGGCCTTGTACAACAATATAAGCAAAAGCACGACGCCGCTGCCGGCCATTCTCTCTGAGGGTCTACACGCTTGGCAATCGCCGGAAAACGACGCCAGTCAGTCAGTCAGTCACGAATGGACATCTAAGCCGCCTCGCGCAACTAGTCCAGACACGTCACGCCGCAACTCTCAATCAGAGGGCGAGGGGGACTTTCTCTTGACGTCCTTGTTGAAGACGTTGAGGACCTCCTTGGAGTAGCGCTCATAGTCCGCCGTCGCGAGATCCTCGTACACCTGTGTCCCTCGTTAGCATAACAACCCCCGCGACTTCAGGACGCCGATTCGGCGCAGGCTCGAACATACCTGCTGCTCCACGGAGCTCAGCTGCTTGTACTCGTCGGCGATGCGGCGCGTCGACTCGGGGACGCTGCCGGAGAACTCGCCGCTCGCCCAGCGCGCCTTGAAGAACAGGTTGTAGGCGGTCGTGGCGCGCTTGGGCAGGCGCTCGTCGCGGATGGCGAAGCGGTGCGTGGTGCCCTTGCCCTTGTTCAGCTTGCGGCGCAGGGCGTTGCGCGCGTTGTTGGCGGCGTGGATCTCCTGGGGCGTGTGGCTCTCGACCCAGGCCTTGTAGGCGGCGTTGTTGGCGAGCTTGTTCTTCTCGGCGAGCTCTTTCAGTTGCTGTCTCTGGTCAGTCATTGTCGTCGTGGCGAGGGCACGAAGGGCCGAAGAGGGGGCGAAGAAGGACAGAAAGGGGGAGGGGATCTTACCTCGGACTCGGCAGCATCCAGGGACTTGTACTCCTGGGACAGCTCCCTCGAGCGGTCGCCGAGGCTGGTCTCGCCGGCCTTGATGTTGCGGGAGGTGAGGATGGTCCAGGGCGTCTCGGGCAGCTTCTTCGGCTCCTTGAGCAGGGCGATCTTCTTCAGCTCGCGGACGTCCTTGGCGAGCTGGGCCTCGGGCGTGAGCTCCTTCTTGACCTTCTTGACCTTGGGCTTAGGCTTGGGCTTCGCGGCCTTCTTCGTGGCAGCCTTCTTCGGCGCGGCCTTGGTGGCGGTGGTGGCGGCCTTCTTCGCCTTCTTTACGGGCTTCTCGGCGCCGTCTTCGGCCTTCTTCGCGGGCAGACGGGCCCATTGTGTCGTCGTGAAGGTGCGGGAGGGGATGCGGGAGGCGATGGGGAGGGCGCGGCAGACGGTGCTGGGAGCGGCGCGGATGGCCAGGCGCTGGGCGGCGGCGCGACCGATGGCTGTCAACATGATCGGCGAGGGATGATTCGAGTCGGAGGAGCTGCAGTGATCACTGTGGAAGCGGGCGATTGAACTGACGATGTATTCAGGTCTGAGGGGACCGTCAGAAATCGAGGATTCAGACAGGGAGTCGTGGTGGTGGTGTTGTGCATAACACAGGGACATGCGACTGCCCGCCCAGCCCCGTGTTTTGGAGCTCACAAGTGCCGTGTACAGGTAATCAGTGCTAGTTTTGGTGTGCATGAATGTATCCTGTACTTTGCGCCATCCACACCTTCGTCACTGGAGAGCCCCAATGCAGCTGAGCATTACTGCACGCAGGCCACATCAGAGGGATCCACTTCGGCAGGGACAGCACCGAAGCTTCCCATTGGCCGCTAGCAACTCAGTGCCCCTTTGCGGTGGGTGTAGGGTGATGTACACTATGTCAGTATGTGTACCTGGAGTCTTTGGTTCCCCATCCTCAGGCTGCCAGTCGGTACGTACCTCTTGACTTGCCTTACTGTGCCTGGTAGGTAAGCCGCCAGCCAGCAGCCAGCCAGCCAAAGGCACCAACGAGACGCGAAGCTCTGCTGGAGCTCAACCTCACTACTACCGACATCACGATCAATCCATCACCACAACCCCATCTCCCATCCCCCACGCCGACCACCACCCAAGCCATCACCTTCTACCTTTGTCGAACCTCTGCACACCACCGACTACTCACCTCTCACAACCACCCATAATGGATCACCGACCGCAAGCTTGGGGCCGTGTACGTCTTGCTCCTCCTCTGCCAACCCTACCCCGGGCGAATCCCCAGTCGACCCCCGTTTGCTGACCTTTCCCCCCCCTCCAGCCCAGAGACGACGTCTACGGTGCTTACGATGCCTCCCACATGAACCCCAACGGGCCCAACCAGGCCTCGCAAGCCCCCATCGTCACGGGCACGTCCGTCGTGGCCATCAAGTACAGTGAAGGCGTGGTCATCGCCGCCGACAACCTCGCCTCGTACGGCTCCCTCGCCCGCTTCACCGACGTCAAGCGCCTGCGCACCTTTGCCGACTCGACCGTCATCGGCTTCGGCGGCGACGTCTCCGACATGCAGTACCTCGACCGCCACCTCACCTCCCTCGCCATCGACGAGTCCTACGGCAGCCCCTCCATCACCGCCTCGGCCGACACGCTCGACAGCGAGAACCCGGACAAGGCCCGCCCCCGCCTCAACGCCGCCAACCTCCACAAGTACCTCGCCAAGCTCTTCTACGCCCGCCGCACCAAGTTCGACCCCCTCTGGAACCACGTCCTCGTCGCCGGCCTCGACGACGACGAGAAGCCCTTCCTCGCCGCCGCCGACCTCCTCGGCACCACCTTCTCCGCCCCCTCCCTCGCCACCGGCTTCGGCAGCATGCTCGCCCAGCCCATCATGCGCCGCAGCGCCCCCGACGAGGAGTCCGCCGCCAAGCTCACCCGCCAGCAGGCCGAGGACGTCATCAAGGAGTGCATGAAGGTCCTCTACTACCGCGACGCCCGCTCCCTCGACTCCTACAGCATCGCCGTCATCACCAAGGACGGCGTCGAGCTCAAGGAGAACGAGAAGCTGGAGAAGCAGAGCTGGGCCTTTGCCGAGAAGATCAGGGGCTACGGCACGCAGACGGTGTAATGCCTGGACCGGGGGGCTGAAGAGGGATGATGTTGATGTACCCGATCGAGACGGCCGGACAGGCGTTGTACCAATAGACGGAATCAATGATTTGCTGCACGAGAATCGCTACACGAGGAACCTGCGGGTCCGTTTTTCCATGTGCCATGTGACAGAAACGATGGAGTGTGAAGCGGCCAAAGTGATGTCTCGAAAGCTGGCCAGGGCACAGGACGAGCATATGTCCACGGTGATAGCATGTCTGGAACGGCACAACGTTGATACTGATGGTGGCGCACTGTAGCACTACAATAGCGTGCATGCGGTGTGTTGCTCAAGCGGGGTTCTCCCGTCTTCCACACATCTCCCACTTCACATGGCGCAGGTATCTTCAGACAAGTCATATAAAACATCAATTCGCTATACTCAATCCGCCATATCCTTTCGTGACGTTTCCTTTCCAGTAGTACATGCTGAACATGGCCAGTACTCGCACCGTCTGACATCGCCTCCCACCGAAGGAAATCATCCAAACGTGAGAGAAATCAAGGGCCGGCCCTTCCCCCGTCTTCCCATATTTTGCGTCCTCCAACTCCTATGCGGCTGAAGAGAGAAGCAAAAAACCCAGGAATTATAGCAAATCTATCTTCAACGTGCTACCTTCTTTCCCCATTTACTCGACCGTGACCGACTTGGCCAGGTTGCGAGGGAAATCGACGTTGAGACCCTCGCCGACGGCGAGCCAGTAGGCGATCAGCTGCAGAGGGATGACGTTCAGGATACCCTGCAGGGCATCGACCGTCTTGGGGATCTCGATCTTCTGAGCCTGGTTGCCGGCGAACTCCTCGTCGTTGGGGTTGCAAATGACGATGGGCTTGCCACTGCGAGCGACGACTAGTGAAATGTTAGCATGTGAATCCTGATTGTAGAGGGAAAAAATAAGTGTGTACGTACCCTGCTGGTAGGCGTTGAGAGACTTGGTGAAGATCTCGTCGCGGGTCAGGATCATGATGATAGGGAGGTTCTCGTCGACCAGAGCCAGCACACCATGCTTCAGCTCACCGGACATGACAGCCTCGCAGTGAAGGTAGGAGATTTCCTTGATCTTCAGCGCACCCTCGAGGGCGGTGGAGAACTGGCTGCCACGACCCAACAGCAGAAGGGACTTCTGGTTCTTGAAGGTCTGGGCGCAGAGATCCTTGATGGCCGAGTCCTGGGTAAGGATGTCCTTGATCTGGTCGCTGATGTGGGCAAGACCCTCAATGATCTCCTCACGACGCTTGGCCTTGGAAGCACGGTCCTCGCTGAGCGACAGGGCAAACATGACCATGGCGATGAACTGCGAGGTGTAGGCCTTGGTAGAGGCAACACCGATTTCGGGGCCGGCGTTGACGTGGACACCGCAGTGGGTGAGCAGAGAGATGGAGGAACCGACAACGTTGACGATACCGACGGTCAGAGCACCGCGCTCCAGGCAGTAGCGGAGAGCCATGAGCGAGTCGGCCGTCTCGCCGGACTGGGAGACGAAGACGCAGGTGTCGTCACGGAAGACGGGAGCCTGTCTGTCGAGGAAGTCGGACGCCAGCTCAACGGCAATCGGGATCTCAGCGAGCTCCTCGAAGATACCACGGACAGCCATGCACGAGTGGTAGCTGGTACCGCAAGCAATGAAGATGATGCGACGGCAACGGCGGATCGTAGAGATGTACGAACGCAGACCACCGAGAGTGACGGTCTTGTTGGCGACGTCAAGACGACCACGCATGGTGTTGACGACGGACTCGGGCTGCTCGAAGATCTCCTTCTGCATGAAATGATCGAACTTGCCCTTCATGATCTCCTGGAGCTCAAGCTCGAGGGTCTGAATGGTGCGGACGTTGGAGCTGCCGTCGGCCTTCTTGAGACGGTGGATGTTCAGAGAGCCCTCGTGGATGTGGGCAATGTCGTCGTCCTCAAGGTACATGACCTTCTTGGTGTGCTCGACGATGGCCGAGGGGTCGGAAGAGAGGAAGAACTCGGTGGGCATGGGCATGCCATCGTCGGTCATGAAGGCACGCGACTGGGAGCGGTGCAGCAGAGACTTGTCAGGGGCAGCCAGCAGAGAGGTGGGGTTGAGGAAATCGGTCTGCTTCTTGAGGGCGACATTCTGGGAAGCCTCCTCGGCGGGGAGAGCGGCGCTCTCGTCGGAGTACTCAACGTCGACAAAGTCAACCTTCATACGGCGCTGGGTCTTGACACCGATGACGAGGGGCGAACCCTTACGGGCGGCAACGACCTCGTGGGGGTAGTGAACGGACTTGATCAGCAGACCGTAGGCACCCTCGAGCTCAGAGATGACGGCCTTGGTGAGGTCGGTGAAGCCGACGTTGGGGTGCTGGTCGTACAGGTACTTGGCGAGCTTGGCGATGCACTCGGTGTCGGTCTCAGTCTCGAACTTGAAGCCCTTGCTGCTGAGCAGCGTCCTCAGCTCCTTGTAGTTGGTGATGATACCATTGTGGACGACGGTGAACTCCCAAGTGGGGTCGGATCTGCAGGGGAAAGGCAAAAGTCAGCTTGACGGGTCGGTCGAATAGGGCCGAGTCATTGGGGCCACGCAGCGTACGCCGCGCGGGCTTTTACTCGGATGGATCGAGCTCGGATCGCAAGCTCAGAATTCAGCTCAGGTGCAGACGTACCGGTGGGGGTGGCAGTTCAGGCGAGAAGGAGGACCGTGGGTGGCCCAACGGGTGTGAGCAATGCCGGCGTGAGAGTCGAAGATCTGGGTGAGGTCGGGCTTGGACTCCTCAATGAGCTGCTTGAGCTTGGCGACCTTGCCAACCTCCTTGTAGGCGAAGACCTCGTTCTTCTTGTCACCGTCGACGGCCAGACCAGCCGAGTCGTAGCCACGGTACTCAAGACGCGAAAGACCTGGACGAGCAGAGTGCGTTAGTTATGAAAAGGCGGGGCCGATTTTTGGGGTGTTGCTGAGGAGACTGGACAGCCGGTAGTAAGTGGCAAACCAGCTTGAAAGTAGGTGCCAGGCTCTCTCTCTCTCTCTCACTCGTCTCAGAAGGGGGGGAGGGGTTGCTTACCGTTGATCAGGGTGTCAACGATGAACTTGCGGTCCTTCTCCACCAGGTAGTTGACGTAACCGAAAATGCCACTGTTCGAAACACCCCGCGGTCAGCTTCTGGCGGTCAAGACAAGGCAATGGGCTCCCCCCGTTCGGAGAGACAACCCCTCCCGGCAGCGAATCCAACCAGGGGCTTGTCGAGAACAACGAATTGGCCGCCCTGAGAGGGTTCCGGCTGTCATTCGAAGCTTCGAAGCT
This sequence comes from Verticillium albo-atrum, assembly GCA_002851705.1. Taxonomy (NCBI): domain Eukaryota; kingdom Fungi; phylum Ascomycota; class Sordariomycetes; order Glomerellales; family Plectosphaerellaceae; genus Verticillium; species Verticillium albo-atrum. The sequence goes on from NMXJ01000004.1 coordinate 1,190,060, forward strand.
CCTGGGGAGGACCACCAAAGCGGGAACAAGTCCGTACGTACCACATGTTGACAGAAACTCAAGGGGTACTGAGGGGGGAAAGAGAGTTCGGGAAAGAGAGACGCAGGAGTCGCTGATCAGTGCCGGAACGAGGGTGGAGTTCTGTAGGCAAGCGGTTTTGGGTATCAAGAAGGAGAATGGGCGTCTGGAGGTGGGTAGAGTACGTTGTATAGCGAGAGCAGGAGGAGAGAGAGAGGAGAGGAAGAAGAGAGAGGTCAATGGAGGGGGAGGAGGGAGCTGGGAGAGCTTTATGTGGCCAAGGTCTCAGATGGACTAGGGGAGTAGGGGGAGTAGCGTCTCGAGCAGCTGCGTGGTGGGTGTTGGGTGCTGGGTGCTTCGAGGCAGTGACGAGTGGGCAAGGTACGACGAGGCAGTGGGCAGTGGAGGGGCAGGGGCTCCTTCTCGGACCCGCGGTGGGAGGTGCATGGGACACGGACACGCAGGCGTGGCTGCCAGGGTTGCTGGGCAGACTGGCAGGCAAGCGGCTGTCAATGGTGAGCAGCCCGGTTGTGGTGGGTTCTTGGACGAACCACCCAGTTGTTGCTGCTCCTCGTACTGGCGGGTGGAGGCGGTACCTGGGTACATTCAACATCCATCATTCCCAAGCATCACATCCACGTCGAAGCGGTGTAGTCTGCGCCCTACCACGCTGCCAGTCAAAAGGTTGGGCTTGTTCACGGGTGCGAGAGTCTCGTCTCGGGTGAGGGAGTGTACAAGGGTACCTGCGAGGTCCAGCAACGTGCGTGCGAAAAAAGGGCGAATGCGAGTCCAAGGGCAATAGCGGACGGCGGATGGTGGATGGCTGAAAGGTTTGGCTGGATGGGATGGTGGGGGTAAACACGTTGTCGGGACCCGTCCCCTCCATTCCAGCAAGCAGCCTTTCCATCATCCCCAAGTCGGATCAAGAATTAAGAGCAGCATCCAGCCGCCATCCGAGTCTACGAGTCTTAGTGCAGACGCAGATTTCCTTTCACATGTAATCAGACCAGCAAGAAAGCACTGAGATCTAGATTCAGAAGGACCCTTCAACGAGAAACAGCTTTCAGAATCCGGACACCCATCCACGAGCTGGTCTGAGACGATCAGCCATTTTCGCCCGTTCTTTGCCCGTTTGCAGACATCCAACAAAACTAGCTGAACCACCATTTGACCCCTCGTTGCTTCTGCTGGCCGCTGCTTCTGCACGCTTGAGCCAACGACCGACGGCTCGTCACATCCACAAGCCTTTTTCTTTCTCTCTCTATTTCTCTTTCTCTGTCTCCTCCCGCCACACCCATATTCCTTGTCTTCACTGCATTGCCATTCCTCTCGTATCGACTCGACGATGCCAGCTTGTCTTCTAGCGCCCGCTCTCCAACCCCCGTTCCGACCTCCCTCGTCGTTTCTGGGCAACAAGTGGAGGGGCAACAAACACGGAAGCAACAAAGGCAAGGCAAGCTAGGTACATCTGTACACGACACTAGGTGCCTAGGGCAGGCAGCTCGAGCAACAACCCCTGGCCAGACCAACGTACACTTGGCACCACACAGCCCACTAACACGCAGCCGGCTAGCGTCACTATGCCCTCTGGGGCAGGGAGCATCGCTTTTGTAACGCGCCACTCTCTGCCCTCTATGCCCTCTCGAGCCCGCCAGCCCAATCGTCTTCCACACCAGGCCCCATCTTATTGCGATGCTCCCGCAGAGGCTTCTATCTGCGACAGAGATGTAGATGTACCCAGTGCCGCCAGCAAGGCGTGGCCCACGGCCAACACAAACGACATTGGAGGGGACCTTTTGGGGCTTTCAAAATCACCGATGTTGATTGACCCAGCGCACCACGGAACCACAGCCAGAGAGCAGGCCCATCATACGGATTTGACATGACGCCCTGAAGATCGGTCCTCTCCAGCGTTTCATCGCATACATCATCGCAACCCCACCTCCGCTTCGTATTCCCCTGCTGCCCTGGCACGCCTGTGCCCGCCCTGTCGTCTCGACAAGAACATCACGTCGTGTCTTCTTGTTGACCCTGTTTCCCGACACCACCATCCCACCCAGGTCCAGGGCGCTAATCTGGTGGAGATCGACGGCACTTCCGAGGCCTGCAGCGCCGCCGCCGTCGACCAGGCTCAAGCTCAAGTACGAGACGAGAAAACTCCAACCTGGCCTGGTCGAGCCTCCGTCCGGCTAGGTGCGGTGCGAGTGTAGCCCGGGCGTGCACTCCAGCCCCCGGCGGGAATGTGGGAGCTATCGCCCCTCCCGGGCCCTGGACCCCCCGCTAAGACCACCAAGAATAGCATCAGCCCGGATCTCGCGAGCAACCCCTAAATCGCTGCGCCTTTCTCTCTCGCCATCTCAACATCCACCCGTGGCGGTTTTCGCATCATGGGATGCAGCCTTTTTTGGCCGTCAATAGTCTGGGCGACGCCATTTTCATCGAATCCGATGGCCGAAACCCGTTAGTGTACCATCTTGGCGAGACAGCAGACACTGCATGAGCCGTGCCACCCACCATCCTCACTCGCCCCTTTTTTTTCACGAACCGGATTGCTCTTTGCTGCGGCTGAGCGGCGCCGTGCCTGGTTCTGCCGCCAAGCTTAGCTTCTTCTGATGTCAGCTCCCGGGGAGGATCACAGGTCCAGGGTCTTGAGGCTGACGTGCTGTCCTGCGAGGTTGACAAACGTCCACTAAGCACACCCTGATTGATCGGGATGCCTTGGCTGGGGTAGATAGCTCGGTGCAGGAGGTCAGCATCGACGTGGACTGTTTTGCGCATCCCCGTGCCAGCCCTGTAGCTTTCGTACCTTTTAGTCTCATGTCGCAGCGACTCCCAGCCCTACGCAGCAAGGCATGTCACTCCAGAGGTGCTGCTGCCGATGCCGATGACGGAGCGCATGAACATTGTCACCATGCCCGCCCACTTACAGTACACGTCACGCGAAATCTTCTCCCGGCCAGTGTAGGGGCAGCATCATTTGCTACCAAAATGTCAAGTAAAGCCGGCTCAGCCCATCCGTTCGTTTCCCTCCCTGTACACCCTTAATCTTGGGTCCAAACCCGCCTCGCAGGCTACAACGTAAGCAAAGTCCAGTGTGCACCGCCACAGGTGAACCTCCCTGGGCGAGCAACCGCTCAATGAACCGCGCCCGGGCCACCGAACCCTTCCCTCCGGTGTCCCGCTTGTGATGATGGGTATCGTGACCCCTGGTACAAGTGTGAGCTTGCATGCTCCGATCCAGCGCTGTGATGAATCCCTCCCCCCGTCTCGTCTATTCCTTTACAGCTTCTGGTACTCGAGCTTGCCCTCGAGCTTCTTCGACTCGGCGACCTTGCGGACTGCCTTGTTGAAGTCGTCTTGGCTGATGGCGTCGCGGTAGTCCTTGATGGCGAAGAGGCCGCTATGAAACATGTTAGTCGGCTGTCTAATTTCAAGGGGGAGAAACATCAGAAGGGTTCAACGTACGCCTCAGTAACAACGTTACGCAGATCCGCACCGTTGAGGCCGTCACTCATCTTCACCACGCTCTCAAAGTCAAGCTCGCCATCGGTGACAACGTCGGCGGCGTGAATCTTGAGAATCTCGAGACGGCCGACCTCGTTGGGCAGAGGGATCTCGATCTTGCGGTCCAGTCGTCCGGCACGGAGGAGGGCGGGGTCGAGGGTGTCGGGACGGTTCGTGGCCATGATGATCTTGGTCTTGCCGAGGTAGTCGAAGCCGTCGAGCTGGTTGAGCAGCTCCATGAGCGTGCGCTGGATCTCACGATCCGCACTGGTTCCCTCGGAAAATCGTCGTCCACCGATGGCGTCGATCTCGTCCATGAAGATGATGCAGGGCTCGTGCTCCTTGGCGTAGCCGAACATTTCGCGAATCAGGCGCGCCGACTCGCCGATGTACTTGTCGACAATGGCGGAGGACACGACTACACGGCGAGTTAGCATCTGCCTTTCATAGATTTTGGATGGAGGGGGGAAAGGGACTCACTCTTCAGGAAATTTGTCTCGAGGCTGGAGGCAACGGCACGCGCGAGGAGGGTCTTGCCGGTACCGGGGGGTCCGTACAAGAGGACACCCTTGGGCGGCTTGATGCCCACACGCAGGAACAGCTCAGGGTTCTTCAACGGCAGCTCAATGACCTCGCGAAGCTCACGAATCTGGTCGTTCAGGCCACCGATACCGGCAAAGTTGACTTGGCCGGGATCCTCGAGGGACATGTTGTAGACGAGAGGGTCGACCTCACGGGGGAGCATGCGCATGATGGTGAGTGTGGTCATGTCGAGAGCAACACGCGTTCCCTGCTTCAGCTTCTCCTTGTCGAGTTTCGTTCGGCATCCGACGACGTAGCGAGGGCCAGAGGAGGCCTTGACGATGACTGCGAATCACAGGCTTGGTCAGCGCATATCGGTGTTTGGGGTGTCTCGTAGGGAGAGGAAGGGTACTACTCACATCGCTCATCTGGCAGCTGCTTGAGGACCTCACCGATAATCTGACCCACGCTCTGCAGCGCCTTGATCGAGTCCTCGGTGCGGTCGAACTCCTTCTGCAGCTCCCGGATCTCCAGTCGCAGGTCCTTCAACTTCGTCTCCAGTTCTCTGGACTTAAGGAGCTCGGATCGGTAGGCGTCGAGGGCCTGCTGGCGTTCGTCTTCGGACGACATGATGGGCTGATGAGGACCTGGGCTCGAGGTGAATGTTTCGGTGTCGACGGCGCTGTGGGGGTGACGGTGGGATGTTTAGAAATGGTGATGTTAAGCAGGCGAGTTGACGTGACGAAACAGGTGGAAGGCAGCTACAGCATGTACGTACCTCTCGTTGTTCGGATCCAGGAGCGCTCGCATTAGCGTCCTGCGATTAGCCGCGTTAGGCGGTGTGCGCCTTCTGGTTGGTGGTCGTCGATCCATGGGGATGGCTTGGCCGAAGTTTATGCGAAGAGAAGAAGCGCGTCTGGTCCACTTATTTATGGAGTGTCTGATTGCTCTCGGCCATGGTCATCGTCGCTCCAAACCACACAGAGCCATCGTCAAGGCAACTTCCGGTCTCTGAAGCGGTGCCTACCTGCGTATCCTCCTGTTGTATTTTCTTTCTGCTCAGGTTGCTCCTCCTACGGTGTTCCGAACAGTCCACATCGTAATATCAAATACAAATTAACGGTGAAGCAGCCCGTGACTAGTCCTCCATAATACGTATCTTGCTACCGTCCATTGATGCATCCTTGATCTTCCTTTGTCCAAGTATTTGTCTGTCGGTGGCCTTTGATAGAACTGTCGGCACCGTGTGTACTTTTGAAGGGTTCTGTCTTGTTGGAAACTAATGAATGAGCACCCACGTTATTAGTCGGCGGTCATGGGTCTTTTTGATGTGCTCATAAAAGAAAGTAATAATGATAGCATATCTCGCCTATGGTTGTACACATCTAAATCCAACAGGATGAGTGGTGAGGACCTTATAGAGCCACAAGCGGCCTATCCAACTAAACAGATCCGTGGCCGAAGATATGACCATCCTGGCCCCGGTCGTTGGCCCTTTCAGCCTGGCGGCAAAGACTTCCCAGGTCCGTATGTTGGATTCACTGGCCAGATGTCAAATGACAAGATGGAATCCAGAAATCTGATACAACATATCGTTTGGAAGCGACACTTGCGAGCATTGATATCATATCACTGACCGACGCACCCCTTGAAAACTTCCTTGTCCCAGCATACATCGGCCCTCTATCGGAAAGACGTCGGTAGTCATGCCACGATGTATGCCTCCAGCGACTGTCGTACTGCAGGCTGCCGGCCAAATAGATGTAACATCTACTTCGTATATCCTCGTCACTGGCAATGCCAATGTTGCAGTATACAGCAGACGTACCTGCTCATCGAAGCAAAGACGAAGGCAATCATTCCACCTTCGTGAGAGGCAAGTCCCATTGAGCATAGATCCGCTCCAGGGCAATCTCTGTACACCAACCAGTATGAGCTCAACTAGACACACAGGAGGACCATTAGACCAAGAAATTACACAGCAAATTTATAGGTGAGAAAACCAAGACCACATATTGACAAGTTCACGACATCAAAATCAGCAAGCAACCAATCATGAATCAATGAGCTCATGCATGTCCAATGGCCTGGAGTCGTATTATTGAAAAGAGAAGTAGGAGAAGTCTTCAGATGCTAGAATGTTAAGTAAGAAAATGGGCTTCGCGACACCCAACATGAACGCAAAGAATTCAAGCAAGAACGCCTCTTAAACTCCAGGGTATCCGGGGAAGGTCATATAATCATGGTGACTTCGGCAGCTTTGGCAGAACAAGCTGTTCTACCAAATGCCTTCACCTTTCAGCTCGCCAGCTCGGCTGAGATCTCCTCCCTCACTTTCTTGCACCACGCCCAGATGGCCGTCTCGAGATCGATCCAAACAGTGGAGCCACTGTTGTAGACGATGCCTAGGGCGTCAATCTTGAGCGGCACCTCCCACCTTAGCTCTGCGGCCTTGACCCAGTAACGGAGATTATCGGCGCATCGATATGGCTTATCTGTGTCCTCGTGGAACGTGGTTACGCCGCCGAATCGACGCTTCGATTTTTTGACGGCTGCGTTGTGTAACTTCACGAGTCGAAGTCCATTTTGCATGCTCTTGAGGAAGGGCGTCGGGCAATCTGCACCAGAGACATCCACGACAGGAGTGTATTCTGGGAGCGGTTCCAGGTCCAAGCCGACTTCGAGCGAGGCCATGAAAGCCAACTCCCGCTCAACCTCCTTGCCGGACCAATCGCCACGAAGCCAAGTCCAACTGGCCTGCTCGGCACGTTCAGCTTCTTCCATATCGTCTTCCTGCTGAAGCATGCTAAACAAGCCCTGGATCCAGCTGTCCAGGATGGCAAGTTCCTCGTCGCGCATGCCGCCAGCCCAGCGGCGCGTCGCCATCTGCTTGAGAGTTTCCATGACAGAGAATATGTCAGCACGGATCTGGCGTTCGGGTTTGATAGCGTCGAGGCGTTCAGGCTGTTCGTGGGCAGTGTAGTACATCTTGGCGGCACGAATGGCGAGCGTCATGACGTCGAGAATGTGCATGCCCTGTATCTCGAACCAACCATGGGTTTTGGACGACTTCTGCCGGGTATGACTGCCTGCTGGACTCCTGACCTCGATTGTGGGCGTCTCGGCGTAGGGATGCTCCTGCTCCTCCGACGGGTCTTTGCGCGTCCTTGCTTCCTTCAACGAGACAGCCGCCTTTTCAAGACAGCCAGTGAGAGCTAACTTGAGTTCTTCGATGGTCGGAGGTCTTGGCACAGGCTTCTCTCGGCTTATGTACGTACTGGCCGTGGGTGGCAGCATGTTGGGATCGCCTTCCTCAAACTCGTCAGAGTAGTATTCGTCATCGATGGGGGATTCGACCATCGGACCGACGCTGAAGCCAGAAGCTGCGAGGTCGGGGCTGCTGCCCATGGAAGCATAGGAAGAATCTGTATCAGAGCCAAATATCTTGGTCGATAGATTTGCCGTGTCAAGTGCAGACAGATCTAGTGTTTCTCTGAGCTTCTTGTTCTTCCTCTGCAGCTGAGCACCCTTGCCGTCAAGCAGCCCAGTGCGAGCGAAGTAATGTTGGACGTGAGCGATGCTTCCCAGACTCATGACACTCTCCCTCGACTGGGCGCTGGCGGCAAATGCCGTGCCTTGTGGTCGCATGTATCCACGACGGCGGCTGGCTCGACTGTCGATGCTGTAGCTCGAATGACGAGACGAAGCGAAGCTGACATCGGAACGGCGGTGGTAGCTGGCAGATGATTGTCTCGAGAACGCGTCGCTCCCCATGCTGCCGAGGGAGTCCCTGGGGGTGAAGTCGGTGCCGGACCCGTGGGACACATCGGATGCTGTCGACATGCAGCGGGTGAGCTCAGGGCAAGCTCCGATAGCTGGCGTTGGCGCTATCTCAGGCGAAGGGGATTCGCTTCGCAGCGTAGGGGGCTGTTGATCGGTGGCCATGGCCATGGTGGTCGAGCTTGAGGTGCGTACAAGCTTGGTGACAGACTGGGCCGTGGCAGGAGGCGAGACGTTCAGCCTTTAAGGCGAATGACGCAGGAGAGCTCAAGGGAAGCTCTCAAGCTCGGCTTTGCGGAAGTGGAATGTTGATGTTTCAGGTTGTAGGCGGGGCGACAAGCTGTTGGAATTAGTAGTCGTTAGGGGATCCAGCAAAGGCGCTCTGCTTTGTAAATGATATCAGAGTATGTACAAGGTCTAACAAGAGAGGTCGCAATGAGATGGTTCGAGACTGCGCAGCAGTGGGAGAGAGGGAGCGCAAATGACGAAGGCTCTGGCGAAGATCGACTGGCGGGTGATTGAGAAGGAGGGCACGGGTTGTGTTTTCGTGGAGGGATGTCCTCGGACGGAAGCCGTTGAAATGAGTGGACGGTGCCTCATGCAGGCAAGCGCAGCAGCGGAAGAACAACAAGCAGTAGTAGCAGTAGTAGCAGCGGCAAAACAAGCGCAGAGCGGAGAGCGGAGAGCGGAGAGCCGATAGCTTCAATCTGTCATGGGATGGTGTGAGGAGAAACGATGTGAGGCGAGGCAAGGCAAGGCAAGGCAAGGCAAAGGTCGTGGTGCGGGATCAGGGGTTGGCCTTGGAGCTCACGCTGTCCAATGTCTTGCCCGTCTCCCAGGCCAGCTCCAATAGGAAGCAGCTCGCAGAGGCGGCCCCACAGACCAATTAAAGGGCGGGTTGCTGGGGAAGGAGAGGGTGAGGAGGACTTGGGGGGGAGAAAGCGCGTTCTGTCGCCCTTTCTCACTGTGCACGCGGTGGGGGGGACTTGATGGAACGCGTTGAAACAGTCAATAATGAAGGGCTGGCCACTGAGGGCGACTGAGGGCGATTGAGGGCCACTGAGGAGGGGGCACCTGACGGGTCATCCAATATAAAACGGCACGGGTGCGGGGACGCCGTACGGATTTGGCAGGAAGTGCCTCGCAGCCAGTAATTTGACACTTTGGTACCTTGCAGAATCTCCGAGGCAGCATGATCCGATCCACAGGCTGTCTTCAACTTTGGGAACGGTCATGGTCTCCTTAACCACCGTCGAATATGTCCTCACAATCGAATCCTGAGAGTCTGCGTGTTACTGCTGTCCTCTCGAAGGCCTGCGGCATATGTCCAGCTCCAGCATGCCATGACGTCAACTTCCCTGGGCCTGGCTGGCGTTGAATGCATTCGCAATGAACATGGCATGTTCCGCGGTCAATAATCTGATGAGATAAGAAGAGGTGGCAAAGGATACGGAGTTACCTAGTACATATTGACATCACACCTCGGCAGCTTTCGTCCTTCCCGCGGGAGCCTGAGAGCCAGCCATCGGCGAGAAACCTCGAGTATAGTATCCTCTCCACTCGGTCGTCTCGCTTCTTCTGTTCCCTTGGCCAGATGTTCTTCTTCTTTTCCTTCCTCTTCTTCTTGCCATATCGGGAAGTAGAGCCGCAGAGTGGGTGCACAGGTCTAGGGCATCCCCTCTCGTGTCAAACCCTGAAGGCCTGTACCGTTGGTAGTTACGCAGGGGGTGAAGCGAGCCAGGTAGCAGTGCACTCGAGTCGAGATGCTCAGCCTTCAGCTATAGATGCTTCTGACCAGCTATCAACTTGAGAGCGCGCTGGGCAATATTCTCCGCCAAGGTGGTCGCCGCCCACCTCGGCATGTACGCGAGGAATCAAGTGACTGATGACTCCAGTGTTGGCAGGATGCACAGTGAGCCTTTCCGCCTTCCGAGTTGATTCCGATCCACAACTTGTATAGAAAGAACCGAGCAATCATTGGGTTGAGGTGCTCCAAATCTTGAGCGTCAATGAGCACGGGTATTGCGGCCCGCCAGAAAACCATGTGGATAGCTCATTCCCCGCGTTGCTCAGCACCAATTGACGCCAAAGTCGGGCGCCCATGGAAGGGCACGACGGGAAGACACGGCGATCCTTCTTGATGCCGTCTCTTCCCGTATCGCAGGGAGCCACTCATCGTGGCACATGCTGCAATATTACGATACAGACTATGAACCATCGATCCAGGTTCACCACTCTGTGGATACAGACTTCGGGCTTGCGTGGACGGCCTCCCAAGGTTGGCCGGCCGCCTTTTGGCCATAGCCCCCGTTACCCCCCCGTAGCCCAGCCCAGCTACCCGGACCGTCGGGGGTCGACTCGCTGGGGCGACCCTGAAATCCCCCGACCAAGACCCCGTGCGTTGGGCTGGATGGCTGGCCTCTCTTTTCTCGCCGAGCACCTACCTCAATGTCGATGGGCAGTTCGCGGGAAGACAAGCTGTACCGTTGCTTTTTCCTGCTCGCCTGGCGCGGGACCCTGAGATGGAGGTGTCGACTGAGAACTGACATGTGGGCTTGAGAGCTTGACGTACCTACATGACCAAGGATAGATATCGTGTGAGGTACTGGAAGCAAGCATGCAAAGACATGAATGAACCACCAACGACCGGCGCTCGGCTTCCGCCATTGTGCCACCTGCTGCTGTGCCTGCAGCACAAGAAATTCGGGATCGTGTCTTGTGCAGCTTCAGTGACAGATGCAAGTAGAGGTGGTCCCTTGCATTGGTGACACTTTCTTCCCCACTTGTTTGTCTTGCTCAACGGGCTTGAGGCGGCCGACATGACGCGAGGCGACCCTAGAGCTGCACTTGGACTGTTGTCAATGGCAACAGGACACCATGACGCACAGGAAGTCTTTTGTTTCTTCGTTTGCTCTACGACACGGGACAAGGCCGCGCCGCGCCGCACCTCGCCTCAGTACGTAGTGGTGTCTGAGCTGAGAGTCTCGGAATTTGAAGACACGCCGTGAGACTGAACCATTGGTCTTGTTTTATGCAAACCCGGCAGGCCACGGCCACGGTCACGGCTGTCAGTGCGATCCGTTCCCGTACCGGTGGGCAGGGTCACCCCGGCCGCCGCAATCTTCCAGACACGTTCTTCGCCCCCTGGGAGAGTCGGGATTGTCAGGGTTCTCAGGCATAAGCCGCAGGGTGGCCCTGGGCAACTGCCGCAGCGGGTGTCATTGCTACCACTCTGTAACTTTAGCATCCCACCCAGGGCGACATCGTCTGATCGAGTTGGCGCGCCCTATATGGCTTCGGGGACGATCCGACTGCCTCGAAGATCGCAATGGGCTGCACGAGGGAACACGGTGTGATTGATGGTTCTGTGACGAGTGTGACGAGTCCGTCGACGCGGCAGGTCCGTCGAGGGAAATGAAAAGCAAACTCTCGCTCGCCATGATGCCGTCTGGTCGTCGACGGGATCCAATGACTCCCCTTTCCTGGACCGATGGCTGCTAAGAGATGGAGGCAATTTGCTTAACGAGGCGTTTCATCGACCTACAGATTGGACCCCTCCAAGGCGCCGGCTCCCCCCCCAAGCCTAAACCTGAGCCGAAGCCTGTGCCTCTGAGTGTGACGAACGGATCGGAAATAATGGTAGAGACTGGACTGGTCCAAACTGGCTCACGAGACGAGACGAGACCTCCATTCATCTCTTGGCCCCCTCCCCCCTCCCCGTGTTGGTCGGTTGTCGAGAAGGAATCAAACACAGGAGGGCATCTGTCTGTCTGTCCTCGTCACACGTCTCAACACCTCCATCATACACCACTTCGCACCCACCACGCGCGACTTCGCGAGAGCGTGTCGCACTAATGATTTCTTGACTCGAGCCAAGGTGTTGTCTTCACGCGGATCTCTCTCTACCATTCGCTGGCAATCACCGCCGGTGGCCGCCATCGAGGCAAGCGTTCATCGGTGTCTCGCTTTCCTTCTTGATCGTGGTCCTTCTTCAACACTTACTTCCCTTACTTTCCATTGTCCCCTCTCCTTGCAACATACTTGACTGCGGTTCAGCCGCCCTTGCTCTGCTTCGACCATTTCCCTTTCCTTTCCTCTTCGATCTCCCCGCCTCGACTGGCGCATTAGCAGCGATCATCGCGGCAACCCATTGAGCGAACTGCCACCAGTCTCTCGCGATCCCAAAGCCGTGTCGACACAACCTCCCAGCAAACACACGACGAATAGATACGAATTGCAGTTCTCCCCACAGCCCACAGACACCTCTGTCCCACACCTTCGGTCGGTTCCATTTGACACGGGCGATCATCAGCAGACAGGCCTACCGTCACTTTGCATTCTTTCTCCAGGACGCAGGCAGACTACTGCACGAGCAGGGCGCACGACCGTCTGCGCCAATAGCGATTGCATTCCCGACCTGCAACATCGCCAGAGTCCCTGTCACCGCCGGGCCTACCAGCAGCGCCCCTCTGACTCTTGTGCCCCAGCATTGGTAGGATCAAGATCAGGATCAGACTCAGGCTCAGGCTCAGGCTCAGACTCCCTTTGGGCTCCGTCCGGACCGGTTCCGGCCTTCCCTTTGCGACCCCACTGGGGGCCGAACCAGACAGTGAGCGACGTGTAATCGTGGAGGGGATAGAGGCAGTGTCGAGGATTGATTGACCACCAGCCCCCCGGCTGACGAGCATTCCGCTGGGAGGAACAGTTCATCAGTTCACCAGACACGAACCATTATCGGTGCCAGTGTCATTGTCAGTGCCAGAGCCAGTGTCGGCTTCGGCGTTCGATGGATGTGGTGGCTCTCGAGGGCACTCCAGGTCCTGGTGGTGCCCCGGGTCGCCTGACCCTAGGCCCCTCTAGCGGCAGCTTCCAAGGCAGCAGCAGGCCACTGACCGCCCCGACAGACTCCCCTGCGTCCGCCCCTGCCCCTGCAACCGCCGCCAAACTCCCCCGAAATGCTCCAGTTCCAGCTCCTGATGAGCTGGCCGCTGGCCTGACTTTCACTGACGTCTCCAACGAACTTTTCCAGCTGCGGCCCCAGTTCGATAATAACAACAACAACAATCGGAGCCTAAACCTCACCAATACTACCTCCACCACCACCAGCAACGACACCGCATCTCATTCGAGCAATACTGTCAGTCCATCGCTCGCCAAATCAACCCTCGCTTCCCATCCCGCCACTCCCAGCACCAGTGCCACAAGCACTTCTCCGTCGAACCAGACTGCTGCCACCTCGCAATCAGGCACACCAACATCAACGATCCAACCACGCAGACCGTCCCCTGGATTAGCTGCCCGACTCAAGGCGCTCGGATTCGGCAATTCGAACAAGAAATCTCCCGACCCTTCCCCAACCGCGCCCCAACAAGACCGCATCGGTCGGCTTCCCGAAGACCAGATCCGCCAACTCGAGAAGATCCATCAGGCGAGCTCCGCCAACTCCATCATCGAACGGCGCGGTCGCCCCTGGAAGGGTGCCACCGCTCCCTTTCTCAAGTCCAAGCCCGTCGCCGACGACGTCACAGAGCCCCCCCAAGCGGCAGACCCGACCGAGCCGACTCCGGTGCATGCGCCCGCGCAACTCACTGTCACGGTGCCCGATACCACGCCGGCGAATGCTTTCTTGCCAGAGATTGCTGCCTGCGAACCTCTGAACATGGATACACAAAAGTACCGGCTACCAGACCACACGAATGGAAATGGCACCAAGGCCCAGCTCGAGACGAGGCAGGAGCATATCGAGCGAACGGCCAGGCCACCCTCACCCGACGAGGATTCCATAATCCCGCCTCCTCCTCCGCCCAAGGACACCCCGCCCATGTCCGCTGCCGAATTCACCCCCGACCTCGCCTCCTACTTCACGGCCAACCATCAACGCCCCGGCTCCATCTACACCCTCTCGCGGGCCTCCTTTGCAAACCAGCTCGCCCAGTTGACGTCATTGCAACTACCAGACGCCGGCTCACTCGCCAGCAGGGTCTCTGCCATTCCCACTGCAGACCTGGCCTCCACAGCTCTGATCAATGCTGCTGAGCAAATACGAAGCTGGATACAAAAGGCATCCGAAGTCATTGCTGGCTTGGACAGCGAAGATGATGTGGAATGGGCGGCAGCCGGAGGCCGCGAAGGCCTGGCAGAGGTGGAAAGCGCGGCAGCGCGGTTCGAGGACCTGATCAACGTCTACGTTGGGGCTATCGAGAAACTGCAAAGCCGAGACGACATCGCCAGCGTATCGCCTGCGGACCTCAAGCGGGCTGTTGCTCAGATGGAGGCCATCATCAACGAGTGGGCCATCATCGGATCGACTTTGAACAGCGTCAAGCAGCAGGTCGAGATCGCCATGGAGTGGGAGGAACTCTGGAACAACGTGCTTGGCGACATCCAGGGCGAGATGGATGAACTGTGTCGTCTGGTTTTCGAGATGGAGGAACGGCGACACAAGTCTCTGATGGCCGCTGCAACGAACGACACTGTCGACATTGGGGACCTAGAGACCATCGTGGAAGAGACCCCCCCGCAACAAACCAAACTGCAGGTACAGAACCGATTCAGCCTCGGCGCATTCCCCATGAGCCCGAGCTCTCCGGGTACTCCGACATTATCACAGGATGACTCGAGCCTCCTCGCCCTCTTCGCCCGTATGCAGCCTCTGAAGGCATCTCTCGAATTCCTACCCATGCGACTCTCCGTCTTCGAGGCAAGGGCCGAGAGGTCATTCCCAACAGCTTGCGAGGAGCTGGACATGAGAAGAACCGGCCTCGACGGGACCTACAAGAAGCTGGAGAAAGACGCCGAGTCTCTGCGCAAGGAACTGGGCGAAGATCGATGGGTTCTTGTGTTCCGAGGCGCGGGGCGACAGGCGCAGAAGATGATCGAGTCGGTTGAACGTTCTCTTTTGAAACTGAAGGAGTCAGTAGACGCGGGCCACCATCTCACCAGTGCTCCAACGCTCAGCAAGAAGATCGAGAGCTACGACGCCAAGCGAACCCATTATGGCCCAGCTATCGAGCGGGTGCTGTCCATCATTGACAAGGGCGTCAAGGATCGTCTGACGGTCAACGGCGAGATCCTGAGGTTGCTCGCCGAGATGGAAGCGAAATGGGGATACCTGAAGGGCCAGATGAAGGATATGGATGCGACCTTGGATGAGATCCATGTCGACCAACGAGCGCCACAACTGCGAGACTCGGTTTCGAGCATGCTATCGAATGACCGATCAACGATCGATAGTGGACGTGAAACGCCTGGCAGCTCGCCGCCGTCCTCTGTTATCATGTCGAGCCTAGGCTTGGATCCTATCACACCAACCGGGAAGGCTCGAGCTGTCCGATCTACTAGCAGTAATGGCAAGGGCTCGCACCCACCCAACCGAAGGCACTCGTCAATGCCAACACCTGCTTCCCAGGTGTCACGCAAACCCTTGACATCTCGTATGTCCACCCTGGGGACGTCCAATCTGCCAACGCCTGGAGGCCAAGCCTATCGCCCAGTCTCTACCTTGCCCAACCGTCCAAAATGGAATTTGTCAACCAGTAACGCGGATGTTGGTACCGGCCACAACTTCAAGCCTCTATCCCTTACGACGCCGAGTCCGTATGCTAAGAAAACGCCGACGACGATGCGCACGACCTCTTCGTTGACTCCGTCTTCTGGCCAGCGTCTGACTCCTTCCGGGCGCAGCCCCCTGAACCGATCCTCATCTGCCTCACCGATGCCAGAGGAAACGCCTACGAAACCAAGCGCATCCCGACTGTCGTTCCGAGAGAGAATCGGCTCTCCGGGTCCTTATTCCCAGCAGGTCTTGTCCAAACCTCGCTTCATGTCGTCGGCATCGACTGGCTCAGTCTCAGCCATGGGCAATCGACGAGCGTCGCTCCAGCCACCCCGGCCTGGGGAGGCCGGTCCAGTCACGCCTGCCCGCCCCGCGAGTTCTTTGGCCGCTGGAAGGCGGACTAGCATGCTGCCGCAGCCTAGATCGAAAGGCGTCACCGGTCGTGACTCTCCTCAGCCTTCTAACGGCACGCGAAGCGCCCTGGGTATGCGCAACAACTCTAGCCTGGAGTCGTCCATGGCATCTGCGGGCAGCAAACCGCGATGGCGGCACTAGGAGGCTGTCCTGACGGGGCGCACGAGACTTAGCAGCTGGAGCGTTTCGCCCGAGCCGGCAGAAGGGGAAGCGTATGTCGAGGTGGTGAAGAGCAAGCCCCGCTGGCGGCCGTGAGCCATTACCAACCTCATATTTCGCAGGTGGAACAGGAGGGTTCCCCTTCATGCAGCCCTTTGCTCAAGAGCACAGATCTCCGGAATGGAGAGTCATACGACACGAGGTCGTTGGGTATTTTCTTTCCACCTCGATTCGATCAGCGGATATCAATTTTCTCGGTTCCTCCCTAGCGATCGGTTATTGGCATGGCGTTCACGGAGAAGAGGCCGACGGCGGTGAAACATGGACACATGGAGAGCGTCCACAAGGCAGTTCACGCCGTCTTGCGTTGTGTGCCGCCCGACGCCCAGAACATCCGCGTATGGCCACGGCCTTCAAAGGGTGCTCAATGTTGCTTTCCCTCAGATGTGATGACGGAAGCATGCGAGAGAAGGAAGGAACACGATAGACAAATCAGCAAACCGTTATATACCCATGTACTTTATTAGCAGACGAAACTTGATGGAATGCCAGCGAAGTTTTACATTATCAGAGATGTGTGCAAGATGTACAAGTAGATGAAGCGTTTTCCCTGCTGGCCGGGGTCTATGTTTTGAGTGATATCTACTGCGAGGCCTTGGGTCGTAGCTAGCCTCTGGGGTATGTATCCCAGCAGCGTGGACTCCCAGCTTCCACCGTAACCTATCCTATCCTATCCTCTCCTCAACGCTAGTAATAGCTGCTTCCGCCCTGGTCCTGTCTGGACCCGGGGTACGCGCCGGGCGGATCCGGGTGGCCCTTGGCCTCGTCGTCGGAGCTCAGCGCCTCGCCAAAGTCGTCGTTGCGGTCGGGCGGGGCGCGCGTCGCCTCGAGGACGCTGCGGTCGAGCTCGGGCGGCGGATAGGGCTTGAGGGTGTGCATCTCGCGGCCGGACGGCATCTGGGCGAGCAGGGCGCCGGTTGGGGGGATCACCTGGGTGTTGACCTGTGCTTTCATGTCAGCAGCTACGCATATGAAAAGAGCTCCTGGTTGGGAGGATCAAGGATCTTCTCTAAAGAAGGAAAAAGAGAAAACAATATAGGAACGGGCGGGGGGCGACGTACGAGGTCGTTGATCTTGGTCCACTTGGCCTCGAGGTGCTCGATGACGCGGATCTCCTCCATCTTGCCGCCGTCGGCGCCCCAGGCGGTCTCGCGCTCGACCTTTTTGTCCTCGCGCTTCTCGGCCCAGTCCTTGCGCAGACGGGAGAGGCCGGCGCCGAAGGAGGACTTTTTCGCGGCGGCGGCGTCGCCACGGGACGAGTCGACGCCGAGCTCCTGCAGGGCGGCGCGGAGCCAGGCGAGGGCGGTGCCGGTCTCGCTGGCGAGCTCGGCGTCGATGGCGAAGAAGCGGCAGGCGCGGGCGCGGGAGGTACGGCGCGTGTCGTCAAGGTAGCGGAGGAGGGCCGGGTGGAGGGGGGCGGCGCCGGGAAGGCGGGTGGCGCAGAGGGCGGAGGCGTGGGCGGCGTGCTCGGCGGCGGCGATGGAGAGGCGGGCGAAGAGGTGGGCGCGGACCTTGGGGAGGGAGGGCGTGCGGTACATCCACTCCTTGTCGGCCTCGTTACGCGTCTGGGACACGACGGCAGGGTAGGGGTCGTCCTTGAGGACGGCGAGGAGCGTGGCCTCGGCGTGGGCCTGGGAGGCGAGGCCGCGGAGGACGGGGGGCGAGACGTCGGCGCAGGGGGCCGGGTTGGGGGAACCCTCAGCACGCGTTGCGAGGTGGTCGTAGATGGAGGCCGCGTCGAGGAGGTGCTTCGTCGCGGTCTGGATGGCAACGGTGCGCTCCTGCGGGGACGGGGCGGCGACTGAGGTTACGTAGAGGGGGTGCAGCGCGATTCGGCCGGCGAGGGTGTAGGCGTGGGCGAGGGTCGAGAGGACAAAGGCGATCTCATGGTCGAGGGACTGGACCTTGACGCGAGGGGCCTCTCGGCCGGGGACGTTGCTGTCCGAGAGGGTTGGGCGCCATTCGATGGTGAGGGGCGCCTTTTGTGTGACTGTGATCTCGTCGGCGAGAGGGCCTCTTCGGGTGAGGCCTGCATCGATGGCGAAGAGATAGGGCAGATAGCCGTTCAGGGCGGTAATGAGCGAAGAGATGTGGGGGGATTGGGCCGACGGCGGCAGTCTCTTGTGCTTCTTGAGGGCATCGCGGACGACGCCTCGATAGGTGCTCGCTGTGAGGGGCAGTGAGGGGTGCGACTCGCAGTTGAAGCTGGTGGAGAAGGAGAAGGAGGACGTGGTGGGCAGAACGAAAGGGAACGGCATCTTGCGGGAGACGGGTTGCTTCGCCAGGAAGCTGATGGAGGACGATGGGCGGTTGGGAGACGTTCAATGCTCGATCCAAGGCTGTTGCGTCCCAACTCGACTCATCCTGTCTCGTTCTCAACGATTCAGCGGTTCCGCGGTTCAGCGCCAAGAGGAATGATGTCGGACCGTGCTTGCGCCTTGGGAATCGCTGGTCCGGCACTGTAGACCCAAACTCTTGGGTTCCGTCTTTCCGTCCATCATCCGTTCATGTCAATGGACACTGAAGTGTGGTTCCGTCTCGATAGCTCATGTGGAACCGGCGATTCTGGGAACCGGTTCGTATCTGCCAGTCATCATTTCTGCCTTTGGGGTGGTCCCGAAAAGCAGCTGGAAACTCCCAGGATGAATCTGCTGTACGCCCTGTGATCAAGGATGTTTACAACGAAGAGTGCCCTGAGCTCACTGAGGTTAGGAAAGACGGTGATGCAGGTGCCAAGCAGGCATAATATGCGATAAGAGATAGGCTTCAATACGGTCGGTTGTGGCTCCCCTCCGTCCCACGACGCCTGGGAGGAATATCCAGGCTTTACAGTGGGGTGCTTCAGGGGCCACCGCTAAGTCGGCCACTGCAGCACTCCAATCCGGCACCTCCACCTCCACCATGAGCCCCTGTTCACTGGCTGCTGGCTGCTGGCTGCAACACTCGACTCGACAGCTTGCCACGACGTCGTGGACTTACCGACAGGTCGCTCGCTGTCTTCCCCACGAAACAACAGACGAGCACCTCCTCGTGCACACAACCCGCCACACACCAGGCACACGACCCGTCCGACCCATGCCAGCCTGATCAGTCTTTACCTTCCTTCAACCGGCGACAATGACCGGTCCTTCACCCCACAAAGCCCGCCGCCGGGCCAAGAAACCATCGCCCACACCAACCCAAGCGACCACCATCGTCAATGTGTCTTCCTCCACAAAGTCGGACGCCGTGTCCAAAGCGCCATTGTTCCCGCTGGCCTCTCTCCTGTGGGCGGCGCGCGGCTCAGCTTCACAATGGGAGGTCTTGCCTCTGATCCTCATGGTCGTTGGCCTCTTCAGGTGGGCTGCCGGCCTCTGGGGCTACTCTGGTACGTTGAACCTGGCATCCCCTTTCCCTTCCCGACGTCCCCGTTACCTTGCGGCCATGGCTGACCTCCTGCGCTCCAGGTTATCATAGAGGCCCTCTCTTCGGCGACTACGAAGCCCAACGAAACTGGATGGAAGTCACCACCCAGGTGCCTGTCTCGCAGTGGTACTTCCACGATCTGCAACACTGGGGATTGGACTACCCTCCCCTGACAGCCTATCACAGCTGGGTCTGCGGCAAGATCGGATCTCTGATCAACCCCATCTGGTTCACCCTCTACGTTTCGCGCGGCTCCGATGACCCTGCCCTCAAGATCTTCATGCGCGCCACCGTCATGGTGTCCGAGTACCTCGTCTACATCCCCGCCGCCGTCGTCTTCGTGAGGAGGTTCAGCCGGTTCAACGGCGTCTCCAGCTGGTCCGCCTCGCTTGCGCTGGTCGCCTTCCTCATGCAGCCCTCGACCATCCTCATCGACCATGTTCACTTCCAGTACAACACGGTCATGCTGGGCTTCGTCCTGGCAAGCATGTCCAGCATGCTCGCCGGCCGCTACATGTGGTCCGCCGTCTTCTTCGTCGCCGCTCTCGGTTTCAAACAGATGGCCCTCTACTACGCCTTTTCCGTCTTCTCCTACCTCTTGGGCAGCTGTGTCTTCCCCAAGATCAACATTGGGCGCCTGCTCGGCATCGCCTTGGTCACCATCGTCTCCTTCGTCATTCTCATTCTCCCCATCGTTCTGGGCACCCTCTACGACGTGCGCAGGGGCATCGATTCGCGTCCCGATATTGACGGGCCGCCGCCCCCGCTGCCCCTGTTTACTCAGCTCTCGGAAAAGCTTGACACCGATGCCTTCTACTACCCTGTCGTCGAACAGCTTGTACAGATGGTGCATCGTATCTTTCCTTTTGCGCGAGGCCTTTTCGAAGACAAGGTCGCCAATTTCTGGTGCGCCCTCAACGTTGTCGTCAAGCTACGGAACTTTGCGCCTGAGCTGCAGCAAAAGGCTGCTTTGGCATTGACGCTTGCCTCGATCATCCCGGCGAACCTCGTTCTCTTTTTCCGCCCTCGCAAGCACCTTCTGCCTCTTGGCTTCGCTGCCACCGCGTGGGGTTTCTTCCTCTTCAGTTTCCAAGTTCACGAGAAGAGCGTTCTTCTACCCCTGATGCCCATGACGCTTCTTCTTGCCGGGAAACAGGGGCTCTCCAAGGACACTCGGGCCTGGGTCGGTTTCGCCAACATCCTCGGAGCATGGACCATGTTCCCCCTTCTGCAGCGCGTCGACTTGCGCGTTCCGTACGCCGTCCTGACTCTGCTGTGGGCATACCTGCTCGGTCTGCCGCCGACATCGTTGAGCGCGTACTTCCAGGAAGGCCAGTCGGCATGGGCACAGTGGGGAACAGCCCTGCTGCACGGGGTCTTCTACCTTGCCATGGCAGCGTGGCACGTGGTTGAAGCGACGGTACCCCCGCCGATCGACAAGCCTGATCTCTGGGTCGTTGCCAACGTTGGTGTTGGCTGCGCCGGCTTCGGCCTCTGCTACCTTTGGTGCATGTGGCAGCTGGTTGCACAGAGCGGACAGCTGCCTGTCAAGGGCAACAGCAAATCGAAGAAGAAGTCGTACTGAAGGATGGAGAGAAGCATTTGGAGCAAGGGCTTCTGGGTGCACCCCTTTCTATGATACCAATTTCCCATGTTAGAGTTTCTGGGCGGCTTTGTCTGGTTTAGATGAGGACGAGTATAGTGCGAGCCTACAAGGTCTCGCGGCCAGTGGCCTCATCGAAATGAAAACAAAATTATCGAGACCATTCTTTCACTGAGCCCTACATTTCTGCTCTGCATGCCGTCGCAGTCCTTGATTCCGTTCTCACAGGTAGGTGGTGGCCGATGACCGCGTGATTAGTCATCGAGAAAGTTACCTCACTGGGACAGTCGACATCGCATTAGACTTCAGCACTCCTGCTACTGGTGGTGCCCCTGAAGTGTTCATCCGACCTGTGACCTATGTACCCTGCCTATTCAGCGGCAAGTTGCCAATTGACCCTCCTGATCCCATTGTTGTAAGAATAGTACGATTCAGCCATTTCATTCACACCCGGGCAACATGACCCTCGCCAGAGTCACCGAGTGGCGCAAATTGCCACTCAGTCTCACTGAGCTCTGCATCGACACAACTCTGCGCTGCGGTCAATCCTTTCGATGGCGCAAGATCAACGATGAGTGGTGAGTAATACATGGATATACTTGCTTCATATGGGCACCCAAACTCACATAGTCAACCAGGTGCTGTACTCTGCACGGCCGAATCGTCTCACTGAAGCAAGACTCAACTCACCTGCATTACCGAGCAACATGGCCTGCTGTCACCAAGGAACCGTTGGCCCCGTCAATCATCAAAACCGAGATCCAGGAAGACGACACCGAGGACCTTCTCAGGCACTATCTTAGCTTGAAGCTTGACTTGACGACCCTGTACGAGCAATGGTCGAAGGCCGACCCGAACTTCCGCAAGAGGGCACCCAAGTTCGGAGGCGTCCGCATGCTGAGCCAGGACGCTTGGGAGGCCCTCATCAGCTTCATCTGCAGCAGCAACAACAACATCTCCAGGATATCACAAATGGTAGGTCCCGTACCCCGCATGTTGACGCACGAAAGCTTACGCATGGCAGGTCCATAAACTGTGCTTGCACTACGGCCCGCTTATCGGACACATCAACGACGAGCCGTTCCACGACTTCCCCGCGCCCGACGCCCTGACAGGCAAGCAGGTCGAGTCCCACCTGCGCGAGCTGGGCTTTGGCTACCGGGCCAAGTACATCGCGCAGACGGCCCGCCTCGTCGCAACGGAGAAGCCCAAGGGCTGGCTCTCCAGCCTCGCGAACCCGGCAAACCCGGACTTCCGGCCCGCACCCGAGGCAGCGGCGCTCCCGACCGTGACGTACAAGGAGGCGCACGAGGCGCTGCTCGAACTGGCTGGCGTGGGGCCCAAGGTGGCGGACTGCGTGTGTCTCATGGGCCTGGGGTGGGGGGAGGCGGTGCCGGTCGACACGCACGTGTGGCAGATTGCGCAGCGGGACTACAAGTTTGGGAAGAGCAAGACCAAGACGTTCAGCAAGGCCATGTACGATGCGGTGGGGGAGCACTTTCGGGGGCTCTGGGGGGAGTATGCGGGATGGGCGCATTCGGTGCTGTTCACGGCTGATCTGAAGGCGTTCGAAGAACGGAATGTGAAGGGGGAGAAGGAGGTCGTGAGCACCAAGAAGGAGGAGAGTGATGTTATTGCCGTGAAGACGGAAGACGGGGAGGATGCTGTTGTGAGCGTGAAGCGCGAGGTGGAGGAGGAAGAGACGGTTGCCATGGGGAAGAAGCGCAAAACAACAGCCAGGACCAAGGTCAAAGTCGAAGTCAAGGTTGAGGATGCAGGGGATGCACCCGCCAAGCGAAGGAGGACTCGGTCTCAAAAGGCGTTGGATTAGATCTGTACACTATTGCCGAAGCGATACCCATCATTTTCACATGTCCTGCAATGTAAATAGAATATGGGTGACTGAATTGGTAGTGGAGGCAGATGCGACGTATGAGGCTGAGACGGAAGCTGGCCGACCGGCTAAATTCCGGGTGAACCGCGAGACACGTTCTGGTAAAGCTCTGCGCGACCCCATCAAACCTGATGCGCTCAGACACCCAAACCTAACGTCGCCCTTCAGCCCCCCTTCCGACAACCCAGGACAATCATCACCATCGCTAATCCATCAACCCGATTCCGATCCAAGCCTTCACTGATGCACTCCTGCAGCATCGTTCGATCACCTCCAACCCCTCGAGATATGACACCAGAACACCGTTGAGCAAGATGTCTGACTCGGACTTCGAGACCATCCGCCAGCTCCAGGCCGAGCGCAACGCTGCCGCCGCTGCCAAAAAAGGCTCCAACGCCTTCGACCCATCCAACCAGCGCTCCGACGCCGCCAGCACCAAGCAGAAGCTCACCGACTCGTTCGATACCGACCTCTACGATGGCAACGGCGCCGACAAGTTCGCCGGCTACGCCACCTCCATCCCGACCGGCGTCAACGGCGACGATGACGACGAGATGGACGGCGTCGACAACACGCGTCGCCTCGTGGGCCAGTACACCGCCTCCCGCGACATGATCGATGAGTTTGCCCGTGGCGATGGCGTCGAGGAGGATGACGTGCTTGCCGGCCAGGGTGAGAAGAGCAACCGGATCACCGATCGCGAGACCGACTACCAGAAGCGTCGATTCGACCGTGTCCTGACCCCGACCCGCGCCGACCCCTTTGCTGCGAACCGTCAAGCTGGCGCCGCTGAGGGAGGATCCAGCTACCGCGACGTCATGGAGACGAGGGAGCTGGAGCGCGAGGAGGAGCGCATCCGCCGCGCCATCCAGGACAAGGCCGAGGGCAGGCTCGAGGACGGCAACGTGGCCCCGGCCACTCTGACCAACGGCGAGGACAAGGAGAATGGCGAGGCTGGCTCGACTGAGCTCGCTGCCGCTGGACGCAAGAGGAAGAAGAGATGGGACGTGTCGTCCGCCCCTGCGGAGGATGATGCTGCCGTCCAGCCGGATGGCGTCGTCAAGAAGCGCTCGCGATGGGATCAGACGCCTGCCCCAGGCGCCGAGGTCGCCAAAAAGTCGTCGCGATGGGACCAGGCTCCTTCTGCCACCCCGATGGGCAACCAAGGACTCGCCACGCCCATGCACCCCTCTCAGGCCGGCGGCGGCGCCTTGCCTACGGCCTTCGGTCCTGACATGTCTGGCCGCAACATGCCGATCAGCGACGAGGAGCTGGACGCCCTGCTACCTGGAGAGGAGCAAGGCTACAAGATTCTCGAGCCTCCTCCAGGCTACGCTCCCCTCCGCGCCCCGACCCACAAGGTCATGGCGACCCCGGGCCCTCAGAGCGGCTTCACCATGCAGGACCCTGACACCGTCAGGCTCAGCGGCAAGCCCGTGCCTGGAGAGATCCCTGGCATCGGTGACCTCCAGTTCTTCAAGGCCGAGGACATGGCTTACTTTGGCAAGCTCACCGACGGCACCGACGAGAATGACCTCAGCGTGGAGCAGATGAAGGAGAGGAAGATCATGAGGCTGCTGCTCAAAGTCAAGAACGGTACACCACCAATGCGCAAGACTGCCTTGCGACAGCTCACAGACAATGCTAGGCAGTTCGGGGCTGGTCCGCTCTTCGACCAGATCCTGCCTCTCCTCATGGAGAAGACCCTGGAGGACCAGGAGCGTCATTTGCTCGTCAAGGTCATCGATCGTATATTGTACAAGCTCGATGACCTCGTGCGGCCCTATGTCCACAAGATCCTCGTCGTCATCGAGCCCCTGCTCATTGACCAAGACTACTACGCCAGAGTGGAGGGTCGCGAGATCATCTCTAACCTGAGTAAGGCAGCCGGTCTCGCCACCATGATCAGCACCATGAGGCCGGATATCGACCACGTCGACGAGTACGTCCGAAACACCACCGCCCGAGCCTTCGCCGTTGTGGCCTCAGCACTTGGCATTCCAGCTCTGCTTCCTTTCTTGCGAGCTGTCTGCCGAAGCAAGAAATCATGGCAGGCACGACACACGGGTGTCAAGATTGTGCAGCAGATTCCCATTCTCATGGGATGTGCGGTGCTGCCTCATCTCAAGGGCCTCGTGGAGTGCATTGGGCCCAACCTGAACGACGAGCAGACCAAGGTGCGCACCGTCACCAGTTTGGCCATTGCCGCGCTTGCGGAGGCTTCAAACCCCTACGGTATCGAGAGCTTCGACGACATCCTCAACCCCCTCTGGACAGGCGCGCGAAAGCAGCGAGGCAAGGGTCTCGCTGGTTTCCTCAAGGCTGTCGGCTTCATCATCCCCCTCATGGACGAGGAATATGCCAACTACTACACCAGTCAGATCATGGAAATTCTTCTCCGAGAGTTCTCCTCTCCTGACGAAGAGATGAAGAAGGTTGTCCTCAAGGTCGTGTCCCAGTGTGCGGGCACCGACGGTGTCACGGCTGGCTACCTCAAGGAACACGTTCTGGACGACTTTTTCAAGAGCTTCTGGGTCAGGAGGATGGCGCTCGACAAGCGCAACTACAGACAAGTGGTGGAGACGACTGTTGATATTGGCCAGAAGGTCGGCGTCAGCGAGATCATCGAGAGGATTGTCGTCAACCTAAAGGACGAGAGCGAGGCGTACCGCAAGATGACGGTGGAAACGGTGGAGAAGATTGTCGCCAGCTTGGGTGCTGCCGACATTGGCGAGAGACTCGAAGAACGTCTGATCGACGGTATTCTGCACGCGTTCCAGGAGCAAAGTGTCGAAGATATCATCATGCTCAACGGTTTTGGCTCAGTCGTCAACGCACTGGGCTCTCGCTGCAAGCCATACCTGCCACAGATCGTCAGTACCATCCTTTGGCGACTCAACAACAAGTCTGCTACAGTACGACAGCAAGCGGCCGACCTGATCTCGCGGATTGCTATGGTCATGAAGCAATGCGGCGAGGACGCACTGATGGGCAAGCTCGGCGTTGTGCTCTACGAATACCTGGGTGAAGAGTACCCTGAGGTTCTTGGTTCCATCCTGGGCGCACTGCGATCCATCGTTACCGTCGTTGGTATCACGCAGATGCAACCACCCATCAAGGACCTGCTCCCCCGTCTGACACCCATTCTCCGCAACCGACATGAGAAGGTCCAGGAGAACACCATTGATCTCGTTGGTCGTATCGCTGATCGCGGTCCCGAGAGCGTCAACGCACGCGAGTGGATGCGTATCTGCTTCGAGCTGCTAGACATGCTGAAGGCACACAAGAAGGGTATCCGTCGTGCGGCGAACAACACTTTTGGTTTCATCGCCAAGGCCATCGGTCCCCAGGATGTCCTGGCCACTCTGCTCAACAACTTGAGGGTCCAGGAGCGTCAGTCTCGTGTCAACACGGCTGTCGCCATTGGTATCGTCGCCGAGACTTGCGCGCCGTTCACCGTCCTCCCCGCTCTCATGAACGAGTACCGCGTTCCCGAACTCAACGTTCAGAACGGTGTCCTCAAGTCACTCTCCTTCCTTTTCGAATACATTGGCGAGATGGCCAAGGACTACGTCTATGCCGTCACGCCGCTGCTCGAAGACGCGCTCATCGACCGCGACCAGGTGCACCGACAGACGGCCGCGTCTGTCGTCAAGCATATCGCTCTCGGCGTCGTTGGCCTCGGCTGCGAAGACGCCATGATCCATCTTCTCAACCTCCTCTACCCTAACCTTTTCGAGACGAGCCCCCACGTTATCGACCGCATTGTCGAGGCCATCGAGGCCGTTCGCATGGCGGTCGGACCTGGCGTCGTCATGAACTACGTTTGGGCGGGTCTCTTCCACCCGGCCCGCAAGGTGCGTCAGCCGTACTGGCGGCTTTACAACGATGCGTACGTCCAGGGCGCGGACGCCATGGTACCGTACTACCCCAACCTAGATGAGGACAAGGTGGACAGGCCGGAGCTGGCCATCATGCTTTGAGCGCGGCAGAGCGGCGTGTAAGAAGTCAAATCGCGTTTGCTTTGCGGGATGGATGGGGGGGGGGGGGACTTGTGGTCTGGCGCATGGAAGCCATGCATTCATTGTAATACTCTCCTGTGTAGGTAGAAACTGAGGAGGAAGGACAGCATCCCGCGACGGCGTCTGGGATGTAATTGATTTTTTTGGGATATATCACGTATGCTGTATAGATTCTTTTTGTGTGAACGATGAACGATGTTTGGTATTGTGTATCGTGAATGTTGGCCGTTTGGCAATCTCTTCAAGGTATATGTGTGTGTAACAGCCCTGAGCTCGCCAGTCATGCCGTCTCCTCCGCTGTAGACTGCAGTCCGCTACTATCCCACCCTGCGGCCGGACATGACATGGTATGGTAGTCACTCATGCCCGGCCGATGCTCGAGGCGTTAAACGTCAAGGCAGACCGGGTCGGATCCATTCGTAGTACGGGGGGGAAACAGCCGTTGCCTGAACCACTCTACTCAGGCACCTTTCGTTGTGCAATCTTCATCCTCTAGCCCGAGGCCTTATTTCGCCTTGGCCTGCTGGGCAGCCGCTTCTGTGGGCATCGTCAGTCATCCATCCATCGCGCCGTTGCTTCACACAGGGGGGGGAATCGGACTTACCCCTCCGAGTCGCATCCTCCAGCAGCGGGACGTCGACCGACGCAGCGGGGAGGTGGACATATCGCACGACGGAGCCGCGGATGAAGACGTTCTTGACAGAGCTCTGCGGGGGGGCGTTAGCAACTCCACCGCTACGACTTCATGCGTCTTCGTCAGGCTGACACGACGAGGGCCGCGGGACGGCGGGTGGGTGACGGACCAGGTGCGGGTACTTGAGCTCCTCGACGACGGAGATGTCCTCGAGCTTGATGTTGAGGTACTGGTCGACGCTCTTGAGGGTGCCGCGGATCTGGATGTCGTTCTTGAGCTCGATGGTGACCTCATGGTCGATGAGGGTTTTGAAGAAGCTTAGGGGTGGCGTTAGTGGCCATTTCGGGCGGGGAGCTGAAATGCTGCCCTGTGGTATGAGGCGGGAGATGAGTACCTGAAGAACAGCATCTTTGCTGATGGTGGGGGGTGAGAGGGGATGCGGTGATGATGAGTTTGGTGAGCTTTGAGAGTCGTGATGCTGCGCTGCTGCTTGATGGTGCAAGCGGGTGGGTGTGGGTACGTACCTCGCTGGTGTGGTCACGTGATAGCGCGCTGTGGCTTCCGGTTTGTGTCGGTGTGCTTCGGTGTGCTCCATGTCTGTATCATCGTGTCACTTGTTTGTGATGTTTGTAATTTGCGAGGAATGTGATTGTACTGCAAGAGACTAATCAGAGATCGTTCCTCATCTATGATTGAGGTATTCCTGGCCAATCTACAGCTTCCTCTCACAACGACCGTGGGCACAACACAGCTGACATTTGAGACTTGGATTTATACGGCCAAAGCTATCAATAGGCCTATCTAATGCAAGCGACCAAGTAGATGTACATCCAACGACTATCCTCATGAGACCTGTACAAACGCTCGTTTTCTCACAACCTTGCTCTCATCCTCTTCGTCCCACGTCTCGTCCACGTAATCCTTGACACTCTTCGCCTGGAGCTGCATACCGACAACCTTCAACGCCGCAATGTTGTAGCCCATCTCGTTCTTCTGCTTCCTCAGCGCCGCGCGGAGGTTCGCCCGGATGCCGTCCAACATGGTCCTCATCGTGCGGCTGGAGACGATCTGCCTGTGGTGCGTCTTGAGCATGAAGAACAGGATGCGGCAAGTCAGGGGCATGTTCATGGAACGCAGCGCGAACAGGTCGAGGAACGTGAACAGCATGGGGACCGTCGAGAAAGGGAGCACCAGTAGCGCGTCGTGGAGCGCAGAGGCCTTGATGCGCTGCAGCACAGACATGACATGTGTCTCGGCGCTGATGTTGCCGAGGGCGACGAAGATAACGTTACGCTGCGGCGGCTGGGCGTGCGGGTTGGTGAGCTTCGCCTGCTCGTACTCCTTCAGCAGGTTGAGATCTGCCATACCCAGCTCGAGCGCCTCAGCAATGCGCTCGCCAGCCATGAGTGTCTCGACCGTCTGCTTAGTGGCGGCACCGACCTCGCCGTTGGCGTCCTCGGCATCGGGGTCGCGCTCGAGCGATCCCGTAAGGGTGCTCTCGTACAACTCCTCAAGCTCCTTCTCGCGTTCTTCCTCGAGGAAGATCTGCTCGTCCGTCTCCTCCCACACGCGGATGCTCTTATCGTGGCCCGCGCTGACGAGCGTCCTGCCGCTGTGGCTGACGGCCATGGCCCAGACCTCGCCGTGGTGACCGTCCAGCCGTTGGATCTGCTCGAACTTGTCTCCGTCCCAGTACTTGATGCAACGGTCCTTGCTGCTGCTGAAGAAGTGGTGGCCGTTGCCGTCCGAGTTGTGGGGGACAAACGCAACCTGCAGAATACTGTCCTGGTGGCCGAAGAGCGCCTTGTGACAGTCACCAAAGTCGAGACCCCATATCCTGATGTTCTTGTCTGCGGAACTGGTGATGATGAGCTTGCTGTCGTGGGAGATGTCCATGCTCAGCACGGGGAGCTTATGGCCGTAGAGGTTGAGGTACAGCTTGAGGCTGTCGACGAAGAAGACCTTGACCGTGCTGTCAAGGAGAGCGACGGCCAGAAGCTTCGCGTCAGGGGAGAACCTGAGGCTGAGAATGTCATCTGCAACCTTCAATATCCTTGACTGCGCAAGCTTAAGCTTGGGTGTTGTGCGTGTGGTGCCCAGAATTTCTTCCTGGACGATTTGGAAGTTCCAGAACTTCGCCGTCTTGTCGGCGCTGCCAGAAACCATCGACTTGCCATCGGGGTGAACCTGGAGAGACCAAATGGCGCCCTCGTGAGCAGTGACGCTGTCGAGAAGGCTGGCCGAGGCAACGTCGAACAGCTCAAGCTCGCCGCCCTTGGTGCCAACCACCACGACCTTGTCGCCCGGCAGGAAAGAACAGCACAAGGCATACCCGCACTCGAATGTACGAATGCAGGTCTGCGTCTTGATGTTCCAGATCTTGAGGCTGCCGTTCGACGCCGAAGCAAGCATCTTGTCGTCGGAACTTAGCGACACGGAACGCACATCTGTCCTGTGGCCGGGCAGTTCAACCGAGAGAGATCGTGTGTAGTCTGGCGTGTCCTCCTTCTTCGTCTTGCCTGAGTCCTTGGTGGGTATCGTGTAGTATTCCAGCTGGTTGTTTGTGGTGCCGACCAGTAGTTGAATGGACTTGCTGCCGCTTCCGACAGCCCAGTCCACGGAGCGAACCTTTCCTCCCGTTCGGACGATGACGTACTGGACGAAGTAGTCGCTAGCCTCGGCGCTCGAGAGATCCTCAGCAGCCTCCGCAGCATCCCCCATCTCTTCATCCTCCGCCTTTCCGTCCTTGGCCTTCTCCCTTCTCCTCTTCTTCTTACGGGCCAGAGACTTCTTGACCTCGGCTTCTGATCGGATACGCCAGATCTCGGTGGACTTCTCGGAGCCGTGGACGGCAAAGTAGTCGCGCTTGGGGTGGAAGACGACCTCAGTGGCTCTGTCCTTGCTTTGACGGAACAGCGTTCCGCGGTCTTGCACGAAGTTTGTGGACTGGGGGGCATCAACGCGGCCCTTCAACGAGGCCAGGCCAGCGGTGTCGATGAACCAAACTTTCAGCTCGCCGTCGTTTCCAGCGGTCACGCAGCCATTGTAGTCGGGTGAGAGACCAAGCGCCCAGCATTCGCCGTTAGTCTGCGCGATATGCGTCTCAATGCAGTGGCGCGACGACAGATCCCAAAGCTTGATCAGGGAGTCCTTGCCGGTGGTCAGCAGGTAACCCTCGGCATTGTCGCTGTCCAAAGCCATCGCTTGCACATCCTCCTCGTCGTCAGCCTGCGCCTCAGGCTCAACAAAACGAAGACCTGTGACCTGGTCCTTGTGCCCCCGCAGCTTGAACTGGCCGACCTCAGCAACGAGATCCCAAATGATGACATCGGTGTCTTTGCTTCCACTGGCAAGTCGGACGCCAGCCTTGTCGAAAGCGAGATGTGTGATGGCGGATGAGTGGCCCTGGAAGTTGACAATAACCGTGGCAATCTTGCTGTCCCAGAGGCGGATGCTGCCGTCTTCGTAGCCAACAGCGTACACGTCCTTGTCGGCCTTGCTTTGCGCGATGGCCGTGACGGGCAACGTGCACTTGTCATCCCTCCACCGGCTCAGCAGCTCGCCCTTCTTGATATCCCAACACAAGACTTCTTCATTGGCGGCGACAACCACTTGACCGGCACCTGTGCCGTTGCGATCCTTGGACGTCCATACGAGGTTCGACGTGCTCGATGCGACGACACCGAACGATTTGGTGTGCTCGTATTTCCTGCGAAGAAAGTCTTGTCAGTACTCTGCTGAGCATCTAGTCCACTGCGCAACTCACAAATATGACTTGACCATCTTGCCGGTTCTCCTATGCGCTGGAGAGTGTCAATGGCGCTATGGTGGAGGGCGCCTCTCCAGAAGTTGATCCTCAAATTCTCCCGCCAGAAGCGGGAAACTTTTTCTTATCGATAAGACTGATCTCCAAAGCTCCGATAAGACTGGTAGCATCACGTGGAGATGGGCCAAGGTACCCACCCACCAGCCTCAGCCACGAAGCTCCAACACTCCGAGCCCCACCATCGGTCCAAGGCATCGTCATCCGCAACTCCCAGCAACGACGACAACGAAGCAGGCGGCCACGCAGCACCGGCAAGATGCTTCTCCTCGACTATCAGAACGTCCTCATTCAGTCCGTGTTGACTGAGAGGTTCTCTGGGTGAGCAATGCTCTCCAGGCCCGTCACAACATGCCATGCTGACCCCTCGACCAGTGCCCCTCCCGCCCACATCGACCAGACGGTGTCCGACTTCGACGGTGTCATCTACCACATCTCGACCCCTGAAACGAAGACCCAGATCCTTCTTTCCGTCCACATCCGATGCTTCAAGGACTTGGTCCAGTATGGTGCCGAGCAGGTGCTCCAGCGGGAATATGAGGAGTTCGTCGTGGCGCCCGAGTCGGGCTACGACTTCTCTGTGCTCATTGACCTCGAGAAGCTGCCTGCCGAGCAAGGTCCGTCGCCGCCGAGCTGCAAGCTAGGTTCAATAGGCTAACAGAACGTTAGAGGAGCGTGATGCGCTGGTCCACAAGTTCGCCATGCTGAAGCGCAACGCCATGGCCGCGCCGTTCGAGGCCGCGTACGAAGAGCACTACAAGCTGAGGGAGGAGGCGTCGAAATACACCTCAGAGGATGCGCCGCAGGGTGTTAAGGAGGGCGGTGCCATCAAGGCGATCCACTACCGCGAGGAGGAGGCCATTTACATCAAGGCCAGCCACGATCGAGTCACGGTGATCTTCAGCACCATCTTCCGCGAGGAGACGGACCGTGTGTTCGGCAAGGTGTTCATCCAGGAGTTCGTCGACGCTCGTCGTCGTGCTATCCAGAATGCACCGCAGGTGCTCTTCAGGAACGACCCCCCTCTGGAGCTGCAGGGTGTGCCGGGCGTCAAGGACTCGGGCTCCGGCGAGATCGGATACGTTACATTCGGTGAGTTTGGATTGCGATTCAATGCGTGCTACGATACTGACCATTGTAGTTCTCTTCCCCCGCCACCTGACCGCGCAACGGATGCCGGATGTCATCTCCCACATCCAGACGTTCCGAGACTACTTCCACTACCACATCAAGGCTTCCAAGGCTTACATCCACTCTCGTATGCGCAAGAGGACTGCGGACTTCCTCCAGGGTAAGACACCATCGTATGAGCGCAAGCTGCACAAGATCACTGACAGATATCACCAGTTCTCCGAAGAGCCCGCCCGGACGCCGAGGAGAAGGAGAGGAAGACGGCGAGCGGCAGGACGTTCAAGGTGTCGGGCGCTTAGACATCCAGGAGAGTCGCAGACAGCCCTCTCAGTCGATAGAACAGGTGAAAGATGCGGCAGTGCCTCAGCCGGTGGGTGTGGCAGGTATGAGGACTGCGGAACGCGCGGGGTGTAACGAACGACACGAAGTAGTAGCCTGGCCAATCATTTTCAATTTGAACAACCACGTTCTCAATTATTGAACAGTGATATGAAA
This sequence comes from Verticillium albo-atrum, assembly GCA_002851705.1. Lineage (NCBI taxonomy): Eukaryota > Fungi > Ascomycota > Sordariomycetes > Glomerellales > Plectosphaerellaceae > Verticillium > Verticillium albo-atrum. Next base: position 1,223,079 of record NMXJ01000004.1, read on the forward strand.
ACGTATAAAAATGAAGCACAAGGGCAGTCCTAACATGGGCGGTGACACAGGCGCCCGACAGCAGCAAGTGATATCACTGGCTGTTCGGATGCTTCCGGTGAATATTGTTGACACGGGCCGAGGGTCTTGGGAACGCCAGAGGTTCTGGGGATCATGACCGGAACCTGAAATTCTGGCGCACCCATCAGGCCTTTTTCTCGGGTTGGAATTTTGCAATGCCATGTCCTATGATTGCTCCAGTTTCGCGAATGGCACAGCTAAATATGTTAATTGATCTACACCGACAGAATCATGTGCTCAAGTGCGTCGAAAATCGCGAAGCCATCTTCAACGGGACTGGGCCATACGATCCGCCTTTGATTTGCCGCATGCTTCACTGTAACCCGTTGATTGCTTAGGCAGTGTGTAAGTCGCAAGCCAGAACCTTGGCGACAATTTCCGTGGCGAGCTATTGTGGCATGAATTCAGGCGAATCCAAATATATGGTCAAGGGTAAAGAAATCAGGAGGCGTTGTTATGTATAGATCATGCCGAAGGACAGACTCTCAACGAGCTGTGGCCCGATATGGACGTCGAATAGAAGAAAGACATTGCGTATTCCCTTCAGAGTTTTGTCGAGAAATCGGGACCTGCGGTTCCCTTCTCAGTCTCTCTTGCTATGGCGATGAGAAAAAACACGGCGCACACATTTTAGCTTCCACTCTATCGAGACGCGAAGTCTGTCAGTGTATACCTCTATGTAACATTGAACCAAACACTCCCACTTGCCCGGGGGGGGATCAAGAACTGTCACCGAGGTATTGTTCCTAGCGTGATCCCTCACCCAGAAGCACCAGGTTCAGAATAGCAAAATTGCGGTATTGGTTGACTGAGAGAGCAACAATTGATACTCCAAGTTAAAAATTGGGTAGCATGTCAAGTTCTTGCGGCATCCTGCTGGCAGCAATGCAAAATACTCTTGCGCAGTGAATATATCCCCGGCGCTGTGCCATGATTAGCCAGCTGGTGTCATTATCTTAGCTTCTTACTCAAGGCAATGAACAAGATGAGTCTGATGCTTCTGGAGATGAGGAATACAACATGACGCATAGCGGACAGCATTCTAAGCATCCGGCAGTCCATAACAGGACGCTTTCAGGTTATTGTCCTCCCGGAGAGTGCATCCTCGGATCACGGAATGTCACACCGCGAACGGACGCAGGCCTTAAACATACTCTTACAAGTAACGCACATTTCGAGATTCCGACACATCGACAGCACCGGCGAGCCAACGACGTCTTCTCTACTTCCGTCACTGGGCGTGTCTCCCCGAGTCTCGAATTACCACCGGCCGTGTGTGCGGCACGAATGACCACTTTGACTCGCGACGGAGCCGCAAATGCGTGTCACCAATGTGACCTAAACCAACACTTCGTTGGCCCAGACGTAAGCCGACCGACACGCAGCAGATCCCCCAAAACAAACACCGTTTCGTTTTGCCAAACACCACGCAGTCACGCACCAAAAACTTTACACAGCGGTGCATCATCGTGCGCCTACCACGTCGAGGGATCGCAAAGACGACCCAAATCGGGGTGGGGTCTGTCTGCCCTTCCCACGGGCCTCATCTCCCGGAGCATGGCGCTTCATAGCACGTGCCTGAAAAGCCCGGGCTCGTGTCTTCATGCTCATGGGATGGCATCGTCCCTGCGACCGGGTGCATCCCTCTGACAGGACCATCGTGAGGTTCGCGAGGGGGTTCGTGCTCTCTCTTGCTGCGACACCCGCCGCGTTTGAAGATGGGGAGTCCAGCCCCTTGATCTCCCAGTAGGAGGGGGCGTGCTGACGCCGCTTTAAGGAGATGGCGGACGACCCGACTGGGGGATACGCTGATGTGCAGCGCTTGTGCTTAAGGCTGAGTGACGGACTCCAAACTCAATCGACGCAAGCTCCCGCCAGCACATCATAAGGGCATTTTAAGGTTTGATTTATTTCAACGTCAAGTGGGAGAGAAACGCTCGTTTTGATTTGTACACAGCTCTATTGCTGATATAGGGAAAAAAGGTAAATACAAGAAAATCACCCACACTTAAGCCGTGGCTCCAGTGACGGTGAAGGAGTAGCTCAGGCCAGTCGACACCTCGCTGGTGAGCTCGAAGGGGTCGAACAGAACCAGGGTCTCAGGCGTGTTGGCGACGACAAGGCTGACTTCCTCGCCAGCCGCCACGTCAACGGAGCCGGTGCCGTCGACGACGACGTAGCGCGTGCCGGCGGCACCGGCGTACACAGCAAGCGTAGCCGTGTAGGCGCCGGTGGCGGAGATCTCTACGCTGACGGTGCCGGCGCCGGAGGTGGTGAGAGGGATGATGTTGGCGCCCATGTACTTGGGAGCACGGGCAGCCTTGACAGAGTACGTGTTGGTGCCGCTCTCGTCAACGTTGGCGTAGTTGAGGTCACCGCGCTGGGCAAGGAAGACCTCTTGGGCGCTGGCGTGACCAATGTCGACGTAGGCCATGCGGGCCCAGTAGCGGCCGACGATGGCAGCGACCGACGTGTTGGAGGACACGCGCGCAAGAGTGTGAAGAGGCGTCTCGTTGCTGTTCTCCTCATACTGGACCATGAGCTGGCGCAGCGTGTCGGAACCGAGGCCGGCGAACTTGTCGGGGTTGTTGGTGAGGTAGGTGAAGAAAGGCCAAGCCTGGTAGTAGTTGCCCGAGTCGACAGAGCCGTCGACGATGACCTGGAACGAGTCACCGATGGTCTTGCGGAGGTCGATTTCGGTACCGGTGGCGGACTGGCCGTTCTTGGTGCGGGCATCGGCGCACAGGTCGGATGTCTTGTACGTGTCGGCGAACCAGTTGGCAAACGTCTCCCACCAGGCGCCGGTGCGACCCTGGCTCACCCAGGTGCGCTGGTGGTAGTGCAGGGCGTGGCCGTACTCATGGACGGTGACGCCAGGGTTGGCGAGGAACTCGTGCATGACCTCGACATAGCCCAGACCGCGCTCAGGGTCGGAGTGCATGACACCGGCGGCGCCTCCGCTGAGGGTGGGCACGGAGTAGATGTTCGTCTTGTAGTACGGGCCGTCGTCAGAGCCGGGGTTGAAGGACAGGCCGGTCGACCTGAAGTTCAGGGTCTCAACGAAGCAGCTGAAGGCGCCCTCCAGCATGGCGAGGGCCTCATCTGCCGAGTTGTCGTTTCCGTACACGCGGAAGTGAGCCGAATCCTTGAAGGTGCTGCCACCGGGGCCGACGTCGGGGTTGGCGGTGAAGGTGGCCGGGGGCGCGGCGGCGCCATCCACGGGAGTAGCCTGAGGGGCAGCCCGGCTGCCGGCAATGGCCTGCAGAAGAACTGCGGCGATGAAATGCTTGGATCCAGCCATTTTAAAGTATGAAAAAGAGAGACCTGGTCGGAGAAAGAATGACTGATGGCGTTGATGGAAAAGCTTCCAGGTCAGCAACCATGGGCCGAACGGCCGTGGTTATAAGCATTCCGCTAGGTGCAGGCGACCCCTTTCAGTGGTGGATGATCGTGACAGAAGAAAATCTGGGGTAGGCTTGTTCTGGTGTTTCGAGTGCACGAGGCTAATCAGCCAGTCAATTTACTTGAAGCGCAGGCTTTGGCGCTCCAAGCACGAATTCCTCCGGCGCCTGGGGTATATACCGAGAAGACCTCATACTGGCCAGTGACTGCTTGCCTGAGTAAGGCTGAGTGATCAAATGGCGTGGGATCGCCCAAAGCTCATCTCGAAGAGGGAGGTCGGCGGACTGATGTGGCTCCATCAGGCAATGGATTTGTGACAGGGATCAAAGGAAGCACTCCAGGTTGGCTCTTCGAAAGGGTGTGTTTGGCGGTCCAATGGGGCAACAAGTTGTACATGTGATTTCCATGCTGTGCTGTTCTGTTCCCAGAGCCTCATAATATTATTCTGTCGTCAAGTTGCGTATCGAATTGATGCATGCGGTGTGGTGTTGATGGCATGGCTTCCTGATGTTGCGTTGGGGACAGCCGATGGCCTGCGCACTTGCGTCTCAAGTTGAGATCCTTTCATCTTGGCTGGCCGACCTCGTATGGGCGGATCTCGGCTCACTACTTGTGGCCCTCGTACTTGAAGCGAGAGATTGGTGAGGTAGGCATATCCTCGCTGTTGCCTCGCATTGGGTTTCCAAGAAAGTCTTCGTGCTCTGGAGCGTTCGTTCTCTAAGCGTCTCGTATCATTGGTGGCTATTCTGGTGGAACGGTACACGTAAAGGGAGAATCGCTGGATCCACACGTTGAGGGTACTGGAGATGTTGACAGAGGGCGCCGGGCAACTAGGAATAGGGACGGCCTTGCTCATTTGAATGACGGCGAATGTCGATCTGTAGGACGATCACCATCAGGTGTTTTGTTTTCTTTCGGTCAACTCAGAGCAACATGCAGGCAGGAACGTAGCAGAAGAACATTTCCAGAAGGGGATGCACTAGTCAGGTGATCACGGTCTGGACTGGGCCGACGGGCGTGCTAAAGCAGCAATGAAACTAAGCCCCATTAGGTAGGCGCCGCCACAATCGCAGACCGCAGCTTCCTCCAATTGCGAATTGCACCTTTCCAGGGAAGATTCGACTTCCATAGCCACACGGGCCTCTCCCAGGCTCGGGTTGAGCGCGCGTACATCAGACCGCAGGACGATGGCAGAGTGATCTTTCATCGGTGTGCTCGGCGCCCCTGCCGCTCACATGGTGCAGCCTGCGGGCAGCGCAGCACAGCGGGGGCCGCACACTGTTGGGCGAACCAGAAGACGTCGAGCAGGTCCGCATTCTGCAAGAAGGCTGCCAAAGCCAGGGGATCAGGAATGGATGGCGGTCCGAGGAATGGCTGGATGGACAGACAGGGCCAAACAGGGCCAACAAGGCCAACCGGGACAGAGTAGCAGCCGGCCCCCTGAGCCAGACCGTTCGTGTGACTCCACTGTTTGATGCGGCCACTGCGAAAGTCGATGCGCCGCGATGGGCCTTGGACGCAGGCACAGACAGGTGCATGCAGAGACGAGAATCATCCAAACATCCAGGCTGGGGAAAAAAAAAAAACATCTCGCTCCCGTCGTGCTGTCCATCGTGTTATCCCTTTCCCCCCTTCAAGGCAACCTGGTTGATCGTAGGAGCCCCAGAGCTTCAGCACCAGCCTTCCTTTCGTCACTCCTTTGATCCCTTATCGCTCAGCTCGACAGCCCCGGCAGGTGTGTCGTACCGGTCCCTGTATGTCACTTGGCAGAGCTCCCCCCCCCCCCTCCCCCTCCCCTGATGTGACCCGCGCCAGGCGATCAAGAAGCGTCTCTGACGTTTTGCGTGTGTTCAGTTCATCGGAGTCCCAGAAACCGACGACACCCCCGTCCAGTTCGTGCCATTCTTTACTAGCATCCGAAACAGCAGCCGTTATCGCAACGAGACATCCCGGCGGGCTTGCTCTGCTGTCGCACTCATTTGGAAGCAAGGAGACGGTCGCCCGGGACGATACAGCACCCTCGAACAAAGAACTGATCCAACGCTCGAGGCAACCGGGTCGAGCCAGCGCAGCTAGGGCGGCATCCATCGGACAAACGCTTCCCAAGCTGAACAGAAACAGTGGCCGCACGTCAAGGCTTTTTTTCGCCGAGTGCTACAACATATGCAGTGCCCACCCAACGTGACGGCTTGACAAACGGAACAGGTCGCCAGCGAAGCAAAGAGGGGAAGTCCGCGGCTTCTGAGGACATCGATCGCTCATTCGACGCCGCCTGAAAGCCCCCCAAGACACCGTCCGGCCTAGGGATATCGAGTCGACGACAGCCGCATCTGTGATTAAGGTTCCCCTTTCAGCACCACTGTCGTCACTCCGCGGTCGTTTTTGCTGCCACGCTCTCGCAACACCAACTCTCTCCATCGACAACACGGGACGATCCATCGAAATCCATTTCCTACTTGGAGCTCATCAGGCTGTCCGCCCAATCATTCAACTCGGCCCCAAAAAAGACCAGCCCAAGCCATCGGACCAGAGCGCGGGCCTTAACTAAAACAGGATTAGACCCCCATCCTAGCTTCCTCTCGAGGGCCAAGAGCCAAGCACAACCAAGCACAAGGTGGATACGCGCACCACGCTCTCCTAATTCCCGCCAGCCAATCACCGCACGTAACGTCAGTGGTGACTGCCCTGAGCAACTGAGGTACGCCCATCTCATCTCCCAGCCCACCACTTCCCGTGCCAGCCGTCGCCCACTACCTCCCACCTCTTACCTGCGCCTCCGTCTCCACCTCCAGCGCACCCTCGCTGGCAAACGGTGCTGGTTTGTCGTGGTCGCCGTCGCTCTCTCTCCCAACACCACACCACCTCTACTCCCGATCAAGAAACATCGTCGACCCGAGCATCGACATCGGCCGTCGAACGAGCCGTCCAAATCGCTTGCGGCATCAATCTAATTCTCTTCCTTTCCAGGCGTACACCGAGGACCAGATCCTCCCACACACTCGTTCAACACCGACTCGCTCTTTCCTCGCCCAACCTTCTCTCGCTCTCTGCATCGACGCGCAGCAGACCCAAAACCAACCCGATTCTTCGACTCTCAACTGGCATGCACGCTGCGATTCGACGTTAAGCAATCGCAAATGCACCACGATCAAACACCCTCGACTCACCGAAACCCTCGATTCACTTTTTCTTTTCACCAACAATCTGCTTGATTTTCCGACTTCACCTGCGAGAGGCGCGCGACACCCACAGACAGCCACCATGCGGCTACCTTTCAGGAGGCGCCCTTCGGCGCGACGTCCTCGTCTGTCAACACCGGCCACCCTGCTGGCAGTAGCGGCAGCTGGTCCTTTGCTCGCTTCAGCTCTCGAATTTAGGGAGGTACCGGAGTCCAACCTTGACCTCTCACAACTCGGAAGGATAGGCCTGGCTGGAGACTTTAATGGCATCTCGCTCTACCAATTCGAAGGGCAGAGTGAGACGCCAATCAGCACAAACGGCAGCGAGTCTCTTCTTGCGCGGTTGCCCAACGGCGCTTTCGCGTCCATAGCATCGACCGATGCCTCGATACACGACATGTGCGCATCCTTGCTCGATTCGGGGGAGATGGCGGGAGTGGTAATAGCCGGTAATTTTACGAGCGTCGATGGCACACCCTCTCAGGGTGTCGCCCTGTTCAACATCACTTCTTCCGAGTTTGTTCCACTCGACGGCCTCTCAGGACAGGTTAACGCCCTGCTCTGCGACCAGGAGAACAACAGAGTCTACGTCGGCGGCAACTTCCGCCACGCCAACTCAACCACCAACGCCATTGCCTGGGTCCACGGCCAAGGATGGACACCGCTTCCTTTCGCGGGGTTTAACGGGCCAGTCTCCTCCATCACCAAGGCATCCAACGACCACATCATCTTCGGAGGAAGTTTCACCGGGCTCGGCAACACCAGCACACCAAACACGCCTGATGGTCAAATTGTTAACCTGTCCGGCGCGAACATCACGGCCGGGTCGAGCAGCGACACCACCGGCTTCAGCGATCCCCGCAACATTGTCTGCAAGACTGAGGGCGCCGACGGTGCTGGCAACACCTGGCTTCTCGAAGACGGCTCACCCGGATTCTGGCGCGCTTCTTTCAGTTTTGGCTTCGAGCCGACAAAGCTGAGACTCTGGAACACTCGACAGGATGGACGCGGTACGCAGACCTGGCGCTTCACCGCATTCCCCATCAACGGTATTCTCAACATGACCTATGTCGATCCTGCCACTGGCCAGAATGCCACCTGCACTAGCGAATGCCCATTGAGCAACGACCCGGATCTGCCGTTCCAGGACTTCCACTTCATCAACAATGTTGGTATGGACGAGTTCCGCATCGACATTTCTGAATTTTACGGCGCTGGCGGTGGACTGAACGGTATTCAACTCTTCGGTGAAGACATTTTTGCCTACGCTATCAATGACTTCAACGAGCCCACCTGTGAGGGCATCGGAATCGAGACACCTTCGACTGCCACGGCAACCGGCCCCTGGTCTGAGTCCCCATCTCTCGAGAGCAACTCTCGATACCTGACAGCTCAATTTTCAGGGGATGAAATCTCTGGTAGCTCAGCCTCAGTCGTCTTCTTTCCCAACATCGAGGAGTCCGGCAATTACTCGGTTGAGATGTACACGCCTGGCTGCCTTCAAGACGACACTTGCTCATCCAGAGGCCAAGTCAATGTGACCGGCGACATGTCGTCTGCTGGTGACAAGCGGTTCTCCACGACTCTGTTCCAGACAAACAACTTTGACAAGTACGATCAGATCTACTTTGGTTACGTCGAGGCTAGCTCCGCCGGTGGTTTCCGTCCCAGCGTCACCCTCACACCCCTCGGCGGACAGTCCCTCGACAACTTAACCGTAGTGGCTCAGCGTGTCGGTTTCTCGCTTGTGAACTCGACTGGCGGCCTCAACGGCTTGTTCGACTACGATCCTTCCGCTGAAACCTTCGACAAGAATGACTTCACGAGCTCTGCCATCAACCAGCTCGGCGCAAGCTTCTCTTCCGAATCCGCCGTGACCAGCCTGAAGACAATCGGCGACGTCGTTGTCGTCGGAGGCAATTTCACCTCGACGAACGGCAGGAATGTCGTCGGCATCAACACTGCCGACCAGGAAGTCCAACCGCTTGACGGTGGACTCAATGGCGAGGTCAACGCAATGCACTTGGAGGACTCTCGACTCTACGTCGGCGGGTCGTTCTCGAACTCTCTCGATAACAGCATCACTGGCCTCAACAACGTGGCCGTCTACACCTCTGACAACGATACCTGGTCTGCTCTGGGAGCTGGCGTCAACGGCAAGGTCGCCCATGTGGTCCCCATGCTTCTCAACTCGACCGATGACGGGGCGGAGACTGTCATCTCGTTCACTGGAAAGTTTGACCAGATTAATGAGTTTGGCGACAACTCTGCTGTGGCTGTTTCTGGATTCGCCATTTGGGTGCCCTCCCGCAACAACTGGCTCCAGAATCTCGACGGAGTATTCCCTGCCTACAGTGGTATTTTGACTGCCGCCGCTCTCGATGTACCTGAAGGAGTGCCCCTGTTTGCAGGCTCCATGAGCTCTGCCACCATGAGCGCTAACGGCGCCGTCACTCTGTCCGAGGGACTTGGCCAGTTTCCTATCAAAATCCGGTCACCGAGCACGAGCTCATCAGCGGTGAAGCGGCGCGACATCCTGTCGAGCGGTGCCGAGGTGAACGGTGTCGTTACCGGCGCGTTCTACAACCAGGAAGACCGAAACATTACAGTTCTCGCGGGCCATTTCACCGCTCAGACTGCTGGCGGCTCCACCCTCCAGAACCTTGTGTTCATCAACGGTGCAGACAACGATGCCGTGAGCGGTATCAACTCCGGAATCTCCGAAAATTCCACCTTTGTTGCCGTCGCGATTGTTCAGGATACTCTGTTCGCCGGAGGCGATGTCAGCGGCAACATCAACGAAGACACCGTGCGGGGTCTGCTAACCTACAACCTCGCCACCGCCAGCCATGGCTCACAACCCCCAGGCCTTAATGGAGGCAACGGTACCGTGTCTGCCATCGAGATTCGCCCCGACACTGGGGATGTCTATGTCGGCGGTGCTTTTGAATCAGCCGGCTCCTTCGACTGCCCCGGCGTGTGCTACTACAGCACGGACCGTTCACAGTGGAACCGACCAGGCACCGGTCTCGAGGGCAATGTCAGCTCTTTGATGTGGACTAGCAGCTCCCGCCTCGTCGCTGGAGGCCAGATGCAGTTGAACGATTCATCGGTGTCCATGGTCGAGTACGATGCTGACGATCAAACCTGGACTGCCTTCCCCGGCCAGAACGACCTGCCCGGACCCGTCGATGTCATGACACGCGGCTCGCAAAATGGAAACCAGATCTGGGTTGCCGGTGCTTCTTCCAATGGAGGATCAGTCTATCTTATGAAGTACGACGGATCTGACTGGCACCGTGCTGGCGAGTCGCTGCTCCCAGATACGGTTATCCACAGTCTTCAAATCTTTACTACCACATCGTCTCACGATGGTACCGACACCCTGGACTCGGACACGGTACTCATGTTGACTGGGTCGATTGGGATTCCTGACTTCGGCACGGCTTCTGCCGCCATCTTCAACGGCACCGACTTTGTGCCCTACGCCCTGACAATCAATAACGGAAACAATGCGGGAACAATCAGCAAATTCTTCTCGCAGAACCAGGACTTCTTCAGCGACAAGGGTGGCAACTTGGCTCTCGTCTTCGTTGTGCTGATCGGCCTCGCCATCGCACTCGGCCTCATGTTCCTCCTTGTCATTGCAGGTATCCTTCTCGATCGCCTTCGCAAGAAGCGCGAGGGGTATAGCCCGGCGCCTACATCCATGTACGACCGAGGGAGCGGTATCCACAGGATACCTCCTCACGAGCTCCTCGAGTCTCTAGGCAAGGGGCGACCCGGTGCACCGCGCATCTGAGGGGGGACCTGAGAGAAGTTTTGATTTCGTTTGATCATTCCGCTTGGTTGCAGGGCGTTCAGGATAGGCGTGCCAGGGGCACCGAAAAAAAGATTTGCTTTGATCTGGTCATCTTCACTTGAAGATACCCATAGACACAGCGCGTTGAGGAAAGATCTGGAAGACGACGCGGCCTTGACGGATCCCCGTCACCAACATCACCACAATACCCCTCAAGACCGTCTGCTGATTGCAGCAGGCGGCATGCGATCAGCCGACGTCGGGACCAGATGCCAGCCCGGGTGTGGCGGCATCCCCCCCCGTTCAGACTGATTCTTTTGCTTTCGCTTCTTCACGAGCTCACGACTTTTGCTTAATGTCTAACATTCTTATTCTATACCAACACTCCACGCGCTAGTCGCCTTGCCTTCAGACGACTGTTGGCACGTCGCAGCACACACCCAACCTCCGTTTCGGGAGGCTGTACATTACCTTCTCTACTGGCCACCTGCCACAAGGCAGCACACACATGCACCGCGTCGAGGAACGTCGCAGATGCATACACAATTTTCTTTTGGTCTTAGGGTCTGGTCTCAGGGGAGACGAAGGGGTGATCCGGCATGGAAGTAACAGGAGGGCTAGGAGATAGGAGTCTCAAATACTCGGTAGATCTCGACTGTAGTAATGGCGAGGTAGCTCGAAGAATTGATGCTGTAAGCCCTGAAAATTATCCTGCAACTCATCACCACCAGTGTTGGACTATGCGAAAGCCATGGAACATGTTTGTAGCGTCGAGAACGAGGCGATTTTACAGCATGGTCATGTGACTTCGCGACAGAAACGCCCTGCAAATGATTTGACGGCCCCGCGTTAGGCGTGTTCCAGATCAGGGTCCCCCCAGCGTCATGACTTGGATCTTCCCCAAGCAGCCTCTTCGCATCATCATTTTCGCTTTATTTTCAATTACACGCAACATTTGTACGTCTACCTCTTGAATTATCTCGACACTCTGGATACCCGCCCATCGCCAATTGCTGGCCAGCTCACTCCCTTCTTACATTTTGCGCTACCCTTGCTGGGCCCGCCCGTGGCAAATATGGCCCCGCCAACATCGAAAAAGCGAAGCAGCACCGTCACACCGAAGAAGCCTGCCACAGCGCTGCCGCGATCGAAGCAGAAGCCGCGGCCAAACGCCAGCATCCTGAGTTTCTTCCAGAAGGCGGAGAAGGAGGAGGAGCAGCTGTTTATCGAAGATCGGGCCAAGAGCGCTGCTGTGTCGCGAAAAGGCAATGGCGAAGCGGAGGCGAGGTTCAACGAGAGCGGCGTCTCGGTGAAGAAGAGGCGGCTGAGCGGTGCTGAGATGGAAGCGAACGCCGAGGCTGATAAGGAGAACATGGAAGATCTGTTCGGGAGCGACGTGGAGGATGTGGAGGAGGTTCTCTCCAGAGAGGAGAAACCTCTTGTGGAAAGCGAGATGGCCGACGCTGACACGACGATACCCGAGATGAAGAAAAAGAAAACGCCTACAGCGAAAGCGCCGACGAAGCGAAAAGGACCGTTTCTGGACGATTCCGACAGCGAGTCTGACAGCGACACAACGTCGAAGCCGAAGTTCGTCATCCCACCTTTTGGCAAAGCGGTCGACATGCCGCCACCAGTGGAGCCAAAGTCTGAAGGTGAGGATTCCAAGAGCCCGGAGAAGGAGACAAGTTGCCCACCACCACCACTCAAACAGGACGACTCGCTTGACACGGCCTTTGCCAACGTGGACGGATACGAGAACATGGACGACTTTCCCGACGACGACGATCTGGGGGGCGAGGAGTTTCGAATGATGCGGTACATGGAAGAGCAGTCACGGCTGGAGATGGAGGTTATGAAAGCGGAGGAGGAGGATTTCTATGGTGATACCGCGGGAACGAATACTACGAATGAAGCCAAGGTGGACAATTGCCCTATTTGCGACGGGAGTTTGGTCGGTATCTCGACGGATGATGCGACGAAGCATGTCAATGCTTGCTTGGACGGAAACCCCATCCCTCTCCCCGAGCCGAAGAGCGCCTCCGAGCCAAATCGCGAGCCAAAACGAGAAGACAGCGCGCCGACGAACGCCATGGTCGACGCCCCTGAGCTCGGGAAGCGCTTCCAGCGTGCTGCAGTCCCGAGGGCACCTCAATCAAATCCCTTCGACGTCGTTGAGGGTGAGAGTGCTGGAGGCATGGGCAAGTCGTCGGCTTTCACGCAGCTCATGTCAGGCCACGCAGAGAGCGCCGCTTGGGCAAATGCAGCCGCTGCCGACAAGGCTTCCCGCGGTAAAGCCGCCTACGAGCGGACGTGCCCTTTTTACAAAATCATGCCTGGCTTCAACATCTGCGTTGATGCATTCAGGTACGGCGCTGTCAAGGGGTGCCAGGCTTACTTCCTGAGCCACTTCCACAGCGACCACTATATCGGTCTCACGGCTCACTGGACCCACGGCCCGATCTACTGCAGCAAAGTGACTGGCGACCTGTGTATCATGCAGCTCAAGGTTGCTCCCAAATGGATCGTCCCGTTGGAGTTTGAGGAGACGGTCGAGGTTCCCGGAACTGGTGGCGTTATGGTGACTATGATCCCCGCGAACCACTGTCCCGGCAGTTCTCTCTTCCTCTTTGAGAAGCCTCAAGGCAAGGGCCCGAACGTGAAGAAGCAGCGGTACCTTCACTGCGGCGACTTCAGGGCTTGTCCTGCGCATGTTGAGCACCCGCTGCTCAAGCCTGATGTCCAGGACGCCATCACAGGCAAGCTCAAGCAGCAGAAAATCGACTTGTGTTACCTTGACACCACGTACCTAAATCCTCGCTACTCGTTCCCTCCGCAGGACGATGTCATCCGCACTTGTGCTGAAGTCTGCGCCGGCATCTCTCCAGATCCCAACTGCACTACGGACGTATGGGATACGATGGCAAGAAAGGGGGGCACGGGTTCTGTCAGCAAGTTCTTCATCAAACCCCCTCCTCCGCCAAAGGAAGAAGAAGATGAGACCTCGGCCACAGATACCACTGCCGACTTCTTCACTAATGTCAAGGACAAGAAGCCACCCACCTGCCGCCAACGCCTACTCGTTATCTGCGGCACCTACTCCATCGGCAAAGAACGCATCTGCATCGCCATCGCGCAGGCGCTCAAGACCAAGATCTTTGCGTCCCCGGCCAAAATTCGCATCTGCTCCAAGCTCGGCGACCCAGAGCTCACGTCCCTGCTGACGTCCAACCCTCTCGAGGCCCAGGTGCACATGCAGATGCTCATGGAGATCCGCGCCGAGACCCTCAAGGACTACCTCGACTCGTACCGCCCGCACTTCAGCCGCATCGTCGGCTTCCGGCCCTCGGGATGGAGCTACCGGCCCGCGGCCGCATCGACCAACGCAACGGCCGCGTCGCTGACGAGCGCCAACACGGCGCCCGGGACCGTGGCCACGACGCAGATCCTGCACTCCATGGCCTGGCGGTCGCGGTTCACGGCGCAGAGCATTGTGCCGCAGCGCGGCAGCACCAGGGAGGCCATGTGTTTCGGGGTGCCGTACAGCGAGCACAGCAGCTTCCGCGAGCTGGCCATGTTCGTCATGGCGCTGCGGATCGAGAAGGTCATCCCGACGGTCAACGTCGGGAGCGAGCCGTCCAGGAAGAGGATGAAGGCGTGGATCGACCGGTGGCTGGCGGAGCGGCGGAGGGGAGGGCTCGTGAAGGCTCTCGTCGAGGGGGCGGACGGGAAGGGCGAGGGCGAGCGGGAGGTCGTACTCTGGGAGGGAAAGGATAGTTCTGGGGGCGGGGCGTGGTGGTGATGTCTGATATCTGATATGTGATGGAGCGTTTATGATATGGGAGCTTGCTGTTCACCACTTCTTCTTGTGCTACGAATCTTGGAGTTATGCCAGACGAGTGTTGTTGGAACGAATCTCAACCACCATCTGAAGATCATGAGTAAAAGCTATCGGGTATTTAGGAGCCTGTAAATAATATTTCGATAACGCATTGGATCATCCCAGTACATGCCGACATGTGCCTGCTTTACGAGGTGAGCCGAACCATGCATAGTCTTGTCCGTATTTCGAAGCATCACATAGTACAGATCACCCCATATCACTTTTTGAGCAGACAGACATGTTTGACAAATGCGGCTCTCAGACTCCTAAGGTGAACGTTCATAGCTCGCATGGCATACGCCGACCCGATCGTACGGCACCACTCCAATGCCTTCATAACTACACGTCCAACAATTACTGGAAATGGACAACGTCCCAGCAGTCCGGCAACCAACGTTGGCCAAGCCGGAGATCTCATCATCAACCTCGCACAAGCTTCCCAACACACGCGAGCACCGAGTACCAAGCACCAAGCACATGGCGCGGCAGCAACCGCGCCCCCCGTACGAGGCCCGGATCATCCTGAAGTCACTGGCGATCCGCGGGGCCCGTACGTGTGTACCGGGCGACGGGGACGGGATGAACAGGAGACCTGCCCGTCGTGGATTGAGATGAACACAAGTCACGACTCAGCCGCGGTGTTGATCTCCCACCTCGGCCAGCAGACTCCAGCAGCCTAACTAACGATTCATGTCTTTGCTGCTTGCACGTGCTGGGTCACCCCCCGGTCAGAGGTGTCAACGTAGAAGAAGTCACGGCTACGAGTATCGGTACTTGCGCGTCTCTGTCTCGCCCTGTCTTGACTCAACGGCGCGCGGTGCGCCTTCCTGCCACTCCGCCCTGAAGAGAAGGCTGGCGGGCAAAAGGGCATGGACAGCGGAGAGAGCGAGAGAGAGAGACTCTGGAGAAGCAAACAAAGGGCCGTTGGGTGGGTGGGTGGCAGTGTGTGCTGAGTGTTTCGGCGCATCTCGGCCAAACAGCTCGTGGTCATATCCTCCGCGGTCTCTAGTCGATAGTTGCGCTGGTACTAACGGGGGTGGGCGTGGCGGGCGGGCAGGCAGAGGCGTCCTGAGGAAAGGCGTGCCCCCAGACAGTCTGGCTGGCGCATTGAGGGCACATCCCTGGTGAGACACTTGTCCCCCAAGCCCGGTTGCGGCAAAGAAACATGGAAGGCAATCGGGCAGACTGGCGTGCCGTGTCTCATCACAGACGGGCAAGGCAAGGGGCGGCGCTTGAATGGAAGTGACGAAAATGGCATGCCTTCGCTCGTTGCTTTGCTTCGCATTGACGGATCGTTGACCGGGTTCTCGAGTGAGGCGGAGGGCTGTGAGCGTATCATGGCGACCGAACATTGGTTGCACGGCAGGCATTTGCTGGGATGCCGGTGTTGGCGCTGCGTTTGCAAGAGTCGTTGCACGGCTGTTGATGTTAGTTGTCATCGGCAGTGTGCTATCGTCGATGCATTTCCCGCCTGCTCCATGTCGCGGGCGTGGTCATGGTAGTGTAGAGCAGTACGGTCCAATCTCACGACGCAGCGTGTTTCGTCCTGTAACAGCACCGAGAAGCAAGACACGTCGATCTCCCTGGTGGATGTGCTGGCGTGCCGGGAAGTCATCGTGGAAACCGCGTGTAGCGTTTGGGTCAGTATGTCGTCTGTAGAAATGTGCTGACGTTGGTGGCGTGGCGTCTCAGGCGATGCTTTCTTGCTTTCTCTGGGAGGCGCGAATTGGACTGAGTTGCTCCGAGATGATTGCTTGCTGCGAAGGTGTCGACCGCTCCTCAATGTGACCATCAACCGATTCCCTCCTCTTCAATCGCTGTCGTTTATCGAGTCTCCCATCGTCACGTGTTGATGATGGATGGCCATGGTGGTCCCTCCACCCGCTCACAGTTGTCGGCAGTATTGCAAGGTGCTCCGAGTCGTCAGGTTGATGAGCTTAAGTCGACCAGCGTACTAGGAAGCTGTGCAGCAGCTGGGAGGGGAAACACAACATTAAGTACTCAGTGAGAAGAGGCCATTGACGCCCTTGGGCGTTCTTGTCAGGAGCTTGTAGTCGTTTCAAAGTCGGGCGAGACCAGTCCATATGATGTCATTGATGATTCGAAACATCCCACGATCGTACCCACAGCCAATCACAGCCATTCAGCCGCCTCCTACTTCCAGAGCAGGAATCGCGGATCGCAACTGCCATCAACCTCTTGAAGGTCCCTTCCACAATCGGCAGCAATTGCCTCTTAGCAGGAGGGTCAGGAGTCGCAGGGCGCATGAGCTTAATCGGGCGTCCAGGTAAGCAGCTTATGCACTCACAAGAGGCTCGATCGCTGCGGCCTTGCTTGGCCTCACATGTTGTCCACAAGTACATCGATTGCCATCTCCGACAACAACAACAATAACAACACGGAGCGCATCACTTTCAACGATGACTGCGTCTCTTTGCTGTATCAACGGGTGTTTGGGCACAGGTAATCGAACAGCACATGGGTCGTTGAATGTCACTCATGGACGATATCTCTCGCTCCTTCTTCCATAGGCGGACGAATGTTGGCTCGACAGACTCTTCACTCACTCATTTTGTCTTGCACCCTGATCATACACATAATATCTCTATAGATCCGACATTTCACTTCAGCCAGACACGAGTGATGGCTCTCTCCTGCCTCAACACAAGTACGGTGACATGCTTCGGGTCACACGAGGCCCCGGGCACAGGTGCCATAGAGGACGAGACTGATGCTCGCCTGACCAGACGGCTCTTCGTCTCGAATACACTCACCAGTGATACGGTGTCCAACTTCAAGAGAATACCGTGGTCCGGGACGGCTCACGACGGCAGTACGAAGCGAACGGACTTCGTGATAGTCAAACACAACTTGCCCACCGGCATACGCTCTCCATGCAACCATCAATACCCCTCGACAGACGGCTGCATCGAGATATACACTTAGATATCAGACAAATCACCAATATCGAATTATTTACTCATCCAATGTGCTCGCCAGGCATTCGCAACATGTGCCTGCTCCTGACGTAGGCATACACACATAGCCAGTGTTCCTTCGCCTACTGCTCAAGACTGGCTTCTACAGGTACACTCGGATGGCGTCCGACCCGATCCAGGGCCGCAATTTGTCTCAACTCAAAACCGTGAATGGACTTCGCAGAACGCGCGTCCACCAACCCCACCAGCCACAAGTATGCCCGGTGCCAATGCTGACTCCCTCCACAGTGGAACAACAGCGACACGAGTGTGAAGTACGGCGCAAGAGGGTCCGTAGGCTCACGACGTAGAACGGGGCCCTCGTCCGAGACCGTCTAAAGCAGTTCACAGAAGAGGGAGAGAGTGCCCAAGGAACGGTCAGCAGAGCAGCGCCATCGCCATCGCCATCTCCATCGCCCTCCCTGGTGACCCGCCCCCGGTGTCAATGAGCGAGTCAAAACCTGCGCTGACAGTTCAGCAGCAGCAGCGACAACACAACGCCCTTTGCGCCGCTGTGGATGATGTCGGCTATACTGCCAACCCCCCTGTACGCTCGCGCGAGGCGTCAGCAACCGGCATCAAGAGCCCGCTCCCCTCATCCTCACTTACTCAAGAGTCCATGACACTGCTCCCACGGACCCTTTGACAACCAGCAGCGAGGAGATCCACCTCATATGCAACACGACAGGAAACGGTTATGATCGGCGCCCCCCGCTTGTGGATCTTATAGCACAAGGGTCCAATACTCGTCGTCTTTCACGCAGGTCGTGACCCATCTTTGGGGAACCCCTGTCGATTCTGAGACGAGCCCTTGTCGTAAGGCAGGGAACCTCGAGATTATCGGGAAGATTTTGCATGCTTCAAAATAGGTCACTTGGTCCCGTGCAGACCGTTTCCAGGTGTCTTCATCTTGCAGGTTAATTACACCGCGGGCAGAAAGGGCAGGCGGCGACATGGGGTGGCCCTGATCACCGTCCTCTTCAGGAAGCGCTGCGGGAGGGACCCGGGTATTGCAAAGCCGGTCCTTTCAACATCCGTAGATCGAGAAGTTGGATGGCGACTGCTCTCTGTACCAAGTAGGACCACCGCCCGAGAAGCCTGCTGCTGTCCAAAGGTTCTACTGGACAAGAACGACTGGCATCGGATCTTGATTATTGACAGTCAGCCTGTCAGCTGGTCTCGACCCGGCAGCTGGCGGTCTCGACCTTTGTCGTTGAGCACTCACCACCAATGTTGCATCCCGACGACTGTCAGTTGGTGCGGACCCCACAAGAATCGACATGATCGTCCGTCATCAACGCCTGGCGTACCGATAAGGATGTTTCGTTTCTTGCAGCAGCCTACGATACTACGCTGTGGCTGTCCTAGAGTCTTCAGGCATTTCCTTTTTGTCATGCCTGGTCATGTGCCGGGCCAGGCTTGCCAACGACACGGAGGATCGGCGCCATCATTTCGTCGGGTATCTGTATTGAGGAAATGGGGCATCCCGAAACCATCACCCGTCCCCAACCGGTGCCCGGATTCCCTGTACACGTATACGTGGAGTGCAGTTCCTGGTCTTGGCATTTGCCAGGATGACAGGCCTGGATTTCTCCGTCCGTCCCTCCAGAGTCCGAGAGTACGATGGCTGACGCGGACGAGGTTCCGCATCATTGGCGTCGACGCCGTCGTTCAATAGCCGCTGGCTTGGCTTGAATCCCGCTTGGGCGAATTCAGTGTTGAGATGGGGTGCCCTGGCATCAACTCCACCGCCAGCGAGGCAGGCGCAGGCTATCTGCCGGATCAACTAAGACAACGTTTGATGCGCTATTGCGTCCATGATTTGCGGGAATCCCCTTGCGCCCCGTCTGTTCTCATCATCTCATCTGGGCTTGCCACTCTGATCGGCGACCTCGAAAGGCTGTCAACCTCTCCCATGCATGGGAGCCCCCGTCTAGCGTGTTTCAACTCGCTCCATCAGGCTTACGGCAACTGGTCGGCGGCCCGATGAAGGCTAGCGGTGCTGGGATTCGAGATGAACGCAAGAGCCATCTCGAGAATTGCCCCTCCGGTACTCTCCTCCCCTGGCTGATGCCCAAGTGCCCAAGCCGAAAGGTTGCGTTTGTTTGGTTACCATTCGCCCTCGCGCCGCTCGAGCGCATCTCAGGATTCGCCTCAACCTCGACGAAAGACATCCAAGACATGAAGGCTACGGTGACATCGGGGCAAAAGGCGAGACGCATCCCATTTCGAATTGGACCGGCTTCGAACC
Source organism: Verticillium albo-atrum (assembly GCA_002851705.1). NCBI lineage: Eukaryota > Fungi > Ascomycota > Sordariomycetes > Glomerellales > Plectosphaerellaceae > Verticillium > Verticillium albo-atrum. The sequence goes on from NMXJ01000004.1 coordinate 1,242,634, forward strand.
TCCATGCCCAGCACTTGCATACGGCCATTTCCGAGTGGACGACGCTACGATGGCACTGGCTGGCATGCTGCTCACAGACAACGCCAGTGCCGGCCGTCCCACACGACCACAACGACAATCCGGGGAGCCCAGTGCCGAACGAGAACGTCTCTCGACGGCCGACGAAAACGACACTAAGGCGCGCGGAATTTTGGTCACGATGACCGGATCTCATCTCACCCGGCCTGTTTCCGCCCCCCCGTCCAAGATTTGATGATGGAAGGTTGAGGACGAATCTGTTCTAGTCGGACAACAGGAAATATGGCGGGCGCACGGCCAAAACCAAATGTGTCCAGTTAACTCACAGATGTGGATGGATGGATGAATGGACGGATGGGTGGACGGATGGCCCAAGATCCCAAGCCTCAGCGCCGTGCCGTGCACTTTCTTGCGCATATTGATGGCACATTCGGTCCGCAACTTCAAGACATGGCTGACAGCCGTTGGGAGTTGGATGGCGTCAAGCCCTGCCGCAGCGCCTTTTTTCATCGCATTGCATTCAGCCGCCGTAGCGAACAGAGCAGGCATGTGGTCATTGGTGGCATATTGGGTCGACAAGAGCGTTGTTGAACCAAGGCGCGCGTGTGTGCCCTCGTCCGCTCGGCCTGCGCTGCGCTAAGGATGGTGTCATTGGCGCTGAGCCGAACGGTTCAGACAGAGAAAGGGCATGGGCTCGGGGCAGGTAGAGATACATTGGGCATCCCTGCTGCATCCTCCTGGCTTGCAGCGGTAAGGCCAGCTAGCGCAGCGCCCCCTCCCATTATCCGTCATCTTACAGGACGAAGGCGAGCAAATGGATGGGTCGCACCGAGATGCTTGCTTTTGTGGCGGGTATCGGTACAGCCAAGTACCGAGAGAGTGAGTGTGGGCGTGAGCGAGAGCCATGGATCCCAAAGCCCCATTTTTGCCATCAAGGAGAGCTTTGGCAGCAAGGCAGCAAGGCAACAGAACGAGCAGGATGGTAGTGAGACACGGCAAGTTCCTGGACTGCCCCGATGACCAGCCAAAGGGGGGACGCGAGGGGTGAGCCCAGGAGGTCCCCGAGTAGCGGAGAATTGACAGGAGTGAGCTTCGCAGGCGCAGGCGCAAGCACAGGCACAGGCACAGGCGCGATGTGGGAATAAGGGAACACCCAGGTGCCACCCTCAGCTTCGGAGATCGGAGCAGCGGCGCCGGCCTATCAGCGAAAACACCCCGGCGCCCTGCCCTGACAGACACGACAGGCCGGCCTGGTCCAGCAGTCGAGAGGTGTTGTTTGATCTCCAACCTCATCTCAAGGCGGTGACAGAGGAGTCGCAAAAGGGTCCATTGCGACATCATCGACCGAAAGACCCCAGTCGTTCTCGTATCCAACAAGACGGCGGACGGCGGCCATGGAGCTTCGTCGCATCAGTAGGATCCGAATGGGTTTGGCGAGGTGCGGTGCGATGCGGATGTGATGCGGTGCGAGGGCAAAAAACGGTTCACTACGTCAGACGAAACCCACTCTCAGGCGGTGGGGAAGCAAGGTAATCGGAAGGCAAGGCTGCGCCTGTGCCACCTACGATTGCCTCCGTCACAGCGTCATTTCACCCTACCTGGCCTCGCTACGGCACTCTAGGTAGGTTGGGGCTGAAGGGCTGGCGGTCTTGGCACCCAACCTATGTGGTGCGCTTGAGATGGGGTCCCCATTCCGACACCTTCAAATAGCATTGTGCTTGATGAGCAGGGCGCATGCGTTCTGGTCGGAGTGGAAGGTGGCAGCGCACCTGAGGGAGGGGAGACAGGAGTGTGGGGGGGGGGAGGATGAGAGGGAGGGGGGGAAAGTCTGTTTGTTGCCCTTTGGATGTTGATGTCAGCGAAGTGGCCACAAGGCTGCTGTCCATCCTACTCTGTTGGCGATGACATATTCTGACCTGGAGAGCCTGAGGTTGTTGTCATGCCACAGGTTATCGCTGGGAGGGGCAATTCCAGTTCGTTCCTGGTCCTAGCCCGGTTGAACCAGCTGGGAACAGAGGAGCACTGCCACCGCCCGCCCCTCGACTCTCGATCAACAACAAGCTTTCAATGGCATCTACTGCCGCATCACACCGCATTCCCTTTTCCCCGACCGACGATTCCTGCCCACCCATCATCAATCTGGCTCCCCAGGCCCCCCCACATGCAATGTCAACGTCCCGTGTCGCGCAAGAAGTGGATGGCCGGACGCCAGCCATTGGAAATTGGCTGATGACACAGTGGACTGGCAACGCAACGGAACCTAGCGGATGGGAGGGCCCTTAGGCTTTTTGGGGGGGGGGAGCGCCAGCGGGGGGAGAAGGCACCGGGGCCTGTGGGCGAACAGCGAAAAGGACCAATGGTGGATGCTGGGCGGTGTTTGTTTCAAGAAGGAGCGCCCCTGCTGCCACCGACGTCATTGCATCACTGCGTCAACACCCCCCCGGACTCCGACTCCACTTCGCCAGCCCTCCAGTGCTCTTTCCTCTCTTTCTCTCACTCTCATTGCTGGGTGAGGTGGAGGGTGAGGGCAGGAGGGCGGAAAGCAGCAAGTCACGGAACTCTCTTTCCCATCCTTGCCGTCATCCACATCTGCATCCATTCTGTTCATTCCCCCACTCGCCCATTACCCATTGCCCATGGCCCGTCGCATCGCATCACGCATTACACACCTAGTCCTAGACAGACCAACCCCAGAGACCCCTGTCACTCCGTGAATTTTTCCCTTTCTTGAGGGTGTACTCAGTACGTGCACTTGCCAGGACCCCGAAAGCGTCACTTCACGTTGTCAGGGTTCGAGCGGAAGCCCACATCAAACATCGACGCCCATGTTGGAATCGACATCAAGGGGAGGGGGGGAGGGACAGCAAGATCCAAAGAAAGACGCGGGCGTTGTCCTGGTCAAGACTGGCGTCCCGGAGGACAATTCTTCTTGACAGGTCAACCCCTCCCTGCATCAAGACCACAAGCCAGACACGCCTCCTTCGCCATCATGACCAACTGTCACGGCAGCCAAAAGGAAGGACCATACATCAGTGGAGGACGAGAGACACCACCCCCATGCTGTCACCTGGCACCTTGCAACGATGATAACAACGCATGCTCTGACGTTCGGGGAGACAGAGGGGGGGGCCGTGGCCAGCGGCAGAAGCTGTAGAAAACAGCCTAGCACCAGCAACGTTCTTGTTGGTCACCCGCACACATCACTGACGAGGGGGGCTTGCAGCGGGAAACAGACAACCGCCGCCATGCCCGATGCCCCCATCCACCATCCACTATCCCCCATCCCATTCCATGATCCATCACAGCCGGGGCGGCGGGCATGCGACCATTCCCCTCCATCCATCTCTCCATCCACATCTTTTCCTGTCAGTCAACCAGTTTAGCCTGCAGTCTAAGCTCAGAGCTATCCCGCATCCACCACATCGTCAACGCCACGCCGAGTCAGGGCAGAGATGCGCCCAAGCCGCCAGAGTTGGAGCGTCAGACCCTGCATATTGATCCCGCCAGAGATCAGGGAAATCACGATCCAACGGCTGAGGGGCGGAGGATAACAAAACAAAGCTATTCAGAGAGAGACCCCGGGATTTACTGCGAGAAACGGGCATGGGGGACCAGACGAGGTGGGATGATCCTCTCCGATGGACCGATGCGAATCACCACCAGACCCAGAAACATGCCCATAAACGACATTGGCCCTCACCCTCCAATATCAGCTCTTGCTCGTCCTCTCCAGGGCTTCAGGACCCAGCAGCATTCAGCACGGACGGTTTACACAACGGCCCTGCTGCTGCGACTCCAGCAGCAGGCATGAAAAAGCACCAGCACCAGAACCAGCAGGAGCACCAGCATCAGCACCAGCACCAGCACCAGCATCAACAGTAGTACCGGTACCGGTACCGGTACCCCCATCATCACAACCCTGCCCCTGCGGACCCCTGGGGCTCTTCAGAAAACATCCCCGACGGCGCTGGACCCTTCCGCCTTTTGCCTTTCACCACACCCCCTCCACCCTCTGCCTCCCCCCCTCTTTTCCTGATGCCCCTATCCCTGTCGATGCCCTTGGTATTATGGCGACCCCCTCCCTCGATCCACACCACGCTTTACGACAGAACAGACCGACATCATAGCTTCGTTTTGTCTCTCCCGCGCACATTCGCCCGCCCTTCTGGCAGTTGGATTTCTTGTCGTCACTCGTCACTCGTCACCGCACAAGAGCCCGGCCATCATAGATGTAAAAGCCTTGTCCCCTCGCCTCCCTCCACGCCATCGACCCAATTTTTACTCTTGATCCTCATGATCATCACCACGCCGTCGACATCTCAACTGCTATCTCAAACGGCTTCCCCTCTTACTGCACTCTAGAGCACCATCCTCGCTTGCATCACACCCCCCAGAAAACACGCCTCCAACGACTCCCACCTCGAGTCAACACCCGCCAGCTCGGTACATCCGCCTGCGCGCCAGCCTTGTTGAACAACATCACCCATCTCTCAACATCAAACCCAAAGGGGGCTTTCTGTCCAACGAACTCCTAAATTCGTCTCAGGAGTGTTCTTCCCGCGGCATCCTTCAGCCATTCCCCTCACCACCACTCTGTTGATCTCCTTCCACATCTGATCCCCCGGCAGCCTCCCACCACCAACCTCCAAACACGTTCGTCACTCTTCTTTTTCACACACCACCGAACGCGACACGAAGGTCATCGGAATCGAGGAACAAGGCGCAAAAACCAACCTTGACATCCACCACCACTATCCATCCCATCATCCCACCCCCCTGGCAACCTGGTCTCCAATCTGAGCCAGTCTGCGACCCTACCTAATCGCCCGAATCCCTGTCACCTCGGTCTCTCTCCTACGGGACATTGCTCTGTCGATCTTCCTGAGTCGGAGTCGTCACAGCTTCTGCACCACTTTTTTTCGACGCCCCCCCCCCCCCCCCCCCCTCCAAAAGCCAGCGAACGGACCAGAGGGCGATCTCCACCACCCCATGTCCCGCTGACCAGTGTGCGACAAGCTTCAGACGACTTGCTTCCCAGGACTCTCTCCTGGATCCGCCCAAACCACTGGCCTCAGCTTCTACTGGTGTAGTGCCTGTGTCAGTAGTCCACTGGTTCACACTTATACCTCGCTGATCCCCCATCTTCAACTCGACTTTGGAAAGGAGATCTTCTATCCCATCTGATCTGTGTCACCACTTGGCCTCACACACCTAAGCCGGACACTCGCCTCTGATCAGCATTGCTATCCGCAAACCTTCTTTGAAGGACACCTTCACATCTTCCCACCGCCCATCATCATGACTATGACATTAGACTCCTCACAACAACGATTCGGCCCCTTGAACCTGGATCCGATGTCTTCCTACCAAGCCTCCTCCTCCACCTCCCCTCAGTTTTCCAACCCCTGGGGCTCCTCTACCTCGCCGCCCAACAACAGCCATGCCCTCTACGTCAACAGCAACCAGGGGCTTCACCCCGGCCTCGGCCCTCTCGACAGGTCGCACGCCGCGCGCGCCAGCACCAGCAGCTCTGCATCGTCCCTGGGCTCATACGGCCAGATTCCCGTCACAGCGGCCTCAGCAGGTAGCCTCCCCATGGCAGACTCTCTGCCCAGACCGGATCTACTCACACTTCCTCAAGATGTCATGAGCATCAGCCGGATGCACCCAACGTCGGCGGCCCCCTACACGGATGCCAGCAGCAGTTACGCCTCGTCTGCCTCCCCAGTCAACGCCTCGTACTCGGCGTCCCCAGCGCCATACGAGACCATGGGCTACGCACCAGCGCCGCCCGTGAGGTCGGCCTTCGCCCTCGCCCCCGAGCACGACCACTCGAGGAGGTTCTCTCACCCGTCAGTACCGCCTGCCTCATCATACCTCGGCTCCGACCCGTCTATGATGTCCAGGCCCCAGAGAGCGTCATTGATTGACTTTGACCACAGAGGTATTCACGACGAGAGAAGGAGCTTCGCAGACGCCATTGACGCTGGTCATGGCATGCTCGCGATGAGCCAGGAGACGCCACGACCCATCTATGGCACCCGTACCGACAGGAGCTCGCAGGACTCCTACGGATTCCCCTCTACCCACTCTACCAGCTCCTCAGTCTCTTCGGCTGGCGGCTTCGGCAACTACTACGGCGCCGACTCCGTGAGCGACTACTCCACGTCTGACATCGAGTCGGTCACGTCTCGCACGTTGCCTCGTCCCCATGGTCTGCTCAACCAGGCACCACCGGCACCTCAATCCATGATGGGACAGTTCAGTTCCAAGGTGTCGTCGAGCACACAGAAGAAGCACAAGTGCAAAGTCTGCGACAAGCGGTTCACCCGACCCTCGTCTCTGCAGACTCACATGTACAGCCACACTGGCGAGAAGCGTAAGTGTACATCCAACCCATCGCATGAAGCTCAACACTAACACTGCTCAGCGTTTGCCTGTGAAGTCGAAGGCTGTGGCCGTCACTTCTCGGTCGTCTCCAACCTCCGCCGGCACAAGAAGGTGCACAAGGGCGATGCGAGGTCCGAGGCGGGCTCCGAGGACCACCAGTCCGATTAGAGACTTCCTTTGCTCATTCAACACCAACAGCGAGGATCACCTCGCACGAGACAATGACCTTTCCATTTTGAGTCATGATCGTCCTTTCCGGGCTTCCCCCTATCGGGACCTACGAAGACTTAGCTCCCCTGCCGCACGAAGCGGCGCAGTGAGAGCCTTAGACGACTCTTTCGATCGCCGACCCCCCCTGTTTACGATACGTTTCTCTACCCTCGTTCCTAATATCCACGTTCGGCGCCTACAAAAAGACGAAGACAAAAGTCGCTTACGACGACAATGGGCGAATGGCGGGCGGATATTATTTTGTTTCATGTGCACCAGCCAGCAGCAGAATGGGGCTACCAGGCCTCTCTGGAGCTGCGCGGCGGTGGGGTGGGTGCGCCCCAGCAGTCCTAAGGGGGTCCCCCAAGGGAACATTGACCCGCCCGCAAGAGAAGGGAGTGCGAGGTGGAAGGGGTGGTGGCGGGAGGGGGCTGCGACGGCAGGCTACGCTTTCTGCCGATCGCTGACCTCTTGGGGCATGCGGCCCCCAAGCCACAGCGGCCCTGCCGCGGGTGGTCCTTCCGCCAAACCATCTGCACATCCATCTTCCATTCGAACAATGAACGCCTAGCACGCCCCCGAGAGGGCGAGCAGAACAGGCGGAAAGGGTGGGGTCAAGGGCGGAAATGACTGTTCCTGGTTTTCCTTTCCCTCCTGTCGGTTCAGGAAGAACCTGGCGATACCCTCATCACGGCGTTAAGGAGGGGACTTTCAGCGGGGACACGGGCTTTAGCCGTCCCTGCTCATCTTGTTTGAATGAGGCGGTTTTCTGTTTTGATCTTTGGTTGAATCTTGCTCTCATACTGAACCTATTACTGTCGCTACACTGAGGAAGACCACTGGCGATTAGAGCCACGGAAGGGGAGGGGACACTGTTCTTGTTACTACATATCTTTCTCTCGCCGTCGACGGCGAGGATGTACCATTAGCCCCATACATGATGATAATACCCGCAGTACCTACAACTACTTGCTTTGCACTTTGAAATCTGTCTTCTATCTTGTTGCCCGGTCACTCTGTTGCCCATCGGAGCGCGTGCCGTGGCCCCATCTCGATGTGAATATGTTTAGCATAACGGGAATGCTGTCAGGCGGGCGGCCAGACATGCACATTCGTCCAGCCCACTATCCGTATCACGAAAGATCTGCCTTGCATTCGAGTTAAAACTCATTCTCGTTGGCCAGAGGAAGTGCCCGGGCGCTGACGTGCCGCCGGGATGGCTCACGAGGCGGCCGTAGCTGGCTTCAGATAGATGTGCCTCGCATCACACCGACCAGCCCTTGCTGCTCCGGCCCCCCTCACTCGATCCTTTGCGCAAGGCGCTGTGGCGGCATCTCGTTGCCAGCCGAAGACGGAGAGGGGAACGCACGTCCAATGGGGACAGACCCATCTTACCCCAAGTTTGGCAAGAGGTAGCAAAGCGACGATCGCTGAGCTGGTCGGTGGTTTCGCCCGAGGGAACGGATGGAGACGTCGTGAAGGGGGAAAAGATTGACGGTAGTGGAGCGGGCTCGTGGTGGGTGACCTGGTCGGCACGATGGGACGATGGCGCCAGTGTCCACTGAGCTCGCTCCCTTCACATGAGATCAGCGGTCTTGCACATGGCTGAACCGTGGTTTCGAGATGGTGATCGGATTGGAGGGGGGGGTTGTCCGTGTTGGATGGATGAGATGGAGCCGTGCGGTGGGGATGCCACTCTGCGTGGTTTGGGAACAAGTTGAACGTTGTCTCGCGGCTGGCAGTGAACCTAGGCACAACCTTGCCAATCTGAGAAGGCTGCTTTGGGCAAGGCCAGAGGCATATGAACAGGGCTAGCTGAAGTCGGTAGGTAGATTTTGCTGGTTGTTGGGGCGGACATCTACCACACTGGAGCGGAATTGGGGTTGGCACACGATACGAGAGACGCGATCCATTTCCGCTCCAGGCGGTCCCAAAAAGTGGACGCCGAACCTCTCGATTGTTCAACTGACAACAAGGCAGGTCGGTGGCTGGCAGTCCCGCCGAGCTAAGGCATAACCCTATTTCGATGGGTGGGGTTGAGTGTGTTACGGCGCTGTCAAAGGGGCAAGATCAACAAGACCATGTGAGCCTGGGGAGCTCGTGAGCGTGTCCGATAGCGGTGGTGAGTGTCCCCCGGCATGGAGAGGGGGATTTCGGAATCCGGTTCGGTCATGGCGGATTGGCCTCCTGATGGATGGCGGATCGATGGATTCGTCCCTTGACAGAGAGAAATCGACGAACCCCGGGCTTTGCCTGCCCTGCCTGCATCTGGCATATGCAAGCTGCGTAAGTCAAAAGTGGGCAAGCTTGTTTCACCAGCCTTGGGGGAGGGGAGCAGAAAGGAATCAGGAGGGATCAAGCCTGACGGGCGTTCCGGGGCGTGCGGAGGGCGGAGCGGCAAGGGGGGGCAGAGCCAGTGAGAAGACGACGCCGTCCGTGAAGGCCCGGCGATCTTTGCCGGACCCGGGCAGAGGGGGGAGCGGAGGGGCGAGGAGCGGTGGGCCGGGAGCTGGCTTGCGGGACCATGTCAAGTTCGATCAAGCTTTCGGATTGAGGAGGGAGGGGCTTGAAAGCCTTGAAGAGCGCCGGCGCGACTGATTGGATGTCGATTGTGCTTTTCCTGTGTCGCGACGCCATGCTGACACGTGAGGGATGTTGATTGACTCGCGAGCCGTTGGCGTCGCAAGGTAGCTCTCGAGTGCCAGAGTGGTGTGGAGGCCCTTGGTTGCCGCCTACCTAACTACCTTGTTGCTTCTGTTTGCGACTCGAAGCGAGATGTGTGAGAGATACTCGGGAGAACCGGTTGCGGTTGCCATAAGCTGAGTCTCCGCCGTTGACGATACAATGCGTGTTTGGCGAACAAACGAACGAACTGCTGCGCTACGTTCACCAGATGCAGTCAGTAAGTACCCCTCCCTTCCCACCGATTGACATATCTCGACAAGCCGGGGAGCCGGGGAAGAGGAGACAAAGCTGGGCACGGTCTCCAACGTGAAAGGGTGGGAGGAGCCAGTGCCCCTGCGCCATCGCCGCAAAAGGCAGCTGAAAAGGTGTGGTAGTCAAGAGATGGTTGAGACGGCTGTAGCCTGTAGGCTGTCCACCGTCAAGCGGTCAAGTGGCCTAGGTGGTACATTGGTGGTCACGGCGAAGCCATCCATCCATTGACATGACGGCATCCGCGGACACGGCCCACGGCCCACGGCCTCTGAGACGGCGGCAGACGGGGATGCTGCAGGGGTCAGGGTTAAGGGACCCCTGGTGTTGATGGCGATGCAGCAGCGCAACAGGGCGAGGGCGAGGCCGACGTGCGAGGTGCTGAGGGTGCATCGAGTTTCCAAATATACGGTGGCCAACGTGTTGCGCGTCCTCTGGCTGACAGGCACCGGTTTTGTGGGCTTGGGGGCAGTCATGCGCATGTGGGCGTCCTTGGTGCAGCGCTGAGCTGAGGAGCATCGACCGCCATGTCGCTTGACGGAGAATGTTTCGGCGACTCGGAACTGCCGCGGATGCTCGGGCGGGCATTGATGTGATGGGAATCCGAAAATGCAAGCAGTCGAGAGGAGAGGCTTCGTCAAGGCTGAGCGCCGTTCATTAGACAATGCGTTTGTGGTCGACCGTGCCGGTGTGCTTGTCGCCATCGAGGCGCCACGCAGCGATCAACAAGCCATCGCCGGCGGTGATTCGATAGATCTTCAGGGTCCTGGGCCTCGCGAAACCTAATGAAGCTGTGTTGTCTTTGCCACCGAGACGACCTGCGGGAGGGGGGGTGAGAGGGTTAGGAAAGCCTTCGGGCTCTCGACGGCGAGGCTGGCGTTGATGGTGTTGAAGGCTTGCCCAAGGCAAGAGGAAAGCCCAATTCCATGGTACCTGCTCTTGCTCACTTACACAGCATGGTGTTCGAGTGCTGTGTACAAGGGAGGTGCAACCCAAAGTGTCGATCCTGCCCCAGAAAACAGCCCTTGCCTTGCTAAAGTCCATTATCACCACCACCCAACTCCCGATTGGGTTGCCACTGCCTAGTGAGCCACCCAGAATGGCGGCAGTGGCAGCAGCAATAGCAACGTCGGGCATTGAACCATGGATTGCGACGGCCATCTGTTTCTCTCCCGCCCAATGCACCACACAAGAAATGCGCCCGCCTCGCCGTGCTATCTGGTGAGCGAATTGTTGCTCCAACCCCCTCCCACCCCGTTGCAGTTGCCCATGTTGCCCGTGCCAGCCGGTCCTGCCAGGCGAGAGAGGCCCCAAGGCCGACTCGTCAACAGCAACGCTCATGACGTCGTCTGACGTCACCCGAAGCGACCCTGTGGCCCCGCTCGTCTGCCATTTGCTGTGAAGTGTTCGTTCGAACGCCGCTGATTCGCGGGCGCAAGGGGGGCGTGGGAAAGAGGGACTCTACTCCCTCTCCGCCTGTGTCCGCCCCTGTGTGCCCAGCACGCCCGTTCACGTACCGGTACCTGAGCTTAATTCAGTGGGGTTGTGGGTGGGGAGGTGCTGGGGAGGTGCTGGAGAGGGTGTGCCAATAGATTCAGCCTGTAGGTGTGCAAGGCGAGGGATCGAGCCTCTGCAATGTGTCAACGTCGGCCACACCCCCGACCTCCACCGACGGCGCCGTGCACGGCCCGGGAGAGCGCTGGAGGGGCGGTGGGGGAGCGAGCGCCTAAGGACCTTGGACTCTACGGCGCCGTCCAGCGGAGGCAGACCCTTTCAGTTGTGCTCATTTAGGCTTTGATGAGCCCGCGAGCATTCGACGTCAACACGAACTATGCGAGATTGGAATCTGATGGCTATTCGCGATCCCGAGTTTCAGATTCTTCTCTTGCTGCTCCACTGGCCTCCCACCTTCATTTCCACATCACAGGGTCTGCGGCTTCCTTTCATTCTTCTCGAAACAAGTGATCGACCATCGTTAAGCATTTCGGTTTCCATAATACGTCGTCTCATATTTTGGGTCGAAGACAGGCCATCAGTTGGCAGGTCAGAACGGCCGAGGTGCGAGCAGGCACAACAGGATAGGGGCTTCGGATGGGGGCATGCTGGAGACAGACTGGGAGGGGCGACGGGACAGACTTGATCATTGCGTCTGATCGAAGAACCCCCCTCCCCAGTATCCTAGCATGTCAGCTGGCGGCACTAGGCTCTTGCTTTCTTCACCCTCTACCAAAAGAAAGGCGTTCTGCGACCCAAGGGCCACAGTAACGGCATGCAGCATGCCTGGCTTGCCAATTCGTTCGTGACTTGGGACTTTGACTTGCACTGGCACACCTTTTGGCACCTCAGCATCAGGTACCTTTCCTGTCCTTGCCCTCCATTCCGCCCCGCCCGCTGCTTCCTCTCTCCTCCTTCCACCCCCTGTCGCTCTTGCCCGCCTGCACCTGTGCCTGTGCCTGTGGCCTTACCCTCCAAGTGTCTTGTCCTCCTGCCTTCGTGCCCTCCTGCCCTCCTGCCCTCCTGCCCCTCCCATCATTCTCACGCCCACCCCCCCCCCTCCATCGCCCCTGCTTCCGCAGCCTGGCGTAGCTTCCGCACACGCAGACAAATCCTCCCTCCCCCGCGCGCCTCTGTGGGCACTTGCCTCACCGCTTCCACTCGCTGTAGCCGTTTCTCACATCTCACATCTGCCTGCCATATCCCGCGGTGTGAGTGGAGAGGAGGAGGGGGGACCATCTCACTTCCAGACGTCAACATCCATCAACCCAAGTACCTTGCCTCGCTATTCACACCTCTCGATTTCGACACATGTCCCCACGACGTTTCCACTGACGGACAGCGGGACAAACACGAAGGGCAACCCCTCCCGGCCCCCCCCTCCACTACCATCACCCCTCAAAGGCCACATCTCGCAGTAACCCGGTCCCCCGTTCGTTCGCCACCCAAGAGGAGAAGGTGACCTGCTCGACTCACTCTCCTGGATCAGAAAAAAAAATCCTCGGCATTCGCTCCGGCATCAGCAGCGCAACATTGCATGTGGAGAGCAAAAACTGGGCTTCCCCTCCTCAAGCATGCTCGATGTGCCGAAACAAGTCTGGACCAGGCAAGACAGCCGCCGCCTGTTGCCCATGACCCCCGTGGGTCGGGGGTAAAAGCCAAGATGGCTTAAGCAGTGTCCTCGAAAAGCTTGGCGGGCCGCTCAACGCAGATCCGCCCGACGGCCGTGGTGATCTTGACGATCGATGAGGCTCAAGGGGGAGCTTAGGTCTGGCAATATCAGAATGTCGAGTTGATCAAGACGAAATTGCTGCCATGACCAGAGACGGATATCTCGAAGATTGGTCGAAAATCGTCAGGGCAGCCAGCGGCCGAAGGCCAAGGGGGGTGGGCATCTCAGGTCAGGTGAACCATGCCGCTGTTCTGGGGTGCCGAGAACGCCATACCAATTCTCTCTCGCCCCAAACCTCCTCAGGTATTGCCGCCGCCTCGCGAATGGCTCCAACACTGGCCCTCGTTACCTGGATGGCTCCACGGCCGGCAGACTCGGCATCATGCCCCATTGCCCGAAGCCCTCCCCCCAAACCCCCTCACAGTCGCCACCACAACATCGCGAGGCATGGCTGACTGCCCGTGGCATGACTGGCGGGTTGGATCATAGACTTCGGAGAAGCCCTACCCAAGACATCCTTAGGATAATTCTCTCCAACTCTTCGCTTCCGCGCTCACCGCGCTTCTACCCTCGTCCACCCCCGGCTTCAGCAGTAGCAGCAGCAGCAGCAGCGCCGACGCCAACGCCAACACATGTCTCACTCCCGCAGCATCCCCCTCCCCAACGCCGGCACATCAACCTTCCGACCAGCCTATCCCCAGTCCCAAGTCATCCCATCACGCCTCGCATCACCCCCGGCTACAGTCCGTCTCCCCGTCGGCTCCTCACCGACACTACGCCCCAAGCCTGAACTAAACCCTCACTCCCCCCCCCATCAGCGCCAGGGCCTGCTGCTGGCAAATGCAGCGCCGTTTGCCATGGCGCTCCCTAGCCTGGGGGGCGCAGCCCATCTGCCGCGGGCTACCACTAAGGAAATAACGCCAGTAACGTTGCTGCCGCCCCGTGCGAGTCAGGTAGTGCTGTCCCCTTCCCCCCTCCTGTCTCTGCTAGCCTAGGAGAAGCAAGCCGTGCAAGCCATGGCTTTCCTTAGGACGTTCCCTTTGTGACTCTTGTGATGACCTCTCGGCCGGGACCATGGCTTTCGGAGGAAGGCCCTGAGGGGAAATGTGAGAGCTAACGAACAGAGTTTGGGAGTGTTGCCGGTGGTCAGATGGTGCGATGCCGTAGACTCACGATGGAAGATTCCGCCGAACGACAAGCGCTTCGGTTTGCCCACTTGGAGATAGATGCTAGATGAATCGGCCGGCGTGACTTCCGTTGACGATGTGAATGCTCGATGCGGATGGCCTGCCTCTTTGACGTTGTCTTACCAGCCATGGTTTGGGATGTAGCTGGACGATGGCTAGTTGAAGTTTACCTGATGAGTATCGCTCGGGAGGAGGGTTATTCTGACACCTCATGACATGTGCACGGCTACGTCTTCCCAGTCGACATCTTCGCACGTGAAGAACTACCAAAGACGTCGACATGTAGCTCGTATGAACAGCCAACATGTCAGCTGGCTGACTCGAGGGAAAGCAACACACCGAGCAGCCCGGCCTCCTATCCTCGCGACTCAGGGACGTCAATATCAATCCCAGCAATGGTGGTTAAAGCTAGACCACCGATGGAACATCAAGGCTGTGCTGAGTGGCTCAAACCGAGGACGCGAACATAAAGTTTTGCTTCATATTAGGAGACTCGTCACACGAGCTTTGCCGTGCCATTGCCAGTGACTCGACATGCTTCCCAAAATACGAGAGGAAGGTCATCAATCACATCACGGATCTGCCATCCTCACAGCCGTGTCCACACGGGACGGGCGTAACAGAACTCATAACATCAATTTCTATGCCGTGATGAGCCCATCGCTATGGTACAATTGGCACACTAGTACACTGCTGCTGCTGCTGATATCAGACCAAAAACTCCAGGCTGTTGCCGTGATACTGCCCTGCCAATCCAAAGCCACGTCGCTGTTCTTGTTCCAAACCTGTCCCTAAAGCCTTGCTGCTACCTACTCTGCGTCATCGGGCATCGGCCACGGCTGCACGCCGTTCTTCTGCACGCTGAGCTTCAGCTTGTCGAGAACCGCCTGCCGCTTCGCCCTCTTGCCCATCAGCTCGCTCTTCTCGTCCGAGCTGAAGCCGCTCAGCTTCTTACGCGGCGTCGTGCTCCGGCCGCCAGACGAGAGGACCGAGTTCATGAGAGAGCTGCGCGCGTTACGGGGCGACTCGCTCCGGAGCTGCTCGGGAGAGAACATGACGGAGCGGGTGTTCTTCTGCGGCGTCGTCATGGGGGAGCCCTCGCGGCTGTTGACGGACGCGAACCGGAGCTTGCGCATCTGGTTCTCCAGCACGTCAATGTCGCCCGATCGCTTCTCGACCATGCTCGTCATCTTCGTGATCGTGCGCAGAACAGCCTCAACTGTGGGCACCTTCTGGCCTCCCTTGCCGGAGGCACTGGTGATGGAGACGAGCTTCGTCTTGAGAAGCGTCAAAGCCTCCTCGGCCTCGGCAAGATGCTTCGAGAAGGTGGCGTATTGGCGGCGGAGCTCGCTCTGTTGTGATGCCTGCTCTGCACTGAGAGGCAAAGACCGACTGACTTCGGCTTGATCAGGGTCGAGCTTCACCATGATGAGCTTCTTCAGGTCCTCCTGCTTGGTGCGGAGGCGTGACATCTCCTTCGACAGGTCCTGGCATGCGTCCAGCTTGTCTTCCACGTCCCGTACTCTGCTGTCCTCCAGGTCTTGGGTCAGATCGCGACCGATAACCTCACCGAGCTCATCAAGCTCACAAAGGACCCAATCATCTGCGTTCTCCAGGTCCTCCTTTTGCCTACCGCCTTCTTTGTAGTTTTGATTGTGACCTTGAATAAAGGCCGCCAGCGAGCGGGCATTAAGACCAAGCGTATCAATCATCGAGTTGATGTCGCGGTACACAGCTTCCACCTGAGAAGGGATGGTCTCCTGAGCCGAAGGCACGGCGTTGGTGTGGGCAATGAAGTCGTCCAGCTTGAGAGTGGGCTCAATCTCCGAGGCGAGGATCTCCTGAATCTCGTCGTCCTCTTCATCCTCCAGAACCTTTGTCTCTTCAGCCTCGCGACGGGAGCGTGCCAGTCTCTGTTGCTTGAGCTGAGGATCCTCTTCAGGTCTGCTGGCAACGGTCGACATGCCCATTCCCATCTGCGAGCCACCCCTCTGTGATGCGCCTAGGAGTTGAGAAGCCATTCCAGGAGCACTAACCGAGCGAGATGCATTCAACTGTGACATCCTATGAGGGATGGCATTTCGAACCGGGCTGGGAGATCGAGGGCTCGTGGCGCTTGGTTGAGGGAACACGGGGCCGGTGCGTCTCATCTCGCCAAAGAGACCGCGAGGTCTCTCTGACTGAGCTTGGGAAGTTGTGAACGCATTGCCCGCAATACCCCCGAAGGAGCTTTGAGGTGTGTATCCAGGGGTTGCTGTCATGCCAGTGGATGAAGGGCTGATGTCCTTGCCAACGATGACGCCGCTGCCTTCGGACTCCGCATCATCACCCTCCTCATCCTCGTCCTCATCTTCATCTTCATCCTCGAGGTCGCTGTCACTCCCATCCTCTGGCACGGCGGGGATTGCTGCTGCGCCTCTCGAGGAAGACTTGGAGATGAAGTCAGGGGGAAGGGGCGCGTCTTCGACGGAGCTTTCGGGTGAGTTGCCTGGCGATTCCTCCGACGAACCGTTCAAATCTGAAGTGGGTGGGGACCCGGCCTGCGGTGGTCGAGGCGTAGCTAGGGGGTCTGCCGGCAGAGGCGAGGTCTCGGGTGCACGCGCCTGTGACGGCTTGGGCGTAGAGGTAAAGTCAGGTGGCAGGGGTGCGCTGTCACCCTTAAAGATAGACTTACTGCTTCCATCCGTGTTGGCACCAGATGACGACGAATCCCCGATGGTATAAGTATTCTTGCTGGTCGACTCTGGGGGAAGGGGTGTGTCTTCTTCCTCAACCTTGATCTGCGGGGGCTTACTGTCGAAGATAGACTTCGAGGCCTGAGGCGTTTTGAACAAACTGCCTGCACTGCTGGTTGCGGTTGAGGCGAATCCACCGAATATGTTGCTCTTGGGAGCGGTAGCAGGGGTTTCAGAGGCAGAGAACCGATTCGGCGCGGGTGTGGTGGTCGGGGTAGTTGACTCAGGGGGAGGGGCACTGAACGGAGATTTAGGGGGCTCAGGGGCCTCGGTGCTTCCCAGGCTGAAGGGTGACTTTTGCTGAGTAGACTGGGAGTTTCCAATGCTGAATGGGTTCTTCTGTTGTCCAGACTGAGTGTTGCTGCCGAGACTAAAAGGCGACTTAGCTGGCTCTGAAGTTGAAGCACCACCGATGCTGAAAGGTGATTTCGTTTGAGTGCCCCCGAGGCTGAACGGCGACTTGGTCGTCTCGGTTTTGCTCGTGCTCCCAAGGCTGAACGGCGAAGTCGTTTGCGTGTTACTGGTACTAAAGATTGACTTGGGCTGGCTAGACTGGTTGGTTCCCAGGCTGAAGGGCGACTTGGCGGGTTCCGTCTGGCTGTTACCGAGACTGAAAGGGGACTTCACTGGCTGCTGAGCCTCAGCATTTGTGGTGCTGAAAGGAGACTTGGCTTGCGGAGCCTGCGGTGTCGATTGCGTTCCATCCATGCCACTATCTTGAGAAGGGGTCTGTTTGGCAGCATCGCCAAGAGCGGCACCAAAACCATTGCCAAACAAAGAGGAGCCACCGGATGCAGGCTTCTCGTTATCGTCCTTTTGCGAAGGGTCAGGCTTGAAGGAGCTCTGGAGCTTGAAGGGCTCTGATTTCTGGAAGGGGCTTGGGTTATTGGTATTTGGTGCAGGGAATGCGGTGTCGGCTTTCGAGGATGAGCCGAAGGGGGATCCCGAAGCGGGCTTGCTGCTCGCAAAGATGCTTCCGCCGCTGTTGGTGTTTGCGCCGGCAGAGGCGAACCCGCTTGATCCTGCGAAGCTGGCAAAGCCACCAGATGCTGGGGCGGCCGGGGTGCTCGCATTGGAGTTGCTGCCAAAGGCGCCCTTGTTTGCGAAGCTAGATTGGCCGAATGCTGGCGAGCCGGAGGCTGCGGCACCTCCAGCGCTGGCGGCACTGCCCCATGGCGAGCTCTTCGCGCCCAGCTGGCCTGATTGGCCGAAACCAATGGCACTTGGCTTGCCAAACGCAGGTGCAGACGATGCGGGGGTGCTTCCAAACGCGCTGCTGCCGAAAGCCGTAGAAGGTTGAGCACTGGCGGCGGGGGTAGCATTCTGGGGAGTGCCCCAGGGAGAAGGCTTGGATCCCAGCGCGGAAGCGCCGCCGAAGGCGGGAGCAGGAGAGCCAAAGGCAGGCTTGCTGCTGGAACCGAAAGCAGAAGTGGTGGGTGTGCTACCGAAAGCCGGGGCCGCAGCGGCTGCGGGTGCAGGTGCTGGTGTCGGAGCTGCAATCGCTGCGGGTGTTTCTCCAGTCCCTACGCCAGGATAAGAAGTACCTTGCCTGATCGAGTCTTCGTAAACAACCCACCACGAGGAGAGAATGCCCTCGTTGTTGAGAACCCAGTATCCAGGCAACGGGCCAGGCGAGTCCTCAATCTCCTCATCTGCAGGCAGAGGTTTATAGACCTTGTCTTTGCTGGACAGGTCGAGACTGACACCAATAGGAATCGTGTTGTCCATAGATTCACTCATGGGGAGCTGGGCTCGCTTCGAGTCGTCGAGAAGCTCAGTGGTGGTAAATACATTAGTGACGGCGTCCGCTGGTCTGTCCGGAGTCAAGGCCTTCTTCGATCTGCTGAGCAAGCCGATATCAGGGGATACTGTGGAAGAAACGATGAGAAGGTCTTGAAGATCGGGCGGGAAATCCTTCAGCCTCAGGATCGAATAATGAGGCGCTTTCTCGGCGCCGAAGGGGTCGACGGGGTCGGTGAGCTTCTGGAAGGTAAATGTGGAAGGGGGCTGTCGGTTGATGATGTGGTATACTGATGAGGGAGGGGACTCGCTGGTGTTCGTGTGGATCGCGAGAAGGACATGGTTCTCGAGCCAGGTAAGCGACGCAACTGCAACATGTTAGAAACCAAAACAAGATCTCGCGTGGAACCGTAAGAACCTACCATGCGCGTTGGAGACGCTGGGTGGCCTGGGAATCTCGGCCTTGGCCTCTCCCTCCGGAGTCATTTGGTGGACCGTTCCATCTGCCAGACCAGCAACCAGCTGCTTTCCCTTTGTGCTCCAACTGACGCAGCTGACCTGCGACTTCAGAATATTGCTGAGCTGGCGCTCCTTCAGGTTGGCCATGTGCAGGTTGCCGTTCGTGGTGACAATGGCGCAAAGCTCCGCCTTCTCAGGTGTTGGGTTGGGGATGAGAGCGCGCAATGTCTCGCCGTTGGTAGACAGTTCGAAACTGGCTTGCGTGTTCCCTTGGAGAAGGGACTGGACCTCGTAAACCGCCAGGCCTCCGCCGCTTTCCGCTGAGAGGATCAGGTACGTCTCGTCCGCTGTGAAGGCGAGTTGGGAGACGCGCATCGGTAGAGGGAGCTTGAGCTGAGGCTGGAAGCCTCGAACATCGGAGTCGCCTTGCTTCTCGCCATCGAACGCTTTCCGCACAGACTCGGTGGTCGCGATTATGATGCTGTCGGGGCTGGCGGCCGCGACAAGGCCTTTATGCGCCGCGATGGCGAGGAGGGATGCTGTGTCGGTTGGGGGGGTAGACCAGGGAGAGGTCAGTTGCAGCTTCGCGTCGCCAGCAATGGACTTGAATCCGAGAACCTGCGCAAGTTGTCAGTTTCTACTTGCAGCAACAACACGAGCAACAGTCGCGCTCACCTCTGTCTGGATGAGCTCCAGTTCAGGCCCTTCAGAGGCGCCTCCGGCGGCAGCTGCACCTCCCATGGAGGCGTTGCCAGAATTCCCGAAGCTGCTGAAAGCCATGATTGTTGCTAGGTAGCCGGCAGATTGGGGCCTGGCAAGACCTTTAGCATTCGGGGAGAGGTTGATGGATATCGTTTTGGCAAGCGTGTTGATGTAATGCGGGTGTGTTTTTTTGTCAGGTCGTTGGCCTGTGCACCTTCACTGCGAGAAGGCAACAGGGCGCTCCTGGTTGGTCAGAAGGAGCGTCTATGCGGATGAGGGCACAAAGAACATCAGTGTACATAGAGATATGCGCAGCGTGCTGGCAAAGAATTGAGTCGACCTGGTGGTACGGTCGCCTCAGAGAATGTAAACGAAATCGATGTTCCTGTTTGGAGTCGTCCCTCCAGAAATGCCTAGAGTAGTAGCACTTGCCCAAGGTGAGATTCGAGCTCTGGAGGTTATCACGTGTAGAAGCTTGGGCCATCAGCATTCGAGGATCCACTGCCACCAATCAGGGGTCGCGATACGATTAGATGTGTCAGGGGGCCTTACATGAGTGAGCTGGAGCTCCAGACAACCGCGCTCGAAGGCAGGAAGGCAGCTTCTGAGCCTCGTCATCCCAACGCTGCCTCTACACGACGACCACCCTCGACGCCTCCACTTCCATCCACGAAATACACATCCCCATCGCCGGATCGAAACGACGCGAAGACCTATCCCCGACTTTCAGCAAATACAGATCGAGCGGGAGATACCGCCACACAGCCATCATGCCTGGCTTCGACTTCACAAACTACAACCGCAATGCGGCCCTCCACGCCCGCGGCGTGCCCCTGCCCAAGGCGACGAGCACAGGAACGACCATCGTGGGATGCATATTTGACGGCGGTGTCGTGGTGAGTCCCTTTTCTTCCACTTCCGCTTCCGCTACCTCGCCCCTCATCCGTCATCTGCGGTCGCCTTCGCCTGCGCTCCTCCTCGTGCCGCGTCCCTACAACTGCTAACCCACCCTCAGATCGCCGCCGACACAAGAGCAACTTCAGGTCCCATCGTCGCCGACAAGAACTGCGAGAAGCTCCACTACATCGCCCCCCAGATCTGGTGCGCCGGTGCAGGTACCGCCGCCGACACCGAGTTCACCACGGCCATCATCTCGTCCAACCTCGAGCTCCACGCCCTCTCCACGGGCCGCAAGCCCCGCGTCGTCACCTGCATGACCATGCTCAAGCAGCACCTCTTCCAGTACCAGGGCCACATCGGCGCCTACCTCGTCGTCGCCGGCTGCGACCCCACGGGCACCCACCTCTTCACCGTCCACGCCCACGGCTCCACCGACAAGCTCCCCTACGTCACCATGGGCTCCGGCTCCCTCGCCGCCATGTCCGTCTTCGAGACCCAGTGGAAGGCCAACCTGACCCGCGACGAGGCCGTCAAGCTCGCCAGCGACGCCATCCAGGCCGGTATCTTCAACGATCTCGGCTCCGGCAGCAACGTCGACGTCGCCATCATCACCAAGGACAAGACGGAGCTGAAGCGCGGCTACGTCAAGCCCAACGAGCGAAGCGCCAAGCTCAAGAGCTACGCCTTCCCCAAGGGCACCACGGCGGTGCTCAACGAGAAGATCATCAAGAAGAACGAGATTGGCCGCTACGTGAGCGTCACCGAGGTGACGCCCGCTGGCGAGGCCATGGAGGTCGACTCTTGAGGCAGGGGACGATGGCGGGTGGGATGTCTACACTGTACTGTACCAATATGACGAATGCAGCA
Organism: Verticillium albo-atrum; assembly: GCA_002851705.1. Lineage (NCBI taxonomy): Eukaryota > Fungi > Ascomycota > Sordariomycetes > Glomerellales > Plectosphaerellaceae > Verticillium > Verticillium albo-atrum. The sequence goes on from NMXJ01000004.1 coordinate 1,263,942, forward strand.
ATAGAGGCCGGGTTTGATGTGCATGTTTGCCGCGTGATAAGAAAGAAACGGAGTTTAATGGTCCCCAATATGTGTGTTTGAGCCCAGGCTGGGTATTCGCCTTGCCACGTGCAGTCATAGGACGCAGCCTTCCAATTCCTAGTCCAACGTGACCTGCTTGGGCATCGAAAATGAGTCGCGTTGAGCAGCAAGATGAATGTGTAAGTACCATACGAGCCCTGCCGTGAGGCCTTCAAAACATGCGAAGCAAACACAAGTCTCCGCCGGCAATTCTTGGCTGTACAGACGTCTAGACAGTCCGTTCTAGATTCAGAGAGAGGTACATATTCAAGCTCGGCCTTGCCATATGAACCAACTGGCATTTCAAGGCAGAAACGTGATCACATTTCGTACCTCGAGGAGTAATATGTGTAGTGCCTCGACGATGTGATGCATACAAGTCGTGAGCCTTCAAGGCCGATTCACTTTCAGTCTCCTATTTCTTTGGTCTTGGCTAGATCTGCCCAGAAATCGATGCATATTGTGCAGATGCAACCAGATCTATCTGAACAGATGGTTCGAATCAACAAGTGCCCGAACCCCATGACCAGCTGCCACTCACCTTCCCGAGTATGTCTTCATACATGCACTATATCCATTACAGTCTGTCACGCAAGGAATGATAGCTCAAGACAGTTATGGGATTACTACCCTAGGTGTTCACCCAATCCACGCGCAACTTCCTGCGCAAAAATACCAGGTGCCCTAGGACCACCCTTCCGAGGTAGGGTAAAAATGGTGTATCGACAAAGAAGACTACGGGGTATGTTCGAAGAGAAGTAGAAGTTAAAAGTGTAGACAACAAACGCTAGACAAAGGGCCGCACGCCCTCGCCCAAACCCCAAATGCTCCGGAACCACGAGGGAACGGGCGAATCCGCTCCTCTCGCGTATAGCCTTAATGAAGGCAAGAATAATTGGTCAGAATCTCCGACCGCCAAACAAATGACTCCCGATTGAAAAGCAACCGGCCGCAGACGGCCGATGTCCGCAAACTCCTTAGATGCTGGGTATGATGGTGATAAGATGTCGATGCTGGGTCCTCCTCATGATCCATTAGATAACGTGCTGTGGTGTTGCACCAAAGGTATGCGTGATAGTGGCGAAGACTAAGAGCCACCTGTCTTCATGCCGAAGATATTGCGCGTCCTTGACTTGCTGCGGACTTTCTTAAGTTCCTTGCTATCGTCGTTGTACTTTGACTTGTGAATCCTGTGAAATGTTAGATCAATTCGCGGTATCCCTTGCGGCTTCATTGAAGTTACATACCAGCTGTTTCCGACCATGCTCATCCCTTTGGATTCGGCCTCCCTGTAGAATTTGGCGGCCTTCTTTAAATCCTTCTTGCATCCCACACCTTGCGCATAGCAGTAGCCTGCCTCTGCCAATGCATCAAGATCTCCCCAAGCTGGTAGAAGGTTAGTATTCAAGTGTCGCACCAGCAGGGCGGAATTACTCACATCCAGCGATTTCAAAGCACCGCAGCGCAAGAGCCTTGTCTTGCTCGATGCCCCAGCCATTCATGTGGCTAACACCAAGCTCGTAAACAGCCAGAGCAAACTGTGCCTTACGAGTCTTTCTGTCCAACACGTCGACATGCTTGCCTTGCTTCACCTGACCCTCATCATCTGCGATTTCATGACTGACGAGCTCAGAAGCCTTTCTCAGCCACTCTACACCCTCGCGCTGGTTCGGGCGCATACCCCAGCCGTGTCTGCAGGCCAATGCGTACAGAAGCATCCCCGTAGGATGGTTCTGCTTGGCTGCGTGCCGAAGATGATAGGTGGACTCCTTGACCGACCCATTCTCGTGGCACTCTATGCCTTTAGCAAGATGTTCATCGGCTGTCATCTCGGCTGCTGAAGGCGCAATCGAGTGCAGGGATTTCGCCGGCTTGACTGTGCTGGCAGAGTCAGAAGTGGCAATCGACACGGCTGTCTTGGACCTGGCAACTTCATGCAGAGGCGATGTCAAGGAGCGTCCCCGAGACTCCTCCTCCGATGCACGGCTACTCTCCGTCGATGGTCGGCTTGGGTTCGGCGACGGCTGCAAGCCAAGGGCGTTGCGCTCCATGCTGCGCTTCCCCTGCTCGAAAGACTGCTTGGCCAGGCTGATGTTGTCTGGCACATTCTTGTCTGACGAGCTCGACGGCCGGGTGGGTGGCGATGGAGGGGCACCTCGCGGAATTGACTGCGCATTGCTGGGGACCGCTGCTGGCTGCTCCCATTGGAAGGATGGCTGTGGTTGGTTCTCCAAAGGCAAGGACCTCTGGACAGTCTTGCCTCGAGGGAGGGAGTATTTTGAATAAATGTATGATGTCGCTGCCGATTTCCCGTCATCAGTCAGAGTGTCCGGGAAGCCCTCGCTGTTCATGCTGATGGGGGTGTTTGCAGTGTCATCAGCCAGGACGAAGGATGCCTGTGTATCCGATGAGGCTTGACGTGATGGTGTCTCGGGGCCTGGAGTTCCAGCGCGGCTGAGTGGCCTCGAGAAGTTGAAAGACGGTCGTGGCAGCGCAACGGAAATATCGGAGCTGATAGATAGTGACCGTTGATAGTGGGAAGAGGTGGCGGCGGGAGACACTGCGACCAAGCTAGAAATAGCACTGCCACTCGAGAGTTTGCGATGTGGTAGAGAGTGGAAAGAGGAGCTCATTACGCCGTCTTCATCGGTCGGAACCAAGGGGGAGGACATGGTACTGGATGCGGAGGGCCGCTTAACGAACATGGGTCTCGGCGGAGCCAGGCCAGGTCCATCGAATGAGTGCTTCTTCGGCATCTTCTCTGGTGAGGCAATCAAGGAGTTTGACGAGTTTGGCATCGGAAGGGATGCGGCGGTGTCCTTGCGTGGTGAAGGTTCGCGAGCTGTCGGTTGTTCGTCCACCGGCGTGTGATCCATTGGCGTGTTCTCCATCGGCGTCGGCGACTCCTCCCTCCTGGCCCCGAAGCTTGTCGAGTCTTCTCGAATGTGATTCAGCTGTCGTCCACGCGTTTGGTCGAGCGTAGGCTGTGGCGGCAGAGGCACGCTTTCGTCGGGGGTCGGGGGGATGCGACTCATCCGCGGGTGCATCGACATGGGCCGCTCAAGATGTTCTTCGACTTCTGGCATCAGACCGAGCCCTCTGTCGAGTGGCTCGGGCGACTGGCTGGCCTCTGACATGCCGTCCTGGGACATGGAGCGGAAGTAGTCTGAGCGGCCTTGCATGACAAGTGGACTCTCGGTTGTGAGGGGAGGAAGGCGGCTCATCCGTCTCCCGGCGTTGTCGCTTTCTTTCAACTGACGCGCAAGAAGGCGACTTTGCAAGGCGAAGGCATCGAGAGGAGAGAGTTCGGGAGGGATCTCGCCGGCGACGTGAAGGCGAGGAGATCGAAGGGGTCTCGAAGCGCTGGTCATGTTGGAGGAGCTCGACTTGGAGCGCAAGTCGAGCAGGCTTGGCCGTTGGGCCATGTTGAATGTGGTGCTCGGGGCGTGGCTATGGCTATGTTCCCATCAACGTAGCGCTGCAGAGCGAAAAGATTCGTCGTAGGTGGTAGTTTGGCAGTCGTTGGTCGCTGTCGCTGTCGAAAGAGGCGCTTCAACGGCACGGCAGCGCGACAGAGTAGAGCGTGGAATCCGGGTGGTGTTCGGCGTGTCTCGGTGGTTGGATTGGATATGTCGTCAAATTCGAGTTCGGCAGGGAGGGGTGACGGAGGCTCGAGCCATACGAGGTTGGATGATTCGGGCGGCTTGGACGAGGAGGCCCAATGCTGTGGTTGTGGCTGATTGGAATGCTGAGGCGGCGCGCATGAACAATGAGATCAAGCCAAAACCTGGGAGATCGGCTAGGGCAATACGGGAGAATGCGTCAAGGCGCGGCGAGAAGGACGGGGGGAGATCGATCGAGGGGGAGGCGTTGTGCCACGCAATGGCGGAGATGTGGATGTGGATGTGGGCGTTAGATTGTGCTGCGTCGGCGCAGGATTTCGTATTGTCGAGAAAGGGTGGAAGAGAGGAAGTTGGAGCAGGGAAAGGCTCGTGTCGTCAACGGTTGTGTCTGAGACGAGGCGCCGGGGTCTTCTTTCAATTGTTGCAGATGGAAATGAGCGTGGGGAAGGGCGGTTGGAAAACGGTAGAAGTTGGCGCCAGGCTAGAACAACGGGATACAAACGAGGACGTTTCCCTCGGCGTTCGGTCGTTCGTCGTCGTTTCAACAGAAATAAACAGGTCGGACCTTGAAACTTGGAAAGATGCAGACGTCGATAGGAAGAAGGGGAGGAGGGCGAGGTGAAGGCCTGGACTGTTGGGAATGAAGTGCAGGTGGAATACGAGGAGGGGGGGGGAGACGATGGACGATGGTAGACGGGGTGACGAGGTGAAGCGGAACTCCCTAATGGGACCGGTTCCTGCACCTGCACCTGCTCCTGCTCTGTTCAGCCGTCCGTCTGTCACTGCTGTGGAAGGGTCAGTGGAGTGGTACTGCCGCTGGAGAAAAAGGGGACCCGGTAGGGGGCTGCCCACTGGACTAGTCGGTACGACAGTGGTCGCGTTGGGCCCCGGGGCGGGGAGCGTCTGGCCAGACTCAGTAAGAGGTGCATGTACAGTGTGCCCGTACACAGCGCTAGGCCTCATGAGGCTTAGCAATCCAGGGGTCAGAGCATCGGCGATGGACCGTTATTGGCGAATGCGGCACGCCATGCCTGGGGACCCTCAGCCACTGAGATCCTGGGGTGCAGCCTTCGGACAGCGACCTGGAGCGCTAACATTTCTTTCCAGGCGTTGTCTAAGGGCCTGAGGGGTGCCCCTTTTTCATCGGGCCAGTCCTTTGTCTTCAGCACCCTGTTGCCATTGGGTGTCGAGGAGGGTCGTCATTTTACTTCGTTTTCTCTTCTTTGTCCTCTTCACTCGTCATTCGATACTTCTCCAGTTTCCGCTACTCATGCTTGTTGCTTGTTTTCTCCCGTCCGTCCATACCTTCATCCAACCACCGAGTACCTGAGGAACTGAGGAATTGAGGAAGAAAGTCTGCCTGGAAGTCTTCGTAGCGCTGCTGCTGAGTTAATGCGGCGTTGGATGGCGCAGCTGAAGGCGTGGCAAACTTATTCATCATCATCGCCATCCTCATCCCAACTTAGCAACTTGATACGACGCGCCCAATACGCAACACGGCACACTGGCCAGACACGACCGTCATACCTAGTTAACACGTACTTGGCCCCTCAGCCTCGACGCCGTTGCCTATGTTTCTTCCTCCAGGCCATCACAGCAAAACGAACGCACGATGCGCAGGTCTGGCCTTGGCCACCATTATCCACACCACAACTAACCGGCTAACTTTAGCAACAGTCCCCGTCCCAGCACTAGCCAGACGGGCCAAGAAATCTAGCCCCCCAAGTGCCCTCTTCATCGACGTTTCTGCAAGGCTAGCACTCGTGACAGACCTCCTCTGGGAGCACCCACTACCACTCGCCACCATCCCAGCGGAACATCAAATGATCACAGACCTCGTCTTGCTTGGTACCTGACGGCCTGCCCCCCCTCCGACCCTCGCCAGCATCGTCACATCACCGCCATGGTCAAACAGCTCTCGTCGAGCAAGGGCCCAACCCATCCGACCGGTGACTCTCTGTCGACCTGCCCTTCGTTTCGGACCCCTCTCTGGCCCCCCCTTCCCCCCCCGCCCGCTGGCGCAGGTACCTACTTTGTGCGCTACCCATGTCGTGCTTCCTCACATGCATGTGTCTCTCATTCTCTGCCCGGTCGCAAATCTCCCGTCACCCCTGCATTGGGACATAGCCTGACGGTCTCATTGGCCTGCGCCTGGGCGCGCAATATCGCGACCGTTTTTCTCTGCATCGTCACACGCGCCCTCGTCGCCCTCATGCTTCCTCTCTCTTCTGCTGCTTGCCCTTTGTGGACGACGGCCGAGGTTCAGCCAGGCCCGGTTGAGATATGTTACGTTTACTATCGATTTGTGGCTGCCCTCGTTCTGGTGCTGGCAGGTGTGCTCGTGATCGCGGCGGAAATTGCTCAACATCGGGCAGGGCCTAGCCAGTCTCCTCCGTCGCCCACATCTGCCTCTTCGACGCCCGACAAGGCGGACTCGACAAGCGGCTGCTGCCAAGCTGGGGGAAGGGTCTCGATGAGACACCATCATTCAGGGGACTTTGCGATGGGCGGGCCCGTCTTGTCGACGTCACCGTGATGGCTTTGGTGTTGGCATTGGACCCGCGCCGCCCAACTGCCATCCCGTTTTCCCCGATGTTTCATGAAGGCCCCCCGTTCGGCCACGACCCCGGCCGACAGAACACCTTGAGCTATGCATGCACAGTCCAGGCCCCGTTCCGTGTGCCAGCAGCTGTCTGTTGTGCAGGAACAGGGGCAGGGCCGATCCGCCGCCCTGACACCGTCACTTCGAAAACAGCCCAACGACACATGCAAGCCCATGTCGACCGTCGCCGCTGCTCACCACCCTCCAGCGCAGCTTGTTGGGGCCGAGCAGCCGGCTGCGAAGCCCCATCCAAAATACCGACGCACCGAAGGGATCGAATCTCCGTGTCCCACGCGCCGGTTTCTGTCAGTCAGCGCCAGTGGCGCCCTGCCGCTTAATGAGACGGAGCTGCAGCTCATGGGGGCTCGAGTAAAGAGCGTCTCCATGTAGACTCTCCGTAAGGCCTACTGAAACCGAGTGCTTGTGAGCGTTTAGATGGTGGATTGAGTTTCAAGGGCGACCTCGTTGTCTAATTCGAGCCGTAGCGCAAGCCTGACTCCCAAGGGTGAGAACCTTCAGAAGTCTGGACTTGACACACCAGATATCGTGTTGCCAACAACTCGACTAGTCTCCTGCCATTGCGAGGTCTACGGACTCAGCCTGCTGATCTGGGCTTCTCCAACTGATTCGCTGTATCTTCAGCCTTCAAGCCGCTGGTGCACACAATTGCGGGGGGCACCGTGCTGCGGCGTCACGTAGCCCCCAGCATTCCCTCAGAAGGCGGGCCGTTCGACAATGGATCCAAAAACATCGTGGCAGGGTCGAGAAGGTTCAGCGGCTGGAGGCGTAGCGAGCGTCAGAGGGTGGCTGTCTGCAATTTACTTAAGCTTCAGCCCTTGCTGTGGCGTGACGGCCATGCTCATCTTCCGCAATTGAGGGTGAGACCCCATCTTGAGATCCGCCGAGTGTACTTGCGCTTCCTCAACAATAGCTCTACCACCTCCTCTCTCGACTCTCGGCTCAAGCTTTTAGTTTAGCTGGGTCCGGGGTAGGCCTCATCGCGTAGTCACAGACCGCACAGTAACATCATTCACTTGGGCATGTGCAAAACGCGAGGTCGTTACGAAAATGACGACGTGGTGGTATCAATGTCATGACGATTCCCTATTTTGAATGTCTCACACTCCAGCCTGAGACAACCCTCGCTCTGCCGTGCCGGACGTTGACGTCGTCTTGCTGCCGGCTTTCCCTCAAATGAAACTGACCTGGACGGCCAAACACCAAGGCCACCGTTGATGCCTGCATGTGGCAACACGCGACCAGTCAAGGGCCCTCCCACAGCCTCCACTCCAAATATGATTGTCTTTCAGAAGGCGTGAATAAGTCGACGGCAGTGATAGTCGTCGCACCTAAATCTCGCCTCTCATGATGGGCATGTCTGCACATCTCAGGTGAGGCGCAGCACTGTGTTCACCATCTCGCAAGGGCTGGACGTTAAGCCTCAAAGTCTCCTGCTGCGCTTTCAGCGGGCGTCTAGTGCGTCGCATGGGCGCAAGTCGCATCGGGGGATGTCTCGTCAACGGGCTGCTGCAGGCCGGATGGCCCGCAACCACTGGCAGACTCTGAGGCGAAGTAATAGAGTTCGTCGTCGACCACCCCCGCTTCCCTCGCTTGCCATTTCGCCTGAACCATGTGTGGCGATGCTCGCTCGTCCGTCATTAGTTGTTGTACAACGCTCCTCGATCTCCAGCCCTAGCGCCTCTGCTGCTGCTGAAACTGAGCGCGCAGCGCCATTATCTGCGCGCGCTCCGCCTCGGGTAGCGTGTTGATCGTCTCGATCGGGAGCTCCATGACCTGTCGCATGAGCGCATCCGTGTCGTGGCCGAGAGCAGGCGCAGGGGCGGGCGCAGGAGCGCCGTAGGCTGGCTGCGGCGGCGCTGCGTAGGGAGCTGCGGCCACCGGCGGGGTGTTCGTCGCACCGCCGGGCGGGAAGCCGGGCGCAACCTGCGGGGGGTATCCGGTTTGGGCAGCCTGGGGTGCGCCAACGGGGGCGCCGCTTCCGGGCTCGAGGACGCTGTGAATGGCTTCCGGGGAGACGAGACCCATCAGGAGGAGGGCTTGGAAGACGGCATAAGACAGTTGCGGCGCTTGTTGGAGAAGCTCGGTCGCGCGAGCTGGGTCGTTGGAGGCCAATGCCTTCATTTGTGTAAGGATATCGAGGAGTTGCGAGGGGGGGAGGGTGTTCAGCGTGCGTGAGATGGCGTCTGTTGCCGTGACGTTGGCGGGCAGTTCCTTTCCGGGAGGCAGCGGCGGCAGGGAGCTGGGTTGCGGCGCGGCCGGTGCAGGCTGGCCGAAAGCGTTCGGGGCGCCAAATGTGGCACCATCGCGACCCTGCTTGTTGATTAGGATCTGGTGTTGTGCCTTCACGATACTAGCGGATCTGCTTACCTGGTTGAAGTCGTTGTCATCGGTGCCTCCTTCATTAGAGAAGTCGACCCTCAATTTGCGGCCCATGGTCTCGTAGTCGTTCAGGTTTCGAACGGCGGAAGCTGCCGAGTCTGCAATATCATTAGACATGCGAGGTCGCACGGGAGGAGGCGGCGCAACAAACCGTGGTCGGGGTATTCTGCAAAGCCAAAGCCCTTCGGTCTCCCCGTTTCGCGATCGTAGACAAGGCGGAAGTTAATAACCTTGCCTGCGCTGCTGAAGATGTCGGTGATTTGTTCTTCGGAGAGTCCTAGAGCAGGCTGTTAGAGAAGGGAAAGGCTGGCAGGATGGAATGGCCTACCGTAAGGGATGTTGCCTACGAAGACAACGCGGGAGAGCGTCTTCGACATGGCAAAGCGGTGATGGTAAGGCAGTCAGGTGTATTGCGGGATGTATGCGTGACGTTCGAGGATGTTAACCGGTGGTTGCCTCTGGGAGCAGAATCGATGTGGTGGTGGAGGCTACGGGTCACTCAGGTGAAGGTTGGAATGTCGTGTCGCCTTGGTCGATACCGAGCGCAATCCACCAGATCTACAACAAGGCAGGCACTGGGATTTTTTGGAAGACGGTTCAGCCAGTTGCAGTAGCTTGAGCACGAGCCATGCACCGACCAACTTCACTGTGCCAGGCTCAGAGTACCTTAGGTAATACACTCTGACAACGATGAGATTAAGGTCACGTGAGCATCAAGATCTAGAGATGGTCATTTATTCACGTAGTCTTTGACCATATTTCACATGTTGATTCATGCGTATTTCCATTTGCCTTCTGTTCCAATGTATGAACTTGAAACCAATCTAAGCCAACCCAAAACTCCTAGCCGGATGCACGAGGCAGAGTCAGAGCTGCCGGCACCACATAGTACACACGCCCCTCCGTATATCAACTTCCGTGTTCCATCCCCATCCCTCCACGATACGCTGTATCGCATCTAGTTGTCCTTGGACCGGATCTTCTTCAGTCTCAGAGAGCCCTCGAACATGCCACGATCCACCGCCGCGGCGACGGTGAGGGTACCGCCAATGACGGCACACAAACCCGTCAGGAAGCCAGTGAAAGACTTGGAGCGCTCTTCACGGTTGATGACCTTCATGGGAGAAATGTCCTTTGCGAATGTTAGCGTACATACTCGACCCGGCGAGGAAACAAAACTTACGTAAGAGAAGAAGACACCAGGAATACCACCCCGAGTGTGGAGGCGCTCGGCGTGTCCCTCGGCAGAGTCGTCGCCGCCAGACAGGCTGCGCTTGTGGCTCGTCACAGAGTATTGGTGCGTCTCGACGCTGCCGTCGCTGCCCTGGCCGAAAGAACCCAGGAGGCCACCGTCGTTGTCCTGAGGGGATCCCTTGCTGTCCCAGCCAAGAGGCAGGTACGAAGTGGGGACGATCTTAACAAAGTACATGAAGTTGAAGCTCGGGTCTGTGGTGATCTGGGAGGTGCCATCAAGCGGGTTAAGATGGTGGTTCGTCCAGGGAAGGGCCTTGTTGCCAATGTTCTTGGTGATCGACTCGGGCAGCTGGGGGCCGAAGCGCAGGGCGTGAATCTGGTGGGTGAAATCGTGCGTGATATCAGCGTCCCAGTAGTTCTTGAGGTCGTGGACGTGCATGTTGCCATTGCTGAAACTGCGGCCCGGGGCCAGATGGAAGTTGCCGACGACCTTGTTGACGCGGAGACTGCCCTCGATGCGACAGCCCTCGGCGCGCTGCTCGTCGAGCCTTTCGGCGTAGTGCTCGCGCGTGCACTGCTCAACGTTCTCACCCTTGCCGAACGCCCAAGACGCCTGCGCGTATGCCTCCCGCACCTCGTCGCAAGTGTTGCAGCATCCGGCCTTCGCAGCGTTAGGAGGGGCCTTGGCGCCGTAACAGTCGCCACAGTAGTCGGGGGCCAGATGGGTCGCAGCTTCGTCGGCGGAGTGCCTATATATAATCAGCATGCTGCACCTAGTGGCAGAGGCCAGATTGATCGCTTACAGGCTCAGGGCCTTAGTATCAATGACACCACCTCCATCCTTCTGCGCCCTAAGGCGGACCTTGGAGATACCAGAGACAATGCCGTGTTGCTGCTCGCCAGAAACATCCATGACGTCGAGGGTCAGGAGCTCACAGGGCATCTTGGGGAAGGTCATGTTCAGGTGGATCTCCATCTTCTCGCCTGTTTACGACCCTGTCAGCTGTTGTGTTTCTCCGCGAGGGGTCTCAAGTTACACACCTCTGCCCTTGTCGACGATCAGCTCGGGGTGCAGCGTTATCCTTCTGTAGTCGGCCCATTCTCCCCACGCCAGCCAGAAGACGATAAAGAGCGAGACGATGGTGATGATGCCGCCCGAGGAGGTTCGAATGCGCGCCTCGTCGACCGTCTTGGTGAAGGCGTCGAGCCTTGTGAATCTCGACTTTCCGGCCATCTTTGCGAATAGCGTCGAGTGGGAGGGAGGTATGCGGTAGTCGCTATGCCGTAAGAGTCTCGTACAAGCAACGTCTGGTCAAGACTTGGTCCCCCCACCTTTCAGGGATTGCGACGACAGAAAAAAAAGGTACCGGAGAAAATCCAAGAAAGAGCAATTCAATTGCAAAATGGACACGAAGACAATTGGACCATGGATGAGGTCAGGAGGGCAGCGATTCAAGAACCGAAGCTGTAGTCGCAATCAGAAGCAGACGGGGGAGCTCAATCAGCAGAAGTTCAATGGACCCGGGCGGTTGAGGCCACCTTCACATTTTCGGGGACCGCTAAGAGCTGCGGCAATCGCAGGGGACAGGGGTCCTGCGCAGCTTGGGCCTTCCAAGTTGGGGTAGTCTAGCCCGGTTCCTCCTGTCGCATTTGGGGAAACCGTGTAGGTGCAAGCCCGCGATATTGCATAGTCACTGCCGCCCCGTTAAGTTGTGGCATCGAGGGTAAGTCGGCTTCCTGTTCATGGACCTGACCTTGATCAGAACAATCTGGGGTAACTGTGACCTTCAACTTTACACGAATTCATTCCTCGAATACCTACTAGATGTTTTATTCCAATTATTATGCCTATTCGGTTATATGTGGTTGTTAGATGGGATCAATATAGTGCATATTCATATGTGTCGGGAACCGCCAACGTCAAGTCGCAGAGCGCGCGATCTTGATGTGTATAATCAAATGGGAAATTGGAGATTTCCTGAACGTAATGACTCCTCGGTCATATTATCTATACTGATTGATGACCGTGGAAAGAGGGCGTAGGGGTTTGCTGTGTGACTGACGCTGACACCACGCAGCGATGTTTGCGAAATACAAAGGTGCCTACACAGTATCCCGATTTGCTGGTGGGCATTTCACACCATTTAACTCGCCAGTCTATATGTAAAGGGAAGAAACGTACGACTAAGATTTCGAATGAATTCGCGCCTTCTGTTTTTTCTTAACCCTCCGCAAAGTAACGACGACCTCGGATGAGCTAGAACGTACATTTGTACGATGCAAGGTGCGGTCTAGATTCCTCCTCCTCCACTGTATGACCCTTCCAAAACCACGGTCGCGCCACCAAACATTTCAGAAGAGTCAAATCGAATTATTCCCATGCTGCAGATTCTTCGTACGTTTTGCCTCAGTCTGTTTTCCGACGGGCCTCGGCCAAGTACGCACAACGTCCCAGTTGCGCCGTCTTCTCCCAACGAGCTGGCTTGATATTGCCACTTGAAACAGTCCACCCAAACAACACAAGCCTAACGGCCAATAGCCTACGGCACTGTAGTTCACTCTCAATCCAAAGCAGTAGGTGTTTCCGTGTAATCCATGTTCATGTATATTCATGTCAAGTTTTAGACCCCCTCTCAAAAAGTATTCGTTCTGATCTACTCGCTCCATGAACGGTATCTGAAGAGCCCGATGATCCAAAACAAACTATCAGCCCAAAAAAACTCCATGTACCCTTGGTAACTTAATAACACTCTCATACATCAGGCCCCGCCTACACAATGTTGTACACCCTCTTCGCAACGATGAAACATGTCAAGCCGAAAGCCAGTAGGCCAGCCGTCAAGCACCAGAACCAAGTGAGGTCACCCTCGTCTTCTTGGCCAGGTACCCAGACGTTCATGCCCCACAGACCGGTGATGATGTTCATGGGCAAGACGATGGTGCCGAGCACGGTCAGCTTTCCGAGAACATCAGCCGTTTGCTCTGATCGTTCGTTCATTCGGATATTGATCTGGGCTAGATAGTTGCCGTGGGAGCGAGCGAGGATCCTGCTGGAATTAGCACCAAACGTCAACAGCGCGGTTAAAGAGGTCTTACTTCTCGTAGTGACTCAAGTTCGAGGTCATAGTCACGATATGGTCCTGGATATCGCCCAGGTACAGCCCAATATCAGAGCGAGGGGCAACCTCCCAGCGCTCGTTGCATCGCTTGGCGAAACCCTTGATGACGTCCGCCTTGTTACCCAGCAGTCGGTAAAGACTCATGACCCGTTTGCGACAATCGCCAACGCGCAGAAGCATGTGACTTTCCTTCTTGAGGGGGTGGCCGTCGTCGGAATCCTTCTCCGAATACGGAGATTCCTCCTTGGTTTCGCCCGAGGAGTGAAGTCGAAGAATGGCATCATCAATGTCGTCAACTTCGTCTTCGATGTTCTGAATCAGCGGCCCAAATACATCAGTGATGTCGTCGATGATGGCGTAGGATATCCAATCTGAGTTGACAATGACAAAATCCTTGAGCTGGCGGATGCGGCGGCGGACGTTGGCCGAGTGAGGCGTCATGGAAAAGTGAAAGCTCAAGACGCCTTCACGGAACACGATGACGTACATGTTGACAGGCTCCAGGTAGTCTTCGCTCTCGGAGTCTTGATCGAAAGATCGGTAGTTGACAAAGTAGTAGTGCCTGAAGAGCTCGACCTTCTCGCGAGCCTCTTGCACCATGATATCCTCAGCTGTTAGTGGATGGATGCCAAACGCCTTGGACAGCACCTTCATCTCGGCCTCTGTTGGACACAGCACATCGAGCCACCACACCGGCCTTTCGCCAAACCTGGGCTGTTTAGGCGCAGGCTCTGGCTGCGGGACATTTGGCGTAGGTGACTTAACCCTTGTCGGCGTAGCCTTACCGGAGGGCACCCTGGAGCTCTCGTGCGACATCTTCTCTTGACCAGGGGATATGGACTCGGGTTCCTCGCTGATTTGGGTGGGGGTAGGGGCAGCAGACCCCTGGCGTGTTGATGGGCCTGATAAGCCGTTCATGCCATTAGAAGGGTGGTGATGCTGCGTGGCAGTCATCATAGAGATGTCTTCGGCGTCATCCTCATCGTCATCGCTGTCGTCTGAGAGAACACGAGGTTCAGGAATGAACAGCTCCTGGAAACTGCCGCCAACTTGAACGAGCTCGGAAATGGTCTGGCTGTGGATTGTGCTCTGGAACTCTTCGTTGAAGTAGGTAAACCGGTATGGGGAGTCTTCTTCGGGCCGCATCCACCCTCGGTGTACCGTCCGCAGACGACCATTGATGAGCTGAGGCTCTGTGATACGCTTGACTCGACGTTCCTCGCTGCGACCTTCCTTTTCGATGCGACTCCATTCGTCAAGAATCGTAAGGTCTGGCCAAGCAGCACGCCGGCGCCTGGGCCGTCGCATGCTATTAGACTCGAGATGCTCTTCTTCGCCCAGTTCGGAAACACCGCTTGGGAAGCAGACATCGGCCTCGGCCTGCAGGGCGATGGTCTTCCTGCGCGCCATACCCGGAGATGAGCCTTCCATGCGTACATCGTGGTCAGAATGTTGGTCATCGAGTCGGTAATCATCATGAGGAGACCGGCCAAGACGGGCATCCAGCTCATCTGTGATCATCACATCGCCGAAGGTCAGGTCAAGAGGGTCTGAGCCTCCGATGCGAGGCGAGCCAGGCATAGAAGGAGGGTAGTTGATGCTGTTGAAAACGGGCTGACGCTGCCTCGACGACCTGCTAGACCCTCGTCGGCTCACACGCGGCCTGGATTGGCTTGTGCCAGCCCCGTAGCTCAGAGCCGGCATGGTATTCGTCCTCTGAGCAGACCGAGAGAGCAACGGGGCGTTCTCATCCCACGAAGGCTCTCCGTCTTCGCCGCTTTCCCCGCCTAGCGCGTGGCTCACGCGCAGACGACTTGTGGGTGGGGTTTGGAAGGACCCAGGCGTGACCATGGTAGAGCCGCGACGGGGTCTCAAGGGTTGTTGATCGCGGTGGTCCAGCAGAGCCTGGCTATCAAGACTGGCATTGCTGAAGTTGCGCGTCTGCAGGTAGAAGTCGGGCCTGCCAGCGGGGGTGGTCGTCGAGGCCTCAGCCTCATCGTGGGACTCTTCTGGGAGCACAGCAAAAGACTTTCTCCTCCCACGCTTCTTCTTCCCGGTACGCTTCTTCTTGCGCGTTGTTGGTTGCGACCCAGGGACCGCAGGGGCGGAGGTAGCAGAGCCGAGGGGGTTCGGAGGTGGCCGCTCGACCATCGGGCTCTGTAACGGTTGGAAGAAGTTGCCTGACATCGTATCGACAGCCCTGGAGCTAGGCTTGCTTCTGTTCGGAAATTGAAGTTCTGTCGTCGGTCAAATGTCGTGAAAGCCAAGATCTGGGCGATCGCCGGAGCTGATGTTCGAGGGTGCGGAATGCGATGCTGCTAGGAGCGGCGCAATGGCGGAACTGGTCTTGGCCAGGCCTTGGTTTGGTCATGCGGAGTCGGTCATGAATGTACGGGCTTGTATTGGGCGTTAGGTAGAGGAGACTGCCTGCTGGTGAATGTAGGTCGGCACAAGATGCCCGGGGAGAACGAAAAGCAGCATAAACAGGATCTGCGAGCTTCGCAAAGAAGAGTTTGAAAGGGAAGGCAGAAAGTCGATGATGGGTTGGTGGGCATTCAACCCATTTCGCAGGCGGGTGTCCGAGTTGCAGGCAGGCACAGTGGGCGGGCAGAACAAGTCGAAGCGCTAATGGGCAAGCTAGGGGCGCTTTTGGGACTGGACCCGACAATGATGTCAGCGGACCAGATGCTCCAGATAGCCCTGCAATTGGCTGCTGAGGCTGCACCCGGGCCACCTAAGCTTCAGGTAATGTTTAGCGATTGGACGGCTTGGGACGATAGCTATCCTCCACTGTGGAGGAGTTCCTCTTGCTTATCAGCACTGCTGGCACTGCAGCTCGCGACGATCGATCGATATCAGGGAAGGACGGCACCACTGCGGCTCGAGTCAGTAGCTTGTTGTAGTAACCGGTCACGCGAGCTCTGTGGACCAGATGAAGACAGCAAACACACATGCATAAAAGTCGGAAGAAGACTGGGAACTGGAATTGCGCCTTGTTACGCCCCTATTCTATTCACAGGCAATGATACTATCGACAACATCCGCTCCAAGTCGAAATTTGGGGAGTAGCCCCATCTGTTCGGGTATCTGTCGCACGCAATTCATTCAGCCCGCGCTGACTTGACTTATGTCTGCCCCAAGACCTTCACGCAAAGTCCCACAGCTTGGACACGAGACTATCCTCAACCCCGGAGTCGGCGTCGTTGGGAAGGAAAATTCTCTTGGGAATCTGGAACTCAACAACCGGCGGCTTCTTGACCGTCTTGCTCATCTCGGCCTCCAAAAGCTATCACATGAAGTTAGCCATCCGCGTTAATCCTTGGCCAAATTAGAACAACTTACACTGCCAAACGAATGATCCAGGAAATCCTCGATGTTGTACGATTGCTTGGTGAACTGCTCCGAGATGATCTTCGTGATTGTCGCCACGTTGGGGTGGTAGTGAGACTGCAGTTGAACAATCTCCCACAAACAGCTGTCGATGGCCCGGGTCTCCATCGGGTCTGTCTCGTCCGGCAGGAACGGATCAAGATAGCCCTCATCCTCCATCGCCTTCTTCACGTCCTCATCGCGTGTCTCGCGGTGCATCATGAACGTGCAGAGCGGGTGGCGCTTCATGATGTTGTACGTCCAGGGCACAATGTAGACAATGGCCGCCGGCGGGGCGCTGAGAGACAGACGCGCGAGGCGCTTGATGAAGCTTGCAACGAGGACGGCGGGCAAATGTGTCGAGCCGAGGAAAGTATCCATGAGACGGAAGAACCTCGCCCTGTACTTGGAGTGCAAAATGTCGCGGTCCAGCAGCGAGTACAGCTTCGTGTAGAAGGAAGGGTAGTCAAGGTTCCTCTCCTGGATGAGGAAGAATACGCCAGACAATGCTAGCAGGGACATGGAACCACCAGTGTTGTACGAGTCGGTGAGGAAGTCCGCTAGTAGCTCAGGTCGAGTGAACCACGGCGCAATGTCTGTCGTCATAATCCCGAGGATGCGCTTGCGTTGATCTCTAGTCGTGGCAAGCTTCATGACTGCGAACCATGCATCCTGTCCTTGTCGCTGGTGCTGGTGCAATGAGTTCAGAGGATGCGCCTTCTTGATAGGCTTGTCCAGGTGGTAGTTCTCCAGCTTCTTAGGCACATCACCAACGGCGGTGAGGAGCTCGAAAGCATCGTCAAAGAGTTCCTCCTGGTCTGAGCCCTCTTCCGGCTTTTCGACAATGTTCCTGATCCATGTTAGCACAAGACCAGGTCGCCGTCCCACGAGGATACCTACTTGATGGACTTGAGAGTAAAGAATCGGACATCGTCAAATTCGGTCAGGTACTTGTCCACAAAGTCGCCGCGAGCGTCATCACTGCTGGAGCTGAGAAGCGCTTTGATGATTTGCTGCAAGAAGGCCTGAGGGAAGTTGTACTCGTCAGACTCATACAGATGCTGAGCCTCAGACTTAAGCATCCGCATGGCGAGAGTTAGAGCCGGGGATCCCAGCTCCTCATCTTTGATCAGTTCGGCCAGCACATCCTTGTACTCGAAGTACCGTTCCCTCAACCATCCGACGACAACAGTATCCTTCTCCGTAAGGCCCTTCTTCTTGATGAGTGAGCCAGCCGCAAGCAACCTCACGAAAACTCGGGTAAGCGCAACGGAAGCCAGTGCTGCTGAGTCGGGATCCTCTTTGTAAGCTTTGGCGACGTCCAGGAGTTTTGAGATGTTGTTGTAGTGCTTCTTCGATTCGAGAATCTCCTGTTCCATAAGGAGGATCTCAGCCTGAGGGTCGTTCTCTTCAGATCCATCACTCTCATCGCCGCTCTCTGAACGAGCTCGCTTCTGGGCCGCCTCCTTGGCCTCTGACGACCTCTTCCGCTTGCGGGCTTCGACGGGGGCTTTTGACGGCATTTTGAGAGTCTTGGTCGAGCGATGAGACCCCGAGTGTTGAACGGCGGCAGTGTGCTGGATTTCTCACGTTTGATGCCAAGACCTCGAAAATTTCCAGCGCCCTTCTTGCATTGAAGAGTGGATCCCAAAAGAGGTGGAGTCGCCGGTCCGCCAGCACCCGGCAAATTCCCGTCTATCCATCTATCCAACAAGACAGTCAGCCGCCTCACGTGATTTTGTCTACCCGAACTAGCGCGATCCAAAAAACCTCAACCTCATTCCCTGCCCTGTGAGCTCCGAATGACCTCAAGCCTCCCAATCCGCATCCCCAGATTATCTCAAAATGGCGTCCCGTCTGGCTAGAAGCGCTGCTGGTGCGTTTCCTATCCTTCCGCAACCTCCGGCGAGACCAATTGGCTCCCGCCCGTCGAGTATCGGCCTACTGACGTGCCTCCTGTTCTAGGAGCGAACCTCCTCCGGCCGACCGTGGCCCGGCGCACCCTGCCCGCCATCGCGGCCCTCACCTCCTCCCGTAACGTTTCCGGCGTGCCCGCCGAGGACCCCAAGAAGAAGGCCCAGTCCCTCATCGACTCCCTCCCCGGCAACTCGCTGCTCTCCAAGACGGCCATCCTGTCCTCCGCTGCCGGTGTCAGCGTCTACGCCATCAGCAACGAGTACTATGTCGTCAACGAGGAGACCGTTGTCGCCTTCTGCCTTCTCGCCGTCTGGGGCGCTCTCATCAAGTACGGTGGTCCCATGTACTCCGAGTGGGCCGATGCCCAGACCAACAAGATCAAGGGCCTCCTCGACCAGGCCCGTACCGACCACACCAACGCCGTCCAGGTTCGCATCGATGATGTGAAGCAGATGACCGGTGTCGTCGACGTCACCAAGTCTCTCTTCGAGGTTTCCAAGGTACGAACTGTCTTGATGCCACGTCGCGCTGGCGATGGAATACGCTGCGGGGTAGACGTTACACGTGTCGAATGGCCGCTAATGCATCACAACAGGAGACCGCCAAGCTCGAGGCCCAGGCTTTCGAGCTCGAGCAGAAGACTGCTCTGGCTACCGAGGCCAAGACTGTCCTCGACTCGTGGGTCCGCTACGAGAGCCAGGTCAAGCAGCGCCAGCAGAAGGAGCTGGCCGAGAACATCATTGCCAAGGTCCAGAAGGAGCTCGAGAGCCCCAAGGCCCTGCAGCAGGTTCTCGCCCAGAGCATCACTGATGTTGAGAGTGAGTGCCACAAATCATTGACAGGCGTGGACAAATGACTGACGGGTTATTGCAGAGCTCCTCGCCTCCAAGGCCCAATAGACAACCACCCTCTACGTCGAACTTTAGACTCCAGAAGAGGAAGATTTCCTTTGTACGAGGGGATCCCCTACGTGTTTATAAACACCTGTGCATTAGCCGAATCAAGAATCTTGAACCTTAATCTGCATCGCTTGCCTGGCACAGGAAGGCCTGGTGTGATGTTTGATGCTATTGAACTGTACTTCTCGTCCACGCGGTCTGAAAGTCTTTCTGGGTTACCACTTCCGGCTTAAGGAATGATAATGAGGCATGGGCGCCTTTTGTGATTTTGGGATATGTTGCTTCATTTCTTTTCCGGAAATATGCTCCTCCGGAAATATGCTCCGACCCCGATGAAGCATTCTATTATTCTACACAGATCTTCCCAACCCTTCATCAGTCGTCACTGCACCTTTGGCCGAATACATGAAACCAAAGACATGCGTCTCGTTATCCGATTGAAGGTCGTTGTGATGTCCAGATGCATGACCCGATTCCTCCGAGCTATCAGCCTAACACCGAGGTAATCCAGTTGCCAACAGCAACGGGCGCTAAGCATCCTACGACGCCTCCATAACAACTCAACTTGTATCTTAACCAACACAAAACATACAGTTCAACTGAACGAGCTCTTTTGTCTGTCTAGGTGCAGAGGTAGACCACGACTTAATCACCACTTGCCTAAAAAGTAGAGCAAAGCCGTCAGCCGTCACAAACGGCAAAAGCAATGGACAATGCGCGAATCGAACGCGCGACCTTCAGCAGGCAGTATCTCACGATTTCTCGCTTCGATGCTAAGCAGACGTTATACCACTAAACCAATCGCCCGGTGTTGTGAGGCGGGAATTCCGGTGGCCTCAAGATTGCGCATGGGCGGTGGGTGGAGATGGCTAGGGCTCTTCACGATGGAGTCGGTCCAGCCCAGTCGACGGGTGCAAGGCGGGGCGGGTCTGCTCGTCTTCTCGTCTTGTCACTGGCATAGGGGGTCATGGATGGTCTTTGCTTTGGCAGAGGGAAAGGAAGAGATCATCTCACATGGTTCTGATATAACTCGAAAATGAAAGGTGGTTGAATGTACGGTGACGATCATTGTAACCAAGCTTCGGTGCCGGCGCGTCGTTTGCATAATCATTACAAAGAAAATAGACACAGGCCCATATGAGACCACGGAATTAAGGTAAAAAGCATCATCCCAACGCCTCAGTAGATCGGCCGCGACTCCTGCCAGGTCGAATGCGCTGCGGCCTTCTCCGACATCTCGTCCCTCGCGTCCTCGTCCTTCACAGCACCAGGCCCAAATGATACACGTCCGCTTCGCCGCCTCCTCGCGCTGTCACCAGTCAGGGGACCGATCCACTCCCAAGCGCGACCGACCTCGCCGCTGCGGCCTTCGCGCTGGCTGGTACGGACGTTACTATTCTGCTCCACAACCGCTCGTACACGCGACCAGATACGGTCACGGTTCTTGAGCGAGTGTACGGAGCGGAGAACGTCATCCCGTAGGTTTGGCAGGAAAAGCCAGGGATCGTCGATCTCTTCCTCGCCGAGTTCCTTCTGGGAAGCTAGCCGCGCGAGAACGAGGTCAACAAGAGATGGGACTCGAGCGACCTCAGCCTTGTGTGATCGATAGCGTGCGCGCAGATAAAAGTACAATGCGACCAAGGCAGCTAGAGATCCAGCTGGGAGTCGATATCTTGCCAGTCCGAGCCGGAGGGAGCGCTTGGCCGCGCAGCTGAGCGAAAGGCGAGCGAGAGAGCTGGACGAGAGGTAGGTGTTTGGAAGGCCGGCGGAATTGGCTTGTCTGCTTCCGGCGCGACCGATCTGGTTAGTGAGGCTGGTCAGAATGGATGCTATTGTCGAGGGGGGTTGTGGGCTTGCGTGGTTGAAGCAATGGAAACCAGGGAAAACTCACTTGACGATCTCGACCTCCTCGCGGTCCATGACCTCCCCAATGGCAGCTGACCACAGGTCATCGAATTCCTGCTTGTTCATCTTTTTGCTGCGCTTCTCACTGATGGCTGATTTCAGCTCCTCTTCCTCGATGGCGGGGCTCTCCTCAAGTTGGCCGGCCTCGTCGACCAGCTCGCCGCACTCGAACTGGGCTCTCCTCTCGCGAAGCTCTTCAACAGCCTTGTCGGCGACGGCCTTGACACGTCGGACCTTCTCGCCGTCAGGCTCGCAGGTCGGGGGAAGAGGCACAAGACCACCAACAGCGAGGGGGTGAGGTGTCAGGATGAAGTCGTCATCGCAGAGGACAGAGTAGTCCTCGTAGCACTTGGCGTGGGGTGGGCAAGGCTCGCACTGAGGCTCGACATAGGGGACGATCCAGTCCGGGACTGGAACCTCAGACGGGATGATCTGGGTCGCGGGCCGGCCGAGTCCACAGTAGCCGACGGCGATCTTCTCCTGTCGGTACCATCCGCCATAGCCTCCAACCAGCGTGACTGCCAATGCCAGCAGAGACGTCTTGAAACCGCCGCCGCGCTTCTTTGTCGGCTGAGGCTGGCGTTGCTGCTCGAGGATTCCGTTCGCTCCCTTCATCGCCATCTCCATCTCCAGCTCGATTTGTTCTTCAGGGGTGAACTCTTCACCGGCGTCGAGCTCTGACACGTATTCGATCTCGTGACGGGTGATCTTGTTCGACTTGGCAGACTTTGGTCGCTCGTACCCATCTGTGCGTCGTCGTACGCTGCCATCGTTGTACGCAGCAGGAGAGTCATGGCCGCCCGTTCGCCTGCGGCTGCTGCTTGGCCTGGAGGCAGGAACTGGTGAACTGCCGCTCTGGAACGGGTTTTCGGTGGAGAAATTGACGTCAGTCTCTTGCAAACCGAAGAAACCATCCTCTCCGTCTTCGATCTTGACTTGAGGAGTCACTGTTCGGGTGCTCCTGCGAACTGATCGAGGTGGCTCAGCCTCGGTCGGGTACAGATCCGCTGGCGGGTGTGATAGCTGACGGCTGACGCCTCGCACCTTGCGCTTGGTCGGGCTGACAGGCAGGGCGGGCTCTTCCTCGTAGTCTTCTGATCTCAGTCTCGCGGAAGCCTTGCGCGGTGACCGAGAGCGGGTGGAACGCGGAGGCGGCGGGGCCAGGTCGAGGTCCTCGTCGTCATCGAAGGCGCCCGTGTCGAACGACTCGCCCCTGGGCATGTTGATGATGCCCATGCTGGAGCGCTTCGCACGCGCCTGCTTGTCGAGAAACTTCTTGGCCTTGGGAACGACGCCGTCGTTGAAGATCTCGATGAGCTGCGGCTTCTTCGCGGTCGCGGGGTACTGGACGTCATGCGCCACCAGAATGGAGCGCAGGCGCGGTACCGTCAACGACTTGGGGTCAAACCCCGGCTGGAGGTAGTCGTAGGTCTCGTCAGACATGATGTCGATGTTTGATGACCGGGAAGTCGATGGCAGGACCAAGGCGACGTGTTGCTTTGGATGCTGTATTGAAGCAAAGCCAGGCTGGCAAAGGAACTCACGGCTGACTGGAGCAGCGGGTGAGACAAGCTGCGACAGCTGTAAAAGAAGCTTCCGACTGAATAAGGCTGCTGGCTGCAGGAATGCGACCGCGCGACAGATCTGGCCTCAGCTTTGCGACCGACCTAAGCGAGCACCAAAAAAAGGTTGTTGACGAGCACAAGATGCCAGAAGTTTGTAGGGCGGGGGCACAAGTTGATGTACACTCGAAATGCGGTTGCTGTCCTGTCGAGAGGGAGCTGTTGTCCTGTCTCTGTGGCAACCTGGATGTGTCCCGTCTTGGGTTAGCTGGCTGCTCTTCCTCTACACCACACTGAGTGACCTTACAGTAGGTACCTTCCCTTGCTGCAGCGAGCATCTGTCTTAAGGTGGGGTGACGTAACAGGGATCACTTTCCGCCTCACCTGACCAGATGCTGGGCGTGGCTTGATGTGGCAGTTGCATGTGGCCCGAGCGCGAACTGCTGACGCTAGTCTTCTTCTGGACTTTTGCTCAAGATGCACATGTGCTTGCACTTACAGTCTATCCACCATGATTGTGGTGCTCTAATCGCATGATCTTGGGTTCAGGTGCTCAATCGTAACGACAAAATGGCAGCAACCCCCCGCGCTCTTATGACGAGGCCTCGTTTCGTGTGCCGGAGCTGCACACGCCGTGTCAGCTCGCAGACTCGGAGATCTTTTGCGAGTGCTGCGCCGACGAATCCCGACATTTACGATGTCGTCTGCGTTGGAGGCGGGCCAGCAGGCCTGAGTCTCCTCGCCGCCCTTCGTGAGTGCACTTGGCCCAACCCATGATTCCTCTGGCCCGTCCTGACCTCCTTGCTAGGCTCTAATCCGACTACCTCCCGTCTACGTGTCGCCCTCGTCGAAGCTCAGGATCTCTCCAAGACCCGCACCTGGTCCCTCCCCGCCGACCGTTTCTCGAATCGATGCAGCTCTCTGACGCCCACCTCCGCCCAATACCTCAACTCTATAGGCGCATGGAGCCATATGAAGCGCGACCGTATACAGGCGTACCAGGAGATGCAGGTGTGGGACGGCGTCACTGGCGCGCGCATCGAGTTCGACTGGACCCCGGATTCCGTATCGTCTGGCGGCAAGACGATTGCCTACATGTGCGAGAACCTCAACCTGACTTCCGGTCTCTTGAGTCGTCTTGAGGAACTCGGTGGCGTCTCCGTCTTTGACGCTGCGAAGGTCCAGAATATTACCCTGGGCGAGGAGACCGAGGATCTGGACCTCAGCCAGTGGCCTGTTGTCCACCTCGAGGGCGGCAAGCAGCTGCACGCACGACTTCTGATCGGCGCCGACGGCGCAAACAGCCCGGTGCGCTCTTTCGCGGATATCGAGAGCCGAGGCTGGGATTATGAGAGGCACGGCGTTGTTGCGACGCTGGAGATGGAGGGCGACGGCTGGGGCGGAGAGTACAACAAGACGGCCTACCAGCGTTTCCTGCCCACAGGTCCGGTAGCCATGCTTCCGCTGCCGGGGAAGTACTCAACACTCGTGTGGTCGACCACGCCTGCCAATGCTGCGCTGCTGAAGAGCCTTGCGCCCAAGGACTTCCTCGCTCTGGTCAATGCTGCTTTCCGCCTGAGCCCCGTCGATGTGAAGTTCATGCACACCGAGTCATCTGGACAGGAGGAGGAGCTACTGTGGAGGATGAACCACACCCCTGTCGACGTTGCGGCCATTCCCCAGACCGCAGTCGGCGTCCAGGAGGGCACCATCGCGTCCTTCCCCCTGAAGCTTCGCCACGCCGATACGTACATCGGCGAGCGCATCGCCCTCATCGGTGACGCCGCGCACACCATTCACCCTCTTGCCGGCCAAGGGCTCAACTCCGGCCAGGGTGACGTCCAGAGCCTTGCCAAGACGATCGAATACGCTGTCGCCCACGGCCAGGATATCGGTTCGTCCCTGTCGCTCGAGACGTACAACTCGGAGCGGTATGCCGCCAACCACGTGCTGCTCGGCGTCTGCGACAAGTTGCATAAGCTGTACTCCTTTGAGAGCGGTCCGTTGGTGCACCTCCGCTCGTTGGGCCTGAACGCTGTGAACGCCGTAGGCCCTCTGAAGAAGTTTATCATGGACCAGGCGGCGGGCAGCGGTGCTAGGTTCATTTAGATGGATACTGGTTGTTGTCATGTATTGTCTGTAATATGCTGTATCATTTGTAAAATCTCTAGTAAAAAAAAGGTTCATGGATTCCTTTCGCTGTCCAGCGCTCGAACGTCTCGCCCAAGATGTGAATGTGCTACTCGACGCTGTATTGAAGTCAAGAAACTGGACTTGTTCTCAAATTTGGACGGAAAAGAAGAGAAAAAGGGACTTGGTCACGGATGGATTCGAACCATCGTCTCCCGGGAAGAATAAGATACTTTTAGGTCTGCGGAGTCGGAACAATCCTACGAGAAAAGACGCCGGGCGCTCTAGCCACTGAGCTACGTGACCTTTGTTAGTGAAGGGTCTTCTGGAAGTTGCATATCAAGGCAGAGAGCAATGTTTGACCACCTGGTCTAAAGCTGTGGTGGCTTTGGGTTCTGGGTTTGTAAGTTTGGTGGGTAGGAGAGTGGCGGATCACCCGGATGGGTTACAACATTTCACGCAAGGTAGCAAACGACATTTTGGCAGTCATGATAGTCTTCACAGGGACGGACCAGAGTGGAAGCAACAGAACGAGATATATACGGCGGTGCACTTTCTCTTTCCAGCCTACAAGTACAAACGGAACGGACCTTACGGTCTCGGAATTTGTTTTACCACTTCGCCCAACGTCTACCGATCGACCTCGCCTGTAGCCGGGGTTAGCAACGCGCAACCAAGTAGAAAGAGGGAATAACTCACCGAACACCAAATCCATAGTACCGATAACGGCAACCGCATCAGCCAACATGTGGCCCTTGCAAACGTGATCGAAGCCAGCAAGATGGGCAAAGCCGGGGGCACGAATGTGAACACGGTATGGCCTCTCGCTGCCGTCACTGACAACAAAGACACCCATCTCGCCCTTGGGGGCCTCGATGGCGGAGTAGGTCTCACCAGGGGGCACGGCGTAACCCTTGGTGTAGAGGAGGAAGTGGTGGATGAGGGCCTCCATGTTCTCCTTCATGGCGGCACGAGGGGGAGGGGAGACCTTGTAGTCCTCAACGCGGACGGGACCAGCGGGCATCTTGTTCAGGCACTGGTGGATGATGCGGAGGGACTGGCGGAACTCCTCCATGCGGACGAGGTAACGATCGTAGCAGTCGCCGCGGACACCGACGGGCACGTCGAACTCGACCTGGTCGTAGGCGTCGTACGGCTGGCTCTTGCGGATGTCCCAGGGAACACCGGAGCCACGAAGCATGGGGCCGGTGAAGGAGAGGTTCAGCGCCTCGGCAGCACTGACAACACCAACACCCTGCAAACGCTGAAGCCAGATACGGTTGTCGGTCAACATCTCCTCCGTCTCATCAAGTCTGTCGCCGAACTGCGTGGCCCACTGGTAGATATCGTCAAGCAGGCCGACGGGGATATCCTGGTGAACGCCACCAGGGCGGACGTAGGCGGCGTGCAGACGGGCACCAGAGACTCGCTCGTAGAATTCCTGCAATGATTAGCGAACGTAATGGAAAGAGTCCAACCGCTGTGCAACGTACCATGAGCTTCTCACGCTCCTCGAAGCCCCAAAGGAAAGGCGTCAAAGCACCGACGTCCATGGCGTGGGACAGAACGGACATGAGGTGGTTCAGGACTCGGGTGAGCTCGCCGAACAAGGTTCGGATCCATTTCGCGCGGTCGGGAATTTCAATGTTCAGGAGCTTCTCAACAGCCAGCGAGAAGCACTGCTCGTTCGTCATCATGGAGACGTAATCGAGACGATCGAAGTAGGGAAGAGCCTGGAGGTAGGTCTTGTACTCGATGAGCTTTTCGGTACCGCGGTGAAGCAGGCCGACGTGGGGATCGGCGCGAACAATCTCCTCGCCATTGATCTCGAGAATCAGACGCAACACGCCGTGGGCAGCGGGATGCTGGGGACCAAAGTTGACGGTGTAGTGCCTGACCTTCTTGTCCTCAACTCCGTCTTTCGCCGCGGAATGGTCGGTGCCCTTGTGGTTGACGGCAGCGTAGGGGTCGGCAGGGTGGTTGAAGTCGGTATCGACGGGAACGAGCCTCAAGCCCTGGTACTCAGGCTGAGGCTGGGCGTACTTTCGGAAGCATGTCGTCGACAGAGGGCGGGCGGCGAGGGAGGTCGTCGTCGCGGCTGGTCGGAGGCATAACCGCTTGGCGCTGTGGCCGGCGAGTCGGTAGAGGCTTGCCATTGTGGTCGCAGAGTGGAGAGGATGGATGTGGAAGGATTGAGGAGATGGGCCTCCTCAATTGAGCCTCTTCTACTATGCCAATGGCAGTGGCGAGCTTGATGGTTGATGGGGGGTATTCGGCGTGGTGTTGTGCGATATGGCCGTCATCTACCTTGCGGGAAAGCTAGCAATGTCGAAGAAATCAGCCATTGCTGATTGGACAGTGAGGCATCAAGTTCTTCCGAGCCTGAGCCGAAGGACAGTGTCATTTGTGCATGTCTACGCACTGTCACCGCGTCTCTGGCACACTCTCTGGCTGGGTCCTCCGATCATGAGCAATCCAGCACAACCTACTTGATGAATAAAAGAGAAAAACCCCCTCAATCTCAGTAATCTCAAGTCGTATCAAAAGGTCATCGAAATTCGATTTCAAAATTATCCAGCACTACGCATATTGGCAGGATAGACTCGGTTCATCTACAGTGTGAACAGTAGCTTCTTCGGACTCTGCACTGTATCAAGCCTACCTTACCTGCGCAAAGCCACCATCAACATTGATTGCTCCAGCTCATAGCAACAACGACGGACGAGCATTGTGCCACTCAGTCCTTCAATTAACATGCCAATTTCTCTGGCTTGATTGCACGCTGGGATTGATAACTGAATCAGAGAATCTTTGGCTTCTGTCACCCAACGCACCTAGGACAACGACGACCTACCAGATCTAGCTCAGGCGCCGTCTCACCAAGCATTCTGAGATCAGAACAACATGCCATGGCCATTTGGGTCCTCAAACCCGCCCGAAGCCCAGTCAGCCGATAAGTCAAAGAAAGACAAGGTCGAAAGTAGTAATGGAGCCACATCCTGGAACAGCCTGCTTCCCAAGCCCGACCCGCCACTGCAAGCCGCCAAGGAATGGGCTCCCGTCTTTCTGACTGCTGTTGGTTCTCTCGCGGCGTTCATGTTCTATCAATCCTACTTGCGTCGTTTTGCAGGCGCGTCCAGCGTGCAAGAGAATTTCTTCCGAAGAAGAAGCCTATTTGGGAGAGTCACAAGCGTAGGAGATGGCGACGGCTTCCACCTGTATCACACGCCAGGCGGGAGATTGGCAGGTTGGGGCTGGCTTCGAAAGATCCCAGAGGGGAGATCCAATCTCAAGGGCGAGACTGTAGGTTGAACACTGATTACTTCCCTCATTCATACTGATTTGCGAGCAGATCTCCATTCGTTTGGCTGGCATTGATGCACCAGAGGGACCTCACTTTGGTCGCCCTGGTCAGCCTTTTGCATCTGAGGCGCAGGCCCATCTTTCGAAATTCATCCTCAATCGCCGGGTGAGAGCACGCATCCACAAACGAGACCAGTACAGCCGCATAGTTGCAACGGTCTCTATGAGGCCATCTCTTTTCAGAAAGGATGTTGGCCTCGAGATGTTGAAGCAAGGTCTCGCCACGACATATGAAGCGAAGAGCGGCGTGGAATGGGGTGGCCAGGAGAGCGTGTATAGAGCTGCGGAGGCGAAGGCAAAAGCCAAGAAGCTAGGGCTTTGGTCGACAAAGGCCTCGGAGTTCGAAAGTCCTCGGGAGTTCAAGTCCAGGACGCAAGGAGCCGAGAAGACAGACAAAAAGGAGGAGAAGGCTGTCACGCAAAAGCCATGGTGGCGACGATGGCTGACTGGCTAAGGTTGAGTTGAGAGATCCCGGGAGCAAGTTCACATCGCATAGCATCACAAATACCCTCCTGAATTACGTCATGAAAGCCTGAGAAGACGTTCAAAGCGCTATGTTGATAATCACGGCATGCCATGGACTCGTGAAACACTTGAAGCTTGAGCATTCGGCACCCGATCGCAACCTGTTCGCGTCCAGATATTGGATAAAAGAATACACCAAGATAGTATTGATATACTGGGGGCTACTGTTTTGTGGGGGCACCACCGCCTAGATCGCTTTTTTGCAAGTGGCGCTCAGGGCACCCACTCGATTGGTCGATGAACGTGCCTACCCCTGTGTGTCGCATCGACACCTGAGCGCTCCTGAACTTCTCACCCTCTCGCCTCAAACATGTTGTTTCCAACATGACACCTTCATCGACGGCAAAATAAGTGCCACACTTCAGAGTCTAACTGCTCACGACAGTCTCTCCACCACAGCAAAGACGGAACCCCAGCTGGGCGTTGTCTAACGCTACGCCCAGTCTTGGGCACCCTTCTTTCAAGATGGCGACCCTTCAACCCCGTGGGTCTTGGTTCCCAGACACCAAGCGGAAGGCCTTCGAAGATGCGAAGAAGATGCAAGCGACGGTCGACAAGCAGTCGGCCGAAGCCGGAAAAGACTCACCTCCCTATCTCTTGAAGGAGCTCATCGGCAAGGGTAGCTTCGGCCGCGTCTACACGGCAACGGACCTGACGAGTAAGATGCTCGTCGCTGTCAAGATTATCGACATCGAAGAGAGCGACACTATCAATCCCAAGCTTGCCGACACGTTCCGCGAGGTCATGGCCGAGATCAACGCTCTCAAGCTGCTCAGCGACAGCGGCGCGAAGAACATCAATACTGTTATTGATGCACTCCCTGTCGGCCAGTCCATGTGGATGATCACCGAGTACTGCGCAGGTGGTAGCGTGGCGACACTCATGAAACCAACCGCACCTGGTGGTCTCCAGGAGAAATGGATCATTCCTATCTTGCGCGAGGTCTCGGAAGCTGTCTTCTGGGTTCACCGGCAAGGCATCATTCATCGCGACATTAAATGCGCCAATGTCTTGATCACGGAGACTGGAGGTGTGCAGCTCTGTGATTTCGGTGTCGCAGGTATCATTGAGACCAAGTTCGATAAACGTTCGACCTTTATCGGTACGCCTCACTGGATGGCGCCTGAGCTTTTTGATCAAAACAAGGCCTACGGCACAGAGGTTGACATCTGG
The DNA here is from genome assembly GCA_002851705.1 of Verticillium albo-atrum. NCBI lineage: Eukaryota > Fungi > Ascomycota > Sordariomycetes > Glomerellales > Plectosphaerellaceae > Verticillium > Verticillium albo-atrum. The sequence continues at coordinate 1,293,783 of NMXJ01000004.1, forward strand.
GCCTTTGGATCGTTGGTTTACGAGGTAGCCTCCGGTCTGCCACCCAATGTTATGGCCGGCTTTGATATCTATCAACTCGGCAACCATATCAAGACACACGCTCCTCGACTACAAGGAGACCAGTACTCGAGCCAACTGAAGGACATGGTGGCGTTCTGCTTGCAGGAGGACCCTAAGAAGCGGCCCACCATTGAGCAAGTCCAAGACCATCCGTACATCCGCAACTCAGCCCAACAGTACCCTGGATCAGGTCTCGCCATGCTGGTTAGAGGCTACAAGCTATGGGAGTCTCAAGGCGGCATTCGAAAGTCCCTCTTCGCACCTGGAGGTGCACAAGGTCCTTCGGATATGGACATGTCTGACCTCTCTTCGACAGCTCTGGCCAATGACGAGTGGAATTTCAGCACCACTCTGGCTTTTGATCAAGAGGTTTTTCAAGACCCAGATACGCAAGCTGTCTTCGATGTTTATGGTTCAGGCGTGGACTTTGACCCGAGCGAGATGATGCAACCTTCCAAGCCACGATCACGACGACGGCCACCCCCTCGGCAACTGGCCGCGATGAAAGTCCCTCTTGAGAAGGTGTTCGACCCGAACACTATCTCCAACTACGAAGAAAACTCACGTGCTTATTATGGGCTTCCCGAGCCGCCCCCAACGTCAGATCTCCCGCTTAGAGACGATTCGGCGCAGGCAACTGCAGTCCGCGAGTCGCTCATCGATCTTGACGCATCGCTCCACGGGGCAGACCTCTCAAATTTCGTCGATATGAACACCATTAGAGCTGGTGAACCTCGTATATCGGTCGAGTTCCACGGCGAGCCAGGTCATGACTACAGTAATCCGCCTCTGAGTGACCCAGCAGACGTCAACCCTAACCGAAGGACGCGAGACTGGAAGTTCCCTTCAATGGCGGCGCCAGCATCGGCCAACCCCGAGATGTCACGCTTCCCGTTCAACGAGGAGAGATCAGCACCAGGCTCAGCAAACCGCCCCCAGCTCCTTCACCATCCCACTGAACCTCTCGTTGTGCCCAACTACAGAGAAGCCGACCTAAACGTGCCAAGGCCAAGTACTCAAGCCAGCATGCGGGAGTCTGTCAGCAGTCTTATTGACCTCGATATGGGCACCATTCATCCGCTGCAGCCTAGTCAAGCCAACAGCCGCGAATCTGTCAATAGCCTGATCGATCTTGATATGAGCGAGATTGACCCGCAGCCAGGCATGCCATCGAGCCGCGAATCTGTCAGCAGTCTCATCGATCTCGACATGAGCATGCCAGAACTTACTCGCCCTTCAACGGCCAACTCGGATGCCGCCTCGGTCACTGGCTCCGAAATGAGCCTGGCGAACCCCTTTGACCTGGAGCGTCACGCCTCGCTCTACGTTCCGTCTTCCAATCGCGAGCCTTCGATCTATGTGTCCGACGACTCCGATTTCGTGTCGGCTATCCCTAAGGGTAACGAGGACTTCACCAACGGCCTTGCTGGTCTCGCCATCACTGACGGCCCGCGCCCTGGCTCCGCCATGTCTCACCACATGCGCCAGAGTAACGGCAGTAGCATCAGCAGTCTCGGCGCCAGCAGCACCTCATCGGGCCTGCGGCTCGACACTTCCGGTTTCGCGGGCCCCTCATATCCTGACAACAGCGGCGAGTACCTCACCCCGCAGACGATGCGATCCGTCCACACCGGGCCCGCCCCGGCTGCTCCCGAGGGCTTGAAGCAAGACAACGCGCCCATGCCGCCGGCGCCGGCACCTCCTTCGGTGAGGGCCATGCAGGGCCAGGCAGACGCCGATGCAGTGAAGGAGGAGCTGAGGCGCATGACGATGAGCCTGGGCGAGCACCTGGCGTTCATGAACCAGTACCTTTCCACAATGCCCGTTCGTAACCCTGGGTTTGACGGCAGCGAGGGGAGGCGATGATGAGAGCTGGTTTTTGCGTGTCCTGTACCATTTGCATGTATACTTCACAGGCGCTTTCAAGGCTGGGCAGCGCGCGCGATTACGGATATGGATTTTGGGTTTCGAGACGGCCGGCTGGCACGCGGCTCGGGACCGTATGTAGGTAGGCAAGGCGTCAGCGCGTCCCATCAAATTTGAATTATTCTTTTCATCTCGCTACACATCCGTCTACGTGAATCCAATCATGTCCCCCATCAGCAGCGCGCGGTGCCGCTCCATGGCTTCCTGCAGCGTGATGAGCACGCCAGCCGCGAGCATCTTGACTTGGTTCTCCTGGCCGCCGTCGTCGCCGCGGGTGCCGTTGAAGACAGCCGAGACCCAGTCCTGCGTCTCGACGATCTCGCGGGGCATATCGGCGCAAAGCCTGCGGAGGCCGTCGGTGGCGCCTGCGGCATTGACCTCGAGCATGGCGGCGAGGGCGATGAGGAGGGCATGGGTCGTGGGGAGGTCCGGGGCGGCCTGGGCGCGAAGACCAAGCAGGAGGTCCCAGAGCTCGGCGGTCATTTGGGGGAGAGAGAGGGTGGAAGGCCCAGCGGAGTGGATGAGGAGGGCGAGTGTTTTCAGGTAGAGGGAGAGGAGGTGCGGTTGGAAAAGGGGGGCGGTGCGGCGATGGGAGGCAGGGGAGCGAAGAGCGTGCTGGAGGCGGGCGGTCAAGGGGAAGAAGAAGTTGGTGGCGATCAAGGAGGCGATCGTGTTCGGGATGGAGCGGACTCGAGGCTTAGGTTTAGCTGTTGATTTGGGTTGGCCTTGGGAGTTAAGACGGGATGTGAAGGACGACAGCTTAAGGACATCAGGGCCGGTGGCGGCATCGGCAGCGTTGGCGGCTAGGGGCGCGAGGAAGGAGGAGGTGAGTTCTTGGGCGATGCTGTCGAGAGCTGTGGCCGGGATCGCCTTGAGATTGGACCCTGAGTTGGCCTCGAGCTGTCTAGCATTTGCGGTCGCTTCGTCCAAGTACAAATTCTCCATTCGTTCAGGTAGACGCTTCGAAGGGAATGAGGCGGCGGCGGCAAATTCGGATGTGTCAAAGCCGGCGAGCTCTCGTGCACCGAGGCCAAGGACAATCAGGATGGAAGCTCTCTGGGAGACTGAGTAATCTCCATCGTAAAGCGTTTTGGCGAACCACGGCGCCATAGTCTTGGGTTGAGCGACAATGAGTGCTATCATGCCTTGCAGACGGAGCTCATAGAAGTTGGTGATGTCGAACTTGTCCTGGAGGCCAACAAGCTTGGAGGCAAGCTCTTCGGCGTGAGCACTGACCTCTGTGCCGAAATTTGCCTTGCGTCGGATCAGCGAGGGTGCAGTCTCCAGGGCCAGCTTTTGTCTGTCGTAGTTGTCTTCATCACGAAGGTAGGTGACGAGGTCGCGAACGTAGACAGGGGCCTTGGCCTTGTCTCGACGGACGAGCGTTGCGTCCTCGTCAGAGTCCTCGGCGTCATCATCCGGCTTCGCATATGCCACTAGATCATCATCCTCGCTCTCTGAGGAGTCCTCGACCTCTTCGATGACGAAGCCGGTGGTTCTTGGTGGCACGGCTCGTCTGGGTGTCGGCTTGGCTGGCGTTGGCTTCGCGGGGGGTTTCCTAGCCTTCGGAGGCGAGGTCACGACCAGAGGTTCGATAGGGCCGACCTCATCAACAATGGTGGGTAACTCTTTGTACCACTTCGCTTCCTCGGTGTCCATTTCGTCCGTTTTGAAGTCGAGTTTAGCCTGGTTCGTGTCTGACAGCGAGGATAGTGCTTCGCCGATTGCCATGCCCAGCAACCTGGCTTTGGCCTGGGTTGAGCTAAGGCGGTTGGAAATGGTTTGGAGGTAGCTTCCAGATCTCATTATCATCTTCAGCTTAACAGCCGAGGCTCGATGAACGTAGCCGGCGCTGAGGAGTAGGACCTGGGCGTGGGCTACAACTCGTCAGAAAATGCTGTTAAGGGGGGTTTCAACAAAGCTACCTTCTTGTTGTAGCACCGGCGAATGCTTGATGTAGAGTTGGTCGCCAAACTGACTTAGGCTCTTCTCCAGAACCTGGCTGATGCACTCTTTATCTTTGCCGAGCACTGCGACAATGGCTCGCCGAATGCCAATGGCCTCGCCGAGTCCCGCCCCCGTTGAGTTAGTGAGCCAAAGAACCAGATGATTCTTCCGGCTTTCACTGCTTGCGACGAGCTTTTCGAGGATGCCTGCAGCTGCAGAAACCTTCTGGCTTGCCTCAGGAGACTCTGAAGATCCCAGCTTGTTAAGATGGCTGTCTGCAAGATACTTGATGACTGCGTAAAGCAGGCGCTTTTGCTCGAGCTGCGAGAGATGACCGAAGAGACGCACAAACGCCGCTGTTCGGTTGTCTAGGCCTAAGAGGAGATCTTCAATAAGGATTTTGATCAGGTGTTCGGAGTAGCCTAAGCGAAGTCCTCGAACAAACAAGTCGGAACACAGCTTTTCCTCATCGGCTGACGCGCCGTCAGATACCCACGTCGCGATGTTCTTTCCCAGCCACTTGCTGTAAAGAAGACCGTCGGAGATCCAGCGGTCATCTTTGACGGACCTATCCTTCTGAGCTATGGCCTGCGCCTCAGCAGCAGCCGAAATGATCTTCCCGCCACCAAATAGCGTGATCAACTCGTGGGCCATGGCCTTCCTCTTGGTTGGGTCGACCAGATGTGAGCGACTCGATGACCAGAGAGTCATCAACTGATCATCGCCTTCAAGAAGAGCGGTGCAGACTTGAAGAAGAATGTCGAGGCCGAGTGTAAGATCTGGTCTCTTAGTTGTTTGTCCATCAGCCTTGAATTCCTGAATCATGGCTTTGATCCGGGCAACAAGGGCATTGACACCGGTGACATTGCGAATGCACCTCAGAAGCAGCGACAGATCTTCGGGCTCTCCATCTCGAAGGACAGGCCAGTAGTTCGGGATGATCTCGGAGACGAGAACCTGGATAAGCTGGGCTGACTCGGGGGTTGGGTCAGAAGTCTTGTTGTTATGGCTTGCAGACTTGAGGGCCGAGATGAGGGTGTCATAATCTGGCTGGCCTTTGAGTTGCTCGAGAGCTGATTCATCGGAACCAGCGTTCTTCGGCTTTACGATATCTTTTCCCGGCCCTGGAGATATTGAAAGACCGAACGGGGACTCCGAAGCCCTTGGCTTCAGGTATGTCTGGCTCACGGGTGTGAAGAAGTCGTCCATGGTCGCTGGTCCTTGGATGGAGAGGGAAGGTATGATCAGTAGCTATACCCACAGCTGAATCAAATGGGTAGAAGTGACTGCGAAACTTCTTCGATAAAAGAGCTCAGGCGAACCAGTCCGTCTTCTCCATCATCATACGTACTGAGGGTGGTTTGAGAGGATGATGCGTGCCATTCGCACAGTGCCCTGACTTCCTAGGAAGTCAAGAAGCCAGTCGCCCCACCAATTACCAGGCGGCAGCTTATCGATACCGGCGACACAGGCTCCACCCAAGTCATCGAGCTTGAACCGTCCACCATGAGCTCACCCTGGGCGCCAAACGCTGCCCCTCCATCGACCAAGAAGCACCGAATCTCATCTTGCGCGACCTCTTACTTCCTTTGAGACGCAGACCGGGCGTGAACAAAACATGGCGCAAGCTGAAGTGGCTCCCGCGCCTGTCGATGAGACGGCAAGATGGTGCGTGCTGTGTCAACATCTGTCATGACGGCGACTAACGCTTTCCTTCCCCGCCGTAGGAAGTATCTCGACACTATCCGCAAGAACCCCGGTCCGTTCACAGACCCCATAGCCGGCACGCAAGAGGCTATTGATCAATTCGATCAGATCAAGGTCTTGTATGTTGACAGATGCGCATGTGGCATTTCTGGGTTACTAACGCGCGCGCAGGGTCATGTTCGTCACCAATAGAACCTTTGGACAGGCAGTTGCTGACCCAGAGTAGCGGCGCGGGTGGCTTAGGATGCGAGATTCTCAAGAACTTGGCCATGTCCAAGTTCAAAGACATTCACGTCATTGATATGGGTATGTCGGACCCCCAAAGCTCCCCCGGATGCACAAGTCTAACCCTGCAAAGACACGATCGACATCTCGAACCTCAACCGACAGTTCCTCTTCCGAAAGTCCGACGTAGGCAAATACAAGGCGGACATTGCGGCCGAGTTCGTTATGCGGAGGGTCAAGGGCGTCAACATCACGGCACACAGCTGTCGCATCCAAGACTTCGACGCCGATTTCTACAAGCAGTTCCAGTTCGTCATCTGCGGCCTGGACAGCATCGAGGCGCGAAGGTGGATCAACGCCATGCTGGTGTCCATAGCCGAAGAGGGCGAGGATGCGGACTGTCTGATCCCCATGATCGATGGCGGCACCGAGGGCTTCAAAGGCCAAGCGCGTGTCATCGTTCCCTCCATCACCTCCTGCATCGAGTGCCAGCTCGACATGCATGCGCCGAGAGCAGCCGTGCCGCTCTGCACAATCGCCTCCATCCCCCGTCAACCCGAACACTGCATCGAGTGGGCGCACGTCATTGCGTGGGAGAAGGAAACGCCGTTCCCCCAGCTGGACAAGGACGACCCTGAGCATATTACGTGGCTGTACCAGAAGGCCCTCACCCGTGCACAAGAGTTCAACATCTCCGGTGTGACGTATGCCTCAACGCAAGGCGTCGTCAAGAACATCATCCCGGCCATCGCATCCACGAACGCCATCATTGCCGCATCATGCTGTAACGAGGCCTTCAAGCTCGCCAGTTCCGCAGCACCCCCGCTCGGCATGGAAGAGAATTACATGATGTACTCGGGCAACGACAGCATCTACACCTACACGTTCAAGCATGAGAAGAAGGACGACTGTCCCGTATGTGGTCAACAGGCGCGACCGCTGGAGGTCAACCCGAGCATGACATTACAAGACCTCGTTGATTCGTTGGCGGTGCGGCCCGAGGCACAGCTCAAGAAGCCCTCCATCCGAGGCGAGGGCAAGACTTTGTACATGCAGTTTCCGCCCTCGCTTGAGGAGAAGACGAGGGCCAACCTCGAGAAGAGCTTGGAGGAGCTCGGGTTGGTAGATGGGCAAAATGTGGTGGTGACGGATCCCGCCTTCCCGCTGGAGTTTAACTTCTTCCTGCGGTTCAAGAGCGCGTAACAGCGCCGGTTCACTGCAGCAGGGCCAGGACGCCCGTAGTTAAGATAGACGACATGACGAAATGACTTTTTCCCCCGCAGAAGAGGGGGCCTGACGATATGACATTGGTATCATGATTTATTTTGTCTTCCGAGTCCATTCCATTCCCCATGCCAGAAAACAAGAAACACCAGATTTCTACCTGTAAAGCAAAGGGTATGTACAAAGAGGTCCCGCCGCACCGCTGCGTTCCAGAGAGAGAGGCCGACCGTGGCCAGGTCACCTGACCATGTTGATGACCTGCTGCTCCAGGCGCGCGCACTTCTTCTTCATCGTCTTGATGGACTCGAGCAGCAGCTCGTCGCTGTCCCACTGGCCGGTGGCGGCCTCGATGGCGAAGATGAAGTGGTCGCGGCGGCGGCCGAGCTTGACCTTGCCCTGGAACTCGGCGTGGCGCAGGCACTCGCGGGAGACGGTGTCCTTCATGGCGTCGCGGACGACGGCCTTGCGCTCGCCCTCGTGGCCCTCGTAGCCGGAGCCGGCGGTGCGGGCCTCCTGGGCGGAGACGCGCTCGATGCCGATGACGCCGGCGGGGAAGCAGCGGGCGAACTTGTCGGCGTCGGGGCCGAGGATGGGGCGGGTGATGGTGATGGTGGGGAGGAGGCGGTAGGAGGCGGTGGCGACGGGGGAGAACTTGGCGTGGTCGGCGCCGATGCCCTTGTGCATGTGCATGTCCATCTCGAGGACCTGGCCGGGGCGCATCTTGGCGAGGAGGATGTCGGGGTTCGTGGGGCGGACGGTGTTGAGGGGCCCGTCGAAGAACTCGAGCTGGCGGCCCGAGGGGACGTACTCAATGTCGGAGGCGTGGACGTGGGCGTTGTGGAAGGCCTTGGTCGGGTCGGTCTCGCCGGGGGCGGCGTCGGGGTTGCGGGTGCACTCGACGCGGAGGCGCAGCTGGACGGTGTTATAGTCGAAGACGTCGCCGGGGGTGCCGTCGGGGTTCTTCTTGCGCCAGCGGAGGAAGTCGCGCAGGCCTGCCTTGGAGGCTGTGAAGGGGACGAGGCCCAGGCGGTGGGCTAGGACTTCATCCTGGATGACCGACGTGTTGTTGTAGATGTAGACGGTCTCGATGGCGAGGGTAGGGATCTCAGAGATGAGGATGCGACGCAGGGCGTTGGCGATGGAGGCGTCGACGCCAATGAGAGAGAAGGAAGACTCGGAGGGCGAGAGCTGGTGATAGCGCACGCGGAAGTTCTCGCGGAAGGTGTCGAGCGACCAGCTGTTGTCCTCGCCAGGAAAGTTGCCGGGAAAGTCGGTCGAGGCTACATCGTAGACGGTTTCCTTCTCAATGCTGACCGTCTGGGAAGGTTAGCAGGCTGTTGAAGGCCAATGCACAGTGCTACCGGTTGCACTTACATTCCTCTTCTCGAGGTCGGCGGCACTGGGCGTTACGTAGGGAGCCATGGTGTATGCGGTGGTTCTGAGGCGCAACAGTCGTTGGTGACGATGGTGTCGACTGGCACTGGGATTTTTTTTCGATTGGGACCCCTCGAGTTGTTATCTTATCTCGGCCCCGAGAAGTCTTGCTGACTCAATGACCAACCTTTCTGAAGAGGTGGGTACCAAGGCACCCTAGTACTTGGCAGTCTCAGCCACAGTATTGTAGTGTCGACCAACCGCGACCAACCGCAACCAACCACAGCGAGTTCCGACAGTCATACACGGACAATGTCGGCTGGCTCACACGCCATTGGTGGTAGGATCTCATAAACCTCACTTGCCGATCGAGAAGGAAAGCACTAGGATGAGGAACAGAAAAGAAGATGCGCGGGCTGAAGCAGAGGCTTCATAAATAAGCCAGTAAGCCCCTCTGCGCTTCTGAAAACTCTTGCCATTCTACTCATGAAATACATCTGTTTACGGAGTCTGACGCCTGTGTTTCGTTGTGCCAACGTACTTAGGCCCCACTACATTTCTTCTCTACTATCGTGCAAAGGCATCCGCGAAGGATGTCCAATGAACACTACGAATTTGAACCGTCGCATCCCACACACCGGGGGACTATCGCACCGCGCAGCTCGATGATTGTCGCTCACCTCGGTGTGCAAAATGTTGAAGCAAATGAGCATGCCATTGGGACACCTTCAAAAGTCGAAGACTCTGTCTTGGAACATGTTTTTCTAATACTACTCTTCAGCCTGGTTGGGCTTTGCATCCTTGTCGCCGCCAGAATGCACAATAATCTTCGGACTTGCTACGGTATTGCTATGGCTGTGTATGCTGTGGCCTTTCTTTTCCTGGCCAGATTCGAAACACTTGCAGCGACGACACTCGTGTAAGTCATCGTCGGCAACGAAGGTGCAATTCCTCGCAAGAGCTAACTTAATCCATCAGCGTCCTGATGCTGGCCGCAGGATTCACCGTGGCGTATGGATGGGTTGACTGCCTGGAACTTCAATCAGGCCCCAGGTTCGCCAATGACTCCCTCCAATCTTCCGAACCTTTGAGGGTAATCTAAGACTGACGGTCTGCTGGCAGATTCTACCCCATCATCATCATCACTGGCCTCCTCCTCTCGGCCATCCTTAGCTTCATCTCGCCGAAACATGATCCCGACTCCGACACGAACCTCTTCTCAGTGTATCTGCTTCCCAGCATGTCTCTTTCCATCTTTCTCTGCGGGAGACTACTCGCTGGCCGTCGATCTGCTCACAGACTCGAAACACCCCTCAATAACGCAGAGCGCAATCCCATGCTCGCCAACGACTCGGTGACATTGAGCACCATGGCGGATGGATCTGTGGTGGTCTGAAATTCGGATACTCTCATGGCCGTGTTTCTCAAAGAATACGATCTCGGGCATTTAGGTCGTAGGTGTCGGGAAAGATGTTGGCATCGCGGCGCAGATCGCGGAAGAAGGGGGTTGCTGCCCACATGTATGGTGCTCAGGGTTTATCGTTCGTTTGGTCATCGACAGTCTCTACTGCTGAAATGTGGATTCCAACAGCTCAGCTTCGACGGCAAAAAGGATTTGGCACCAGATACATCGCTAGATATGTATACACACTCTCGTGCCTGAAAAGAACGCAGCTCGCAACGTGCGACTCACTTCCCAAGCCCGGCAATCATCTTGGCGTGGATGACTTTCCAATTCCCCTCACACTGTCCCTTGATGACACCCACGAGAAACCTCGAACACTTGATCGTCACCTCCTCCCTCATCTGGTGCCCGTCGCCCTCCTCGGTGATGCTCCACACCGTCTCGAGCACGATGCCCATGGGACTCCGGATGCGCACGAACAGTCCGTCGGCCAGGTTGGTGAACTCGTAGGTGCTGACAATGTCCGAGTCCCAGAGGCCGGCGGGCAGAGCGTGAACGATATCAGTGACCTGGTAGCACTTTGTGTCGGCGAGCGGGGTGATGCCGGCGGGGAGGGGCGCGGCGGCTGGTTCGGTGGTGAGCTCGAACTTGGACATGGCGGGGGAGCACCGGACGAAGTGCTCGTGGTCGTGGAGCATGGCGATCGAGTCGGTGCGGGTGGCGGGTGGTGGGATGGGGGTGAGGTGGGTGAGGGTTTGGGTGGTGTTGAGGAAGCCTGGGGATGTCAATACATAGGTCAGTGAGGGGGTGAGGTGACGCACTCATGATTGCTGTCTATGGGATGGTATTATGTCAATTGGACTGATGAAGATGCATGAGATGCTATTGAGTGAGCTCTATGATGCAAGGAGGGAGATGCTTGTCATCTTCGTTTTCCTGAGAGGTTGAGGCTGTCGTTGGTCGAGCAGCAGGCAGTGATACGGTTTGTGTCTCAGCGGGAGGTCCCTGAGCCGAGACGCTATGGTGGTCGTCATGGCGCTCGGTGTGTCGATCAGGGGTCACCGGTCGCTGTGGCCTGTGGCCAGTCGCCCTGGTGATCCAGCTCCACCGTAGGCTCTTTAGTGAAATGCTCTAAACCTAAAACTGACTCTTATCTTTGGAAGAGGCTGATGCCTATTAGATAGGTGAAATTAGTTAGGTAGGAAGGAATATATATATATACCTTCCCACGATGTATATCGATGACTCTAGTGGGGCATCGTGCGACAAACATTAACCAGCTGGAAAATGACCTGGCGTACTGTAGCTCACCAACAACGGCTCCACAAAGCTCAGACTCCATCGGTTGAAGGCTGGAGCCACACAATGGACATGCCATTGCGCCTATAGACCTTGCATTATCCTGTGATACCTGTACCATGCATGCGGTGGTTCGACTGCAGGCGACCCATTTCACCCGCATGGCCGAACCGAATTCGCAAATGCAGTTGTGCCACCCAGCCTTCCCAAACCGAAATCAGAACATGGTCCTCGGTCAACTGACGTGGCCTGCCTTCGCTAAGCGAGAGGTGCATGAACAACACGGCCCGAAGGAGAAGCGCGGCTCTCAGTTAGGTCTCTCTGGCCACATGCCGTGTCTGTTGGTGCCACGCTCGCCGCTATCTCACCCACTATGGGTTAACTAGCTTCTTTTACGTCAGAAATGGTCTGATGCCTGGAAAGGGAAGGTGACAGATGAAACGCACATACCATTGGGGAGCAAAGTTCGTCTTTCCTTCGAAGGAAGAGTCTTGGCGGGCCGGGAAATTCTGCCATGTCCCTCTCCTCGATCAGATGCACGAGACGCCTCGTATAGTACCATGAGCTGTCCTGCTCATCGTCAAAGACTTCCCTGATGTGCACCATGAGCTCGTCCAACCTGGCTTTATACTGGTTCCTCCGAGCAAGTTCTGCCGCGTAGTCGCCATCGATGGCGTTGAGTAGCTCTGTGAGCTCCATCTCCGCAGGCGACTGAAGGAAAATGGGCGCGAAGTCCTCGTATGGAGCGTACCCCAGTTCTTCTTTCCACCCAGGTGCAAAGGGCTCCAGCCAGGGTCCGATGACGACGACAGTGCGGAGCTGTCGACAGTGCTTGCGGAGCAGTTTGAACGTGTCTACCGTGCGCCACCACTCACGCGGGTATAGAGCGATGTGCTGGACGTGCTCGAGTAGACCCAGCTTTTCTCCAACGTTCTTCAGGATGCCCCCGTCAAATTTGTCATCCCGAAAGAAGAAGAGATGCTTGTTGAAGTCGATCCATCCGTAGCGTTCGCATAAAACGTATTTTGATTCCATGACAGCACGGGACTCTCGGCATGCATCGCCAACTTGGCTTCGGTGAATCTTACCGATGAGCTTGATGCCTGGCTGGCGTTTGGTGCCCCGGCGGAAGTGGCTATAAGACCAGCTTCCGTCCAGAGCATGCTGCCATATCTTTTCGCGTAGCTCGGGAGGAAGTTTGGAAAACGAGGTAAACATTTCGACCCGTGGTCGCTAGTGAAGACTGCCTGTTGCAGAATGCGGATCGAAATGCAGGCGAAGCTTGGAGGGGTAGTGTTGGAGGCTGGGAACTGGGGCACCAACGTCGCGGCCTCGTATCTTATAGCTATCACTAGCACCGGCACAGGCCGAGTGGGCCCCACATGTGCATACAACCAGGGACCGAACACCATCCAGGATATTCGTATATTTCGATGCAGTTAGTAGGCCCCATATATGCATACAACAAGGGGCAGAATACCATCCAGGATGTTCGTATATTTCGATGCAGTCAGTGGGCCATTATGACTCGACCTCTTTGACAAAACGATCACGCCAAGCTACGGATATCACAACATCGCTTGACAAGCGATACATCACTGCAGACACGACATGCCAAGTCGTCTTCGATCCCCACCTTGTATTCAGGCTGTTGGAGATGCCCTTGGTATGGATGGCAAGTTCTGGGTATAAAACGCTCTGTTGGGCGCGTTGCAAAGATCTCATCATCCGCCAAAAGCCTCCAGGCACACTTCGTCTCTTGAACCAGCTGACAGCTTCACTTTCTTGAAAATGCTTTCTCCTCGCCAGATCGTTCTCGCCATTACCTTCCTGGCCGCAACTCCTTTGACCTTGGCCGCTGCTACGCCGGGGGAAGGCGGTTACTCTGTTGCTCAACATGAGCGTTCCGATGAGGGTGTGTACATTTTGTTTCGTGCTTTGCTCAGTTTCCATGGTTTTGGTTGCAAGATACCTGGAGGCTTGGTCGTCTTTGGACCCCGAAGCTAATCGTGCCAAATTAGTGAATGCGGATTCTCTCCCGATCGAGCACAACGAATCGGAATATGTGGATATCCAAGATGGGGAACAAGACGACTTCACGGAAGAGGAAGACTTCGATGAGGAAGGCGATCTTTCTACAGAGGACGTTGTGAACTTCCTCTCTGGTCGCCAAGCTTACGTTTGCATCCCTACCAGTAAACCAGGCTCTGGTGGCCGTTGTGCTCAGTCTACGTGTGGCAGGTCGCAGTGCCGGTTGAACACGAGCACGAACCGGTGCAACTGGCGCATCAGCAATGTGAACAAGCGACCTTCCGGCTGCAGGGTTTGCAGGTGCGAAAGGAGAAGGCCCTAGTTTACACGTTGAACGTAAATCTCTGCCGACTGCTGCGTTTCTGGAAGACTTCTTTACCTTACTTATAACTGAATTCCGGAACATACGCAACATAAGGATGATGGGGAGGCAGATAAGCATGAAATTCACAATAGAACCGCGAACTTAGATGAAAGGCCGGTGGCTGAAATCTAGAACAATAAACGAGGTCGGCTCGCGGCGCCAGAACCGTTCGAGAGGTGCATGACATAAGCCGTAAGGAGACGTTCGCTGGCGAGTGAGATTACTCATGATGTCTCGACAGAAATCAGTGGACCATATTCTCGATGAAGAACTGGCTGGAAACTTTGGGATGCCGAACCTAAGGCACTCAGCCATGCGTTCCGTGGCTTTGTCTCATAAGGCATCAGAGACGTCGAAGATAATTTGTTCAATGTCTACGTCAACGTAGGTTGTGATTTCTTGCGCATCAAACGCCGATGGTACAGCCTTCCGGCGGCATTGTATAGATGCATTATCCTGTGATCCGTAAACCGGCCTGTCTCCCTTTCTATCTGTCACGTCAAACCCGTCATCATGACCATCTCAGCAGGTACGCCTATATCCATTGCGAAATACCCAGATAGCACCCAGCAACACCCTCAGTAGCTGCGCACCCACCTCGGTTCGATACCGGAGTACTGGTTTAGGGTAAAAGGCCAGTCGCGCTGCGTCTCAGCCGGGGCATCATCCTCTCCGTCCTCCTTGGGCTCCCAGGTCGGCCTCGTAGACAGGCCGTCATCGACGGAGATATACATGTCTAGGAGGTCCCAGAGCCTCAGGCGGTGCTGGCGCCCCCCCTCCCCCTCGACCGGGGCGAAGACGTCGACGACCTTGACCCAGTGCATGACGGCAGCCTTCATTTTCTGGTCCGTCGTCTCTGGCTCGCCCGGCTCGCCCGGCAGGATGGCAGAGGCGAGGTGGTCGATAGTCTCCTTATCCATGAAGATGAAGCACTGGTTCCGTGCGGGGGCATGTTCGTCCCAGTCGGGATGAGCCACGATATAGGCCCGGGCGAGCTCGGGAAAGGCACCGTTAAGGATGCTGCCGGGGCTACCGGGACCGCCGTCCTGGAAGACCCGGTGGTGGTAGTAACGCACGATGAGGTCGTTGGGCTCGCGGCTGATGACGGGAGGGTCATCTGTGACAGGGCCATAGCGGTGACCGCGGCCGCGGGCCCTCGCTGACATGACGGTGTCGATGTGTTGCTGGTACTCGCAGCTGACGCGGAGGCCGGCGAGCTGGCCAAGGGCGCGCACAGCGCGGGCGAAGCGGGCGTCGTCTTCGTAGGAGACTCGGACGACGTCCCAGCCCCAGCAAGAGAAGTGCTCGGGCTTGCCGCAGTCGCTGCGGAGCTTGCGGAACCAGGTCCATGCGGTGCGGCCGTACTCGGGGGAGGTGCCTCGGTCGACTCGGGGCGGGGTCAGCAAATGCTCCGGCACGGGGGGGAGGTCCGCCGGCACAGCCGACCCGTCCATGGTGAGCCACAGATCCGCCATGATGGATGCTGGCGGCGAGCTGAGAGTTGTGAATGGCAGGTGGGGATTAGCAGGATCCAGCCCGAGGAGGGACGTTTGAATACCTGGGGAAGGGATTGTGTACTTGTATCCAACCAAGGTAAGAAAGATATAGCACCCTCGGCCTATGGGCATTTAATCCCCTATCCGTCAGTGGCCTGGACGCCTGAATAGGCTTTCTCTCCACTGCTTCGGGCTGGGCGCGGGGGCGTTCTCTCTTGGCGCCAGTGGTCCCCAGCGTACAGTGGATGCTGCTAAAGCACCGGTGGATAGCACTAAAGTATAGGGAGAGAGGGATGGTTAGTGACCCTTATACTCCGCTGCAGCGTAGAGCCAGGGGTAGATAGTCCGGCACAGTTGTTCTTGGCGGGCTACAGCTGATGCAATTGCTGATTGAGCGCCCCTGAAGATTCAGTAGCATGGCGATATGAGCACCTTAAACGGTTGTAAACTCCGAGTTGCTACCATATACGGGAGTGGCGTGAATGTTTGGTATAATGCTTGGCTGTTGACGGATAGGATTAGGCTTAGGGTCCGTCGCCCATCTTGCGAGGGAGCCACGCTAAGACGCCTCACATAGGAAAGCATGAAATTATTTAGTAGATCACACCATCCAGAACATCATGAAGAGCCGTTCACTACTTTCAGAAGCTTGCTTAATGTGAAATCATAAACACCTACCAGGATTCACAACTCCTAAGCTATGTGAGCAAGGTGCCGCATCTACGCCTCCTATGTCTGAAGCCCGAGGACCGGCAGCGTGTACTAAGTTACGGACGCAGACACGTGCCGGTCGATCGAGCGCAAAATGAACAACGGCGTGGGGCCTGGAGACATTCCGCGATTCAACCCCTGGGTCGGCTTCGGGTGCGAGGACATGCAGGTCTCCGGCCTGGCAGATCTTCCTGAGAATGCTATCTTGGCCGAGGTGACAATGATGTGCTGCGGCCGATGGCACGCCGCTGAAAAGGGCGAAACGTGCGCGATAATCTGCCTGGCCAACACGATCACGTCGAAGCCTGTTCCGACAAGTGAAACCGTCCCTCGCCGGCGAGGGCGACAATGGGGCGAGTTGCTCATCTCTACTCGAGGTCAGCAGCGTACTGTGCCGGACCCCACCATTCGTGGGAGTATCTCGAAGTGTACGGCCTGGAAGGCGACGGGTCTTTTGAGGATGAACTCTGAGGAGTCGTCATCAAATGAATGAAACTGGCGGTCTCGTTTAGAATTTCATGTCCCGATTATAGATAGTTCGTCTTGTGTGTCATTAAGAGACGTCTCTGAGGAAGCTCGAGGTGGATGAAAATGGGGATGATTCGAAGTTGGGAGCAGGGAAGAAAAGAAAGGCAAGGAGGTTGCCTATGGTGAGGTGGGGATACTCCAGGCATAAGCATGCTGCTTTACTGAAAGCCGACTTTCTTCTCGTTTGCTCCAAGTGTCTTTGAAGGGCGCATGATGATTAAACAGCACTTTCCATGCAGCCACCAAAACGAAAATGGTTTGCCCTGCTCTAGAACGTTATTGCGGTCCGTTGTTGGCCGGAGCCCTGACTCTGTCGTTTGCCCTGGCCTGGTTGAAGCCCCGCTGGAACCTTATCTCTCAGAGTGTGCCTGAAAAAAGAGTATTAACTTCCTGATGGCTAGTCGTGTCATCTCAGACGCCACCTGGCTTGTAGCTCGATTATGGCCCCCAAACGGAACGACGCATGAGCCACCAAAGCCCTGGCAATGCCTTGATGGAAACTTTCGACAGGAAAAACCACGTGGAAGAGGGCAATTCAAGCTTCAACCGTCTGGGCCGTCTTTCTCGCCTGCGTCTGGTTATAAATACCTTGATCAGACCTCTTCTTGGTCGCGTTTGCACACTCAAACCATCAACCGAACCAGAGATTCTTCAAAGCACAGTATAACCTCCATGAACGTTGACGCAGAACTAAAGCAGCAACTCTCAACCCACAGCGTCCAACGCTTCCATGCGTCAGATGGCGGCCTTCCAGATGCCCAGGCCGTTCGCAAGATTGGCGCTGGGGCCTGCGGCATCATCCTCGCCGTTGACGGTTCTTCCACTGTATACAAGCTCGCCAAACACCGAGACTCGCGCGAGCTTGAAAACGACCGCAACATGCACACTGAAATCCACCGGCAGCTGGTTCAATACCAGATAAACAATGTCAACATCCCCCAAGAGGGGAAGTTCATCGCCAGCAGTGACTCGGACTTCTGGAACACCTGCCGCGCACTTCGCGCCGCCGTCGGAGATGCCTGCATCGTGCCCACCAACGTCCTCACATCTGAGCGCATCCCGCCGCTACCAAAATCAACCAGAAGGCTACTCATTGAGAAATATTGTCGGACCGACATCAAACAGCAAGCAATGGATGATCCTGCGAACCGAGACTGCCTTGTTCGCGTCTACCTTGGATCCCTGAGGGGCAGAAGTCACCAGCGATTCTTTTCCCTGCGCAACTTCAAGCTTCACCTCAACCAGATGCTGGAACTCAACCTCAATGTCGAATCCATGGCTGCCGACATCGGTGCAACGCTGGCCGTCATGCACTGGGGCGCCAGGACCGACGCCCGCGATGTCGAGTTTGTCCTCGGCAGTAGTGATCGAGCGGGAGGTCAACATCACAAGACCACACTTTGGCTGTTGGACTTCAACCAGGTGGGTACGATGGCTATGGACGCAAGCGGTGTCGCTCGGGCAGTTGATGCCTTTCGGATTAACGATCCTTACTATCCAAGACCATCGGTTCAAGCTCCGATGAAGGCTGTTTGGGATGCTTTCGCTGCGGCGTATATGGCTGCCGCGACGCTCGTGCTCAAGAGCCAAAACGCAGTGTCGATGGATCTGCCACGAATGTTCCTAGAATTCGTGGAAGAATTGTACAACCAGAAGCCTTCCTTAACCCAGGATGTTGCCCTGGCCCCTCATTAGCACCCTTGCGGCGAGAACTCTACCAGCAAGGGGACTCAAAAGCTCAGCTTCCAAGGTTCAATGGCGTCCGCAGGCCTAATCCAGTCGATACAGAACCTGCTCACCCGGGTATTGAGCGCTGCCTTCATAAGCAAGTTCCATTAAGCCCATACCAAATCAGAAGGCCGCGTAGCTCAGTGGTAGAGCGCCCAGGTTTCTCTCTCCTATGAAACTCTCTTCTCCCCGCAGACCTGGAAACCAGTATGGTTATCTCTCCCTGGGAGGTCGGTGGTTCGAGTCCACCCGCGGCCAGCCTTCGTTTTTGCCAAGGAGGCATGAAGAAGTAGCGTAACCAAAGCGAAGTATCCACGGAAGCAGGTCCCTTTTAGACCCATCTATTGACCCGAAGCCCATCTCTCGGCAAAATGGTCTGGAGGAAGGGCTGAATAATCTGTTTCTTTTTTCATAAAAAAAAAGAGTCGCATTCAAAACATGTAAACCGCAAGCAAAATGCGAAGCAAAAGGATTTTTCCTTTACCGAGTGCAGGTCTTGAGCCCACAGTCCCTCCACGCGCGTTTCGAACCTGCGCGCCCTCGCAATTAGAGGCATGCGATCTGGGTATTTATTAGGGTCGCCTCTAGGACCACTACACCATGCGTCACGGGGTGGTGGCCCCTGTTGGGAAGCGGAAGCCTAGGAGGGAGTATAAAGGGTTGAACACAAGGCGTTGAACTTGGGAAGGAAGGAGCGCGGTGACGGGGCAACGGCGACGAAAGCACGTGGCTGTACATGTTGACAAAATTACACGAACGAGACTGAACAGAATAGCAACTTCAGCAATCAACATATAGGAGACAGGGACAAGAACGGCTTTATTCATCAACTTGTTCAACTCAGGCATCTAGAGTCGTGGTATCTACCCTGCCACTTCCATACCATACCCTTCCTACAAGCCCGCTACTCCTCCCACGACCACAGCACCCGCTCCTCGACACTATACGTCCTCTCCTCCGTAAACACCTTGACCACATCCATCAGAACCCTCTGCTCAGGCCTGTCCTTGGCACTGTTGGTCATCATGCTCCCGCAGCACCCCTCCACCTCGCAGATGAGCGAGTCGCCATCATGATCGCCCCGGCCGGCGGGACATGTCCACACGACCTCGCGGCTTGCAACGGCCGCGGCGACAGATAACGTCTGGTGGCCCTGAAGACGGTGTAGCCTGTGGAAGGGGCGGCGGTCGAGGATCTCGACCTTGCGTAGGCGGACGTCGACGGTGACGGCGTCGAGGTAGGCCTTCCGGGCGAGCCAGGACTCGAGGGCCGAAACGGCGAAGCGGCGGGCTGTGGCGTGGAGGGCGGCGTAGCGGGGGAGATCGTGGCCGGCGGCGGCGGTCCAGAAGAGAGGGTAGAGGGCGGTGCGGAGGTGAGTGAGGAGGTCGGCGAAGGGCGCTGGGTCGGCGTCGAGGAAGAGGGGGTCCGTTGTCGTCGTGGTCGTTGGGGACCGGCGGTCGAGTAGCGCGCGGAGTACGGCACTCTTGCGGAGGGTTGTGCGGGTCGTTTCGAAGCAGCGCTCGCCGACTTGGAGGGTGATGCGGTCGGGAAAGGGGAAGGGATGTGGCTGGTGGGAGCTGGCGGTGGAGGGAGTTGTCAGGGCTGGAGACCTCTTGCTCGTATCCTTCCTGGCCAACCCTTTGGTGGTCTTGTCACCTGGCTTGCTAGTGTCTTCCATCAAAGGGTGATGACCGGAAGCATCGCGTTTCTCTTGACGCCGTCGCTCCTCCTCCTCGATGGCTGCAATGACAATATGGTTTTCGCCGCGAGAGCTCTGCCCCAGACTTCGCACCGATCCGGACCTGCTCGTACCAGGAAGAAGAACGCTCTCCCGCAGCTCCTGTCCGAGCCACTCGCGAGCCTCCGAGACCTTCTGGAGGGGCGACAGGGTGTTGGTGAGCTGTGTGCGGCGCTGGCGTAAGACCTTGCCGACAGTGACCTCGTTGCTGCTGCCCTCGCTCATAAGTCTGGTGATCAGATCATCGGCGCGGTGGTCATCCAGCCGGACTTCCTCGGTTTGATGCTTTTCAATGATGGTCAGAGAGTGGTCTGAGAAGAATGGGAGGAGGAGGGCATACTTTGGGCTCTGGGTATACGTCTTGGCCATTCTTCGTCGGTATGAGTCGGAGGGAGTAGCGGCCATCACCAACGCGCTCAATACCGAGCTCGATACCGGGGTCCATGGTTGGATGTGCTGCGTGACGTATGATGGTGGATCGCGAAAGAGGCGGAAGAGTAGGTGCCAGTGTAGGGACTTGATGCATATGCCGTGGACCAAGATTGGTAGGGTTGGCCAGCGACAGCACGTTGGGAAGGCACGCGAAACATGTAACAACACGTCAACCAGGGAAGGCACCCAATGGGTATTTTGTTGACGGGCAAAACCACGACGCATGGCAACAGTGGTCCAAAACATGCAATTCAGTACATCCGTCACATCAGGCTACTTCGCCCTCCAATCTCCATACTCCCCTGCCCGTCCTTCATCTCTCCGCTCCGTCCAACCACAAACTCGTGATAGATCCTCTTCAGCCTGTTTCGCTCCTGAACGCTGATGGACGCCTTCGTCCCGACGAGCGCCTTGACGAGGTGCTTCCACCCGACGACCACCTCCTTGTCCTCCACCGCTGCCTTCGATGCCTCGGGCTGCTGTGCCCGCCGCGAACGCTTGCGCGCCTGCTTGATACTCTCCAGCTTGGCCATGATGGCCGCCCTCTCATGGAACTTGTTCGGCTGAACAAGGGACTGCGATGCCTCCTCGTCAGGCTCCCGGTAGGGGAACTGCACGAAGCCAGGGACAGAGTTCGATTTGTCGACGCCGTTGGTCTTGCCGTTCGTGGTGGGCGCATCATGACTGTCGTCTTGGAGGACATCGTGGATAGCCTCGAGCTGGGCGTTGGAGATGAGACCCTGGAGATCGGCACCGGAGAAGGATTCGCAGCGGCGGGCGATTTCCGTCCAGGCCTCGTCCGACTCAGACATTTCAGGGTCGAGCTTCACCTGCTGGGAGAGGGCCTTGAGGATGTCGACACGGTCCTCCAGCGTGGGAAGGTCGCAGAGGAGTGACTTATCCAGACGACCAGGACGCAGCAGGGCCGGATCGATGAGGTCTGGTCTCGACGTGGCGGCGAGCACGTACACGCCGGAAAGACCCTCGGCACCATCCATCAGTGTGAGAAGCTGGTTGACGACTCTGTCCGTCACGCCCGTGGAATCATGACCACGCTTGGGGGCGATGGAGTCAAACTCATCGAAGAACAGGACCGAAGGCTTGGCCGCCGACGCCCGCTCGAAGAGGTCTCGGACACTCTTTTCGGAGGCACCAATGTATTTGTTGAGGATTTCGGGACCCTTGACACTGATGAAGTTGAGGCCGCACTCGCCTGCCACCGCACTGGCGAGCAAGGTCTTGCCGCAACCGGGGTAGCCGTAAAGGAGCAAGCCAGAACGCAGGCGAAGCGGGCACTTCTCGAAAACAGGGGCGTACTTGGTGGGGTAGAGGAGCGTTTCGAGGAGAACCTGGCGAGTCTCTTGGAGGCCACCGATTGAGCTGAACGTGGTCGTCGAGCTTTGCAGAGAGACATCGCGGAGAGACGTGGGCGTGAAGTCCTTGAGCGCGTTGTCAAAGTCCGTTCGGCCCAGGCGAATCGACGAAATGGCAGCATCGGGCTTGGAGCCGTTGACAGACCGGATAATAGCCTCGTTCTGCGCCCTCTCCACGACAACACTGAGATCCTTGGGCATGTACCCATCGGTCAAGCCAGCAATGTCGAGGAAGTCCAGATCCGAGTCCAAAATGAAGCGGCCAGGCTTTCCTTTGGCATTCTCGCGGCTGCCCTGGCTGGCACCATCCATCCAGTTGCTGTCTTCGGCCGCCGCGCTGCCGTCCGCCGTTGTTGGGCGACTGCCGCTGTGCGAGTTGGCGGCGTCGTCTTCGGCCGGATTGGCTTCCTCCCTGACGATCGCCTCAAGGACCTGTCGTCTGGCCTCTTTGTTCGGCGCCTTGAGCTCCAGCATCTCCCGGAATACATTGGCGCCAACAATGATCTCGTTAAGCGCTTCCTTGCCTTCCGCCGTGGCAAGCAGCACAACGCCGCTGTCAACGCTGCAGTACTGCCGCGCCAGCGAGCTGATGATCTCGCTGACCTGGCGGCTGCGGCCGTTATCTGTAGTCTGAAGCTCCGTCTCGGCGGAGCACGAAGTATCCAGATCATCGAGGATGATCACCGCTTTGCCGCCGAACTTGGCACCCCAGCTTGCCGTCAGGAACAGCTGGTTCAGGGTAGATCTGATCGACGCCATTCTGCTCTCGTCATTGACGAGCTTCTTGCAGGAGAAGTAGGTCGTATGGAAGAGAGAGTCCTGTCGCAGCCTTTGCGCGACGTACTTCGCAACAGACGTCTTGCCGGAGCCGGAGGCGCCAGTTAGGAGGCTCGTCGACAAGTTGGAAAGATGAGACTGCAGGTCCTGCAGAAGCTTGTCGATGCTGACTAGGAGGCCGTCGTAGGAAGGCAGAGGCTCGGCGATGCTCTCCTCGGTCATCCACACAGGGCGAGGAATCGGGGGCTGAAACTCGATCGGGGTCTTCTCGCTGATACCGAGAGTCCAACGGCCGGGTTCTTTCGCGTCGGGAGAGTTTGATGCTGGCTCAAACTTGATGACACCGCCTTCCCAGCCCTGAGGGCTCTCTAGCCCGTCGTACAAACCGAACAGCGCGCCATCGGTCAAAGGCCCAGCGAGCAAAGACGATGCCTTCTGTGACCCGGCGTAAATGTGCCTGAACGTCTTCGCAGCCTCTTCCTTCTCAGCTTTCGACTCGGAGCCAAACTTCAGCCCCTCACTCATCTTCTTGGATGTGGCGAAGGGGTACACTGCCAGCTTCTGCACTGCCTCGCGGCCGACTGGCGGCGACGCGGCCTCAATTTCGATGATGCCACCCACCATACCGGTGAAACCCAGAGCTGCACACAGAGGCGCGGACAGCGCGGCGGGCTTGCTGTCCGGCGGATCATCCCAGACCCGCAGGTTGGCCACCACCTTGTTCGCAATGTTGGATGTCGTCGGTGCCGGATCATCCGCCTGCGGCTTTGGCGTGGTCGCAGCGCTGCCGGACTCGCGCAGCACGGTGACCAGCACAAAGTTGACACCCTTGAACCCCCGGGCATGCAGCAGATCGTGGTCTACCCAGATGCTAAAGTCGGGTGTGATGGGCTCCTCGTCGAACCAGTCCAGACAGGCGTTCCGGTCAACGCCCCGAAGGGTGATTTTGTTCTTGCGTTCGCGCGTGCTCTTCCTGCGGCCGGAGCTGGTTCCGCTGCGCCTGGACTTGGAGGTGCTCGCGACGCTGCGGTTCTCGGACGAGGACTGAGTTGTCTTGGCGCGGGTCTTGGGGGCAACGATGACCTCGGCATCGGGCGAGATCTTGGCGAAGGGAAAGTCGGCCGGGGGCGGGGGATCTAGAGACACGGTTTTTATGCGCGCAGACGAGGTCGGGGAGAGGTGTAAGGTCAGGGCGTGAGCGGGGACGAGGGTACCCGAGGCGGACTTGAAGGCGGGGTTCGGCAGGGCGCGAACCTGGGACAGGAGGTTAAGCTCGAGGAAGGTGGCGTGCAGCTCAATGATCTCCCAGTCTTCGGGGGTCAGAGGCTCGAGGTTGATCGTGTGCACGAGAGGGGGGTCGACGTGGATGGAGGCTGTGACCTTTTGGCTGTCGGTTAGGCCGAGAGTGTTGGCGAGGGTCGCATCGATCTCGACGAGGCCGATGTCCTGATCGCGCGAGGATCCGCTGCCTCTGACGCCGTTTATGCCGTCACGGCTGACAACGGGAGTGACCTTGCGCTTGCTGGGCATGCCTGTCCATCCTACAAAGATGGACTGCGGCGCAGAGGAGGTGCCGCCGCCAGGTTGGGGGTTTCGGTAAGAGAGTTCGACGACGACATTCTGCGCGGGCTTTGAAGTGGTCAGCGCAAGTTCTGAACGAGTATGTTTGGGGGGAGCAATACCGTATTGATGTTCACCAGCAGGGAGACCAGCGAGGAGGGGAGGTTGACGAGACAGTTGCGCAGGTGGACGAGAGACAGCTCGGCTGGTGTGGACTGGGCGTTCTTGCGAGGGGCCATTGTGATGTTCGGTGGAGGGGGAGGGCACCCTAGTTGGAAGAGAGAGTATGTAGGGTGGAAGCAAGGAGCATGCTCAGAAAACGTGTCGCGATTGAGCTACTGTCGGTCGCCGGTTGTCTGTCGAGCTTCACGCAGATCGATCCGGGGTTGACGATGCAGAAGACCGGCTGGTTGCATGTGCCGACGCCGAGGCATCCTCGGGACTGGCTGAGGGAGGGCCCACTGCTACTCCAACAGACTCACTGTACAGCACGCTGCAGCTAGCGGATCTGCGGGGTACGAGGGTGCTGGAGGTGCCTGGCTGTGGGGTTGTGTTAGTAAGCTCGACAGCCGGTCAGCACCTCCTCCAGCACCTTGCCTGCTCCAAGGTCCTTGACTGGAGCACAGGCCATATCGCGTGGCGCAGCTTTTCCATTAAACTTGCCGTGGCTGGTGGGCGCGCGCGACACGAGAAAACGCGTCTTCTCGCGTTCCCACGTTCCAATTTCTGAGACGGGGCAACCCCCTGGCAACCGGCAACCAGCGAAAGCCATCCAATCCATCCCATCCTCCATCCCACATCCCAGCCCCCACCGACAGATAGCTCCTTGCAGACTCGATCGACGAAGCGCCTCTCCCTCTGTCGCATTTCGCATCGCATCGCCCCGCATCGCATTGAGCGGCTTCACGACGTTTCTTTCACCGTCTATCGAGTCCCTACGACAGTATCTGCACATCCTTGATCCCTCACTATGGCGCTCCGTCAATTCAAGGCGCCCGTCCAGTACGATGCGCAGCTCGGTACGATTCCCCGCCATTGGAAGGTTCACATTGCGACGAGTACTGACACCATGCGTCGCAGCCGCTTTCGAGTCCTTCCTCAAGGACTTCAAGGCCACCCCCGAGCAGAGCATCACACATGCCTTTGGCAACGTCACGATAAACGAAGATGACTTCGACGAGGATGACGATGTCATGGAAGACGACGAGGTCGCAGAGGAGAGGCGTCGTCGCCTGAAGGAGTCGCGCATACCCCAGCCCAAGTACCAGCTCATTCTTCAGGAACTGGCCGATCGCCAGATCAACGAGGTCATGCTCGACCTGGACGATCTTGCTAGCGTCAGTACCACTCCGTGTGCTGGTGACCGGGCGCAAAGCTAATACTCATGTCAGTGGGAGAAGACACTCGAGGCCGAGACGGGCGAGCGACTCAAGCTGGTCGACTCTGTCGAAGTGAACACGAAGCACTATGTCGAGATCTTCTCCAGAGCCATCGATTCTCAAATGCCGGCGCCAACGAACAAGGAGTCGTACGTTTGGTCTTCGCAACCCCGCCCTATTTCGTCGGTGCTAACAAGGGAGCAGCTTCAAGGAGGACGTCCTCGATGTTGTCATGAGGCGGAGAGAAGAACACAACCAGGCCATGGACACGGCTGTCGCTAACGGCGACCTTCCTGCCGCCGCTGAGCGTTTCCCTGCCGAGTTGACTCGTCGCTACACCCTGGCCTTCAAGCCCCGCAGCCAGACTGCCGACCATGAATCCAAGGCCATGGCCGTCCGTGACGTCCGCGGCGAGCACCTCGGTCACCTCATCACCGTCCGCGCCATCGCGACTCGCGTCTCCGACGTCAAGCCTGTCGTCTCCGTCAGCGCATACTACTGCGAGGGCTGCGGCAGCGAGATTTTCCAGCCTGTCACCGACAAGCAGCACACGCCCCTGACCATGTGCCCCTCCGAGACGTGCAAGAAGAACCAGTCGCGCAGCCAGTTGCAGCCTTCGTCGAGGGCATCCAAGTTCCTGCCCTTCCAGGAGGTCAAGGTCCAGGAGATGGCTGAGCAGGTCCCTATCGGCCAGATTCCCCGCACTCTCACCGTTCTTTGCTACGGTTCGTCCGTCCGCAAGGTCAACCCCGGCGATGTCGTCGACATCTCCGGCATCTTCATGCCGACACCTTACACGGGCTTCAAGGCCATGAAGGCTGGTCTCCTGACCGACACCTACCTCGAGGCCCACTACATCCTGCAGCACAAGAAGGCGTACTCTGAGATGATTATCGACCCCGCCCTCGTCCAGAGAATCGAGCAGTACAGGCAGTCTGGCCAGGTGTACGAGCTGCTTGCCAAGTCTATCGCCCCTGAGATCTACGGCCACGTCGACGTCAAGAAGGCCCTGTTGCTGCTGCTCATTGGTGGTGTTACCAAGGAGGTCAAGGACGGCATGAAGATCCGTGGTGACATCAACGTCTGTCTCATGGGTGACCCTGGTGTGGCCAAGTCCCAGCTGTTGAAGTACATCTCCAAGGTCTCACCGCGTGGAGTGTACACGTCTGGTCGTGGTAGCAGTGGTGTCGGTCTCACGGCCGCCGTCATCCGTGACCCCGTCACCGACGAGATGGTCCTCGAAGGTGGCGCTCTTGTCCTCGCTGATAACGGTATCTGCTGTATCGATGAGTTCGACAAGATGGACGACAACGATCGTACCGCCATCCACGAAGTCATGGAACAGCAGACCATCTCCATCTCCAAGGCCGGCATTTCCACAACCCTTAACGCCCGCACCTCCATCCTTGCCGCAGCGAACCCTCTGTACGGCCGTTACAACCCCCGCCTCTCGCCCGTCGAGAACATCAACCTCCCCGCCGCCCTTCTCTCCCGTTTCGACATCATGTTCCTCATCCTCGACACCCCCAACCGTGAGTCCGACGCCCAGCTCGCCAAGCACGTCGCCTACGTCCACATGCACTCCCGCCACCCCCCGGTCGCCGGCGAGGACGATGTTATCTTCTCCCCCCACGAGGTCCGCTCCTACATCGCCCAGGCCCGCACCTACCGCCCCGTCGTCACGGCCGGCGTCATGGAGTACGTCAGCAAGACATACGTCCGCATGCGCGAGGCACAGCGCCGCGCCGAGAAGAAGGGCGAGCAGTTCACGCACGTCACCCCGCGTACGCTCCTCGGCATCATCCGTATCGCTCAGGCCCTCGCGCGCCTGCGCTTCAGCAACATTGTCGAACAGGACGACGTCGACGAAGCGCTGCGCCTGCTCGAGGCGTCCAAGGAGTCGCTGGCCGCGGACCAGGGCAGCGGCCGCACGAGGCTCAACCCGAACAGCAGGATCTACAACATGGTCAAGGCGCTGGCCGACAGCGGCGCGTGCCGGCCCGACGATGCGGAGGACGATGACGAGTACGGCGTGCTCAGCTTGAGGAAGGTCAAGGAGCGGGTCATCGCCAAGGGCTTCACGGAGGACCAGTGGCTGGCCGCGCTGGAGGAGTACAACGAGCTGGACGTGAGTATCCCCGGGTGTTGCAAGGTTAATGATATCACGACGCTGACTATTTTCACAGGTCTGGCAGACTGCCGGCAACATGACGAGGCTGGTGTTCATCAATGCCTCGGGCAACGATGCGGAGAGGGACGGCAGCGCGGAGGCGTGAGGCGTGACCTCTGTTGGCAAGTGCGTGATGTTCCCCAGGCCTTGCCGGGAATGATGTGGATGAGTTTGTTTTGGGTCCGGCGTTGGGATAGGGATATGAAAGCTTTGCAGGTGGTGCGCCGTGTCGTTGACGACGGTATGTCGAGTGACGCGAATTCAATGTCTTTTCGTTCAACCTCGTTCATTTACTGTGATATTTTATCCAAATTCGTGAAATGCTCGACCTAGTCTGTGAAGTAGACCATCAGGCTGGCTGATGCTTAATATCAACGTCTGTTTTCTACTCTGGCACAGGAAGAGTAGGCAGTCCGGTTGATACCGGAAAACCCCGTCCGAGGGCTGCATACTTGTATCAGGTGTTTGTGGGAAGATCGACTTTATAGGGAATATGAAGCGCTCCCTGTTTAGCAGACGGAGCGGCGATCGTGACCCTGAGGCCTTGTCGCCGATTCATCAGCGACCAACTCGGAGACCTGGGGGGAACACCCCTTTTATGTGTTGCCATGAAATTGCTTCCTCTGCAAGACAGGCCGAGAACCCGGAGGGAAGCCTTCAAGTGAGACTCTTCGTAGACAAGGAGATCATACGAACCCTCAAGATACAAATGTTGTAGACTTGGAGACTACCACATGAAGACGGACGGGACAAAGGAAGGACTTCCCATCGTTGCAAGGACCAAGCAGCTGCGCGACATGTAATTCCCTCGTATATGCCCAGAAGATGTTACGACGAGGACACAAGAACCATGAACTTTAATGAAGGAGAGTGTTCTGCCCCAAGAGGATCGCCATCTTCACAAGTAAAACCGGCTATAAGAGACTCGTGTTAAAAACCCACCATCAGGATGAGGGGGGAGGCGGGCCCATTTCAATATGTGTAGACAGCTGCTTCTCCGGAAGCAGTAGCAGGGGGAGATGGCTCCTTTTATACCAATCCAGGAACTGTCCATCCTCCAAGGCGAATACATGGGTGGGACAGGGCTCCATTAGCATGACTTCAGAAACGATTTCTTGGGAAGGGGGTTGTAGATAGGGAGCTACTTATATATGACTTCAACAGAGCTGCTTCTCGGAAGGATGGCTGTGCGGAGGGGCGAGGGGACACTCCTTTTATATGATCCAAGAGAGCCTTCCCTTTCCTCTGAAGAGAGAACACGGGGGAGTCTCTTTTGTATGATTCCAGAAGATCTCTTCTCCAGCAAGCAGCAAGATAGTAGGGCTGACACTTCCCGAAGCTTACCGTGGGTTTGCGCCACAACAGCAGTTAGACGGCCGACCACAGCAACAGAATGAACCACCGGGGTCACGTCCACCGAAACATCACACTGCCCCGAGGATACAGCGACATCACAAGCACGGACAACGCCAAGTAAACGAAAATCTTGTTCCATATGATACAGTATACATGCCAGAGGCCATGGTACATCTACTCTACACACCTTCTCCTCTAGATGCGCGAGGTCAGCAGCGCGGCGCGCTCAATCTCGCCAATGACGCCCTGTCCGCCGAGCGTCCACTTCTCCGTGACGGTCCTCTCGTTCACGAGCGACCGCAGCATGCCGCTGGCGGCCCAGTACTCCATGACGGCGCGGGCCTCGGTCTTGGAGACGGCATCGACGTGGAAGACATCGACCTTGTCGAGGGCCTCGTGGACGCGGGCATCGTAGTCGCGGCGGTAAGGGTCCGCGGCGGGAAGGGGCTTGCCGGCGGCGCGGGCGACGGAGCGCGCAAGGGCGAGGTCCATGCTCGGGGAGCGCGGGGCGTTGCTGCGGCTCGTGGCGGCGATGACGGCACCGCCGTTGGCGAAGGGCGTCTTGCCGGCAAGAGCGTCGGTGAAGAGGCGGACGAGGCTGAGGTCGTGGGAGTGGACGAGGTTGAAGGCGGGGTCGCGGTAGTCGCTGATCTTCATGATGTGGGAGAGACCGTCGAGGCCGAGGAGGACGGGCGGTCGGCCAGGGACGGCGGTGAGCTCGTACCAGAGGGCCTTGAGAACGGGCCAAGCGTAGTCGGGTTCCTTGGCGGCGGAGATGAGGTCGGCGAGGTTGGGGTCCTCGGGGAGGTGGAGGAGCTGCAGGTGGCTGTAGTTCTTAGAGGCCTTGAATTGGCTCAGAACCTCACGGTTCGCCTTGAGGATCGTCTGCAGGAGGCTGAAGCAGTAGACGGGCTGCGTGAACTCGACGGGAGAGGTCTTGGCCACGGGCGAGTACTCGGTGTGAGCGTTGGTCAGATCTTGGGCTGCAAGTTGTTAGCAAGGCAGTTCTTCATTGCGGCAGAAAACAGGAGGACTCGCCTTCAGGGATGTGAATGACAACCCAGTTGTTGAGCAGCGCGTGCGACATGGCCTGCATGAGCAGCAGGCTCTTTCCCGAGATGCGCTCTCCCGTCAACACGGTCCTCAACGTCTGCTTCTCCGTGGCGGCCTCCTTCAACCTCTCCATCATCTGCACCGTCTCCTTCCTGACGAGCATGTGCGGCTTGCGGAAGAGCCCCCAGCACTGGGTGATCTTGAACGACTCGAGGGCGCGCAGCTGGTCGATGAGCGTGTCGGGCATGCTGATCATGCGGCCGAGGTTGTCCTGGCTGAGCATGGCGTCGGCATCGGCGACGGGCAGTCCGGTGACGGGGGCGGCGTTGTTGTTGCTGAGCTGGATGCGCTTCCGGAAGGCCTTACGCTCACCCTGTTCGGGCTTCTTGAAGCGGACAACCTCACGCTTCCTCTTGGCGTTCTGACCAATCTTTCCCTTTCGGATATGCCTTCCAATAACCTGGCGAGGCTTGGAGCCGATGACCTTACCGCCAGCGGCGGCGGCGGCGGTCGTGGTGGTCGAGAAGGGGGCGGTCCATGTGATGATGGGGGTAATGCGGTCGGCCAGACGCAGGCCGGAGGTGGGCCGCGTCAGGCATCGCGTGCAGTTGATGGATGCCATTGTTGGCTGTGTCGAGCTGGAGGTATTTCGATTGGGGATGCTACGAGGCCATTCGGGTTCGGGGGGCCGTTGAGGTGGCTCGTCGAAGCGTCACCAGATTTTGGACCAAGCTGGAAAGTCAGTCGACAGCAAAGGAAATCTCGAGACGATAGGTGCACCCCAGGATCGCGTGGTGGAGCATCAGGGGACGGCGTCTCATTGGCTGTAAGAGCTCGCCCGGTATTTCGGCGCTAGCTGATCCGTCCTTATCTTATCGCAACCTCGACCCTCCAAAATTTCCAACCCAGAAAAGTTCACGATAGCCCGCCCGTCGCAGCCTGCCACTCCAACCACCCCCAGATAACTCGTCAACCTCCCAAGTCGACGACAAATCCAATCTTCACAATGGCGATCCCCGATTCGAAAGCGAAGCTCTCCGTCACCGTCGACCGTGCGACGCCCTACTACTTCGACCTCGGCCTCCTCCAGGCGACCGACCCCAACCCCTTCAAGATCACCTCCAACGTCGAGGAAGACCTCGCCAACGTCGCGCGCGATGGTGCTCAGGGTACGCCGTCCCTCTCTTTAATATCAGGCAAAGGCCACCGACTAACAAAGCACAGTCCTCATCAACCAGCTCATGACCGCCTGCCCCATCACCGCCAACGCCGAGGGCGTCCTCCTCACGCTGCCCCCGCCCTCGACGCCCCTCCCCCGCGAGCTCCCCGTGCCCAAGGCCAAGGAGCCGACAAAGTGGGAGCGCTTCGCCGCCAAGCGCGGAATCAAGCCCAAGACGCGCGAGCAGCGCAAGAACCTCGCCTTCGACGAGGACACGGGCGAGTGGGCGCGCAAGTGGGGCTACAAGGGCCTCAACAAGAAGGGCGAGAACGACTGGCTCGTCGAGGTCGACCCCGCCGCCGAGGCTCAGCGCAAGGCCGGCACCGAGTACCACGCCGACGGCAGGCGCGAGCGCAAGGAGAAGGTCAGGCGGAACGAGAGGAAGCAGAGGAAGAACGCGCGCGAGTCGGTGCAGGGCGGGAAGAAATAGGTGTAGGTGGCTGCCGAAAGACAGAGAGAGTGTGTGTGGTGCCGTTGTGGGCCGGGTTGGTTCTTCTTGAGAGGGTGCGCATCGGGAGGCCATGCGCACGTAGTAGACGACGACGGCTGCTTGGGACGGATTGCGGTGTTTCGGCGTTGGTACGGGAAAATTGGTATCCCGGTTGTTCATCCTTCTCAGGCTCTGCTGATACCAAAATCATCTTCTCCATCGGTCTGCCCCATTGTATATGATCCCGCTGTGTATGATCCTATTGTATATGGATATCAGTGCATATGATTTCATTGCGTATGAAGCCAGCTGGAGACATAGACAAACATGACGAGAGCACGGTAGACGACAACACGATGGACGTTCATCTTCAAATTCATCCGCTGCCAGGAGGGAAGCTCAGATACTGCCACGCACGCTATTATCCCGCCCGCTCCGGCTTTCGCAGCAACTCCCTTGATATATTATACACAAATCCATCAGCAGACCGCCCAGCCCATGTTCGATGCACGCGCTCTCTTTCGTGCCACCCAGTCCTCCTGTATCGCATTCTCCAAATGCCCGCCGTTTCTCTGCCGTCTGCGCCTTGTCAAACAAGGAGAAACATCGCTAAATCTCATGGCACAGCGCAAGAAATCAAACACACAAAACAAAGGGAACAAGACTGAAAACAGAAGGCTAAGCGCGCCATTAGGTAGGTTATCCTAGCACCAAGGCCAATGCGGTTGGGGGGCCCTCGCTCAAAGCCAGCAGCAACAGTTGAGGGGGTGCGAAGTGACTATGTCCCCGACCTGGATCAATCACGGCTCGGTGACCAATCGATTGGATGGTGACCAGTCCTCCTTTCCTGCCGGGTGCCGGAGAGGAGCAATTCGTGTTGCTCCTGCAACCCAACGACTGAGGAAATGAGGGATGAAGAGGAGTCGTCAGGCGTTATGTCGTCAAAGGAGTGATGCTGAACCATGTTCACACGATGCCGCCCGGGTATTGTAGAAGAAAAGAAAACGTCGTTTCAGGGTATCCGAAGCAGAGAGGACTAGAATCCGAGGGGCGACAAGGGTTTAATGGGCGACAGCGGTCGGAGGTCTCCTGATCCTCTTGGCGCGTCTCTGTCGCTGTTGATGGTGAGCGTTGTGGACATGGTCGTGTTGGACCCGACACTGCCATTGGACTCAGAGAGCGGTAATGCCTTCTTCTTCAGCCGCGTCTTGGCTTGTTGCTCATGGCTGTTGTTGGACTGTTTGCTGCTGTCTGAGGATGAGGCGGCACGATCGACCACACGCTCCTCGGGGGTGGGGGGCTGCTCATCGGGTACTGGCTTGCGCGACTCGGAGACGCCCCGCGGAGGGGGCTGGTTGAGCAGCAGGTATTCCTCCTCAATGAATTTCGCCTCCGCCTTGCAGCCCTTCCAGCATTCGCGCCATTCGCAGACCAGAAACCGGAAGCAGAAGGCGTCAATCTTCATGCAAGGCTGGAAGCAAATGCACAAGTTGCGGAAATCCATCTTGTTCTTGTCAGAATGCGCTAGCAGCAGGCTGAGATGGCAAGTGATGGCGAAAAGCAGGTAGTAGTTGAAGGGCGAGAGGTTCGAGAGCTCGTCGATGAGCAGCTGAGGGACCTTCTCGGAACCAGCGCACTCCTTCGCGACCCTTTCCTGGGCGGCCTTGGGGAACAACTCATCTGGCAGCTCGCGCAGCCATGCCTTGAGCATCGAGCCAATGATATTGATGTCGTAGAGGTCGTCCTGCTCGAACAGGTTCACATCGAGTTCTGGCTGACAGTTAGTCCCGACTCCGCAATAGGGGGGTTGTGGCCAGACAAACCTTCGTCGAACCTCCTCTGCCACTTCTTGATTTGGGGTCCACTGCCAGGCACTCGATAGAGACCTTCGACGTCGCAGCCCTTGTAGTTGAGGTAGTCAATCGCCCGCCATGGGAAGGATGGCATCCAGAACTCGGTCTTATCCCTAGAGTCCTCCAGTTTTCGCGAGATGCGCGTCCTTCGCGTCTGCTCCACAAGTGGCAGGTTAATTACCTTGAGCACATAATGCTCATCGTCGATGATCGGTTCGCGCTCCGTCGTGCTGCCGCTGCGCATGCTCTTTCCGAACAGACCTTTGCTGATCATGTCGGCGGCTTTGGAGTTTCTCAATCCACCAAAGAAACTTCCGTTGTCGCGGGCAGAAGGAGGGCCATGTTGCCTGGAAGGTTCTCTTTCTCGCGGGGTTTCTTTGTTGACAGCATCGCGTGGTGGCAGAGGCGGGGCACGGTCTGCCGACCTGTTTCGCGCAGCAGAAGTCATCTTCTTATTGCTGCTGTTGCTGCTGAATGACCGATCGGCCCCTTGTGGTCTTGACATGAGGCCCGGATGGTTGTTTCCCAAGGGTTGTGCCCTGGCGGATTCGGTGGTCTTCACCGGCGAGTGTATTGTCTGGCGGTGCTCCTTGGGGCTGGGGGTCGGCAGCTCGTTGTCGCGGGCGGACTTGGTTCGGCCCAACAGGCCAAAGGGCTTCGGCTTGTTCTTCTTTGACAGTTGGTTGTGAGATGCGCTGGTGGTGTAATCGCTGGTGGCGGAATGGGGCAGGTTGGATTGAGAGGACACGGAACCGGTAGACTGTGGAATGGAAGGGTCTGTACAAGATGTGTCTGTGTCGCATGAGGTACAGAGGTTAGCGGGTTGTGTGCGCGAGGAAGGGATCGTGACAGGCGAAACAGGAAGCTGGGCCATGCAGTCTGATGAAAGGACCCGCTCTGCGCCGGCGCATGCGCATGCGCATTGGGGGAGAGTTTCAGCACAAAAGGGGAAGAAGGAGCGCGCGCTCATGCCCGTACCTGAAAGTTTTGCAGACTTGCTGCTTGGAGCGGAGGTGTCAGTGCCCCGGGATGCGATCTCACCCCGCGACTCAGAACGCCGGTGGTGTTGCTGTTGTTGATGCTGGTGGTGGTGGTGGCCCGATTGGGTGGTGTGGCTCGACTTGGAGGATTTGGTCAAGTTGAAAAAGAAGCCGCTCTTGGAAGGTCGCCCCTGATCGCGAGGCTGGGATGGTGGTGCGGCGTTGGGCTCGACTCGAGGCTGTGGGCGCTGGTTCGGTCGAGTGGGCGTCTCGGCGGGTTGGTGTAATGCGGAGGTGATGGGAGGGTAGTTTTGGGGATCGTCGTCGTCGTCGTCGTCAAAGTCTTCGAGTGCGCGCGAATGAGTGTGGGAGCCGGGCGGGTTCAGCGAGGCCGAGGTGGGCTTCTTGGGCGAGAACCTGCTGAAGGGCGAACGTGGTGTTCTTGGGGACGAGCGGTGGGAGTCTGCGCTCGGGAGAGAGACGACTTGGAGGGTTTCAGCGGAGCGCGGGTGGTGCTCGTCCTCGGGCAGGGCGGAGGGACCCGACAGCGTCAGCGGCTGCGGTACGGGTTTGCGTCCCATTTTGGCCGGTGCCTTCTGGTCTGCCTCGCCCTACTCACTGTACTGCGGGTGCGCTGCGGTGCTGTGTGGTGCAATGCGCTATGCTGTGCTGTGCTGTGCTTTGCTGCGGGTGCTGGAGCTGGAACTGTTGCTCGAGGGCCGGCTTCTCACAGCCCACTGTCGGACACGGGGAGGCCGGTGTGTGTCAATGGCAAGGTCAAGGTCCAAGGTCCAAGGCCTGGGTCTGAGGTTCGTATTGAAGGGTCAGGCCTGATTCGTAGGGTGCCGCAGAAGGGGGGATGTGGTGTCTCGAATTGGGCGCGCGCTGGGACGTGTGGTGCGAATTCTGTCGGGTTCGGAGGATATCCAGGGGGGGCCGGCCTGCCTTTGGGGGGGGGGGGGGGGGGNGAAGGGTCAGGCCTGATTCGTAGGGTGCCGCAGAAGGGGGGATGTGGTGTCTCGAATTGGGCGCGCGCTGGGACGTGTGGTGCGAATTCTGTCGGGTTCGGAGGATATCCAGGGGGGGCCGGCCTGCCTTTGGGGGGGGGGGAGGGGAGTCTGTAGGAATTGGGGCGGAATTGGAGAGGGAAGGGGGCGACGCTGCGAACGGGGAAAACAGCAGCAAAAGCAAAGAAGTTGGCGAGGTCGAGTTTCGAGGTTGACACGCGAGGTATAGGATTCGGAGGATGGAGCTTGCGCTGGAGCTTGAGCGGCCTGCCAGATTGCACCCGGAGCCACAAAGAATGTCGCGAGGGAGCAAATGTCCAATGTCCAATGTCCAGGGGACTTTGGCCCTGGCTGCTCCGCGTGTCGTTGAAGGCCGATGAGGAGAAGGACCCGCCGGGGTCAGGAACAGGACCAGGAACAGGGAGACGAGACGAGGCCGAACAAGGTAAGGCCAGGCAAGCCAAACAAGCCTGACAAGCCAAGGCCAGGGCAAAAGGCGGGCGTGGAGGGATGGAGAGCGAGCCAAGATGGGTGCGAAGAAGGGCAGGTGGAGTCGGCGAGTGCTTGGTTCTTGTCGATATTGCGCAGGGCAGCGGGTGCGAATGGAGGGAGGGGATTCTGCTGTCTAGGTTGGTTTTGATGGCCAGGTTATGGTCTGGTCAGGTCAGGACGCAGAGGCAATATTCGAGTCTGTGTCTGTCTCCCTTGCTGCGAGTAACGGTCGAGATGGTATGCTGAGGTGTGATTGTCCGCCACGTTCGGTTCTTCTGATGACGGGGGGTGCAGCGTAGCGGTCGAGAATAGACGGTCAAAGGCTTGTTGTCCATGGCATCCCACCTCACCTCATGTTAGGTTGGTGGATGCATTCGGATGCGGATGCATGCCTGTTCAGTGGAAGGGAAGGATGGAAGGCAAGGAAGAGCTGGAGGGGCAGAAATCAAGGATCCGCACAGGCTGGTGGTGCAGGTCCAGGCTCAGTCAGGCTCCCGGGGCCCGCTTCTGCCACTGAGGAATTCTGAAACACCAAGGCCTGCATCGCTTTCAGGGGGGGTGCGCGTGCTAAACGCCGCGCCACACTCGAACCCACTCGTCCACTGTAACAGGAACAACACCAACCTCCACTCCGGCGCCAGATTCCCACCGGCCTCGGTCTTGAATCCCCCATCCATCACAGTCAAACCCCCCTGGCCCGTGGCCGTGGGCAACTGACGGTGATGCGCGGTGGACTCGAGCGGGAAAAGCCAAGGCGGTAGTGATTCTGGCTCGCGATGAACGATCCGGGGTAGAGGTACGAGCGAGGCATTGGCATCGGCATTGGCATTGGCATTGGCATTGTCCAACTTGCCATTACGAGTCCTTGGAACCACTTCATCTCACCTCGGAAGTTGCGCATCGAGCCATTGGCCTGGTATCCGCTCCGGAGCCAGACGGTGGTCGCAGCTTTTCTTCGGGCTGTTCAGTTGGGTCAAGCCCGCATGAGGTGCCGATCATATCATTTTGGAGGCCACATCGACCGGTTCGCTCTCGCTCGCCCTGTCAGGTTGCCTGCCCGTTAGATTGATTTGGCTCTGCCTCTAAGGAAAGGCTCGTTCAGCTAGATTACGACGACTGCCGGCCATCCCGCTGTCACCTATCGCCGTGATCCCTTTTTACCCGGTCACCACGCCGACCGCACCGGTACTTGCGGGCCTTGAAATGAATGGCTCGAATAATCGATCCGTTCCATCCATTTCGTTGACAAGCAGAAAGGCCGTCTCTGGTGGTACGCAGCGTCGGAGGCTGCGTCGCTCAACATGCTCCCAATTCTGATGACTGGAGCCAGGCTTCCGAAAACGACACGCCCGCGTGACCCTCTCGCGCATCCAAAAACGTTGCACGGCATTTATCTTCGGGTCGAACCACTTCCAGTAAAGATCAAAGGCACCCAGAGAGTCACCTACCAGACCCCCACCCGTTTTCGATACAGCCTCATGCAGACTTCGGAGTCTATCTTGCCTTTTAAACTTTGAGATCTCCGTAGCCTGGCCACGTCCTGGCTTCGCTGTTGCTTTTTACCAGCTTAGGCACCTCCGCCATATCTGCGAACAGGTTCCTCCCGCCCGCCGTACCTCCACCATCTGTGCTTGTGCCTTGGTACGATCCCGACAGGGTTCCTCTGGAGCGCATCCTCCCACCTTCCCGATCACGCTACGCTAAGAGAAGTCTAGCCCAGGAACGCCGCCCGGTGCTTCGACTCTGAAACTGCTCGAGCCGCTGCTATTGCCGGTAAGGCGCCGGCACTATTGGGCACGAAGACACGTACTGA
Source organism: Verticillium albo-atrum (assembly GCA_002851705.1). NCBI lineage: Eukaryota > Fungi > Ascomycota > Sordariomycetes > Glomerellales > Plectosphaerellaceae > Verticillium > Verticillium albo-atrum. The sequence goes on from NMXJ01000004.1 coordinate 1,331,440, forward strand.
GTTGGATTGACTGGATTGACTGACTGACCGACTCAACGTAAAGCAATTGTCTGCCCATGAGCCCAACGCATAGGAAATATCGAAGCCCGAAATGCGAAATTCGAACTCATGAATCTCGCGTCATGCGACTGGGGAGCAATCTTGTTGGAGGTCCAACACAGGATCAAGCCTGCGGCCAACCATCTGACTCGTCCCGTCTCTCTGTGGTCTTCATACTCCAGGCCACCACAACTTGGACCCCTATGCCAGATTCCCACCTCAACGTCGCCTCTCCTACCATCACCCAGGCCTAGACCCTTCGCGCGTAACGCTGAGACCCCATCGAACAAATAGCATAGCACAGAGCATCCACCTCACCGCCCACAGATGCGCCTTTAACACAAGCAACGCAACGCGGCGCATACGCAGTCACATCGCGGGGACGCCCCCAATGCACCCCCTCCTCCACGCTCACCAACCAGCTGCTACTTCCAGCTAGCCAGCTAACCTCAGCTACCTCACTCAGCTAGCCCTTCCCTCTCCATATGCTTAGAACCCCCCCTTGCTTCCCCTCACGTCAGAACCCCCCACCTCAGCGCGGCGCTCGTGGCGGCAGGACACCGCTGAGGCGGTTTGTGACCTATCACACACTCTGCAGGGACAGCGTCGAATGAGCGCGCGACACGACGGGGTGCCGAGATGCTTGGTGCCCAGGTACACGTGTGAAGGTTGCAGATCGACCGAGACATGAGGTGTGCGTCGAGCGCAGCTCTTGACCGGGAGAGTTGATGTCTTGCATAACTGCAGCCGACCCCGCTTCACAATTGCTTTTTTGTGTGTATTGGTTGTGCTTTTTTTTTTTCCACAGTGGTGTATCGTCATGCAATGAGGAGAGACAGGCGGTTCGTGGTCAGAGTCATGGTGGCGCACACCATAGACAACTTATGCATCGTCACTCTTATCGTCACACATTGAGGGGATTGCGACCATGGCCACTATCAAGAATTCCACATGGGGCCGGCAGTTGTACATCATCTCTCATTAGCATTACATCTAAGTCGTGGCTAAGTCGTGGACGTCACTCGTGGCGAGGCCCGTAGATCTCATGCCCCGAGGCGTTTACTTGCTAACACCACCGCCGCAGGGACCGGTGTGGGTGTGCTCGTGGGCACCCTCACGCTTGGTGAACTGCGCGCGATCCGCGGCCCACCGCCTCTGGTTCATGTCGACGGGGCCGAGCGAGTCGAAGCTGAGGGCGTACTTGGCGACCGAGTTGGCGATGCTCTTGGTGTTCAGGAGGTAGGCGTCGAGGTTCAGGTTGTCGATGTTGTCACCGGCCTGGTGGTAGAACTCATCGTAAGCCTTGCCCGCCTCACCGCCGAAGAGCTTCTGCTCCTCCTCGGTCTTGGCGACCTCGGCGCCGGTGAAGAGACCGCCGGAGGGGATGCCGTTCTCGATGAAGGCGGCGTAGTCGGAGCGGCCGCTGAACTCGGAGGGCACGTGCGCCTCGCCGTTGGCCTCGTAGAACTCCTCAAAGTCCTTCTCAATGACGTCGGAGCCGGCGGGACCGGTCAGGCCGAAGGCGCTGCCGTCACCGTCGTAGATGCCGTAGACGTAGTTGGGGCTCGCAATCTGTCGGGCGAATATCAGCACGCATTCCCTTCAAGCTTGGGACACTAGACAACATACCATGTCGAAGTTGAGGTAGGCCCTCATCTTGGCGAGCTCGGTGTCAGAGCCGTTCAGCTGCTTGACGTAGTAGTACGAGCCAAGCTTGCCGTACTCCTCGGCACCCCACCACGCGAAGCGGACGGCGTTCTTGACCTTGAACTGGGCCAGGTTGACGGCAACGTTCAGGACACCAATGGTGCCGGAACCGTCATCGCTGAGGGAACTGTTAGAACAGGAGATACAAGTGAAATTTCTTTCTCAGAGTACTTACTTGATACCGGGGCCGGCAACAACGGAGTCGGAGTGGCCTCCGAGGACGAGGACGTTGTCGTGGTCACCGCCCTTGGTCTCGGCAATGACGTTGTAGTTGACACGGCTCTCGACAACGGCGTCCACGTTCAGGTCAACCTCGACCTCGCCAGCAGCAAGCTTGGCGATGAGAGCCTGGCCATCCTCGAGGCTGATGCCGACGGTGGGGGCATAAGCGAGGAAGGGGGCGCCGAGAGTGGCGCTGATGCTGCCGGCGATGTTGTTGTGGACGATGAGACCAACGGCACCGGCAGACTTGGCATTCTGCGACTTGAGACCGAAGGCGCACTCGCCACGAGACAGCAGGACGATGCGGCCCTTGGTCTCGGCGGGGAAGTCGCTGGCGGCGCAACCGAGGGTCTTGACGTGGAAGAGGGGACCGGTCTCATGACCACCGGGGGTGTAGGTCATGATGTTGCTCTCGACCAGGGCGCCGTCGGCGGTCAGGGTCGAGGTGCCGGTCGCGAAGATCTCCGAGAAGGGCTGCTTGACGACATCGTAGTAGTCGAGCGCGGTCAAGGTCTCGTACAGGTAGTCGACGGTGGCGTTGTGGCCACCGCTGCCGAAGGCACGGTTGCCGCCATGGGCGTCGGCCTGGTCCTGGAGCGCCTGGGAGCCGGCGACGAGGTCCTCGATCTTGACAAGCTCCTGCAGCTTCTCGCTGTCGACGTACGGCTTGCACTTAGCGGCGGAAGCCAGGACAGGCAGGGCCAGGGCGAGGGAAGCGGTGGAGGTCCTCATCTTGAATCAAGGGAGCAAAGCAGACTGCGACGGTCGGAGGTGGAGAGAGGGGTGGGAAGACGCAATCGATCGCCCATTGTTGCGCTGGGCGCGTCGCCATTTTGTACATGCCAGACACGGAGAGACAGCTTCCCAGCTGGGAGGGTGGCAGGAGGGCCAAGGCATGCTGGAAAGCGGAAGCTGCAGCAAGGCACAGGGCGTGCTTGAGCATGCGAAAGCAATGCGAGGGTCGAGATCCAGGTCGATAGCGTCGAGGCGAATATCCAAATGCGGCAGTTGTGAGACTTGAGTCGAGCATCATCAGAACTAGAAATCGCCTCACCAGCGCGAGCTGCCTCTTCAAGCAACGCCGACGGGTTCTCCGTGGGTTCTCCGTACGATCGCCTGTCGCTTCTGAGCAATTGGCCCGCAGCGGCATGTGACCCTACCCGCGCTCTTCAGGGGACCTAAGATGTTAACGGCAGGTCGCAGTGACCGTTGGCGTGGCTGGGCAAGCCCGTGCAGGTGCTATCGGGGTACCGAGGCCCTTACGAGCGTTGTTCTCCATAAATGCAGCTCGTCCACCCACTCACGTCTCTCTATTCGACCCTGAATCGGCACCAGCCGGCCGGTTTCCCCAGCCTTGAGGCTTGGCAATCGGGCTGCATTACCTAAGGGGTGGCTTATCTCATCTGCGTTGGTGAGGCGAGTGCAACGCCAGGCACCTGAGCCCTTGACGTCGTGTCTTGCGAGCTGCCTGTCCACAGGTCGACCGTCTCATTACATCGTCGATCATCTCACAACCTATTATCCAACCCCGGTCGTTTTCTCCTGCCTCGTCCAGTCTCCACCTTGTGCATCCCCAGCCATGGCTGCAACCGTCGAGAACCTGCCAGAAGAGCTCAAGCTTGTCACCGCCGCTCACGTCAAGTACATTCAGAGCCTCGATACCAAGAAGGATGAATACGACTACTGGTTGACCGAGCACCTGCGCCTGAACGGCGTTTACTGGGGCCTTACTGCCCTTCACCTCCTCGGCCACCCCGAGGCCCTACCGCGAAGCGATACCATCGACTTTGTGTTGTCATGCCAGCACCCCAGCGGAGGCTTCGGTGCGGCCCCCGGCCATGACGCACACATGCTGTCTACAGTCAGTGCTGTTCAGATCCTCGTCATGCTTGATGCCGTAGATGAGTTGGAAGCTCGAGGCACGGGCAAAGCACAAGTTGGCAAGTGTAAGTAATCCCGCCAACCGTCCTCAGCCCTTCTGTGCTGGGCCATCCGATGGGACTGACCTGTGAACAGTCATTGCGGACCTTCAAAACCGAGCGTCGGGCACATTTGCTGGCGACGAGTGGGGCGAGGAAGACACTCGCTTCCTGTACGGCGCACTCAACGCTCTATCACTTCTCGGTCTCTTGGATCTTGTCGATGTTGGCAAGGCCGTGGAGCACATCGTCGCATGTGCCAACTTTGACGGTGGCTACGGCGTAAGCCCCGGCGCCGAATCTCACTCGGGGCAGATCCTCACGTGTGTAGCCGCGCTCGCCATCGCCAAGCGCCTCGACGCTGTTGATGTCGACAAGCTCGGCCGATGGCTCAGCGAACGCCAGGTTGAATGTGGCGGCCTCAACGGTCGGCCCGAGAAGAAAGAGGACGTCTGCTACAGTTGGTGGGTCCTGAGCAGTCTCGCCATCATCGGGCGAACCCACTGGATCGACAGCGAGAAGCTTACTGCCTTCATTCTTCGGTCTCAAGATCCTGAGTCGGGTGGCATTGCTGACCGGCCGGGGGACATGGTCGATGTGTGGCACACTGTCTTTGGCATAGCCGGGCTGAGCCTGCTTGATTATCCGGGGCTCGAGGCTGTGGATCCAGTGTACTGCATGCCAAAAGCGACGATCGAGCGAGTCTTGGGTAAAAAGTAGGAATCCCAATACGACATGTCCATCCAACGTAGAAATCTTCTCGGCTCTCGCTGTTCTTCTTGTATTTACCAAACCGATACCCCTTGCAATGAAACCCCTCCTTTTGTTACCACTCATCGGCGCTGGCTTGCCAACGGGCCCGCAAGCGCATCGTTCTTCGGCCTTCCGTCTCCTGCATCACCCCTCTCCTATGTTGCATCAGGATTTCTTGGCGTTTGCAAGCATATGGCAAGACTTCAATTGGTGGGCCAGTATCTAGGTCGTACTCAGCCTCAAACCCTCATGCAACGACGTCCTTCCTGCGAGGCTGAGCGGCCAGTCCTGTGGGCGTTCTGCCTTCTCCTGTCATCCCCGCCATCGAAGAGCACCCTGATGGCCGCCCATGGTGAGGGCTTACCTAAGTACCGTCCCCGTGCCTGCTCGCCCTGAAAATGGCAGTGACATGTCACGCCACAGTTGATACTTCTTTCCTCACATTGATGCGTCTTCGCATGGTTTAGTGCTGTGGGCCTGTAGCTCATATGCCATGTACGTACCGGTGATTCGTTGCCCCCTCTCCGCCAAGCCAGCGGACGACGCGCCCACTCTGCCTCTGGCTGTCTGATCTCGATCTCCCATCTCGATGCCGGCCCGATACTGGCGTCTACCTAGTGGTTCCTGCCTCAGTCACTTGTCTTCTTCCACCAGATTATGCCGGACAGAGGGAAGGAAGCCACAAAATGCACACACATGGACCACCCAGTGGAACCTGCCACTTCTCTTGACTGGTCATCCAGCACAGCGTCTGCTCTGGGTACGTACTTATTCCATAAACACTGCTCCTATGTCGTCCTGTCTCTCTCGATGAAAAGTTGATGATGTGTGATTAGATACATCACTCATGCGCCTTCAAAGGCTCAATATCCCTTTCATCTTGGCCGTTTCACGCTTTTCGAAAGATCACGCCCATTTAATGTATTACCCTTGATGGATACTTATGCTGTTCACTGTGGGACGAGATTCTCTGTTAAACTGTGATGCTGTGATGCATGATTATCGTGCCTGATTTGGGCCCCCCTCTGCATCATCACCTCCGTGTATCCTGACATAGTGCTCGACTGGCCACTGCTTAGTCGCAATGGCTTCTGTCTTGGGGTACATAATCGAGGCAGGTGCCATAGGGCTATCAACTGCGTGCCTGCCCCTTTACACGCGTATCCAAGTATTTTCCACGACTCGAAAAAGCCGAGGGATAAGTCTACTCGAGGACCCTTGTCTTGTCGTCCAAGACCTTGGGAGGCGCCGAGGGAAGCTGACCCTTCTGACGCATCTGTAAGTAGATTTGCGAAACTTGTGTCTCGTCTCCTGTTCCGAAGCAACCAGCTTTGGGGAGACCATGGCTCCTTGTGAGTGCTTGTCTGTCAATGTGGTCGTATGCCCTATCTTCGAGCGTGAGAAACCCCGTAGTACCGCCACACTGCGTCAGCCACAGGTCATCACTTGACATGGCAGGCATACCTGCCAAGAGTCAACCCCACAGTCCATCGTTCCTGCCCTGATTGATCCTCTGACAACTTATCGTCTGCCAGTCATCTACCTAATCATACCATCCAGGGCAGGCATACTCACTGAAGAAGTTCTCACCTTCCGTTACAATACTTTGATCGAAGCATCCCCCCGTCACTGCCGTGTACGAGCATCGAGCCCGGAGGCTAGATCAACGTGGCTATGAGCCTCGTCGTTGATCCGTACGCACGATGCCATCGAGGAAGGGTCGAAGGAGCGCAAAGAAGGACCAGGCCTCCACAGAGGTGAGTTGTTCCGTTGAGCAGGTCGTTCCTCCCTGAGTGTTTCCTCTTGGCTGCTCCTGCAGCATCAGACAAGCACAACTATCATCATCATCATGTCCCCGCCTTCGTCTTGTAAACCTCGTCTTCCTCGCACTCACGATCCTTTTTGCGATATTCTGCCTCAACACTCAATCGGTCAACCCCACCGATAGTCACTCGCTTTTCTTGCTCCTTGCTGTCAGCTGCCAGTCCCTTCATGTACTCCCCGCGCCGGGTTCGAGAACTCAAGCCCTTGTCTATCGTCTTGCCCCTGCACGGAGCCGTTGGGTCGAAGAATCATCATCGTCCGTCGTTTCTGCTCGTGTTCAAAGCATTGTACTAAGGCCGTCTAGAATATGGAGCCTCCGGCTGCCCCCTCGACGACCAGCCAAAATGCGGCCTTCGATTTTCATCCGGATCCTCCCCGGTACATCGACAGCTTCCATCAGATCGAAGACCCGCATTTGCATGCCGGCGGATTCGATTTGGGCCTCCTTCCTGAATGCCCTCTGGGGACAACACAGGACCCGTTCATCCTACCAGACGCGTCCCTGCCGGCCGCACCACCACTGGTCCTTGCGCGCCCTCCCCTCCAGCCAGGCAACGTCAACGCAACCCTCCACAGCAACGGAGACAAGCACAACATCGACGGCAACGCTTCAACCAGAAAGGCTGCCGCCGCTCTTTCCAAGACGCGCAACAAAGCCAACTTTCCTTTGGTCTGCTACCTTTGCGATAACGAGCCCAAATACTCTGACGTCTCCCATCTGCTTACCCACCTCCTTTCCCGTGGCCACGCAAGAGCCAAGGGCAACATCGAGGTCAGATCTCACATCCCGGGGGACACGGAAGCTGCAGAGAAGTTTGCTGCTTTCCAGAAGTGGCAAGACGACAACGGCATTGGCGCCCTCCTAAGCGAACGGTTCTTGGACAAGAACAACAAGAAGAAGGAGAAGGACCGCGTCGAGGCAGCCAAACGCAAGCGCTTCCTCGACCAGCAATCTGCTGTAAGGCTGTTTTTCACCTCATCCGTGCCTTCCCTGACATTCGACCCTCACTATTGACGTGCCTTCTTGGTCCTCGATTCATTCATTGAACTGACGGTGTGTTTTAGTCCTCCAAGAAACGCAAGGACACGTTCCTGCCTTCAGTCCAGGCCGACTTTCTGGACGATTTCAACATGGCTCCCAAGATCCAGACCCGTGGATCTGGCGGTCCAGTCCACTTGGAAAGTCACGATGGCAACGTTGGCCTTGGATTCCTAGCCTCCCAGAATCTTGCTTACCTGGAGCCTGCCGACAAAGACTCCGACAACCACCGTATCGCTGACCTGATGGACGGAAGCGACATGATTTCCGAGTATGCTTCCGACGACAATGATGTCATGCACAGGGTTCCTGAGCTGAAGGGTCAATTCTGGCCCGGCATGCATTTGTTCGACTCTGCAACTGAGGAGAACAGGAAGAAGCGTAACCAGCGGAAGGACGAGTCCGTTCTCAAGCGTATGCGAATTGGTTCGGATGCTGTCAATCCACGGGAGATGGTCACCGACATGAACATGACTTTCGAGCGCTATCGTCTTATTGATGACGAGCCCTCGGATGACGAGTTAACTCCGGTATGTGGGCGTTCCTTAACCCCTTTGGACTCTTGACAGGATTCATAGAACGTTTCTTCGTCCAGCTATGCTAAACAATATTGATAGACCAAAGCCTCTGCATCCAAGAAGAGGACCGGCACCCCCAAGGCCTCAGTTGTCTCGGAAGACATCCTCAAACAAAGGTCCAGGGCACTGGCATCGATGGGCGAACGTGTTTCGACACCCACCAAGTCCACTCCTCGAAAGTCCACCCCTCGAAAGTCCACCCCGCGCAAGTCTACCCCGCGCAAGTCTACCTCTCGGAAGAACACTCCCAGGAAGTACACACCGAGGAAGCAGGCTGCCTTCAAGACCCCCAGCAAGAAGGCTACAAAGGGACCTAGAAATCTTGAATCTCTGGATGCAGAGATGGATGACGTTGTCGAGGAGCGACGCACGAAGCGTGGTAGCGCTGCGCGAGCAAAGTCGAGAATTGCCGAGCAAGCAGAGCGTGATACCTTCGACGACTACGAGGCACTCGATGAGGACTTCGAGGCTGTGTCACCTGCTAACACCCCGAGCAAGAGGAAGGTGAAACTGGAAGCTATCAAGCACATCGCTCGCCACGACTCCGCACACTCTTCGCAAGACGACTCTGTCTTGTCCTACGTTGACAACGCCGCGGCCAGCATTAAGAATGAGCAAGGCGTCTCACAGGGCAGCGGAGCCAGGCCAACCGGTATGCTTCTTGTGCCAAATCTCGTGTGCACCGGCTAACAAAAGCTCAGCGAACTCTACGACCGGTTTTGTGGGCTCGATCCCCGTTGATTCAAGGTCGAGTGCTTCCATTGCATACCGCCCTTACTATGATATGGTATATTGATCTTTTCTCTGTCACGCAGGTTCCGACGTCGTCTCCATGTCCCTGTTCAACCCCTGTCCACGAATGCGACAGTGGACCCGTCGTCCCCCACCCCCTCGACGAAGGTCCCCTCGTCTCGTTTACTTGATGGACAGAGAATTAACCGCATGAACACACAGGGAATGGTACAGCAGCAACAGCCACATGGATTAATCCTCCCTTCGCGGTTTGCCCACGGCATGCCTAACCCCTGGCCCGCTCCCGGCAGCGTTTTCAATGGCTATGAGAATCATGCCAGCGGTGGCGCCGTCCTCGTTCAGTCGCCCGGATACTACCAAGGTTTCCAACATCAAGGCCTTCAGCAAAACCCATTCTACCAGCATCACCACCAGCAGAGCTATGCATATCCTGACCAGACTTTCCACGAGGCAATGTTTCAGGAGCCCCCTGGTCCTGCTAGGCCCCCTCAGGCCTTGAACTGGAACGCCATCAACACGCCGGAGAGCCCCGGCATGTATGGAGGACACCCCTGGCCGGCCCGGAGCCCAGTACAGAGTGGATTTCCTGTCAACGAGCACATTGGTTGGATGGACGCCGTCCATGGTACTTCCTCCGGCAACATGAGCGCTCATCTGGAAGCCAACGCAAGCACTACAGCAGAATCGATCACGACCGGTGGACCTGGTCATTCCATTACCAGCTTGGCTGATGACCTGCTCAAGTTCGATCCTGCGAAAGAGCCCGTGGCTCCACCTCCCAGCCACTTTGAGGATGCCATGGAGGCTATGGGTCACCCACTGGAGTAAGAGAACTGAAAACAGGTGAGGAATGTCCGCATCGGTAGAGTGGTCGTGGATCATTCCAAGTCACAAGGATACAAGTCAACAGAGGTACCTTGACACAAGGCTACAAGGGCGTCTCGCCAAAACCTTCGCAGCGGTCACATCGGATTGTACAAGGTCAGTCATCTCCAAACTATACTGACTTGGCCTGGCCTAACTTGAATTCACAGTACAGAGTTTCGCGCGCAAGCAATTTCTCTTTTTTCAGCGACATATTTTGGGATCCTGCCCAGGATCACATTGGAACCAACGGGCTGGCATGGCATTCTTTTCCACTCGCTGTGGAAACCCGCTATGACAGCTTGACCTCCTTTCTACTGGTTCGCCATGGCGGAACCAAAACTTTTGGAGGCGACCCAATAGAGTAGCCCGGGGAGGGGCGTGGGCAACATGACTTTGGGATGGTAGCTTTCAGCGAGGCGTTAGGGAGAATTACAGGCCACGGCTTTCGCCAACGAGGAAGCAGTATAAAGGTAGCTAGCTCATAACCACCCAGAATGACACATTTCGCTTCGACTGGTGATGTGGTGGCTGAACGTGACATCATGATATTAATTGCCTAGGCGGCTTAATCTACAATTGCTCGATGCTCGAAATCAGGTGGTCCAGCTGCTCAGCAGCGGTTGCCTCATCCTCCGCAGCGAAAACCTCGGATACAAGACGCGCTGTGCCCTGCAACCTGCGTATGCGCATGTCCCTCTCCATCTCGCGCGACTTTCGGGCGGCCACGTTGATGACCTTGCGCGGGATACGCGCCAGGCGCGCGACGTTGAGACCGTACGAACGGTGAGCGACGCCCTCGGCGACCTCGTAGAGGAAGGTGATCTCCTCGTCCGCGGCGGCAGCGGCATCGGCGTCATCGTCATTGTCACCATCGCCATCAGGGTCGTCTCGCTGGTCGTCGTCGACGGTCTCGCGGCCATCGGGCCTTGTGGCGGTGAAGCGCATGTGAACGTTGCGTATGGGGCCTGCACCGGTGGGGTCGGCGATGCGGGCGAGGTTCTGGTAGTGGGTGATGAAGAGGGTGGGGCAGCGCAGGTGGTGGGCGACGTGGTGGAGGACGGCGTGAGCGATGGCGGCGCCGTCGTGGGTGCTGGTGCCGCGGCCGAGCTCGTCGAGGAGGACGAGGGAGCGCGGGGTGGCGGCGCGGAGGACGCGTGAGGTCTCGGACAGCTCGAGGGCGAAGGTGGACTCGCCGGCGAAGAGGTTGTCGCGGGCGCCCATGCGGGCGTGGATGGCGTCGAGGGGGGCGAGGGTGAGGGCCTCGGCGGGCACGAAGGAGCCGATCTGGGCGAGGAGCGCGAGGAGAGCGAGGGCGCGGACGAACGAGGACTTGCCGCCCATGTTGGGGCCCGTGATGAGATAGGCCAGCGGGGTGGGGGACGCGAGGGCTGCGGTGAAAGGGATGTAACCGTTGGGGAGAGTGTGATCTGCGACGGGATGGCGGCCTGCGGTGACGGAGATCTGGGGTGGCGAGGAGGAGGGGAGGAAGGTGGGCTTGGTGTAACCGGGGAGGCGGGCCACGCGGGCGAGGGAGAGGAGACAGTCGAGTGTGGCAAGAGAGGCGACGGCATCACGAAGGGGTTGGTAGGCGTCGTGCGCCAGGTCGTGGAGAAGGCCGGCAAATGCGGCGTCGCAGGCCGAAGCGAGGGCCTCGCGGTTCTGGTCGCGAGCGGCAAGCAGGCGGACTGCTTCAGGGGTGTGGAAGCGAGAGAGCTTTTTGGTGCCAGAGATTTTGGCCCACGAGGCGGGGACGTTCTTGAGATCAGTGTTGAGAACCTCAATGAGGTACTCGATGCCAGCGACGGTCACGTAATCCACGGGCTTCTTTCGCCCGAGCTTAGCGGCGGCGTCACGGCGGTGCTCGTCGAGTTCCTGCTCGACCGACACGATACCCATTTTGTAGTCTTGAATGTCGTCGTTCTGCTCAGCTTCGCGAAAGAAGTTGTATTTGTCGTCCTTGCGGGCGGCCTCTGGGTTGATCTTGTCGAGATAGGATACAACTGTGTCCAGAATGTGGGGAAGGGCGAGGAGGGCATTCGCGATCAGAGGAGACTCGAAAGCGGTGTCGGCGGCAGTCTTGACAGTGGCGTATTGCGTTGCGATGCGCTGGAGCGACTGCAGCACTGAGAGGAGCTCAGGACGACTACATTTGGCGTAGTACATACGGATGAGGCTGCGCTCGAGGTCGGCCTTGATACCGACGAGAAGCGCTTCGAGCTTGTCGACTTTGGGGGTGCCTTGGCCGTTGGCTATCTCCTCAACAGCGGAGACGCGCTCCTCGAGCTGAACGTCATCGAGCAGAGGGCGGCCAACCCACTTGCGGAGTAGGCGCTGGCCAAAGCGAGTACTCGTCTTGTCGAGGGCCCAGAAGAGGCTGCCGCGTTCAGTGTGGTCGGTGGAGTTGCGGTAGACCTCCAAGCTTTCGAGGGTGGAGCCGTTGATGAGCATGTGTTGGCGAGTGGTGAAGCTCTGGAAGTACTTGGTCAGGTCAAAGATGTGCTCGAGACCATACTCCTTCAAGTGGGTGATCATGGCAGACAGACAGATGGTCACTGCCTCAGGCAAGTGCAGGACCTTGTCCAGCAAGAGCCCGGCGGTACCGTTGTCGGCTGATTGAGTCGCGGCGTCTTTCAACTTGTCGGCATAGAACTGTGTGACATGCGTGTATGCCTCAGCAGCCATGGTCTTGGATCGGGGAACTCGCTCGACGCGGCTCCGGTCACCAAAAACGTTGGTGCTACTTCCCGAAAGATGACGGATCATCTTGTCTGTGCCCTTGGTCAGGTCGCCCACGATGACAAACTCGCAGGGAGAAATATGCAGCAGCCGCGTCTCGATCTCGCTGCGCATGAAGCCGTCCTCAAAGTTGTCGTAGATGATGTCACCCGTTGCGGGTTGGACCGCGACAATGCCAACATCAACCTTCTCGTCCGTCCCCTGGCCTTTTGAGGGCGTTTCGGTAATGCAAAGGAGGTACCCGGCAGCCGGGGCACCATTCTCTGCTTGCGAATCGAGGTCTCCGTTCTCGTCAATGTACGTGCCCTTCGTATAGACGTTGGTCAATTTGCGCACGAAAGGCGCATTCCGGTTATCGCCCGCCTTCTTGAGGGCCGCTGTCTCGATCTGCCGCACAACGCCAACCTTGTGACCGGCAGCAACAAGCCGCTTGGCGTGGACAGGAAGTCGGTGGACGGGGATGCTGGCCGAGGCAAAACGGTCGAGATGTGACTCGGAGGCGTGTTCGTCATAGCGGAACTTGCCCGGGATGCAGACAATGCTGAGCTCGCGGGCGGCAATCCGTGCATCCTCGCCGAAGAAGCGGAATTTGTAGCCGACCTCGACAATGAGCACTGTGTCCATGTGCTTGCGCTTGATGTCAAGGAATTGAATCTCCATGGGAGTGAGCTTCTTGTTGGCGCGGGCACCTCCCTTCTTTGTAGATTTTGGGGGCGGCGGAGCTTCGTCTTCTTCGCCATCCTCGCCGTCTTCGTCTTCGGCTCCTGGAATGGCCTCTTCCTCGGCGGCGGCAGCGTTGCGGCGACGAAGCATGCTGTCGGGGTGGCCCAGCTTCTTGACGAAGCGTTTGTGGAGCTCTTCTTTATGACGCCTGGCAGCCTCGGTGTCTTCTTCATCTTCATCTGGAGCGGTAGGTCCATCTGAGCGGGCCTCTTCGTATAGATACCGCCCTGTCCGAGACGACGGCTTTGGCGCTGACGGCGCAGTCTTGTTCTTCAAAGGCGATGACGGCACGGGGGCCACTTGTTCGTCCTCCTCTTCTTCGGCATCAGCTTTCCTTCTCTTCGAAGTCTTGCTGGCCCCATTATTGGCTCGGTCGGCGTCTTCCTCTAGCGGCCTCTTACGAGAGCTTTCGGACGGCTTGGTCTTCTCGGGTTCGGCTCGTGTCGGTGATTGGGATTTTGATTGTTGGGACTTTTGAAAGGCAGCAGCGAGACCATTGACGGTCTTGGGTTGGAAAAAGCTGGTGAGAGACTTTTGCTTCTTCTCTGGAGGCGCCATGGTCGATAGGGGAGCCCTTTTGGCGGAGGATGGATGGTGGGCTTTGATTTAGGTGGATTGGGGAATGTGGTGATGTCAAAATCGAGTCGCGTCCAAGAGCAGTCGACGCGTTGAGAGGTTGCAGAGACCCACTCATTGGACATCGGTACTTGTTGCAGCGCACGGACCATGCCCCTGTTAACGACCACAGTCCACTTCACATGGCTTCTCTCCTCGCGTCTGGCACAATTATTTTATCTCCACTACAACAACTGCAATAGAGAATGCCATCGATTCTTTATCTCTCCCTCGATTCACACTCATTTACTCGACTACAAGTAGGCCCGGATGGAAGAACCATCCCTCAGACACCGTGGATGCCCACCCGCAGGAACCGGGGGTCCGTCTCGACTCTCTCCCGCAGCGGCCCCTTGGAGAGCTCATCTACGTCCCAGTGCGCCCATACGAACCGGCCATGCAGGAAGGAAGCCTCCTCAGATGCAGCCCAGACGGCGAAGTCGCCGGGCAACTTGACTGCGGCGCGTTAGCAAATGTCGGCGCATCACAAGTCGGGGACTGGAGCCGTACTATCGTCAAAGTCTTCGGTCGCCTCAGGGAAGAAGCTTTGGGCCAACTCGGTGTAATGCATGCCAGGGTGGAAGGAAACAACCTGCATATCCTCGGGCTTGATATCCGCCGCCAGAAGTTGCAACACCGCCAGAGCCGCAAGCTTGGTGGCTGAATAGGCCCTGAACACGCTCGCGGTGACGAAGTCATGGGCCGCGCCGCTGGAGACGTTGATGAGGTACTGCGGCATAGAACAGAACGAGTCAGCGGATGATTCTGTCGCGATTTCGATGCCCCGACTTACCAGCTTGTGGGCAGGATTTCGGCCCTCCTGCTTATAAAACCTCTCGGCCAATTGGAGAGGCCCCTTCGTGTTGGTCACGTACCCATCCCAGATCGACTTGGTCCCGAGACTCAGGATGGTGTGCGGCGACCAAACCTTGGCGCCGCAAGGGATAAGAACATCAACGAGGATGTCCTCTTGCGCCAGGCCGGTCCAGAGGTCATCGACGGCCTTATCATTGGACATGTCGCAAGTGCGGCCGATGACCTGGACTAACGGGTGTTCCGCTGCCAAGCGGGCCACAGCATCGTCAAGAACGTTCTGGCGGCGACCGAGAATGATGATTCGGGTGGCCCTGGCCACAGCAAAAGACTCAGCAATACTGTAACCGATGCCTGTGGAGCCACCTCCTACGAGAACAGTGCGTCCAGCCTGAGAAAGAACCTCGCGGGTGGGAGAAATGGCCGGGTACGGCTCGCGGTGATAGATCTTAGTTGTAGTAGAACCGGCGAGTTCAGCGGGAGCTAGGTTCAAAGGGAGGCTGGTCATTTTGGCAGTATGAGATGGGATAGATATGCGGTGGTAGAGACTTGAGGTGAGTGAGGATCGGCTGACGTGGTGGCTAAATGTCCACAACTTTATCTGTCTCGCACCCACAACCCTTATCCCAACGCCCCTGTTCATGAAGAGTTCCCTCAAAATGGGGAGGGACATGACACTCGGCCTCCGCGGCATTCTGATTATGCACGCTGGTCATTGCGATATTGGACCTACTGACGAGTATTCTTGATCTATAGTTTCGACCAGCTATCATCCGCTGGAAGGCCGCCTATTTCCCCACCGTCTGGCTCCTCCTTCGGTCCCAGGCACATACGTAGGTAGTATGGGCGGAAAGAATGGTGGGGTCGCAAGCAAATGCTACCGGGCTTGGCATCGGTAGATGGTGACCCGGCTCCGAGCCTCCGCCAAAAGTCCGCCTGCACCCCACTTGAAACCCGCTCAACTTCCGCTCAACTTCCGCCGAACCTCCGCCCAACGTCCGCTGAACGTCCACCGCTGACCTACCGACTCAAACCTTACCACCCGCAACGAACGGAACCCCTCGCAACAAATTCCTAGAATCCACTCGTGGGTTAAATCAGCTGCCTGTCTCTTCTGTCTCGTTTGGATCATTCGACTCCTCCAATTACCGGACCATCTTCAAAGCCCGAGGTACTCCACCATGGCTCCGAAGCTCAACGCCTGTCAGCCATGTACTGCGAGGAAGCGTCGCTGCGACAAGGCCCAGCCTGTTTGTTCCCGGTGCAGTGAGGATGAGCTCCAGTGCAGCTATTCCTCTCGCAAGAGGAGGAGGATCCAAGCACCTGCCCACGAGCTAAGCCAGACACTGTCCGAGTCTGATGACAGCGCGCTGAGTCCCACGCCCCGGGCCTCCGATGCTCTCCTCGAGGGGTGGACAGGGTGGACAGGGGCTGTTTTCGACGACAATCTCGAGGCATCTCTGATACAGATTGCATCCCCATCTCGATCGCTCGCTGCTCATGCATGGTTCCTCCACCCGAGCTCTTGGACCATCGCCAATATTGAGATCACCACTCCCCCCTTCGCCCTCTCCGTCTACGCCAACAACATTCGTGGCCTCCATGACTGGTTCTCCCAATGGCTTACCCAAGGCCAGAACCCGTTTCTTCACCGCCAGCTCTACGCCGAGGCTGTCGTTCCTCAGTCCATTCGAGATGCCTTCGCTTCCGTCGCCGTGCACACCACCAAGACCCCAGAAAGTGAGGTCATCGCCGATGTGATTCTAGAGGGCAACCTCTCCGCGCTACTGGCATCACAGCCACCAAATGACGACTGCCTCTCGACACGAGGGCACCTCGCTCGCACCCAGGCTCTTTTTATCCACCTCGTGCTCGGCCTCTTCTCCTCCTCCATCCCCCGCCGCGCGAACTCGGAACATCACGTCCGCACACTCCTGCGCTGGGTCCAGCAACTCTGGGGCGCTGCCACCTCAGACCCAGATCTCTGCCGTAACATGCCTCACCCTACCCCCGATGACATGGTTACCGACGCCGCCTTCGATGGCGACCCAGCCCCGCGCCTATGGCGCACTTGGGTACTCGCCGAGAGCATCCGCCGTGTGTGGCTCCTCACCAGCGTGACGATGAGCACGTACCTCGTTATGAAGCATCAGTGGAGCAAGTGCCACGGTGGCGTGCAGTTTACGGCGCGGGGGAGTCTGTGGGCTGCAGAGTCGGCTGGCGCGTGGATGGAGGCGTGCAAGGAGGATCCATTGTTCCTGCTGAACTTGCACGGCGATCACTTGTTCTCGACCGCTACCTGGGACGAGGTGGATGAGATGGCGAGGCATCTGCTTACCGCCATGTGGGGGCGGGAGAGGGTTGAGAGCTGGCAGGCGAGAACACGGCGGAGGACTGCGGCCAAGGTTGTGCAGGGATGAAGGGATCGCCCAAGTGGACGAGTAAGCCGGTATTTGGTGTGTGTGCTGGACATCGCATTCTCGACCTACTGCCACCAGGAAGGTTGCCGCCCTCATCCTCCATTGACGGTCATCTGTACCCAATGATCACCGAAGACTGGCAATCAGAGCTGGCATTTCACTGACCAATCGCTCAAATACTATCAACGGTCCATCACACCTGCCGTGTCACATTGGAGCAGGACGAAGTGCCGAACATCAACGCGCCTTGACAACAAGGATAGGGCATCTATTCCGAGTCTGCCTTGGATCTATGGCCAGATGTAGTGGTCCGTCGGTCATCCTTGAGGTCTCGGGTTACACATGAAAAGCAAGCTGGACCTCCATCCCGAAGACAAGGTTTGTTGTGGAAATTGGTGGCAACAGTGAGAATGCCGTTCGCCGGACAGCAAAGGCCGGGACGCGCGAAGTTCGACTTACCCCGCGACACCTGGCGGTGAGAGCACCATTCACGCCCCAGCGAAATGGCCTGCAGGCAGATGAGCCAAAGATAGCCTCGCCTCGTCTGCCTTCGATTATGCCTCGATGCGCACGGCATGATGGTAAGTCGCCCAACACCATCTTGTGACGTCGCTTGTCTTGTGCGTGTATGTATGTATGTCTTAAGTGGCTGACATGAATAGATCAACGAGCATCGAGCAATCTAGCTCAAGCAGGTTGGAGAAGCTCGGAATGCGAGGCAAAGTGCTAAAGTCGCACACATGGCACAGCATGCAACCCGTTAGGCAATGTCATTGGTCCAGCGCAGCCCTATTTTTACAACCCGGCCGGCACTCTCATCCGAGCTGAACATGGCAACATCACGTCCCCGCGCTCAAGTGATTGCCCTGCTGTCAGCCTAACCACTCAACGCTCCCCGTCAACCCGTGTCCTGGGCAACGTTGCGATGTCGATCCTGCTGCGGGTAAAGTGCTCGGTGCATTTCAGCTCTGTCGGGACGGCCCAATGACAACTCACGCAACGGTTCCTAGCTTCCGGCAGGCTGCTTCGATGCGACACGACGCGAGGCTACGTGTTGACGCGGGACGCGGCATAATACGGGGTAGTCTTGCGGGGGAGGGATCGAGATGGAAATTGATGAGGCGTAAGACGGAGCGAAGTCTTTCCATGAGGGTGAATTGATGAAGGTTTTGGGGATACCCGGCTTGGGTATAAAAAGGGGTCGGTCTTGGCGAAAGAAGTATATCAGAATGGCAGCAAAAGCGCCGCACATCAAGACTATCAATTTGAAAGCCAAAGCCATCTACCATCATGCGGTTCGCAACCCCCCTCCTCTCCCTCCTCCTCCTCGCCGCCTCCGCCTCCGCCAACCCGGAGGCTGAGGCCGAAGCCGAGCCCCAGCCCTTGCCCGACGCCGACGCCGATGCCGCCCCGGGCGCAGGCACCTCCCTCTACCAGCACGCGATCCCCGAGCTCCTCGCGACGCGCTTCGACGCTATCGGCGATGATGAGCAGGGCCCCGCGCTCGAGAAGCGCGCGTGCAAGTACAACGGGTGCAAATGCAACTCGCGCGGCAAGCAGTTCCGCTCGTGCGGCAACTGCGTGTGGACGAACAACGGGCAGTGGGCTATCAAGAAGAAGAGGGTCAGCAACCACATCTACGAGTGCGCGCCCAACGGGGGCTGCTGCGACTACGGGTACGCCAAGGACTGCGGGAAGAGCAACGCGCGGTGTTATATTCGGGGCTAGGATGGGTGCGGGCTGCTGGCTTCTTCGGGGTCTTGTCTGTTTGACTATACTTGGGATTTGATGGGAATTGGGAAACAAAATTGATGATAAGTGTGTGTGCCTGATTGTATTTAGTATGGGTGACTTGTGCGGTCTTCGCCTTGAGAGTTGTTTGCCCGTCGCAATCTGCTTTTCTTGCTTGGCAGGATTTTCATAGGCTTGATCAATGAACAACGCTGGCCGTCGAGGTCTCGGAACATTTGGCCAGTGGCTCTTCATTGCTTGATGACGTCTGGGAATGGAGTCCATGAGTTCACATTTGCTGAGTATCGAGCCTGCCATCAGACTGAAAGAGATAGCCTTGTGCCATTGTGACTGGTGTAGCCTCGACTGATGTTTTGAGTCCGTCAGATTCCAGCATGTGATCTTCATTCCTTTTACATACTCATGAAGTCGAGGTTAGAGACCACGCCCTGTGGACCAAAGTTGGCGTGAACGCGGTGTCAGAAGTATGCACAGCGCCTCATAAATCAACATGATACAATTCCAGATGTCAACATATTAAGCCATCAATCTAGATCTGGAGTGCACCTGTTCACCCATAGCCTCAGAATAGACTAGACAGAATGATAAATGAAGGGGACAACAACAACTGGGCCAGGTAACAGCATGGACCGATAGTTATCATACAGGGGATGCTAGTGGCACATCATCTTTAGAATCATTGTCATGAATCAAATCGTTAATGTGAGTTGCCCTCCCGGCGCCGACTTGGAAGCATCAGCCACACGCAGCATGGTAATATGCCAACCCAGGTTCGTTCTGCTCCATAACACCCAAGACGACGACATCGTCGTCCTCCGTGACAAGCTCGATCTACATACGTACCAAGGACCTGTGGGGAGATTGGGAATATATCTCGTGTGCTTCAATTCCAGTGGGTTCGTGTCAGATATCGATATGTCATCACGCACAACATTTGAGCAACATAGTCTCTAGAACTCACATCAATAGCACTCCTCGTGTCTGCGGAAAGACAACGCGACTGGATAACCGATACACTTTACTTCGAGCCGGGCAACGACGCGGGAGCATGATGCACCGGGGACGCAGTCATAGGCACGTCGGAGAGGCTGTATTCTGCCATGCACATACATGACGGCAACCGTTATGAATACTGCCTCCAGACCAAGCAAGGCAATAAGGATCTCGGAACGACGACGTTGCCCGGAGACGCCAGATGCCGGTCGTCGTTCCGCCGTAGCACCCATGAGTGCCCGCACTCACCTCTCGGACCGGCCTCCAGACAGTATTTGCAATTCGCCTCCCACTTGAGACGTCCCCGTCCACGTGGGGCTCGAGGTCTATCAGGCACCCATTCGTTTGATGCCCGGCAGGTCCGTCTCCGCCGGCGATGCCGCGACCGACTCGCGACGGTTGTGCCGATGCCGTAAAAGTCATATTGGCGTCGGTAGCCATAGCCAAGCTCAATGGCCATTGCTCAGTCCCTGCCCAATTATCAGACCACACCACACCAGCCATGCTGCCTGATGTACCGTCTCGTATGCCACGGAAAGCCAAGCACGTCTGGCCCTCGGCCAATCCCCCCCAAAGCGGAGCACATAGCGGCGTCGTAACATGACCGCGACCCACGACCGAAAGACGAGACAGCAATATGCCCTCGAGACAACTGTCGCAGAAAACAGACGAGCCCATGACGGAGGCTCGCCGGGGTCGTCTCATGTCATCCGCCGCCCACTGGGGACCGAGACTGACCCCAACCCAACCCGAGACAGGCCTCGAATGGCCACGCCCCCACTCCACCTGCCGGGCCAGGCTCAAACCCACCGTCGCATTCACGATAGGGTCCCCCACAGCACACACACAACGCTACTTGGCAGGATGGAATCCGCGGCGCTGGTCCTGCCTCGAAGCGACGGAGAGGGGGGGGGATGGGGGCACCTCAGCCCCGGGTCGTGTCGTGTCGTGCCACCCATTCATTCTGTTCACGCCAGCAGCACCCGCGACCATCGAGAAAGCCGCACTCAATAGTCTCCGCGCACAGATGCCCACCGCCCGAGCACGAGGCGGACACGACAGTCGAGCCTACACCTTGACGCCACCAGACGGAGACAGGTTGTCAAATTGTCAAAAGGACTGCGAACAGACCTGTCACATCAGCCCGTCGATCAATCAGACAGGCAATCAGGTAGTCAATCATTCAGTCAGACCACCCAGCTCGCCCGGCCCATCGCGCCAGTGGAGCGTATGGGGGGGCCTTGATCTTCGGACGACAGCTGCCATTCGCACTCGTGCAAGCGCTCTGGGGCGCCCATGTTCATGTTCGGGGGCCCTACCGAGCGACGCTGCAGCTGGCAGTGCGTCGTGTGTGCTCTTTGACCGCCCCCGACCAGGGCTGGAGCCAATTTGTTTCGGACGAACCCCCCGGGACGCTATTGGCAGCGAACAACGGATGTGAAATCTCTTTCTACGACGGAGGGCCACGAGGCGACTGCGGTGTCAGTGGTGTCTTCACCTGGGCCGGCGCCGTTGCGCCGGATCCCGTGCCCCGGTTCATGTAATCTGCTGTGCAGAACCTCCTTCCCGTTTCTGGAGGTGAGACACGCTGGGGCTGAAGAGAGTGATGGAGATGGATACCAGGTATGATTGTCATTTGGGGCAAGTGCCGGCTCTCGGGAATGCCGTCAGGTGGATGGACATGTGCAGGATGGAAGCGGTGCCCACACTGTCGGAAGAAGAAGCTGCCATCAGAGAGGGTACTAATGACGATAGGTCATCGCCAGCGGCCGACGTGATGGATCGCAGGCGTGAAATGTGTATTGTAAGAGGCAACAAGTATCCCGCTCTCTCGTCCCACTCGAACGATAAGGCCAACGATGACCTATTTCCGGAGGTCCGTCGTGGGATTCCCCCCAAACACCCCTCAGCGCTTGATAACGCGGGCACTGAGAGATAGACAATCGCGGGAGCCAGTCCCCCAGTCCCCCAGTCCCCCACGAGCCCACGAGCATGAGGGGTCTGGCGCTCGTGACCTCTCGCCTATCTTGGATCCTGTCGAGGGCTGTTCCGTGCATCGCGAGGCCGACGGGGAACTCGTGGCCTTAACGCTGTATGCTGTACGCAGTCCGATGCCATGTACGATGCGCGATGGACGATGCGCTGCGTTCGTCGTGAGGGAACCTGGTCGACCGATGGCCTGTTCATCGACATCCTGGCCGTCTTGTCTCCCCAATGGTTGCTTTCTCAACCACGCACGCACGCACGGCAAGACGAGTAGAGCCAGGACCCGGTCCGGTCCTCTAATGAGGCAGCCGAGCAGATACAGACACGATACAGATGCGGCCAGGGCCCTAGGTAGTGACAATCTCCCAAACCCCACGCCAGCGCTTTCTAGAAGCAGGACGGATGCCGGTAGTTCAGTTGATGGAAATGAACAAGGCCTCTGTTTCGCCCTCTCCTCATCTCCCAGTCAGGGCACCTAACACGATGCACCCCACGAACGGTGCTGCGCAATCCGAGCGATTGCCAACGTCATTTCGCCAGAGGAGATACACCACGGATAGGCCCGTATCAGGGTCGCCTTGGCGGGGAGATTGGGCGAGCCTAGCGGCCTGGCGGCGGGACGTTTTGGGGCCGACGACGGTGCGAAGCTTATTGATTGGTTTGGCGATCCTCGAGGCCAGTCGAAATCCGGTCCAGCTCACAGTCAAGTTCGTCTTGGGCATCAAACGCGACAAAGACTGCTCAGCACTCCATTGTGGGCGACGTCGCAATCCCACGGCCTTCCTTCCCTTTTCCATGTGCTTCTTCCGCCAACCTCTCCTGCCACGGCCAACCACCTCAGCGGACCTGGCCAGCGTGGCGACATGTTCGCAGCCAAGACGGTCGGTGTAGCCCTGAATGCCTCAGTCTCCCACACCAAAGTCGCATGGCGTCAGCGTCCAGGCGCGTCTTGGCCATTCGTTCTGTTGCCTCGACCGTGGGAAATGTCCAAATTCAGCAGCTGCCACGGCGTCTTGGGTACCCAGGGTTGCATCGGCGTGGGGCCCTGAAACCTTCTCGAACGTCCAACGCGCGACGGACTGGCGTCTTGGGTCCCGCGGATGTTCCCTATTGGACAACCTGGGGGCTTCAGTGGAGGCTCGCACCTGTACCTGCGCAAGGGTCAAACAGCCTGGGCCTGGTTGGGACAAAGGTCGAAGAAGCCCCGGAGCGCGGGTCTGACGGGGAGAACCTTGGGGCCTGCCGGACCCTTGGGCAAACATCCTCGCGCCCCCCTGTCCGCTTGGCTCGGTGACCTGGTCAGAGTATCCTGATCCCCCAAACCCCCGGCCAGTCTTCCCGGCCCCTGGTCCTGCCACCTGCCAGGCCTGCGTCCCAAGTCTCGCCTCTCCCACGGCTGGCGTGGAATTGTCCAGGCTCGGATGACTCGACTCGTAGGCGGACGGTGGCCGACTCGCTCGATGGCGCTGGCTGGTGCTGTAATAGTCTCCGGCAAAAGAGCAAACACCGGGCAGACTACAGGCTAAGCATGCCTGCCACCATTTCGTTTTCCTTCCATCCGTGCTTCAATGAGCTGGACGTGCGGGATCTCGTTGCTGGACTTCAATCGGGAAAATCCTTCAGCTGGTTTCTTAGTGTTGTGCCCTTCGCCCTTCTTGGCTGGTGATGATGCCGGAAGTATTCTCCACTCAGCCACCACATGCATTCGGTCTGCTAGTGGAACTGCCTGGTGTTCGCGATTAACGTCCCTCAGCACGCAACAGTGGCAGCCCTAAAAATGACCATGACGACCTTCCACTTTCTCTGTGTCGCTGCCCTGGCTTGTCAGTGTGGAACGCCATGAACCCCAGGGCCCCGAAGACGGACGGGACCCGACGCCTAGCCTCCAAGGGTTTGCTCGTTGCGGAGGATTTTCCACGCCAAGCCGAGCCATCATCGTCGCCTACGTGTGAGCTCTGGCTCCCGCCATCGGACCGCCCAACCCCCCCAGGCCTTCTCCCAGCGTGCTGAAGAGGAGCCAGCAAATCTCGAGCACCCTGCTTGGTAGGCTAAAGCTTCAAGGGCCTTCAGGTTCCCTGGATCTCAAGGGGCCCCTTGACGGCTTGCCTGTGATCTTCGAGAATCATGTCGGTCTACGGCGAAGACCCTAGACGAGACCAGTGGAGACGAGAAAGTGGACTGGGGGACGAGGCCTCGCTTTAAATTGTATGACATGGGGGGCCTGTTGTGCGGCCCTTGCCAAAATCCGGGGCAATTATCGACCTCGGACTATACCCGCTTTTGGACCCGATCACCGTCCTTGCCGTTGGCCTCTATCTGTGGGATCCCCCAGCCCATGGCCGCCATGCGGATGGATACCTGGTCGGTGCCTCTCCCAGCATCTCCATTTCAGCTTTTCAGTTGCGTACGAGACGGAGACCGGCGTGGCGGTATGGAAGTCCGCCAAACAAGCCACGCAACCAGGGTACGAGGTGAAGTTCGCCTCTCGGGCACCAAGCACGAAGACTCCCATGGATCGACATCCTTGGGTTGCAAGTCGAGCCCATTGCCAACGAGCTACTGGATGATCTGTGGTGCGCGGCTGGCAGATGAACTTGTGAGGATCCCACCCCGCCTTGCCCGCAATGGCACGCCAAAGGGGTAGTGGTCGAGTGGTGTTACCTAGACCAGTGATCGTCCGCCTGATATGGGATGATGTGCGAATGTTGCTGGTATCATCAGGCGTCGGTCTGGCCTGGTAACGTCACAACAACCCATCAAATGGCCCGGTGGCATGAGAATACCCTGAAAACTCTGCACGAGGTGGCTTGTGCTGGTTTCTGTCCACACCTATCGGTAGGCCAGGCAGTCAACTGGGGAAATCGCAATCTTGGCTGGGGTTCATCTGTTCCGAAGCTTTGGGTCCGTCGTATCGATTTTGCCTTCGCCGGCCCAACCACCGAGTAGTAAGTTGCAGCGGTGATGACGAGGGTGCTTGTGAGAGATACACCTTGCCAGAAGTACTGAACACCAGATACGGGGAAGGCCCAGAAGCAGATGGACGTGCATGAGGCCTGCTCGTCGCTACAACGGCTCGAGAACTTCGGCCAACTCCTTCCCCAAAGATGACTAGTGGGCCATCGTTCTCCATTTCCATCAGTCTCTGGTGGTTGGGTCCGATCACCCAAACCCACAGTCCCAGGTCGCTAAAAGTGACAGCGTCGACTTGCCGGTTCCGCGACGCCTTTGCTGGGGGGCCCTGCTGCAATAGTTTGGCCGAGAGGACCCCCGGCGACCGCAAAGGCAGCAATGGGTTTCGGCAATGGAAGAGGTTGAACCATCACCACGTGCTCGCGATCTGACGAGTCGCCCGACCAGGACGGTGACCTTGAGAGGTCCACTGGTACCATTTGGGATGACAATCATCATTCCAGGATACAGACAGGGTGTAGATGAGTGCTTCAATGGCACAGGGTCCAGGCAGTACATGCAGTCAGGTGCACCAGCTGCTGTAAGCTGGTCCGTAGCCACAGCACCGTGATGGACGTCCAGAAGCCTCTATTGTGACTCGGAGAGACCTGCGGTGCGTTCCTGCATCTGCGTGTGTTTGTTCCTGCATATATGTGTGGCCTACGGTGATATGCAAGCGTTGGTGCACCTGATGGAGAAGGTGGCCAATGCAAGGCACCACATGTTGCAGATTAGGTGGCCAGACACGAAAGTACCTCGTCACTCGAGGTACATTGAGCCTGGCAGCGGGATGTGTCCGAGTGTGGTGGCCTTCGAGGTTGCATGGGGTGGAGGGGGGCGAATTTGTTCATCAACGGAGGACTCAGTGGGAGGCTGGCCTACCACCGAACGCTTCCTCCGAGCCCCGGGGGATGGGGATCAGGATCCGGACCGGTGGGTTCGTGTGCGAGGATGCCTTCTGGGGAAGTTGTGGCCGATTGTGCAGGTAGCTCGGTCAGTTGGCGGTGCTGGATGTGTGGATTATGCAACACCGTGCATGTGAGCGTGACGGTGTGTGGGTGTCTGTTCTGCCTGACAGTGCTGATGATTGATGAGTCCACCCACTGGTTGGCTCCAAAGGCAGGTGTGGAGATGATGTACCAACAGTGAAAGCGTTCTAATGCAGATGCCCTGGTCCCGGCATCAACATCAGGCTGATGCATGGTGGTCGCAATGAGCACAATAATGACGCGGATGTAAGGACCGAGGATTCGACACGGGTTGAACCTCAGCACAGCCCCCCCACAGCTTCAAGGGTTGTGCTGCTTTTGTGTTCGGTTTGGGGATCCATCGCTTCCATCCACGGTTGTGCTGTCCCTTGAAGGACTGACGCGTCGTTGGACTCGCTTCCCATGTCCGCTATGCACGAGTCGCAGATAGTGGACTTGGTGCCCAGCGTTGGAACTAATGCATCCCATGAGAGCATTGTGTCCGAAGTTATGCAAGGCTAACGTCTCAGCTAGTAGTTAGCGGGCGGGCGGGGATGGAGGATGTGTTAGTGCAAGCTGGCTCAAGTGCGGGCGTTGGGGAGCCAGAGCTCTCGGCACAACTGACGATCAGAGCGAAAGCGACGGATCAGCCGGCGGCTTTGAATGTCGGAAGGCACCGCGCCCGTAGTTCGGTTCGATTGATTTCGATAATCGATGATCATCGTGGAGGCAGCCAGATCGTTTAGGATGAACCTGTTGGGAGACACTTGGACGAATCGTTGAGTGCGGTAGTGATGTTAGGGAACCTAGACCCAGAGTCGTGGGCCTTTGCGTTTGAGTCGGTCTGAATCCAGCAGCCAACGACCGAAGTAGTCTCCTGTCTGGTCATGGCCAGCTTCGCTTGTTTGCTCTGGCGATGATGCCACCCGAAAGTTCACCCACACCCCGCGCCCAAGCCGGCTGAAAGAGGAAAGCGTCCGGTCGCGGGTCGGTGGCGGCGCCGGCGCGGGTACCTGACAGACATAGCGCGCCGTGTGGAAGCATGTGAGCCGTCTGGTGTCTCAGCGGCGTGGGTGGGAATACCTGTTCACTGTGGGAAGCATGCACGTTGAGCTTGCAGAAACGTCGTCAGTGGTGGACGCCCACGACGCCCTGCACCGGCAGGCCAACAACGGCTTGGGGCTCGCGCTCGCTGGACGCTGCACGCTGCAATGCAGGGAAGGAAGCCTTTGAGGAGCCATGTTTCATCATCTGTCGACCACAGAGCCTGCATCGCATCCACCGTCCGGTTCGAGATGGCGGCGGCGGCGGCTCGCAAGTGCTGCCGAGCTGCGCGTCTTCAGCTGACTGGTGCCGATGAGAGTTCGGATTGTTCACTGTTCGTCTTTTCTTTCCCTCCCGGTCCATAGCCTCACAGCCGAATGATAAGGTGGCGGCGCATTCTATTTCGTATTCATGAGACGCTGCCAATTGACTTCGAACCGTCGTCAGACGAGGGCTGGTGTCTCCATTGCAAGGTGCAAGGGCCCGGCCCTGTGAGGGTGGCTGCGGCTTGTCCCAGCACTGTAAGAAGGTGCTTTTAGGGCCAGCCATCGCTGGGTCTGGTGTGTTGTCATGGTTGGACAAAGTAGCATCATCGCATATCGATATTTGGCAGCGCTGACTTTGTCTTTTGCGGGCTTTTGCGTCGACAGAAGTGCCGCAGGGGTGAGCCTGCTGGCCAGGTTGGCTTGGACAGTGTTGAAATGTCATGATGTGGCGGGATGGTGGAGGTGGCAGGCAACAAGCATCTTGGTCGTCAATGGGAGATGGAAAACCCGCCCGCACAGAGAGGGTCATGCTCAGTGTGCTGGGGGGTCGTTCCTTCTTCCTCGTTCCCTGGCACCTTCCCGCAGCGGGAAGGGGGAAAGAGCAGGTAGGGCTTGCCAGGCTGGTCTGGCCGCTGGAGGGCGAGGCAAGGACACCCGGGGAGCCCTGGGCGGTGCGAGAAACCACGTTTGACCAACATCGATGTTGATGGCCTACGAAGGTACCTACCTACCTGCCTGCCTTAAGCTGGACGTCGAGGCGGCACCCCGCTAGGTCCTTTGCAATGTCATGACGTCTCCCTTTGCGTACGACAAAAGTGGCTTCATCAACCCTACGCACTCCACGAATGACGCATTCCGTCGTTCCTCGACTCGGCCTTCATATCTGGTGTCATGCTGATCTTTGAGAGGAACCGCCAACATAATGCTGGCAGCTGATACTCGCTCCTGAACCCAAAAGCAAACCGGTGTTGTGATGGTGGGGAACCGATGTCAACCGTGATGGCCACCGGTGAAGATTGATCACAAGTTGTCCTTTCTGCGCCGCATACAACAGCCAACCGACGGGCCACAGCGCCGGCAATCCACACGTCGTTTTACCCGCCTGAGGAATACTGCAATGGCAAAGCACACCGCAGGCGCCCGTGATTCCTCCCGTCACAGACCAGCGTGGCTTGGCTCTGCCACTGGCGACCATCGCCATCACTATCACAACCAGCTGAGCACACACGGCACGCCAATGGGACACACAAATCTGCCTGCACGGCACGGCACGCGGCCGACTTGACCAGCACCGCCGTGCCCGCGCAGTTGGTCTTTCGAGCACCGACAGGCTCGAAGGAGGGGTAGCCGCCAAGTGGTGGGTTGTGGGTGTGTGTGGAAGGTGTGGGAATGCGCATGGTGGTTAAGTGCTTGCAGCTTAAGCAACACAGTCCGATGCCCTCGGACTCGTCGCAGCGCCTCTGAATGGCTGTGCCTTCACCTCGTGTTTGTGTTTCGTGTTCCTGCACGAGCACCAGTCGCGCGCGAGACGCGTGAACAAACCTCGCATTGGATGCCACACCGGGGGACCGTACTGTTCTGGTCCTCCACTGACAAGCGACAGATCGTCCGTGGGAAGCACGCAAAGGCATACCGGCCTGGTGATAGGGCTTGCAGCGTCTCGGCTGTTCCCACAATGACTGTCAGATCCGTCTGCCAGGCACGGAAGCGCAGTCGAACCCACCCATCACTGGAGGGCTGGCGTTACTGATGGTGGTGCAGGCCGTGTACCTGCGTCTGTGGTCTGACAACTTCATCCAATCCCGTCGATAGTCTATCAGACGACATCCAGCCCGTTCAATAGACTGCACAGTCTTGGTAACAGTCGTTGCACAGGCACGAATACAGAGGGCGGCTTCCAGTCGACCTTCAGCCGCTCGCCTGGCTTGCAGGCTGATCATGGCGAGGAAGACCGACCGAGGCATGAACTGGCCCCCCTCCATCATCAGTATCCCGGCTTCTGTTTTCAATGCCTTCGGACTCGTCCGTCTCAGAGATCAGTTCCGGCAGAGTGTCGCCTACCATCCACTGAGCCGTGCAGTGCGTTTCGCCCCTCTCGGGGAACATGGCCGCCAACCTGAGCGTCAAACGCGGTCCAGCTGGAAGCATGACGGCACATGGATTGCCACTGGAAACGCCAATACACACATATCCATTCGCGAGCTGAAGTCCGTCGTCATCCCGCCAGGAGGCCCCAGGCAGCCCAAAAGAAAGAATCCATTGGTGAGCGGCCCTTCCGCGCGCGCGAGCCAGCGAGATGCAGGACTGGTCCAGTGATCGACACGAGCGCGGCGGCGCAACGCCCACCTGTGGGCTTGTGATCAGCGCTCTCCTGCTAGCCAGAGGCTAGTGCGCGTATTCATTACTTTTGTGCCTTGCATTGGCCCTTGGCGACGCGACTGGTCAATCCTCGGATTGTGTGAGACTCGGAGGCCACCAACAGAATGCCTGTGCCCACCTCCTGCGGTTGGACAACACGGACGACGCGCGCACAAGGGCCCCGACGGACGAATGCCAATAGAGCGCGCCATTTGTGCAAGCTGGATGGCCGGCGCTATTCATCTGAGCACACATTATCCACCCTCCACTGAGCCTATCAGAGCGCCAGTGAACACGAGCCCCTCGGGCTTATGCAGCGCCGAGTTACATGGGCCCAGCTTTTTTCGACGAGCACTTGTCTCTCAACGCGGCAGATGGTCGTGGAAAGCTGCCCTCTGTCGTCTCATCCTCCTCCACCCGCTCCAACGGTACCTGGACGCTCAAGTACCTGTCTCGACGAGGTACCTCCACCTCGGCGACCTGAGCCAGGACGATGATGACATGTGTCTGCCCATCAGCGACGGTATTAGGGCGGAAGGACGATACCACAGATGATCAGAGAGCGACGACACACTAGAAAGCGCAATAAAAGTCACGCAACCAAACCTTGTGCTGACGGCTGGCGCGGGAGCATCATCCGCAGCCGGCCTCGTCTCGCCCCCAACCGAGTATTCAACAGTGGTTGAGAGGACAAGCATGGCTACCTCTGGCTAGATTTGGCCCTGCAAGCCCTGTCACGCCCAGCACTGATGACCGTTCTCTCGGAGTCGTCTCGGTTCGAGCGCTGTACCTTCCTGGACCACTGTACCAGCACCGTACAAGGTACCTGTTTCGCTCGTCCCTGGACCAGCAAGCAGGCCAGCTCATCCTCCTGCAAGCCGTCGTATGGATTTGTGGGCTTGGATATGCATCTGCATAGTCCAGTCTCCACACCGCGTGTATGGGCGTCTTTTTCCAGACGAGGTGCCTCGGAAGCCTGATTGCCTGCGCCCGGGGGACAGTGCTGGGAGAGAAAAGGCAAGAGACCGGGTTGAGAGGTGGATGTACCCATCATATCGCGGTACATCCGGGCGGGCTGGTATCCAGGCCAGATTTAGAAGGGGCTAGTGGCTGCGCCTCCCCAGGCCTTCATCAGGCACCTCCATTCGGGCAGGCTAGGCTGTGTGTGTCTGTCAAGTCTGGTTGAGAGAGCCCTGTGTGGGTGCTGGTGCGGATATGGCTAGAGTGGGCGGGTGGGAGGAGCAGAGCACCCACCCACCACGACCACCGACAACGACTTGCGAGCCCTTGTCGCCATCGAGCGAGCGAGCCAGCGAGGTGCAGAGTGGAGGCCGCGGACACGGTGGACCAGCCCACCACACCCATCTGATGTTTCCACTTGCCCCAGACACGCCGACGGGGGCAGGGGTGGAGGGGTGGACACTTGACTGCGCCGTCTCGCCCGCCCTCTCGTTCCTGGGTCGGGATCCCTGTCCCTTCAGAAGTGTTCCCTGACCCCTGTCGGACTGAGTGAGACATGGGCGGCGTGGAGGGTCGGGGGACCGTCACTGGCAAGACTGGGTCCGGCGTGCCGATGCCAGGCCCCCCTCCATCTGCCTATCGACGACTTTTATCTCTGGGACCCGTCTGAGTTGATCAATGTGGGCTCTCGAGATACATATCCCCCGTCACCACCCACGCTCGCTCTCTACGTTTGGTTTGATTTCTGGCAATCCATGATCGACAGTCTTGTCTCGTCGACCCTGTGGTGCCTGTGCGATCCCTTTTCTTCTTCATGACCACTTGGTTCCTCCTTCTTTTGTGACTCGAACACATCACTCTGGGGACTCTTCATATATCGAACAGTCCCGTCCATCCTTTCAACCTGCCCACGCACGCAACCGCTCCGCTGCTTCAGTCCTCGGTATAATCAACCCCAACCACAGGAGACATCTCGGACGAGTTCCATGTACTACAACACCAACACGACCCTTCGAGTCATCTACTAGACAGTGTCCTTGTTCAGTCAAGAGACCGTCGTCCAATCCTTAGCAACAGGAATCGAACACCCACCATCTTTAGGCAAACCACCACTGCACACCACACCAAACGTTCCTCGCAAAGGAACCTGTAAAGTTACACCACCATACTCGCTTAATCGACTCAAACAATCACGACCACGAAGACTTCACACACTCTCAAGACGAATCAACTGGTCAGTCACTTCAGGAGCCGGGGGCAGTGGTCAGAGACTAACAGCAAGCAGCACTTTTAGACAACCAGATCAAGATGGATCCCAACATGATGGCAGCACAGATGGGCCACGCGCCCTTCTTCTTCTACACACCCGAGGCCAGGCCAGACAGCAGGCATCACGGACGCTTCTCTCAGCAGCACCCGCAGCAGCACCACATGGCCATGGCCCAGCTCCCCATGTACCCCATGGTGCCAACACTCCCCTCGACTCCCATCTACTCCCGGCCCAACTCGTCTTGCTCTCAGGTGACGGCACCGCCGCCAACGCTTTACAGCAACGGCCCCGGCGTCATGACTCCTGTGGCATCCCCGCAGCCCACGCATCAAAAGCCCACCATCCTGCTCGAGACTGATGGCATGGACGACAACCTGTACTTCCCCTCGACGCCTCCTCTGTCGAGCGCGGGGAGCAGCGTAAGCTCGCCCAACACTTGCGATATGCTCCAGACACCGATGAACCCCATGTTCTCCGGACTCGACGGCCTCGAGGACACCAAGGAAATGCTTGAGCCCGTGGAGCACGTAACCCTGGACTGGTCCAGCTGCGGCTCTCCGCCAATGACACCTAGTAAGTCGAGCCTGGCGCTTTTCCTTCTGTCCCTCTGTGACGCCCACGCCCAATCTTGACTCCATCCATCCGGGTGACGGTAAAGCGTGGAAGTGTGGTTCTGCCAGCGTTGGCGGGACCCATAGCCTCTTTCCCCGACCCTGGTTCGCGCTTGCCCGAGTCGAGATGGGAAATGGAGTCACCTTTGATGACTCTTGCCTTGGTTATCTCGTTATCCAGCCTCAGGCAAGAAGCAGCAAGCACAGCAGAGATGAAGGAACCACTTCCCGTCGAGCAACGCGCTAACCACTTTTGGCAGTGTACCTTGGCCAAGCTCAGGCCCAATCGCAATCTCGCCCTCTCAAGATCGCCTCGCCAAAGTTTGCCCCAACCTCCACGCAAAACACCACCAACTCCGTCGCCAGCGACCTGCTGTCGTGCCCCTCCCTGTCGCCCTCCCCGTCGCCCTACGCTCGGTCCGTCGCTTCTGAGCAGGACGTTGACTTCTGTGATCCCCGCAACCTGACTGTCGGCACTGCCACGCTGACTTCGGCGACTTCCAACCCCGTGCTTGCTGCTGAGTTCGCCGCCTTCCCTGCCCTCACCGAGGAGCACCTTCAGCTCAGGGGCGCCTCGTCCGCTGTCGTTGCCACCGCTCTGCCCACGACCACCGTCGCCGCAGGCAACTTTGACTTCAACCCCGCCACGCCCCACGGTCTTCCCTCCTTCGAGGACCTTTCGGAGCTGGAGTCGGACGACGACTTTGTCAACGACCTCGTCAACCTTGCTGGCAGCGACATTGCCTCCTCGCGCCCCCGCGCTTGCACCGGCTCCAGTGTTGTCTCCCTCGGTCACGCCAGCTTCATCGGCGACGACGACTTCAGCTTTGACGACGACGCTTCGTTCGTCACCGGTGCCACCAGCCC
Source organism: Verticillium albo-atrum (assembly GCA_002851705.1). Lineage (NCBI taxonomy): Eukaryota > Fungi > Ascomycota > Sordariomycetes > Glomerellales > Plectosphaerellaceae > Verticillium > Verticillium albo-atrum. The sequence continues at coordinate 1,364,472 of NMXJ01000004.1, forward strand.
TGCGAGCTGCCACTCTGATACTGACGTCCACCACGACAAGCGCCGCCGGGTCTCTGAGGAGTTTGCCGTTCCCGCCATGGACATCGCTGCCGACTCCACTTCGCAGTCAGCCGCTGTGCAGTCCCAGCCCGCCACTGAGCAGGCCCAGAGCACTGGTACCTCGGAGAGGAGGGAGTCGTCCTCCCACTCGGACGGTGAAGCTGACGCTTCTGCCACTACGCCTCTGCCCGCCCCTACCAACCGCCGCGGCCGCAAGCAGTCTCTCACTGAGGACCCCTCCAAGACCTTTGTCTGTGAGCTCTGCAACCGTCGGTTCCGCCGTCAGGAGCACCTGAAGCGTCACTACCGATCCCTGCACACCGGCGACAAGCCTTTTGAGTGCCAGGACTGTGGCAAGAAGTTCTCCAGGAGCGACAACCTCGCCCAGCACGCCAGAACTCACGGCAGCGGCGCCATTGTCATGGACCTCATCGACGACGGTGGTGTGCACTCGTTCGACAACATGATGATGCCTCAGTCAGAGGACTACCACCACCTCGGTAAGGTCCTCTTCCAGGTGTCGGCCGAGGTCCCCGGCAGCGCCAGCGAATTCTCGTCTTCAGACGGCGAGAGCGATCAAGGCAAGAAGAAGCGTAAGCGCCCCGAGTGAAGGCCTCGCGCCTGCTCGACCCCGCACATTTGCTCTTCAACATCATCGGGTGCGACGACAGATTGATCGCCCTGGTGCACGCCCGACACGATATCACGACTACAAACATCAACATCTTCTCCACGAGCCTCCCCCGCTAGCCTTTACGCGGTTCCGGCCTTAGGGTTCAACCACGCAACAGGCGCTCACGTCACGACACGGGGGTTGCGCAATTAGAAGGACACCCACCACATGACGGCATGGATTGGTCCCAAAAGTGTTTTCTTTATTCAAGCGGCTTGTCATTTTTCTCCCTCCCCATCGGCCCTCACCTGTACCATCATGAACTGTCAAGATCTCCGGAAGATTTTTCTGCGGAGGGCATTGGGGAGCGGCGCGTCGTTTCATGGTTGCATTGACGACCACACAGAAGGCTCCCTCGTCTGCGAGAGCGGGCATGAGAACGAGGAGGCATAGGACAATTGGATTGGAAGGTTTAACGCGGCGTGTACGGTGGATTTGTTTCAGAAGGGCACAGACAGAACGGCATCATCATGTTTGCTTCTTTGGCTTTTGCCCGCCCTCCCTCATGACACGTCAGTCGTTTGTTTTTTCGGCCTCGAGTTTGGCCCGGCAGCATCTCCTTCTTTACGCTCGTTGTAATTCCCTCTGCAGCAGGCGGACCGTCTGGGTATGCCTCCGAGGCTCCCAGCGGGGGTGCTGGCCCGGAATCTGCCCTTCTTGTTTACACTTGTTCAGTTTATTTTCTTCCACTTCGCGGGATATGTCCCACGGCGAGAGGTGGCGGGGGCGCGTTGCACGAGACTGGAGCAAGAGAGGGGGGCATTGATCGAAGGGAGGATGTGCGGGTGCCGGCCACCTCTCCATCCTTCACCGTCGTGCGCCTCTCGTTCCATCGGACAAGCAAACAACGCGCCCTGCCGCCGCTGGTCGGGGAATTTCCATGTACATCTAGCGCGAACACTGGGGGTGGCCGCACACGGCACCCTCGGTCGAACACACAAAAAGAATCAAACACTTTTGCTGCTGATACCTGATCGACCTTGTTAAGTGACTTTCCTTGCCTCTCCTCTTTGTGTGCGTTCCCCGACTGTTTGAACCACATGTCTTGGTGTATTGAATGTCTCGTCTCGCGGTCTGTACCCTTACTGACGCAATCCCGATCCGAGGTGCCGAGCACACGGTCAAGTCGGTGCTCTGAAGTGACGCAGACGTGTGAGCATCGGGCTGTCTCATCGTTCCTTTGCGCACCTCGACACATTGTCCCAGAGCCTGCCGTGGCCGTGCTGCCCCTCGCCTCCTCCCCGCTATGGTAGGGAGAGGTCCCCCGCCCCGCGTCGGGTCGGACTGAGTACGGGCAGACCCTTTTTTTTGGTGGTGGAGGTGGTGGTCTCCTTGCTTGCTTCTTGCGTCTTGGTTGCCACACACAGCGCCGGGCCTGGACTTTTTTTCTCATGTGTCAGTTAGTCCGCCAGTCCGTCCATCTGTCGGTCAGTCAGTGTGCCCCCCTTCTCTGTGACGTGACCCCCCGTGCGAATGCAGGCCGCGCAGGCAGGGCGAACAAGCAGAGCGGCGCCAGCGTCGGCGCCGGCGCCGGCGCGCGCGCGTGAGACGTTCTCCCTTGCGTTTGGGGGCCGCGCGCCCCGCGGTGGTATGCGGGTGACGTGCGGGCGGGGGCGAGTCAGAGGGCTGCAGGGGCTTTTCTTGTTTCGCGACGTTCGGGCTTTTTTTGTTCTTGCTTGTTTGCTCTCGAGGGTTCTGTTTTGGTGGGATGGATGGGATGGTCGAGGTGGTGGTGGTGATGTTCTGGGACTACGGGGCCGGTCGGGTGGGTAGGTGTGGCGAACTTTGGGTAGGTATGGGGGGGTTAGGGAGCTGAACTTGGGCACCTAACCTGGCACCTAACCTAACACCTACCCACACTCCTAGCGACCTCGCAGTGTGTGGCAATGCGTGTGGTGGTAGCAGCGGCAGTGTGGTGGTGAGTTCGGACGCTGGTGGACATGGCCCATGACCCGTCATCCATCCCATGGCGCTTGGGTTTTCGGGGTTGCTGCACGCTTTGGCGCTGGCGATGGCTGCTGGAGGGGTCGTGGCAGGCACGCGACTCGCCGTGTTGGGCGCCCGGGGCACGCCTTCGGGCATGATGCCTTTGTGGGCGCTTGCGAGGGGCAGAGGAGGGGGAGGGAGGCTACTGAAAGGAGGCAAGGACGGGCTCATCCGCGGTTCGGGCCTCGTCGTGGTGTTTAGCTCAGGGCCGTTGGGGAAGTCCTCTTTCTGCGGAGGTACTTGGCGCTTCTTTGCCTTTGTCTGGTGAGCGAGGGAGGCGCTTGCTTGCCTAGCTTTCCCGATTTCCCGCCGAACACTCGCCCGTTCGGGCCCATGGCTGGTTCCACAGCAATTGCTCTGTATTGCCCTCCAATTTGAAGCTATTCGCAAACCAGCGTCGTCGTCGAAAGCGCATGCTTTGACCCACGTCTTGTCTTCGATGCATGCAACGAATTAATGGACGATTCAGCTACCCCTTCGCTATCAGCACCACCGCTTGACAAGACTTCCCAAAATCCTCGCAGTATCAGCCCCAGCCGCTACTGTTTGTTGGACGTACACCATGCCGCGAGACTGCTCTGTGAAGAGCTCCTGGAGGGTGCCAAGATGAGATCGCGCGCCCATTGGCCGGTCGACATGGCATGATCTGTGCCTCTGAGATGCCTGCGACCCTCTCTTTTGCCCACCCTGCGCCACACACAGGCAAGGCTGTGACGTTTCTTCCCTCTCACACGGGCGATATCATCCTCAACGTCAGGTCAGTCACCATGGAGGGCCTCGGGGTCGCCGCCAACATCATTGCCGTCGTTGAGATATCCGCCAAAGTGGCCACGTTATGTGTCCAGTACTCCACCGCCGTCGCGAGTGCCCGAGCCGACATTGCGCGTCTCCAGACCCAAGTCAGCCAGCTAGGAGCAGTCCTTCAGGCCGCAAAGCGGCTCACAGAGGGACCCAAGGGCCAGTCGCTATCCGTGTCCCAAGAGCTGACCGAGTCGCTCCGTGAATGCATCGCTGAGTTGCAGAGGCTTGACGAGAAACTTGCGCCGAGCACAGCGCGTAAGGCGATGCGCCGCGTTGGCCTCCGGGCGCTGAAGTGGCCGTTCACGAGCAAGGAAACGAGAGACATCGTCGACAATCTGGAGCGCTACGAGAAGGCCATCTCGCTCGGTCTGCAGATTGACCAGACGTACGTTGGCAGACCACCTGCCTGGCTCGTGTCGCTGACCGTTGCACTAGTTTTCTCCTCCTTGACATCCAGGAAGGCATCAAGGACTTGCAACTCAACTCAGTTACGACATCCTCGGATGCCCGCAAGACTCACTTTGTCATACCGTTTCCCCGTGACCCCCATTGCGTGGACCGTCCCCCCATCTGGTCATGGCTGAAAGAACAGTACGCCAGTACTGCCACGCGCATTGCCCTCGTTGGCATGGGAGGTTTTGGGTATGCTGCATCATGCGTGGTACATTGAAAGCACGCACTGACAAACTCGACAGCAAATCTCAGATGGCCATCCGGTTCGCCCACGACGTTCATGCCGAATCCCCTGACACCAGTGTCTTCTGGGTCCACGCAAGCACGAAAGAGACCTTCAAAGAATCATACCAGTCCATCGCAGACATCCTTGCATTGCCCGATCGCCACAACCCTTCAGTTAATGTACTGGCACTGGTCCGTGACTGGCTGCAGAGGGAGAACCTGGGCCCGTGGCTGATGATTGTCGATAATGCCGACGACGTGGAGATGCTTTTTATGGCCAACAAGAGCAGTGACAACACGGAAATCCCGATAGCCTCCTACCTGCCCAAGACGGGTAACGGGAAGATCTTGGTAACTTCGCGTAGCTGGGATGCTGCGGAGAAGTTGACGGGCAGCGGCAGAGAAATCTTGAGAGTCCAGACAATGGAAGAAGCGCAAGCGTTGCAGCTGTTTCGGAACAAACTCGGGCAAGACGTCGACGAGCCTTCCACACTGGAATTGATCCACAGGCTCGATTGCATCCCGCTCGCTGTAAGTCAAGCCGCGGCTTACATCTTCAAACGAGGCCCTCGGGTGACCGTCCGATCGTATCTCGATGACTTTCAGAAGAGCGAAAGGAGGAAGGGTACCCTGCTCCGCAGCGATCGAGGCGATCTTCGACGATACGAAGGCATGTCGAACTCTGTCATGGTGACGTGGCAGATGACCTTTGAGCAAATCCGACGCGAGAGGCCCCGAGCGGCCAAACTCCTTTCCCTGATGAGCTGCTTCCATGCACAGAACATCCCCGAGTACATGCTGCACGACTACGCCGCCAACTATGCAGACCCTGATGAAGCCAATGGCGACCAAGGCAAGGGCGGTGACGACGACGACGATGATGATCAATTCCAGAATGACATGGAAGTCCTCCAGAGCTATTCACTTGTCACACCAACGGTGGTGCCTGGTTTCTCTGAGATGCATTCACTCGTCCACTTCTGCACGCGCGTTTGGATTTCGACATTTGGTGATCCAAGGCAATGGAATCATCATTTCCTTCGATTGGCATCGCAACATTTCCCATCAGGGGACTTTGAAACGTGGGATCAGTGCCAGGTATTGTTGCCGCATGTGCAGCTGCTGTTGAACGAAGAGCCGTCGGAAGAGAAAGCTCGGTTGGACTGGAGCCAATTACTGATGAACATGTCTTGGTATATGATTCAGAAGGAGGAGTACCCTCAGGCAGAGGGACTGGCACGAAGTGCTTTGAGGATTCAAACTACGATTCTGGGGAAGTGTCATCCAATGACGGTGAAAAGCATGCGTCGCATGACAGGGGCGTGCGGCGCCCAAGGCCGGTGGGAGGAAGCCGAGAAGTTGTTAGTGGAGCTGATCGAGCATCTCGAAGCAAACCTAGGGACGGAACATCCCGACACGTTGGCCTGCATGACCAACCTAGGATGGGTGTATCTTAATATGGATCGACTCGAGGAAGCCGAGAAGCTAGGGTTGTCGGTGATGAAGACTCTGAATACAAAGCCAGGTAGGCCGGGTCATACTGTCATGATGATGGCATGCATGGCCAACCTGGCAGCAACATATGCCAACCAGGGCCGATTAGAGGAGGCCGAAAAGCTGGGGCAAGAGGCTTTAGAGGCCTGTGAGACGAAGCTAGGATCAGGCCATTTCGACACGATGAAGAGTAAAGCAGACTTGGCGGCAGCATACAATCAGCAGGGTCGTTGGGAGGAAGCTGAGAAGCTAGGGCTGGAGACGCTGGAATTCTTCGAGACGCTGCGAGATGGGAACGATAACGCAAAGGCAGAGTGTATGGGTAACCTAGCCATCACATGGTATGGATTAGGTCGCCATCGCGAAGCTTGTGCAATGATGCAAAGATGTATTCTGTTGATGCAAAACCGGCATCAACAAGGCGCTGTTGCATGGGCTGTCGAATGCCTGGAGGCTTGGCAAGCCGAGGCTCATCAGAAAGACTCAGGCAATACGACCCAGAACTAAATGATAACATTGTTGAGCTGTACTCGTATCTCTTCCAACGACTTGGACTTGACTGTTCATCCTGTGATGCTTGCCAATTCAATTCGAGGGAGGGTAAGGTCTAGATGAGCAAATTCATGAATCTCAACGACTGGACGAACGAAGAAATTGAACCGGTAGAGATGGCATTGCCATGATTTCGAGTATCCTTCGGTGGATATGATGCAAGCGCAAAGGGTTTTCTCCTGTCCACAGGCTACAGTGCCAGTGCTGAAAGAGAAGACCGGTGCCAGGTCGGCCGCTAAGCCCCGGCCGGCCGGCTCGGGGGATGTTGGGACCAAATGGGTCGGAGCTTAGCGATAAACTCCGTTCCCGGACGCCACAGTGGGAAACCTCTAAAGAACAACCACCACCGGTCATCATCAACTTCGCTGTCTTCCCTTCGGACATTTCACCCCTGCATCTAAACTCCGCCCCGTGACGACACACAACGAATTCATCTTACTCCGTCAGTCAGAGCAGAGCGAATCCCGGCCATACGGCTGGTGCTGTATTTACCAATGGCTTCTCATCATCCACCTCCACCCCCGCATCATCCGCCATCCAACGAGAACCATGCCAACCACAACGCCCTCGCCCGGTGGGGAGCCGCTTGTGCCCAGTGTGCCACGGCCAAGGCCAAGTGCCTCCGGACGAATCCTGCAGCCGGCTCCAAATGTGACCGCTGCGACCGCCTGGGGAAGGAATGTGCCGAGAAGCTGCCCAAGACTCGCAAGAAGAGGCAGAGTAAGCCTTCGTCAGTTGCTTTCCTCTATCAATACGTGTATCATGGACCGGTTATCTGACCTCTCTCAGAAAGACTGCGCAGATCGAGGAGCGCCTCAACGGCCTCGTCAGATTGCTGCAGGCTTCCGGTGACCTTCCTGTCACGCCAGCTGGTTCGTCGCAGACCCGGGTGCAGGATCGACCAGCTTCTACACAGACACCTGTCGACTCACAGACAGACTCTCCGTCATCACACGACGGAGCATATAGCATCTCCCACAGCAACACCTCGCCCTTCTTTCACGCAAGCCCTGCGCAGCCCACCTCGATCTGTATCCCCAATACATACAACTGCCATGGGCCATCTCGCTGTACCTGTCGGCCGACGCCAGGCCAAGCACCTGGGCCACTTGATTCAGACGAGACACTGCTGGCGATCTACCGGGAACACCTGATGCAGGTCTACCCCTTCGTCATCATCTCCAAGGGGACATCAGCGACGGATCTTGCAGCCAACCGCCCCTTTCTCATGTCTTGCATCCGAATGATAACATCCTTCCGTAGCCTGCGATCCATGCAAGCCCAGATGTACCTCCTCATGAGCCACATTGCCGACCGCATGCTGATCCGATCCGAGCGATCCCTGGATCTGCTCGCAGGTATCGTGCTCATCCTCGGCTGGCACCACTATCATTGCACCATGCACACGCAGATGAACAACCTCGTCTCGCTCGCTGCGACGCTCGCCGCCGAGCTGGGCCTCAAGCGGAAGCCATGCTGGCACGAGCGAACGAGGTTGATGGTGATGGATCTGGGGGCCGTGAAGGAGCGGACGAGCGATGAGAAGCGGCTGCTCCTCGCGGCGTGGTATCTTAACTCTTGGTTTGTGAACGCCCATAGTATGCTGGCTGCCTCTTAGAGCTGACCCCGGTGACAGCGTATCGACGGGCTTTCAGCAAATCGACCCAATGAGGTTTTCACCATACATGGAGCAGTGTCTACGGGAATTAGAACAGGCTCGAGAGGCTGAGTCAGACGAGTATCTTGTCCAGCTCATCCGCATGCAGATGCTGGCGGAAAAGGTAGCGCACCTTAATCTTCGGGAAGAAGTGGATGGAGGGTCGGATGCAGCTTCGAGGGCACCCCTCTCGGGCTACGTCTCTGTCTTCAGAACGGAGCTTGACAGACTTCGGGCGAACATGCCGGCACATCTTAGAGACAACTGTGAGTACTTGATTGTCTCCGCCTCTTGACCATGAAGAGGACTGCGAACATCCCAGTACTTACAGAGGGCAGTGCTCATTAAGTCCCATCTCAACATTATTCGTATCCGCCTATATGAGCCTCCCATCCTCGACGCGACTCTGCTCACAGCCATCTCCAAGTCGTTAACTACTGATGCACCAATGCCCGTCGCTCCCTCCCATCTTGACGCCTTCTACCAATCCAACGCTGCACTCAAAGCCTGGTACGAAGACTGGCTCTCCGTTCCAGTCTCGTCATACTACTGTCTGCCGATGCCCGGCCACCTCGAAATCACGTACGTCGTCACGATACTCGGCCGCTGGGCCAAACTCGCCGCCCCAGGCACCATCCGTCCCGTATCAACCGCCCTACCACCAGATCCGTCGGGGTCCTGGAACAATCCCGCAAACGACAACGTCCCGCCTCTGTTGTTCCCGGGTTCCCAGCTCGTACAGGCCGTCACGACGCTCAAGACGCAGCTCGCCACGCAGCCGGGCCTCGAGCTCGACGTCACAGCCATCCTGGGTGCGCTCGGCAGCAGGATCGAGCAGGTGAGCGACCTGCTCGCGGCGGGGGGGTCGGATCCCCAGGCGTGGGAGCGGAACATCTGGGCGCGGAGCGCCATCAAGCTGAAGATTGCACAGCTGAAGCTCGAGCAGTTTGCTGCCGCGGTGGCGGAAGAAGCTGGCGAGCAGGAGGAGGATGACGAGGAAGAGGAAGAGGGGAGCATGCAGGCAGATTGTGGGAGGAGCGGTGACATGGCAGGTGCTACTGGGTTTGGGAACATGATGGAGGGGTGGACGGATGATGTGATGGCCAACATGGGGTGGTCGCTAACGGGCGACTTGTATGAGAATCTTGATCCGTTGCTTTGGGGTGCGGCAGGGGGGATGTCGACCTGACGAAGGCATGACAGGACGAGGTAGTCCTACTTTCTCCTACTTAGCTTCGAAGAACAGAAAGATATGTAGACCACTTGCGTTTAAATCAAAACATGTATTTGCCAGACTATTACCCAAACCATCTTATCATACGTCAAACACCTCCTCCTCAACATCATATGCCAGCGGCTTCTGCCCCAGCCCGAACCGCTCCAGCCCCGCCGTCTTGTACACCCACAGCCCGCCCGAGATGGCAAGCTCGTTCGCTCGCACCCGCCACGGCGCCGTCTGCTTGCGCACCGCCCCGTTCTGCTCCGCCTTCTTCAGCATGGCATCCGTCCGGATGCGCCTCTTGGCAACGAACGACGTCAGCCCGGCTTCCAACGTCGCGGGCCGGCTGGCCAGCATCTTGGTGAAGAGGAACACGTCTTCCAGCGCCATGGACACGCCCTGGCTTGCGTGTGGCGGCATGGCGTGAGCTGCGTCGCCGAGAACGAGGCAGCGGCCCCGATACCAAGGCCGGCCGGCGGGAAGCTTGTGGATGGGGTAAAACCTGATCGTCTCCGTCTGGTGGACGAGCTGGCGCAGCATGCCTGTCCAGTCAGATGGCTCGCTGCCGAGGAGAGAGAGGAGCGTCGTCTTGAAGGATTCCTCTTCCTTCTTGCCCTGCGCTTCCCAGCCGTCGCGGGCGTCGCCTGAGGCCGGGAGAGGCACCTCGCGGGAGAAGAACCAGTAGAGGAGGTTGTTAGTCGGGGTCGTGGGGCTCACGGCGAAGAGGCCGTTGGGAGTGATCGTCGCGTTGAGGTTTGTGAGGGGTTCCGGCGTGGGCGTGAGATTGTCTGTCGGGACGAGGGAGAACATGTTCGCGATGCCCGTGTACTCGGGCGTCGTGCCGGGGTCGACGTAGAGGTTCCGCACGGCCGAGTGGATGCCGTCGCACCCCAGGAGGAAATCCCCCGTGTCGCTCGTTCCGTCGGCGAACCGGACGGTGACCTGATTGTCCTTCTCTTCGATCCCAGTCAGTGCCTTGCCGTAGTGGATGGGTATCTCCTCCTTCTTTACGGACTGCAGGAGCACGTCGACGATCTCGCTCCGCTGGATCCGCAGGTACCCAAAGCCAGTCTGCTGGGTGCTCCACGCGGCCATATCCATCTCGCCCATGATGCAGCCGTTGAGGGCGTGTAGGACGAGGCTGGACGTGAAGGCGCCCTTGGCCGCCATTTCACTGTAGAGACCCATCCTGTGGAGGAGACGGAGGCCGTTGGCCGGGATGCCGAGGGCGCCGCCGAGGGTCGTCGGGGAGCGGCGGATCTCGTAGATGACGGGAGCGATGCCGTTGCTCTGGCGGAGGCGGAGCGCTGCAAGCAAACCTGCTGGGCCGCCGCCGATAATGATGACCTGGCAGCGAAGCGATGTTAACGTTGGTGATGGGGGTCCGATGGGGGACGTACTTTACGGATGTCCTCCATGTTGTTCGCGGCGGAGATGTTATGATGTGAGGATGGTTTGTGCAACACGCTTCGTACCCGTGGGAAATGCTGGGAGTTGTACATGCAAAGCCTTAGTTCGATTTGCTTGAATACTGTAGATATATACAGGAGTCTCCAGTACATTCTCAGGTCATGCTCAAATATAACATCGTGCCTTACCCAGGAGTTCTGTCGCACCCGCCGTGTCCGTCTCCCATGGACTGAGATTTGTCGCACATTCCAATGATCGAACACATGCCGTGTTTTCCGTTGATCATGTCTGGGGATAAGTCGGCTGGTGGCGGTGCACGGAAACGGAGACCCAAGGAAAACGCCGTCGGCGCTCATCTCTTAGTGCGTGTAGACTTTCCCCGATATTGGGGTTAGATTGGGTGAATTAAAGAGGTGAGCTTAAGTGCTGTACCTCGCCGTACTATTCCAGGCATTTGGAGCTTAAGATACACGCGTCACCCTCAACTTCTTTGCAATTCCCGGATATCGGCTCGCGGAGACCTGCGAATACATGCACCACGATGACTAGAACTCCAAAATCAGCCCTACGACTGGTGCTTACGTCGACATCTCAATGCAACCTCTGTGCCGCATAGCCGGTTGTTGTCTGGCTATAAAGGCCCCGACAATCCCTGAAGCGCAGAAGGTCGTCTATTTTGATGAGACCAAAACAGGAAGATGACATTATCTGCCCCTCTACAGCCTAAAAAGGTCGGCGTCATCATCGGCAGCCAACGTGCCCCCCGAGCTGGCCCTCAGATCACAGGCTTTGTTCTCAACACGATCAAGCTCTACCAGGAGAAGAAGCAAGCGTCAGCGACCGTCGCTAGCCCGCCGCTTGTCTTCGAGCTGGTCGACATCGCGGCGCTCGACCTGCCCTTCTTCAACGAGCCCGGCATCCCGTCCAAGATTCTCGATCCGGCAGACTACGCTCACGAGCACACACGGGCCTGGTCGCGCACCATCTCGGCCCTGGATGCCTTCATCTTTGTCACGCCGCAGTACAACTGGGGCATCCCAGCAGGCCTCAAGAACGCCATCGACTATCTGTTTCACGAGTGGAAGGGCAAGCCAGCCATGATCGTCAGCTATGGTGGCCACGGCGGTGACAAGTGTGCGGCGGCGTTGAGCCTCGTCCTCCGAGGCGGTATCGGTGTTCATGTCGTGGAGAAGACGGTGAACCTGGCGTTTCCGAGCCGTGATGTTCTCGTCGCGGCAGCCACCGGAAAGGCGCTGGGACTTGATGCCGAGAGCGACGAGGCGCCGTGGGCGGACCAGAGGGGGGAGATTGAGGAAGTTTGGGAGCAGGTGGTGCATTTGCTCGAGAGGCCATCTTGATCACCCACTTGAGAATTTGAATGCGTTTAGGGTACCGTACTCTTATAGCCTGGGTTCTGCCCATTAGTCTTGTCAATCTCCCCGGGCTAGAATAACTAATCACCTCACCGATGCCTCCACCGGAACAAGTCTTCGTATACCAAATAGAAGGAAAGTGCCGTGTTTCTCTTTCAAGATGGAAACCGGTTGGATGGAGGTTTTGAGGTCTAAACTGAGTGTCGAGATGTGATACATTGCCATATATAATTAATTTTCAGGTACTACCTCCGCCCACTCATGTTCGACCCGCCCGCACACAATGTCCGTCAGCCAGCCTTTAATCTTGCTGGTGACCTCGCCTCCCTTACCGTCCGAGCCCATGGGTGGATGAACATCCGTATCGCGGTGTCGGATCTGCGAGACGGCACAAATGAACCACTTCGATCAAAGGTCAGCAGAGCTCTTAAGCATTCATAGGACAAACTTACCGCCGTGCCCGCCACAAAGCATTCCAGAAGACGGCCGTCGGCATCGGCCTCGATAACCTCGGCAATGGTGTACTTCCTTTCCACAACATCGAGATCGCCACTGAGCCTCTCCCGGGCTAACTCCAGGCAGCTTCTCCTGGTGATACCATCCAGAATCAATTTATCATCCAAAGGGGCTGTTACCAATTCGGTCTTGCCGTCCTTTCGCTTCCAGACAACAAAGAAGTTGGCTCCGCCAGCCTCGGTACATTCCCCCTGTTCACCGTACAGCCAGAGTATCTGCTGGAAACCCTGCGATGATGCCTGGTGCAGAGGCAGTACTGAAGGACCGTAGTTGGCTCCAATCTTGGCATGGCCGAAGCCGCCGACCCAGGCGCGGATCGCATCGCCGGGAGAGGTGTGAAGGCGCAAGCCTCCTTCTTTATCATCTAGGCGCGGCATCAAGGACGCAAGGATGAACAACATAGCCTCCTTGGGCTTTTGCACACCAAGTTGCGGCTGAGTTCCGATGACGGTAGGGCGAACATACAAGAAGCTGCCCGCGCTATCCTTTGGAAGCCATCGAGGGCCGTCAACAGAAAGAAGTGCCAGTATCAACTTTTTCACCTCTGGAGGGTTGAAGCCTGGCAACGAAATCCGCTCTGCAGACATGAGAAGGCGCGAGGCATTCCGTTCTAGGCGGAAGACACGAAGGCGACCATCATAGCCTCGATAAGCCTTGAGCCCTTCGAAGCACTCGGTGGCGTAGTGCAGGGAAGATGCGGTTGGCATGAGACTCAACGGCCCATACGGCTTCAGTGTAGGTCTCGCCCAACCAGCAGACTCTTTCCAGCACGCTACAACCATGTGGTCGCTGCAGATTGTCTCCTCGCCTGTGTTGATCTCGTTGGCGCTTGGGACTAGACGTGGTGAAGGTGTCAAGTCGTACGAGAGTTGGTCGGCTTCGAGAGGCATCTTGCTACCGTTGTCTTCAAATTCGGATGCTGAAGCCATGGCCGGAGGAAACGAGGTGGGGAGGAACAAATGATTACAAGTCGATGATGTGAGAAGGAGCTGAGTTGTCAATAGCTTTTTGACGTCGAAGTGTCGGAAATGTATGCTTTAAATGCACTATCGGAAGATGATTATGAGTCAAAGAGTGGACATGGGAGGCTATTCCCGAGCTATGACCTTGTATTCTGGCCGGGGGATTTGCACCCGCGCCCTTTCGGCGTTCAAGCTTAGGCCCCGAAGCGGGCCATGACCGACAGCACGCCGGACCCCACGCCGGACCCTTGAAACGATTTCAGGAGAAAACAACAGATATTTTACAGGTAGTCGGATTGTCATTCCGAATTACTTCTTTCTTTCTCAGAAACACCACGGCCCATCCAGCCAAGCTCAATCAGACTGAGGCGCCATGCTGCAGCCCTCTCATCGTGAGCCGTTTTCAACGACGTTCGAGGTTTGTGTGAAGACCACTGTGCAACACTATAACCATCATGCACTGTAGTTCACTAACATGTTTTGCAGCACCAAAGACGCCGCATTGTTTGGACGGGCATGTGGATTGTCTGGAATAGTAATCTGGGTTCATCTCTTCCATCGGGCGCGATTGATGATATCAGTCGATACTTTTCAATCAACAACCCAAGCCAGCTGGTGTTGCTGAATTCCCTCTATCTGGTAGGATATACTGTAGGGCCGCCCGTTTTCGGCCCCTTGAGTGAACACATTGGCCGTCGCCCAGTACTTCTTGGCACCTATGTCGCGTACTTGGCTTTTACTGCAGGCTGCGCTCTCAGTAGAAGTTACAATCTACTGCTGGCATTTCGACTTCTTTCCGGCCTTGTCGCTGCTGCCCCAAACGCTGTCGTTGGCGGACTATTTGCAGATGTCCACAAGACTGCCGAAGACCGGGGCAAAGCAATGGCATACTTCGTGTCTGCCGCAACGATGGGCCCGCCAGTTGGCCCGATCATCTCGGGAATTGCTGGGCGCCATTCGTGGCAATTGGGCTTTTGGATCGGACTGGCACTCGGTGGAGCAGGGTTGCCGTTGGTCCTGGCTCTTCCAGAAACGTTCGCTCCAGTCCTCCAAAGACGACAGCAAGCATCGACTTTGACAGATGAGCCCGGAAACAACGAGCAGTTGCCTGGATCAGACCTGACATCAAAATTGAGGGTCGTGTTCGCAAGACCATTCATAATGATGGTGCATGAGCCAGTGGTTCTGTTCTCCTCTGTTTATCTCGCTCTTGTTTACGCAATACTCTATCTGTTCTTCCAGGCGTATCCGATCATCTTCTCGGGTAAGTCGTGAATAGCTTCCGATGATTGGCGCGGTAGGTGCATACGCTGATTTTGATTTCTTTTAAGGTGTCTATGAGATGTCACCAACATTTAGTGGTTTAGCATTTATACCAGGTAAGTTACTCGGTAACCTATTTTCTGCTTCACCTGCTATGCAAGTCCTCATTCGATTTTGATTGGCAGTACTGGCTGGGTTAGCCATTGCTCTGGGTCTTTTCATGCTATACGATAAGACCTTCGTCAATAGTGATAGCGTCAGAGCAAGAGACAAAATAGAAGAATATAGACGCCTACCATTAGCATGTGTTGGAGGACCCAGGCAAGTTCCTTTTCATTCGCCTTATACGCTGGATTCATAGCGACTAACCTTGGCGAAGCATTGCGGTCGCTCTTTTCTGGCTGGGTTGGTCATCATTTGACACCATCCACCCAGTCATCCCCATGATGTCTGGACTCTTGTTCGGCATAGGGTATCTGTTGATCTTTATGGCTATGCTGAATTATATCACCGACGCTTACCCAACCTTCTCCGCTTCCGCCAATGCTGCGGCGAGCGCCACCAGGTCTCTCGCTGCTGTCGCTCTTCCTTTCGCTGCGGCTCCCATGTACACGCGCCTGGGAGTTCAGTGGGCCTCCTCTGTATTAGGATTTGCCGCTCTCATCATGAGCATTATTCCTTTTCTCTTTTTGAAGTATGGGAATGCGATCCGGATGAGAAGTCCACTTTGCCAAGGGATTTTGGAGGCCTCTGACTCTGCCGCAGCTGATGACGACACGAGACTGCAAAGATTACGAAGGTCAGAGGTAACGTCTCAATGAGGCGGTCGGATAGTGTGAGAAAAGGGATTTCAACGAAAGCACGTGTCATTAAGTACGTTCCCCAAAATATGGGTGGGACACATGCGCTGAACCAAGGCCGTCAGTCACTGGTGGACGAGAAGGGCAAGGCTTCTATGAACAAGTCTGAACAGATCTGAGTTTTGTTGCACATCAGTCAATCCAATTCCCGAGACTTTCAAGGGGATGGCTTGCAGCTGTTCGCTCTATGTTTGCCAACCGCTGCTCATATCGGCCCAATGCGCCCCCTGTGAAAAGTCCGCCTGAATAGCGTCTTCAAGAAACTGCAGATCCAGCTCCGGCTGTGCCAATAGCTCTTGTAGAGTCGGCTCTGCCAAGTCCATTGCTACTGTCTCTCGCTGTGCTGGGAAAGTCTGACCAGGACGTTCTGTGCGCTTCGGATCTCCAGAGTCCGGATCCCTGTTCAAAGCGGGAGGCGATTTCCTCTTGCCAAACGCTTCCAACGCCGCTCTCATTGCTTCGAGGTGATGGCAGTATTCCTGAGCTACACAATTACCAGCATCTTTCAGTTGAAAGAGCAAGTGCGACGCTTCGTTAAAGCTGTCACGGTCGTTATGGCTATCTTGACCATCTAGCAAACTTGATAGAGCGAGAATAGTGAGTGAGGAGAAAAGATACTGGGTGAAAGAGCAATCATATGTGACGAAAAATCCACCGATCCAAGCCTGTTTCAATAGTCGAATCGAGTGCCTCGCACATCGAACACATGCTTCGGAAACCGCAGAAGCGCTGGCAGAGACTTGAAAGCCGGCCACCGGCTTTTGAGGTGGTACTGATGACGCTGCAACGTGCACCTTCAGGATATGAAGCACAATAGGGCGTGTAGCTAGGATCACGCACTAGACAGGAGTCAGTCTTGAGGTGAGATGTTCGACGAAAAAAGAGAAAATAATATACGGACATACCTGATTGAAGCATAGATGAAGCGAAGCCGTCATCGGCCCAAGTGCCTCCATTGACGACTGATCGATCTGCAGATGGGGTGGCAAACTCTCCACCCAAATCTGGAGATCTTTCAGAGCTGAACGAACCCTGGTCGACATGGTTGGACCTTGATCGTGCCTGTTGAAGCTGTAGACAGAGTGAATGGCTTTCGTCAGCAGACTTGCAAGCTTGACACTTGCAATTTGGTAAGCTGGGTCAGCAAAGTCGATGTCAATACTTTCGCCCATCAACTGCGTCTGGGGGAGCTTCGACGGCAAGTCTGCCTGTATATCCTCATCCTGAATCGCTGGTGGATGGCCTAGTTTGGATGCCCATAGGCGGTCAAAGGTATATGAAGTCCAGAACAACCGTCTTCTGTGCTCTTGAACACCAGGGTCCGGGGTCTCGATGTCTGGGACATTCAGATGGAGACCCATGACAATCGCCGTACGCATGGCAGTGCCCGAGAGAATGTAAGCGCTATAGCGCCGGTTAAGAGCCAAAGAGTAGAAAGACTTCGTAGGCCAGTTAGTGGTGGGCGTTCTAGAAAGGGGGAAGGGTAGCTCTTCTCACCAGCAGTAGAAGAATCTCGATAGAGTCCGTCCCGGGACGTTCATCAAGAATCCCAAGCATCTTGGATGCCTGTGAAAAGTATGCTGTGCCGGGCAATTCATTGGTTGTGATTGACCTTGCGGAAAATAACTCCCCAATAGCGAATAGCACCCAGAACTTGTGCCGAAGCAGAGGCTGTCCCCATGTTGGATCCTGGCTGCTCTTCCTCAGGCCCTCCATGATCGAACTCCGGCGAACTATGTAGTAGGAGCGACTGATGTACTGTAATGCAGCTTCAATCAGGAATCTTGCTCGTGGGGGGCTGGGCCAGTCCACGCTCGACACTGTCAGGCTCATCAACGATTCATTCGTAGCATAATTCATCCGTAGTAGATGCGACGGCAGCGGAGCCTGGGGGTCGGAAATGATTTGACGAAATCGAGTCGCAAAGGCAGCATCGGCAACCTCTCCAATGAGTATTGGTGTGTTAAACATGTTCACGTTGTCGAACCATGGCTTGGTGCTGACCGCTGGATTCAAGAAGGGGTCTTGCTCGTCTACAGTGGGACCGGACGGCTGTTGTGGGCTGATGTTTTCAGCTGATGCACTGGTGTTGGGCTCACCCAGTGTCCCAGGGCTATTTTGACGTTTAAGTTGCTCGATTTCTTCGTACAAGCTTTCGATGAATCTGTCCAGTTTAGCGAGTGTCATACCCCCAAAACGGAGGTACATCGCCCGACCTTTGCGTCACCTTGACTTGCCTAGTGCGCTGAGGATATGAGCATTGCGGCCCTTTTTCAGCTTGCCGGCAATTCTGACACGGATTCCCTCCGGAGCATTTGACTTTCCTTGCGTGGCAACGGTGACAACTAGAAACCCATGTCAGCCCTGTGTAGTCGGAAGAACGCAACAACCGCACAGGTGTGATCTCACGCAGTCACTTTGTTGACCAGTCCAAAGCCTCGAGATTCACGAGCGGGGCCTTCGGGCCTATCCAGGCTCGAAGTGTCGGGGACCGTCGGCATCCCGTTACATCAGTCTGGGTGTGATATGGTGATGCATGGAGGACGGAGAAAGAGTGCAGATGCCGAGAACGCAGGGACATGGTGTATGTTTATGGAATCCACTCGGCCGAACTTAGGATACCTTATCGATAGGCCAGTGTCGGTCCAAGTCGTTATCCCCCGATATCTTGTCGGCATTCACAAGGTGCTCCGATCCCCACCCCACTAGAATGATCGATGTGGGTCTTTCTGCTCCCGGCTTGGAAGAATCCCATCCGGCGAAGTGGTCAAACCCCGAGAAGCACTAACACAAGGAGCGGGTTTTGAGCCGCCCGAACCCTGATCTCGATTAAGAGCTAAGAGGGTGATGGTGCTAAGCAATACTTCGGGTCTCGGTCACAGCCCCCCGGTCAGTTTGTTGTCGCAGCGTTGCGCTGGGGTTGGCGAGAGATGTGATGCCTGGGCTGATCCAGATCCTGTAGAGGGGTGGACGTGTACGCCGAGCGCTAGTGCCATGGCGGAAATGGCCCAACCAAATCTTGATGGCGTCCAGAATTGATTCTTGTTCGTGGACCGTCGTACAATGGCCGGGACAGATGGTAGCTTCCGATGACGGAGACTCCGGACAAGCAAGACCAGAGTTCTACCTGTTGGGCGTCTGGCTGACAAGACTCGGCATGACGCTCAGACTTCCGGCCGATGTCAACGGCGTTCTCCTCAGGATCGCCTCTCGGACCCAAGCATCATCAAGGCAACAGAGTGTCCAAGGGCTGTGTTTTCGCTGGGATGGTAGGCCGACGACTTTACTTAAATCAGACCAAGAAACGATGAGGAATCCTGGTGACCTCTTGTACCGTAAAACCTGGTCCCCAATCATCCTTTCTCTTCAAAATTTAAACTAAGTTTCACTTGTTCTCGCCCACGTCCCGCCCAGCATGGCCCTTGGATATTCTCATCACGCCAATCAGCGCCGTCTATCGAAGACCACCGAGACAGCCGCGGAGACATGTGTCAAAAATCTCCTCGACTGGGGGTCTGCTATTGAAGAGATTGAAACATGGCCCGAATACGAGCTTCAGCCTCTACACAGCTTGCCCAACCTTGCCGAATCGTTGGATATCGGCAACATCTTCGTTAAAGACGAAAGCAAAAGATTCGGAACAGACTTGGGATCTTTCAAAGCTCTCGGAGCACCTTATGCTGTGTATCGGATACTTGCTGAGGAGGTTCAGCGCCAAACCGGGGAAACGCCGTCATCAGCAGATCTTCGAAGCGGCAAGTGGTGTCATATCACTAAGAAGGTGACTGTCTGTGTTGCGACAGACGGGAACCAGGGTCGAGGCCTGGCTTACGGAGCCAAGATCTTTGGTTGTCGATGCGTCGATTATATCCACGGCCATGTCAGCTCCGGACGTGCCAAGATGATGATGGATCTTGGCGCCATTGTCATTCGAATTGACGGAGAGTACGAGGCATCGGTGAGCCGAGCGAAGGAAGATGCCCGAATGAACGGATGGCACTTCGTCAGCAGCACATCTTGGACAGATTTCGACCACGGCATCCCCCAGGACGTCATGAATGCCTATATGGTCGTCGTTGAGGAGGCCCTCAATGCCATCCCAAATCTCAAGGACATCACCCACGTTTTTGTCTGTGGCGGTGTGGGAAGCATTGCGGCAGCCGTGTTTCTGGGCTTTTACAAACGATTCCACGAGCTGCAGGGCTCAGCCTTGTCATCTATTTTTCCTCGCTGTGTCGTGGTCGAACCGACGGAAGCAGACTGTTTGTTACAGAGCTCCATGGCAGGAGAGATGTGCCTAAGCGACGGTACTCTACGAACTCTGATGGCTGGGCTCGCCTGTCGGGGCCCGTCCCCTGCCGCTTGGAAGGTCCTCGACTGGCTAACTAGCGATTTCATCGCTGTGCCTGATTCTGTTGCGGTTGATGGGATGAAGGCTTTGGCGAAAGGCAGTCAGGGTGATATTCCAATTGTGTGTGGGGAATCGTCGGCGGCAAACATGGGTGTCCTCCTCAAGGCTAGTAACGACAAGACATTGCGCGAAAAGCTGGGTCTTAACTCGGACAGTCACTGTGTGATTTTTGGGCTCGAGGGTGCCACTGACCCCACGATTTACCAGGAATTAGTGGGCAAGTCACCTAATGAGGTTTTCAATGCGCAAGAGGAGTTTCAGAAGTCTCACCAATGACGGGGATCGCCTCAGCTTCGAAATATAAAATGCCCAGATAGTTTTCCAACAGCCTGAGTTAGTGACAAGAGGATAGAGCAATATCTAAGCTTTCCAGCTCCGTTGTCGATATCATAGGTTGCTATTGTTTTCACACATCAGTTAAATCATCAATGCGTTAGCATTCGCCATGCTGCGTACTTTTATTCTTTCTCCAAAGACGTGTTCTCGACTTGTGTATGGGGCGTCATAGCCGACCACTAGGCTTGCTGCGAACAGGGTAGCACGTATTTCGGATTCATCGAGGCTTATGGTCGCTTCACCAAAGATCTGCCATATAAGATCACTGATGCAGACGGATGATATTCTATCTGTCCCAAAATATTACAAATGAGCCGAAATCTCGATCTCAACATCAGTTCCCAGCGGTAGTTCCTTTACTGCGACACATGTCCTAACCTACATGCCCGACTATGTCAGCGGTTTTCTGCCACCGATTCAAAGCTGTTTGGTGGAAACCTACAGGTTGAATACCTCCCTGGAAAGCCTCGACATAGGCTTCATTCATTCCAGAATAGTCGGCCATATCAGTAATGAATATATTCACTTTGACCTGACAATATGACGCGAATCAGTACACCTTTGGGAGTCTGGATTCTATTCGGAAATTTCCTCACCGCTTGCTCAAGTGAACTCCCTGCTTCCTTGAGTATTTGCGATAAATTCTTCAAAATTTGAGTCTGGGTTCTCATCAGCAATCATTCCCTCGCAGGTGTCCACCCATTCCAGGACCCTACAGTGCGGTCCCCAACAGTCCCTTGAACGAGTTTGCCTGTGATAGGGTCGACCCCGATGCTGCCCGAAGTGTACACCATATTACCAACCACGACTCCTTGGGAGTAGAAAGGCTTTGGCGCTGGGGCTCCGTCGGTACGAATTTCCTGCTTCGATAGGGAAGGCATCTTGGCAGTTATTGACAGTGAATGATGAGCAGGAAGGGCCATTGGGAGTGGGTGTGCAATGACTTATGCCGTGGCCAAATATCCCTTTCCTAATGTGGAATCCCCTGTCGGCAAAAGGTTACTTGCCCGGAATATCGCGAGTCGATTCGGCGGAGTCGTAAATCGCCGAGCACGAAGACATCGGCCAGGAATCAGTGAGCCCGGCGGAGTCAGAGGGCTAGCTCCGATGATCCAAAGAGTATCGTGCGAAATCGGATTGACATCGTTGGACATGGCGATCTTACTAGTTGGTGGATGTACCCGGATTCATCCGCATAATTGATATATCTAGAGCAAAACACATTCAATGGAATCAGGGAGAAAAGGTTTGAAGGTATTACTTTTTAACTCAACGTCGTTTTCGTTACCCAGTGTCTAAACGACCCACAGCTTGCAGTTCATAATGTCGTCCGCAACCAACACTCATCAAACGAAGGGCCTTGCCCCGGCTATTGTGGCCGATTTCATTGAAGCTGATGATCTGAGGACGAGGTTCGCATTGGCAATGTCAGCCATGTACAGGAAAGAAGTCCCGCTGTATGGAGACTTGATCAACATCGTCCGCGATATCAACCGAGATGTCCTGTTGAGGAGCAACAAAGGTCTCGCCGTCGACACCACAGCAATCAAAGCAAGTACCGAGAGGCTCACTCTTGAACGCCACGGGGCTATTCGATTAGGCACGCCTCAGGAGCTCCGGACAGTGAAGCGCATCTTTGCTGTCCTGGGTATGCATCCAGTCGGTTACTATGATTTATCAGTCGCAGGCCTCCCAATGCATGCTACATGCTTTCGTCCTACAGACGTGCAGAGTCTTTCTCAAAAC
The DNA here is from genome assembly GCA_002851705.1 of Verticillium albo-atrum. Classification (NCBI taxonomy): domain Eukaryota; kingdom Fungi; phylum Ascomycota; class Sordariomycetes; order Glomerellales; family Plectosphaerellaceae; genus Verticillium; species Verticillium albo-atrum. Next base: position 1,386,448 of record NMXJ01000004.1, read on the forward strand.
CCTTTTCGGGTTTTTACAACCCTGCTTCGTCCGAACCTCCTCGTCTCCAAGGATGCACAGCAGTTGTCGTCGGAACTCCTCCAGAAAAGGAATATATTCACAAACAAGCTCATCGAAATTCTGGAGACTGCCGAGTCGCAGAATTGCAGACTCACTGAAGACCAAGCTATTGCGTTTATTCCCGAGGCTCTGCAGACCTTTAGTTGGCAGGCCCTGGCTGCCGCCACTTTCAATCAGTACAACGTCTTGAAAGCCGAACACCCGATCCTAGCCGACATTACATCTTTCCAGAGCGCCCATATCAACCACCTCACACCTCGAACCCTAGACATATCTGCTGTCCAGGTCGCCATGAAGGAAGCAGGCATTACTGCCAAGTCACGCATCGAAGGGCCACCCATCCGCAAATGTCCCATTCTCCTGCGTCAAACCAGCTTTTTGGCCCTTGAAGAGCATGTACAGTTCAGGAAAAGCGACAACGTTGATCTGAATTCAGCACCAACCGAGATCGAAGTGATCAAGGCCAGTCACAAGGCTCGCTTCGGAGAGATTGAGGAACGGGGGGTCGCGGTCACAGCCCGAGGAAGGGAACTCTACGACCGACTGTTGCAAGAGAGTATGGCATTATCTGCGCATGCTGAGCCCGAGATGGCAGACAGAATTACGGAAAACGTCTTCAAGCAATATCCTGATACGTGGACTGAGTTAAGGAAAGACGGACTAATTTATTGCGAGTATTTCTGTGTTGGAAAAACGTCCCCTAGCCAGACTGGCCAGCATCTCGATGCCCACACTCTGGAGAAGCTAGTTTCGCAGGGTGTGGTAGAAGCCCGTCCGATCACTTACGAAGATTTTCTTCCGTTCTCAGCCGCTGGAATATTCCAGTCTAATCTCCAATCCCAGGACAAAGACGGAGGGCCGTTGGAGGTGAAACGACCCGAGGCAGACCTGGCGGGATTCATCGAAGCACTTGGGGAGAAGCCCTTGGAACTTGAAAGTTGGTACTCTCAAGTTCAGCACCAAAGCTTGAGAGTTGTGGCGGAGTGTCTCGGAATGTCTGTGGAAACTCATTTGTAACCAGTCATTGCACGGCCTGACCGGTTTCAAGACCATAATGACCAGTGTGTCATAGGTTTGGTTATTATTGGGTCTCACTCCTTTTTGTTGATATTCCTTAGAAAAATCACAAAAGTTTGATCGCTTAAGCTTCCTTCCCCCCCTTGTACTGTTGATCCCGAAATCTTTTTGACGCTTATCGCACGCATATCAATATGAAATGAGCTGAACCGTGGCGTTGAACTTTGCTCTACCCAAAAGGTTGAGAGCACGCGCTCATGACACCTTGCTGCCACACAGCGGTTATGTCGAGACAGTCTACAGCGATGAGGAGCGCATAAGAGAAGTCACATTTGGAATAATTCTCATGTTGAACTAGTATAAAGATTTGCAAACAAATGCGACATGATCCATTCGTTCCGTTCCGCAAACATCTCTAGAAAAACCTCGATGCCATTCTTTTGTTGCAGTGTGCATGTGGTTGTCTTGAAGATGAACTAACTAGATTATCCTATTAGAAGAGCCATGAAACAAAGCGTCTGTAAATCCAATGGCCACGACTTGTTCCCTCTGTCTCCAGGCGAACGGCCTGTAAAGCAAGAAACTCTGCTTCTTCTTGGTCGATGATATCTTTCCCAGTATACAGGTCCACCTCCTCCGGTCGCGGTCCGCGGCTTTTTGTAATAAGCTTGTGCCCGAACAAAAGAATTAGGTACACGGGAATACCGATATACCCTGTGATAAAGGTCTTGACCTTGTTATCGAACTCGCCAACGAAAACGTCATAGTTTTTAGTTAGTGCAATGATGATGCACATGACCAAGGCGAAATAGGATCCATAAACGCCGAAAGGTGCGACGTAAGGCAGACTCTTGTCGCTAAGGCCTTGTGCCCGACGGGCCCGATGCCAGCAGACATGAGTGACCAAAATCGAAATCCAAGCCAAAATGCCGAAGATTGTGGTAAGATTGACAAAGTACCCGAAGACCTGGGCGGAGTCATCGGAAACATTCATGAAGGCAATGAGAGCGAAAAGCGCGGAGCAACCCAAAGCGTAGACTGGTACCCCTCGTCCGTCGGTTCTTTTGAATAGGGCGGGAGCCTTGCCCTCTGATGCCAGGCCATACAATGTTCGACTAGCAATGTAGAGATCCGAGTTTGCAGCTGAGAAGACGAAAACGCAGATGCAGGCGTTGACGATGTGTGGTAAAACCTGGACACCAGCAATATCCGCAGCAACAACGAAGGGCGACGCCGAAGCCCCAGGCTGAGACGTTGTTGCAAAAAGAAGTTTCTCTGAGTTGTATGGGACAATCATGCCCACCAAGAGAGCACTTAGACAGTAGAAAATGAGGATCCGATAAAAAGTAAGCCGGATCGCCTTTGGTATGGTTCGTCGTGGGTTTTGGGCTTCGGCAACAGTGACACCAACCAGCTCTGTACCCATGTATGCGAATGTTGCATTTAACATGCAGGACCAAAGCCCTAAGAATCGGCCAGAAGCTCCAGTGTTGATATGTTCCCGGAATGCGCTAGAAGGGAGAAAGGGTAGTTAGAGGCATGAGTCAACTCGACGGAGAGTTTTGCAAGATGTACACTCACCCTGGATCACTCCAGTATCGGAACCCTTTCGGATCGCGGTCCGGTCCTCCTCCAACAGCGATGACCAAGGAGAAGATGATAATGCCAATTATGACTAGGACCTTGAAGGAGGAGAGCCAAAACTCGAACTCCCCAAAAAATCGAATCCCAAAATAGTTGATGCACAGTATAGCAACTAGAAAGATAGCGATGAAGACTCCAGGGTTAACGGTCTCTCGATCAACCCAGAACTGTATGACAAGTGCGGCCGCGGTAAGCTGATTAGGAGTCACGATGATGTATTTGAACCAGTAACTAGATGGCATGACTGCTTAGCTGGAGGTCACATGAAGGGATTTCCAGAGAAGCTCAAAGAATACTCACCACCAGCCAAGCGCAAATCCAAGGGAAGGATCGCAGAAACGTGCTGCGTAACCGGTAAAGCCGGCAGATATAGGAAGCCAAGCCGCCATTTCCCCAAGTGCTGCCATGACGAGGAAAACGATAAACCCGACTAGAGTATAGGATATGAAAACGGAGCCAGGTCCAGACTGGGCCAGAGACTTGCCAGTCCCGATGATCAGACCGGTGCCTATGGCCCCTCCGATGGCGATCATGGTTATATGGCGAGCTTCAAGTCCTCTCTGAAGGGAAGTCTCCTTGCTGGTCTCCAAACCGGTTGTGTGGGGTCTGTGTTTGCCTTCATGCAGCTGCCCTTGGCCAATGCTGTCTTCGTATACATCTGCCTTTTCGACGTCATCCTGCCGGGAGGCTGCAGTGTTGGCAAGTAGTTCCATAATTTTGGTTGAGAATAAGGAGGCGTTGAGCACGGTACAATGTGCAGAATATGGGTATAGAAGATTATATCGTGCAACAACGTGAAAGCAAGGCTGCCAAGGCAAGGTCGTCTCAGCAACCTTATACCCAGCTCCTTCCCCCACGGGTTTGACTAGACCTGGGGAAAAACGCGGGGACTACCGGTGATCCGGGGTATCACTTCTCGGCCCTTGAGAAATTCTCCAGCGAAACCTCTTCGGCTTAACGCAGTGATGCCGATACGTGGACTACATACCTCGGTCTCTGGCTAACTTGCCGATCTTTCTCTAGTTTGGTGTCGGCCCTTTGACCAATCGCCGGAATATGTGCCTGATTGGTTGTCATCGTTGGAGATTGAAAGACGCCACTGCCTTGACAGCCAGGTCACAGCGGCGATAGCCTCGCCCAACCGAGAGATGCGCGCTGTCGTAGTTGAACTGAAAAGCGATGTTCATCCAGGAAGAAATTTCGCCCTTTTCCACGGGTCAAGCGGTCTCCCTGAGCCTCAAGCCATTAATTCGAAATGTCGTCCCTCACGAAGATGCCATATTCACGGCATAACCTCCGGGCAGTCTCGCGCCAAATCCGGAGCTTTGGGAGCACCCAGCGGAGTTCAACATGCACAAGTCCTAAGGGCAATTCGCTTTCTCGAGCTGTATCAATGGCTTCATTCTCACCGTCAAGGGCCCCAAAAGGTTTCGTATTGGCCCTAGGGACCACTTTCGGCCTGTTGATTGGCATTTCGTTATCCACCACCCTTGGATGGATTCGCCAAAGCTCCGAAGTGCCGGCCGTTTTAGATCCTAAACGGCTGCCCAACATCAAGTATGCATCTCTTCCCGAGATGCAACAGGTCAGCATTTGGAAAACGCACGAATCGGGGCCTATCATGCCGGCACTAACTTGTTTCCAATATTAAGGCCATTGAAGAGATTCGACATGAGATTGGCGATGACGAAGACATCATATCAACAGATTCTGATGATCTACTTGCGCATGGATTCTCGGAATGGTCATCAGTGAATTTGGATACCTTGCCCGTCGCTGTTGCGTACCCACGGTGTACAGAAGACGTCAGCAAGCTTGTCCGCATCTGCCACAAGTGGAGAGTGCCCGTCATCCCGTTCAGCGGGGGCAGCAGCTTAGAGGGTCATACTGCCGCCCCTTTTGGGGGACTAAGCATTGACTTTGCCTTTATGGACAAAGTACTCGAGTATCATCATGGCGATATGGATGTGGTCGTGCAGCCCGGCTTATGTTGGACTGATTTGAACGAAGAGCTTGCCAAACGCGGCAGTGATCTCTTTTTCCCGATGGATCCAGGCATGCTCCTTCTTTCATTCTTCTAGTTTGACCTGACCACATTTCCCAAGCTGTCATTGAAAGAGTTATTGGCGCTGACTACAATTCCAACACAGCGCCGTCGGCCAAGATTGGGGGTATGATTGGAACCAACTGTTCTGGCACGAATGCAGTCCGCTATGGCACTATGAGAGACTGGGTCATAAATGTGACCATGGTTTTGGCCGACGGAAGCGTTATCAAGACGCGGCGACGCCCACGAAAATGCAGTTCCGGCATGAACCTGAACGGCATTATTGTTGGCTCTGAAGGGACCCTAGGGATCGTTACCGAAGCCACTCTGAAGCTGGCGCCTATTCCGGAGTCGTTCTCTGTGGCAGTTGTTCCTTTCCCTGATATCAAGAGTGCCGTTTCGGCGGCAACTACCATTGTCAGGAAGGGCGTACCAGTCGCTGCCCTGGAGCTCATGGACGAAGTCCAAATGCGAGTTGTCAACCAAGGAGGACTCACTCGGCCACGCTTATGGAAGGAGACCCCTACCTTGTTCCTCAAGTTCTCAGGGACGGAAGGGACAGTTCGTGATAGCGTTCAAGCTGTCCAACGGATTGTCAAAGACTTCCATCCGTGCGGCTTCGAATTTGCCCACGATGAGCGTGAACAGAAGCTGCTTTGGTCTGCAAGGAAAGAGTCACTCTACTCACTGCTCGCACTGCGCAAGGATGGCGAGGAAGTTTGTATGTTTCCATCTATCTCATTCTCGTAGTTTATGTGCTCGAGGACTCACGATACTGATTTCGAGACTGTTACCACTGCCTTAAGGAACTGAACGGCTAAACTTTACTACATAGGGACAACCGATGTCGCAGTGCCTCTAAGCAGGCTCGCCGAGGTTGTTGAGATCAGCAAAAGGGAAGCCGAAGCCCTTGGACTGAATGCCAGCGTCAAGGGACATGTAGGTGATGGAAATTTCCACGAGAATATCACCTACAACAAAACTATCCCCGAAGAGCGGCAAAAGGCAGAAACGGCAGTCAAGAACATGGTTGCCCGTGCAGTTGACATGGATGGAACATGCACTGGCGAACATGGCGTTGGCTTCGGAAAGAAAGCCGGTTTGGTTCATGAAGTCGGGCCGGCAACAATCACTGTCATGGTAAGTTGAGTCAAAGAGAGTGGGCCAAAATTTTGAGTCGACCACCAACTGACATGCCCACAGAAGTTGCTTAAAAGTACTCTAGACCCGCGATGGATAATGTTAGTATTCATCATTGGAAATGCAGCTAGCTTGTACTAATAGATATAGGAATCCCGGCAAGGTCTATGACCTTTAGACTATCATTCTTCCTACTGCACAAGCTAGATAGCCAGGAAGACTAAGGGAGGTGCTGTTCGTGGTACTTGAACCGAAAGAGGAGTGTTATAGAACAAGGATTGATGGCAAACCCAAAAGGGGATATCTTTTTACACGCCTGTTAAATGGAATTGATTAGGCTTCATACATATTTGTTGGTAGACAGGTATTAAGCTTTTGGTGATTATACATCGAGGAGCCAATCAAGGTATGCCTTATAAGAGGGGAGGGGGGAGGGGGGGCTTTTTCATTTCAACATTGTATGGATTTACTGTTACGATTATGTATGATGGTTCTCTATAAAGTAAGACGTGTTGGGAACGTTAGGATATGGAGGCCATGATGGCGTTTTACACCCCTGAATTGGAAAGCACCATCTCCGATCAGAGCTTCCAGCCCGAGGTGATGGCCTGCAAAATATCAATGGCAACCTCACCCAACCCTTCAGCCACGCCCTCAGCCACATCGACATACTCTTCGCCGGAGTCGACATCATCGCGCTTGACCTTCCAGCCCGAGGTGATGGCCTGCAAAATATCCAGGGCAATCTCACCAAGCCCTTCAGCCACACCCTCGGGCACATCCTCAAACTCAACGCCAGAGTCGTCATCATCGCGCTTGACCTTCCAGCCCGACGTGAGGGCTTCCAGAATATCCAAGGCAACCTCACCCAACCCTTCAGCCACGCCCTCGGGCACATCCTCAAACTCAACGCCGGAGTCGTCATCATCGCGCTTGACCTTCCGGCCCGAAGGAATGACTTCCAGAATGTCTAAGCCCGCATCAACCGCTCCTTCGTCGTCAGATTTGGGGGCATCTTCGGCGTTCACCGCATTCCGCTTGACCTTGGGAGTGACTGCGTGGCCGGTAAGGTGATCGAGAGCGTAATCGAGGGCGGCCTTAATAGCCGCGTCTTGAGACGGCTTGGGGGCAGAGGTGGCCATGACGCTGGCGACGGCGAGGGAAAGAGTGGCGGTGGAGAACTTCATTTTGCGAGGGAATTGTTGATTCTGGACTTGTTAGCTGTGAAGGTAGCAAGGTAGGGGGGCTGTGCTCACATTTGATTTGATTGTGTGAAGGTTTGGATGCTGTGTTGCTGATGTCTGCTGTAGATGCCTGCTGTGGATGTGGATGTGATGACTGATGAAGGAATATTTAGGAGATGAGATGAAGCATTGGTGTTCTTATATAACATTTATCCAAACGTTTGTCTGACTCTGAAAGGCTGGTACGTTTCGTGGGCTTCGTCGGACAGGCCGAAGACGACTTGCACCTCCAACTACCCTCAATGACGCCAGACACGCGTCGAACGGCCGTGGGACATTCCGTCAGAGGATTCGAAGATCTCCTTTGACACCCACATGTAACGTGCCATGGGGCATGCTGCTAGCAAGCCGCTGGTAGAGCAGAGGGAGAGCGCAGGCTATGACCCAACGATATTATTAGGAAAGATCTAACGCTAGCCTTCACCACAGTCCGACATCTTTGGATTCTATCCTGCTTCTATCGTGGATCGGAACAGTTTGGTACTGCGACTGGTGTACGAGACACGGGTGTCCCCGCAGCCTCGTTTTTCTAGCTCTAGCCTGCGGCTGGCAGTTGGCTAATTCAATCGCGTCTGTTAGGCGGCCTTTCCCCACGCGGATTACGACTAAAAATAGTGACGCTTCCACTGCATTTTGCCATGCCAGCATGAGTCAAGTACACAGGGCCTTTGTCTCTTCTCTGGAAGCAGCAACCATTGGCAAGGGTTGTTCCATCAGGGCCGGCACTTGCGGCTGGGATGTCGCGTGGTTGACGCTGTCTATGCCTTCCAGTTGAGGAGGCCATGGGCTACTTTCTTGCCGTTTTCGTACACGACTCCCGCATCGTCGCTCGTTCCGCAATGGGCTAGGAAATCTGGGGAGGTCGGGGGTGGGGACGCAGGGGGCATCCAGCGTATCGTTGGTCACAACCCTCGATCCGGCAATCAAAATCCAGAGCTCCCACACATCCACAGATAGATTCGACTACTCGCAGTGGAACGTGGCGCTCGCGTTACGACCATCGTCAGAGTTGTTCTAGAATATAAAATCACTGCTATGCCCCCCTTCTCCCCTCCCCCGCCCTTTGCTCCACTACTAAGTAAGAGCCAGTTCCCGTCCAATAGGACGTCTGGTTTGTCATGAATCGTAAGTGGTTAGCGTGGTGCTGATGTAAGAAAAGATAAAGTGGGGGTGAGCCGGACTTGGACTTGGACTACACGTGTAGCCGAGGCATCTGACGGCGTCTCGGATTCACATTTCAAATATGAAGTTGCCTCGAACGCTTGTCAATGTATTGAAGTGACATCTCAAAATCCCAGGCCAAAGACAGCACATATTACGATCATAAGTCATGGCATCGCAATCGCCCCTATTCACCGTCCCGATCCCCAAGGCGGGCGAGCACCCAGGTGGCTCCATCGTCTGCACGTCGCCGGCTCCATTAGTGTACCTACTCACCTTCTCTTCGCCGCCCGACAACCGCCTCACGACGGCTTTCTGCCGCGCTTTCATGTCTGCTCTCGATATCGTCGAGTTCACTCAGCCTTCGGGCGTCGTTATCACCACTTCCGCCATCGCGAAGTTTTACTCCAACGGCCTCGACCTCGCCCATGCCGTGGCCACTCCGGGCTTCTGGACCGACTCGCTGTACGCCATGTACAAGCGCCTCCTCACCTTCCCCATGCCTACCATCGCCCTCATTCCCGGTCACGCCTTCGCCGGCGGATTCATGACCGCCATGCACCACGACTACAGAGTCCAGAACCCCTCAAAGGGTTTCCTCTGCATGAACGAGGTCGACTTTGGCGCCCCGCTCAAGCCGCCCATGTCCGCCATCTTCCGCATCAAGACTACGCCCAAGATCTACCAAGAGATCGTCCTCGAGGGCAAGCGCTTCCCAGCGCCAGCGGCCCTCGAGGTCGGACTTGTCGACGCCCTCGGAGGCCTTGACGAGGCGCTCAAGCTCATCGAGGAGCGCCAGCTTATCAAGAAGGGTCAGTCGGGCGTCTACGGCGTGCTCAAGGCCGAGATGTGGCGCGAGAGCGTTGCGCTGCTGAGCAAGGAGAACTTCGACAGCGAAGATGACCGGTGGAACAAGCGCGACGAAGCCGAGAATGAGAGGCTCACGCGGGGAAAGAAGTTTGCGGCGGCGTACAAGGCTGGCACGGCAAAACTTTAGCTCCAGCGTGAGAAAGGCCTAGCAATTTGTACCATACGAGCATAATCAAGGCGTGAACTCTTTTCGCTGCTTTCCGTGGTTCTCCCCGCCGAACTTTGATGCTTGTTATCTCCGCAGAACGCCTCGGCCGCACCAGGTCAGTTCTGCCGCTTTCATCTAGGACCGAACGACGCCCTCGACATTCAAGGACACGCCTCTCTGCGCAATCGACGGGTCACGACTGGGACAAATGGAACAGGGTAAAGTTATTGCCGTCACTGTCAAGACGTCCATGGAGAGACAAACATGAGCTTAGAAGGAAGATGGCGGCTAGAGGTGCAAGGCATTGACAGCCGACATAAGGATCACGAACAGGGCCAACATCGTCTGCAGGAAGGAAGAGGAGCACAACATGAGCAAGGAAGCGGCGGCATTTGCTGATGGCCTCAACAGCCAACATCCACTCAAGTGCATATATAATGACAACCAACCTCCCCCAGTGTGGATTTCGACCTTCACCAACCTGACCAATCTCAACTACTCACAACAAGGACTCTGTTTCAAAATTCAGGAGTTTAGGCGAGTGAAATAGTGAAATCGTCGCCAATGCGGGCACCAACGCGGCCAACAACCGCAAACGGCGCCCGCCCTCCAAGGGCAGCATGGTATCGGACAGGGACAGACCAGCTCTTACTGGCCGACTCGATGAGCACCTGGTTGGTCTCCCATGCCGCCGGGGCACCCACGATAATGATCCTGTCGACGTGAACTTTGTCCATGGCCTGGCGCCACGCACCCGGCTTGATCGACCCAGGGTCACGGCCCTCCGCCTCGGTTGAGGTGAACTTGTTGGCCACGCTATCGAACACAAATTTCCGGTGGATATATTGCCCGCCCTCGTATTCGAAAGAGTCACCATCGTCGACGTATAGGTCGCCCTGCGAGATTGCGAGCTTGCCGACCGAAACGACCAATGTATAGTCGTCGAATCGCATTAGCTTAGAGGAGCGGCGCGGGGTATCGCGGCGGGGGAAGACGTGACCTCCCCGCATCAGTACAGCCATCTTGTCCAGAGGCGTGGCGAGGGTCAATCTCTTTCCCCTGGTAGTCGTCTGGGTCTGGTAGGTAAAGTAGTCGTAGTATACCTCGTCGTCAGGGATATAGATATCGACCGACTCAACGTCCTTGCCTACGACAGGCTTATGGAGCAGACCGGTAGTACCCAGGAATAGCTGATCGTCAAGATCGAAAGAGCCTTCCTCTGTCGGGTGGGTATAGAACATAGGCTTTACGATAGGACTCCCGTCCTGGTTAGAGTGATAGAATGCGGTGTACCAAGATGGCATGAGGCTGTAGCGGAGGCGTAGTGCTGTCGTCATAATAGTACGGTATGGTTCATCGAGGAGGTACGGCTCACGACGATGGGCATCGATATGAGCGTGTCCGCGGAAGAAGGGGAAGAAGGCGCCCGCCTGGTACCAGCGAGCCATCAAATCGCCGTCGGGATTACCGAAGTAGCCACCAACATCTGGACCTGAAAAGGGGAAGCCGGATATACCCTGATTCAGGATCATAGGCAGGGATACCGCAAGGTGGTCCCAGGAAGCCTCATTATCACCGCTCCACGTAGCACCGTAGCGCTGCGAGCCAGCAAAGAATGAGCGGGTAAGTACAAAGGGCCTGCGGAGCTCTCCCTGCTTACGGGTCATGATGGCGTGGTAGGTGGCGTTGTGGAAGGTCATGCCGTTGAGATTGTGTAGATCGCGGTGTTCCCAGTCGCCGTAATGCAGGTTATCCTTAGGCATAGTGCCCTCGGGCCCGTTGAAGACCGACGGCTCATTCATATCGTTCCAGATAAAGGTATTCTCCATAGTACCCTTAAAGACCCCATAGTCGAAGAGTCCGTTCCACCATTCCAAGGCTGCGGGGTTGAAGCAGTCTACCCAGTGCGAGGAGCCAGGCCAGCAATGGCCATCGAAATTCTGGCCATACTTGGTATAGACGGCTAGGTCCCTGGCCTTAAGCTCCGAAAGGATACTGTACCCATCCCTAATCTTGATGTGGGGATCGATAATGACGACAAGCTGACGACCATGCTTATCAAGCTGTTTGCCCATACCGATTGGGTCCTTGAACATATGAGGATCCCAAGTAAAGTACATCTTATCGTCTGGGTATTCGATATCCAACCAGATGACGTCGTAGGGCATCTTGAACACATCCATCTTACGATCCACCTCTTTGACGTCGTCATCGGAGATATAGTTCCAACGGCACTGATGGTAGCCCAGGGAGAACTCCTGAGGCATCGCTGTGGTGCCTGTGAGCGCCGTATAGCTCGCGAGAACGTTCTCAGGGGTGGGGCCGAGGAAGATGAAGACGTCGAGAAGGCCAGCCTCTGAGATCCAGTGTGTCATGGTGTCGGTCGTCGGCCCCATCGACGGGGAATCAGAGCTGCTCTTGACCTTGGTGATGTCGATCCAGGTCTCGGCGGCGTTGAGCCAGAAGACGCCGACGTGCGAATCCTTATGGTGGGCCTGCATGAACGGGATGGATCCGTATAGAGTCATCGGACTGTCTAGGGCGTACTCGAACACGTCGGTGTTGTATAGTCTGTATGGCTCAGAATACTGGCCCTCGCCTCCACGGGTCTCCCTAAGGGCCATGGGACCGGCGTGCTCGGGGATGCCGTAGACGTGTTGATAGCTGAGGAAGGTGATATCGAGGGCAATGCTCTCGGGCCCCTTGGGCTTAGAGTCGGTATTGCCTCCGAAAGTCTCGTCCCACCAGGTAGACTCGTCCTCTTTCTTAGACTTTTTGATGTCGACTTCAATTCGCTTCTGCTCATTGTCTTCGGCGGGTTGCTGAACGAAGGACTCGACCTTAGGTCGCCAGTGCTCCACATTGAGCAGCCCTTGACCGTTCAGTTGGATCTGAGGAACGCCATCCCTCTTGAACTCTACCGAGAATGGCGAAAAGTTGATCACGGCTTCGAGGTTGGAGCTGGGGCCGTACCGGACAACGATATGGGAGTCGTCGTGCTCCGCAACCCTGGCCTCAGTGTCGAGAGTCAGGCCGCCCACAATCGTCAGCTTCTCAGCCTCATTGTAGCGTTCCTTCCTAGCCTTGCTGCCGTGTCGGAGCTCGATGTCCTTTTCCTGACGCTTCTCTTCATCGATGGTGACGCGGGCGGTGCCGGATTCGAGGAAGGACACGGTAACAGGGAGGTTGACCGTCGCCCTCTGGTCGTTGATGGTCTTGAGAATGACAGCCGACAGCTGGCCGTCCTTCAAAGAGACCGTGTCAGGCACGATCCAATAGGGGGATTCCCACGCTGACCCTTGCGAGGAGGCAGCGTTGGCGTAGTTTCGGTTCCGCTTGCAGAAGCCAGACTGATGGCATTTTTTGAAATCGTTCTCCCTTACGGAAGCTATTCAGTCAGAAGTCAGTATGATCTCCCGATCTTACGGGGCTCTCCACCGGTTGATCAAGACGTACCGGTCTGTGGGATCAAACAGGTGAGAAGCAGGAGGCTTAACGACGCCGCCTGTTTCCAGGCCAGTGTACCGTCGGACCACATTTACCCTTTGTGGTACTCCGACGCCGATTTATCAACAAGAAGGGTAAAGGTGGCTGCACGAAAAGGCTTCGTGAGAAGGGGAAAACAGTTGGATGAAGAGATTCCGAGTGTCAATTCAATTGTGATAACAGAGCGGAGGAGTGTTGGGTAGGTTTCTGGAAGAGGAGTAGACTATGGGGATGGCTACGAGGACTTGGCTATGAGGAGTTGACTACGCCTGGTTGACTACGCCCACCCGATCGGGTTTAGGGCTACTACCGGATAAGGAAGTGGCCCGCTCCATCGAGTTCGTTCGCGCCCTGCAAGGCGACAATCCAGAAGAAGGGCGCGACGCGGAGGAGGATCGAGCTGAGAAAGTTTCACTTCAAGATGGCAGGCGGGGCTGTCGATGGACCGGGAAGGTCTCGAACCGTGGCGGTATCGCCAAGCAGGTTGTTCTCGTCTTGCCAGAAATTGGAGCCTGGTATGCCCAGTTTGACTGAAGGCGGATAGACTCAAGAGTCCACAGCCCCGTGGCAGTGCTCGACATGACTGGGGCAATAAATCACAAGATCTCGCGCAGGACAAGTAAACACAAATGCAGAACAATGATGGAGTGTCGAGCCTCCTATTGTTCTCACAAGCCAATCGGCCATCACCTCTCCTGCTTCCGCCTCTGGTCGTCAGGAGAGGGATTGCCCTTTAGAGACAGTCCGAGAGTATCTCCGAGGGTTAGTCCGCTCGAGCGTCCTCAACATCTGCGCAAGGCTCGCCAGGTTAAGGACACGTCCCTTTCAATGCGTGGCCGTAAAATAAATATCTCGAAGAGGGCTGTAACGGTGCCCGCCCAGATGATAAGTGAGTTGAATGCGAGCTGCTGTATGTTCTTGCGCTTCATTCTTGAGCGCCTGAACTCCCAGTGTAGCGGCAGCCAGCTACGTGATCTGCATCTTTGTCTGGGGGGACGATCGTCTCAATCAAGATGTCAGTGGCATAGTCTTAGATGCTGAGAGTGCGGAGCGACACGGTGGCGAGTTGGCAATCCTCCCGACACATGCATGTCGGAAATCCCGTTTGGGAAGATCCCGACTTTCCTTCCCGATCCCTTCACTGCTCCGCGCTGAAGGGGTACAACTTGACCAATGGTGTCGTGAATTTGATCCCGGACCATACCACGGGCTCTGTCACGACAAACATGATGCATTAACTTTCCTCCGCCTCGTTCCACATGACACCTGGACTGCTGGATGAAATATTGTGACAGAGCTCGGGTCCTTGATGAAGACTGGGGTTAGGGACTTCTGGTGAGGTTATACCTCTTTCGTCCTTTTCCGAACCAGTATCATGAACGTGTATTTGAAGGAGGGCGATTCCCCCGATGAAAGAGGAAGGGAAAGGAGCAACTACACTCCTCTTCAATCCAGATACCTGTTATCGACGCGACACATCAGATCCTCCCAGAGCTTTCTCTTGAATACATCATCGGGACGGCTTACTCCCTTGATCGCGCAAAGTCCACTCTTTTCCGACACTCTCCTCTCAAGACATCCATCATGGCCAACACCATTGACGTTGAGGCTCTAATCAAGAAGCTCAGCACTACTGAAAAGATCGATCTGCTTACGGGTACGACAACCTCTCCCGTCAAGCGGCTCGGCTACGGCAGATACTGACGTCTCCTAGGACTCGACTACTGGCACACCCGGCCGCTTCCCAAGCATGGCATCCCATCGATCCGACTGTCAGACGGCCCTAACGGTGTCCGCGGCACCAAATTCTTCGACGGTATCAAGACTGCCTGCTTCCCCTGTGGTACCGCTCTAGGCGCCACGTTCAATAAGCCGCTCCTCGAGGAAGCCGGCCGCAAGATGGGTGAGGAGACGAAACTCAAAGGTGCCCACTGCCTCTTGTCCCCAGCGATCAACATGCAGCGCGCTCCCGTAGGCGGCCGTGGCTTCGAGTCTATCGGCGAAGACCCCGTGCTAGCTGGTCTCGCTGCGGCCGCGTTATGTCGTGGTATCGAGAGCACTGGCGTTCTGTCTACGCCTAAGCACTGGATCTGCAACGACCAAGAACACCGCCGCAATGCAGTGCTATCTATCGTTACCGAGCGCGCTTTGCGAGAGATTTACGCCCTCCCCTTTCAGTTGACGATGCGCGACTCGGACCCCGGCGCCATCATGACAGGCTACAACGGCCTGAACGATGCTTACTGCAGCGAAAATCGGGACATCCTCGATACGCTGCTGCGTAAGGAGTGGGGATGGAAGGGCATGATTATGTCTGACTGGGTGAGCTTCTTTGGAGTTATCTATCAGGTCCTATGTACATGGAAATCACTAACTGGGCGGGTGTGTAGTACGGCACCTACTCGACTAACGACGCTGTCAACGCTGGCCTCGATCTCGAGATGCCTGGCCCTTCGAAATTCCGCGGCGACCTACTCAAGTTCAACGTCGCGACCGATAAGGTCAACGAGCATACAATCGACGAACGCGTACGCCCTATACTTAACTTTGTCAAGAAGGCCATGGCGCTGGGCATCCCTGAGCACGCGCCCGAGACGACTGGCGACACGCCTGAGACGGCGGAGCTGCTGCGTCGTATCGGCGGCGAGACTCTTGTCCTTCTAAAGAATAAAGACAACGTACTCCCCCTTAAGAAAGAAAAAAAGACGGTCGTCATTGGCCCGAACGCAAAGATCGCTACGTATCAGGGCGGCGGCTCGGCAGCTGTCCCCGCCTACTACGCCGTCACTCCTTTCGAAGGCATCAGCCAGAAGCTCGAGTCCCCCCCGTCGTACGCGACCGGTGCATATACACATAAGCTACTACCGCTCCTTGGCAACGTGTTAACGACGGTCTCGGGTGAGCAAGGCATGACCATGAAGGCCTACACGGAGCCACCTGGAACCGAGAACCGTGTCGTTGTCGACGACCGCATCCTATCCAAGTCGGAAATGCTGTTGTCCGACTACTATAACGACCAAATCAAAGAACCGCTGTGGTATGCCGAGTTTGAAGGCTCCTTTGTCGCCGAGGAAGGTTGCGAGTTCGAGTTGGGCCTGATTGTGTGCGGCTCGGCCAAGCTCTTCGTTAACGACGAGCTTGTTATCGACAACGCTACCGAGCAGCGCCAGGGCGACGCGTTCCTCGGAACCGCTACGGTCGAGGAGAAGAATATTATCTCCCTGACTAAGGGCAAGACGTATAACTTCCGCGTCGAGTTCGCCTCGTCACCCTCATCTAAGCTAAAGAGCGACCACACTGCCGTCGGCAGCGGCGCCCTTCGTATCGGAGGCTGTAAGGTTATCGACGCAAAGGAAGAGATCGCGCGGTCAGTCGCGCTTGCAAAGGACGCTGACCAGGTCATTATTTGCGCGGGCCTTAATGCTGACTGGGAGACTGAGGGCTATGACCGCGAACACATGGGCCTCCCCGGCCTCCTCGATGAGCTCATCTCAGCTGTGGCCAAGGCGAATCCTAATACCGTTGTCGTCAATCAATCTGGTACGCCTATAACGATGCCATGGCTTGATGATATCGCCGGCCTAGTGCAGGCGTGGTACGGTGGTAACGAGACGGGTAACGTCATTGCTGACGTCCTTTTTGGCGACGTCAACCCCTCGGGCAAGTTGCCCCTCACCTTTCCCCGTCGCCTACAGGATAACCCGGCCTTCCTCAACTTCCGTGCGGAGAGCTCCCGCATCCTTTACGGCGAGGATATCTATATCGGGTATCGTTACTACGAGTTCATTGACCGCGCCGTGCTCTTCCCCTTCGGCTACGGTCTATCCTACACGTCCTTCTCCTTTAGCGACTTGTCTGTCACCGCGAATGCTGACGGTAAGCTTGTTGTTGAGGTGACGGTTGAGAACACTGGTACCGTGCGCGGCGCAGAGGTCATCCAAGTCTACGTCTCGCCGGGCCAAAAGGCGCGCATCAACCGCCCCGTTAAGGAGCTCAAGGGCTTCGCCAAGGTCGTTCTTCAACCAGGTCAGAGTAAGCGCGTCACGGTCGAAGCGCTGACAAAGTATGCCGCTGCTTACTGGGATGAGACCCGTCATCAGTGGTGCGTCGAGGCCGGCGAGTATGAGGTCATTGTGTCGAACAGCAGCATTGTCTCTGACATGTCAGTTCGGGGGTCTTTCAAGGTCGACGAAAAGTACTGGTGGATTGGCCTGTAGGGTCGCATGGAGGTGCAACGGGAGAATGTTTCTGCGTGGAAAGAACAATGTGGATGATGGGTAGTTTGGGGCTGACGGCAACGGTCTTCGTTTCTGCCGTACTGTGTCTGATGCTTTGTATCATCCAAGCACATATTGCAACTACGCCATTAGATGTAAAATTTTGAGCCAACGTGAATAAGTAGGACTGCAAGTAAACTGATGAGTGGATGATACGATACAAAAGTGTCGACTCTCTATTACGTTGAGCATGACGAAAGAAAGGCCAACCTCTCACCCCAAATCGACGCACCGACATGGGACCTCGGTGAAAATCGTGATCTATACGAGGGTCCAACAGAATGGAAGTACTCATAGAGGGTGAAGAGCAGGAGTGAAAAACACGCCGAGGGGGGGGGGGGGGGGCGGTAGCTGGTCGGGCGTTTCAGTAATCGACAAAGTGGGAAATTCCGATTTAGCTGTCGGAGCGCGTCCGTGAAGGGCAAATTCCGCTTTGACAAACGGCAGCTGACTAAAGCAGACCAAAACAGGAGGGAAATGAAGCAGAGTCAAGGTTTAGGTGAGCCGAAGCTTTCGTCGAGCCTCCCACCCTTCCTTCGAAAATCGTACCGTAAGTACAGTCTACAGATAACGCGGATCACACACCCTCGAAATGCGATACAGCCGGAGCCTCGTGCTTTTCAGCACTTTGCTGTCTGCAGGAGTCATATCGGCTTCTTCATCACCTCGTGGGGTCGGGCCCGGATGTAAGTGTTGCCCGTGGTAGGGATACCTGGCATGCTAGGCACAACTACGGCAATTGGACATCTGCATCCTCCCCTTTTTTTCTCCCTTGACAACTAACCTGGACTCGGGCAACCTCTTGCATCTGTCCCGTGGGACTAACATTTGTTCCCAGTTGCCAAATTCTACGAGGTGCAAGATGTCTTTCACTGCATCTCCCAGCCAGGCGTCAAGCTGAGCTACTCCCGAGTCAACGACAACACCTGCGACTGCCCCGATGGGTCCGACGAGCCCGGTACAGCGGCATGTGCCAACATTGATGCTCTTTCTCCAGCACAACCACTGCCCAACTCGCTGTCGGGCTCTACCCTCACATCGAACGGTCTACCAGGCTTCTGGTGCGCGAATGATGGTCATATTAGCGCTTATATCCCCTTCGACCACGTTAACGACGGTTTCTGCGACTACGACCTCTGCTGCGATGGTAGTGAGGAATATAGCGGCGTCGGCGGCGTCGAGTGCCCCAATAAGTGCGACGAGATCGGCAAGGAGTTCCGACGTGTTGAGGGCGGGCGCAAGAAGGCTCTGGAAAAGGCGGGTAAGCGCCGTAAGATTATGGTCAAGGAGTCTAGGGAGCTCAGGCGCCGGGTCGAAGCCAAGATTGACAGCCTGACCGCAGAGGTCATCACTTTGATGGCCAAGCGTGACGACTACGACGCCAGGATCGCCGCCGAGACCAAGTCTGAGATTCCCGAGTTTCAAAAGGACAATACATCTGATACCGACATCTGTAAGACCCCTACCTGATACGCACACACTGAATAAATCCTGATAATT
The DNA here is from genome assembly GCA_002851705.1 of Verticillium albo-atrum. Classification (NCBI taxonomy): domain Eukaryota; kingdom Fungi; phylum Ascomycota; class Sordariomycetes; order Glomerellales; family Plectosphaerellaceae; genus Verticillium; species Verticillium albo-atrum. The sequence goes on from NMXJ01000004.1 coordinate 1,405,042, forward strand.
AAATAGTACATAGCATCGAGACCTACCTCCCCAGATTCGCTCGCAACTTCGTTCACGGCAAGCTCAAGCTCCTTCGCCGGTGGCTCATGAATGACGATATCGGCACCGAGTCCCGGGCCGCCAAGGCTGCCCGCGAGGCGCACGAGGCGGCGGCCACTGAACTCAAGAAGAAGGAGAAAGAGCTCGAGAAGGAAAAGAACGACCTCGCCAAGGACTACGGTGTCGACGATATCTTCCGCGTGCTCCAGGACAAGTGCGTACAGACAGATGTCGGCGAGTATGAGTACGAGTTATGCTGGATGGGCAAGACTAGCCAGAAGTCTAAGAATGGACACGGTTATACCGGCATGGGTAGCTTTGAGGGCATCGAGCACCGCATGGCCGACGAGGAGGTGCGTCTCGATGGCAAGAGCCTCGGCAAGGGACTGCGTATGGTCCTCAAATACGACAACGGCCAGCAGTGCTGGAACGGCCCCAAGAGACGGACAGACGTCTGGCTGGCGTGCAGCGAGACTGAGGAACTCTGGAAGGTGAGCGAGTCCGAGAAGTGCGTCTACAAGATGGAGGTTGGCACGCCCGCGGCCTGCGACGAGATCCTCGAGATGCCTGGCGATCAAGGCAAGGATGAGTTGTGAATTGACCCCGCTAGGAGGCTCGTACATATAGAGCCGGCATCCCGAGCAAATCTAATGCAGAGTGGAAGTGGGTTGATGTGGTTTGGTATCTTGTGAGGCATCCAACGACTTATTGATGATTTTGTGCTGCTGGACGCCTCTTCTCTACACGTTTTGACCATTCTCGGTCTCCCGCCGATTTTCACAGGCGCCGTCCTTGTAATTCTCCGCTTGGGGCTTCCTCCTCTCTGCCGACCTATCCTTCTTCAGTGGTACGTGCGCCAGCCACATGGCCCCGAGGTCGTCCGTCCGCTGCGTTAGCCTCTTGACACCGCTTCCTCGTAGGCAGGACCACGTTCTGCAGCTTGAGAAGCTTACTGCACTCGGAGTAGACCTCCGCCTACCTACCTTATAGCGGCGTCAGCGAAGGCATCGTCTCAGGGACAAGGTACACCGACTTTGGGGCGGGGGCAGGTCCTTCGCGGACATGGGACACACCCTAGAGCCCTTCTTACCTCATCGGTCGACCAGGCATGGCCGAGGGACTCAAGGCTGCTCGCCCTGAGCTCTTTGTGGATCCCGAGCCGCAGGCAACGATTTTGACCAACACCTAACAATTAAGGGACCAGGCCAGCGTTGTGGCCCATGGCGGTGAGGTTTGATCTAATTTATTCGGCACATACCTAGCGAAAATGTTTACGTCTAATGCCTAGCTAATAGAACGCAGTAATCTGCTACTAGGGAATTAGGGCCAGCGAAAGCATCCTCGGATCAGGGCAACAAAGCAGTCACTTGTGAAAAAGATAAGTCTCTGAACGTGTGGTGTAGGATTGATGATGTGAGCTCCCCTGACGGCACCTCACGAGTCTAGCTAGTGTCCGTTCCTCTGATCAGCCACGCCTTATCACCCTATCGCTAAGCCACACACTTCTGCCCTGCCCGGTTTCACTAGCATCTTATAAATAGTCTCTGCCGAATCTTCGGCTAGGTTTGTAAAGCGTAGATAGTGTAAGGGGCGATGTGTAGCCGAGCCTTCGGCGACCTGTCGCCAAAGTTTGGCTAGGTTAAGACGCTACCTAGGTAGATAAAGGCTTGACCTAACTTAAAGAGGACCCTCTAACTGAAATCATAGAGTAAATTCAGACCTATGCTAATGGTTTTTCCTTAGAATAATTGTCAGTTCGTGATAATAAGATAAGTAAATAAACAAACTAGGGTCTCCCTTATAAGGAGGGGATCAAGTGTTTACATGCATGATCTTTTTGGGGGGAAGGGGAGCATCTCCATTATGAAGATAAAGAGTGTGGTCACTCTCTAAATGGGAGACTTTCGGAATGAATCCACCGGAGACCGGCGGATATCGTCGGGCTAGGTATCTACGCCAATCAAAGACCCAAAGATAAGGGCGCTGAGAGCGGGGTGGACTTGTGGCCGCCGGAGACCGTCGGAGTGATCCCCAATCATGTGGCTCAAAGTTGGAAGGATGAGGGGCATCATGACTTCACTCTCAAGAGCTCGTGCTTCAAATAAATCCCAGGTCCATCTGAAAGCGATCCCTTCTTGCTGTCTAGTACTCTTGAATAGGTAAATCCATCGAGCGCCAAGACGAAACAAAACCTAGAATTTGAAGATGGCGACAGTGACGGAGACCACGACAAAGGCGCCCGAGACATATAAGCTTGAGCTGGCCACCGGATACGGCCCTGTCTACCGGGACGTTCTCAAAACTCCCGCTCGAGAATGTGACTCCTCTGAAGTCCCGATTATCGACCTATCTGGCATCTACGGTGATGATGAGCAACGGAGGGAGCTTGCAAAAATGATCCGGGAAGCTTCTACCAACACGGGATTCTTCTACATCAAGAATCATGGCATTCCGAAAGACAAGATCGAGGCGGCTTACAAGCAGGGGCGTGGCTTCTTCGCCCAGCCTGCGGAGAAGAAGGAGCTCGTTTCGCACAAGCTCTCCTCCTTCTACAACGGCTGGAGTCAGAGGGGTCACATCTCCCCCACCGAGTCGCAGGACCTCAAGGAAGGCTTCAGTTTTAGGTATGACCCGAGATACGACCCCCAGACCAAGGATCTGGACGCCACGCCGGAGGCCGTCAAGAAGTGGCTGCGCTGTGAGGATTTCATGTGGGACGGCACGAGCCACCTGCCTGGATTCAAGGACGACATGATTGCGTACTGGCAGGCGTGCCTGTCGCTGGCGCGGAACGTGATCAAGATCTTTGCCATGGCGCTCGACCTACCAGAAAATTACTTTGACGACGTCGTGACGTATCCGGGAAGGTATGGAGACAGTTCCTGGATAACTCATTCAGAGCATCATGGCTGACTGGGCAGCGACTGTGTTACCAATTTCTACCCAAAGAATACCGCAGCGAAGGATACGACGATCGACGTTGGCATCGGCGCCCACACCGACCTGCAGTGCTTCACATTTCTGTGGCAGGACAATGTCGGCGGCCTCGAGGTTCTCACAAAGGAGGGCCAGTGGCTGAAGGTCCCCCCTGTCCCGGACACGTTTGTTGTAAACATTGGCGACTTTCTGATGCGGCTGTCCAACGACCGGTTCCAGTCGACCGTGCACCGGGTTTTCAACTACGCTCCTGAAGACCGTCTCTCCATGCCCTTTTTCTTCGGTTTCAATTTCAACGAGACGTGCGCTGTCCTGCCCAGCTGCATAGACGAGAAGAACCCTCCGAAATACGAGCCCATCAGCTGCGGCGAGGTGAGCTTTCCTGACTGCCTCCATGATGGATTTGACAGATTCTAACCTACGAAAGTGGTGTGCGCTGAGATTCCAGAAGACGTTCGGGAAGTCATGATAGAGTTAGCACCCACACTGAGCACGCCTCACGCAAACCATAATCAGCTTTTCATAGTGTTGTCAGGATAGCAGCTTGATCACGAAGATACTCAAGTAGGGGGAAATGACCCACTGACACTGAAGCCGAACGGGCGGTTTGTCGCTGGAGAAAAGCCCAGTGCGATAGCTTTGCCCGTACGGGGGACCCACCTTTGGTGTGGTGGTCAAAATCGGCGATACGGTTCGGAGCCATATAGGCAATGATACGTACTGTGTCTAGTCCGTGCGAAACGGATAAGCACAGGTCCCATTTAAATACACTAGCACTCCTCCGTCTTCAGCTCATATTTGTTCCGTCTTGCACAGCCCAAAGTACAATGTATCATCAGAGCCCCAGCCCGAGAACAAACTCAGCGAAGCGAAATCACCAAGCTGAGCTAGGAGACGAGCAGCCGGGCGCCAAGCGGCGGCGGCGGGTCTTTTCTTGCGAGTCTTGTCAGAGACTCAAGTGCAAATGCGATTTTGATGCCAATTCGCAATCCTGCCGGAGATGTCGCGACCTACGGTGAGCGTGCATCTACCCTCTTTATTTCATGGCCGTCAGCTAAGTCATTGGTACCAAGGAGACCTTGCTCCCTTCGCGATGATGCCAAGGGTGGTGGTCCTAGTGCCGAGAGCTCAAGAGTGTCAACAAGTATAGAAAACAGGTATAGGCGATGCCAATGGCAAAGCAGTTTCGCAGTGGCTGCTTGTATCTTTGGCCCCAAGGAAACTGACATGCATGCAGACTGCAAGAGACAGAGAGCACGCTACGAGAACTCACATCTCTGGTGAAATTACTCTCTGATCGAGTGGCCAGCACGAATAGTACTGGTGATAAGGAGCGGCACGGGGATCACGGGGAAGACGTGCAGGCCTCCCCTTTCTCAGGCATGGATGGCCCTGAGCGAATGTGGGAACCGGCAGATTATGCAGTGCCTTCGGCGCCAATCGTGGTTCTCCGTCAAATTGGTCGACGCTACACAGGAGTTCATACTCGGCCGAGGAGGCTCGAAAACGCCGACTTGTTGGAGTTGGATGTTCTCAGTCACTCGGAGTCTGAGATGCTCATAGCAAGGTCAGTCAGACCCTGCCTTGTTTAGTTGCCAGAACTAATCATCAGCACAGCTTCTTTCACTACAAGAAGCATAACCTGCTCATAGGGGACCTAGGAGGGGTTGTATCCAGCGACGTGCTTCAACAAGCCTCTCCATTCTTGCACAGCGTGTGTTGCTTGCAGGGAGCTGTGTATCAAGTTGGAGGCGCCGCAGCATTGACGCTTGAAAAGATCTATGATCAAGTCCGGATCTCGCTGGGTCAAATTCTGTTGGTGAGCCCCTTGACCCTCGAGGAGATCCAGGGCGTCCTCCTCATGAGCGACAATGGACCACTGCGGACGAATGTGAGTTGGTCTCTTTTCAACGCAACGTACGCAACCTAGAGAGCTCACGATCATAGGAACACACGGATTACATCGACAGCTGGATGTTGACAGGCTACTGCGCCCAGCAAGCTATGCTCAGCATCAGCTTTTCCGAAATTGTCGGGAGAATAAAAACGGAAACATCAACAATCACAGACCAGCGAGCTATTCGGCTGTGGTCTTCCATCACACTACACCACCTTCAGTAAGATTATAATATTTACCTCTTCCAAAGCGCTTGTGGCTAATAATTCACAGCTGGGCAGCCAGTACGGGCCGGCATTCAACGATTCCGTCCGACTACCTCGAAAACTGCAACATCCTCCTAAGCTTCTACGATGCGTCCATGCAGGATGGGATGCTCCTCGCAGAGTTGTTGCTCTATATCAGTTTGCTCCAAAAACTTGAAGCCAGGCAGGCTCCTGACTATAGCCGCGATAATCTAGAGTTTGTCGCATGGAAGCAGAGGTGGAATCATTTGCTTGGTATGTCAGAACCTATCCGCCGAGGCAAGGACTGCGCTCACTATGTACTTGTGACAGTTCTGCCAACAGCGTCCATGTTGAAGGTTGGATACCTGTCAGCATGTCTCGTTCTGGCTGTCAGGTCTCTCCAGGAACTGGATGAAGACCTGACCTCCAATAACTTCTTGAGTGATCCTCCGTCCTGTGACTCGCGACACGGCGTGAGGTTGTCTGGTGCTCAGCAGTCCGAAAAGGAGGAGATAAAAGCCAATCTGAGAGCCAGCGCCTGCGGCTATGCTCAATCCATTCTCAAGACATTTCTACAGGTCCCAACACACGTCAAGAACTCAATCGGTTCAAACAGATGTCTCTGTCTCGAGTACAGTGCCTTGGTTCTTGCTCACTACGACGAGCCCGAATCGAAGCTTACAGACCGCAATAGCTTGGATCTCATCACACGGCTCAACCAGTGGCTAAGAAGTGATCCCAGCAAGCTGTGGGCCATCAGGCTTGGTAATCTCGCGAAGCAGAAAATGATGGCTCGGTTGGAAAGCAACCAAGACCATCTGGGGGTCATTCTGGCGAGGGACAAGACCAACAAATCGACCAGACCATCAGTTGGCCTGCTCGATTCCCATCATGAACATGCAGGGCCGACTCTAGTAGAAGAGAACGACCAAGCCCAGTCCTCAACAACGCCCAATGCATCATCCCTCGGTGTAGCTTTAGGCCCCAACACAGCCGTGACAGAGTACGACTTTGGGTGTGGGGAGGCATTCCCCAATATTGATGACTTCTTCTCGGGGGGCTTCCTTGAATTTGGGTTTATTGACCAGGTATAGATGGGCCGGGTGATCTTCGCCATGTTTATAATCGCCAATGTGGTCTTGGCACTGTGTCAGGGAAATCGGTTTGGCGCCTCACAAGTGGTGAACTATCGGAGTAACCCCAATGAGTGGGGTCGGCAAGCCCGCGACCTGACGCCTGCCGCAGGAAGCTTCGACTTTGTAGTAGATATTGGAGGGAACGAAACGGTCCCGTATTTTCTGGCAGCCATGCGACAAGACGAGATAGTCATGGTGGTCGGCGGTGTAATGGATTCCGCCGAACCGTCTCCATGCTCGCGGCCCTGATGCACACCTGCATCTCTCGAAGCAAACTTACCCGCAACAGAGGCTGGTTGAAGCAGCTAGTTCGATTCACCAACGTGAATAATATCAAACTTACGTTGGATGACTTAGTCTTTGAATCTGCTGACTATTGACATTGAGAGTACGTAAATTCTCTAGGAAGGTTTACTTTGCATCATGCTATGGAAACGCCATAGTCTAGGGTCGTGTTTGCCTTGATACATTATGCCTACAAACTATAGTTTATAGGAGCTATGTCATTGAATGAGTAGGGTACTCCTGTTGCTTTCAGTAGCCACCTCGAACTCTCCGTCCTGTCAACCTTGTTGAACCAAGAACCTGGTGGGTGAGACAACGTATGCTACCAGGTGGTCACCGATTACTCACGTCTTCGAATCACCTACGAAGACTGGTTGTATACGGCATGCCTCGCAGCCTTTTCGACAACATCAACCAAAGCGTCGGGTTGACTCAAGAAAGGTGAGTGGCTAGAGTTGAGGCTAGCCGTGAATGATCCGGCCGGGAATTGAGATGCCATACCCCTTTGAGCCTACTCATAGTTAGTCTCACTCTATGGCTGGGTTGGAGAGGTCTGTCAATTGGGCCACAAACCTCAACAGCAATTGCCTGGTCCTGCTCTGTGAAGATGTATCCGACCTGGAGGCCTTGATTCCAAGGCTCGAAAGAAGATTTGTCCTGGACGGTCTTGACAGGCTGAGACTTGAGCTGAGAAATGGCGGTGGCAGCGAGAACGGGATCAACGTCCGCATAGAAAATTGTTTCCGGGCGCAGAGGAGACAAAAATCCGTTCTACAATGGACCGAATATTAGTTTCGACGGTGTTGAGGGATGTTCCTGAGTTTTTCTTCTGCGAAGATTGTGCTTACTGTGATGTTCCACCAGTCAGGGTAGACACCGCCAACTCCATCTTCCAGACTAGTGCCGGCGGGAATAGCAAAGGACGCCAGGTAAACGAGCATCAATACTCCTCCTTCCTTGCCGTTGGCGGCTCTTTCCTGGATAGTGAGGTCCTTGACAGCATTCGACGAGGGTACACCTCCGTAAGAGTGTGCGACCACGACAACCTCTTTACCACAGCTGACGAGCCTTTCGAGTTCCCCACGGACGCTCGCCGTATCGTCCCACATACCCACATGGGGATCGACGTTGCCGACAGATACAAGTGTCGTCGCCGAGGTAGGGTATCCACGGTCCTCCAGACCTTTGCGGATTGTATCGAATACCACTGGGCTGTGCCAAGCGCCAGGAGTGAAAACGATGGTCGGCAGGTCATATTGTTTAAGTGGTTGGGCCATGGCGGCGCAAGTCATCGCAAGGAGAGAAATGATTTGCATTTCGGATCGGCAGCAATGGCGCCTGGGCTGAGTCTTAAGTGGTGAACAACGACTGCTGATGGCATACAGGGCTGTGGGGAAGGTCGGACGTGGAGACTTGGATCGTCAAACTTGATGTGAAATCGGGTGAGACACCTTGCAAGGTATCCTGCGATCTGAACCAGGCCCAGCGGGTCTTTATATCATCCGAGGTTCCATGCACAGCTTGAGGCTGGGAGGCTAGGGTGAGAGTCATGAAGAGGGGCGTAGACGGCCATTGTCATGGCGTTCTTGAGGTAGTGGGCCCAAGGATGAACCCTTTGGAAAGTGTGACATCAACATGCACGGCTAGTCATGATGATTCGACTTTTTCTCTCCGCAAATACCAGGATTCTTGTAGTGAGTTAGCATACCACAGACACCAATTCCTTCTAAGCCTCTGCAAGACCTGGGAGACCAACGCCGGCAGCGCGAGAGTAATCTTCTTTGAGTCTCGACGGATATTCAGTAAGCTTTGCGGCATTGCCTTCCGCAAGATCAATTGATACAGGAGCGTGAATACTAATGGTGACTGATTGCATACCACCAGTTAGTCCGGAGGCATTTTGTTGTCTCCTTAGCTTGCTCTTATTTCTCCGATGTTGCATCGCCTGGAACGTAACCCTCAGGCCAAGGGACGGACACCTTGGCTATATCGTCCGATAAAGAAGTTCGGGCGTCCGAGGCCGTGGGGCTAACCCCGGTATGCACCGAAGCCGGAGGTAGCCGCGTTCCCCGGCCGGCGGAAGCAAGCAAATGTCATGGATCGAGTCATTCACCAACGGCCGACTACCACATGCAAGGTACAACCCTGACATTTCACTACGTGTAAACCGATAGAATGAGCATAGCCAGTCGGAAAGGGGCTCAGGGCCGTTGCTGTGTTACAGCGCTTTAGAACGTCAAACGGTGTACCACTGAATCGTCCCCCTGTCGTGCATCATCGATCAGAGCTTTTACGTGAAAAGAGAGCATATAGGATCTCTGCGCTGCCAGGAGTGTATCCCAACGTGAACTTAAATTTCAGACGAAAAGTCTCGCACATTGTTGAGGGCTTGCTTTTGTTCAACAGCAAATATGTCGCTCCCAAGCCCAGCCGCAGATCTGGACCTCACTGAGACCAGAATTCCAGAGATTCAAGGGGTATTGTTGTCGACCTGGATCCTTGCTCTCATCGCCGTCGTGCTGCGAGTTGTGGCACGTAGGCTCAAGGGCAATCCATTATGGATTGAGGATTACTTGGTGAGTTTCCTGTCAGATTATGACCGATCAGATCACTCACATTAGGCCAAACAGGTCTTCGTCTCATTGGTAAGTACCACTTCCACCAGCAACCCCGCCAATACTTTCAAGAACACGACGGGATCACACCCCGCGTGCATCGAGGTGAAAGAGGGCGGTAGCTACTTCACTGGTCTAATCAGAACTCGATTTAGATTGCCGCGGCAGTCCATGTTTTCGTATCCGTGGGGTACAGTGAGTACTGCTCCTTCGCTCCCAACCTGCCTCAAGTGATTCACATCAATAAATGGAATGGGAGGACTGACAATGGCGCGTCTCACATCACAGTGACACCGCACGGAACAGGTAAGCATGTGTGGGCTGCACCACAGGATGGAACCAAGGCTTGGGCCACAGGGCTCTTCATCTCCGAGATTGTTTACACCATCACGCTGGCCACGGTAAAATGGTCGACGCTCGCCTTTTACTGGCGAATCTTCAGTGCCAATAACAGCATTAAGATTCCAATTTGGTCTTTGGCCGGTATCGTCGCAGCGTGGGCCGTTACAGTGGTAAGTTCACCCCCTATGCCATGTTACTTTCTATCTTGACTTTCACATTTCGGAAACACAACTCAACTTATATGTTTCATGCTCCTGAAAGCTGACGTTTACGTACCTTTAGCTCATTGTCACATTTCTTCAGTGCCGGCCTCTCCCCAGCTTCTGGATGCGCTTTGACCCTGTCAACCCATCGGTCCCTGGCGAGTTTACCTGCGATGTCGACCTCAACTCCTTCTTCAACGGCAACTCCATCCCAAACATTATCACCGACGGCCTCGTCGTGTTGCTTCCCGTCCCATACATCCTCAAGCTCCAACTCTCCACGATCCATAAGCTGGCTATCACGGGGATTTTCTCCCTCGGCATCTTCGTCACTGCCATCTCCATCGTCCGCCTCGTCAACATCCTCGACGTGGATCTCACCTCTCCCGATGTAACGTGGAATTTCGTCGGCGCCATTGTTTGGACAAACACCGAGGCGAACTGCGCCATCATCGCGTGCTGCTTGCCGTCGCTGAGACCCATCCTGAACCTGGCTTTGCGCGGGACGATCAAGTCGACGGCCCAAACGAATGAAAGGACCCCAGGCTCGACCGGGGACAGGTACCATCCGCACGGCAAGTCGACGTCCAGACTAGCGCAAGGGAGCTACGGCGCGTCGGCGAGCAGTACTACTGCTTCGAAGGGCGTGCTACCAGTCGACGATGAGAGACCATTTGTGCGGTTGGACCACCGATCCTCCTGCACGTATACTGATGACTCCGGGAGCGGCCATGAGCTGGCTGACCTGCCCCAGGGAGAAAATATTGTGGTTACAAAGAGCTCTCGATTTGAGAATTCTGTGAAGAGGTTGGATTATAGGGCATGATATACGTGAACGACAACAGCATGAGTTCTCGAGGAAGTGTGTTTTTCTTTTGGAAGACTTTACAGTGGGGGAATAATGATGGTTAGGGGTGATGCTAGGCAGATATGTAAAGACTTAGAGTGGAGTGGACTCCAACAGTTGCGAGGATCAGAACATTGTCATAAGAGTGAGTATCAACCGATCTATGATACGCAACCCGCCTATGAGCACGAAACTCCGACTTGTACATCTTATTATAGAGTCCCAGGTCTTGTTTGCGTCTTCAAGTGTCGTCTTGATCGGCCTGTTGCCCTTTAAGCACTCATGCAGCTGTTGAAGTTCCACTGTGTATCCATCATCGTACGAGATGAGCACCTGGTGAGAAGTTGCTGACCGATTTCTACATGATCGACAGGTTCTCTGAGTCGGCTCGCCCAATCCATGCGGTGTCCGATTCGGAGAATCCCGCTGTTACGAATACATTCGACTTCTTCATGCGAGGGCAGGAAGCTCTCTCCGGTAGCCGTCGAATGCAACACCCCGCTCTCTTGGAAACCTGTAACAGAGACCCAAAAAGTTGATCACGAATCCTCGGAAACCAAGGAGTGCCTTGATTCTTTCAAATCAGCAGCCGTGCCGTCTCTGGGGGAATTGGCTTGGACAGGGTATTTGGCTCTGCTCAATGTGCATTTATCTGCATTCTATCCAAGATTCCGAAGAGGCTTCTGCATTAACTCATTTGTCAACGACGCATGCAGCTTCGGAAGTCGCCACGCGGTTTTCAACGCACGCAAACTCATTTTTTCTCTTGCTTTTCTCCTCTTTACACTTGCACGGCATATCCCTTGCTCTCTTTACATTCTCCTTCTTGCTTCTTTTCGCTTGGCTCACTCATGTGCCCCTTGCTGAGGAAGAGATGTGGGAAGGTCTGCACGAACGCTCCCAACAACACCCCCCTTTTTCCCCTTTCCCTTAAGTCCAAATTTGGAATGAGAGAATTTCGGTACACTGTCATGACCAAGGAGTAAATAGGGGAATGTTTAATCAACAATCAGTCTTCAAGCACACTTCGATTGACTCATCGGAAAACGGAAGAATTCAACAATTGTCACAGCAAACTTGTGCTCACCGTGGGATACCCAAGATGGTCCACCTGAGCTTTGCAAACGAACTCCGCCGTGCAATCGCCCTCGCTTATATTTGGAAGAAGGAAGAGAGAAATCTCGTCACCGGAGGTATTGCAAATGAGGAATGGTGCAATCTAGAGTTACTCTCTAAACTTGCAATATGTCAACGTGTCCATCACTATACCCGACTTTTCGACCGCCTTCTTCTGCCTCCCTTCGAAGGTGAAGCTCGCCTTCTCGAGTACCCGACCACTTGCTTCGTTGCCTTCGAATACCTCGGCCTCCAAGCGCAACAAGAAGTCAAATCTTTCGAACGCCCAGTCGGAGAATGCAGCAACGGCTTCTGTGGCTATGCCTCGATGCCAGTGATCCTCAGATAGCCAGTACCCTATATCCATCGTTCGGTGGTAGATGTCGGCTCGTGTTTTGAGGCCAATACCGCCGATGACGGCCGAGCCGCTTGGTTCGCAGATGGCGAGGTCGCGGATCGGACGAGAGGAGCTAGCTATGGCGATCCATTCTTTGGCGCTGTCTACCGTGTAGGGGTGTGGAAAGGCGTTTCGCATCCAGCGCGATATCTTTGGGTTGTTTGCTGCCTTGGCGAGGGAGATTTCGTCTCCCTCGCGAAACGGACGCAGCACGCAGCTCCGGAGCCGTAAAGTTGGCTCTGGCGACATCCGAAGGGCGGGTGTTGTCAGGAAAGGTGCAGATAAATGTTGCGAAGCGTCGAGCTGTCGACAAGAAACTGCGTCGCCTCAGGTATGTCTCGCGGCTGGCACTGAAGCCTCCTTCTACTCTGGATCTGATAATAGACCGAGTCCTCTTGATACGCGTGGATTAGATTGACTTGAATGTGTGCAGTGGGACTGAGCCGGAGAGCTTTTTCCTGCAGAGAAAAAGTTGGCTGGCAGGAAGGAAGGAAGGAAGTATGCGTCACACTTCGGTTCCTTCCTGCCCATGTATCAAGGCCGCTGACATGAGTTTCACTGGTCACGTGTCCAAGTCATTACAGTGTGTATACTGTACATGGTTGGATATCGGTGCATAAACTTGTAAAGATTTGTGCCCTCTCGAAATGTTTAGCTTCAACACTGACGATATGTATCCTTATTGAGTTCTAAATGATTCTGGTGCCAAGTTTTGTAACCCTCGAGGCTCAATTCCCTTGTGGGATGTAATCGATACGCGGGTTACGCGGGTTATACAGTGCAATATTGGTGGCGGTGATGCAGTCGTCAGTGGACTTCACGAAATTGATTGCGGAGGTCAGCGGCAGGCATATTGTCAAGACGTCGGGCAAATAACTTCATCCACTGGTGGTGCCGGCAGCCGAGCCAACGTAGAAGAAATTGGCCGACGAGACTTCGTCGAGAGGGCGATGGAGTTGCAGGTATCTCCGGACTAGGTGGTGTGATAGTTGCCCGACACGCAGAGGAACTCGGGCGAGGTGATCGCGATCAGAGGCGTTGGCACATTCTCCGGCATGAATAGTCAGCATCGCGTCTGGATGGCTTCGAGCATTATCTGATACGAGGGGGGCGAGGTCCGCTGCCTCGTCTCTTTGACGCAGGCCACGGTCGCCGTCAGTGCCGTCTTGCACAGCTCTGAGAGGCCGTGCCTGGCCGGTTCATGCAGTGTGCAGAGCGTGCATCCAGTGATGGTTTGATCACTCACTGTCTGGCTGGCGCCGCCGACCTATGTGACGATTTTCGAGACAATTCCTTTGCAGTTGTCGGCGGCGATAACGGGCTTGCCGTTGAGGAGCATGACTATCTGCACGACGCCGATGGTGATGAGACTGTAGATTCAGACATGATGGTTCCAATCAACGTGGAACGTACTAAGCTGGAAATCGTTTTCCTCGCTTTCTACGCAGTCCTGCGAGTAGTCTTGGATCCAAGTGTAGAGGCCGCCGCTGATGATGTAGATGTTCATCGAGTCAACCAGACGCAGCGACCAGGGTTGGCGCACGTCTTTAAGCTGGTAGGGCAGTTGGCAAAGGTCGGGTCTTCCTTGATTACGAGAACCTTTGATAAGGGACTGGTGCCTTGGGTGACAACCGGGAGTAAAGGGCCTCGGTCTGGATGAACCCCCTGATAATGTCCTCAACCCCGAGCAGCTGGTCCTGGTGGAGCGTAGCATGCTCAGCGACAGTGTCCTAGAGACAGGTCAGGCCCAGGGTCTCGATGAGGGAGCCACGTGCGGTGGCAGAACTTGGCGCACGGGTGGATGCCGTTTGGCTAAGACGCAGGGGAGTGCATGTCGTCGCTGTTCCTCTCTGCCCATAACTCGACGACTTCACACATTGACAACGGTATTATCGAGAACTGCGACGTCGTCGTCCTCGAAGGCCAGACTAATATGGTGCTCTCCCTCGAGCACGTTGCCGGCTTGACGAACGTCCTCTCTTGAGGCTTCGGGTACGTGGCAGACCCGAGCGGCAAGACAGGCTTGTGAATGTTTCGGTGGCCGCGGGAATTCCTAAAATGTGAATGTTCCCATGAACAGAGACTATGTAAGAAGGAGAAGCAGTCAAAGGATGGATGCGTTTGCTGCTTAGAAGGCGGATGAGGAGAAAGGTCCATCATTTTGTGCGCAAACTGGACCATGGGGGTAAGAAAAAATAGCGAGTGATGATGGGTTTCTCAAGATTCCTACCTGATGTCAACATTCCAGCGTCGGGAGAGTTCCACGTCCAGTGCACAAGACTCTGGTAAGGTTGCGATGCAAGTTAGATTGAACAACTTTTGTGCTGCCGCACTTCCGGTTGGTGGCGGACGTTATTATATTAGTTCAGTGGCTCCCTGGACCCGAAAGTCCACCAGCCGGTCTCCGCGTCGAGCAATCTGGGGTCTGAGTGGGTTGACGTGGTGGAGCTCGCGTAAATAAATGGCCGTTGAGATGTGGCTTAACCCGACAACCAACAGCCAAGACAGCGGCAGAGCCAAGCACGGCGAAGCTCGGTCGTTCCTTCGGACCGGACGGCCCATTTCTTGGCATTATCTTCCTCTCCTCATCCCCCAGCCGCATGAAGTCGGACAAGCCCATATCACGACGCCGTCGAGGAACATCACGATTCGGCCGGGTGCTACAAGTCGCTCAAGGCCGACACGGTCAAGTGTGAGATGGCGAACAAGTCATCGCTGAGCATAGTTCTCAACTATTTCTACTTTTCCAGCTGCGGTGCAGACTGCGACCACGGCTTCAAGACTGGCCAGTCTCGTCACGGACAGCCACAAGAACATGGTCATGAAGGGCAGCTGCCACTGCCAGCGCGGCATGATGCTCTACTTCTGCAGCCCCGGTGCCAAGACCATCCCCAAGTGTTGCTGGTCTGACTTTTAAAACATCAAGTCCGGTAGGCGTGGCGGGTGCCTGTGCTGGCCGGCAGCGAGAACGTCGTGGTGCCAACGCACTCTGCTGCAAGCCGCGTTTCTTCGCCGAGAACAACAAGGTCCATTATAGCTATATTTTCGCCTTCGAGAACGTGCTCAGGACACTTTGCTGGCGATGATGAGGTGTGCAGCCACTGTGGCACGGCCAGTTGTCTCATTGCCGAACACAAACAGGCCATCGATGAGGAGTTGAAGATCAGCTTCGGTTTCCGCTTCGATATGTTTGACTGAAACACTGAACCGACTTGGTGAAGTGATGATGACCACGTCTTGAAAGAAAAAAACCACGCAGAACCATGTGTCTGACCTATCCACTTAGATCAATTGATTACTGTGGCGAATCGCAGGCACCATGATATGATCTTTTCTTGGCTATTCTTGACCCAGTACATGCTCGTCCTTTCAACCGGTATTGCTACTAATCGCAAATAATTTGATAAAAGCCACCTGCCACTCACCTTCCCCCAATCAAAGCCATGTGCAACGTGTGTGCGATGTGTAGCAATGAATATGTAAGCCCAACCCTCAAGAACCCTTATTTGCGCGTTGTCTAGCTCTTTCGTCGCGTTGTCTAGCTACTTCCTCATAACGTCTAACAAGTGGTCTAGCAGGACGCTTCCCGGCTCTCATGTCTGCTACCCAGGCCAAGTGTCGCTGTCGATACTCTGCTTCGTTAATCTTGTTAGTCGCAGTGGCTCTCTCGTCATAAGCCTTCTTTTGCTGCTCTGTCAAGGCATTCCACTTTGCCAACACTTCTTGGAATTCTTCACGCCCATTTCCCATCCCTAGCTCGCGACGAAATATTCTGAGCCCGGTAACATATTCAGCTCTGCTTGGAAATTCGGCGAGGATCCCTCCATCCCCCTCAAGTTCTGGCACATGCGTCTGGCGCGCTTCTTGGAGACGCTGTCTCTCCTCTGCTTGGTTCGCCATGTTAGTTGCAGTGGCCCTCGCACCATAGTCATTCCTCTGCTGCTCGGTCAAGGCATCCCACTTTTTCAACAACTCTTGGAAATCTTCACGCCCCAATCCCATCCCTTGCTCTTCGCCAAACATCCCGAGCCCGGTCATATGCTTAGCTGTGTCTCCACCAATCTCAGACACTGCTATGTGCCTTAAGCAAGGTATTCGGTGCCGCTGTCTCTCCTCAGGATGCGGCCAGGAACGAGTAGGGTTCTCGGCCATCGCATTCTCATACCACGCCCAGGAGGCGAGGCGTTGGGCCTCGGACTGGGCGCGGTAGGCTTCCTTTTGGTGCTCGGGGAGGGCAGACCAGCCTGGATGGACGTCGAAACCCCCAACTTTCTTGTCGTGCATGAAGTTACTCAACGGAGAGCCAGAAAATTGCCCCGATGGTCCGATTGTGGGCCAGGGTCCCCCATATCTATCAGCGAACGAGACGGGAGCATATATCGGCGCCGCCGGTGGATGGAGCAACCTCGGTGGGCTCCTGCGCAAGGCAGCAGCCTGCCAGACGGGACCTGACCATCCGGCCCGATTCGATAGCAAACGGTGGGCGTGTCTGAATCCCGGCGAATGAAAATACGACATGAATTCTCCCATCCAAGAATCATCGCCTTTGGTGCGGAAGCCGTTGGTGAGCATCCAGACCTCGTCGTCATTCACCATCGTGTCGAACTGGCCGCGTTCGAGCGCATCCCGGCACTTGGCGTAAAGCTCGGCGGGCGTGCTGATGGCGCCGCTTGTGGCGCGTTGGAGGTTGTCACGCACCACGTCTGGCAACGGCCAGCAGAGGACTTCATGTACTTCTTCGGTCGTGAGAGAGTCGGGGCGGGCGAGGGCTTGGCCTATGAGATCGTTGCGGCTGAGTAGCACGCTCCGTTCTTCCTGCGTGAGCTGGTCTTGGTGATCTCGGGCCTTGTCGTAGAGAGCCGTCGGAATGCCGTCGTCAGGATCGCCGGTAAAACAGGCATTCTGCTCTCGACGCTTCTTGAGGGACCGTTCCATCGACGCATGCATGGCGGCTTCGGCAAGTTTTATGGCCGCGGCGCCTTCCTCCGTGTCGGAGTCAATGTCGATATCGGGCCAATCCTCCTCCCTGGTCCCGAAATCAGGGTGTGTTATTTGTGAGTCTGCCATTGCGGCTGGTTGTTGTGCAATGATGGGGTGCTTCTTGGAGAGATACAAGGCAGATGCTGCTGCTGCGTTGGGTCGCTATGAGGGTTGAGTTGAGGGAAACAAGATGAAGTGATCAGTAGTTCACGGGTTATAAATGCCGGCTCCGGTGGGAGAGTATGCTGATAAATGCTACTAGAGAGGGTGTGTATTTGTGACCGATGGATGCAGGGGATCATTATGCCCTTAGCAGGTGATAATCTTTGCCAAGTGGTAATGACCTTCTGAGCACGCAAGGCAACAGGCAAACACCGCGGTTCATATTGACGCACAAAACGTGTATGTAGTGGTGCATGCACAGCCTGGATCCCATGGGTGGGCCCTTGAGAAGCCATCGGGTCGGAACACCGGCACACATCAAGGAGGTACATGTGGATCATGCCGGAAAGTCGATGCCGTTGGACCCCCTAGCCCGCGGAGAAATAGGCTAACAAGATTGATTTACCAATATGATTCCCAATTTTAGTCTCCAGACCAGTGCCAAAGACAGTGGCCTGGTCCTCGAGACAATTTACCGGTGTAGCCCAGCCGTCAGGGCCGACTACAACGGACTTCGGACAGGTGCGTACGTCGATCTTGGGCAGCAGTATGAAGTCCTAACGCGCATTGTGATTGCTCTTTAGGGTGGTGATGGTATCGATGCTGAAGCATGAGCCTATATAGATGCCCCAAGCCTTACCATACCCGTGCACAGGCGCGTAGCATCGGAAGACATGATACGATGTCCCATAACATGTGGCTATCAAGGTCCTTTTTCCTTTATCAGCCTGCGGCTCACAGAATGCCCGCCAGGCACGATGGCCGTGACAACGCAAGTCATCTACTACTTATTATCAAAGCATTTTATCAGTATCGACCATGCACCATGAATTCACTTTTCACTACAGGCCAAGTAGATATGTATTAGAGGCGTGAAAACTCCGGCTGATTTGGTTGAATACGAGGTTAAAGCACGATAGAATTGATGTATTGATGATTGATTTTATTTGGTCTACGCGTGACGAACGAGCAAAAGCAAAAGATGAAGTCTCATGCGAGATGCGTCAGGAATTGAGCCCAACGGGGGGCTCGAACCCCCAACCTTGAGATTAAGAGTCTCACGCTCTACCGATTGAGCTAGCCGGGCAGGCAGGTTGCTTGTTGTTGAAGCTGCCGCTGGGCAGTGGGAACTATGTTGTGGATATCGTGGGTCACGAAAACTTTTGCTGTGGAGGTTTTGCACCACTAATTTCCACCACGGACCATATCACCCACCCTCAGTGCATAGGTTTGATGCGGAATTGCACGTGGATAAGCCTGTCTTACTAGAGCTCGCCCGATCCAAGACGGCACAGACAACTCCGCCTAAACCAAGTGATGCTTGGACTCGGGTACTTCGTCACAGCAAGATGGGTAAGTTTTGGGCGCGGACAGCAGGAATGAGGAGAGAAAGGGGCACGTCTTCGGTCGATTTCAACTCCAGATATCTACGGCGAGTCGATCATTGTAGGCTAAGCCATCCCGCCTTCGTCAAACTTGCACATTCCGTGCCGCAGCACCACGAAGTCGCACGAACAGCACCAACGGGATTGAAAAAGAACATAGCCCTCCAAAGATTGTAAAGGTCCAGCCTGCGCCGACCGAATTTAGGAGTGGCTGTAGGGCTGCGATTCCAAGGGCTGCGAATAAGCACCTGGTTATGCTGACAGAGGCACTGGCTAAGCCCGGTTCATTCGGGTGCAAGTCAACAATCAAAGTCAGGAAGGCCTACAGGTCACTGGTCAGTAGTGAATAGGTAAACATGGAGTGCATCGCTATTCAGTCCCTACGTGGCAGCCTCGCATATCTGAATAGCCTGTTGAACTTCACGCGGGTTTCCGACACGGCGAGGTGGACTTACGTTGAAGACACCGGTGGTCCCAGCGCCGCACAAAAACAACATGCTGAGGGGTACGCCGAGATGAACTTCACGTTCGACTGACCATCCGAAGCTTACGCTTGACAGAACGGAGAGGGTCAGATAATACGGCATACTACGAAGGCGAGCTCTCTCAATGGGAAAGCCACTGATATCGTCACCCGACACTTGATCGATGGTGAGATTGCACGCTCTTGCAGTGGCACAGTAATCAAAGTCCGAAATCCAGCCTGGTGATCGCGTCAGCTTCAGGGTCATAAAATTCAAAGGTAGCGCACGAGAGAAAGACCTGTGGCATAAGAAGATACCATTGTGGCAATGCCGTATGTTAGGTAGCAAAGTCCGGCTTGAAGGCTGTCTAGCTGATAGGTCTCCATCAAAAGAGGCGCAAGTGCGGCCTGGATGCAGCTGTATTGCAAATAAAAGGTCGCGTTGGCAGCGAGAATATAACCCGTTTGCTTCCTGCAGACGAGACTCAGGCACTTCAAAGGGCTCGGTATTCTTTTCCACCATGGGCCTGGAACCTCTGGTAGATTTGGAGTCTCCGTATTCATGCTTGTGTCTTTCGTGGGTACCAGAATCCCAAAGATTGGGTCGCTTTTTCGAGCCAGATGGAGGCTGCCATTGCCCACCACGTTGCGGCACGTCTCGGGAAAGAAGAGCACAAAGTTGATGAGTACCAAGCCGCCAAGGATGGCGAGGAACCAGAAGATCCATGGCCACCCAGCTCTATCGGCAAGCACACCGCCTGCTACAGGGCCCAGACTTGGGCCGGTGTTGGGTCTTGACGTGTCACATCAGCATGTGCTGGAACCTGGGATATGGTGTCCTTGCTTGCAAATGGATGGAGAGTACATACCCCATCAGCATGGCGCCTATGAACTGGCCTCTGTGATGAGGCGCGGCTAGGTCGGCAACGACGACGGTGCCGAGCGCTATCGTCCCTGAGACATCGTATCCCGTGTCAGCTCATCAATATAACTTGCGCGTGTGGGAAAGGGGCTGGAAGATATCCGAAAATCAGCACCCACCAGAGCTCCCCGCACTCTGTAACATTCTGAGAAGAAGCAATGGTGCATATGATCTCTGCAGCGCCAACCCGACGCAGGCGAAGAATTAAATGGTCAACACAGCCAGATAAACAGGCCGCCGTCCTGCTTGATCGGCCAGCCCTCCAAAAATTGCAGGCACGACCCCTTGAACCACCAGATAGACAGTGATAGTCACATTGATGAGCTCGAGCGAGACATGCAAATCTTCCGCGATGTAGTTGATAGCTGGAAAGTAGGTGAATGCGCTGAATGGCGAAAAGAAGCCGGCCGCTGCACACAACAAGATTGTGGAACGGCGTTGTGCAGACGTGAATACGGTGTAGGGAGGGATGTCTTGAGCTCGGGCGTCCGGCGTGATAGTCTTCTCGGTAGGACTCTCCATGCTTGCTGTCGATGAAAACCAAACGCATTTTGACCCCACGACCGGATGTCAGAAGTCATATGCGATTGTCAGATGCTCGTGAACAAAGAGCTAGCCTCTGGCTTGAGCAGCCACGGCCTAGACCCAGCAGCCTAACGCCATTCATGTAGGTGAACGTATTCCATGTGACCTAAGAAACGCCACCGCGAGTACAGATACAAGACAATTAACTTTTATATTTACGTATCACAAAAATGGAAAAAATCTGTAGTCAGGCACCTGAAATGTCAAGTGGCGGGAGAGTACGTCCTTCGTCCCTGTTCTCCGCACCAGCGATCTTCCAGCCATCCAGAGCCGCCCTTGCGCCACGCCCCCGCAAAGTCCACGCCTCAGCAACAAGAGAGGTCTCTCGGAAGGGAGCTTCTTGAGCGCTGCAATGGGCGTACTTATTGTTGAGGAAGCAAATATCATTGAATGCGCTGTTGTCATGTTAGCCAACAGTGAAGCTCTCAACCACATATTGGAGTCGACAACGAGCGTCCTGGGGGGTATGGTAGATGACTCACATGATCCTTGCTGAAGATCCTGGGTAGTGGCTGGAATGAGTCAGGTTGAACTTCAGTGAGTACAAGCGGTTTCGGTCATCCCATTGAGAAGCAGGTTCGCTCGGTGGCATTCGCGCGAGATACTCCTCAAAGTAAGGCTGCTTGAAGTGTACGGCATCTCGTCGCCATATTCCCAAGTCAAACTCATTGTGCGCATACATGCATGATGCGTCAAAGATAACAGGCTGTCCGCTTTGGACTTTGGTACCAGTGTTTTCTTCCCAGAGATCGCCGTGGACAAGACATGGCTTAATGTTGCGCCCGTTGGCTTGGAGCGGATCCAAGAGAGCAGGAAGTACAGTGCGCTTGAGCTCTGCGAATGCTACTTCGAGCAAAGGCCAGGATTCATTCGCCTTCATGTCCATGTCGTAGGTCTCGTCGAGCAGTGCGGCATAGCAGTCTTTCCATGACGTTGTCCATCGGTTGCGGTGAAGGTTTTTTCCGTGGCATGTCGGGACCTGAAAGCCAAACATGCCCGTCGGAGACACGCTGCTTCCATGCATGTCCGCCATCAATGCACAAAAGATATCTGGGGCCGGTATGACTGGCTCCATGTCCAAAAAGTCCATGACCAAGAAGCTTACATTGGATGCTGACGAAAACTGCCCCCAACCATGGGGTTTGGGGGCGAATGCAGGCATGAGCTTGTGGATGGTGTCGATCGAGTTGAATTCGCCCTCCATCATGGCAGGGCCGGGATATGTCGCGCACTTCAGGAAATATGATTTGAGGCTTCCGTCTGTGAGTTTCACGGTAATCCTTGCCGTTTTGGTCCAGGCAGAGGATCCCCAGGTTCTAGCCTCGACCAAGACGGCCTCTCGGGGTAAGTCCGTGTGATCTGTCAACGTGGGTTCCGCCAGATAATGTGTGAGGTACCTGCGCTTACATTTAATAACCTCCTCGTCGAGCTTGAGCTGGCCATCGGTTGTTGTGCGAAGGAAGTCCTTGGAGTCCATGAGGTGTGGCTGTCCAGGAGGTTTACGCCACAACCAATAGGATGATTCGGGATCTGACAAGCAAGAAGTGGCGACAAAGAGAACTATGGGTAGTCGTGATATACCGTTAAACAGACAGCAGAGTAGAGATTTAGCTTCTGGAAAAGAATCAGGGTAGGTTAAATACTTCCATCAAGACGACTTCGGTTGACTCCGCTCGCAATGTAGACGGCTCACAGAGCCTTCGGCTGCGGATGACCGAACTAATATACGCCAAAGAGAGCCGCAAGAGGGGTAAAAGCCAATCGGGGTGTTTCATCGCCGGATGAGGGGTTGGATACAGTACATACCGGGTCACAATGGCACAAAGGAGTAGCGCGGGAAGCCATGGGGAATACATGTCTCGACATAGCCTTCCCGACATCAGGATGACGTATGCTTATAGGAGGCAGACCTGGAAAGTTAGACTGTCTGAGGTCCTGAAAGCTACAGCTTGGCAAGCAAATCGATCAAAACAAGCCCAACTCTTAAGAACTGCGCTGATCGACGAACGATGTCAGTAGACCATCCCCGGCATACCTAGTTGCCTCATACATTTTGTACTCGCGTGCGTATGCTTCTTAGTCGTGCAACAGGAACTCAAGATTCAAGCGATGCCAATAATGACAAGACTGCAAAATCATATCACCAGCTAGGTTTAATAAATTATTTTCATTGAACACAAGCAGTAGTTTTCTTGTGTTCGTCGGTTCATCAGTAGAGCATCGTACCACAACCCTTCGAAGTCTGCCGTGTGGGCCCCTTACATAACCAGTGTCTCAAAATTTTCAATGAATAATTTATCAAGTTGGCAAATGTCGTTGGCAGGCTTTGTTGTGTCGGAATTTCACTTGGGAGTTACGGAAAACTGGCTCACACCGGCGAGCTTGTACTCCCTCATTGGTACAGTATCTCCAAGATCAGAATGCAATTTGCCGTCTTCTTTTTCGGAAACTCCCTAAGTTCTGTGACTGGTGATCTCATCGCTACGTCGCAAGCCTTCTGGCGTAAGATCTCCCTTGGGTATAACTCTTTACCATCGCATATATTGTCATATGAATAGGGATTACACTGGCCAACAGGGCTATGAGGTCCTTTTCGGTTCGTTACCTTCGCCCAGCATGTCCGGAGAGTATGGACTACTCATTCCATTTACCTCACTATCAAGCTGATTGCTCATTTACACGATCTCGTGTTCATTGCCATGCTATCCTTGCCACGGCACTTCTTCACGTCGACTTGGCGTATGTATTCTCCGTCTTTCTCTCTTCAGTATCCTATCGAGGCAAAACTAATCTCTGCGTATATGGATCCAATAAACAGCTCATGGATCGCCTTGAATCTCGGTCAGCAAGCGAAAGAAGCATCCCCACGGCGATGCACGTAATGGCACCTAACCGCGCGGCTCTCATTGGACCACAGCTGTTTCTGTCTTCTGTCCGTGACATTGGCCTCATGTCTCGTTCAGTTGGCCTAGTATTGGTTCATATACTGGCAATTGGATAAAAAGTCAACGTCTCGGGTTCTGCCCCTGGATTCTCGAAGGAGGTCAGTGGGGATGTGGCATTCAGGTATGCTGTTTAGAGCTCCGGTCTGCACAGAATCAAGTCCGTTCGCATACACAGGATTCAACAGCTCTTCAACAAAGATGGTTACGACAGAAGGAAGATGTGTTTCATGGGAGGGTCTGAATTTTGCGGCATCTTGAGATTAATGAACTAACTAAAGATCGTCTTCGTCGCCATTAAACAGTGTCGGGCAGATACGTACACGGTATGTGAGATAAGGTGGGGCATCTCAGGAACGGCAGAACGCACTGTGAGAGCCCCTCCTTTGCCTCCACTGTCGAATTATTCACAGTCCATGGCCGTACGGCGCTTCTGTTAGATTCCTTACCAACATTGCACCTTCGGCGACGGCTCGTGCTCTATCATAGAAGGCGTCAAGGCGAGATCAATCTTGCGAATGTGACACGATGTCATTCGAACAACTGCATGTCATCGCCCTCATCTCGGGAGGCAAAGACAGCTTCTTCTCAATCTTGCATTGCATCAAGAATGGACACAAGGTCGTCGCCTTGGCCAATCTTCATCCGGCAGCGGACCAGCAAGCGAACACGGAACAGAACATCTCCTCTAGCGGCACTCGGATCATCAGCCCAGATGCCCCTGCTCCCAACAACCCTAGCGAGTCTGATAATGGCCATGTCAAGTCTGCCCCGGCCGCCGACGAAGAGGACCTAAACAGCTTCATGTATCAAACCGTCGGCCATCAGGTCATCCCCCTGTATGCCGCTGCAACCGGCATCCCTCTCTACTGCCAACCGATTCTGGGAGGGGCAAAGTACGAGGGCCGCGACTATGATGCCCAGCACGGCGTCAACGACGAGACGGAAAGCATGGTGCCTCTCCTCCGCACCATCATGACCCGCCATCCCGAGGCAAATGCTCTATGCGCTGGCGCCATCTTGTCCACCTACCAGCGCACCCGAGTGGAATCGGTCGCTCTGCGCCTCGGCCTCACGCCTCTCGCCTACCTGTGGAAGTACCCCGTGCTGCCGCCGGCGGTATCGGGCCTTCCTTCTGACGATGCTCAGCTTCTATTGGATATGGCGGCAGCAGGTCTCGATGCGCGTATCATCAAGGTGGCGAGCGCAGGGCTGGATGAGGATTTCCTCTGGGAGAGGGTGAGCTGCGCGACCGGTGTGTCGAAGATCAAACGGGGCCTGAGGAAATTCGGTGCCGCCGAAGGCTCAGTGCTGGGCGAAGGAGGCGAGTTCGAGACGCTGGTCGTCGATGGCCCGAAATCTTTGTTCCGAAACAGGGTTGTCGTACCGGATCAAGCCCGGAGGGTCGTGAGAGAAGGCGGAGGCACATCTTGGCTGAGCTTTCAGGGGGCCTATGTTGCCGAGAAGGACCCTGTGCAAGAGGAATCGGACAAGGATGTTCGCGTGCCGGAACTTCTCGATCCCAGATTCGACTTTGTCTCCACGTCGATCTCGGCGACAGAAGACTTGACCACGCACGAGCAATCAACCAGTGCCGAGAAGAAGAGCAGTAGAGGTCTACCGCAAGCCGACTCCACAGCGCTACAGACCGAGATCTCTTGGACAGTCTCCTCGGATGGCTCGACTGGATTCTCCGACATTGGGGGTGAGACACATCATTTGGTTGACAATATCAAGACCCTCCTCGCCCAGTCTTCCCTACCCACGACTGCCATTACAAACACTGTCATCGTTCTCCGCCGCATGTCGGATTTCCCTGCGATCAACAGCATCTACGGTGGCTTGTTCAACCACCCCAACCCTCCTTCTAGGATCACCATATCCTCGGGCGACCTTCTCCCGGACGGATGCAACATTACTATTCACCTCACAGTCCAAGCATCCCTTGGACCATACGACCGAAAAGGTCTTCACGTTCAGTCAAGATCCTACTGGGCCCCAGCAAACATCGGCCCCTACAGCCAAGCCACAGATGTACCCCTTTTTGGCTCCTCCTCCTCAGAGCTCTCCACAACAAGATCCGTCTCCATCGCCGGCCAGATCCCGCTTTGGCCGGCATCCATGCTCATCCCCCCTGAGGCAGACATCAGCGCCCAGATCGCCATGTCCCTCCAACATCTCTGGCGCATCGCCGCCGACCAACGCGTCCAGCTCTGGTCCAGCGCCGTCGCCTACTTCCCCCGCACGCCCGACGCGGACGACATGCGTCGCAAAGCCCGCCTCGCCGCCCGCGCATGGGAGGCAGCCCACGTCTACGCAACGGACGAAGACGAGGAGACAGGCCCCGATCCGTGGGACCGCAAGTACAACCCCCAGTTCATGACCTTTGGCGACGCCGCCGGCGACAGCGTCCCCTCGCTGCCGGATACCGACGCCATGAAGGTGTCATTGGAGGATGACGACAAGCCTGTCGTGCCGCCGTTCTTCGCTGCCGAGGTCGAGGAGCTACCGCGCCAGTCGGGCGTCGAGTGGCACGCTCATCTGGGCCTTGCCGGCTTGCCGTCGTCGTCGGCGCAGTACGCAGGTCACGTGGAGGCAGCAGCTGAAGGACGACCTTTGACGTCCCGCACATCTCATCTTGTGGTGTCTGGTGTGCCGGTTCGCAGTGCCGTTTCAATCGAGTTCCAGACAGATAGCGGGATCGCGGCCACTTCTTACGACATCGTCGAGGCAGCCAAGAATGCGTACTCGACGTCACTCACGGGGGGTCCTGCCAAGGAGCCATACCTGGTCTACATCGACACCTCAAGATGCGGCGCCGCCGTGCCGGCATCAGGGGGACGACGCAATAACGATATCTCGTCAGCGATAGTGCCTTGTCACTCCCTCTGGTCCTCCGCCGGCACGCGGCTGACTGCGGTAGCCTTGTTCAGCCATTTCTCGAGGTAGCAATCTCCACAGCAACAAATCCATAAACCAACCACCGTCGGCCCCGTGAACTGTCCGTTCCTTCCATCTTTATCCCACCTCGCCGCACCTTCCTCGCCGTCCCATCCCATCGTGCTCCACGCCCTTGCCCAACAGTTCATAACCCCGAGTAGTTTCCGCAAGATCAGCTCCCACCCCGACGGACGCGGCGGGGTGGTGTAGTGGGTTGTCGTAACGCGTTGGCAGGACCCTGCCTTCCAAATACCCTCTGAGAAGCACCCTTATTCAAAACTCACAAGCGGGGGGGCGCACGTTCGAGTCTTGCCGCGGGCGGCTCCGAAAGCGCCTGGGCTGGGAACCGGGGGATTCTTTTTTTCCTACTTCTTGCTCTTGGAGTCCTTCCGGCTAAGGGGTGTCTATCTGCTTGGAGCTTTGTATGCATTCACAGCAGAGAGCCTTGGTATTATTGAGCGACGAGTGGTATGATCTTGATACTATGTTGCTTTGGGTCATTACTTGACATGGTCACATGGTGTTGGCTCCTATCATTCATGATCTAACAAGTGCATCCCATGCTCGTGATATCTCGCGCCCGCAGGCTTGAACTCGGCCAAGATGGCATCGATCTCTGACATGTCTGCCTCGCTCAACGGGACATTCGCAGCCGCACAGTTCTCCCTCACACGCTCAGGCGTCGACGACCCAGGGATAGGAATGATAGCGGGCATCCCCGGTCGACGCCCGAGGGTCAGCAGCCAGGCGATAGCCACCTGAGCAGCAGTGCAACCCTTGCGTGCGGCAAAGTCGGTGACCTTGTCAACCAGCCGCAAGTTGATCTCAAAGTTGCCGGGCTGATACCGCGGGAGGACCTTGCGGAAGTCGCCATCAGGTATGTCGGCGGGAGACTTGACGGCGCCCGTGAGAAGGCCGCGACCGAGAGGAGCTGGAGCCGTCAGTCAGGGGCTGAGCACGGACTGGAGGGAACGTACAGTATGCAACGATGGGGATATCAAGTTCGGCGCAGACGGCGACGATGCCGTTCGTCAGGGGCTCGGTTTCCCAGAGAGACAACTCGATCTCGACGCTGGAAATCTTGGCCACCTTGGCGGCTCTCCGGATGGTGGACGCCGAAACTTCGGAGACGCTGACGCCACCGATGCGGCCTTTGGCTGCGGCGTCAGCGATGGGGCGGATGGAGTCCTCGAAGGGGACCTTGGCGTCTACCCTGGCAATCTCAAACTCATCAATGGTGCCCCTAGGACCAAGCTGCTCGAGACACTTGTCGATGCTGTCAGCAACAGCTTTAGGGGAGCCGGTGGGGGTGAAGGCGGGGAGGACGGCGATGCCGGACTTGATGTTGAGGACGACCTTCTCCGCCGCTTCGGGATGCTTCTCGAAGAACCGGTTGAGGAGGGCAAGCGAGTTGTTCTGCGGGGGGCCGTAGAAGTCGCCGCCGTTCCAGTAGTTCGCGCCGGCATCGATGGCAGCATTGAGGGTGTCAAAGGCTTGTGTGTCAGAGATAGGGGTAGGGCGCATGGTCAGACCTGGGATGTTAGTGTGGGGGGATCAACGGGGTGGTGAGGTATAGATAGCTGAAGCCATACCGATCATGCCCAAACCAATGGGACCTATGGGACGGCCATTGATATGGTGAGCCATGTGGAGAGAGAGAGAGAGTTCACGTAGGGTAGAAAAGTTTATGGGATTACTGGAGATGGTCCACATTAGTCCTGTTCAGAGAATGTTTAGCCTTGATATAGAGAAGACGTCGGAGGACCCGGGTAGGGAATGGTTGAGGGTTCCTCATCATAGGTGTAAGCTGTTATGTGACCATGCCATGCTGACACGATGCCTACGTAGCGGCTACACCAGTCCGACGGTCGATAATGGGGTATCACCGTAGAGGGGCAAGGTCTGGGTCTGACCCCGCGATATCGGGACTATTGAGACTGGAATCGAGAAACCACATGGTTGACGTACACGGGAAGTTCGATCTGAGACCTGGATCGGGACGTGATGATCGGAGCGCGGTCTCACTTGGCCGGCGGACTGTGCAACGATAGCGCGCGGTGATGGTTGGGGGGTTGGCTAGTGATGGCGCAATGCTGGTGGTGATGCTGGGCCAGGTACTGGGGTAATGGAGTGCTGGGGTGGAGGTGAAGGAGGACGTGCTGAAGCTCGAGGCAGGGGACCCACTTGCAGTCCTCCGTCCTCCATCCTCGGTGGCAGCTGCCCTCGTAGCTGCAGCTGCCCTCCATCGCCATTGCCCCTCACCAGCTGGCCCCAAAGCTCAGGCGCGTCCACCGCACCTGCCACCACATCCAAGGCAAAACGTCATAACGACGACATTTTACGCAATGCAATCAGGAGCCTCACAGAAAGCTCCTTCGCCAATCTGCCGACTCCATCTCGCATCGCTCACATCTTACTTGGCACCTTGTCCATTTTGACAGAAACCTCCATTCAGCATTCGGTCCCCCGGCACAAATGAACCCACGCCCACACATTTCACATCACCACCACCACCGTAGTGCGCACTGTGACCCTGGCTGATCCTTCCCGTGGTGGGCCAGGGTCCTCTCGCGGCACGCGGCACGACACGGGACGACTGGACAAGCATCACAAGACCCTTCTCTCGAGTCAAGCTTCACATGCTTCCCCTCCATCGCCCGAACTCTACCTCGACCTCACTTCCAACGACGACACGATTGATCACAGCGACTTTCAGGTACATCACCGCAGATGGCACCATCCCCCACGGCCCCGTCGATATCACCTGCAGCTCCCAGCATTTAAGCTCGCACGCCGTTCCTATCACGCAAGAGCCCCCCTGTCGCACGAGTGCCCGCCACGGCATTGACGCGATCTAGACCCAACACAGCACTCCATCAGCCTGCCTGCCAACTGGTAGCAGGGAGCAGATCGCCGGAGACGCTCTAATTGCCTGCTCTCGCTCTCCGCAGTCGCCATGGCTTCAGAACGCCACGATGTTGCTGCTGCTGCTGCTGCTGCCGGTACCGCCGCTGCCCCCGTCGCTCCGCCCTCCCCCAGCATACCGTCTCGTCGACCATCCACCTCTGCGAGCCGAGTGAGCCGTACCGTCTCTTTCGACCAGGACAATATCGATGCCCTTCAGCGTCCCTCCTCGCACCAAGCCCATCGACCGAGTGCCAACACAATCGAACGCATCAGCGACATACTAGAGGTACGCCCTGCCTGTCTCGCTCCCCGTAGTACACCCCGCTGACGACAATCAACCTTTGCCAGGGCGCACGAGACCGCGGCGAGATCATGACCAGCAACGGCACCGAACAACGTATACGCGAGTCCGACCGCGAGGAGGATGGTCAGAGCAGCGCCGACGAGCGCACTGGCATCTTCCTGCGCGGCGGCGCCGACCGCAACTACCAGTCCATCAGCCCCATGACCGCCACGCCGGTCCTGGGACCCCGAGCTCGGAAGGCCCCCAGCGGCAGACGATCCAATGCCTCCTCGAGGATAGACCTCAACGCCCCAGGCGACGGACCCGACGAGAACGGCGCCGACGCCGACGCCGACGTCCCGGAGGTCAGCAACACCACGAGGAGGAGAGTCAAGAAGCCCGAGACGAAGCAGACGTGGCACCGCGGGCTGTTCTCTCATTTTGAGAGCATCGAGCTCGAGAACAAGGGCAGCGTGGCACGCGACCACCTCGCCCTCGGTACGTCCCCCTTGTCCCCCCCCCCCCCCCCCAACTTTTGTCTAGTGTCTCACCTTGACTAACGCCGCACAGAACGTACCTTCCTCGCCTGGCTTCGCACCTCTCTCGCCTTCGCCTCCATCGGCATCGCCGTCACCCAGCTCTTCCGCCTCAACACCTCCCTGCCCGGCACCGGCAAGGAGGACGCCGCGGCCGTGACGCTGCGCCGCCTGGGCAAGCCTCTGGGCGCCACGTTCCTCGGGATCAGCATCGTCATCCTGTTCCTCGGGTATCACCGCTACTTCCACGTCCAGCGGTGGATCATCGCCGGCAAGTTCCCCGCGAGCCGTGGCACCATCATCGCTGTTGCATTCGTAGCCTTTGCCGTCATGATGGCGAGTCTCGTGGTTGTGATTGTGGTGCATCCGCGGGCACCCGCGTGAGTACTTGGTCTGGGGTGCGCTTGATGGGAAGATGTGCACGGAGGCTTGTAGATATGGGATGCGCAAGTCGCAACGGCAGACTTAGAGCAGGGCGTTGATACGGGCAGTGGCTTAGTTAGCAGTGATATCCAGAATGTATACTTTGAATTGAAGCTCTGTGAGACTTGCCTCTGCCGTTGTGTTTCGTCATGAATGGCTGGGGGACTGGCGTCCTCACGATGTGTGTTTGGTGTGATTAAGTGGAGTTTTTTGGATGAGGGACCAAATCGTCGCAACTCCATCTCAACTACACTCGACCTCACTCACCCCAACACCAGCTTCATCTGACTGACTCTCACACAACATTTTCATCCAGCTCCGCCGCATGACGTCAGCGATCAATGAGCAGAATCAAATAGACATCACCCGCACGACACGAAGCACCACGTCTCACCAGCTCGAGTAAAGCTGCAACCTAGCTCCCTCTACCCCGCCAACCCCTCCACACAACTTCACAGTCACCCAACAACCCCTCGACGACATACCCCCTTGGTCGAGCGTCGGCACGACGACAACATGCCCCAAGATGCACCCTCCATCCCCCTCTTCGCAGCAACCCAGCTCTCCCTCCTCTCGACCGAGCTAGCCGCCGACCTCGCCTCGACCTCGACCCTCCTCGCCTCCCACGCCCCCGCCACCCTCCAGCGCGCCGGCCTCGCCCTCACCTCACTCCTCCCGGCCGCCCGCCGCACCGGCCCCGGCGGCCGCACCCTCCTCGACCTCGCCCCGGACCCCGCCACCGCCGCAACGGCGGACCTGCCCCCGCATGGCCTGCGCCCGGGTGACATTGTGCTGCTCGCCGAGCAGCCCGCCGGCGCGGCCAAGAAGCGCGAGCTGCGCGAGCTCGAGGCCAAGGGCGGCCGGGGCGTCGTGGCGCGCGTGCGCCGTGAGGCCGTCACCGTTGCGCTCGAGGGGGAAGAGGATGGGGACTGGAACGGGAGGCTGTGGATCGTCAAGCTGGCGGACGAGGTCACCTACAAGCGGTGAGTCTGCTTTCCGTCGCTTAGGCATGAACGGATCACGCCCCGTTTACTGGATTTTGATGTGTGTGCGTGTGTGCATTTTGAGTGCTCACAAGATCAGGATGAACCAAACGATGGAGAAGTTGCAGAAGATGCCCGAGGCCGAGTACTCCAGCTTCATGCGTGTTCTCTTCGGCTTGTCGAGCCCGTCACCCGTCCCTCTCGACCTCGCGGCCGATCCTGAGCTCGGCAAGATCGAGTGGATTGATTCGTCTCTCAACGACTCCCAGAAGGACGCCATCCGTTTCGCCCTCGCCTCGCGGGAAGTCGCCCTCATTCACGGCCCGCCCGGCGTAAGTCACCTCTGCTCCTCCTCTCGTAATGGCCTGCCTCCTGACTATCATGTTTCCCCCTTTCTCTCCTTGAGAAACTGACTGCGGTCTCGTGTGTCCCCCTAACGATTCGTGTCCATGCTAACCTCGCAGACCGGCAAAACCCATACTCTCATCGAGCTCATCCTCCAGCTCGTCCGCCGCGGTCTCCGCATCCTCGTCTGCGGCCCTTCCAACATCTCCGTCGACAACATCGTCGAGCGCCTCGCCCCGCACAAGGTACCCCTCGTCCGCCTCGGCCACCCCGCGCGCCTCCTCCCCTCCGTCCTCGCCCACTCCCTCGACGTCCTGACGCACACGTCCTCCGCCGGCGCCATCGTCCAGGACGTCCGCGCCGAGATGGACGCCAAGCAGGCCTCCCTCAAGAAGGCCCGCAACGGCCGCGACCGTCGCGCAATCTACGCTGACCTCAAAGCCCTGCGCAGGGAGTACCGCGAGCGCGAGCGCGGGTGCCTCCGCGAGCTCATCGGCGGCAGCAAGGTCGTCCTCGCGACGCTGCACGGCGCCGGCGGCTTCCAGCTGCGCGACGACAAGTTTGACGTCGTCATCATCGACGAGGCGAGCCAGGCCCTCGAGGCCCAGTGCTGGGTGCCGCTGCTGAGCGCGAGCAAGGCCGTGTGCGCAGGAGACCACCTACAGCTGCCGCCGACGATCAAGTCTCTCAACTCGAAGGCCCCCAAGCCGAAGAAAGAGGACGGCGAAACGCCAGTAGTCAAGGGCATGACGCTCGAGACAACCCTCTTCGACAGGCTGCTGTCACTGCACGGGCCCTCCATCAAGAGGATGCTCACGACGCAGTACCGCATGCACGAAGCCATTATGCGGTTTCCCTCGGATGAGCTTTACGAAGGGAAGCTCGTCGCAGCGGAGTCCGTCGGCGCACGCCTCCTCAAGGATATGCCATACGAGGTCCAGGACACCGAAGACACAAACGAGCCTCTGATCTTTATTGACACGCAAGGCGGAGATTTTCCTGAGAAGAGCGAGGATGACAACGGTGACGCGGCCAAGAAGGCCAAATTCAGCCTGAACGGCGAGAGCAAGAGCAACGAGATGGAAGCAGCCGTCGTGCGGCAGCATGCGCGCCAGCTAGTGGACGCGGGTATCAAGCCTGAAGATATTGCCGTCGTCACGCCATACAATGCTCAGGTGAGTTTATTTATGCCTTTTCTTTTCTCTCTCACCAGTGCGCCCTGTCACTTTACAAGTTCGTTTGACGGCCCTAACATCAGATGAATCAAGCTTGCGCTACTGGCGCCACTCAAGGAAGAGCTCCCCGGCATTGAGCTGGGATCCGTGGACGGCTTCCAGGGCCGAGAGAAAGAAGCTGTCATCGTGAGTCTCGTACGCAGCAACGCTGATGGTGAAGTGGGCTTCTTGGGCGAGAAGCGGAGACTGAATGGTGAGTCTCTCGGCGTCAAGCATAACTCTCTGTGCAGGTGCATTGGATTAATTGGAAATCAGTGGCCATGACACGACCCAAACGTTCTTTGACCGTTGTCGGCGACTCGGAAACAGTAAAGAGGTGAGTTGGGACCACAGACTTTCAACCTGCATGCTTGTCTGCACGGGCGAATCCCGGCCGAGACGTGGCACAGATGTCTTGAGACACCGTCGGATGTGGCACGTGAAAAATAGGAACAGAGAGCTGACAGTCCGCGACAGAGGTAGTACATTTCTCAGGAGGTGGATGGATTTCCTCGAGGAGAACGCCGATCTGAGGTATCCAGACGTCTCAACGCTCCAAGATGCTTGAACCCTCGCCAGGGGTTTGGGCAATGGACGGACGAGGCGCAACCCAGACGTAAACGACTAGGTTTATCATGCGACGGCCCGCAGGCCATTGTTGAGACGATCTGGATGATCGTGGCAACCGGTCGACCCGAACCCTCTCGTCCCAGAGATCGCTCCAAAGGATCGTGGATGAGCCGGGATGAGCATATTATGCCTGGTGATGGTTCCTGGCCTGGAACCAGCAGTTCGCATGGTATGCATGACACTCGTAGAATTTACGGGCACATCATCCAAGCAAGTCGCGCCGCCGGGTCTCGGAGCCTGGGAGCAGCTCGCCGATTGACGTTGCCGCAGTTCCCCCTGGCTGGCCCGACGGCTGTCACGATGTCGTCGCTTAGAAGCTGATCCTGGCTTTGGTACAAGACCCCTGGCCTGTATGTTTCAGGTCACGTCAGCCTGTGCCACCCTTGCTCTGCTTCATCCTCGTGGCTGGGCCCGCCATATTCTCCTGCCGAATTATCTTTTGCCCGACAACCCGGATGCCCACGTCGCCGCTGTTGGACATGACATGAAGGGTGTGGTGTGTGTGCTGCCCCGGCTTGATCATTGGCGGGGTCGCCTTCCCATCTTCCCATTGGAGTCGTAGAGGCTGCGAGTGGGCAACCCAGCTTGCCCGCGCACGTGTGGCGTTTGAGCACGTTTGGTGTCGAAATCCATTACTTGGCGACGCCGATTCGGTAGCCTCGGCCGGAGGGCTATTGATGCAGGTGAAAATCCACCTGAGCTCTCTATCATGCCTTTGCACTGCCTCGTCTGCGGCGTACAAAGTAGAAGCTCCGTGTGAGCGACCCCCCTTGGTGGTGCATGATAAGGAATGGAGGCTAGTGTCCATGGTGTCGTCTCCTGGTGGTGCTGTCAAACCAGCCGCTAGCTAGATCGATTGGTCGCAGGTAGCATTCAAGGATCAATCTTCTCTGCAGCTTCATGCCCCCGTTGCGTACCAACTACTCGACCATCCCCCGCGTCGGCGCTCGATTTAGGTGGCCGGGCAGCCAGGTGTCCTCGCTTGACTTGACAGGCTGAGGGCGATCTTATGCCACCCCTTCCTAATATGATGCTCCCTACACGCCATCATTGGAAAATCAAACCGCCATGGTGCAAGGGGTCATTGCTGCATGTGTTGGGGGTGGTATCGAGAGGGTGCCCTGTCGGCCCAGTCGGTGCCTGTCTTTCCATCCACGACGTCAGCAAGTCGCTGGCCCTGCAGAGACCACAGCCAACCACCAGGTTGACAAGTGCTGGGACTATGCCACGACAGCGCCGTGGTTCGATGGACCAAGCGGGATCGTGCCACGGCGTGCATCGGGTTTCTAAGACCTGCACACTGCGGACTGCACAAGCCAGTTGAGTGGCCCTATCGGGGGTGTCGACTAACCGGCCGAGAAAGGAGCCGCAGCGTCTCCGAACCAATGCATTGACCATTGATTATGATGGTGGCAGTCTCCACGCAACGTGTGCCATTCTGGGAGGCAAAAGCAATGTGATATGTGATGGTGTCGCCGCATCCCAAGACTCCACTCAGGGGACGAGAGGGCCTTGTGGATGACTTGTGCATTGCCGGCTGGACTTGACCATGTTGATGATGTGCCGGCAGCCTAGGATCGATGTTCGTTGGCGAGGGCAGCTTTGTGGAGACCCTTTACTACTGCACTTCCGAGCCGTCGACCCAGCTTCCACTTGCGTGGCTTGCTTGCTTTCTCTTCTTGTGGACGCTGCCTTCGCCTTGGCCGGGGCTACAAACAGATCTGGGAAAGAAAAACGGCCATTCAGCTACTGAAAGCAGAGACATTGGAACGCCCATGAGCCACGCTCGTTTCTGGGCGAATAATGGGGCCGGGGGCTGAGGGCTTTGACCACCAGGTCGGTGGACGGACTCGAGGCTTGACGAGGTCACAATGTAACATCGCGAGGACAGTCATGGGGAGGCGAAGCAGGGTTAAGAGGACTGGCGGACCTCGGTGGTCGACGACTCGAAGCGGCCACCGATGACCGGCGTCCAGAGACGAGAGGGCGGCGGGAGTGCGATGGTGAGTGGTTGACCTGCGTGCCGATCCGGCTGTGATGTTGCATCGGGAGAGGGACCACGGATCATCGTTTGGGGGGGATGATGCAGGTCGAGGTCGGCTGCGAAGCCAGAGCCAGAAGAAGGCCTGGGGAGCATTCGTGTGGGTGGGGAGGGAGACGCTCTGCTCGAGGGATGGGGATGGGGATGGCAGACAATATCGAGGTCGAACCTGGTCCCCTGGCGCCATGAGCGTGACCGTCCCATCGATCGCATCTGGCGCGTGTGCCCGTGTCGAACCGTGCCGGATCTTCAGCTCCATCCATTTCTGCATCTCGGTGCGTACTTGCCATCTATTGAAGACAGCGATCCAATCTTCAGGTGAACGGCGGCTGGCGAAAGGAACACCCCCACTAGGCAGACGCTAGAAGGGTCGGCATCGGAAGAGTGGCCGTATGTGGATGGTGCTTGCAGGGCGTGTTGGCGGTTGTCGAAGCACCAGCCCAAGTGCGAGTGCAAGTGCGATTGCAAGTGCGAGTGTCACGCCAGCCACAAGCGACGGCCAGCACGAATGGGGGGGAGCGTGGACGATCCGGCCGGCGTTGGTGATGTTGATCAAAGGAAGATGGAGGGACGGCGCTGTCGGCGTCGCCTGTGCGTTACAGCCTCTCGAGCCGTCTAGGCGGGCAGGCAGTCAGTCAGTCAGTCGCTTACAGTTGAGGTGAGTTGGGTTGAGGTCCGCTGAGGGAAAGACCCCGGCGACCCCTTCTCCACTTTCGGATGTTGTGGCGCACCCTCCCTGGTCTTGCCTGCCCCCATGGTCGAGCATGTTCCCCGATGGTGCCCCCCTTCTCCCCCCCGCCGATGGCTCTTTCCAGGGAGTGTCCAGGGTGTAGGACCCAAGAGAGACCCCTCCCACCTGACACGGGCCTCTGTGGCGCACCCAGAGGGAAGAGCTCCGGAGCGATTCAATGTTTCCAAGGAAGGAGCCCTGTCTGTCGTTCTTCCGTCTTGGGGTCTTCGTGTCTCTGTGCAATTGCACTGCACGAAGGGGGGCACTTGTTCAGAGGGCCCTTCCTGCCTTGGGTACCTAGGATCAGGCGCCTTAGGCAGCTCTGCACAGCGCAATGGCACGCCGCCTGGGCCGGGCCTCTTCTTTTTTGCACAGCAGGAGAACAAGCATCAGCCATCATCTGCCAGCATCAGGACCCAGGAGTAGGAGAAAAAGAATACGACAAAAACACCCCAGGAAGTGGATTGCGTGAAACCGCAACGGGCCCAACATGGCAATGCTTTCCCCCCCTTCATTCAGGGCTCTCGTCTCGTCTCAACTCCTGCTCCTCGATCTTCGCTCCTCGCTCCCTCGTCACCATCCGACCGCGCACCGCAGACCCCAGGCGTCTCCAGATCCAATGACACGACATGGGCTGCATCCCATCCCGTCCCATGCCATGCCACCCCTCCAACGCGCGAGAGACCCAAGCCCCAAGCCCCAAGCCCCATGGCACGGCGCGACGGCGTGGTGACGAACATCCTGATTCTGGCGCCTTGCCCAAGACGGGCGCGCAGGGGGGCGGCGAGGGGGCGTTGATGGTCGATGGCTTATGCTAGACATCGACAATGGGACATTTAATAGAAACCATTGGCGCCAGCTCCTCCGATCCACGCGTGGTCCTAGGTCCCTTGGTCCAATGTCCTTCACACTACATGCACACTAGGTCCTAGGTCCCAAGGTCCCAGATCACTCTCTCACTCGCTCACTCTCATTTTCATCCAGTCGTGTCCGTTCATTCCTGGCCATTTTATGCTGCATAAGGCCATGTTTCATGCCACCGCCTTGCCCGCTTCCTTCTTTTCCTGCTTCTGACTGCCTTCGACGCCCCGGCCTGACCTGACCCGACTCAACCTGACCGACCCGACCGGACCTGACGTCTTTCTCATTTCTTTATTCCGTGTCCCTGTCGCCTCAGGTCCCTCACTCTCTCTTCTTCTTCTTTTTTCTTTCTTGCTCTCTCCTCCTCCTCGTCAAGCTCTCCATCCTCCTACTTCCTCCCCCTTCCACCTCGCCTACGGCCCCGTTGCCTGCACCCACCGCAGCAGACGTCAGCTCCAGCCTGTCGCAGACCTGCACTGCTGGCGCCATCCTGATACATGACGCACTGGCGGCTGGGATCTTCCCTCGACGCTCCCGCAGCTACCACCTCGGCCCTCCACCCTCCATCCTCCGTCCCATCCCACCCTCTACCGCCTGGGGCCTGCTCCCGATTCTGATTGATCAGGGTCACCCTCGCACATCGCGCACCTCTGCCTGCGCCTGTGCCTGTGCCAGTGCTACCCCCCTCCGGACTCTGGGCTCTAGATTCTGGACGACACGATCCCTCCTCGACTCGACTCGTCTCTTCCTCGTCACTCCTCCCCTCCACTTCCACCTCTCGCACCCCTCTTCTCTGCGTCCGCCTGACGTGCTGCATTGCTGGTCATATGCGCCATGACTTGGGTCGACGACGCATAGATCACGGTCTGGCAGAACCCCCCCTCCATCCCAAGAGAGCGCTCGACGCGAACAGAGACGGCGCATATACCCATCCGCGCCTTTCCCAAGTGAGGCATCAACTCACCGACCTCATCTATCAGCATTGCCACCGCTCCACGCTGTCTAATCTCTAATATCGACCCAATATGCTCGCCTGCCTGCGGTAGACGTCACTCATATACATCAACCTTTCCACCGCCCGACACGACCTTGGCTGTCTTTCTTTTTTCTCCGGCAGCTGCAGCTTCAGCTTTCCTTCCCGCCGCGCCAACAACGCCATGAAGGTCAGCCTGTTCAAGCCCGCCCCCGCCGCCGGAGGGCAGATTGCCTCGCGCCCCAAGACTGGCCAGTCTATTCGGGGCAAGATATCAGGCCCCATTCCCATACCGACGCCCACAGACGACGAGTTTCCTATGCGGAACCCAGGCACCGGCATTGCCACACCTTTGAGCGCCGAAGATCGGGAGAGGCAATTGCAAGCGGAAGCGGTCAATCAGACGAATGCCTCGTTTTCTCAACCTGAGCCTCCGCAGAACAAGAACACCGATTCCGTCATAATGCCTTCAGGTACGGGCTCCGGGACGGGTTCCGCCTCGGGGTCGGGATCGGCACACACGCCTTCGGTTGCGCCTAGAGGCTCCCCGCAGTCGCAACGGAGGACCAACCCACCAAGCACGCTGAGACACTCGGTCGTCAGCGAGGCCACCGAGATCACAAACAACAGCAAAGACAAGCCGCAGAGGAAAAAGTCGACATTACGGGGCGCATTCAGCAAACTATTTGGTCGGAAGAAGAAGACGACTAGTCTTTCCACCCCACCGGAGCGTGATTCCACCTACGACAGCCCATCTCAGCACCGTAGTGTAAGTTGGGTCGAGTCTCCTGTCCTCGCGAGATATCAATTGAACTGACTGGTACACAGGATCCGTCCGCCTTGGCCCGGGAACCCAAGAAGGAGACCGACCCTAAGCGATCGGCCTCGCTGCCCATCACTGAATATGACAGGGCCCTCCGGTCCCATTCAGTTGGACCAAACGATTTCACGGCCATCGAGAGCGCCAGAAACTCCATGCATGCGGACGTGAGTCTGTCGGGTAGAAGACGGGCAGCGACCGCCACAGGACAGTTGTTTGGACCCAGGGACGGCGAGATTGGCGGGTTATCACCAAGACCCGCAAGCACGCATGCCAGGGGGAGTCGCTTATTCCCCATGGAGGAAGACCCTGAGGAGATTGGCCGAGCCATCACCAGCGATGTTGTCGGTAAGCGTCGGTCAAGGAGCCTGGGCGGCATTGCCGGTTCTCAAGAAGATCGTGCAGAAGTGCGGCGAAGAAGCGACGAAATTCGATACTGGCGGGAAAGCTACGACCCGGCCTTCATGTCGCCGACGTCCTCGAACCCGCCAGACCACGATGTCGATATCGCAGGACCCACGCCCCGCACGACACACGTGGAGGCGGAGAACCCGCCCAAGACGCCCCTCGAGCCGTTCAACTTTGGCAACATGCCACACTTGAATGCCATGGCAGGCATGAAGATCACGGCAGCTGCGAGCCTCGAAACAAGGATTGACACGCTGGAGGCGAAGATGCGACGGGTGGAGAAGGTTGTGACCCAGCTTTGTAACTCGGTCCCCGGGACCAGGATACAGCACGATCAGTTTCACAGGCCACCCTCCTCCCTGCCAACGCCCAACCGATCGACCAACGCAGCAGCTCAGGGCGTGCACTCGTCGTCCCAGCACAGCTCCCTCTACTCGCGTGACTCGGCGGCCTCTTTCGGCGAAGCAGTGCACACCAACAGTAACGGGGCGACGCCCCTCAGCGTTCCCTCGGCAGCGAACAGACCGACGTCAGACTCGACAATACGGGGTGCTGTGAGCTTGCCAACGATCTCACAAGGCGTGAGCGGACCTCTGACTACGGAGCACTACACCACGCTTTTGAGGTTGCTGGAGACGGAGAGGGCGTCACGGTTATCTCTGGAGGCCCAAGTGCGCATGCTGGCTCAACGACTGGACGTTGTTGCGGCGGCGGCACCGAAGCAACGCTGGGCTTCGATCCACGGCGAGCCGCCACCTACGGCGCGGTCTTTCGGCGACGTTTCGGCATTTGACCAACAAACGCCGGAGGACGAGTTTGGCAGCGGACGCAAGAAGCAGCCCCTGATGCCTGAGGATTCCGGTATCGTGACGGGCGGTTTGGCGGGAGTCGACGAGGATGACTACTCGGAAACGTTCGCCACACCTCGGGAGGAGCAATCGCATGGCTACGGCGCCTTCGGGGAAAAGCTCCGCGACGGTGACGAGGACGACGATGACGAGGACGGCCGGCGCAAAAAGGCAGCCAGGACATTGTCGCTCAGCCAGCTGACGATGGGCAAGCCTCATCCGAAGGCCGTCATCTGAGGGCGTCTCTCAACAGAGGATTGATGTCGATGTCTGGCTGTGGAGGGGTTCGCTTTTGCTTCAATACCCGATGGAAAGCGCTCTCTGGATACGCCGGAGAGAGGAAGTGAATGGGTGGTTGGATGTACGATACACGGACATGGGCACGAGTTGTCGATAGGCAGGCATCTGGATGTTTTACTGGCATGATTGAGCATTGCGAGAGCGATTTGGCTTACTTTACGGGGCGAGCCACAGGTTTCTTTGTTTGAATGAATCTATTCTATCATCTTCAATGGGCAATGACAGCCATGATACTCGCTTGCATGAGGTAGGAATCACATGGCACGGTTCTATTGTGTGCGCTGTGCCCCCTGAATCCGTGGAAGATACGAGTGGTCCAGACGCCAAGCACACCTTCCTGATGAGCTTAGCCCGGCGGGAGCAACCAATGCGCCCATTCGCTCAGGGCGCAGTGCCCCGGACCCGCCGGCCTTGGGGGGGCGCCGCATGCTGACAGATTGGGATGGAGACGGGGGACCGACGGGGGGACTCGACGGGGGACTGACGGGTGCTGACAGGGCACGATAGCCCAAGGGTTAATCGCCCAGGGAGGGAGGGAGCCGCAAACGACAGGACGGCGCGCCGTGGACCTTGGACCTTGGACCTTAGACCAGGACCAGCCCGTCTCTCAGCTCCAACCCCGAAGCCAGCCAGTTCGACTTCATTCGGTGCAGCTCCACGAAAATCTCGGCCCTCTCTCCTTCCTCTCTCTTTCCCTTCCTTTCCCCTTCACCACCTACGTGTCATTTCGAAGCGGCGACCAAGACGAACCATCGCGACGACGCACAACCTTATCACTTCTCATCGCGCCACCCGCTGAACTTTGTGCGTTGTCTCACCCATTGTGCGCCACCTACAGCCTGCAGCAGTTCGACCTACTGACTCTCCCCTCTCTTTCCAGCTCTCTATCTCCTCTTCCATCCGCCCCTCGATAC
This sequence comes from Verticillium albo-atrum, assembly GCA_002851705.1. Lineage (NCBI taxonomy): Eukaryota > Fungi > Ascomycota > Sordariomycetes > Glomerellales > Plectosphaerellaceae > Verticillium > Verticillium albo-atrum. The sequence continues at coordinate 1,446,678 of NMXJ01000004.1, forward strand.
CATCACCGTCACCATGGCCGGCTCCAAACCGACCAGCCCCTTCGGGACCTTCCTGATCGTCGGCTGTATGTCTATCCCCTCTGCTCTACCTCTCCCACCCCTTGATTGAAAGAATGCCCCCTTTGCTGACCTTCCGCGCGCGCGCCACCAGCCGTCTGCTTCTTCCTCGGCATCCTCTTCGCCTCGTTCCCCTACGACTACCCCCTCCTCTGGACGTCGGCGCCGATCCCCGAAGCCTACTACGCCCAGCTCGAGACGCACCTGCGCTTCATCTACGCGGCGCCCCCTCTGATCGGCCGCCTCCTGACGAGCATCATCTTCGTCGGCTTCCTCGGCTTCTTCATCAAGCTCTTCAAGGCCACCGAGGCCAACCTCCTCTTCGACGGCGCCTCCCTCGTCCTCTACTTTGTCGGCGTCGGCGTCTACCTGACCAACATTGTGCGCGGCCTGCGCGCCGTCGGCGAGGGCATCTGGGACGACCCGGACTGGGAGGCCAAGGCCAACAAGGGCGCCGACGACGGTCTCGTCCTCGGCAAGGAGGACAGCCTCAAGGTCCTCTCCGCCAGCAACACCATCCTCGCCCTCGTCCTCGTCGGCGTCCTCGTGCTGCAGGTCGGGCAGGCGTACGCCGAGCGCAAGGAGCGCGAGGAGATCGAGGTCCTCGACCGGAAGGACAAGGAGGCTGCCGCCGCCGCTGCCGCGGGCAAGGGTGGCGCCGGGTCGAAGAAGAAGCAGTGAGCGCGGGTTCTCCGTCTCGGAGGCGCCCGGTTTGCGCTGTGCTACTACGAGTGCTGAGGCGGCGTGGGACAGGCTGTGACGATATGGTGTGTCCGGGGTTCCTGCGGCGAACGGGAAGGCCTTCACCAAGGTTGGCGTGTTGGATAGGTTGATGTACTGAGTTTTGAGTGACCGGGACATTATTATCTAATATCACGTTCTTCATCCTTTATTGCTTGGTATCAGTGGTCGAGATGGCCTGGTTTTGTACAGCATGTGGGACCTGGCTGATTTCCTCACTTCCTCGCATGCCTCACAGGCCAGATTAGGAGGCTCTCCCCGCGTTTTCCTCTCTGCTCCTGGCTTCCTCCGGCGTCTCTACCGTAGCAGGGCCGTTGCTCGCGGCGCCTGCGTCTTGCCCAGAGGCATGGACCGATGCCGATGTGGTGCTGTCCGCGATGCGCTCTTTCACATCGTCAGACAGGGGCGGAGGGGACTGCTGTGTGACTTCTAGCCCTTCGGTAGCACCAACTGGGGAAGTGTCAGCTCGTCCTCGTCTTATCGTGGGTATGTAGCACGTGAGCTCTCACTGTTGTTGGGGCGTCCGCTGTTGGTGGCCATGGCGAAGATGGCGGGGGAGAGCAGCCTTGGTGGGTAGGGATTCAAGTTGGTTCAAATATCCAGATAGCTCGATGAATTCAAACACCAAGTCTTCAAGTTTGAATGATGCAGAGTAGAGAATGACGATGTCGAGATGCGATGGACCTCTTACCTGTATCGGGCGGACGCACCAGCCACACTCATGTCGACGTCACGACTCCACCACAGCTTCAGCCACAGTCGCAACCTCATCTCATCTCGCGTCCCGTTGATTTTCAGTGACGCGAAGAACTGGCTTCACTGACCTGCCGTACCCGACTCGGCAATTGCGAATCGTCCTCGGGGTTGTCAGTTGTCCGAGCGATCAATAGTCAAAGTCGGGAATGGTCTTGGCTAAAATACTCGGTATTCATCCAGGTGGATGGTCTTATTCCTAACGTGTCCCCCTACCTGAGTCTCTCTCAGCAGAGTCCTCTCTCATTCGACTCAACCGGGCCTCCTCTCGTTTATCTCGATCCTAGCCAGCCATGGCCTCTATGTTGAAGCGATTCTTCGAAAGGGTCGCCGGCCCTGGGGCCCGTAATCCTGCCCTTATTTCAAAGCTGGCGCGGGAAACCTCATCATCCGCCTCGTCACCCATCAATAGGTTCGCAACCAACACCCACACTTCCATACCCACGCCTCTCACTAGATTCACGGTCCTCGGTGCCGGAAACCAGGTACCTCCCATCTTCACTCCCCTACAGTATTCCCCATGGTTCTCACATTCCCTAGCATGACCTCGTGGAAAAGGTCGCCCGAGAAGCCGACTCGTCTGGTTTCCGCCGTGCGAAAGCCCAGAATGCCGTTGTCATCCTCGCTTCGCGCAACTACGCCCCCTGGCTGGCCGATAAGGCCTTCATGACGAATTTCCTCGAGTCGTTTGCACCACCCGCCGCGAAGGCTGGCGAGGACCAAGAGGAGCTCAACGTCCTGGTCGCTGCGATGGACGCTCTCTGCCCCCAAAGCCCGCTGTTCCCGGCGCGCCACGGCTTCTCCGTCATCCAAGGGCCGGTCGACCACCTGCTGCCCGGCCTCTGGGCGGAGGCGTCTGAGGAGTCCGTGCCGGACAAGAGCAAGCTCGAGAAGGCGGCCGTGACCTTCCGCGTGAACACACCCGAGATCGCGGCCGGGTGCTTTGCGACAACGATCACCCTCCCTCTCGCCAACACCCTCTTCCAGAACAGCCGGCCCTTCACCCTCCTCGCCAGCCGCTGGGGGAGAGACACCCCCGGCGCGCCGCTCACCATGTCGCACACGGTCACGAAGCCGAGCCAGGAAGTCGTCTGCGCGGGCACCATCCCGACGGCGGACCGCCAGCAGATCTTCCTGAACCCGATCACCCAGCCCCGCACCATCGTCTCCGGCCTGGGGAACATTGTGCGCCAGATCGATGTCGACGGCGAGGCCGTGCCGGCCTCACAGGAGCTCGAGGCCGCCGTGTCCAAGACGTTCAACAGGCGGCGCAGGATCGACGGACCCGACGCGCTGCCAAAGGGCGCCTTGGGTGTCTGGGCTCTCATCACGCCTCCCGAGGCCAACACAATGCCTCTCCGAGCTCTGAATGCGATGCAGCTCTCCGAGGTGGCTGAAGATGCCAGCCTGGAGGATGAGATGACGCAGGCGCTTCGACCGGAACGCTTCAAGATTGGGTTGGGCTTCGGGCAGCGAATCTTCCAAGTCGGTTCGTAAACCCACCGCGCGTTCCTTTTTCTTCAATTTTTTTTTTTCATGCTGACCATGGACTCACAGTAAGCGGCGGCGGCGGCTGGGGCAAGAAGCAGGGCCTCCTCTCGCTCGACACGACCACGCAGTACCCTCTCACAGGCGACGAAGACCTCGAAGCCTTCATCCGCTCCTTCAGCAGCCGCGAGGGCGGCGAGACCGACGCAACCCTCGACTCGGGCGTCGTGGCCCCGGGCTCGACCATCCAGTTCTTCATCACCCCGACGCCCCAGATGCCCGACAGGACGCTGGTGGACCTCTCGCCGCGGTCGCTGACGGAGGGCCTCTACGGCGAGCTCGACGCCTTCGGCGTGACGCCGCGCGTCGCGGACAAGCCCAGGGTCGGACCCCTCGGCGAGTCGTGGACGATCCTGCCGGGGCGCTTCGGCGCCGTGTCGGCTGAGTGCATGTATCTCTACAACATGGATGCCGAGAGGGCCAAGGACACGCCGACGGGGCGGCTGCAGACGAAGATTGACGTGCCCGATTCGTTCATCACGACGTTTCCGTTTTCGGAGGAGGGGTTGCGTCTCCTTGAGGCGCAGAAGACGCAGGGTTAGGTGCATGGTGAAGAGGGTATCTCGATGCAGCACTCACGTGCCATGCATGTAACATAGATTATTCGAGGCAGGAGTCGTCAAAATAGGTGCATAGTGAAGGTGGTGTGCCGATATAGGACTCACGTGCCTTGCATGTAACATAGATTGCTCGAGGCAGCATGACATTTGTACGATAGATAGGGTGCGCCGAAGCCATACATCTGGAATTGGACACACCGCCATTGTTCTCTGGTGTCTCGCCACAGCTCCTTAATAAAGGCACATGTTGAGTCACGCAAACAACCATCAAGGTTCTGTTTTGGAACATCAGGACGTGCTCTCTTCGATATTCGAAGTGTATGCGAGGTGCAACAATATGTCAGGAAGCTCAACTCTCATCACGCCCACCTATGCATTATCTATTAGGGTCTGTCACTATCTGCGGACAACTCCTGAGGGAGGACACAAGGCACGAGTCAGAGGGGGAAAAGTCGAAATTGAAAAAGCCGCCCGGCATTGTGAGTACCCCTGGATCTCGAAGATCCCCTTGCCCACTCCCGCACTCCCGCAGTACCGCGAGTTTTCACTCTCTTCCCCGTACAACCCCAGTAACCATTTTTGCCAGAGGGCTCGACTCTGATTCTTGTTGCGTCATGGCATAAGCAAAGTCTCCGCGGAGAGTTTGGTTGCCTCCTCGGGCGTCTGCTTGATGTCTCGATGGCAATCTTCAATAGTCTTCTTGAATCGAGGGGTTCATCAAGATGCAAATTACCAGAGCGGAACCGGTGTTGGTGTGCTCTATTGTGGTCAGCAAAATAGTGAGTAAGATATCGATTGTTGTATTGGGTATGGGTCTGGAGCCTACCGTGCTGTACCACCCATACTGAGGAAGTCCCTAGCAACCGTTGCATGTGCTATCGATATTGTCACAGCTGAAAGCCTGCTTGCTCCGTGTGTCGATTCAGACGGCTAATGTCTGGCCGATAAAGGTCTCGATCATGCATCATAGACACATGCGAGTATCCCCAAGTACGGCGCGCGAGTGTAATCTGCATCGAGGTCACCGAATCCGTGCGCCACATTTCCTTCGATACTTTCGTCGAAAAAATCGCTGAAATTTCTTGCTGCTTTCCCCGTCATCGCCGCTGTTCCGACTGTGTTCTTGAAGTCGTCCACGCCTGCCCTGGAAGGATAGATATCCACTAGGCGGAATCCATCACCGTAAAAGACCTGGCCCTCTGAGTTATCGGCTTCTTCCGAGTCCATACGTATGCGATAATCAATAAGCCAGAGGTTGGTGCAAGAATACCAGAGGTCTTCGGCATGACACAGAAGCCAATCAACGCCAGTTGAGAGCATCTCCTCTTCTGTCATGCTTTCGGCGAGGTCCCATTGGGGGTTGTAATCAAAGGCGACATGAACAAGAGAGTGATTTGCGGCTTGGCGGGGAAAACTCAGGTAGTCCAAACGGAACGTGGAGCAAAAGTCCTGGGTGATATGGAAAAGGTCTGTTTCGAGGAATACGACCATCTGCTGCAGGCTGCTTCCTCGAGAAAAATGGGTCCGCACAGTTGGGTTTATGCTGGTCCTGCTTTTGTCTGACTTTCTGCAAGCATCATGTGGCAATGGGCAGTGGTGACTCTGGTCGTAATGGCGGTTCATGGCGGCACGTGACTCTTTGCAGGCAGTCCACATGCCTCCGTCGAGTAAGTAGGTTGATAAACTGCCGGTGGTCAAAAAGGATGTTCCATATGGAGGCAGGTGGTGATGCTTTTCCTCAAGAAACCCAAAAGGGATCACGCGTTGTGGCGTCCCGGTGTCCACCTTGGAGAAATAATGGACGCCGGGGCGGTCAGTCAAACGGACTGCCATGTCCCAAATGATGTCTCTCAGCTCCGGTGGGAGGCTGGAGAAAGAGTGGAAGGTTGTGATGTCGCCGTTGCTCATGATGGTGGTGGTCGCGATATTTCAAGGTCGGGCCAGGTGAGGAAGAAGAGAAGAGGAAACACAGCAGTGGAATTGGACTGGGGGTTAGTAACCTTTCTAGGGAGTTGGTGACGTGCGCGGAGCCCTATCTGGAAGTAAGTTCCCCATCCCGTGATTTTCATAAATTTTGGGAGATAGAAGCAACGACCGACAAGGAGCAATTGAATGAGGCTTCCGCACCAGGATGGGTGGACGTCAAGGTGTATGCAATAGGTGGGGCGTTGGCGCACGATAAGCTCCGCATTGAAACAATATGGCTTATCGAACACCTTGGGCCCGGCTCTGATACAGCTCTAGCACCAGCTAAGCTTCGCCGACACGCGCCGACTCGGACGTCGATTCAAACTTCCACTGTCCGCCAACCCAAGTCTTCAATTCGTCATTTGGAACCTTGCCTTCCCGAGATCAACTATCCAGGAAACCGAAGCCTTCTACCCCGAGCCGCGTCTGCCTTCGAGTCGAGTCAATCATGTCGGCCAACATGGATCGCAGCTTGGACGAGATCCTCGCCGAGAAGGTAGCCTGCCCGCAGCCTCGCGCCTGAGTCTCGCCAGCCCGACTGACTCGGAATAGAAGAACGATCAACCCCGCAACCGTCGCCGTGGCGGTGGCGGTGGTAATGGTGGCGGTAGCCGTGATGGCGGCGGCCGTGATGGCGGTGGCCGTTCCTACAGACGCGACGAGCGCCAGGATTATCCCCGCGATGGTGTCAGAAAGGTAGCTACTCCCCGGCGATGCAGATCACCCCCCGAAGGTTCTCCGGCTAAGCGCAATACCAACAGGTTGCTCTCCCTCCCTCTCGACGCACGACTATCCGACCCTCTGGCGACTATCCCTGCGCGTCCTTCGCCTCGGCGGTCGTCGGATGCAAGCGGCGCTGCGTGACAAGACCTGGCTAACCGGTGTCTCTCTACGATACAGTCGTACCGCGATGAGTCGCGCAACCTTGACAGGTATGCGACTCGACAGTCTCTGCAATTCAAGAGGAAGCAACAGCTAACCACATCCTTAGCGAATGGGTTCACGATCGCTACGAAGAAGACCACAGTACTACCCCTCCCATTGCCATCCCTTCGAACCGCCGAGTTCTGACGCCTCTCAGACCCCCGACGATCGGCACCTCGCCAACGCCGAGAGTCCCCAGCCTACACGTACGATATCTCATACACCACCTCGGAACGATCCCAACTGACGATGAAACATAGTGACCCCAACTCGTCGAAGCTGAAGGTCGAGAACCTCCACTACGAATTGACGACTGAGGAGCTCGAGGTGGGCCAATACTCAAGACGGGTGGATGTCTGCGCGCATGCTAATGATAACCCAAGGGTCTTTTCAGCAGGATCGGACCCGTCGTCAGACTGAACCTTCGCTACGACCGCGCTGGCCGATCTGAAGGCGTCGCCTACGTCACCTACGAATATCCAGAGGATGCTCAACAAGCGATTCGGGAATTCGACGGTGCCAATGCCAATGGTTTGTCGATGGTCTACGAAGCACTGTCATGATGCTATAGGTGACTGATTGTTTGCAGGCCAACCGATCCGACTTTCGACCGTGTCCGGCGGTCGCGATGGGCGCCCGCGCGGCGGCCGCAACCCCTTCGACACCGCTGTGATGCCCGGCCGCCCTCTTGCCGACCGTATTTCTGCGCCGTCGGGCCGATCGCGCTCCCTCTCTCCATCGCGCAACCAGGATCTTGACGATGCCCACACCAAGGGTATCGACCGCTACGTACCCGGCACGCGCTCCCGCAGCCCCATGCCCAGGCGACGCGGCGGCGGTGGCGGCGGCGGACGCCGCCCGGGCGCTCGCAGAGATGAGGGCCGGGAGCAGCAGGGAGGGCGCGGTGGTGAGCGAACGAGGGGCGGCCGGCCCAAGAAGACGCAGGAGGAGCTGGACGATGAGATGGCGGACTACTTTGGTGGAGGTGGAAACTCTGCGGCCCCTGCCGAGACTGGCGCTGCCGAAACTACGGCCGCCGCTCCCGTTGTCGATGATATGGATATGATTGAGTGATCTGCGAGGCAGGTTTGAGGGCTGCATGTACGAATTGCAGATGTCGATGCTATATAGGTAGATCGGAAGCTCCTTGAGCAGATGCGGAGGCAAAATTGATATTGTGGCATCGTAATGAGAATTTGTAGTTGGCTCAGTGCGTTTAAGTGTTTACTTCACGAGGCATCCCCAAGATGTCGGTGCCGCGTGGAGAGCTGGGTTCCCACCTCTGGATACAGCCACTCAGTCCGCCTTGTCCTACGAACAAGGATCGCATGGTCAAATGATCGTGCTCTGACGGCCAAGTCGTTTAATACGTGTCCTTCGTATACATTGAGAGACCAACGCCCGACGAGATGGGGATACCGCAGCAGGTCAGGGGTCAGCCATCTATACGCGTAAATCACGCCAATCCTACACCGCGGGGCAGGAGCATATGTGGCCATACTACAGCAATGAGGAACTTTTGTATACCATTTCTCAAATTGCAACCTCACTTTGAGGACGCCCGCGGCGATCCGCTTAGGATCGTGACTGGTGCCTGGAGTTCTGCTCACCAGGCCAATGTATAAATGCGGGCGTTGGCCGCCCATCACCGTATGCTCTCTAAGGAATGCAGAACCCAACAGTACACGATGTTTACATTTCAAGCATTCGCTTCCGCGGCATTCTTATCAACGGCTTTCGCCAGGGGCTGCCGCGCAACGATTTCATGGGGCCCTTGCGACGACGCCGAGTTTGAGACGGACCTGCCCATCCAGTGCGGTTCTGTTCCGGTGCCTCTTGACTACTCGAGTGCCAACTCAACAACGTTTCCACTGGAGGTCGTCAAACTCCCAGCCGCCATCGAAAAGTCAAGGGGAAGCATCTTGCTGAACTTTGGCGGTCCTGGGGCAGAGTCACGACAGACCCTGTTGCTGCTTGGACCTCTCCTGCAAATGTAGGTCCCATTAGTGACTGCCGTTTCCGAATGAATGCTGATGAAAACCTAGACTGAGCGGCGGCGAGTACGACCTTGTTGCATTTGATCCTCGGTAAGCATGCTGTTGACCTTGTCCGAAATTCAATGTGCTTACGATGCGACATCAAGCGCCGTGGGCAAGACACTGCCCTTCATTTGCGTTGACAACATCGCCCTTGAAGCCGAAATGGCCAGTGACTCTTTGAAGCCGATTGATTCCAGGGAGAACATCGGTAGGCTGTGGGCTCGGGGGCGCATCGACAGCGACATCTGCAAGGAAGATCCTTTGGGAGTTGGCCAGTATGTCGGCACTGCTTTCACAGCACGGGACTTCATATCCGTTGTCGACAGTCTTGGTGAAGACGGCATGCTCAGATACTGGGGTAAGTCTATGGTGTGAGATTCGCCGAAGTGGTTGAGAAGAGGCTAATGTGCATCGCCAGGTTTCTCTTATGGAACGACTCTTGGGGCCACATTGGCCAGTATGTTCCCGGAAAGAATCGACAGGATGATTATCGACGGGGTCCAGAACCCACATGAGTACTACAACTCGTTCGCGTAAGTTCTCAATGCCACGTACGAAGACTTCATCATGGCTTACTATCATGTCCCACAGAGACTTCGAGGAGTGGTCCGACTCGGACAAAGCTTTGCGCACAATGTTGGAGGCCTGCATTGAAGCTGGCGCCGATTCTTGTACCCTCGCTTCGAGGAACGAGACAGCTGCGGAGCTCGAGGCAAGCGTCTGGGACTTGTTTACTGACCTCAGGTACAATCCAATTCCTGTTGGCCAGGTCATTCTCGACCATTTCCTGGTCCAGGCTGTTATTGGCGAGGGCCTCAAGTCCATCTTCTCTTGGCCATTATCTATCGCCATTCTCGATGCCCTTTTCCATCACGATGCTGCGACCCTCGAGGTCCTTGTTGGGCTCCTGGTCGGTGATGTAGGTGAGCCTCCATCATCAGGGAGGGTTCGCCCGTTGGCGGGTCTCGAGACCAATTGGGCCATCCACTGCAGTGATCGAGCACTGCGCGCCAAGTCTCTGAGCGAGGTACAGCCTGCCTTTGAGAAGCTATTGAAGACCAGCCGACTCTTCGGGTTAGTCGTCGGTTGGAAGTCGGCTGTCTGTTCCCAGTGGGCGATCGAGCCCAAGGAGAGATACGCAGGCGACTTCAAGGCCAAGACAGAGAACCCAGTGCTGGTGATTGGCAACACTATTGATGCGCATACGCCGCTGAGGTCGGCATACAACGTCAGCTCAGGGTTCGAGGGGAGCGTCGTGCTCGAGGTGAACGGCACTGGTGTAAGTCTTGCGCCCTTTTCGGGTTCCCCATATTCTAGACCTGGCCTCTATGGTATTCTTGAAGGTACTGACTGACGGCAGCACTGCTCGATCAATCTCCCCTCTGTCTGTGCTGCACAGCACACTATGCAATACTGGCTCGATGGCACGTTGCCGAAGGCCGGGACCGTCTGTGAGGTGGACGCCCTGCCTTTCACGAACACGACTTGGGCAGATGTCTTTGCGACGATGGGAACAGGCCGCCGCTCGGTGGATCAGAGAGCTGCATATGAAGAGCCTCGAGGGTTTCTTGTGCAGCGTCGTTGGTTGTGAGCCGCCCCGTGACTTGTCAAGGGACGGCGCATGACGGACGGCGAACGACGGGCGTTGAGGCAGTCATTGCGCAGGGCGGAAAACATGTTGGTAGGATCGACCCTAGCGTTCGGAGGGGGTGGTGCCAGGTCTCGCTTGGCTTGGGAATACGAGATGGAGGGATGGCCTCAAATTGACCATCGATCAAAGAAGACGGAGAATGCCAGGTAGGCATCATGACTCCTCTTCATGTACGGCTTGGACTCTAGCTGTAGTCGATTGTAACATTATAAATCTACACTCAGCCGACTCACCTCATATGACGAAGTCATTTTTGCGTCCAGGTGTTTACTCGTGAAGTTGTGATTGTGTCATTTTGCGTACTTCTACTTGTGGTCATGAAGAATCTGCCAACATCTCGCTTCTCTCTGGAAGCAGAAGGTCCGTGGCATCTTTTTGCCACGAGTAAGCAGGCCACAGCCAAATCCTCGAGGTCGAGTCCAAGTAACAAAGGAGGTGGCATGAAGCCCCTTGTATGTGCAGAAAAACAGCGGGGAGCATCCTGTATGTGGCTAAGCATGTGGCTCAAAAGGCTTGACCTTCCCGTCGCCAATCACAAGCAGCAGAACCCGGCCCATCGTTAATCCAATGACAGCGCTAGACCGATCAGGGCCCCCCTGAAGTGAGAGAGAGCCTAGTGCGCTGGCTCTCAATTCCACTGCGCTGGACCTGGCTTGTCTGTCCTCACGTCCACGCGCAGCCAGAGAAGCGAAAGAGAAAGAGAGAGAGACATCGAATTCTCCTTGGAAGCCACACCCGAACTTCCTGCCGCGATCCCTTCTCTTCTGAGCCTTCTCTAGTGACGACATTGAATTGACGACGACCGACCCCGCCACACTCGACAGCCTTTCCCCCTACGATATACGATAGCTCCGACGACGTGGTTCACTGTCACGATACCAAGCCTCCCGACGCCTGCAGCTGCATCAGCAAGCTTTATGATTTCCGCATCGTCGGCCCCCGCGTGAGACCGCACCATGGCGCGACCCTTGGGGTCAGTCCGTCTGAAGAAGGCCAACCCTATCACCCTTCTTCTCGGTGCCCTCCTCAGCATCTTCGTCATTGGCTTCCTCGTCCTGCCCATCGGATCGTCGTCGTCATCCTCCACCCCCCGACAGCCCGTCGCTGCCGCCGTCCACCACCTCTCCCCCCCGACCGCCCCCTACCGCAAGGTCGCCGAGGCAGACAGGAGACCGCCGCCCGTCATCCGCTACGACCTCAACAATGTCACCATCACCGGCGACCCCATCGGCAACCGCGAGTCCATCCTCATCCTGACGCCCATGGTGCGCTTCTACCAGGAGTACTGGAACAACCTCCTGCGCCTCGACTACCCCCACGAGCTCATCACTCTGGGCTTCATCCTGCCGAAGACCAAGGAGGGCAACGCCGCGACGACGGCGCTGCAGGAGCAGATCACCCGGACGCAGAAGCACGGCCCCGAGAAGGACCGTTTCAAGAGCATCGTCATCCTGCGTCAGGACTTCGAGCCGGCCATCACATCGCAGGACGAGAGCGAGCGACACAAGATGCAGAACCAGAAGGGGCGCCGCGCCGTCATGTCCAAGGCCCGTAACTCGCTCCTGTTCACGACCCTAGGCCCCCAGACGTCGTGGGTGCTCTGGCTCGACGCCGACATTGTCGAGACGCCTCCCACGCTGATTCAGGATCTCGCCCGTCACGACAAGCCCGTCATCGTCCCGAACTGCTTCCAGCGCTTCATGAACGCAGAGACGAAGCAGATGGAGGAGCGGGCCTACGACTTCAACAGCTGGCAGGACAGCGAGATTGCGCAGAAGCTGGGCGCGGAGATGGGCCGCGACGACATCCTCCTCGAGGGCTACAAGGACATGCCGACGTACCGTGCGCTGATGGCGTACATGGGCCAGGAAGGCAAGGACGAGCATTACGAGATCATGCTCGATGGTGTTGGCGGCACGGCGTTGCTCGTCAAGGCCGATGTGCACCGCGACGGCGCCATGTTTCCCCCGTTTGCCTTCTACCATCTCATCGAGACGGAAGGGTTTGCAAAGATGGCCAAGAGGTTAGGATGGCAACCGTATGGTCTGCCAAATTACAAGGTTAGTGCTCCAATGCGTGAATCTGTGGGAAGTCGGCCGCTAACGACCTCGACAGGTGTACCACTACAATGAGTAGGGAGTTTTCTTTTTTCCTCCGTAAGCTGGGGTACCAGCATGCATTTCCACCGAAGGCAAACTTGCCACATCCCCACACGATGGGGAACGATATTGCTTCGAGGACACGGCCCTCGTTATGGCTCCCACGGAGCGCGTATCCTCGCCGAGTTCATCATGTCCCACCACAGCCAACACGGCACCCAAATGGGGAAAGCGAACGAATTGGCGTTCAGTCGTTGTAGTATATCCAGATCCAGCACACCCGAGGGGCCCACGGAGTTTGGCCCTGGTTCATCAGGCCTCTCAGAAAGAGAGCGCCCGCCCCTTTCTTCATGTAAAAGAAATTTTTGCTCCAAAAACAGATCTGGGGGTTGGTCGTTTGGATCATCATGCGCGCGTTTTGCTGCTCATGACGCTGGCATCATAGAGGCGCTTTCCGAGGCTTCCTGCAGGCCGAGGACTGGGGAGTGAGTGAGACAATCATGTCGAGACGTTTTCTACTGTTATCTTTTGCAATGAAAAGCCATTGTGTTCAAACTGGTTGCTTTGCACGTGATGATGATGTCCAGTCCGTGGTTGCTGAAATAAAACCTCCAACGCCAGTATACACTAGGCTCACCCAAGCCTCATCCAGGCCTTCCAAGGCCATCAATATCCATGTCCAGCCCCATCATCGCATACCATAATCATGCGCCGTTATACCGTCCCCCCTCCTCCCCAATCCAATACTCCACCAACCCCTTCGCGCCCACCGCATCACCGCCCCTCAGCAGCGCCGCAACATCGACGTTCAGCGGGCTGTCGACCCCCGGGTACCCCAGCAGCGTCCTCACAGCCCTCACGCTCTCCAGAACACTGTACGCCGGCGTCCACGCATCCTTCAGCAGATCGAGACAAATCTCCCCCGTGTCGAGCGCAACATTGGCGTGCACAATCGGCGTCACGAAGCGGATCGTCGGCGGGTGGAGGGGGTACGTCGTCGGGACCTGAATAACGAGCAGCCAGCGGCCGTCTTGCAGAGCGTCAGCACAGCCCATCCTCTCTCAAGAACTTCTCCGTTTACAGAACGTCACCGTAGTTCACAAGAACGGAAAAGAGGGAAGGGGGGGTGGGGGAGAGAAAACGCACCGTCATAACCCCCGCCAATCCCCCGTCCGTTGATCACGGCCTCCCACTGCAGCAGATCCTCGTCCCCGACGGGACCCAACCTCTCGACGCCCCGCTCGTCAACCTGCTCGCGCCGCCAGACGTCCAGCTCCTTGAGAAGCCGGCGCGTTGCGTTGCGGTGCGTCGCGGCGGACGAGCCCTTCTCGGGCAGGTCTTGGATCTTCCACGACATTGGAGGGCCGGGGGGGAAACTGCGGTCGCGGATGGAATGCGGGTTGCGTTCGTCTCGACGAGGAAGGAATTGGTTGCTGGTCGAGGAGGAACCTTCGAGGGCGTTGGGTGAGTCAATCGGCGTTTGATGTTAGATGGTGGTAGGCAGGGCGATTGTGGTTGCTATGTTCGAACATCTGGGGAAGTTGGAGCTCTACTTGGGACGCAGCCCGATGACGCCCAGCTATGGTCCCCGACCGTGACAGGGGTCCGAGCTTCAGGGGATCCGAACCGAGGCACGCCAACTCCAAGCCGGCGGACTACCTCACATATGCTCATCGTCGGCAAAATCATATGGTCGAGCAAACAGGACAGCGGCGCTTCATGATTTGATTGTTATGTTCATTAATATTTGTCTACGTGAGAGTTTGTGCCTCTGTCCGTCGTCTAAGCGGCCAACCGTCGGCCGCGAGGAAACCTCCCCCTGACACATTTGTGTCCTACAGCTCTCCCATCTCCGCCTGCCCCCCAATCCCTCCTCAAAATGCCCATCATCAGTGTAAACGGTATGTTCGGCGAAGTAGAAAAAAAAAGCTCAGAATCCATGCTGTTCGCTGCCACGGCCGTCCGCTCTCTCCTCTTTCGGAGATATTGGACCGCGGCGCCGTGAATTCCTATGCTGCTGCTGCTGCTCATGCTGTCGTAAAATCGCCGTTCCTGACTCCGGAAATACGGAATTGTGGACGACTTGGCCCCTTTGAACGGGGACCTCGCACAGTAATGCCCAGATGCTCCCCTGGTGACGATCTGGAGGGAGGCTGGACAAGGTGCGTAAAGCCCGGGCTCTCCGCAGAGACCCGGGTGGTTTGAAAATTGTACAAAGAATCCATATACAGTCGTGATCAAGTCTGCTCGAGTTTCCTCAGACAATGAACCGACAGCTGTAAATGAATGGCCCGGCGTCGGGTTTTCCGATCCATGGTGATTCGACTTCTCTACGTCGTGGGCTCGTCCTTGGGCTTCCAAAACTGAACCATGCGGCTGAGGCGCTTGGCCCGGCTGACTTTCTGCTTCTTATCGGCATCGGTCTCGCACGGCACCTCCTCCGAGAGTTTGCTTCGCTCGCCGTGAGAGCTGCTGATCAGCCGGCTCAAACTTGCCAGGCTCGAACGTCGCCGACCAAAAGCAGCTGATGATACTGAGACGGGTCGCTGGTCCGGCCGGAACGGCATCTGGGCGCGCGGTTGAGGCATCGGCATGAAGGTGCTGTCCCTGGTCATTGTCGACGTGCTCGAGGTCAGTGAGGGTGGGATATCAACCGAGCACCTGACCTCTGGACCAGGTTCTCCGAGAAGCAGCGACTGGAAGGTGTTCTCCTCATTGACTGATGACGGAGCAGTGGAGATGCGCTGAGCATCGTAAGACATTGGCGACCTCGGAGAAGGGAAGGATGATCCGTGGCTCATTGAGTAAGGACTGATGGGAATGTTGGATGGAGTCGCAAGATGAAGAGGGCTGACCTCCACTGGTGCCAAGTCGTGATGCCCTAGAGTATGCCGAGGCGAGGGTGTCGCAGAGCCGGTGGAGTCGGACCTCTCCTGGAACATAGAACCGGGTCGGAAGTCAACGGCGTGGGGCTCCTCCACAATGACCTGTTCGTGCAGGGAGTTCATTGATCGCTCGGACTTCATGCTGGCGGCGTGTCGCGTCCGAGTAAAGTCCTCATCCTGTACGGCCAGCGCGTCTAGGATCGGATTCTTCTGAATCACCGTTGCGGGAGGTGTCTCGTCGTCACTGCAAGTCTCTGCGGCATCGCTTCTGGCATCCTTGGAGGAGTCCTTGCTGGTCGGTAGCGAAGACGTGGTCTTGCCATCGTCGCTATCATCATCGTCGTCTTCCTCGTCTTCCTCGAAGACATCTGCCATGGTGGAGCTGCTGCCAAACCTGTTCATGCCGAAGCGACTCGCTTCAAAGGGAACCATTTCGGGGGCACTCTCGGCTCGGCGGTGGTAGTGCATTCCCGGTCCGCTGAAACCCTTCATGCCCTGGGCGCTGTGCAGTTGGCGCTTCGTGGAGCCTGCAGCCTTCTGTGCTGCATCCCATTCCGCATTGTGGGGAACAGGCGTGTTGAATGGACCGAGCGCGGCATCCAGGTCGATCATTGAAAAGGCCGCATCATCCTCCGGTGTCGATGTCGAACGCGGCTTCCACGGCTGCGTGACCTGGTTGGGGCTGGACGAGTCGGTGATGGTGACTGTAGGCGTGACTGGCGAGGCAACCATGTCAACTACAGAGTCATCCCCCCGACGTTCGAACTCGGGCTCGCTGTGGGTAGAAAGCTGGTCGGGCAGACATTCGTTCTCCATCTTCTTGTCCCTAGGCTTCGACTTCGGCTTCAAGATTGACCCAGCCCACGCCTTGACCTTCTTCTTCTTCTTCTTGGACTTTTTGGTCGATTTCTTCGATGCAGCGGGCGCAGACTCCGTACTCTCTGGTGCGACATCAGTAATCTGGTCAGAGGTGCCGGGTTTGGAGTCTGCTGCGATCGATAACAGTTCTGGCTCCCCAGGGCTGACGGGTCGGGAACGGGTCGGGGAGTGGGCGCCAACGAAGGGATCCAGGCCAAAGAAGGACCAGCGCTTCGGAGTCTTGGTAGGACTGGGCTGAGATGGAATGTTCGTGGCCGGGTCGGGGACGTGCGTTAGAGTTGGAATGGAATTTCGCCTGCGAGGTGAGCTGCCAATGTGATTGACAGATTGAATGCTCTGTGACCGCTCCAAAATAGCACCTGCCGTGCTTGGTCTCGACTCCGGCGCAGGGGCTGAGCGCGTACGACGGGGCTCAACAGGCACGACAACTTCAACCTCCTTTTCGACCACCGGCTCGTCATTCATGGATATAATCGATGAGATGCTGCCCGACACGGAATGGCACCCAGGACGCGCAGTAGCTGTGCTCGACGCGTCGCTGGATACCAAGGAGAGGGGGCGGGGAATGAATTCCAACGTGTCTGAGAAACCGACCCGCGCGCGGGGGACTGGCTTGAGCGGCCGAGGTGTCGTTTGTGTAGAAACTTCGGGAGCCTGCTCAACCGGTTCATCGCTAACAGCTGTCACATCGGACACAACGGGCTCAGTTGTCGGGGTCGCGGGTACAGGTAGATGGACTGGGGATATCTGCGGGGACTCTCCCGGACGGCGACCGAAATCTGCTGGGCTGTTCGGCGCGCTACTGCCCCGCAAAGCGTTGGCAGTCTTGGGTGGCTGAAGAATCAAAGTGAGGTCATGGCTGGAAATAGCAGCCGATCGGCGATGGGCGTGTCCGCGACGACGGCCCCCAGCCGGAGGCTCTCCGAGTTGTGGCGGTTGGAAGGTGGGTGAAGCGAACCCGCTCTCAGACTTGGTCGGGCTGGTGCTCATGACGGCGATGGACCCTCCCGAACGGATGTTCCCGCCTACAAACTCGCTTCCTCCTCTCCTGTGACCATGTCCCCCAGGCTTCGATGGTGATGGGATCTGTCGAGGCGATAATGGTGACATGGGAGGACTGAGAAGAGACGCGTTGGTATCCGGCGCCATGGAGGCGCCCGGGTTGAAACTGAAGTTAGGTAGCGCGGGGGATCGTCGTGGTCGGTCGGCGCTGGGGAGGCTGTCATCGAAGGTAGAGCGATTCGGGGTTTCGATTGCTGACTGTGGCCTCCGGCCGGACGCTCTTGAGTAGGATGATGGGGCGGAGGAAGAGGCAGGTCGAGCAGGAAAGACGAAGGGGGGATTCGGGGGTGGCATGTTGCGAGGTGAAGTTTGATCTTCGTCCGAATCGGGCTGTGAGTGCGCCAGGTCTTCCATGGGGAGCATAGACGGCAGGCGCCGCGTGGCAGGCTGCTCAAAATCAAACGAGTTGAGTACTGCAGCGCTTGCATCCATGGCCCGTTCGGGTCCGAAAGCAGTTGCCATCATGATCCGACCGCTCTGCGGCACCTGGGACGACAAGCGACGGGTTCGACTTAGGCGGACATGAGCGGGAAAACCAAGTTGCGTCGGAGTCAGACGGGAGCTCGTGAGACTTTGCTATTCGGTCGTGAACGTGGTATCGAGTGATTTTGTTGGCCAGTGGGTGAGAAGGATGCTTGCTTGAAGGGGTGTTGTGGGTTTGCTTCAATCAGCGCGGACTAGACTGCTTCTACAACCAGGCGAGGCCGTCAGCATGGGGATCCAACCAGAGTAGCATGTGGTTGCACAATGGATAAGCAGAGGAAGGCATACGCACCCAGTGGTCGTGGTAAGAAGTAGTGGTGGGCAATGGGATGGAGTCGAGGCGGCTTCGTGGTCTGGTCTTGGGACGAACCAGTGCATCAGTCGCCAGAGGGCAGGTGAGGAGGGTGTAAAGGCGAATGCTGATTATCAAAATAAGACAGTTGGAGTGTGCTGGGTCAAAGGAATGGACGGTCCAAGAGCAGAATCTGGCGACTTTGCTGGACCTCGAAGACAACGATTTGATGTGGTTGTTGCTTCGAACGGTGGTGTGGTGGTGCAGTGGTGGTGTTGGTTGGAGGTCGTGGGTGAGACGAGACCAGAGGCGTGCGAATGGAGGAGACCTGGGAGCGTGAGGGAGGGAATTGGGTGGTGGAAGGAGCCAGCGCTGGAAGAGTGGAGCAGCGACCGCGACCGTGACCGTGGCCGTGGCCGTACCGTGACCATCCTGGACCATGAACACGACCAGGACCAGGCCAGGCAGGCGACAGAAGGAGGTGCCTCGGTGGGTCTTACCCATTACCCCTGCAGCCACGCCCGCACTGCCCACTGCCAGTGCCCACTGCCCACTACCCACTGCCAGGAGGAGGAAGGGGGGCCCGGCCAGGGTACGGGGGGGCCAAGTGAGAAGGAGGGAAGGAGGGAAAGAGGTACTCGCGTCCCATGTACCCCCCTTACCCATTTGGGACAGCCACTTTGGCACTTCTGCACCTCCTCCAGCTGGGGGCAGCCACACTCGGTGGTGATGGCCCCTGACTGGCTAGCTGGCACGGCTTCGTTGCTTTCCACTGCACGCCTTTAGACTGAACCGGCAAGATGAGATCTTGTTTTCTGCCCGATGCACATTCATGAATCGATGCATCAGCCGCTAGATGCCGATGGCCAGAGGGCATTGTGCGAAGTGTTCCTCCTCCTCCTCGACTGCCCGTTACCACGTCCGGCCTGGCAACGGAAGGAAAACCTTAACATCCGGGGACAAGCAAGGAGAACAGCCCCTGCTCATAATACCAGGTTGCTGGAGATGACGAGCGTCCAATGTCCTGTCTTGTTCACCACTTCAGCAGCGTCCGAACAACACCATGCGACACGACACAGCCTGGAGCGACACATCATCATGTTCAATACTCATTTCACGATACCTAATCAAAACAACGGCATCACACGAACACACGAACCGCAGGGCGTTGGTAGCCCGCCCCCTCCCGCCGCGGCTTGCGCGCATTTTGCCCGTGCAGATGCTCCTGTCTAGTCTCGTCTGCTCTGCTCTCCAGGCCAACGACCTCACCAGGCTGCTGCCGCCTGTCAGTGCGAAGGGAGTGCGATAATAAACACGACCCGGCCGTCTCCCTCGGCCACGATCCTCGGCCGCCAACAGCCTAGCCTCCTCCCGCCGTCGAGCACTACTCGACTAGTATCGCTGGACTGGGTCGATGTGGCGGTCAGGCGGTCAGCGATCCTCAAGCCACTGCTCCGGCTTGTCAGCTTTCCATTGAATCCCTCTCATCATATGTCATTATGTTCTGACACTGGGCTCGCGTGAATAACAACGGTGCCAGAGTCCGAGTCTCGTCAGCCTGTCTTTCGCCTCCCCAATATCCCAGCGTCCCGCTGTCTCCATGTGTCTCCAGCGCCAAGCTCACTAAACTTGCGTGCAGGAGGCGTCTTCATCTCCCTGTCAGCGGGGCCAGACTTTGATCGCAATGTCCTGCTCCCGCAATCGCCGACGACGAGCCAGATCTCGTGGTCGTCTTCCTTGCTTCTGCTGCCTGCAGACGTGGCTGCTCATCTCTGGCGGAGGCCAAGTCGAAACTCGGCGGAAAGAAATACAGATTTTCCTTCATCTCTCTCTGCACCAATCCGGCCTTTCCTTGCGACGAAGCCGTATTGCCGCAGATGAGTTGTTGCCAAAAGGCTGACAGACTGGCCGTCCGTGCCAGGGAAACCCTCGCAGGCCGTGTCACGTACAGGGGGACTCGTGGTGGAAGTAGGGAGGGGAATTTGCTGGCAGAGGCTACAAACAACCGCCCGAAATGATTCCTCAGTGCACCGGGGGACCTGCTGAACAAGTCGCCCTACAGCGCACCGACGCACCCATCGTGCAGCGCGCGGCGGCATGGGCGGGAGTTGCTGAAGCCCGCGGCCCCCGTCAGCACAAGGAAGGTATCGGGGCTTATTCGATCGGTCCTAGAGGGACTTCCTCACGAAGTACCTACTTGCACATCAGGGACCTTACTACCCTTCCCGTATTTGACCCCCTTTCGCACAAAGGTGTGGGGGATCCCTGACCCCTTCACTTCCTGACGAACACATCGACATCGGTCAAGGGAGACGCGAAGAGGTCATCGGCGTGCTGCGCGAATTGCACATAATCATCCATGGCACAACGCGTCCCCACGACAAGACAATAGTACCGAGGACTGGGCCACGACCAGCAATGACGGATGCGGGTGTGGTTGCGAGTGTATCTGCATTCTCGTTTGCGTTTGCGAATGCGGACGCGGATGTGGAAGCGCACACAGACACCTCAGGCGGACGCCTGTGCTCCCGTGCATGGCTGCCGCAACGGGAGCTGTCAACGAACACAGACATCGGCCCCGACCCAGCCATCGCCATCACCATCACCATCAGCCCATCATCCTCAATTGTTTCAGGGCCTCGAGCCAGTCCTTTTCGGGAGCCACATCAGCATCGCTGTCCGTCCAACGACCGATTCCGCCTGCTCGCGACCAGATGCAGGCCGGCGGCTCACCCTTCACCCTGAGGCCTGCATGTTGATGTGCCTTTCCCCCCGTGCCCCCCAGGCCCTGAGCATGGGGCCGTCAGCAACAACGGTCCGTTACTCGCCCATTCGGACAGATGCACAGACGGACCTGCAGGAGCGCATGCAGGGTTGTCAATCAAGGCGGCAGGGTGGTAATCAGCCGGTTAAACGATGCCCAAAGCAGTCGAGGAGAGCCTTGGGATGATCAGTTGTTTGGCTCCCTCGTCACAAGGACACCCGTCCGTTGGCAACGCAACGAGCGAGAACCCGTTACATCACATACAGAAAGCCGCCCGTGCCCTGCGCTTGCATCCCATCGTGCATTCATCTGGACCGGATTGTTCGCTGCCGACCGAACCGTCCCATCATTGCCCTCTTCAGCAGACCCAACAGAGGCCGCTTTGCGGAGTCGAAACACCAGAGATCTGCCTCGGAGCTCCTGTGATTTACTTTTCACCTTGGCGCCCACGCAAATCTCCACCTCCGGGGTGCCTGTGGCTTGGACGTTCGTGCCTTTTGTTCCGTATTCCGAACAAGTCGGGTCTGTGCTGGTTGACGGCGTACGAGCCGCGTCTTTCGGCTTGGTAAAGAAGCAGGCTGATCCGATGTTTCTCTTCGGTTCCCAAGCGCATCCACAGCCCCTCTCACAGCCCCTCTTCACAAAACGTGGAGATCTGGATCTGCCAATCTGGCAAACCCCATTCTAAGAATAATTTGCCTTCCATCTTGGCCTCGGATAGACAACGAATCAGGCGCCCGTGCTTCTCCTTCCTGGAAAAGCCCGTTGCGTGGACCAGACGCCGAGCAATCTCGCCTGTTCGGTTACTCAGATGAAAAGAAGGCCGCTTTCAGCAGACCCCACGCCCAGCGTAATCAAATGCAGCCGCGGCCAAGGGATGCGTTGGACCATGTGCAATCTTCGGGGCCGCATTATTTTACTCGAATGGAGAACATGGACGGGGTCTAGATGACGATGATATTGGATTACTGCATCCCAGGGATATGAACGCCATCATCGCGGTTCCATTTCCGTGCGCCACAACATTAAAGCCGCCCGTAGCTTCAATGTGACGGGGCGCTCCCTGTTCGCATGGCAGTGTCGGTGTTCGCGATGTCAAATTTTGCGATTCGCGGGGCCCGGGTCCTACTCATTAGTGATAGGGGGCCCAACAGTTTGGGAAGGACAGCTGTCGTCATTTCCGCCGCGGGTAGCACCGACTCCATCAAACTCCATCAGATACACGGGCAGAGAGATGCTGCCGTCGCTCGACTTTCAGATGCGGTTGTCATCCAGAAAGAATATCGACATGTTTCAAGAGCCCTGCAGGGCTGTACAAGGAAACGAGCCTTCTGCGCCAACATTCCTCCAACGTCTACCTGAGTCGTAAGCGTGCAAGCTGGCACAGGCTCAGGGGTGGTGTCGTCGGATCTGCGAGGGGTGATTTCACCTCAATTCGTCCAGATCATGCTCCTGTGCTGAGCCGGGCTGAGCTGAGCTGTCCCAACACAACAGCTCGCGGGGGAAGCATCAGGCTCCAAAAAAAGCCTGGGGCATGGAACGTGTCATCCGATCATGCTCTCTTCGGCGCGCATTGAAGATGCCCCTTACGTCACATCAGATATCACACTCGGATGTGATCCAAGTGAAACAGTGAGCTGTCTTGCGGTGGGAAAGCCGTTGGTGCCGGTGCCTCAGTGTGAGATCTGGAAACTGACATAACGAGACGCACGACACGCAACGGCTCTGCCACTGGGCTGGCGGATGTGGAATGGGATTCAGGGGCCCGATTATTGAGAATGTGGGGAAATCGGACCCTGAATCCCAGCCACATCTTGTAGTGGGTTGCACCGCCACTTGAGGTGGGTTTTTACCGAACTGAGAAGAAATCCGGACACTGAACTGATAAGATTGGCGGGCGACCGAAGTGGGGTTCATTCAGCCTTGCATGCCCGCCTCGTGCTTTGCGATTCGAATTTTTTGGGAGCGAGATTCTCCAGCAGACACCGCCTGCCGCCTTGCCCGCCATTTCCGCAAATCTCGAGCCCGGCACCTCCGACAGCCTCATCCCGACCACTCTGAGCTGCCTCAATCACCGAGAATCTTTTGCAATGTCGACGACCGAAGCGACCCCGGAGGCAGCGGCCCCCGTGCCCAAGACGCAGGGCATGCGCATCAGCGGCAAGCACTGGCTCCCGCCCAAGGCAGCCTTCCGCCCCACCGCCGGCCTGACCTCGTACGAGAAGCGCACTCAGGAGCGTGAGGCCATGAAGGCCATGAAGGCAAAGGAGAAGGAGATGAAGGATGAGAAGGAGGCTCTGCGCAAGGTAGGTTATGATGTTTCGCTAGGCCACAGGCTCGGTGGCTAACTTCCACACAGCAAAAGGTGCAAGCGATCAAGGACAAGCGTGCGGCCAAGGAAGAGAAGGAACGGTACGAGAAGATGGCGGAGAAGATGCACAAGAAGCGTATCGAGAGGTTGAAGAGGAAGGAGAAGCGAAACAAGTTGATCAACTCTTGAGCGCGCGGTGTCACGGCTTGAGATGCACATGGCATTGAACGAGGGGAGGCTGGGCTGCGCAGCATCGGCATCGCAGACGACCACGATTCGACGAGGCGTTATCAAGGTGTTCAGGGACTGTGCAGACGCACCTAACATATCAGAAGGCTGATGTGACGCTCAGAGAAGCTAAGACTTTTTTGCGAGACGCACCAGCCATCCGCGGGCCAGGCTCATCCGAGCGAGCTCATTCCCTTGGGGATGACTATGTTCAGAGTTAAGCGGCTGGGGTTGGGAAAAGTAATCATTCAGCGTCATCTGGGGGATCAGCATACGGCCTCAACTGGGACGAGAGTCAGGACAGACGGGGTCGGCACAGCACATCAGGGATAGAGGACGGCGTTCACGACTAGCATGCACCTTTGAATTCCAAATTCCAGACTCAAAAGATTCAAGATCCAACGAACTGTTTCAGAATCAACCCTCCCTCGTCTCTAATGGCGCCCTTGACTCTGGGGATTGATTTACCCGTCTTCAGCTCAAGCACACCAGAAACCTGGGCCAGATGTGGCCCGGAGTTTCATGCTGAGACTGGTCTGGGCCCGCGGCTCGTCCCCCAGAGGGCACCAAAACAGCGCTGAAGACCCTGTACGTCACTGGGCCACAGGGACCCACAACGCCCGAACTCTCTCCCCTTCCCTTCGCTTTCCCGCCCAAACCAGTCCCAGACCAATGCCAAAGCACTACGCACCGAACACCCGAGCAACCGACCCGACTCGTCTGATGTCGCAGCACGAGCAAGGTGCCACCCGACGAGACCATGGCTAGCGACTCGCCGCCGCCGGCGCCGCCGTCATCCAAGCCCTCACGCGGCCGGCACCAGCTCACCCGCTCCATCACCGAGTTCTCGCCGCCCGTCAAGCTACGCTCCCACCACCATCACCACCATCGGCATCACAGCCGGCACCACAGTCGGCACCACTCGACGCACTTTGGTCGCGACGGGGCGGGAGACGACCGCATGCCGCAATCCGCGGGCGCGTCGCTGACCAAGGGACGGCCATCGCTCGACGTCTCGAGGGGGACCGACACCGGCACGCCTGGACGGGGTGTGAGTCCCGAGCCTGGGGCGCGGAGGGAGGCCATGCTCGCGCCCGTCGAGGCCGCCCGAGACGTGGAGAGGGAGGTGAGGGACGAGCAGGAGAGGGCCGAGGCCCGCGTTACGTATGTTGCGCCCTCCCACGATTATCACTCTGCCGTCGCTCGAGGATGTTCTTTTCTTTATTAAAACTAACGTACATGCGACGCAGGGGTTTGAAGAAATCTCTTGCCGACCTCAGCGGGTTCTCGAATACGACGACGCGGCGGCTGGACGAGACGTACTACGCTGTTCTAGAGAAGACGAGCGCGCTACAGGGGACGATCACGGCCATGCGGGAGCTGGCGATACTGTCACGCGAGATCAGAGTGGTGTTCGAGACGGAGTCACAAGAGATGGTGCGCGATGTGCAGGGCCAGGTAGACTCGATCGGGCAGTTTGAAGAGCAGGAGAAGCGCATTGGCGACCTGCAGGGTCGGATCGAGGCTGGGCGAAACAAGATCCAGGCCCTCAGCGGACGGGTCGACGTCGTCAAGGAGAGGATCGAGGGGTGGGAGAGGGCGGACCGCGAGTGGCAGGAAAAGACGCGCAAGAGGCTGAAGAGCATGTGGATCGTCATGTCTGTCGTCTTTGCCGTGTTGATGCTGCTGCTGGTTGCGGCGAGATACACGGCGCCTGAAGGAGATGCCGCCGCGGTGGGCAGGTTCTCCCTCTTCGGAGGGGATGCGAACGACAGCAACCAGTCCCGCGCCTTCGGGGATGGCAAGCCAGCTGGTCTTGGGCTGTGGAAGAAGAGGGCAGGCGAGCAGGAGGATCGGCTTCGGTTTTTGGACGAGCTGTAGCCGGGGATGGCCTCGCTTGAAGGACGGCAGCCTGAAAGGCTTGAACTCTGGACCTGAGCATCATCATTTAATTGTTAGAACCGAGAATGATACCCTTTGACTTTCCCTACAACAAATGGGTATTCGGTGGCATTCGGCATTCGCCATGTCTTCCGCCGCCATGTCACTGTCTGGCCCGGAGGCCGACCCGCCCGGGCTGCCGAGGTGGAGCGGAAGTTGGCCGGAGCTAGCTCCAAGCCTCATACCGTGCGTGTCAGCAATCCCAACGAGATGGGTGTGGTATTGGACAGATCTTAGATGCTGCAAGTTCTCATCAGGGACCCCCACACGGAGGTACGGCACGAAGAGGAACGGAACGAGGCCCTCGAAGGCAGAGCGGCCATCAGGCATTCGACAAATGATGAGAGAGAATGCCATATGCAGGAGTCGTCTGCACGTAGCCGCCTTGAACCTAGCGCTTATCCACCATCCCGAGATCCCTTCGAGGTTCCTGACCGTTGCGTGCTCCCCATCAGTCATCATCTCGGTCGACGGAACCTGGCAGCAGCGCCTGCCGTACACGCCGGACTTGCCCGCGAAATCCGACCCCACCTATGGCCGTGCCAGCGTCAAAAGGATTGCGCGTCTCGCGACTTGGCGGGCGAGGCTGATGCCGAGTGCGCGGGTGGCAGAGTCTTTTTTCACTGCACTGACGTGCCTGGCGTGCCGGGTCTGGGGCTTGGCCGATACGAGGGCGATGCGAGCCGGGCAACAAGGAAAGGCCTCCGGCGCGTTCCTGGTCCTGTAAATGGGTAGAAGGGTGGCTGTCGGAGGGCAACGTCATGCCCAGGCTCTTTGAGAGTCAGTTGTCATCTCAGGTGGTGTCCGCCAACGTGGTCACCCGAGCCACGCCATGGCCAGTGTCTCGGAATCATTGTTCTTGTTCGTCAGACAAGGCATTGTAGCTGGTAGGCGATGATATGAAATAGATCCAGAACAGGTGTGCCAGAGTACCCTCAGGCAGGGCAGGGTGATGCAGAGTGCCATGATGTAAAAAAAGAGCTTTCTTGTGAAGTATGCCGGGTCTGGACCATGTCTGACTCGCCCCAAGCCCCTCACCAGATTCGCGTCCTCCCCCCCTCCTCCCCTGGTCTCCTCGCACTCAGCCCGGAAACTGCTACCCCGCCATCCATGCGACACGCACTTCAGCGCCTTACCGCCCTACCGATGACCTATGACATATGACGCCCGCCCGCTGGACTGTGGACTGCACGGCACGTACGCACCTACCTAAGGTAAAGGTTGCCCACCTCCCCTACCAACCCGTCAAACCTTCCTTCCACTCACCATCTGCCCGACTCTTCTTGACAGACCCCGTCGCTCTTCTTCATCATCATCGTCGCGGGAGGCGTGTTCTAGTCCTTTTTTTACGATTGCTCCGGTCGTTTGCTCACGTTAGTGCGAGTCATATAGATTGCGCTTACACAGAAATCCTTCACCCAGCCATCGATTTCGAAGACTGCAGTAGCCTCCTACCTCCGCCAGAAACCATATTCACCGCACCTGACCGACTCCGACGACAACCGCGACGTGGACGTGAATATCGAGATAATTCGGGAAAGAAGTGCCCGCACCAGAGAACCCAGTATCGCGAATCAAACAGCACATACATATACATCTGCTGGCGATGGCTTCATCCGCCCCCGTACAGCCGCCCAACGGCGACGTTGTGGCCCCCGGAGCTGGCGCCGAGCTTCCCAACAGTTCCACGACCAGCCTCAAGCCTTCCAACACCCCGCCTCCTGGTCAGACTCTGACCGGCAAGCAAGAACACTGTGCGCAGCTCCCCTTCCAGGCCTCAATTGCACCTCCGTCCGGACCATGCTAATATCGCGTCCCAGACCTCAAGCGCGAGCTCATCTCGGACCAGGTCAAGTATGAGATCTCGGAGCTGAACTCCCCCACCGCGCTGAAGCGCTTCGGCGCTCCCTTCAAGTCCGACTACGGCGAGGTCTCCCCTCTCGAATCCGAGCTTCCCATCCTGCGTTACATTTTCGTCCACCATGTCCGCGACTTTCCCTTCCTCGACAAGGCCAGGGAGAAGGAGTTCTGGCAGGACAAGCTGCAAGTAGTGAGTGTTGGCGCTTGACGTTTTACGATCCCGGCGTATGCTGATGCCTTCTGGTGCAGTTCCTCGAGTCTTTCGCCACCAAGAACATCTCCTCCTCCGAAGATCGTCTTGAGGAGACCAAACGTCGCAAGCTGGCCCTCAAGAGCCAGAAGCTCGTCGAGCTGATGATGGTGTCGGGAGTCAAGACGTCCTCGGGGTTCGAGGAGCGCATTCGTTTCTCGGAGATCGAGGTTGTCGACAGCAACGCCATCGACACGGGCGTCATGCACACCATGCCCGAGGGCAACTACATCAACGGCTGGGACATTAACGTCGCCGGTGTCCATATCACTCAGGTGAAGAAGACCATCAGACATCACAAGCATGCCGTAAGAAAAGCCTTCTCTGTTTCTGCATTCGAAAGGCAATGCGCTAACAGTGTGATAGGAATTCCTGCTGCGCATCAAGAGAAAGGGAGAGCTCGAGTTCTTCGTCGGCCGCCGCTACGGTGACTTCAACAGGTTATACAAGAGACTCCGAATCGAGCTGCCGGGCAAGGTCCTTCCCACGCTGCCCAAGAAGAACAAGTCCGACACGACGACGAGTGGCCTATTCTCGTCGGTGACTGGCAGCAGCAAGGATGACGATGCGTCGTCTTTCTCTTCAGTCTCAACTCAGATGACAAATCTCAAGCTTGGAGGTGACAGCAGCGGACAAAACCTCAAAGTTCATGGTGTGTGCCTTTGCCCTTTCTTGTCTTGGCTGCATTCTCTAACTAGTCGCAGCCGGCCACCGGCGACCTGGCTCCATCGCATCGACAGGACGCGCTTCGCCGCGTACCTCGACTGATGACAGGACTAGGAGCCCCATGACCCTCCTCGGAAAGAAGAGCGACACCGTCACGCTGTGGAGAGAATCTCAGAGAGTGTCTCTCAGGGCCTTCATCCGCTCGCTTCTTGCGAACCCCCAGATCGCCCAAACGAACGCTATGGAGGAGTTCCTTACCAAGGACCCCATCACGCCGACCGACGATGACGTGGACGACATCATGCGCCGCAAGGCCATCGATGAGCAGCGGATGGAAGAGCAGAAGAAGTTTTACGAGATTGCCAGGAAACGTGCGGCAGAACTGGACATTTACATGGAAGAGTACGTCTGGGTACACCACTTTTTACCAGTGATCATGCTAACAACGGACCAGTTTCCGACGCGAGATTGTTGAGCGCAACGGCCTCACCACGCTCTTCCGTGAAATCAAGGAAAAGGAAACCATTGCCGATCTGAGCATTCAGTATCGCAAGTTCGCCGAGTGGCTCAGGATCGAGATTGCGGCTACCATCTACCATCTCTTCCTGGCCGAGGACAACTCTCCCGAGCTCTTTGCCCAGGCGAAGCGAATCCACTCACTCATTCCATACACAGTCATGAAGAACGTCATCAGGATAGCGAACCCGGCGGCCGTTATGTCCGGCGTCCTCGATATTTTCCTGGCGCAACCCTTCGGCACCAGATCATTGATGCAGCGCATCTTCACCCTTACCCTGAACGACGGCATCCGCAGCTTCCAGAAGTCGATCGACAGTCTGGCCGCTAAGATCGGGGACCAGACCCTGGTGGACAAGCTCAAGCTGTACACGGAGTCCGAGGAGCACATCAAGATTGCCATTCGCGAAGAATCCATCAGCGAGGACATTGATCTGATCGTCGTCATCCTGCGATCCGAGTACCTTGAGCCGCAGCTCACCTCGGAGCAGATCGGTCGATTGTACAACGCTTACGTCGCATTTAACAATGCGGTCGAGAACGTAGACGAGGAGCTCCGACAGGGCGCTCAGCTCTTCTCCTACCTGAAGCAGCTCCTGAAGCTGTTCACACGCCAGCACGACAAGGCCAAGATGCTGCAGCTCATTGAAGAGCCCGTTACTCTGCAACTCTTCAGGGACCTCTTCACCATCTTCTATGAGCCGCTGGTCAGGGTCTACAAGTCTGCCAATGTGTACTCCAGCGTGACCGATTTCGCTGTCTTCATCGATGACATGATCCAGGTGAGCATCGCATTTAGATATGATACGTGACAAAATGCTGACAGATTTCACAGGTCGTTGAGAAGTGCCAGGAGCAGGACGCCTCGGCTGATCCCAACCAGACTGTGCAGGGCTTCATCGATCTCTGCGCGCGCCACGAGCACAACTTCTACAAGTTCGTGCACGAGGTTCACACGCACGACAATGGCCTCTTCGACCAACTCATGGGCTGGATTGAAGGTATCCTGGAGTTCCTGCGAACCGGACCCAAGAACGGCACACTGGACATCAACGCACTCTTCGAGGGTGGTGTCGGCGCCGGCTCCATCGACAAGGAGAAGGTCATCCTGGAGGTCAACGAGCTCATCCAGTGGCAAGAAGCCAGGAAGAAGTGGCACCACGACAAGACGCGACAGAAGATGGCTGCCGAGGGCGGCGGCCAGGGACAGGCAGATCTCATCCCGGGCGGCGCCTTCAAGTCGTCGGACTTTGGGCTCGATCAGATGGATCTGGAAGACATGGCCTACGATGACGAGTCGGAGGACGAGGCTGAGGCGGAGCAGGAGGACCAACTGGACCCGATCGCGGCGGAGCGCCAACGTAGGGCGAAGAGGCGGGACCGGCTGCGCCGCAGCGCAGGCGAGCCGACCAAGCCGCACGTGTCGGAGGTGCTCAAGCTCAAGGAGAACTTCCTAGTGATGCTGAGAGAGACACTAGCGCAGTAGACGGGCGGGACTGGAATGAGCATGGAGAACAGAAGACTAGAGGAGCCGTCATTGATACCATGGAGTGGCAGACGCCGAGCTGGATAGGACGAGGACCGGGATCGGGATGAGTGAGCCTCGGCAGTTGGAGGGGGCACAGTAGAAGGAGGTCACGAGGCTCTCGATGCAGCGCGTTTATTTAGCGAATGGATGAAAGAGGAGTCGCTCATTGAAAATGGATTCGAACCCTGTTCCGCTTAAACCCTTTCCCCTAAGGAGGAAAAGGAGGAGCCCCAGACCACCCAGAAGTATTATGTGGATCGTCTGATGGGTGCACCTTGGGGAGTGGAAATCCTGCTTGGTGAGCATGTGAAGTCGAGCTGTCATGGACCGGGAAGAAATGTGGCTGGTGAAGAGTTGACTGTGGCTTGTTGGGTCGGAATTGTGGCGCACCGGCAACTGGCCGGCTACTTGAGCTAATCACAAATTCTCTGATTGGTCAGTAGGGTCGAGCCAGCCCGGCCGAGAGCGACCGAGAGCTGCCACTGTCGCCTCCAATGCACGTCTTGAAATCATCGACGAGAGATTCCGACCGTCACCCGCAACCTCGCATCCCTCCCCACCACTCCTTGCTTGCAGGACAAGAGCCGCAACCCCTTCTATCCCCTTTGTTGATGCTTGCAATTGAGACCACAGTCAATTGATCATGGCATCCTCAATGGCAATGAGGAGACTGGCCGCCGCGCCCTCCGTGCGTGTTTTGCCCTTTCCTCCCCGGATCTTGCCAGTTCGCTGACCCGAGGTACAGATTTCGCGTGCCTCCAGACTTCAGACGAGAGCTTTCTCCTCCACACGGCCTGCCGGTATGTCATCGCCTTCAATCAGATCTTGATGAGAGAGACCTCGACTGACACTGTCTGCCCAGCCCGGGTCTTCGCGAACGGCCCTCTGCGCGCCAAGGAGGCATCCCCCTTCGTGAGCAACAAGTACGCCGTCATCGTATGTCCCGATCGCCCGACACTCACCACGCGCCATCGACTCGCCGACTAACTCTTCTTCTCCAGGACCACGAGTACGATGCCCTCGTCGTCGGCGCCGGTGGTGCCGGTCTTCGTGCCGCCTTCGGTCTTGCCGAGGCCGGCTTCAACACGGCCTGTATCTCCAAGCTGTTCCCTACCCGAAGCCACACTGTCGCCGCCCAGGGCGGCATCAACGCCGCCCTCGGCAACATGCACGAGGACGACTGGAGATGGCACATGTACGATACCGTCAAGGGTTCCGATTGGCTTGGTGACCAGGACGCCATTCACTACATGACGAGGGAGGCTCCCGCTTCCATTGTCGAGCTTGAGAACTACGGCTGCCCCTTCTCCCGTACCGAGGATGGCAAGATGTGAGTGCAAAATTGCTGATCGAAGACAATCCGCCATGCTGACTGTTTCCAGCTACCAGCGCGCTTTCGGCGGTCAATCTCAGAACTACGGCAAGGGTGGCCAGGCCTACCGCTGCTGCGCTGCGGCCGACCGTACCGGTCACGCTCTCCTGCACACTCTCTACGGCCAGTCTCTCCGTCACAACACCAACTACTTCATCGAGTACTTCGCCCTCGACCTGATCATGCAGGACGGCGAGTGCCGCGGTGTCCTGGCCTACAACCAGGAGGACGGCACTCTCCACCGATTCCTCGCCAACCACACCGTCCTCGCCACCGGCGGATACGGCCGCGCCTACTTCAGCTGCACGTCCGCCCACACCTGTACCGGTGACGGTATGGCCATGGTTGCCCGTGCCGGTCTCCCCAACCAGGATCTCGAGTTCGTCCAGTTCCACCCTACCGGTATCTACGGCGCCGGTTGCCTGATCACTGAGGGTTCTCGTGGTGAGGGTGGTTACCTTCTCAACTCGGAGGGTGAGCGCTTCATGGAGCGTTACGCGCCCACCGCCAAGGATCTTGCCTCGCGCGACGTCGTTTCCCGTTCCATGACCATGGAGATCCGTGACGGCCGCGGTGTCGGTCCTGACAAGGACCACATCTACCTCCAGCTCAGCCATTTGCCCGCTGACGTTCTGCACGAGCGTCTGCCCGGTATCTCGGAGACTGCCGCCATTTTCGCCGGTGTCGACGTCACCAAGCAGCCTATTCCCGTCTTGCCCACCGTCCACTACAACATGGGCGGTATCCCCACCAAGTACACCGGTGAGGTCCTGACCGTCGACGAGGCCGGCAACGACAAGGTCGTTCCTGGTCTGTTCGCGTGCGGTGAGGCTGCTTGCGTGTCCGTTCACGGTGCCAACCGTCTGGGAGCCAACTCCCTCCTCGATCTCGTCGTCTTCGGCCGTGCCGTCTCCCACACCATCCGCGACAACTTCACCCCCGGCACCAAGCTTAAGCCCATGGAGGCCGACGCCGGTGCTGAGCACATCGAGGTCCTCGACCAGGTCCGCAACTCGGACGGCCCCAAGACCACTGCCGAGATCCGCCTGTCCATGCAGAAGGCCATGCAGACTGAGGTCTCCGTCTTCAGGACACAGGAGAGCTTGGACGAGGGTGTTCGCCTGATGAAGGACATTGATGCGCAGTTCCCCCAGGTCGGCATCAAGGACCGCAGCATGATCTGGAACTCTGACCTTGTCGAGACCCTCGAGCTGAGGAACCTCTTGACCTGCGCGTACGTATTCCCTATTCCCGACATATGTAGTGAAGTACAACTGACATGGTGATAGTTCGCAAACCGCCGTTTCGGCCGCCAACCGCAAGGAGTCTCGTGGCGCCCACGCCCGTGAGGACTACCCCGACCGTGACGACGAGAACTGGATGAAGCACACCCTTTCCTTCCAGAAGGAGCCCCACGGCAAGGTTGAGCTCGGCTACCGCCGCGTTATCGCCAACACGCTGGATGAGGCTGAGTGCAAGGCCGTGCCGCCGTTCAAGCGCACGTACTAAGCGAAAGTGGTCGTCTGGACGAAGGGAGCAAAGGCGTGTGAGATGCGCGAAACAGTGGAATCCCCATCCCTGTTAGGGGGGCATTCATGATACCACGGGCAGAGGAGGAGAAACAAGAAAGAAGAAGAAGAGCGAGTGGGGAGGAGCCTGGGCTGCCGGCGTGGCACGTGTACCTTAGGTTTTTTCGGCATTGGGTCTGGTGTTGAATGTACAAGCAGGTGAATTGAGGTTTTTAGAAGAGTTGCGGTTCACTGAGACAGGTGACAAGCAGGTCGCAGCTTACTGGCGTACGGCTTGATAATGTGCTAGACCGCGTGGTTGAAGGATTGTCATGAGAGTTGAGGGTGAGGAGGCACGTAAATGCAGATGCAGATCGAGATTGGTTCACATTTTGCTCGGACCTGTCATTATGGTCATTAGTCGGTGCCAGCGAGCATTTGAATCGAACCTCATGAAGTTGATTGAGCGATGCCCAGAAAGAAGTTGGCTATCCATCAGTACCTAGTCAAAGGACTCCTCCCGTCATTCAATAAGTCTCTGACTTGAACGAATTACTAGTTTCCCCAAAATACAACTCGTTGGAATTTATGTAACTCATTCCGTTCGGAGTTGCTCCTTGACTCCTTGACTCCCTGCTCAGTCCATGATATGGTGCTACTGTCTGGATGTCGGGCCCAAGCCTTCGGCTCATTCATCCCACAGCTTCTCATCTCAACTTGATTATTCAGTATTGCCACCCATCGTCTTGTCGTCGACGTTGCCCACTCACATCAGCACGCCAGTCTGTGCCGACACTCGTCAGCTTCTTTTAGAAGAGCGGTTTTGCTTCATCCTGTTTGTTCTACACGCAGGACTTTGTTTATTCTCTTCTCCAAGTTCTTCACCTTCGCCCCCTGATAGGTGCTGATCCCGCCAGATAGGCAGCCATGTCCTTCCTCGAGAAGAATCACTTTCTGGACAATCTGAAGGGGAGCTACATGAGGCCGCCAAGGCCGTCCTTGTCGCTTGCTGGTCCCCAAAGATACTGTCATCGTGTCCC
This sequence comes from Verticillium albo-atrum, assembly GCA_002851705.1. Lineage (NCBI taxonomy): Eukaryota > Fungi > Ascomycota > Sordariomycetes > Glomerellales > Plectosphaerellaceae > Verticillium > Verticillium albo-atrum. The sequence goes on from NMXJ01000004.1 coordinate 1,480,603, forward strand.
CTCGACAACTTCGACATGATCACCTCGAGTTCTGAGCTTCATCGGAGGCGGGCGGTGCGGATGAGGCCGTGGCTGCCAGTTGCAGGGCCATGATGTCGGTGCCTGGGGCGGGTTTTTGGCGCTCTCGAGGCGGAGAGGGAAATGGCTTTTGTTGAGGTTACGCGCGGCGAGTTTGGTCTCGTTATCCGGCAGGGAACTGAGGCTAGGGGCACGAGGTTTTAGTCTTGCAGGGGATGATTCGGCATCTGAGCATCATTCCTATGGAAGATGTTCACGTGGAGTTGGACATGCCGTCATCGGCTGCTAGCTCTATTCTCGGCTGAGGCTCTTTTTCGAGGGCGGATCGAGGAAGACCTCGAGGGCTCTGTCTGTGTAATTGCATTGTATAACTTGCGATGAAGGGAGGGTGTTACTGAAGTACTAGAATGTAACTCATTTGTCAAAATCTTAGGTCGGAATAACTTATGACCAAAGTCGGGTGTTTTGTTATTGTGATATCAGGGACCTCTGTCATCGATTTTGCCGTAAACGTGATTCCCAGTCAAGCTATGGTTGTGTTCCGATCCAGTGACGAACGGGCCACTCGATGCCGTGTCCGACTAGCAAGGCTGATGAACGACCTAAGATGCCCATTTGTCAAAACCGCTGAATAGGAACTAAGGCCGACGGGAGCGACACCTGTTCTCGCTGTTTATCTGTCCCAATTCTTATCACCATCGTGCCGCCGCTGAAGCTGACAAGAGTTTAATTTTCGCTTCAAGTTGTAGTGGCCGGGCGTTCAAGTTACATGGGTTGTCTCACAGGGCAGTGAAGGCATTCACATTTCGGTGGTAATTTGCTGAAAAGTTTCAACTGACTTGTGGCTCCTCAAGGAACTAGCATGCTCCCTTTTGGTGTGCAGCTCAGGTCGTATGATTATCTACAGCCCAACTAGGAACATTAAACTTGTCCCGAGGATTCTCTAACGCTAAATACAGCGAAAAAATAGTTGCGGCCTCAAAATACGTTGCGGCGCGCGATCGTAAATGGCACTCTTGATATCGAATAATTTAAGAACAACGGGGATGATGGAGGCTTTGAAAGATGAGTTCCCTTTCTCTGAAACCATTCTAGCCCTCAATAGCCCATTGACCAACAAGTGATAATTCGAAAGCTGCGAGGCCCTTGCTGGACACGCCATTGGATTTGTGGCTGTAGGATCTAGATATCTATTGGAAGTCCTTGGGATTTGAATCGTGGGTGACGACTGTCTGAGTCGTCAGCATATTGCAGCAAACACAAGGAAGGACGATGATAGGTCTGGCCGGCGATGTTCCTACAGGGAAGTTCTGAGAAGCTATGTTTGGGTTTTAAGAAAAAGTCAATCAAGCATGGCAGGCCAACACATGAATATGGAAGTCGAATCAAAAATAAAAGGGTATCACTCATTCAAGTCGTCTCTATCTAATCTGCTCAACCGCTCCAACCCAAACGCCCCATCCGGCCACATTGCATTCATTAATAGCGCCTCTCAGTGCTGGGCATACAGGTTCTGCAGACCGGCCTTCATATCCGTGATCGACGCCCGCATGGCCTTATTCTTGTTCTCCACCGCCACAACCCTCTCCTGCAGCTGGGAGATGCGCTCGTCCTTGGCCTTCAGCTGGCCCCTTACGGCGTCGCGCCCCATCGCCGTGCCGCGGGCGCGCGCAGCATGCCGATCAAGAGTATCCCGCAGGGCGCGGGCGAGTGCCGGCGCCAGGTGCTGGTCCTTGAGTAGGGTCATGACTTCCTCGGTGAGATCCGTGTCGGCGTCGCCGTGGGAGGTGGGACTGCTTTGCAGGGCGTCGCGGGTGCGGTTCGTGATGGGCGTCTCCTGCGGGGACTGGAGGCCCGTAGAGATGGTTCGCGACTCGTCCGTTGCCTTGGACCGCTTGGGATCTGGACCAGGGAAGAGAGTGCGGGCAACGGCGGGGGTGGGCATGCCGTTGAGGAATTCGGCGGTCCGTTGGGTGGCTGGTGTGGTGAAATTGGGAGGCGGAGAGATGCCTGCGCGGAGCTTCTGGGAGCTGCGGGTCACGACTTCATCGAGTTGACGCTCCTCGTCAGACGAAAGGTCGCCGATGAGATCTTCCTCCTCGAACTGGACTCTCTTACGTTTGGCGTCGGCAGATGGGGTTCGTGGCACGGCGGTGGAGGAGGGTCCAGCGAGCTCGGCATCCTCGTCAAACGAGACGTCGACGGGGGCTGGGCCGAGGGCGTTGACCGTCTGCTTCTTGGGTGACTTGGGATAGAAGTCGCAGAGTGTCCTTTTCGGGCTGCGCTTGGATGGTGCAGTCGAAGGGGGAGCCGGTTGCTCTGGCTGCTTGCTGTTCTTCAGCAGGGGCGAGGGGGGTTTTGGGAGGCTTGTCCTCAACAAGGGCCCTTCCGGGCCAGTCTGCTCAAGGGGCTCCTCGACAGTCGAGACGGTCACACCCATGGCGCGGGAGATGGCATCCTCGTCCCAGAGGAAGAATTCGCAGGAACGGGTCATGCAGGTCCAGAACAGCTTGCCCTTGTTGGGGCCTTTCTTCTTGACGGGAAACTGCTTGGCCTCGCAGCGAGGCTCGCAGTTGCAATACCAGAGGCCGTTGGCGTAGAGGCCGTTGAGGCGCTGCTTCCTGGAGGAGGAGGGCGTAGCCGAGGGGGTGTGCTCGTTCTGCACCAGACGGTTGCGAACCCGTGTGGACCGGGGTGTGTTGAAAGGCATGGCGTTAGAGGCTGGAGGAATTGGACAGCGAGAGTTTAGTTGAAGGTTCAGATCGGGGTGGAGGCGTTGCGGGTTGTAAGTGAGTTGGGCGGCGGCGCCGTTGACTCGCAGGTGGGGGTGATTCCACGGGAGACGGCGGCCCATGGGTGTCTTTGCTCAGCGCATGAGATTGGGCGTGCAGCTGGCGTGCGAGATGCAGCTGTCGGCGCTGATGAGGAATGGGTTGGGAGACGGATGCAAAGAAGTTATACTGAAGAAAGGTGGCAGTGACAGTGACAGCTGAGGTTGACTTGACGTCGTTGGTGAGCGCAACGAGGAAGTAGATCAATGCGGGAGGGCGGCTAACTGCGGGGCGGGTGGCTGGGGAAGTCTGCCTTGGGTTGTCTGGGTGTTGACCAGCCGGCACCAGCCGACTGATATTTCTGCCACTGCAAGCAGGCAGACGCTTGCGGACTTCCGTCCCATCATACCTTCCAAACGGCCATGCTGAGTAAGGCTGAGCACCGTGCGGCCAAGCTTTTCAATGCCGATTTGTCGCCCCACCCGGACCCGTGTCCCAATGGCCAATGACGGACCTGAGTGGATGATGAAATCAGTCTCAGTCATAGTGACAGTCCCGGTCCAAGTCCTAAGGCAGTCTCAATCCAGTGGCAGTGGCACCTGCTCATCTTCTCACTCACTCACCCGGCTAAAGCTCACAAGGCTCTTGCCCCGGCTCCTGCGCCAGCTCCAACACCAGCTCCAAGCTGCAGCTGCAACCCAGAGCTCCAACTCCCCCCTCACATCCCGACTTGGGAAGCTTCCCAATCGCATCCCCTCGCCTCCCCTCACCCTCCCCTCACCTCGGCGTTCGCTATTCGGGATTCAATCACCGCCATCACCACCAACCTCATCCATCGGGCTTTGAATCCACCAGACTTGCGTGCGCCGGCCTCGGTCACGGTCATAGTCTCGGCCACGGTCACAAAGGTCACAGCACCCACCATGCAGAGGGAAAGGGAAAACGAAGGCGAACGGGATGCCCACGCTGGCGCCGACGCCCGCTCGACCCCCGACCCGGCTCATCCATCTCTCGACAATCTCACCCCGGAGGAAGCAAACCGCATCATCCACTCCCATCGCAAGGTCCGTTACGGCACCGCCTGCTGGCCATGTCGACAGCGCAAGGTCAAATGCGACAACCAGCAGCCCTGCGAGAACTGTGTAAAGCGAGATCATCCCCAGCTCTGCTCCTACAAGCCCAACCGCACATCGTCCGGCAAGCCCGCCGGCGCTGCCGCCTCTGCAACAGCCTCCACCACCACCGCCGAGAGCTCCAACACGCGCAAGAGGCCGCATTCTCCTGATCCCCCGGCGGATGACCCGAGCCGGACCCCTTCACAACGACAACCCAGCTGGCCGCGCACCTTTGCCAGTGTCGATGAGTCCGAGGCTCCCGAGAGCATCACCCGCTATCTCGGTCACAACAGCATCCCGTCCCTGTTGCGAGAACAGTCTTCCTCGGCCGAGATTCACCAGGGCGGTGACATCCGTCAAGACATGCGTTCCATCCTCGGCCTCGACACCTCGGCGCCCTTTCCTCTCATGTCCTCCCGCCATCTCGACACCTTGACGCGAGAGATCGTGTCCGAGCTGCCCTCGGATCGTGAGGTCATGAAGCTGTTCCGCACCTACAAGGAGACGCCTCAAGCCTTTTGGGGATTCGTCGTCGACATTGATGACCTCGAGTCCAAGCTCATGGTCTACCTCGAGGATAGGGCTCGGAATGCCCGCAACTCCACAAAGACCACCAAACCCGTGTCTGCCTCCTGGCTCGCCATTCTCTTCGCCGTCCTCGCCGTCGGCTCCCAGTACCATGACTCTCCCTTTCACATTCGGACAAGGGACTCGCAAAAGTACATACAGATATCGTTCCACTTTCTCCGCCTCGGCAACTTCCTCCTGCGACCCACCTTCGACTCCATCCAGGCCCTCCTTATCACTGGCTTCGTACTTCTCAACGACATGAAGGCTGAGGCCTCATGGGCTCTGCTTGGCTTGACATGTCGTCTGGCCCAGTCTCTTGGGCTTCATCGACCCTTCACCCAGGATGACCCCGAGAGCTTGCCTCCTCATCTGAAATCTAGGGAAATGATCCGTCGCAAGCTTTGGTGGACATGCGTCTGGCACGATACCCTCACCTCACTCTCCTTCGACCGCTCACCCATGACCAACTTTCCTTGCTGCCCCATCCCGACCGCCTCGGACGCCGGTGAGGGCAACTACACGTATCTCGAGACCATGTACCACCTCTGCGAGATCATCTCTCGCCGCCTCAACCCTGACATCACCACCGCCGTCTCGTACGAGCAGATGGTGGACAACTGTAAAGCCGTCGAGTCGTTGCGCACCATGGTCGCTCCCAACATCCAGTTCAAAGACCAGTGCAAGTCCGTAGTCGACCGCCTTCAGTACTACGGCATTCGCCTCCACTCCTCCTTCGTCATCTCCGTCTGCTGCCGCCCGGCCCTTCACCGCGACTGCACGCAGCTCGACCCTGACCAGAAGAAGTTCCTTTCAGAGAAGTGCCAGCACAACCTCATCGAGACGGTGCGCATGTTCCTGGCCATGCACCAGCTCTCCGTCATTCCCACCCGCTCCTGGGCTTACACCTACCATGGCCTCTCCTCTGCCCTTCTCCTCGGCATCCTTGCCGAGACCAAGAACAGCCCCGACGTGCGCCAGCTCCAGGGCGACCTCATCGCCGCCCTCTCCGCCACTGCCGCCAAGGAGACCTCCCCTTCTGCTCACATTCCCAAGACCGATAAGGACATTGAGCTCTCTGGGCCCCTTCACCGCGCTCTTACCGCCCTTCGCAACATTTACGAGCACGGCTCCGTCGTCGGTTCCTCCGCCAAGCGCGAGTCTGACGCTGGCAGCGGTGTTGCAAGTGGCGCTCGCACTCCGCTGCTGATGCACCAGCCTCCCTTCCAGCTGCAGCCTTCCAACGGCTCAACCGCGCTCGCACAAACGACGATTCCGACGGCGGCTGCCCTCGACCCGCACCAGGATGCTGCCCTCGCAATGGCCGAGATGCAGCAGAACGGCACGCCCATGCCGCCGGATTATGCTGCCGCGGGGCTGTCCGGCGTGTACCCCCCGCCTCCGGGCTTCGATGGCCTCGCGGGGATCGACCCAGCGACATATATGTCGCCGATGGACCTGTACGAATCGATCTGGTGGGAGTCACCGGATCCGTGGAACTCGGGCGTGGATGCGATGAACCTGGATTTTACAGCGCATCCGCCACCGGGGCAGCCGCAGCAGCAGTATTATTTTTAAGGACCCTGATGTGACGGACGATGACTGCGAACGGAGGACGATGAACTGACTGGTTCGGCCATATTGTTGGAAATTTAGCTGGGACTACCCCGTGTAATGTGTGGCTTACTATGGGTTGGGATATAGAATGGCGTTGGATGTTCTAGCCTCGGGGCTTTGTCTTCACTGGTATGGGGTACCTTCTCAGCTGAAGCTGGAAGCGAACTGATGTATTTGGGGGGGGGGGGGGGGGGG